>OX638368.1:97463993-99863993 GCA_951812925.1 Calliopum simillimum | reverse complement strand
GTATGTTGTGTTTATGATGTTTTGTGCAAAATGGAGGCTGTGAATCAATAAATAAAACAATAAATACATATTTTGTATCAAATTTTCCTATTTCTTTGTTAATTTTCAGCTATCATGCCACGCTATTATGGAAAACATGATAAAAAAATTGATTTTCCTGCTGTTGTAGAGGCTATCAAACAGGTTAAAAATAATGAAAAATCCATTCGTGTTATCGCCAAAACCTTTAATGTACCACGAGCTACATTGAGCCGTTATGTGGGAAAGTTGAAAGACGCAAATATTGATGTTTCCACTGCTTCCGATGACACGATGATCACTTTCCGGAAAGGAATTTTGATTTTATTTCTTCACAACTAAGTGATGAGGATCAATGCGATGGCAGTGATGAAGAGAATGGGGATAACGAACGCAATATTATTGTCACAAATCGTGATGTCAAAACTCATGTACATGAAAAAGTTACAACTTCTGAGTCTTCGGCAGTGGCTAGCACATCAGGTACCAGCTATTCGGCATCACTTTCACAAAAATTGTCGCAATCTGAAACTGGAGCACCAGCTAAAAAGTCCAATCGTGGTCGCAAACCGATGAGGAGTGCCATTTTAACATCGCTTGAATTTGTCACTGAATTGCGTGAGAAGGCTGAAATCAAACGCAAGAAAGAAAAGAAAGCAAAGGAGACATCTGCACCCAAGAAGCGCGGAACTAGATCACAACCAGCGCGACGATATTCTTCCGACAATGAAGATGTTGACTTTTGCATACTTTGTGTTTACGCCAAACTTAGCGAACACCCTGTATTTTACTGTCGATACAGTGGTGTTCGTTCAGTTTGTCCTAATTCTTTATTTTGCTTTGTTTTCGTAATTTTGGGTTGCGCCTCTCGCTCCCAACTAACTATGTAAAACATAAAATAACTTGTACTTGTACAACCGCTGTATAATAAACACCGTGTGATTTTTGAAACTCGTTCGTTTTTCTTTGATTTCTCGCCATTTCGAAGTTTTTCAATATTTTAAACTTTAATTTAAAAGTAGTTTTTGCCTTAAAGTTTGAAAAGTGTTATTTCGGTCGCGAGATAAATACTTTGTTTGGAGTCAATGCCAAAGAAACTGACCAAAAACAATTCAGTTGCATGCATGGAATGGGGTCGAGATGTCCATGCAAAATGTGCTACCTCCGCCAACACATTCACGTGCCCAAATTGCGTATCTGATTGATCGTGCATAACCCTTCTTCTTCATTTTGTCGATTAAAATAACTTTATTTGTCATTTCAACTAATTCAATAAAGTTTTGCATCATAATTGTTTGATTTTTACTTAATTACGGCTGTGGCCCACGATTCCCCACCATTTTTGAAAATCGCAAAAACACTAATTTTTTTCAAACCACGAAAAGTCGGAAAAAACAAAAGAATTGTTAGAAAGTGTAATAGTCAAAAGTTACCTAACTTCATGTAGAATAACATACCATATTACAATTTGCAAAATTTTTTTTTTTTTTTTGAAGTTATTTAACAAAATAAAAACGTGGCCCACGATTCCCCACCTTCCCCTATTTTTAATATTTGATTTTACGGTTTTCTTTGTACTAAATTGTGTATTGTTTCATCTAGTGGATCGTCCGAAACTATGTCTGCTATGTACGGGGAGAGTGGGTTTCCCATGGGCATTCCAAATACTTAGCTATAAATCGATTTGTCCCAGATGAAGTAGTTCTTGTCTTTTACGGTTTAATATTCTTTTTTTTCTATTTTGTTTAGTTGAGTTAAAATTGAATACACAATAATTTTTTGTAAGTCTTAAGGAAGGACTCAAATACCAAATTCTGTTTGGAGAGACATTTTTGTAAAAAAAAATTTCTCAATACACAAATTTTATACCTCTTCAACATATATGTATGTAGGTCAGTGGTCTTAAGGTCTAAACATTTTTTCACATAGTGTGATAATCACCCATGTCCTTAAACCCGATTTTGCTCGAAATTGAATCCGATTTAAGCTGTTGCACATTTCAATAATCAACACCAAATCGGATTAATATTTCGGTAAGTAGGAAAGGAACCGATAGCAAACTTTATTTGTTGAAATGCAATTCCGTTTCCGTGTAATTTGTCGCATTGCAGAGCACTTGAAGATTGATTTAATTCAGAATTCAAAGTGAATCGCACTTCAAAACATGACTGAATATGTTTCTATCTATCACATAGAGCCTAGGTTCGAATCCAAGGTCTGTCACTTCATGTGTTTTTATTAAGAGAACGTTAAGCGCCGCATTACAAATAAGCGCTTCAAAACGCCTATTTCGGGAACCTATGGTAAACTTCAGAACACTTATATCCAAGGACATTCAATGTTAAAAAGAAGCGCTTATGGCTGAAAAAGAAGCACTTCAGATGGCTTATTTTCCCCTTGGGAAAATATATACATACATAGATCGAAGTTGACATGGGTGAAGTGAATCAAATTTATGAGAAATTTAATAGTTTTGTTAACAGCAGCTGTGTGTGTGTGCGCGCGTTCATCCACAAGTGCAGTGTAAGAGGTTGTCTAAAAAGCTATTTATAAAGATTAAGAAATCAAAATTTATCCTTAAAAGGTCCACGTGCATTAGTGTTTGTGGTATTTAGAAGATTCTTCATTGTTACGAATTACTATTGACGTCATTCATGTATTTATATTGTATTCAAGAAATTGTAATTGAATTTATTAGGTCGATATTTAAATATTTTGAATATTTTTAGGAAAATCTAATATAACTGTAATTTATAGAGAACACTTAAATTACCGTTGTGATAACTTTAACAAGTTTTGTTGGTTGACGCACAAAGAATCAATTAAATCAAGAAACTTATTACGCTCAAGATTGTGGATAAAAATATTGATTTTTATACGATTAAGTATAAATACCACAAAAGA
Source organism: Calliopum simillimum (assembly GCA_951812925.1). Taxonomy (NCBI): domain Eukaryota; kingdom Metazoa; phylum Arthropoda; class Insecta; order Diptera; family Lauxaniidae; genus Calliopum; species Calliopum simillimum. The sequence goes on along the minus strand of OX638368.1, from coordinate 99,861,071 downwards.
AAATACCACTAAGTAATAAGATGACTAGTATAAAGTGTTATTTTTAGCTTGGCCAAAAATTAAATACCCTACACCGCACAGTGGTATGACTTCATACATGTTTTGGAAAAAATAGAAGGATTGAAATTTCGCATCCATAATTAGTTATAAATAGTTGAGAAAAATTCCACAAAACGGAGCGATACGTCAACGGCCACGCCTATTTCCCATAGATAATGCCCCAAAACTTTTTATACCTAAAGGTATGCAACACATTATTTCCATAGGCACGCATATACAATTCCTTTTATTACAAACTTGCGTTGAAAATCATATGACCTTTTTCAGAAAATTTATAAATTGAATGATTAGCATGAAATATGTCTAACTTTTTTCGACTTCAATTGAAAAAGAAGATCTTCACCTTTCATTTTTTATAGTTATAAGATGTAGCTACATTAAAAATATTAAATAGTACATACAATAAAACAAATTAAGAATGAGGTTTAATAGCCAAAGGATCAAGCTCTGATTTGCAATCCAAGTCAAGACCTGTCAATACCTAATAGTCAAAGTTAGTGTTCGATTAATCGAACGGTTTCGGTAAAATGGGGCAGCCCGTAAGCCTCGTGACGCTAAACTTCGGTAAAAGTTTTCCCATTCCCATCTATGTGACGAAAGTGTGGAGTAAAAAAAAATCCGCCACATATGGGGCGGGGAAGAGGGAAAAAGGCAACAAAATTTTACAAAATAAAAATGTATAAACATTTTTTGATGACGGATTTGGAATCAGGAGGTGCTTATTACACTAAAAATATTATTTATATCAAAAAAATAAAAATAATTTTTTTAGCGTGGCCGAATATGGTACAATATGGACAAATGAATTGGTACAAGTGACAAAATTCATACTAAGAGTAATTTGGGTATTTTTTGGCGATATTTCTCCAGAAGTATATGTTTATAAGCCATTTTTACCAATTGAACCATGAACCATATTAAGATGACATACTTTAATCCAAACCCTGCCGCTACATCTGTTTTATAAGATCTTATGATGTCGTCTTAGAGTTGGCATTACTTTACAAAAGAAAATCGTAGATGACCACTCACCACTTTTTTGGAAGGGCAAAAAGCAAGATGTTCAAGTGTATTTGACGGAATAGAGCAGAAAAAATCCTTGCGACCATGAACTTGATTTGAAAAACAGCAAAAACGTCGTTTTTTGCACTTTAAGTTTAGGATACCTCGAAATTCTGACGAGGTAAAGATATTCTGTGGCCAATTTTGGAATCAGCAAAACAAACTCTATTGGAATTGTTTTTTGAAACTAGGAAAAATTCACGTTCCAGGATTGTACGCACATCACTTAAAGTGGTGCAAAACTGTTTATGATGTGAAGTTATCCCAACAAACAAAAACGTTTGGAAAATAACTTACTATAGGGTAAGGGAGGGAAATATGGACCACCCATCTTTCTTTTTTAAATAAAACCCAAAATACATAAAACAAAACAATTAATTTTATATCATTCATTAAAGGAAACAATTTACCTTTGATCTGATTCACTTTTAGATAAATATCTCATCAGGATAAAGAAAACAAATTCAAAAACTGAAAATACTCAAAATGAAGATAAAAAAAAAGTGTAGTGTTATATGGACTATATAGTCCATATTGCCCCACATGTTTATTTGGTACAGAAGTTGCATATAAAAATGTCACTTCCACATCCGTCACATTTTTCATGACTCCAAGAACGTAAGATTACACATTCAACCCAAAATTCGCCGCGGCAATGTTCTGAGTAAAGGGTATTACATTATATGCATTTTTCATCTTTTTTTCCTTTGTAGTTAACGAATTACATATAATGACCATCAGACTCGTCATGAAAACTGCAACTAGATTCCCCATCTAAAAAAGATGATAAATACATTTGTTTTTGAGGCTTTTTTCTTTGGTGGTCCATATTACCCACAACACGTGTTGGTGAAATAAATGGTTTTTTTATCAAAAACTCTTTTGGTTAATGAACTTATTTGTGCTAATAAATTACAAATGGTATTCACTGACCTTATATAATTAACCATTTATTTGAAAACGCGATGTCTTTAAAGTGAAATAATGAAATGTACTCACTGGAAAAAAATTATCACTGATCTTTTTTTTAGAAAAATCCACTTTACAGAAACATGCGACTTCACCGAACGCTGAAATCGCCCTATTATAAGCTTTAGGTATTAGCGCTAAGTTTGAACATGAATAACGGTAAGTCCCATGTATGCAGTGGGAAATAACCGTGTGGTCCATATTACCCGCGTAGTCCATATTTCCCTCCCTTACCCTACGCTTATTGAAGCAAACATTTCGTTTGGAAATTAACTTCCTAAATGTTTGGAAATTCTTGAATTTTAATTATTTAATAATCGAAACTGGACCCCTCATAGCAAGCTTGTGAAAATCATTTGGAGCAAGCTTATTATAAATGTTTTTATACAATATTTTCCAAACATTTTTATATTTAATTAAAAATAAAAAAAAAATTATGTTTACTGAGAATCGAACTTATGACTTCCAAATGATGAGGCGACAATCCTATCAACTGACCTAACGTGCCAATTACGATTCAAATGCCTTGTGTTTTACTTAGCTCGATATGTCATTGAAAAAATAAAATAAAAATTTTTCGAATGTTTGGAAAACGATTATTGAAACTTTTGGAAATAAACATTTTTCTAATTGTTGATTTTAACCTTGCAAATTAATTTTAAAAATAATAAAAAAATAATATTTTCCAAAAGTTTGAAAATTGGTTATGAAAACATTTGAAAATTAAGAAATTAAGAATTGAAAAAGTACATTTAGCTATAAACAACCCAACAAACAAAAACGTTTGGAAAATAACTTATTATACGCTTATTGAAGCAAACATTTCGTTTGGAAATTAACTTGCAAAGTGTATGGAAATTCTTGAATTCTAATTATTTAATAATCGAAACTGGACCCTTCATAGCAAGCTTGTGAAAATCATTTGGAGCAAGCTTTTTATAAATGTTTTTATACAATATTTTCCAGATATTTTTATTCAATATTTTTAAATTGTTTTTTTAATTTTTCAATTAACATTTTGTTAGTTTTTATTATGTTCATAAAACAATGTTTTCCAAACATTTTTATATTTAATTAAAAATAAAAAAAAGTTTATGTTTGCTGAGAATCGAACCTATGACCTCCAAGTTATGAGTCAACAATCTTATCAACTGACCTAACGTGCCAGTTATGATTCAAATGCCTTGTGTTTTACTTAGCTCGATAAGTCATTGAAAAAATAAAATAAAAAATTTTTCGAATGTTTGGAAAACGGTTATTGAAACGTTTGAAAATAAATAATTTTCCAATTGTTGATTTTAACTTTGCAAATCAATTTTAAAAATAATAAAAAAATAATATTTTCCAAACGTTTGAAAATTGGTTATGAAAACATTTGAAAATTAACTTTTCCCAAGCTTAAAAATTGAAAAGGTTATAAAATTGTTGGTTGGGAATTTAACTAGAGCGTTTTTTTTTTTCTAGCAGTCGCTTACATAAAAAATGCCATACAGCATTTTTGCTGTTCAAAGTTCAACTTTGAGCCAACTGTGTTACTGACCACAAAGAAAATTTTAAACTTTTATAGTTTTTTTTTTCGTCCTTAAGTATTACCTGACGATTGATGTAAATATTTTAAAAATCCATTACACTTTCATTTTTTACGTATTTATGGATTCAATCTGCCACTGTGGGGCGTAGATTAGTTCGGGAGAGGCCCGAAATGCCATTTTCTTCAAAATCACGAAATAAATGTTACTCATGCGTATTTTTGCAAGCTAATCAAAAAATTTCGGGAGGAGATAGATCGCCCTGATTTGGCCCCCATAAATACGACCCTGGCCTCTACTCACGTATGGTAATTTCTCAGCAAACATGCAATTTGCAAAGAAGTTGTTAAAATTGTACTGAATGTGTGAATTAGAATGCATGTGTTATATAAAATAGTAGCAGCCAGAATAGTAGTATTTTGCTTAATTTTTTATTTGCATTTTAAGAAGCGGAAGTTGCAAAATAACCGTAAATTTGATATTTAAATACTGCTAGTGTTGCATTAGCAATACAGTTACTTGTTACTGAAAATGTTTTCCTGTATGTTTTTTTGTTTACTTTATTTCGGTGCTGCTGATGTTACTTAGTGCACAGTGGTTATGCTCCACTAAATAAACTAATAAGACCATTTGTCTTGAAATCAATGTGGACTTACGTGTAGCCATTGTTGATAAATTATTTTGTATTTTTCATTAGAAAAAATGTACATAAATTTGTGACATCTGTCGGTTATTGAGAGCCAAAATGAATGACTTTTTTTTCTATTTCTAGCTTAACCCATATTTACCAAAATAACAAAAACAAAAGAGAAATACATAACTAGAAATTCCCTTAAATCATGTGCATTTCTTGTTTATTTTATAGCACTTTGCACGCAATGTTGCGCTTCAAAAGCGCATACAAGTATTTGTGTGTACATGTATACATACACATGGTTGTGTGTGCGTCGGATGTTTGTGTGCATGTTTTGGCAGCATTGAAATTACATTTGAATAATTTATGATTTGGCGGGCATATAGAAAAAGACAAACACACACACACACACACACCCTTGCATTTGAACCTAAAATACAGAAGTAGCACAAAACAAGTGCGCTTGACCATGGCAAAACTATACAACGCGCCCAAATAAAAACACAAGAATGCAACTCAACAACAAATTCAAAAAGAAAAAAAATTGAAAACAAGCGACAACAAAATCACTTTGACCAACATCATGAAAATGAATATTTTTTTTTTTTTTGCGAAAATACAAAAATAAGGGAAAAAACACGAATACACAAATAAAGCAAATATTTGTAATAAATAGTAGAAAGAATGTTTTACAACATTTTTGCATTTTTTCTTCATATTTTTATTTTTGTGCTTTGTAAAAAAGTTCAGAAATTTTTCAAAGGCTCTCAGTTGTTACAAAAAATATTTTTTATGTTTCACATCATTTAGGGATAACTTTGAATTAAATGATAACAACGTTCGGCAGAAGCTGATAGTTAATCAATCGATATTTTTATTTCTCACTTGCAATCTTATGTGCTTTTTGACGCTAAGTTCAACTGCATCCTCAGAATTGTCAATATACCTGCAGGATTTGAGATATCCTTGATTGAAGTTGGAAAAAACGCATCGAATAGCCACTCTTTTCTGAGTTATGATCCTTTGAAGAGAAGGTATTTCAGCCCCATACAAAGAAAAATATATGTGACCTGGTCTATGAAAAGCGGGCTTACATGCGAAAAATTTCGTGAAAACAGCTGAAAAACAACTTTTTAGGGTGAATTGATGCGAATCGGCAAAAAGTTGGAAAATTTTTTTTTTTTTGACACGTAAGCACCCTTTCCATAGACCAGGTCACATATATTGGGCGCGATGCATCGCGCATTTTTTATCTCAGGGCTTTCTTCTCATTGACACTAGCACATTTTATACGCTGCAGCAGATTTTAACTCATTCTGAAAATTTTTCGACCATAAATTGGTTTTTTGATAAAAATATAATTTTATCCTTTGTTGGGGGCTATGTCACTATGGACCCTTGCGGTCTATGTGTGGCAATATTGCCGTCACCCTAACCTAACCTAACTTATGGCGGCTAGGGATTCCAATTTTTGGACTTTTTGCGATCCCGGGATTTTCGGGATCAGAAATTTGAATCCCGGGATCCCGGGATTTTTCAGGATTTGTATGAATTTTTCTTCTTTCTACATAAAGCAGAATTCAGTATTAAAAATTCCTAATATTTTGTCTTATATACCCCTACTACACCCGTACAAAGATATTTTATTTAAAATTGTCAAAAATATTAAAGAACAATTTCTTAAAACGGGTACATTTTATTAAGCAATTCACGCCTTTTTTAAAAGACAATAATTCATAAATACTTATTTACTTCAAAAACAAACATAAAGGTACATTGCAGTATTATATGTTAGTTAAATACATACATACATATATAAAATATCATACATATTTAATTATATAAAATAGTGAGATCAAAGCTTTAACAAGTGTTGGACTTGAAAGAATTAACTTTTCTTTTAATCCGTTTTATTATTATTAAAATGTGATTTTAGGAAAATTAAAGCATTTATTGTTTTATCATCCAATTCAGATCTAAGTTTATTACAAATTTGTGGACTTCTGACAAAGCAACCTAAGTCGAGATAAGACAATTTTCCAAGATTTTAGTCCTAAATATAAAATTTAAATACGTTTCTATTGGTATAATCGACATGTCTCTATAATTTCTTGTTCCAGAGATATAAGGGTGCCTCATAGTTCACGCAAGATTTGAACTTAGCGCCATTCGTGCGGTGAAGTGTTATGAACCAAAAAATAATTTGACAGCTGACACTTTAAGATTAGTAAAAATGTGTGGAAAAAGGAGATTCGACGCTGCATCAACGAAATTGAGCCACATTATTGAAAAGTAGTTAATCAGTTTTTAGGCTCTCCTGAAAAGTTCCAATTTTGAGTAAGGTTGTTTTTTTCAAAAGTCCACAGATATACATATAACCTGCACACAAAAAGCGCATCCTTCTGATTCAACCCTTGTTGGTTGAATTGAAGAAAGATAATCGAAAGTTTTCTGGAGGAAATAACCCCTATCACCACCATTACAAAATATATCAATTTCTTTCATTAAAATGTCGGACAAATTATAAGACTTTCTGCAAAACAAATTTTTTGAAGTGTTATTCAAAACTAGATTTAAATTTTCTGTCAAGTTTTTTGCTGTGTTTAATTTAATACAATAGCCACACATATTGTCCTCAATTTCGCAAGAAGTTTTAGTTTCAAATCTAGAGAGAATACATTTAATCTCTACTTAATGCGATTTTTCTGTTATTTAAAACAAAAAAAACTTACAAAAGAAATCCCGGAATTGGTAGCACTAATCCCAGGATTTTCGGGACTGCAAATATGCTCAAATCCCGGGATTCCGGGACCCCGGGACTGAAATCCCTAATGGGGGCCGATATATTTTTTCTTCTAAGAATCATAACTCGGAAAGTAAGAGTACTATTGGAAAAGTTTGAGGGAATATTTTTATAAAAAAGAGTGTGGCTAATCGATGTAATTAAAAATAATTAATTTCACCGTTTTCTGTAACTTCACGCCAAGATATCTCGAAATCCTGCAGTTTTATGTTTTTGTATATTAAAATAGGCCGTAATATACTGTGTTATGTATATGTGAACGAGACCAAGTTTGCATTAGGGAATTTCCTTACGTCGTATGAAATTAACCTTCTGAATTCTTTTTTGGGAAATTTTCAAAAAGAAATCGATCATCATGAAATTCGAACACGAAATTATATGTGGATTTTTTAGCAAGCCTCTAGAACGTTAAAATAAAGGTGTATGGAAAAGTTCATTTTTTTCACTTTAATTGGGAAGTTGGAACCTCCATTTTACTTTATAAGAATGTTTACTAGTCAGCATAATTATTATCGAACGTTCATTTGCTTAGAACCGTCAAATAACATTGCGAAAATTATGCTCAAAAGAAAGACCGCATTTTGTCGTTTACGGTCTGCATCCTTTTTCTGCTGATAATAATGCAAGCAAGCAACGAATTTTGTCGTGACATAAATATTTTGACATCGCACATAATGTGTATGATATTACTTTTGCCCCACTGAACGATACAATGTCGTTGGTCTTAAAAGCAGAAATCTTTTGCTACCATTGGTTGTGAATTTGTTTAATTTTATTTTGATGATAAGATAACAAAACAATCATTGGATCGTTTAGAAAACAAGAATTTTACATAAATAAAATATTCATCAGAGATTTTTATTTTTGAAATTTTCGATAAAACTTCAAACTCAAACATCAGTGTAATCACAAAAATATTAATCAAAAGATCAAAACTTTGCACATTATGTCCGCTGTTAAAAAATTCAAAATTTTTTTAATATTTTCGCAAAAAAAATAAAAAATTGCTTCAAATATGCTTTGGTAGCTAACAAGCTGGCAGCAGACCAACAACATAACGCTTTTCACTTCCGGTGCTAAAACAGCAGCAAAACACGCTTCATACTATGAAGCCCTTTATTTTTCAAACAACAAAAGAACAAAAATTTATGATGTGTTTATAGCATTTAATAGTTAGTTATTACGAATATTTATAGGCACCTCTTACAAACAAACACATTCACACACACACACATACTTACAAATGCACTCTACTAAAGTGCTAAATTGAAAATAAAAAATAAAAAAATCTCTTTAAAATATTCAGGCAAAAAAATCCTTACAAAGTCAATAAGTACCAATTAAAAGAAAACAATAAAAAAAAATTCAGCAGCAATTAAGTGCAGTTTGCAAAATTGTATAAAATAAATAAAAAAATATTTATGTGAAAGGATTATAAAACCAAAAACTAAAGTAATAACTCAATTGGAAAGGGAAGCTTTGTTTCCCAGAACAACAAATTTTTGAGTGACTTTCAGTTTTTGTTTTGTTTTTTACAAAGTTGAAATCGACGAAATGGGACTTCACAAGAAAATTACAACTAAAATCGTGCTGAAGCACATCCATTGAAGTTGAACAATCCAAAAAAGTAATAATGCTACAGAAGACATACCAAATTGTATCAAAATAAATGTTGTATAGTTTCAAGACATAATAGGATGTAACAAAAAATGTTGAAAATATGTCGCCAAGAAAGTGTTGAAAATCTTGGCGTGGCCTTGCCTATCGAAATACTTTCCAAACGATGCACAGTGTCTCGTTTTAGTGTGCTAGACGTGAAAAATTCAAAATCTTAATTTTAAATTTTTGTATGCAGAAGTATTTAAATATGTCCACTTACCTCAAAAATGTATTTTTATGTTCTTTGCTTAACATTTAGTACATATATTTGCACTTCAAAGTTGATATTTTGAATATAATAAAATTTAAAAAGTTTTTATTCTGGAAAGCGCTTCAACCTCAGTAAATTTTGTGCTAATTTTTCCATAAAATAACATTAAGAAAAAAAACCAAAATTGACTCGATGTATTAGCTTTCCAAAAATAAATATTGTTTATATATATCTTACATAGTGTTGCCACAAACAATTTAAACAGAATTGCAATTTTATCTGCTTTCGAAATTTATATTTTTGTTTTATATTGGACTAAAAGACTATGAGCACCGCCCCGCACCGGGTAGAGATGGACATTTTAAAAAAATATGTAGTTTTTTGTTGACGACACGTGATGTTTTAATCCTTGCACTTTCTCGCAAAAAATTTTCGAAATACTATGAAAATTGTACCAGATTTTATAATAATATCTACACTAGGTGCAAAGGTAAAATATTGCGAATATTGTTTTGTGCTGGGGGTTGCAGCGTCCCCTCTTTTAATTTTTCCCATGTTACTTAAAAGATAACACGTACATCCATGTACCAAATTTTATAATGATAAAGGTACATAAATACAGTATTTTAAGTATTTTTGTGTAGGGGTGCAAAGCCCCCATATTTTAACCCTGTGTCTATTCGTATAGTATTTTGTAAATAAAATACACGTTCTCAATATAAAGTTTTGTAGTAATAACTCCAGAGGTGCAAAGATATAGCAATTGATATATTATTTTGTATGGCGGGTGCAACGCCCCCTTGGTCAAATTCCTCTAATTTTTGCAATACGTTTAATGAACGTAGTATTCTCCTGTATACAAAGTTTTGTAATGGTAACTGCTACAAGTGTAGAGATATAGCAAATGACGTGTTTTTTTTAAAGGGGGTGCAACGCTCCCTTGTTAAATTTTCCCCATTTTCTGTGCGGCGTTTGGTGAACATAGTATACTCTTGTATACAAAGTTTTGTAACAATATCTGCTACAAGTTCTGAGGTATAGCTATTGAGGTGTTTTGTTGTTTGGGGGGTGCAGCGCCCCTATGTTCAATTTCCTCCAGTTTTTGCAAGGTGATTGGTGAACGCAGTATACTCCTTTTTACAGAGTTTTGTAATAATAGCTACTGCATATACAGAGATATAGAGTTTTGTTCATTTCTTTCATGTGGGGGCTACCCCCCACACCCCCGCCAAAACCACTTCGCTCTATTTTGTGAGATCAATGGGCATATTTTAACAGTTTTGCATACTAAAAAATGCATTTTGAATTTTTCACGTCTAGATTGTATGAAACAGTGCACTGTGCGATGTATAGATTTTAGTAATATCAACGGAGTGGTCGAGTTTGAAAAATGTTTCAATGGTGTTCAGCAAATCGCTATCAGGAATTTGTAAACGAGTTGTTAAAAAAGCTGACCAAGCATCGAAAACATCGTTCCGAATATCGTCTTAGGTAATTGTTTTTTAATTTTTGCAACGCATTTTAGACCAGATTAAATGTGTATTTCGTTTCAGAGGTTAACGCACAACAAAGTATCATGAATTTGACTGAAAATCGTTACAACGATTTTTACAATATTCTGAAGCCATAACTGCAAATTTAATGTCATAACTGCAGAAATAGGGCATTACAGCACCTTGTTTCTATGCTTGCTATAACCATTACCACGATACCGCTTTTACTTTCACTGGACTATATATACTAGACTATGTATATTTCTTACAAAAAACGTATGTCAAAGATCGAATGTTTGCAATTAAATAAACTATTAAATAAAAATACAAAATAAGTGTATTTGTATAAACTATTGGCCAAAGAACCGTGTTTTATTTGGCTTTTATATGAAAAGTTGTAAAAAGTACCATAAAAATTAAATTTCCGCTACTATAACCAAGCCAATTTAAATTAGATCTTAATAACTGTTACATTTGTTAAAACATTGGGAGTTTTTCCTGTGATTTTCGGATTCAGCGACCTCAAATTAGTTTAAAAAATTGGTTGGCACAATACTAAATTTTGGCTGTTGTCTAGTGTAAACTTAAAAATTGTATAAACTGAGACAAAAATATGATGGAACTGATTGACACAATTATATTTGGCGTCAAGTTAAAATATTGTTACTTCCACTAGGAAATATTTTAAAATTAAAACGAAAATAAAAAAAGAAAGTAAAAAAAATCAACTCAAACTTACCAAAATTCGACCAGTTGTTGTTTGACCGGATATAAGTTCACCAGCCCAGTCTTTTGCTTCTGTCATAAAGGTTCCCTCGAACTCTTGCTTGTTGCGCGATGCTTTCTGCTCCTTTTGCTTGGGATCGTTCGGTCCCAAGTCGGGCTCCTTGCGGCAGCATATGAAAGCGAACGCTCGCCATAGCAGCACAACCAGTAATCCAGCAAGGAATGTGAATATGCTGGAGAGCAGAAAACACCAGTATTTACGATCTTTAAGACATACGTCAGCATCGAATGGTGAATCGGTTGGATCGTCTGCCAATGATTCAACAGTACTTTGATCACACCCCGACATCCCCTAAAGAAAAAAAAAATCAATGAAGTTTATTATGCATATAATTTATTTATTTGTACGAGCATGTTAAATGAATATATAAATTACGTATAAATATATGCATATATTTGACAGCTTGAAGTTTTTGCAATAGTACGTATACATTTAAAATAGACAAAATGGACTCAATAGACTACGATGGTTTTATCCTTATCGGCATTAATTTTCTGTTATAATGTATTCTACATATGCATATTATAGCGTATCAATCAATGCTCTAAAACAATCCTTTTGAGAAAAGTGTATGGAGGCGTATATCACTGTATAATAGACTGATTCAAAAAAAAAAACTTTTTTGTAATTTCCACAATTACGCTTGAAAGAGGGTGTCAAAAAAGTGAGCTGAAATTTTTTTTTAAATTTTTGGAAGGTCATTTAGAGGTGTCGCAACGTCGATTTATTTAAAATCTTGGCTTGATGGAGTTTTTATTCTATTATTTTATTTTATTTCACTCGAAATGAGTCACACGATATATCAAATTTTTCTTCTTGAACTAAGGTATATACAAAAAACAAAAATTGGATCTTAAAATCAATGGCATATTGTTTTTTTGGCTAAAATAACCTCAAAAAACGTTTTTTTTTTTCGGAATTTCACTCTACTGTAAAACTTTAAATCTTAATTTTGTATATCACGCAAGAAACAATTTTTTACGATATCTTAACCCATTATATCCTGTTATTTTGGGTTTTTTGACCACCTTATAAAAAAAAAAACTTTAGGGGCGTGTCAAAGTTTCCCCCTTTCAACGCATTCTTATCTTAAATCAACATATTAAACTATACGATCCTTACACATGAGGTTTGCCATGTGTTCAGCAAACTTTTGTAGGATCCCAGTGTGCCAGACGGTTCAGATCTTCGCTTTTTACCCGTTACGGATCCGTTACTGATCCGTTTGCGGGAGAAATTCCAAAAAAAAAAAACGATTCGCTTTTTTTTGGGAATCTCTCCCGCCAACGGATCAGTAACGGATCCCAAAAAAAAGCGAATCGTTTTTTTTTTTGGAATTTCTCCCGCAAACGGATCAGTAACGGATCCGTAACGGATAAAAAAGCGAAGATTTGAACCGTCTGGCACACTGGGATATTGAACATCCCAACAAACAAAAACGTTTGGAAAATTACGTATTATACGCTTATTGAAGCAAACATTTCGTTTGGAAATTAACTTCCTAAATGTTTGGAAATTCTTGAAGTTTGATTATTTAATAATTGAAACTTTACCCTTCATAGCAAGCTTGTGAAAATCATTTGGAGCAAGCTTATTATATGCATGTTTTTTTTTATAATATTTTCCAAATTTTTTTATTCAATATTTTTAAATTGTTTTTTTAATTTTTCAATTAACATTTTGTTTGTGATTATTAAGTTCATTAAGCAACATTTTGCAAAAATTTTTATATATTGTAATTAAAAATAAAAAAATATGTATATGTTGTTAACTGAGTATCGAACCTATGACTTCCAAGTTATGAGTCGACAATCTTATCAACTGACCTAACGTGCCAGTTATGATTCAAATGCCTTGTGTTTTACTTAGCTCAATAAGTCATTGAAAAAATAAAATAAAAATTTTTTTGAATGTTTGGAAAACGTTTTTTGAAACATTTGGGAGTAAACATTTTTCCAATTGTTGATTTTAACCTTGCAAATCAATTTTAAAAATTCTAGAAATATAACATTTTCCAAAAGGTTGAAAATTGGTTATGAAATTATTTGAAAATTAAGTTTTTACAAGCGAAAGAATTGAAAAGGTTTGTTGGGATTTTTCCAAAACATATTATCCCATCATATCCTGATTTTGTGGATCTGTTTGATCTGCTTTTCCTAAAACTGTGTTACAATTTTTTCCCAGATTTATTTTTCAAAAGTTCATTTTTTTAATGTTCAAACCCCCAAAAAGGGGAATTAGAAGAAACTTCAATGCAAAAATTTTATGTAATTCTGCACATTTTCAAACATCTTACTAGCAAAAAATTTACCGAGATAGGTTACTTTTAAGTGATAGTCCATTTTTTTCTTTTTCTAAAACGCAGGAATTGTTTGTATTTGAGTTTTTTTTTTCCAAAAGCTGTGTAGGTGTTTTTGGTCTGATCCAATCTTTAAGTTTTTGATGTCAAAATGTAACTGTGATCATTGCCTTCAGAAGTATTTGATTTTTTTGTTTTAAGCGAGATGCAGGTAATAAAAGGAAGGCACTTACGTTTTTTTTTTACTTTTTTTTTCAGTGCAATTTGTTAATTTTTATTCCCTTTAACATGTAAAACCCTCGCAAAGCACGTAAACGGCGAAAACTTTCGAGCCTCGTAAACAAAATTTAAAAATTTGTATGAAAAAAAGTTTACGAAAACTTTCGAGGCAAATTTGATGCGTAAATTGCTTCGGAAAATTACGAGAGCGATTGTTGTCAAATAAATATATTGAAAAAATATTTTTGGTTTTAAAAATTGAATTTGGATAAGGACTGCGATCGATAAAATTTTCCGAAACAAAATTCAAAAAGCCTCTGGAACAGTAGTACGATTTTAAAAATGAAACTCATTTTTAAACCAACAGTTTATTAAAATTTTTATGACGTTCCTAAAATTTTAATATTATTTTTTAAACAAATTTTTTTTAACCTTTCATTAAGGATTTATGGTATTATTCGATGCCACTTTCTGCGAAAATCTTTAGCATTCTTGGCTACTTTTTTGTTGCCTTTATCTCCCTTTTGACCAAAGCTCAGTATCTTTCAATTGGTCTGAGTTCTGGACAATTTGGCAGATTTGCTTCATGAGGCTTAAAAATCACTTTATTTTTAGAGTACGACTCCAAGGCCATTTCACTATAATGATAAGATACTAGATCTAGCCAAAAGAAAGTGGAAACCTCATGCCCTCGTAGCAAAGGCTTTAGTCTTTTTTCTAAGCATTGCTTAATATAGAATTCGGAGTTTATTGTTCGAGGGGTTACAAAAAAATTCTTCCTTTTGCCACAACTGCAGATTGCTTGCCAAATTAAGAACTTACGAGGTAATTTCGACTGCTTTTTTGACTTAAACTTTTCGTCCACATTTCCCCGCGAGTCTGCAATGTAAAACTCTTGGCCTGGAAGCTGCGAAAAATCGTCTAAAACATACCTTTCTTCGTTCATGATGCGGCATTCGAATTTTTAAAATAAATTAATTTTTAATTTTATGGCGCGCAGTTTTGCTTTCATTTTCCTCACAGAATTTCTATCGGGATATTTTTGTGTCTTGAACGTCTTCAAACAAGTCTTCTTTTTGGCTTTGCGAACTAAAAACTCGGAACGTTTCCACCTTCTGTGCCAGTTTTCTGCATGAAATATTGTGGTTCTTAAAATTTTTAAAAATAAGTTTTTTCAGGCTATAGGTCTATAGCCTGAAAAAACTTATTTTTAAAAATTTTAAAAATCAAAGGTCGAACAAAATATCAACATATTGTGGTTCTTTTATAAAATTATGACCATTTTCTTCTTTTTGTTTTGGTCACGAACGCATTTTTTTACGTTACCTGGGTTTCAAAAGACATTCAAGTCTTCCTTAAATTTTTACAGAACTCTTGATGCCAATTCTACATTAATTTTGCTATTCCGACCAATTCTATTGATAGTCCACCGTAAGTGGTCTAGAAAAATTTTTATTATTGACTTTCGAACTTCTAGCTCGTTTGCCAGAATTATTTTGGTGCATTCATTTCAAAGCCTACTAAGAAAAAATATAAATTGATTAATTTGGAAACAAGTTGTTGGATAAAATGCATCGGACAATTTTATCGATCGCAGTCCTTAGAATATTTTTCTAATTATATAACAGCTGATACGTTGCTTACACCTTTTCAGAAATGTGTGTTCCTGAAAACAAGCTCATAAGCTTTCGAGTATTTCATGGTAACTATACGAGTTTACGAGATTAATAGAAGATTAATAAATCAGGATTTAAAAAAAATCTTCCAGACCGATTAACAAAATTACATCAGGTTTGAAATCACCACTATATTCTTCATAGTTTGATTTTTTTTTTAATTATTATAACGGTGCAAAATTTCTTCATGTGTTTTCGCGCAGATTTGCGCTTCACATACTTTTCAGAAGAAAACAAAATGTCGAAAATCGGAACGGATTGGCACAATATACAAAACTAAGCCAACAGTCGAAGCGGTTAAAGAAGGTATATGGTTAAATGGTTATATGGTATTAGGAGTAGTGCACGGTGCTCTTAAGTAGTCGATAGGTTTTTTGGCTATGTGGAGAAAATCTGTGAATGGGGTTTCATTTATATTAGTTTAGTGGTCTGAAAAATGCAAACCCCGAAATCGTAGCTGATCATCCCCGCGAAATATCGCAAAAATACATATCACATATAAAATAAAAAAATTCAGAAAAAAAAACGCACCAAACAAATATATAGAAATAGTTATTTTTAATGTATTTTGCAATGCGAAATCTGAATCCGGCCTTAAAATTGCTATATCTCATACGGTTTTTGAGATATCTTAGCATAAGCAAGGAAAAAAGACCGTTTATGCTATGTTTTATTGCTGTATTTTGGAGCTGTATAACAGCACGTATATCCATAAATTCTGATGCAGAAATGGAAAGCTCTAATCAATCTTCTAAACCTAATTCAAATAATGTCGATATCTTTATTTTTCTCGGAGATATCCTAACCTAAAAAGTTAAAAAAGTGCAAAAAACGTGTTTTGTCATTATTTCAGACTACGATATTTCGGAGACAAATTAAGCTATTGACATAATTTAAATGCGGTTTTAAAGATTGGAGCTTTTAGATAGTGTATCGAATTTTGCGTACGAATGTTCTATATTCTAGTTATATAGCTTCAAAATATAGCAAAAACGGTCTTTTTTCCTTGTTTAGGCTAAGATATCTCAAAAACCGTATGAGATATAGCAATTTTAAGGCCGGATTCAGATTTAGCATTGCAAAATACATTAAAAATAAATATTTCTATATATTTGTTTGTTGCGTTTTTTTTTCTGAATTTTTTTATTTTACATGGGATATGTATTTTTGCGATATTTCGCGGGGATGATCAGCTGCGATTTCGGGGTTTACATTTTTCCGACCACTAAACTAATACAAATGAAACCCCATTCACAGATTTTCTCCACATAGCCAAAAAACCTATCGACTGTTCAAGAGCACCGTGAGTGATAGAAGTGGTTTATTAGAAAACTAGAGAAATCTAAATCAAAATCCGGTTTGAGGACTTTGACACCAATTGGAGGCATGATGCACTTATTCTTAAGTTCCATAATTCCGGTTACTTATGTTATACATGCAGCGATAAATCAGCGCCATTTCTTGCATATTTACATTGCTTTTTGCTTGATTTTATATTTAAATTTCGCTGCGTTAAATAAATAAAAGAACTCAAAAGCGAATAAAATTTATTAATCGCAAAAACCTTAAAATTTTAGGCTCAAAATAAATTGCAAAAATATATGTATGCAGTAGGAAAAAATATCATTTTGTTTTTAAAAATAAATTTGTCTTAAACTTGAAATTCGGTTCTAAAACAAAATGGAAACAAAAATAAAATGAAAATGAAGAGCAATAACGTGTAGCTGCGACAAAGCAAAACAAAGAGGAAAGAAATTTCGGAAAAAAAAAATTTTTTTTTCGCATCTTACATCTAGGAGATCCGTACAGTTTGTGAACGCCAAATCTTGCATCATTAAAGATTTTTATTTACATTACGAGAAATTTTGTCTCCTGCTTGGATCAAGAGATTCTTTTTTTTTTTTTTTTCTATTTTGAATTATTATTATTTACAGCAACAACAATAAAAGCACTTGATGTGATTTCACAGATTTCAACTTTTTGCAAAATTTAGCATTTCAGACACACAGAGAGACTTTTTCGATTTTTTTTCTTTTATATATATTTTTTTTTTTTTAATTTTATTTTTAAAAATTTTTTTTTAATTTATTTCAATATTTTTATTTTTTAATTTAATTTTCTCATCGCGCACAAAACACAAAAATAGATATAAACAACAACGACAACAACAAAAACATCTATTTCGTAGATGTCACCATGTGAAGCACCCAGTGACTGTGAAAAAGTGTCGTTGTCAGCAGGGGCACTATGCCAAAAAGGGGGAAGGCGGCAGCGATTCACACACGCACGTCGTTTGATGGAATTTGTGAGGATAAAGAAGAAAATAGATTGGAAATGGAAAAAACGCGATGACAACGAATATACGAAATTGTTGCGAAAATCAGGAAAATAAAAATTTAATTTTTTCAACACACGCACAAAACAATGACACGTTTTTGCTGTAGCCCCCAATTACAACAGCTCCTCCAGGCTTCAAGTACGGTGGGGCAAACAGCGGTGTCGTTTCTTGTTTTTTTTTTTTTTTTTGATTTCCTTTTTACACAGCGCTCATCAAATTTGGAAAAATTTATATTAAAAAAATTTTTATTCAAATAAATTTCTATTTATTTTTACATAATTCTAAAAGAATTACAAAAAAAAAAAAATATTTTTGAATTTTATTTTTTGTTTTCTTCACGGACACAGCAAACGATAAATACGCGCGACCAGACAGACTCACTTTCCGAAACTGATTTTGCGAGCGCTCGAAATTTTCTCAAGTCCTCACGTTATATGTGAAAAAGAATTTGTGTCTCTTGCATGCGACAAAAAAAAATTGCGATCTTTTGGTGCGATATTCTTGTTGCTGTTGATGTCGCTGGTGTCATTTATTGCTAGAAGCAACCAATTAAGATAAAAGTGCAAAATTTAAATTAATAAAAATAAAAAATTAAAAAACTAAAAGAGTTGTAATTAACTTTATTCCTCATTGCACTGCAACAATTTTAATGTGATGAGCAGTTCTCTTTTCCCCCTCCACCTATTTTAGCAGAAAACTCACATCCCTAATACTTACGTATATATACCGAGTCAGGGGGTTGGAGTTCTCTTCGTGAGCGAAATTATGAATTTTTATAAGACACAACAACCTCGCTCTGTGGGAATAAAAATGAGATTCAAGCCAAAATGACTAAATGTCATGCAATGTGTCATTTTAACAACAACCATAATAATTGAAAATACTTTGGTACACGGTAAAAAAAAATAAAAATGACTTTTCAACATATGAACTCGAATCTTTAGAAACAGTTTCTAATTTAGGTATCACAGATATTACAAAATGTGATAAGTCCTTGCTAGAATATAGGAAAAAGATTTACATGAAAATGATTCATGAATTCTGGAATAAATAAAAGAAATAATTTTCCAATTAATAAAACAACAGCCCCGTCTATTTTCGTATAATAGGAAACTGTAGTGAAAAAAACCAAGTCGGTTTTCGATTGAAGCTTGAAAAATTGACTTCAAAAAGGGTAATCGCTTTAACTGCCAATAACTACTGAACTATTGATTGTTGTAGAGAATGTCTAGACCAACATTATGTCCTTAGAAGGTTTTGGACCAAAAATTAAATTTATTGCTATTTCGGTACAAAAATAGCAGTTTTTAAAGAAAATTTTAATGACTTTTTTTCAAAAAATTAATTTTTATAATTTTCAAAGAGCGGAATACTTTTTTTGGAAATCCTATGCTGTAGGGAATTGAATTTAAAATAATATAAAAACTTGTAAAGGTGTAACCTTTGGCCAGGCCAAAAATTAGAAACCCTACACTGCAGCGTTTTGAAAATTTTGCTTATATGGGAGGTGCCACGCCCTCTTGTCTGAGTTCGTCTAGTTTTATCGCAGAGCGTATTTAAGTGAAATTTAGTTGGATTATCCTCAAAAACCCTTTCAGTATATCATGTTGAAGCTTTTGCTTGTATGGGAGGTGCCACGCCCTCTTGTCCGAATTCGCCCAGTTTTTGCTCAGACCTTGCGCTTACAAGTCCTAGTGTTTATGTGTTGCATTGTCGTGAAAAATACTCCTAGAGTTGCATTTTGAATATATTTTTTGTATGGGCGGTAGGCGTATTCGTTGACCGATTTTGCTCGTTTTCAATCCCTCGAGCCAACTTATACGGCAAAACCACTGTATCATATTTCTCTGAATTATTTGGTTAGTTTTTCTGTAAAAAAATATTTCCACAGACACGCAGCCAGCCAGCCAGACGGACATGGCTATGCCGACTCAGAAGGTGACGCTGATCAAGAATATATATACTTTTCTATATCTGCCACGGCTCCTTCTCTGCGTTACAAACGGAAGGACAAAGTGAATATACCCTAGGTGTAGAGTATAAAAACATATTTTTAGATTATGGATCCGGTGTTAAAATTTTGTGTTGTAATTTTTTATTTTTTTTAAATGGTATATTATTTTAGGCACGAAATTATTTTGCTTTCTCTTATTAATTACATCATTAAGTACTGCTCTTTTTCTTCAAAGTGAAATATGAAATACTCGTGCGTGAATTTTCTTTGATAAGCTATGACCGTTTTAAAATGGCATCATGAAATTTCAAAATCTTCTATGTACAGGGTGGGAATCTGTAGAACACTGAAAAATGTAAGATTCCTGGGCTTGTTCTGAACAACTTTTCTTAGTTCTATTTCTCAAAATTCGCAAAACCAATGCAGTTATTGAAGAAAAGTGGTTCAGAATAGTCCCAAGAATATTGCATTTTCTGGTGTTCTACCGTGTCTTGTATAAATACGTGAACGATTTTTTTTCCACCAGCGAATTATTTATTCCAATTTCGATTTTTTATTTTCATTTTAAGTTCCCATTAGGACATCTAAGAATAGGATCAAAATTTTAGATATGAAAACAACAACAATAGTACCCACAATGTTTTGTAGCTAACTGGTAAGGAATTTGGGTCGAACTAAGAAGTCATTACTGAAATAAACTACAGTTTTGAGAGCCTTGAGAAAACCTAATACATATTTGGAAGGAATACAAAAACTTGGAAAAACGTAGCAATAAATGAATAGAGCTAAAAGAAGACTTTGTTGAGAAATACCACACTTTTTTGCCGATAAATATATCTTATTCAAAAAGTCTCGAGATTACAAAGCAGCCATCTATACTTTAACTTGAAAACGACATTTTTTCATTCGTTTGAAAGCTGAATTAAAAAGGCTCAGCAATTAAATATTAATTTTGTTAATTTAAAAAGTAAGTAACATGAAACTATAATGGCCTAGTTACTATTAAGTATTTGATTATATGTAATATATTTAGTTTTTGGAATACCCTGTGAATATATATTTGATAATTTAATTACAAAGATTATTTTAAAAACTTTATACATGATGTTTAAAAAATGTTCTTGCAACAATTAAAAAAACATTTGCAATCATCAAGATAATGCAACAATTTCCATGTCGTTTTCATTTGACATACGACATAAATTTTCCTACAGTAAATATTTTGTTTACACTTGGGATATTTATGATGTTCCACGAGGAAAGTGACCTTATCTTCTGCAACAGAAGTGCTTAAAAAAGTTTTTTAAGTTAGGGTAGAAGATTTTCGAACAGTAAGTCGATTAAGTTCGAAATACCAATAAAAAGTATTTTACGGAATACGATCCCAAAAAAGCTCCAACACTTCCATTTTTATTAGAAAAAAAATGTACTCAAAACTGATTTTGTGGCCTCCTAGACCACACCGTGTAGGAAACAACTTATTATCAGCCTAAAATGTAGAGATTTTCTTAGTATGCTGTTTTTTCTGAAGTATCTCATGGAAACACTATATTTCCTAAAATCATGTGTATATGATCAAAATCCCAGAAACTTATTTTTTTCATAAGACACAGTTTTTGAGCCAAATGAATAATTTAAGGACTGCGATCGATAAAATTGTCCGATACATTTTATCTAATAACTTGTTTTCAAATTACTCAATTTAAATTTTTTTTTCGCAGTAAGCTTTGAAATGAATGTACAAAAACTATGGTTTTCAATTATTGTCCCTAGTCACTCATATTTACTTAAAAATGGCAAACGAGCTAGAAGTTCGAAAGTCAATAATTAAAAATTTTTGAAGACCACCTGTGGTGGACTACAAATAGAATTGCTTGGAATAGCAAAATTAATGTGAAATTGGTATCAAAAGTTCTGAAAAAATTTAGTGAAGACTTTGATGTCTTTCGAAAGCCAGGTTCCGTGAAAGAAAAAGGCTTCCGTGACCAAAACAAAAAGAAGAACTTCGTCACAATTTTAAAGAAGAACCCCAACATTTCATGTAGAAAACTGGCACAGAAGGTAAAGTGTTCCGAGATTTTAATTCGCAAGGCCAAAAAGAAGGTTGGTTTGAAGACGTTTAAGGTACAAAAAGTTTCTGACAGAAATGCTATGAAGAACACGAAAGCAAAACAGCACGCCATAAAATTAAAAATTTATTTTTTTACAAAAATTTGCATCATTGACGACGAAACGTATGTTATAGCCGATTTTACGCAGCTTCCAGGCCAAAAATTTTACGCTGTAGACTCGCGGAAAAATGTGAACGATAAGCTTAAGTCAAAAAAGCAGTCAAAATTTCCTCGTAAGTTCTGCAGTTGTGGCAAAAGGAGCAATTCTTTTGTAACCACTGGAACAGTAAACTCCGAATTCTATATTAAGGAATGCTTGGAAAAAAAAACTTAAGCCTTTCCTACAAAAGCATGAAGTTTCCACTTTCTTTTGGCCAGCCCTAGCATCTTGTCATTATAGTAAAATGGCCTTGGAGGGGTACTCAAGAAATAATGTGATTTTGGTGCCTCGTGAAGCAAATCTTCCAAACAGTCCAGAACTCTGGCCAATTGAAAGATTCTGGGCTTTGGTCAAAAAGGAGATAAAGACAACAAAAAAAGTTGACAAGGATGCTAAAAATTTTGGAGAAAAGTTGTGTTCAGCAGCTAGAAAAATATCAAATAATACCATAAAATCCTTAATGGAAGGAGTGCCAGAAAAGTTACAAAAAAATTTTGTTCAAAAAATATTATTAAAATTCGAGATACGTTATCAAAATGGTTATAAAATGGCGGTTCAAAAATGAGTCTATCTTTAAAATCGGACTACTAGTTCCAGAGATTTTTTGAATTTTGTATCGGACAATTTTATCAATCGCAGTCTTTATAGACTCTGAAAGTTGCTCTGAATTGAATTTTTATGTTTATTCTTTTGGGATTTTTTTTAATGTCATATTCTTTAAAAAAAATTTCACAATAGAAACACAAATATTAATTTTAAAAAGGTACTAGTCTTTAAATCATTTTTAAATTATAGGATATTACAATAATATTTTTCTTTTTTTTTCTGAAATATCGTTAACTGATATCACGAGAAACCGTGTCTTTTGCAGTTTTTCATCTTTTCAGGTTAGCTTATTTTGGTGAAAAAAATGTATCGATATAATTTAAAAAAGGTTTTCGAGATAGGAACATATTAAGTTTCATTTTCAAAGATTACCCTAAATTGTAACTAAATTTCAAAAATAGCATATAAAATGGAGTTTTTTTTGCAATTTTAGATTAGCATAACTCAAAAACCGTCCGCAACAAAGCAATTCTCAGACCGGATTCGGAATAAAAATCGCCAAATAAATTGAAAATTACTATGTTTAAAAAAAAAATCAAATACTAAAAAAAAAAATCTCTGAATTTTAGGCATTTGAAGCAAATTATTATGCTTTCTGGTCGGTGTAAGGGCATGCCACTTGGAAAGATTGCTCTTTTTTTTTTCCCCACCCATATGAATCAGATTTCCAAAACACCCATTTTAACGATTACTCTTATGTCATATGAATAAAATAAATAAAATAATAAAACCCTGCACGAAATGTTGAAGGGAGTAAACACATAAGAGTCAAGCCCACTTTTTGATGACTATATTTTTGGTACATAATTCAACCATTTTAATGATATGAAACTACAAACACAAATTACAATTTCATTATCGATTTGAAATCTAAAGATAAAAATCCTATTAGATATCGAGATTTTTCGTTTCTAAACACGTTTTTCATAATTCCGAGAAACTCCATAAAATTGGTTATGCTTCAAAATTTGATATCTTAAAATTAGAGTCATTCCCTTTACAACTTAAAAATTCAATAATTCTGTACATTTTTTAATTTTCGGTTGATCGAAGTGTCTTTTTGTTCACAATAATTTAGGTATACAAATTTTAACAAAATGCAAGAGAGAAAAAACCAAGAACAAGGTTCCATTTTTATGTAGATAGTCTATTTATCTATCTCAAAGTGCGATATGTATCACAATGAAGTCACTTCGCTCAACGATGGGCATCAGAAATATAAAAAAATGCATCAAACATATTGCAAATTTAATGAAATGCACTCACGGTCAATCTCTCCAGGGTGACTTTAAAATTCATTTAAATTTTTGTGTGGCATATTATACTCATTTTTGTAAAAGCCTTTTAGCTAATTAAAATACAATGCCTCATTAAAATGAAATTAAAATATATAAAAATGTTGAGTTTTAACGACTTCCCACAATCTAAAGAAGATATCATGAGGTTATATTAGTGAATATTGCGAAATATATTTGAATGACTTTGATACATAAAAAAAAAAGTGCAAATAAGTGCACGTGGCAAATTCGCCTATCATTAAACTACCAATAACTTCAATGATTAGATTAATGCAAACTTTGTATTATAGCCCACGAAAATAAGACGAAAAAAGAGCTGCTGTGCGAAATAATTCCAAGTGGATTTTTTTCACCGGAATTGACTTTATTTATGCATGATAAATAAAGTGTAAGAAGTCCATTGCAAAGTCGTGTGCGCATAAAAAGTTATTAAGGCTCAAAGGTCGCTAAAATCAGTTTTTTGCAAATATCTCGCTAATGCTAACTTTAACAGAAAAATGTTGGTCTACAATTTTGTAGCACAGGAAATTTCCTACAAAAGTACGTCAAAAGTATTTGCGTACGATTTCTAGTTTAGAAGATCACCCAATTTAAAAAGTTGTTAACAGTTACGATATGAAATACTACCTATGACACGGGGGTTCAAAACTATTTTTAACCCTCAAGTTGCATCACTCGGAAAGTTTTTATATTTTCGTGTTCAGGGTACTTTCCTTATCACATAAAAAAAAAATTAAGAAAATCCGTCGGGCGCTTTTTTTTTAAATCGAATTTTCCGTTTTTGGCAAAGTTGAGTTAAGTCAAAAATAACATGCGAAAACTAAAATCAATAAAAAGGAACACGAATAGTCATTTCTAACTAACTTTTGGATGCTGAACTCAAATCCAATAACAAAATCGATCTATCGCTTCAGAATTTTGAGATATCCTAACGCAAAAATTAACAAAATATAAGAATTTTCGTGATTTTTTCCTACTTTTGAGGTTAGGTAACACGACAGTGTAATACTTTGTCATAAAACCTGTTATGTTAGTCAAAAGCACATATCTTTGCGTACAAAACTCTTTCTAAATTATATCAATATCTTTTTTTTTTCTTGGAGTTATCCTAACCTAAAAATTTAAAAAGAAACAAAAACAAGATTTTCGACTACGTTGAAGGCTACATAGAGAACGCACGAAATTTTTCTGCTCTTCTATACTAACTGAATTACTTACTACAATCTCTCGTCTTCAAAATCAGCCATCGAGTGGTCACCTACAAATTTTCCCTACTTCGTCACAACAATTTTAAGCAAACTAACTTTTTAGCTTCAGTGTATTACTTGTTTTGGCATAACGTTTTTGTGTTTCTTGATGTCATTTTAAAGAGCTCATAACTTTGTATAGAAAAATCGTAGATGACTATTTGATAGCTCATTTTGAAGACAATAAATGATTATAAGTGATGCAGTTTGTATAAAAGACCAAAAAAATTTCGTGCGTTCTCTATGCAGCCTCCAACGTAGACAAAAAACTTGTTTTTATATCTTTTTAAATTTTTAGGTTAGGATAACTCCAAGAAAAAAAAGGATATTGATATAATTTGAAAAGAGTTTTGTACGCAAAGATATGTGCTTTTGACTAACATAATAGGTTTTATGACAAAGTATTACACTGTCGTGTTACATAACCTCAAAAGTAGGAAAAAGTCACGAAAAATCTTATATTTTGGTAATTTTTGGGTTAGGATATGTCAAAATTCTGTAGCGATAGATCGATTTTGTTAACGGATTTAAATTCAGCATCGAAAAGTTAGTTAGAAATGACTATTCGTGTTCCTTTTTATTGATTTCAGTTTTCGCATGTTAGTTTTGACTTAACTCAACTTTGTCAAAAACGGAAAATTCGATTTAAAAAAAAAGCGCCCGACGGATTTTCTTAATTTTTTTTTTATGTGATAAGGAAAGTACCCTGAACACGAAAATATAAAAACTTTCCGAGTGATGCAACTTGAGGGTTAAAAAATGTTTTGAACCCCCGTGATGAGTTCATACTGAAATATCTTTCTTTTTAAATTGCAATAACTCTCCAATGAAAAGTCGTACAAACAAAATTAAAATGCCGTTTGAAAGATAATTTAATTTTCTATATACTGTAGAAAATTTTTTTTTTTCGAACGGCTCATGACCTTGAAAATATTTTGAGTAACCGTTAAGGCTTCGAAATTACTGGTTTTTTAAGGATATCTCCGAATTGGTAATAACTACGATAAAAATAACGGAACCAATTTTGTAGAAAATTACAGGATCTACAAAAAATAAGTTATATGTGTACTAGCTGTGGGCTAGTTTGTATGAACATTTTTAAAAATTAACTTTTTATACCCTGCGGTGGTTTTTTATGTGAGGTTTGATGAAAAAGTGAGTGAGCCAAAATTTGGACAGGTGGGGTGGTTGAGGTCGATTTTATAAAAATGTCATGAAAATTAAGGCTTATATGGGAGCGGCCCTAAAGGGTGAAGATAGGAGGTAAATATGTTCGGTGAAAATGTTGGGGTGGAAAATTTAATGGGGGTTGGTCATACATTTTATGCCTGTAAGTATAACTGATTTGAAGTTAGGAGCTTTCTTCAAAATTTTACCCCCGAAACTCGAACTTTGACTCAAATCTGGCAAGGGTTAGACCCTCCCCACCCCCTCCAAATTTTGGCTCACTTACTTTTTCATCGAACCTCACGTTAAAAACCACCGCAGGGTATAGAAATCGAAAAATTGTTATTAAGCCCATAGCTAATGTGTACACATAGAAGTAACCGTATAGAAGATATTCAATAGAAACCGGTTTTCTGGCATTTTAAGAATTTTTTTGGAATATCTTCTAAACGGTTACTTCTATGTGTACACATATCGATTACTTTTTGTAGATCTTGCAATTTTACACAAAATTGGCGCTAAATTTTTTATTATATGACCCTTCGTTTCGGAAATATTCTTCAAAAACCAGTACTTTTGAAGTCTTAACGGTTTTTCACGAATATCTTTAAGGCCATGGGTTGTTCGAAAAAAAGGAATTAGTTCGCTATATAGAAAATCAAATTATCTCTTAAACGGTGTTTCAATTTTGTTGGTACGACTTCTCATTGAAGAGTTATTGCAATTTAAAAAGAAAGATATTTTAATATGAACTCATGGGTAGTATTTCATATCATAACTGTTAACAACTTTTTAAATTGGGTGATCTTCTAAACTAGAAATTGTACGCAAATACTTTTAACGTACTTTTGTAGGAAATTTCCTGTGCTACAAAATTGTAGACCAACATTTTTCTGTTAAAGTTAGCATTAGCGAGATATTTGCAAAAAACTGATTTTAGCGACCTTTGAGCCTTAATAACTTGCATAAATAAAGACAATTGCGGTGAAAAAAATCCACTTGGAATTATTTCGCAGAAAAATTCTTATTTTCCTGGGCTATTATTTTAACTTCCAAAACTATTTTTTCCGAAACAGAGAAAAATATCAAGGTTCTGTAAATTTTTAGTGATTTAGTACATTTTTAGTCATTGAAATCTACCACTTATTATTGTCAGACTATTTTCGGCTTGAGAGGATAAAATTTTAATCTTTCTCTTTTTAAAAACTCATTTTTTAAAACTGTTTTCTATTGATTGTGAATTTGTTAATATGTCATAATTCTATATTAAAATAAACTTTAAACGCATTTCATGCCACAGCTTATACTACTTAACCCATTTTGCACTAGTTCAGGTTCAGAATGTAAAGATTTCAAAAGGATTAAAAATAATATTTGGATCCGTGCCTTAGCTTCATGAATTGATATTTTTCTATCCTTTTTTTTTTGCATCTAGTACTTACAAATATGACGTATTAAAAAATTAATGTTTCATACAAATACGTTTTAAAATTTCTACACTTTCTTCTATAACGTTAATTGAGTTACTAAATACATAAGAAACAACTCCTAAGTTCGACACCAAGATGTTATGAAACATACTCATACTTACTAGCAGTGCCGTTGATAGTTTTTTACGAAGAGGAGGGTATGACTAATTATTAAATTTCATAATGTATAAAATAGAGGAGATTGACCGCCCTTAATCACCGCCCTATCTACCTCACTGTTGAATCGTATTTTTTTTTTTCCAAAACAACATATTAATTTTTTTTAACAAAAATATTTGATTATCAGCAGTTTGCTCTTAGAGGTTATTGATACAATTTTTTGTTTACACCCTACACTCAGGGTAGGTGTATTAACTTTGCCTTCCGTTTGTTATGTGCATGAGTAGACGCATAGGGTATAGAAAAGTATATACTGTCTATACAAAAAAAAAAATATAAGTAAAACAACCTTTTATAGAGGATTATTAAAAATAAGAAGTTCTTACATTTTATGAATGACTAGCCTTCCCTGCCCGCTTTGCTAGGCATTTTTGTTTTGTTTTTTCATTCCCAATAGCTAAGAAGAAATAGATAAAAGCAATTATTGATGCCACTGTCACGTCACCAGTGAAAATTTAGTTGTAATGGGAAGCTTATTTCATTTCAAACCATCATAAAAATTCCCTATTTTTCAAACTCCATGCAAGTAGGTACATTTATTCGAGTAATTTGATTATTGCTGCAACATTGTTCCACTGGGTCTTCTTGGTCTTTCTAAACTTTTGTACGTCTCGAGCTTCAAGTAATTTGACAGCCACATTTGGAGTATGCTTCTGAAAATTGTCTACTTACAAATTGATATACAAAAACAGTAATAAAGAATGGACAAATCGTAGCAATGCTAAAATTTTTGGGCTATAAGTCATTTGATTTTTTTTCTATTTTAAGGACGGTTATAAAAAAAATATCCAAAAATGTACTATACTTCATGATTCTTTCTTCTAGAACGGACCTTTGACTGTTGACAGACAAAATATCATAACGATTGAGCTACACAGTAAAAATTTTAGTTTAATTTTAAAACCAAAAAAAGTATTTATATAGAACAATGCCAAAAAAAGTTTTAATTTCAAACTATTTTGGAATAAATAAAGAGAGGGAGAAAAATTAAAAAAAAAAAAAAAAATAAATTTTAAATTTAATTGAAAAAAAAAAAAAAACAAGCCATCCATACTGAGATTCGAACCAAGGGTACAACATCTTGTGTACATAAATTAGGAAGTCTTTAGCTCACTCGGCTATCAAACGTATTGACGTAGTTGCGTGAAATTTGTTTTTAAACAATTGAAAAAGAAAATTTTTTTTTTGTTATTTTGTTCTCGTTCTTTTTTTTTATGCTCTTTTGATAAATAAAGTTTTTCAAATATTGAAACTAAAAAGTCTCTCCAAGCTAAATTAAAACTTTGATGGCATTAGTTTCAAACCAAAAGTATTAAAATTGGCGCAGAGAATATTTTAATACTTTTCTTGGACTTATTTTAAAACTAAAAATGATTAGTTTTTTGAATTTAAAGTTATTTTAGGATTGTTTTCAAGCCACTTTGGTATTAAAAAATTGAAAAAACTTAATGGTTTAAAAGTAAATATTTTTTGTGATAAAATGAAAACCTACCGGAATAAATTTCAACCTTTTTTGGAATAATTTTTGAATTTAATACCAAAGCAGTTTAAAATCAAAACCGAATGGAATCAAAAGCAAACTATCACTTTTTACTGTGTACTTTTGACGAAATGATAACATATATCATGAATGAAGCCCAAAATTACTAAATAATTAACACTGTTTTTAAAAAAATCATAATTCCCAAACAACGAATTTGGGCTAATAGAGGCTGTTACATAATATTGTTTATATGTATGGCTATTTAAAAAAAAAAAATGAAGAAAAAAAAACTGATGCAATTGGAAATTTTTCAAGTCAAAAAATTTTTTGATTTTTTTTTTTCAAATGATGATATAAAAATTATTTTTTGAAATATACCCTGTATCATATTTTTTTCTTTTAGAGGAACCTTTTAGCTACAAACATACCAAAAATTACGAAGATCGGACGTTTTTTCGCAAAGTTATCACATTTTCCGTGAAAATTGACATGCGACAATAGCGCAAAATCGAGTTTGTAGACGAATTTTAAAAAATTCCCCACGACGAAAGAACTCAAAATCAAGCAAAAGGAAAAAATACGTGTCTCATCGATTTCAAAGTAGAAATAATTAAAAACATAATATGCAAAAAAAAAATTCTGCCTGGACGATTTGAGATGAAATGACCCATGAACATTTTTAAAAATTAACTTTTTATACCCTGCGGTGGTTTTTTATGTGAGGTTTGATGAAAAAGTGAGTGAGCCAAAATTTGGAGGGGGTGGGGTGGGTCTAACCCTTGCCAGATTTGAGTCAAAGTTCGAGTTTCGGGGGTAAAATTTTGAAAAAAGCTCCTAACTGCCAATCAGTTGCACTTACAGGCATAAAATGTATGATCCACCCCCATTAAATTTTCCACCCCAATATTTTCACCGAACATACTTACTTCCTATCTTCACCCCTTAGGATCGCTTCCATATAAGCCTTAATTTTCATGACATTTTTATAAAATCGAACTCCACCACCCCCAGGCTGCCCCTACATTGTTCAAAAGTATAACCTACCCCCATTATTTTTTCCACCCCATCATTTTCACGAAACATACTTACCCCCTATCTCCACCTGCTAGGGGTGCACCCATACAAAAATACTCATATTTATGTTAATTAATAAACATTTTTGCTCTCATCACCCCTACTGCCCCCATAGTGCTACTTACGAAGGTAAAATGTATAACCGACCTCCATTCATTTTTCCAGCCCGACAATTTTACTAAACATACTTGCCTTCTATCTTCGTCCTTTACCTTTACCGGATGGTACGATCGGCACACCCAGTTACTGCTCGTTTCCGTCATATGTGATACGCGTTTTTTTTTTTTTTTTTTTTTTTAATTCAAAACCACTGTAACTGTGTCAATTAATTTTTGTTACAGAACCAATATTAGTTCACCAGTATAAAGTCGCACCCCGGAGTGCTTTTGTATGAGAGCATCCCTAGAGGGCGGAGATAGAGGGCAAGTATGTTTAGTAAAATTGTCGGGCTGGAAAAACTATTGGGGGTCGGTCATACATTTGACCTTCCTAAGTAGCACTATGGGGGCAGGGGTGAGGAGAGCAAAAATGTTTGTAAATTAACATAAATATGAGTATTTTTGTATGGGAGCACCCCTAGGGGGTGGAGATAGGGGGTAAGTATGTTTCGTGAAAATGATGGGGTGGAAAAAATATTGGGGGTAGGTTATACTTTTGAACAATGTAGGGGCAGCCTGGGGGTGGTTGAGGTCGATTTTATAAAAATGTCATGAAAATTAAGGCTTATATGGGAGCGGCCCTAAAGGGTGAAGATAGGAGGTAAGTATGTTCGGTGAAAATGTTGGGGTGGAAAATTTAATGGGGGTTGGTCATACATTTTATGCCTGTAAGTATAACTGATTTGAAGTTAGGAGCTTTCTTCAAAATTTTACCCCCGAAACTCGAACTTTGACTCAAATCTGGCAAGGGTTAGACCCACCCCACCACCTCCAAATTTTGGCTCACTTACTTTTTCATCGAACCTCACGTTAAAAACCACCGCAGGGTATAGAAATCGAAAAATTGTTATTAAGCCCATAGCTAATGTGTACACATAGAAGTAACCGTATAGAAGATATTCAATAGAAACCGGTTTTCTGGCATTTTAAGAGTTTTTTTGGAATATCTTCTAAACGGTTACTTCTATGTGTACACATATCGATTACTTTTTGTAGATCTTGCAATTTTTTACAAAATTGGCGCTAAATTTTTTATTATATGATCCTTCGTTTCGGAAATATTCTTCAAAAACCAGTACTTTTGAAGTCTTAGCGGTTTTACACGAATATCTTTAAGGCCATGGGTTGTTCGAAAAAAAGGAATTAGAACGCTATATAGAAAATCAAATTATCTCTTAAACGGTGTTTCAATTTTGTTGGTACGACTTCTCATTGAAGAGTTATTGCAATTTAAAAAGAAAGATATTTTAATATGAACTCATGGGTAGTATTTCATATCATAACTGTTAACAACTCTTTAAATTTGGTGATCTTCTAAACTAGAAATTGTACGCAAATACTTTTAACGTACTTTTGTAGGAAATTTCCTTTGCTACAAAATTGTAGACCAACATTTTTCTGTTAAAGTTAACATTAGCGAGATATTTGCAAAAAACTGATTTTAGCGACCTTTGAGCCTTCATAACTTTTTATGCGCACACGACTTTGCGATGGACTTTTCACAGTTTGTGTATCATGCACTATTTTTTCCGAAACAGAGAAAAATATCAAGGTTCTGTCAATTTTTAGTGATTTAGTACATTTTTTAGTCATTGAAATCTATCACTTATTATTGTCAGACTATTTTCGGCTTGAGAGGATTAATTTTTAATCTTTCTCTTTTTAAAAACTCTTTTTTTAAAACTGTGTTCTATTGATTGTGAATTTGTTAATGTGTCATTATTCTATACTAAAATAAACTTTAAACGCATTTCATGCCACAGCTTATACTACTTAACCCTTTTTTGCACTAGGTTCAGAATGTAAAGATTTCAAAAGGATTAAAAATAATATTTGGATCCGTGCCTTAGCTTCATGAATTGATATTTTTCTATCCTACTTTTTACATCTAGTACTTACGAATATGACGTATTAAAAAATTAATGTTTCATACAAAAACATTTTAAAATTTCTACACTTTCTTCTATAACGTTAATTGAGTTACTAAATACATAAGAAACAGCTCCTAAGTTCGACACCAAGATGTTATGAAACATACTCATACTTATTAGCAGTGCCGTTGATATTTTTTTACGAAGAGGAGGGTATGACTAATTATTAAATTTCATAATGTATAAAATAGAGGAGATTGACCGCCCTTAATCACCGCCCTATCTACCTCACTGTTGAATTGTATTTTTTTTTTTTTTTTTCCAAAACAACATATTAATTTTTTTTAACAAATATATTTGATTATCAGCAGTTTAGAGGTTATCAGAGATTATCAGTCTGTATTAACTTTGCCCTTCCGTTTGTTATGTGCATGAGTAGACGCATAGGGTATAGAAAAGTATATACTGTCTATACAAAAAAAAAAATATAAGTAAAACAACCTTTTATAGAGGATTATTAAAAATAAGAAGTTCTTACATTTTATGAATGACTAGCCTTCCCTGCCCGCTTTGCTAGGCATTTTTGTTTTGTTTTTTCATTCCCAATAGCTAAGAAGAAATAGATAAAAGCAATTATTGATGCCACTGTCACGTCACCAGTGAAAATTTAGTTGTAATGGGAAGCTTATTTCATTTCAAACCATCATAAAAATTCCCTAGAGCTTAGCTGGGGTGTCCCAGGAAACCATCAATTAAGGTATGTTGCTAGTTCGTCATAGATGTTTTCCCTCTGGTACATATAAATATTCTTCGTTTTAACATAGAAGCCTTCGCGTGACCTTTAGGAACCTTCGGTTATTCCAAAAAAACTATCAATTAAGGCTTGTTGATACTTTGCCATAGATGTTTTCCCTCTTGTATATCTAAATATTCTTCGTTTTGACTATGAAGCCTTCGGATAACCTTCGGGAATCTTCGAGTGTCACAGAAAACTATCAGTTAGGGCTTGTTGATTGTCCACCATAGATTTTATCCCTATCGTATGCCTAGTTATTCTTCGTCTTGACTTTGAAGCCTTTGAGTGACCTTCGGGCTTAACAACGATCAGTTAGGGTTTGTTGATAATTCGCAATAGATGTTTTCACTCTACTATATCTAGATATTCTTCGTTTTGACTATAAAGCCTTTGGATGACCTTCGGGTATTGCAAAAAACTATCAATAAAAGCTTGTTAGTACTCCGCAATAAATATTTTTTCCCTAGTATGCCTAAATATAATTCGTTTTCACTATCAAGCCTTCGGAAAACTTCGGGTGACCTAGAAAACTTTCAGTTAAAACTTGTTGATAATCTGCCATAGATATTTTTCCTCTAGTGTACCTAGATTTGACGATGAAGCCATCGGGTGGTCTTCGGTAACCTTCGTGTATAGCATAAAAACCTTACCCATACCTGAAATGCACTTATTTTCAAATTTTCAGCTCAATTGTTTGTAGTGCAGGCAAATTAGGTAAAAACAGGTATTCATTTCTAATTTTGTTGAACATGCACCGATTTTGATCCGACAGGGCTCATTTTGTTTGTAATAAAATTTAGAACAAAACCAACACATAAGTTTTTTCCGGCCTTTCCCCAAAATTTCTTTAGTCCCCCGGGAACCCTCAAAATCGGATAAATTCAATAAAACCGTTCTAAAATGCTTAAAAATGGAAAATTATGCTATTCAAGGGGTTTTCTAGATTGCTGAATCCAAATATGATGTTGAAAAATGAAAAAACTCAAAATGGCGCCCGGAAAGCTGTGTACATACCCATTTTAAGCACCAAAAATGGGAAAAAATCGTTACAGGGGGTTTTAGCCTAGAAGTCTTGTTACATTGAATGAATTCATACGATCGGTGTGGGATATTGTTTTTTATACCGAATTTCATTATAATTTCCAAAATGTGATTATTCAAAAACGGCCCAATGGATTTTTTTAGTTTTTTTTTTTTTTTTTCATTGTTCCGAATACCTCAAAGAAGAATTATCTGCCAGAATTTTAGCTGAGCACGCATGTTTGGGTCGGACGCGGTATTTCACCGCCGTGTTAAGCTTTAACTGGTTTTCCCGGTTTAAGAGTATATGCATTGTGCAACTTCACAGAATTCTTCATTGATGACAGTTATCTACTCTTAAGTCAGATCTAGAAAATTTCAGAAAGTAATGAGATGTGCTATGAAATTAATAGGACCCAAAATTATGGCGTTTTTATGCAACCGCTCATATTTGCGTGAAAATTTAAACAAAAAATTTTAATATTTTTATTATTTGCTTGCCCGATTATTTGGAAACATTTAGTAGATAATGAGCATTTTGAAAATGTAAGCAAACATGTGCTTAAAATCGATCAATAAATAATAACAAACTACATCTAATGAAATTAAGCGCACAAACACATGAGAAAATAGTGAAAAGGTGACAGAATGGAAAAGTTCATTCATCCATTAAGTAGCAACCGAGGGTACTTTTTTTGCTTAAGTTTAATTGTACTTATTTGCCAAAGTGTTCTATTTTCTCAAGAGAGAAAGGAGAAAGAAAACAATAAATAGAAAGAAACGTTGCTTTGAAAATAAACAATAATTTGCATTTTTGCTCATTAAAACTGTTTACTTAGCAATTAATTTTGCACCATATACTTATATATTCATATGTATGTACGAGTATAGTAGTGTGTATCGAAAAATGAACGCCCAAATTATGAAACAGGAAGGAAAAAAAATTCAAGAAATATAACTTGTTTGGGTTTAAAATAAATTCCTAGGTCCCCAAATGGCTCTTATTTATAAAAACCATGTGATTTTGCACTAGAGCCTATCTTACGGTACATTTTTTTCCAATAAACAACATAGACCTCTTTTTGTGGTCTAAAACAACTTATGTATGCAGATTTTCAGAGACATCGTACAATTTTATAACCTTTTCAATTTTTACGCTTGGAAAAAGTTTATTTTCAAATGTTTTCATAACCAATTTTCAAACGTTTGAAAAATATTATGTTTTATTATTTTTAAAATTGATTTGCAATGTTAAAATCAACAATTAGAAAAATATTTATTTCCAAAAGTTTCAATAATAGTTTTCCAAACATTCAAAAAAATTTTTATTTTATTTTTTCAATGACTTGAATCATAACTGACACTTGAGGTCAATTGAAAGGATTGTCGACTCATAATTTGGAAGTCATAGGTACGATTCTCAGTAAACATATTTCTTGTTTTATTTTTAATTATATACGTTTGAAAAATGTTGTTTAATGAACTTAATAAATACTAACAAAATGTTAATAGAAAAGTTTAAAAAACAATTTCAAAATATTGAATCAAAAAATTTGGAAAATATTGTATAAAAACATTTAGCTTGCTCCAATTGATTTTCAGAAGCTTGCTATGAAGGGTCCAGTTTCGATTATTAAATAATTAAAATTCAAGAATTTCTGAACATTTAGCAGGTTAATTTCCAAACGAAATGTTTGCTTCAGTAAGTGTATAATAAGTAATTTTCCAAACGTTTTTGTTTGTTGGGAAACGATTATTTTCAATCAAACGAATATTTTTTGTAGTGCAGCCCATTTAACGGTATATCTTTTTTTTAAAAAAAAAGATCATAGAAATCTATTAATCATCAAAAATAAATTATGCATACAAACTTAAAGACGGGTCGAAGGTCGATCATTAGGCAAAAAGTAAGATTTTGCGCTCAAAAGTAGAAGAATATGCCTTTTTAACGAATATATTAATACACACCTCTCCTGAACGAACTTTTAGGTTTATGAAAATGTCGACGAAATCTAACAATGGGGTACTTTCCTGTCATGCTGATACTTCAATATTGCGTTCAAACGAAAATCGGATCAGCTACTATTCGCGAAATATCGCAAAAATACATATCCCATACAAAATTAAAAAAAAAAAACAGAACAAACAAATATAAAAATGAATACATAGTATATTTAATGTATTTTGCAATGCTGAATCCGAATCTGGCCTTAGAATTGCTGTATCTCATACCGTTATAC
Organism: Calliopum simillimum; assembly: GCA_951812925.1. Classification (NCBI taxonomy): domain Eukaryota; kingdom Metazoa; phylum Arthropoda; class Insecta; order Diptera; family Lauxaniidae; genus Calliopum; species Calliopum simillimum. The sequence continues at coordinate 99,824,498 of OX638368.1, read as the reverse complement.
ATAATATATGTAGATTATAGTGCAAGTAATTCCCTATAAACAAATATTTTTATTTTATATGTGTGACTCACCGTTCATGAGTTATCATAATTTTAAGCTCAACACATCAGTGTGCCTATTCATAAGCGGCATGCATAATTTACTAATTTTTTTCAAATTTTGAATTAGGATATCTCCTGAGTTATAAAATATTGCGCCATAATATTTTTTTCTAAATGTAACCGTTAAAGAGATATTTGTAAAAAACTGATGTTGGACGCCATTTTTCCAATATGGCGGCGCGAGCGAACACGATTCGAGGTAGCAAAGTTGAAATTCTGAAAGAGCACATCGAAATCTATAAAATGAGTCATTTGCAAAAATCCCGCAAAACTTTCCAGGTAAAACTACCAAATGACTGTACTATAACTAAAAAAAAAAAATTTTCCTAGGAACGCACCCAATCTGCTTTTGCCTATTGGGAATAAAAAAGCATGAGTTTGCTTATGGATTTATGTATAAGTTGATTTCCCATGAGTAACTGAAAGACTGAATAATACAATATTTACTGTATTGAGAATTCTGCTATAAATTTGCAATTTTATGGCTTCTCAGTAAAGAGCTTATTATTACTTTCATTTCTATTTGTGTTTATTATTACTTTGGTTCACAAAGCTCATACATACTATATATACGTATATGTATACTTTACAATATAAAAACAAAAATATTATTAAACCAAACAAAAAATCAATTAAGAAGATCCATAACAAAACGCAATAATTCCACTTTCTAAGTTTTCAGCTTTTTAACTGAATTCAATGCTACATATGGTCGTTTCCTAAGTGACAAACATGACCGTCGCACAGTGTGAGATTTTGCCAATCTAGGACGTCAAAAGAAAAAAAAACAATGTGCTTGAAAATCGATCATTTTTTGTAATTTGTTCGAAAAGACTCCAATTGTTACGAAAATAAGCATAAAAGAGAATAAAAGAAATGTCATTGGCATGATAACAGCTATCAAACACGTACTATTGAACAGCATACAAAAACAAATTTTCAAGCTTGCATCGATAAAAAAACTTTGAGCGATCAAATTGAAGTTGTGCGCGCGCGTTTGTTTTTTGGCAAAAAGTTTTTTGCATTAAAGGTCAATACATTTACTAAAAAAAATTTGCTATACACAACCCTTACATTTGCACTTAAGTATTTTAATCAAATTATTTTATAATCAGCCAAAAGGTAAGACAAATTTCAAAAATCTTGAATCTTTCATAGACTATAACTTACAAGTTGGGCGTGGTTAGGCCATGACAAAGCATACAGTATGAGCATGCATACTCATAGAATAGACTTAAAAAATAAAATCTTGCCCATTTTTTGCCCAAAGACTACTTTTTTTACAATGACTGAAGGGTTATAATGAATAATTGCACTGAAATCATGAAAAAAAAATTTATGTTATCTCTTTTAATCACTCCCATTTTTTGACAGTAGTATTCAGTTACCACTGAAATGGTAAATACACATTTTCAAGTTGATAAATTCATTACAACCAATTTTTTAAAATTTTTTAACAAATAAAGGCACATTTGTATGGGAGGTGCAAGTAGATTTTGTCCGATTTTTTTCATCTCTGAACCAAATCTGCGCATAAAGAATTAAAGCACATATACAAAATTTCAACTCGATATCTTTAAAACTACGGCTATAATTGAATTTTGACGTCCTAGATTGGCAAAATCTCACACTGTGCGTCGCACACATTTAAAGTGAAAAAAAGTGGAAGTAAAACATATTTTTCTTTTAGTTTTTACTTTACATTACAGCTATTAGATAGCACAATAATTTGTTCCAACGTTTATAGCAGGCGAAGTCCTGGTTCCAAGATGCAAAAATAGGCACAAAACGAACTGAACAACAAATCCGCCCTTTTATGTTTTAATTGTAGCTAGCGTAGCATGTCTCAAAATCAGAGTGTGTTACCAACTAAAAACAGTTTGGCAATTTTTCACAGCAGACGGCGCTAATGAGTCCTATGATCTATGCATATGGCGATCTTGTGTAGAGAAGTTTATCCGTGTCCAATAGCCTAATGCTTAAAGCACCGCTCTTTCTTTAATTAAAAAACCGGAGTCACGGGTTCGAGTACGGTTCCTGATAAGATTTAACTAAAACTGATCTGATGAGGCTATATACATGTTTATAAATATATGAAAATATATATGTATGTGGAAATAGCCGAAACATATGAAATCAATTTCTATGTTATCACTTGTTTGCGTCTGTTGTTGAAAAATTGCAAAAATTACTGTTTAATAAGTTCAATATAAATTTATCATACTTCAAAAATACATAGAAGTAGTTTGTGTGGCTATTCAAAGAAAGTCAGAATTCACCAGAGTTTTTTATTGCGACTAATTTTATCTTATGCAATAACAATTATTACCAATTCTTTTTGAAAAAGGTGTCAAAAACCAGAAAACAGGCTATAATAGCTTAATGCGTTCTAGGAAATTGTTTCTCGTATGATTTTCTTATAACCTTGCGATAACAAGATTTATCAAAAATGTAGTTTTAGAATTTTACAGCAGAATGAAATTTCAAAAATACTTTACTTTGGCATAAAATGACGAACGGGACCAACTTTCAAAAATTTATTTTTTGCAATAGACCTATTTTTTTATTTTTTTTTTTTTTAGTTGTGTGCATTAAACTATATTTGCACTTAATTTTTGACACATTTGCTGCTAGGTTTGCACTTGATTTATGCAGCAATGATGAAAAATTATGTTTTTCAGTGATGAACCGGACTGTAGAAATTAGACTAAAGCAAATACAGTTAGTCGGGATTGCATTGTTCTCTTTTAATTTGATTTTTGTGGAACAACTGCTTGGGAGTCGTTTTGATCATCATGGTAAATGAATTTATGTGTGAATTGCTTAAATTTAAATTTTTTTCTAAGATAATATCATAAAATGATGAGATTTTTATAACTTCTAATATTTTGGTCATGTTGGACCTTTTGGCGGAAATGTCGATATTCAAATTTATGTAAACATTGTCATAAAACAGCTTAGGTCAATAATTTTACTACTATACAATACCAAAAGTTATAAATACTATGTGATCAAAACGCAACATTTCCAAATTTGCTATCTAAATAATTTAAAAATTAATTGCCAGATAAACTTAACTATAATTAGAAATTTAACAAGAAATAGTTCGGATTTTTGTGGAAAAAAATCAAAGCTAAATTTTTTCTTTAAAAAAATATTTATTTATGCATGAAATCGTGTTCGCATTAAAAGTTATTCAAGGTCAAAGGCCGCAAATATCAGGTTTTAGGAAATATCGCGCTAACGATTACTTTGGTAAAAATTTGTTTCTGCCCAAAGTATTGTCTGGATGTGTGAAAGACATATTTTTGAAGTAAAATAAATTTTTTAAGCTCACAAGGAGAAGAAGGATTTTTTACCCCACGGTAAAGGCATAAATTTACGAGATGTTTAACCAACATAAAAATTTTATAACCATTTCTGCACTACAAAAATTTTACATAGTACAAATGTACTGGAATACGAGTTGGTAGTACTTTTTATTTTTTAGTTTTAATTACATATTGTCATTCAAGGACGAATTTACATCCAAATTGATCAAAACTTGAGAAAAAAATGTTTTTTCAGTTAAGTTTTATATTGTGCAAAGTTAAAAGCTTCTAACAACGAAATGAGTTATTTAAATGGTTATGTTTTGAGAAAACTTAATGAAACTTTCTCATTTTTTAACTTGAATGTAGTTAAACTTGGTTTCAGTTCAATTTTTGTCGGCAAGGACCGGCACGGTACAGCTATTTAGACCACTTCAGAGCTCTTGTGTCGTTGGGCAATACTTCAACGATGACAGTTTCTTATGTTTCATTTAGAAAACTTTGGACAATAATGAATTATACCATTTGAAACTCAAATTTGACGTTGAGTTTGAAATCGAAGCAGTTCAAGTTTTTAATTTTTGTTGATTAATCCCCACATTTTGATTTAAAAAATTGCAGATTATAATAAATTTTCAAGTTGTGGAAAAAAAATTTATTTCTAATTTCAATGTCATTAAAATGTTACAAGTCATCTCGTAGTATAAATGAATAGTATAGTAGTAGTATAGATGAATCATAATTTAGAAAATTTAAAATTTAAAAAATAAATGCTTTTTGAAACTTAAAATGTAATAGGTATGAAAAAGGAAGAACAATAATACCAAATAACAGAAGTGACACCCTCCAACCAGCGATTAGTGACTACTATCAATTTTATAATTGACATGCGTAACAAATGATATGCTGTCAAACTTTCAGTCGGTCTGTCAGCTTATTTCAATGTAAAAAATGCATGATATTCATAGGCACATACTTATGTAAGTATGTATTGTAAACCGTCTACACTTCTCATTGGTGTGATAATAAATTTTCTTGACCCTGTGTTTTCACTTGTTTTATATGGCATTTAGAAGCAGAAATACCTAGCTTGTTAAAGGTTAATAACTCAAGGCTTCCATATTGAACTAAAGGCAAGAATACATATATATTTGCAAAAAGAAACTACTCAGAAATAAAAGTTAATAATGTACATACCATAGAAAACTCAAATTTTATTGCAATTTTGCATACAATTGTAAGCGAATTCTTCAGTAACATATGCATAGTTTTAGATAAAACATGAATCAAATTCCTAAATGCTAATGAAACAAAATTAACATGAATTTTTCTTTTTCTAGCCAATATGAATGGTGTACCAGATATGTGATCCATCACAAATGGTTTTACTCTGAAAAATTCATTTTACAATTTACCTTCGTATCCAGAGGCGGCAACATCGAACTGTCATGACAATTCGGACACCAGTAAACCATTTTGTTACAAAAATCAAAATAGTGCCGAAACAGAAGAAACAAAACCTATTTTCATACATATGTGTTTTGCTGTCGACCGCAGATAAAACAAAAGAATAAAACATTTACATACATAGAACAATTTAACGAAAATAATATTACTTTCAAATAGGATGCACAAAGAAAATAGTTAAACATTTCATATATTGACTTCATCCACATTAAGCCATATCATAATTCTTTTTATTGGTCTTCAAATTTCGATATATTGTGTAATTTTGTTATCTTTAGAAAATTGCATATAGCGGTAAATACACTGGTCAGCATAAATATTTTGACAAAATCTATTTGTGACTATCGAACGTTGCTTTGCTCAGAACTGTCAAATAAGGGTGCGAAAATTACGCTCAAAATAAAGATCGTATTTACAGATAGATGGTTACCAAATATTTTGTCGTTAACCGTTTGAATTCTTTTTCTGCTGATTTTGTCGTGCCATAAGTATTTTGACATCAATTCCGCATAATCACTGTCTTACAGCAAAAATAATTATTTAAAAGACTCAAATTTATTTCGAAGCGTGCTGAGCAAAAAAAAGTAAAGAAAAAATTTTTCGAAAAAAAACTGTTTTTCTAGATATGACTTTACTTCAACTGATCTGTAGAGAGAACGACTAGTTCGATTTTAAATCAAAATACAATTATGTTACTGACGATGTTTTATTTGTTGGAATCAATTAAAACATAGTTGAGTTTTAGAGAGAAAATTTGTCTCATTTCGGCTAAGTTTTTCTGAGAGTCCTCTTAGAGGATAGAAATAGGGGGTAGGTATATTCCAATAAAATGTTGCCGAAAAATAAATATTGGGGGTCATTTATAATTTTTTTATTTAGTTTTACTAATTGAAAATGTTATATAAAATTTAATAAAAAATGGTCGAATTGCATTTTTGCATTTTTTTTATTTTATTTGTCATAAATTTGTATATTATATGGGGTGTATATCGTATAAGGTTGCGAAGCAAAAAGGTGATAGAGGAGGCCTAGACTAACAAAAACGTTCACCTGAGGGGGGTCTAAAATGTACTCCTGAGGAGTTAAAGGGTTAAAACTGGTTTTCTGACTTGTTTTAGAAAAACAATTTTACTGGATCACCCTAGAGTTATAGAGAAAACATTTTCGATGAGAAACTTTTAGCTTATTGTATTAGCTTTTAAAGAGTATATTTGGTTTATAGAGCTCAAAAGGATTTCGCGAAGTTCTGGATCTTTAAAGTTGATTTTAAAAATTTTTTTTTTTTTTCCTAATTTTTGATTTTGGCGGTCATTTTAGTATGAAAAAGGTCGTATTAACCTACACTTTTATATTTATTTTTTAGAATTCTCGTTAAATTTTCTTCAACTCGTTATTACATTTGTACTACAAACTTTTAAATTTGTGGTCGAAAAAAATACTTTTCTTTGTAACACACGGGTTAGTCGCATGCGTTTCGCTGCATATGATGTGCACTGGCGCACAGTGGTCAGAAAATCGAAAAAGCTGGTCAAAATTCTGAAAGTCGGTAATAAGGGGTTTTTGATGATGCTGATTACGAATCCGAAATCTATTTTTAAAAAAAAAAAATGGCGGATCTGCAATGCAAATAATGCTTAACCAAATATATTCTCACGAAAGTCGGTAATTTTAGGTTTGTGATGATGCTTATTACGAATCTGAAATCTATTTTCAAAAAAAACAAAATGGTGGATCCAAAATGGTGGACTTAATACTGCTAAGCTGCATTTATTACCACCGAAAACGGTACATGGGAGTTTCAGATGTTGCTTATAATGAATCTGAAATCTAGTTTAAGAAATACAAAATGGCGGATTCACAATGACGAACCATTTAATGCAAAACTATATTAATCAATGAGAAGAGAGTTATTGGGGTTTTTGAAAAGATGAATAGAAGTTATTCCACTTGCTTACTGAGACGCTTTATATTAGAAAAAAAATAAAAAAATTCTTTGCAAGAATAGGTGAACTTCAAACTCAAACGAGAAGAGTTTTTTTAGGCACAGAGGTCTTTCTGACCACTGAAACGAGTAAAGTGGATGATATTCTATCTACCCTTACCAACAATTAAAAGTGCAAAAACAACAACTTTATTTTTCGATTTTGACCAGCTCTTTTGATTTTCCGACCAGTGTGTGGCGCCTTGAAGCTGATTGTATTTGAAAAGTATTTTTTCTGACCTCAGTTAAAAAAACTGGTATAACAAATGTACTATCGAATTAAGGGAAATTTAACAAAGATTTGAAAAAAAAAATTTATTTGGATATGCTAATATTATCTTTTTCATACTATAATATATAAAGTGAAAAATCAGGGAAAAAAAAAATTATAATATCAACTTAAAAGGTCCAGAAATTTGCAAAATCCTTTTTAATTCTATAAACCGTTAAAAATGTTCCCTTTTTTCATTGAACTTTCGTATTATTTTTGAAAATCTTTTATTCAAATTTGTAATTTTTTGGTTACTTTAATTCATAATCTGTTTGAGTTTTAACCTTTTGATTGAAACTTATTGCAACTGGCAAAACACTTTGTTATTTTAAAAATTATATTTATGATTGATTTTAAAATCGATTAAGCACATTTAAAAAAAAATGTTTTTTACCCAGAAGGTCTCTTAATGCACAAAACTTAACGAAATTTAAAGGCCATTCAGAAGAATTTCCATATGCATAAAATAATGTAAATGGATATGTGTATTAAATGCGAACATATATTTAACTTTGTGCAATTAATTTAAAATACATATGCATATTAAACACTGACACAATAAAAAAATACATACATACATTAATCAAAATTCTAAACTTATGTTTGCCAATAAAATAAAGAAAAAAATTTGCACTGAATTAATAAAACAAAAAATTAAATTTTAGTTAGTTAAGAATATGTTAGTTCAGCAAAAAACTCACCTAGTACGCACTAAACCACCGAGGCACTCCAGGGTTGCCAACATTCACACTATTAAATGAAACATTGGTGAACGCTTTTTTGCTGGTTCCACTGTATTCAAAATTATATATTTTCAGATTTCTATAACGTTTTTTATTACAATTATTTTTACTCGTAGCTGAAGCTTTCGGTTTTTTAGTTGTAGTAAAGCTATAAAGTTGAGTTTGAACTGCCTTGCTATTATTTATTTTTATATATACATATGCATATATTTATATATATATAATTTTTTATTTTTTTTTTTTTTTTGCTTTACTAATATGAACACTTTTTTATAATTTTGTAAAACTTTAACGCTGCATATTTTGCATTTTTTACTTTTATAACTCTGGAATAACTTTTTTTTTAGCGCTGCTACTTCAGCAACTAAAAAGCTTTTTTACACTTTTTTGCTGCATTTTTGTTTTGTAACAATTGTATTATAACATTTCACTTGAATTTTTCTACTTGTTCTTGGTACATAATTTTTCGTCAGTAAATTTACATATATCTTTCTTATCTGAAATGAGATAAAATTTTGTTTTAAAATTAAATTGTATTCTTAAATTTTTTGTAACTTTTTACTTAGTTTACTTTTAATTAATTCTTTATGCAAATTTTTAATGTCATTTCAAATTCCATGCTGTTTCACTTTCACTGTGTTAATAACAAAAACAGTTTACACGTTATGTTGCCAGTTTTTAGGCGCGCTCAACAGTAAGCACTCTGATACAGTATCATTTGTTTGCTCTTGCTTACGATTACTTTTTAACGCTCGCACTCAGTTTATTCCTCTATGTTTATTAAAGGTCTCAGCAAGTTTATACAGTTTTTACTTTCTCGTTTCTTTTGTTTTTGTCTACTCTCAAAGTGCAACGTGCTCTGTGTCGCTCTCTCTCTCCCTCTCTTTACATACATTTTTTTACATTACTTAATTGTTGAATACTCAAAAGCTTTCATTTTACTCACACACTTACTCTTTAAAATGCCATAGACAATATTTTGACATTTTGGTTTTTTTCTGTATTTTATAATTTTTTTTTTTTTTCTAAGGACTTAGCCAGAATTACTACACGTAGGAACGCTTTCATTTGTTAGGTATGTTATTTATTTTTCAACACTGCATATGAGTAACATTAAAAAGTTCTCTAGATTTAGCAAAAAAAAATTTTTTTTTTTTCAAGACTTTGACACTACATCCCTAAACTAATCTAGCATAATGGATTTAGATGGTCGATTTTACGCTTTTGCTCTTTTTGTCAGTACAGGACTTCCTTTATTTTTGCAAGTTTTTTATTGTTTATATTTGAAAAGTGTCCAGAAAAATCCGTACATAGTCTCTTAACTGAAATTGCATGTTGGTTTGTTGGTTAGACTAATAGTCCCTTATTTGAAGACCCAAAAAAAAGTCAAATACAGTTCCAATCTTGTAAGGCTGTCAATATTGCACCAGTATCACTTTTAATGTTGCTTACATTTCGCTTCTATGGTTCTCAACTAGTTTATAGAAATGTTGCGGCACTCCGGTATCCTTAATTATACATAAATACTACTATCGCCCAGTGATCAAAATCTAACCTCAAATAATTTTGGTACTTTTTGGACTTAAGTACTGTTGTAAAATAGAAAAACTCTACTATCATCCCTGGCATGATGTAAAGCGAAACATAAAAAAAAAGAAAGCAAAAATATAATGCATAAATCACTACATCATATCGAGCCCTAACCGCAACAGAAGCGTATGCGACATTTTTTCGAAATTTTTTTTTTGATGCAAATATGTTCTAAAATGTCATTCACATCTATTTATATGACAAATATTAAAACTGAATTTTGTGTATTAACAAAGATATCGCACTTTCAATTATGTCGTAAGAGCCACATATGTTTTTTTGTTGACCGCAAAAAGAACGTAAGCACCTCAAAAACCAGAGAAGGAGGCGTGACAGGTATGGAAAAGTGTATATATTCCTCGTCAGAATCGCCTTTTAAGTCGGTATCGTCATGTCCGTCTGTTTGGATGGATGTTTGTGTTTCCGTGGAAATATTATTCACGGGAAAACTAAGATAATTCGATGAAATTTTGTAAAGAGGGTTCGTTGTAAAAGTTAGCTCGAAGGATTGAAAATGAAGCTTAAAGCTCCAGTCTTTTAATTTAAAAATCAGATTGAATTATATCGATATCTTCTTTTGTCTTCGAAATATCGTAAGCTGAAATATCAAAAAAACGTGGATTTTTCCTTTTTCACCTTTTCAGGTTAGAATAATTCGAAGAAGAAAAAATATATCGATATAATTTAAGCTGGGTTTTGAAGTAAAATAATAGGGCTTCAAGGTGTTTTTTAATGTTTTATATCTAGGGATTTCCTTGTTCTATTATATAACCTCAAGAAAATAAAAAAAAATTTTATTTTAACTTTTCACAAAATGGATGGAAAATTAGTCTTTAGGCTTGAATTTCTCTCAAACCATTTTAGATATAGTAATTCTAAGACCAGATTCGGATTCAACATCATTTACATTGAAGATGATTTTTCTTGTATTCGTCCGTTGGTAATTTTTTAAGAAAACGCAAAAGTTCATTTTTTTTAACAAAAAAATTTAAAAAAAAAGTTTTTAAAAATACCATATCTCGTTAACGCGATCAGTTAAAATTTCCAAAAACAAAATTTTTGAATCTACAAATAAACAGAAAACTAACTGCACACCCAGTTTTTAGTGAGTTTTGGTCAAACTTTTTTGTTTAATGCAGAAACAATGTGAAGACCATTTGGTAACTTGAATTCGAGTCGGAAAATCGATCAGCTCGTTGACCGATTTATAAAAAAAACTTTTTCTGTATATTTGGACCTCTATGAATAACTTCGCAAAAAAAAAGTCCTGGAATGGGACTACATCGGAGTAAAACGAAGTTCAAACGATGTGTGTGTGTGATATTTTGTAAGTTTTTAATACAAAATTGTACTGTAAATTAACAATGTTACAGTCAATCTGACCGTTTTTGTGGGTTGGTACAATTTCAACCGTTCAGATTGTTACAAATTTCTTTCTGTGTATTAAATAAAACCATGTAATTTCAAAAAACGTATGCGCCACATTTTAATTTCAGTCTTCGCCAAGAGTGACTGCGAAAATGTCGTATGCGCCATAAATGAGTGAAATATGCACAAAATCCATTTAAAAACGCGTCTATTATTTATATGAGGTCTAATATAGACTACATTTAACTTTTCAAAAAAATCCGCCATGCATGTTCGAAAAAAAATGAAAAAAACTCTCTCCTGTAAAATTTGCTTTTTGTCGCATACGCTACTACTGCGGTTAGGGCTCGATATATCCAACAATATTTAAGGCACATGAAAGAGATTTGATAAATGTGTACAGAGCGCCGGCAAAAAAGTTCACTAGGAAAATGGGTGATCCCACGCCCCTAAAAAAAATTCAATTGGTACACATGTAAAATAGATCGTAACAAACAACATACTTTGAAAAACTTGGTGATGCCACTTCAACTTCACAAGAAAAGATGAAGCAGCGTACACCGGGAAATCCTGGTTATTTGTAAGAACAACATTCTAAAATAAGTTACATTGAAATATTGCCTTAGGTTGCCTGAAATTGGCGTTTGAATTGTTGGCCGCAAAAAGCACTTCTCCTTTTTATTTTGATTTTTTTTCTTTACTTTAAATGTGTTTGACGGTCACGTTCGACACCATGGAAATGTCCATATGCAAATTAACATTTTGAACATTGATATTTAATAACAAAAGCACGATCGATCATTACTGAAAGTAATTTATGCCCCTTAAAATTAGAAAACTCTTGAGATCATCGGCACATTTCGAGAACAATTCCTTAATAAAGAAGAATTTAGATTGTAAGCCACACCATGTTTTCTTTTTAGATTATGCAGATGCTTTTCTATCTTTAATTGCATTGAAAGCAAAAATGTATACGTCTTATTTTACATATATAGATTGTATAAATTCTTCCCACATTATTGTATATTTTGTGTTTGAAATTGACCGCTCAATTATATAAAATTTGGCTATGAACTCCCATCGTGTTGGCAATTTTTAGAATTGGAGCTAAGCCAATTGACAAAAAAAGTGCTGGATATTTGCTGTTACCGCCTGCTAATAATGCAAATTTAATTATATGACATACGAGTACTTAAAAGTATAAATATAATGTACTTATATAGACTTTTAATTTAGATAATAAAAACGCAGCATCAAAATCAATAAAATTTTTTTTTAAAGGTTTAAGTTGAAATGCACCCAAGCTGAGTACATTACTGGCAGAGTTGAACATTATTCGAATTACGATGATTCGACGAGTGAAGCATATACAAAACCTAAAAACTTTAAAAAAAAAAAAGAATGGTAAAACAAGCCTTCAAAGATTGTTCGACCATTTACTTAAAGATTTGACTGAATGAGTCTTGCTTTCATACATTAGCCTAATTTTTCACAAATGGCACGATATATCCCAAGTTTTACAGAAAAGATTGTCTGAAACACAATGCATCAACAAAATTTTGGCCTGATTTTACCTCACACTACACCCGATCCACTCTAACATTTTTTATAAGATTTAATGGAACGTAAAATAAAATAAAAAATTAATAAAAATAGTTATGTTACAAAAATTAAAGTGTTGCAGTTTTTTTTCGGTACAATATTATTTAGCACACTTTTAAATGTGTTATACACATGAACCTAGTGATCTTAGACTGGAGCTTAGTTCGTTTCGTTAAGTTGTGAATATATAAAACTAGATGAACCTAGACAACGAAAATAGATGAAACCTAACTAAACTATTTGATTCAGACGATATTGCAGAGTATCCTCAACAAAAACCTAGCTCGTCTAATTTGTTGGTATGTAGATTTATTTGTAATTATGTACAGGGTTAGGCGCATGAACTGCATGGGCTGCTTTTTATATTTCTGGCCTAGGCAACACTAATATCAATAGCTAAAATCTGGGAATACCATAATAAAGTTTAACATTTTTTAGCATAAACGTACTCGCAACGTTTTGAAGTACGACCATCATTTGTGTTGCTTAAAGTGACTTGAAAAAATCAATTTGGCAAAAAAATGGAATTAACTCGTGAACATTTTCACAACTTTCGACGTGGATTATCACGACAAGAGTGCATCGATGAACTTACATTTTTGTATGGCGATGAAGCACCATCTTATACCACTGTGAAAAACTGGTTTAATGAATTCAATCTTGGCCGAAGCTCGCTCAAAGACGAATTCCGTGAAGGTCGTCCAAAAACGGCCGTTGTGCCAGTGAACATTGATGCCGTGCGTGAACTGATAATGCAAGATCGTCATGTGACATACCGTGAGATAGAGACATGCTTGGACATTTCTCCCACCAGCATACATTCGATATTGCATGAACACCTGGCCGTAAAAAAGGTTTGTTCTTGTTGGAGACCCCATAATTTATCAATCGCTTAAATTATCAATGGAAAAATTGATTTTCTTAACTCACTGTAAACAAAACAAATAGCATTTGTACATCAAAACGTTGTGAGTACGTTTATGCTAAAAAATTTCAAACTTTATTTTGGTGTTGCCAGATTTAAGATATTGATATTAATCAAATGATCATAACTTTACTTTGTCTTAGTGCTTTTTACATATATACCAAATTTCATCTATGTACGCTAAATAGTTTCAAAGACATGATAATTTAATTTTTTGGCCCACGGTTTACCTTTCTGTGGAAATGCCGATTAATGAAAGACGAAATTTTCACATTTCTAATAAGAAAAAATTTAAGCCATCAAGCAACATTAGCCAAAACTGGCTTTAAAATCATAAATATTTAAAATTATACTAATTTTACGAACTTTTAGTCATTATATGCAAGAATCTAAAATTCTATGCATTATTCAACTTAGGAAACCATGACAATAAGGATTAGAGAAATAAACTACAAAGCATGGCTATGGTGACATATGTTTCGGTTACCGCCACGTAACCATCATCAGACCAATTTATGTTTTATTTAATTTATTTTAAATTGAATTAAATAACAATTGAAAAATTTTTTTGAACTTTTTGTCTGAGGCCGGGATTGAACTATGAACCTTCGAGGTCAATCTCTCTACATAGCGCATTTATCAATGGACTGCGCTATGTACCCTCAGAAAAAATGGTAGCTTAAGTGCCTGCATTCATGTAGTGAGATTTTTGTTCTCTTTCTACTTTGTCATGACTTCTGTTTTTGTTGTTGTTTGGTAAGGTCCAACCATTGGCTGTGAAATCAATACCGGTTTGTCATGTGGCTACTAGGGTTGCTAGTTGCACATTGGAATGTTCTCCATAATTAATTAAAATGGTTTATGTTGATTATATGAAAATTTTTCATACCGGTTTTCATATAGTCAACATAAACCATTTTAAATAATTATGGAGAACACGCCAATATATTTGCAACTGGCAACCCTAGTAGCCACATGACAAGCCGGTATTGATTTCACAGCCAATGGTTGGACCTTACCAAACAACAACAAAAACAGAAGTCATGACAAAGTAGAAAGAGAACAAAAATCTCACTACATGAATGCAGGCACTTAAGCTACCATTTTTTCTGAGGGTACATAGCGCAGTCCATTGATAAATGCGCTATGTACAGGGTGGCTGATTCGAACTGTTACCAACTTCAGATAGACTTATCTGACAGATGGAACAAGACAGCTGTCTAAAAATTGGCATGATGTTAGTTCATTCTATTGTCAACAAGTAACCAAAAGCATTTGCGCGTCAATTTATTGAAAATAAAAAATTTTCGAAATGGAATTCAAACGTAATAGTGTGATTGCTCTTTATTTGGCTGGAAAATCGCAACCAGCAATTGTTCGTGAGCTGAAACATTTAAAAGTGAATAAAATGTTTGTGTATCGGGCCATAACACGTTACAATGGTACCGGCAGCGTTACCTAACGACATGGTGGTGGTCTGAAAATAACTGCAACATCACCAGAAATGGCTCGAAAGGTGAAGGCCAGAATTGAGCGAAATCCGAGACGCAGTGGCAGACAAATGGCTGCCGAGCTGAAAATATCGCGTGAACGAATGCAACACATATTGCCAAACAAGCTCGGACTAAAGGCCCTCAAGTTTTAAAAGGCGCATGATCTCACTCCTGCTCAAAAAAAAGTTAGGCTCGATAGAGCCAAGGAGTTGTTGCGCTTGCACGCCGCCGGAAATCTGTCACAAATTGTCTTCTCTGATGAGAAAAATTACTGTATCCAGCAATATGTAAACAAATATAATGATCGGGTTTACTTGACAGAGAGGTCCTACGAAAATTTGAATGTTCGTTTGGCCACCAGGACGCAGGCACCACCGCATGTGATGGTTTGGGCTGCATTGACTGCTGATGGACGCTCACCACTCGTTTTTTTGGCCGCTGGCGTCAAAGTAAACGCCCAGGTGTATCGTGAATCAGTGTTGGAGGGTGCTTTACTACCGTGGGCACGCAAACATTTCGGTCGCAAGCCATGGACATTCCAACAAAACTCGGCACCGTCACACAAAGCTCGTGTGAATCAAGAATAGTTAGAAAAAAACGTTCCTAGCTTCATTTCTGCTCAACAATGGCTCTCAAATTCGCCTGATGCGAATCCGCTGGATTTCTCAATCTGAGGTATGTTGGACAGCAAGATCTTGACTAAAAAATACCAGAGCGTTGATACGCTAAAAGTGGCCCTTCAACGAGAATGGCGCAAACTTCCACAAAATCAAATTCGTGCAGCATGCGACTCGTTCTTCGACCGTCTACGGGCCATAGTTAAGGCCAAAGGTGGCCATATCAAAAATCTCAAGTAGATTCTTAAAATTTGAACATTTCCCAACAATTATAGCGTTTGATCAATAAAATCTGTGCATGGAAACTAAAAATATAGTCTTTTGAATTGGTAACACTTCGAATCAGCCACCCTGTAGAGAGATTGACCTCGAAGGTTCATAGTTCAATCCCGGCCTCAGACAAAAAGTTCAAAAAAATTTTTCAATTGTTATTTAATTTAATTTAAAATAAATTAAATAAAACATAAATTGGTCTGATGACGGTTACGTGGCGGTAACCGAAACATATGTCACCATAGCCATGCTTAGTAGTTTTTTTTCTATTCCTATTTGTCATGATTTCCTAAGTTAAAAAATGCATAGAATCTTAGATTCTTGCAAATAATTACTAAAAGTTCGTAAAATTAGTATAGTTTTCATATAGTCAACATAAACCATTTTAAATATTTAAAATTTTGTGACTTTTTTTGGAATAATCAGGCCTGTTCCGAAATCCTTGTGAATGCAATTTCTTTTCATTAAGGAGGCTTTTTAATGAATATGGTGAATCGAACGATTAAAAGTATGAGAATTTTTTTGTGGAGAATTACAGGTTTTACAAATGATAGGTATTGATTTGCATCAACGAAAAAGTAACAGCTTAGGAAATATTCTTAAAAACCGCAAAAAAGTTGACAAATTCGATTTCAATCCTAAACGGTTACTTTTTAGTAAATTCATATCAATATTATTTCTAGAACCTGTAGTTCTACGCAAAAGAAATTCTAATACTTTTTATAGTGTGACTCACTCATTTTCATCAAAAAACTTCCGAAATGAAAAGTAATTGAAACCACATGGATTATGGAACTGGCATGAATTTAACGATATAAACTTATTAGGATATAAAATATAACAACTTTTTTTTAATTTACTTTTTCTTAATTTTCGAAGTGATAACTATGGTAACACAATTGTTAATTTTGTTGATAAAGTTGTCGAGGTGATTTTATTGATTTTAAAAAAATATGATAAAGAAAGTTATCAAAATGTAAGTAAATATACTTCGTAAATGTACTTCTTTACTATCAACACTGTGTAATATAATATTCGGTTATTTGACCGGTATAATTTTCCAACATAATGCCAACATCAATTCAACATTTTCAAGTAAATTTTTCATGAAAACAATAATAAGTTGAACAATGATGAATAAAATCTTCAGAATATAAAACTATTTTATGAAACTTTGCAAACATAAATTTTTGTGACTACGATCTTCGTAAGTTATTTATTTTAATGACGATTTATGCGTTTAAAAATTGTATTCCTTGAGTTGGAAATTAAAAGATTAAAGTATTTATATTTATAAATTTATTTCCTCGAACAATTAGAACTTGAACTTCAATGTAATATAAACCACATTTTATTTCACTGAATCGACTTTAATTTGATTTGTTTTATTTTTCACTTTAATTTTATACAACTTTAAAGCTTTCCAACATTTGTATATCATTAAATTTTTATACATCGATACACAAAACAATTGAAGAAAATTTCCGTTAATTTGCCGTACGCGTTTTCTTTTACCAAGGGGCTCTCACAACTGAACTTATTGCGCTACTTCGATGTCGGTTATAACTAGGCTTTGACGACTGTGGTGCTTTGAACAAAAAACGATAACGGTATAAACGAAAACGGCGACGACGACGACGACAACGATGATGATGACAAACGAATAACCGAACGAATAAAATACGAGTGTACGAACGAAGTTTGCTTAAGCTGGCAATGGCGTTGGACGAACGGAAACACAGTGCCCTAGTTTTTCCTTGATACACGCAAAAACACACGTACACACACACACATACACATACATACATATATGTATGTATGTTCAACTGCACATGACCAAGTTTTACTTTTATGCTTTACAAAGACTAACACACACATACATATGCGTATATGTATATGCGCTGACGAACGGAAAGAAGACAACTTCGCGTTACACTTCACCTCACAGCTCAGTTCAGTTGGGTTCAGTCAAGTTGTAGGCGCTGCATTTTGTTTTTTTTTTTTTTGTTGCTGTTGTGTCACAACAGCAGTTTTTATTGTTGTAATTTCTTGTTGTTGTTGTTGTTGTCGTTGGTCGTACTCTTGTTGTTGATGATGTTGCCAACAACAATAATTGGCCAGTAGCGTTTGTCACGGTTACGATTTCGAAATCTCCTTTTGTATCTACTCCACATTTATATGGATATTTACTGCATATCTATACAAACACAGGCACAGCAACATACATACATGCGAGTACATTCCCGTAGACATACAGTCGCTTTCACGTGTAAAAGTGAAACAAATACACGCGCAATAACAAAAGGACCAACAACAACGATCACAATAAGAGCGACAGCCGCAGCAGCAGTAGCAACAATAACAACTAAAGTTGTATTTCTATTATGCTCCCTTCACAGTCAGGGATGATAATCAACTTTCCGTTGAAATGTTTTATTACCCATTTGACTTTAAAATCATAAAAATGGGCAAAAAAATTAACCAATAATACGTATTGTCGTGTTTAATGAAAAAATATTCTTTTGTCGCAACTTTATAAATTTGTTTTAATGGATTTTTGTAAAAATCGACAGCAAATGATCTATACTAAAATCGTCCAATGGTCAAAATTTACCACAAATGTATTAAATAATTTTGGTACTTTTTGGGCAGTTTTAGTACCGTTTTTGCTATTTGGTACAAAATAGAAAGCTCATTTATCGTCACTGACACAATGACAAGTGTGAAAAGAAAATAAGAGAAAAGATAACAAAAAACTTGAAGTCAGTCAGCTTTTTGTCAGTTTGTGCTGTATCCTCTTTTCAGCTCTATGTAACGTATGTTGTCGTTGTTAATATTGAAAAATTTGCATTTAATTTTACCTGGCTTAATGGCAAAATATTAAAATAATTTTAACTTTGTGCACATTTACACACAAATACCTTTCCAATGGTGTAAATTGAAAGTCGTCCTACATTCCTAACATAGTAAAAAAGGTAGGACAAATTTTTGTCTTGAGTATTAATATATAGATTTTGTATTGAAAATTAAATAACAACTTTTTTTAAACTTCATGAATTCATCAGTCCTTAACATTTCGCGAACAAAAATTATTTACCAAAACATATAACTTTATAGCCAACCAATATGTATATATTTACTAAATATAACCACAATAGTCACAATTTATATGCTCCTGAAAACATTTTATGAGTCGTGTTAATAAAACTCGCAGAAGCTAACGCATTTAGCAAAATGTTTCAGTTGGAAGCTTTATGAACACTGACTCATTTCTCATTCATTAAGTTATTTATTGTAACATTTAATTCCTTTCATTTGATGTACTACTAGTTTAGTCTTGTGGATGTATACACATAACCGGGAAAACCCTTAAGACACTATTTACAAATTTTTTTCTGAAAATTGGAGTTACTGCATTCCTGCTTAAGATGGCATACCTTATTTTTTCTAATAGCCATTTCGGAATTATTCCCACTTTAATTACATGTCGTATGAGTAATATTTCAATTGGAAAAAGTTTTTAAAGTTCTTCGATCAAATAAATACGTATATTTGACGGAAGCAATGTTCTATCAACAAAGCATAACAATAAGATAGGCTGATCAGGGCCCTTCGGAGGAATTTTGCGCAAAGCGACAAATCGATAGGTGAACTGTATTTGTTTTTGGAATTTGGTCCAGTGGCTTAGAAGTTTCACTGCCATTTTATACATGGGTTTTTCCATGGTGTCGCACGTGACCGTCGAACACATTTAAAGTAAAAAAAAGTCCAAATAAAACAGATAAGCTTAACCTATAGCTCCTAATTAGCGCTTTTATTTATGTTAAGGTCGATTTTGTGCAATTTTTCGATTTCAAAATAATTGCAAAAAACCAAAACGTTTGCACGGGACAAAAACAAGAGTGGTTTTTGCGGGCAACAATTCAAACACCGATTTCAGTTAAACCTAAGACAATATCGTCGGGTTAAAACTATAACTAGACATCTACATTTTTGATGTTTTGAGTTAAGTATACAAAAACATGACGAAAAAACAGCTCTAAGTCCCTGTCTAGTCAGTTTTTTTAAATGTTGTCCTTATCCGATTTTATGCAAAAAAGCAAAAGTTCAAAACTACAAGATCCCATACAAAAATTGAATTTCAAAAAACTTGAAAAGCGTTTTTCTCAAAACTTAAAAATGTAGATGGCTAGTTGCAGATTTAACCCGACAATATATCAATGCGACTAATTTTAGAATGTTGTGCATTGATGATTCTTAAAAATGGTTTTGATCCCTAAAATTATTTATGCTTTTTTTTAATTTAATTTAAATTACTGTCGCACAGGACGTATCGCATGGGATATTTTTTCCACCATATAAATTTCAAATTGAAAATATTACAAATAACCATGATTTCCTGGTGTACATTGCTTCACCTTCTTGTGATGTTGACGTGTCATCAGTAATTTTTCCAAAGGATGTTATTTGATCCTATCCATTTTACATATGTACCAAATCTCATTACTAATGAATTTTTTTTTTAGTGGCTTGGCATCGCCCATTTTCCCAGTGAACATTATTTGTCCCGGCGCTCTGTATACATATATATCAAATCTCATTCATGTGAGATTAAATTTTTTTGCTTTACTTTCTTGTGGAAACACCTATATTAAGGTGGGTCGCCAAAAAAAATTTTCTTGTAACCATTGAAATATATTCCTTGGATTATTGTTAGACTTCCCACAAAATATTATGACTTTGGTGAAAACTTTAACTATGCTAGAATTTTTTTATGCTAAAAACACAATTGGGCAATTCACAAGATTTTGTAACATGTCGTATAGTCTTGTTAGTATAGTAGTCTTGTGTAGTATTGTTTTAAGTTTTTAAACTGGCTTAAGAATGTCTAAAATTTTACAACTTTGCATGCTATGTTTATGGTTTGTCGTACCACTTGATTTTTTCTTTGTGCCAACAACAAAATTTTTAAACCAATTTGAAAACTTAAAACAATACGACTTTACTACAGTTAGAACACCTTGTGAATTGCCCAATAATTTGTATGGAACACTCTGTGTCAGGAAATTGATTTTAGAAACAGTGACAAATCTCAAATATTAAACGTGTCACTTCGATTTTTGTCAAGTTTCAAACAATTTAAAGCATGCGATTATGCTATACTTTTGTGAATATTGT
Source organism: Calliopum simillimum (assembly GCA_951812925.1). Taxonomy (NCBI): domain Eukaryota; kingdom Metazoa; phylum Arthropoda; class Insecta; order Diptera; family Lauxaniidae; genus Calliopum; species Calliopum simillimum. Next base: position 99,803,578 of record OX638368.1, on the reverse strand, counting down.
CCTACAAAACATATAGCTGAGTATGAAAGTATTTTAAAATATAATAAGCAATAAATAATGATAAATGAGTTAAATATATATTTATAAATTAATTTTTAACAGTCCAACTTTGTTAAAGTTCCTTTTTCACTGTCCAAAATTAGTGAGAAGTCCTACAAAAAAATGATGTATAAACGTCAGTTAATATGAACTCTGAATCTGTTTTGTCCTTTCATATCTGACTTTTTTTCTAAATATGATTTAAAGGAAAAGACAACCATGCATCAGATTTAGCCATATAAAATCACATAGTTTAAAGTTCACATAAATCTATATTTTAATACGCAAGACCAAAATTTGTCCTACCTTTTTTACTATGTTAGAAATGGAGCATGACTTTTCATTATACACCATTAAAAAGGTGTTTGTGTGTAAATGTGCACAAAGTTAAAATTATTTTAATATTTTTCCCTTAAGTTAGGTAAAATTAAATGCAAATTTTTCAATACTAACAACGACATAATACGTGGTCACACAGAGCTGAAAAGAGGATACAGCACAAAGAGAAAGACAAAAGCTGGCTTCATGTTTTTTGTTTTCTTCTTTGCGTTTCACATTTGTCATAGTACCAGCGATGATAAATGAGCTTTTCTATTTTGTACCAAATAGCAAGAAAAAGTACTAAAACTGTCCAAAAGTACCAAAATTATTATATACATTTGTGGTCAAACTTTGACCATTGGGCGATTCTAGTCTGTATTAATTGAGAATAAGATCATAAGTCATTTTCGTCACATGCTAAGAATTGTTTCAAATTTAAAAATGTTTCCAATATTTTGTTCAAAAATATTCTTTATTTCTTACATAAAATCAATAATTCAAAATAATTGTTAACTCTTAGAGAGAGTACAGCTAGCTGTTTCTTCTCATATGTTGTAATGCAATTTTTTGTTAGAGAAAAATGTTGGACAGTCAACAATTCATTTATGTGTAGCCTGAAAATTTTAGATAAAAAACAAGTAATATTTTTGTGAAGGTCAACTTTAAAAAGATTTTATCAATTTGTATATGCTTATCACATAAACAAGCAAAACAAACAAAAAAAAGCTAACCGAAAGATATGAGAAGCTGCAGAACATAATTTAATGTTAATCATACGCACTGTTGATCATTAAAGCTTAAATGCCAATAACTCGATGATTTCTTTGTCCTAGTCAAATGAATCTGACAAAAAAATACTAATTGTTTTTTTTTTTCTAAATGTTAAAAAAAAACATGATTTAATAAGCTTAGACACTACATTTAAGGTGTTAGTATTGACCCAATGAAAATAGAAAGCGACAAAGAAGTCTCGAAATTTCCAAAATAAGACAAATTTTCTTGAAATTCTGAAACAAAAATTGTATCACAAGCTCTCTATATCAACCCTGGTTAAATTAAAACATTGGACAATTCCGTCTCTGTCGTCGCCGTTTTCGTTTGTTATCCACATCGTCATTATGGAGGTGACTTCGTACTTGTTTAGTATCCCTGCACAAAATCTATATAAGAGAAAATTCTTCCCTTTCTGCTGCTTCTTCTTCAAAATTTTAGTCAGAGCAATTTAATAAAAAAAAAGTTTCACTTTTAATAACTTCACTTTTAAGCTTAGTAGTTGGTATTTTTAGCATTTATTTCTAATTTTATCATATATTTTTTTCTTTTTTCTTTGAATTGCAAAATTCCTTTACGTGTTAAATTTTTCACTTTTTCTTTTACTATAAGCTAAAAAGTAAAATGAAAACGAGAAAAAAATCATTTCTTTCATGGGTACCGAAAATTTTTCACCATTCAAATTTTCAAAGCCTTAATAACTTTGGGTTTCTTTCTTTACTACCGTTTCTTTTACATTTTTGACCGCTCCGCACGCTTTAATCGAATCGTTATTAACTATTTTCGATTTTCGCTTAGCAATTTTAATATTTTTCACATTTTTTCTACTCGAAAAAATCAAAAAATTGTACTTTTTCACACTTTGTGTGTGTATATATTATATATAATTTTTTTTTTTTTCTTCAACTCTCGACCGTAGCGCAGCGCACGACGCGAACCTTTCTCGTTAAAAGCGAATACAGTTCTGCTGCAAAGTTTACTTTCAAGTGAGTTTTTCTCATCATTTGCGTTGTGCAAATTTTCCCATTTGTCCAAGTCAAGTAGAGCTTTTAGCTTCGCGCACCGAGCAAAGTCAGAGCAAGTCGAGTATTTGGAGAAATGTTATAGGTGCTGCTGAGAGTGTCAAACAGTCGTTGAAATCGATATCATGCTGCGCATGCGCTTATATTTTTTGTTTTTTCCCCCAATGTGTCAGTGTGTATGCGTGTATGTCAAGGTATGTGGTGCATGTTTGTTTATTGTCAAAAATGTTGGGAAAACATTGTTGTTTCTATTTATGTTTCTGTTTTTAGCTTCTTATTATTCTCATGAGTTTTGATTTTCTCTTCTCTTTCTCGCTGTGTTTCAATTTGATTATTTTCTTCTTCCTCTTTGAGTGTTCATAACATGCTTTTGACAAATTTCCGCCATAAACATTTCATATCCGGTTCCGTTTCATTTTCATTTATTTAATTTCATTTTTGTGGGTAATGCTTTTTTTCTTGTAAACGCTTATGTACATATATAAGTACTTAAGTACGTACACCTAAGTGATTTTCAGTACATAAATACTTATTTAAGGAGGAAAACATGTCTACAAACAGCTTAAAACCATGTCACCGCTGGTATCTTTTAAGATGAAATACCGTCTGCATTTTTGTCAACTACTGATAAACCCCCACATTCTGTGTTATTTATATATATAAAAATGAAATGGTGTCCGTATGTAGCTTATGAACGCGGAAACTGCAAGGCCGATTTACATAATTTTTTTTTAAAATTGTTTGTTATGGTCTGTAGAAGGTTCTTAAGGGGGTGGGATGCCACTGAGGGGAACGGGGGTTGCACCCCCCATGCGAAAAAAATACAAAAAATTCTATATCTCTACAGTTATACAAGCTATGATAATGAAAGTTGATGAACTTATGCATAATGTGCATATCTACCATTCACCATGCAAAACTTGAAGGATATTGGGTGTATGAGAATTGTATCCACTTTTCAAAAATACACAAAATGCTATATTTCTTCACATATCGCAGATATCGTTATAAAACTTGGTACATACATGAATATTCTATCTACCATTGACTTTGAAAAATTTGGGCGGGGGGGTGAGAAGGGGGAGTTGTACCCTTCATACAAAAAATATATAAAATGCTATATCTCTGTACCTATGGGAGCTATGATGGAGATGGATAGGACTTCGTACGTAAAGGCGAACGAAGTCGAAACCAGGCCAGCTAGTAATTAATAGATATAGGTTTATATGTCCATGGCTTTTCCCATTAAAAAAGGTTTTCGTATTTTTATTTCTTTGTATCTAAACAAGAGGTAAGATATACGAAACAATTTCATTTTCTGATTTCACAAATCGCTATGTTGTTTTACTAGGTACACCTGCTTAAAATTATTTTATGATAAAATATAGTGGCTCACAACTTATTTCATCCAGTAGCTCTATAAAATTTTAAGCGAGTATAACTTTAAAACAAACTGAAATAACAAAAAAATTCTAAATGTAGAGTTGTGCATAAAATGTGTAAAAGAAAAATCACAAAATTATCTCACAGCGCTGGAAAAAAGAACTGAGCTACAACAATTTATCTCACAGCTTATTTCAACCAAATAGTTCTTACGCTATTGAAGATCATCCGTGGTGCCAAATGATAGTATTTTAATTTTCTAAGATTTCTTCCCTATGTTTGCAATATGCTTGAGCTATTTTTGGTTCGAGATCACCAATAGTCTTGAGTACGTGAGTATTTTTAACTATCAGCTGACGCACAACAAAATTTCCAGCGCAGCTAATTGCATGGTAAATTAAGGAAAACCCAAAATTATCGCCTTCAAAATAGGCTAATGAGGCTTACCATCAGTTACACGAGCCTTGCAGTACTGAATTACTCATTAACATCTTGACTTGTAGGGTAAACAAGCTAACAAGAAACCCAATGTGAGCCACTGTAACAGATATTTTTCAGTTTTTTATGAATTTCCCAAAAACTGTTTAAGCAAATTTTGATTTCAAAAAATCTTTTTACGTGAGCATTGCATTTCAACTTTGTACTGGTTATTACTTCTTTGTTTGCACTTAAAAGAGCATTTTTTGGGCAAAATGAATTGTCAAAGACATTTATTTTACAAAGAAAAAATTATGTTTAGATGGATACGAACTAGAGAAACTAAGTAGATCATACTAGTCGAACATGACCTCGGAGGTCCAATGGATGTGAAATAAAAATGTAGGCCTTATTAAGACCTTTTTACACATCGGATATCACCTGTCACGGTAATCTTTCAAATAGGGGACGGTTTTCCAATATTTTTTTTATCGATCCAGCATACTGCCCAAAAGTGAAAATACTTGCACAGTTTTTTGTGGTTTTGAATTATTTGTATGTAGCTCAAATCGTTCTTAAATAAAATAATCAGAATAAACCCCAATATAGCACAAAATCATTGTTTATCAAAAAAAAAAAAAAAAAAAAATATGCCCATTTTTTGATTAATTCAAGCTCTTTTGTGATTGTTTATCAAAAAATAAATTTTCATTTGTGTTTATTCTGTGTGGTTATGATTCTTAATCACGGTGCTTGTGGTAGAATTTAAATAAAATTTTGATGTACCTCGGATTTTTTTGTAAATTCTTATTATAGATGTCAATAGAAGTTATTCTATGCAAAAAATAAAATTATAGAGGTGGCGCTTTTTTAAAGATAATCCCTTTTCCAATTGGGGCATTTTCCCATACAAAAAAATAAAATTTTTTTTTTTTAACTACATTAAACAAAAATCAAAATAATCACATTCGATGTGTTTTGCGATGCTTCACGCGAATCTGACCTCAGAATCGCTCTATCGTGTATAGTTTTTGAGATATTCTAATCTAAAAGCCGAAAAAAATAGTTTTTTGCCATGTTTTGAAGCTATATAACTTTGTAACATATCATTTATTCGTTAAATGTGGTTAAAATACTTGAAAGTCATGATCTTTTCCTTTAAAATCTAATTTAAATTATGATTATATCTTCATGCTTCTAAGAGATATCGTAGACCGAAATATTGGCTAAACGGGTTTTTTGCACTTTTGTGTCTTTTTAGGTTAGGATCTCTTTGACGAAAAAAAAGATATCAACATAATTTAAATTAGGTTTCAAAGGCAAGGATTAGGACTTTAAAGTTGTTTACCAGATTTGACGAAACTAAAATTTCTTTCACATTTTAAGCATGTTTAACGAACCGACCATTTCAAAATTCAGCCGTATGCTATACACTTAACAACAACACTCCGGTCGTCAAACGGCTGAATTTAGAAGTAGTTGGTTCGTTGAACATGTTTTAAATGTGAAAGACATTTTAATTTCGTTAAGTCTGGTAAGCAACTTTAAAGTCCTAATCTTTGCCTTTAAAACCTAATTTAAATTATGTTGATATCTTTTTTTTCGTCAAAGATATCCTAACCTAAAAAGACACAAAAGTGCAAAAAACCCGTTTAGCCAATATTTCGGTCTACGATATCTCTTAGAAGCATGAAGATATAAACATAATTTAAATTAGATTTTAAAGGAAAAGATCATGACTTTCAAGTATTTTAACCACATTTAACGAATAAATGATATGTTACATAGTTATATAGCTTCAAAACATGGCAAAAAACTACTTTTTTCGGCTTTTAGATTAGAATATCTCAAAAACTATACACGATAGAGCGATTCTGAGGTCAGATTCGCGTGAAACATTGCAAAACACATCGAATGTGATTATTTTGATTTTTGTTTAATGTAGTTAAAAAAAAAAATTTTATTTTTTTGTATGGGAAAATGCCCCAATTGGAAAAGGGATTATCTTTAAAAAAGCGCCACCTCTATAATTTTATTTTTTGCACAGAATAACTTCTATTGACATCTATAATAAGAATTTACAAAAAAATCCGAGGTACATCAAAATTTTATTTAAATTCTCCCACAAGCATCGTGTAATATGACTATGTTACCCACTGCTTAAATAACTCCTACTCGACTGCCGAATTGGGTATTTATAATAGAGTAAACACTACTGACATCCCATAATGGGATGTTACGATGTACTGAGGTGTCTTTGGACATTTTTGTACATGGTTTTTTAAGAATGAAATGACATTTTTTGCATTGGGCAACAATGGGCATATTAATATTTTGATAAATAAGAAATTATTAAGAACAAATGGGAATATTTGTTTTTTTTTTTTTATAAACAAGTACAAAATGGCATGCGTTGAGCACAATCCAAAAATCAATTGAATTGAGCTCAAATGGGCATATTTACTTTTTTAATAAACAATTACATTAGGACTTGATATCAAGAAAATTATGGCTAAGCTGAGAATCGCACCCAAAATTAATTGGTTTGGAATTGCTTTCAGCTCAAAATTCTTTCCGTGCTAGCTACCAACAAATCACGTGTCAAGTGGTATTGTGGTGTGAGCTAACTGTTCCAGTAGCAATCACAAAGATTACAAAAACAAGGTAAATTAGGTGAACTATTTTCAATTTTATGTATACATGAAGCTCTCCAAATTTCCCCAAAAAATATTAATGTTTAGAACCCCCAATCGGTGTATTTTGACCAAAAAATGGTTTTTCTATAGAAAACAAATTTATCGGCCGACCAAAGTTATTTTTATAGTTCTTGTAATAAATATCTCTATGATTGTCAGCTACCACCAAAGAACGTGTCAAGTCTCATTTGTGGTTGGAGCTTACTGTTTCATGTTTTTAAGTAGATTACACCAACATTACAAAAACAAGGCAAAATGCATAGAAAAAACAAAAAAATTTGTCGGAAGGCTGGTTTTCGTTACATTTCATACATAACCATATGGAATCATCAGACGAATTTGCCCACAACCGAAAAACTCGATAAATACACTTTATTTAGCCCTTTGCATAGATTCTAGGGTAGACAGACGACAGCGAAAATCCGCATTGACAGTCTCAATCTGAATTTTTTTGGATATAAAACCCAACATAAGCAGCATCCACTACAACATAAATGCATTATTCATTCGGATTATTACCGAAATGAACTATTTCAATATGGTAACGCTGTCGAATTGCAATGGATTGTTACAATTTTACAGAAAAAAACATCTGGTTATCTCACTCTATTTAATTTATAAATGTTACTTCAGTTAAGTACCTGGAGACCGATCCCTACTCGGTCAACAATCTGATCTTATTATTTTAGTCGATGTTTTTATTCATAGCTATTTTTTGTTATGAAACTCGTACCTTTTCACCTCCAATGCTTTCAAAATGATAAATTAACCGATAAGAAAAATAATAAGAAAAAACTCGGAAAATATCGAATGGTATAGAAAGATATCAAGAACTCCAAATTTTTTAAGAGAAATAGAATGACCTAAAATAAATAAATGAGATACGCCACGCACCCAAAATATTTCGTCTCTTGTATGGGGGCTGAAACATCGTATCATCATGCCTCGGAAAGTTCATTCCATTTTTTTTTGTGCATGAGTTATTAACTAAAATTTTTATTTTGGTAAAAAGTGGGCGTGACAATTATTGAACAAAGGCCACTTTTCGTTATGCTTTAGATACTCGTGATCCAGATCTTCATACCAAATTTTATCAAAATATGTTGTACCATTTGCGAGAAATAGCATTTAATTTGTTTTACTTGTATGGGAGGTTCCACGCCCACCTGCGATATTTTGCCCACCTTTAGCTCGTAGGTGCCTCATTAAAAGAAGATTCCCTACAGTAAAATTCAGAAAGATTGCTTTAGTAGTTTTCTTTTTATATCGTATTAAATTTTTGTGGGCGGTGCCACACCCTCCAACGAGTTTTCCTAATATAACGGCATATCACATGTTAATACTTGTTTTCAGGGAAAAAATATTTTAAATTTTCATTAAAATTGTTGAAGTCGTTTTCGAGAAATTTTCAATGGTTAAAAAAGGGGCGTGGCACTGCTTCGATACCGCCCACTTTTCGGTTATTACAAGGCATTGATATGTAGTACCTACATACCAAATTTCATTAAAATATATTGTAACATTTGCGAGAAATAGCATTTAACGTATTTTGCTTGTATGGGAGGTTCCACGCGCAATGGCGACATTTCGCCCACATTCAAATCAGAGATGCCCTATTGCAATTAGGCTCCTCAAAGTTAATTTCAGAATGTTTGCTTTATTAGTTTTCTTTTTATACCGTTTTATATTTTTTGTGGGCAGTACCACGCCTTTCAACGAGTTTTTCCAATATAACGGCGTATTAATATGAATCCTTGTTTTTAGAGGTAACATCACCTTAATTTTCATAAAAATTGTTGGAGTCGTTTTCGAGTAATATTGAATCAAAATTTTCAAGGGCTGAAAAGTGGGCGTGGCACTTCTTCGATCCCGCCCACTTTTTGTCTGATATGAGGCAATATTAAGCCGTACCCGCTGATTAAATTTCATCCAAATACCTTGTATAGTTTACGAGTTATAACTAAATCAAATTTAAAACTTAGTGCAGTGCCACGCCCTCTGGTGAGCATTTACAAAGTTCAAACTTAGCTCGTTATTCATTGTTTGCTAATATCTAACACTATTTCAAGTTTCATTGAAATCGCTGTAGCCGTTTTCGAGAAAAAATATTGGCACAGAAATAAGTACAAAGAAACAAAGAAACAAAAAAACATACAATTTTAGCTCCTATAAGAAGAAAAGATATTGCAGTGAGCAAAAGTGAGTTTCAAGATAAATAAAAACTAGTAAAGGTGTAACCTTTCGCCTGGCCAAACATTAAATACCCTACACAGCAATATTTTGAAAGTTTTGCTTATATGGGAGGTGCCACGCCCTCTTGTCCAAATTCACCCAGTTTTTTCTCAGTGTTTGAATTTATAGTTTTTAGCATTTGAGTGAAATTTGGTTGGATTATCTCAAAAAATGTTTTCAGTATAGCGTTTTGAGGCTTTTGCTTATATGGGAGGTGCCACGCCCTCCTGTCCGAATCCTCCTGGTTTTGTTCAGAGCTTGCGCTTACAATTCGTAGTATTTATGTGTATTTTGGTTGCATTATCGTGAAAAAAACTCAAAAAGTTGAATTTTGAATATATTTTTTGTAAGGGCGGTAGGCGTGTCCGTTGACCGATTTCGCTCATTTTCAATCCCCCGAGTTAACTTTGACGCCGAACGCTATGCACCAAATTTCATTGAATTATCTTGCTTAGTTTTTCCAAAAAGTGTATTTCCACACACAGTCAGCCAGCCAGACAGACGGACATGGCTATATCGACTCAGGAGGTGACGCTGATCAAGAATATATATACTTTTCTATATCTGCCACGCCTCCTTCTCTGCGTTACAAAAGTAAGGAAAAAGTGAATATACCCTGGGTGTAGGGTATAAATATGTATACGTTAATACCAATGAAATTTTTTAATATTAAGACCGCAGTAAAAAAATGGCGCACTAACTGGTTCGGGGACTATGAGCTGGTGCTGTCAAAAAAACAAGTTAACAAACTAATCAGTAATGCAGAAACTGTCGTCTGTCAGGGTAAAATTTTCAATTTCGGGTTTTATTTTTAAAATCCGGATTAAAGCTGTCGTCTGTCTTGTGTCGCGTCTAGATTCTAATGAACTAATATGGATGAAGAAAGTGTCTATTTGAGTCTATTAAGATCGACACAATCGAGACCACGAAACCTCTGGATTGAATACCTATCCATTTTAATCTATTTGAATCTAATGGATTTGAAAAATTAAAATTTAACTTATTATTCGAGCAATGTTTTCACTTTAAAAATGGCATTTACTTGTTGTTTCTAAAATGCAATAACAAAAAAGGTTTACAAATAGTAAACTCAAATAATTGCAGTTGGATTGAAATGGATTAGACTGGATTGACATTGATTGCGATAGGATTGAAAAGGACTCAAATGGATTGGAGTTGGACTTTAATTCCAGTGAGAAATACCACAATCCCAGGAACTCACGATATTGTTCATGCCCAAATAGTATCTCCTTAATGATCACAAATCAGCAAAGTCCAGTTATTGCAGGAAATCATGGAGTATCTCTTAGGGTTGAAAATGGATTGACGTCGATCTCGTTTTTTTTTTGAAAGTGCAACTTGGAATGAAAAGGACTCAAATGGATTGAAGTTTTACTTTAATTCTTCGCGGAGTGCGATTGGATCTTGCAATATTTTCCGTCGCATTCATCGCGTAAATCTGGTACACAATTCTGGATCAAGAAAGATTGATAGACTGCGCCTTTTTGAAACCATTCCAATCTACTGCAACAATCCATATTCCCTAGATTTAAATGGATTGATCCGATTTTTAATCCAAATCCATCCGAGAATTTTGGTACACAGTTCTGGATCAGAATGGATTGTTAAAATTCAATCCATTTCAATCCAGACGAGGTACAAGGGTACCTTCTTAGACAAGAATCATAGCAAAAAATTAAATGCAGCACATACAAAAGTTCTAATTTTCATTGTTTTTCCCTCGTTATGCTGTTTGTAAGTCGTTGATATTATACTTTCCTTACATATTATATATATATATATTTAATATATTTCTATAAGTGGAACTTTAACAACTATTTGTTAAAAACATGTCAAAAATCCTGGCACACACTTTGACCCAATAGAAAAAACGTGTAACTTAATTCAAATCTCTGTATTTTAAATAAATAGATGGAATTTGGAAACAGGTACCAAAAACTTATATGTACCCGAATTTTGAATTTTTGAATCAATCTAATATTTTGGTATTAAATTTGTAGACTTCTGACAAAACAACCTAACTCGAAATTGGCAACTTTTCAGGAGAGCCTAAAAGCTGATTAAGTACTTTTCAATAATGTGGTTCAAATTCGTTGATGCAGCGTTGAATCTCCTCTTTTTATCTTAACTAATTTTAAAGTGTCAGCTGTCAAATTATTATTTTTTTTGGTTCATAACGCTTTACCGCACGAATGGCGCTAAGTTCAAATCTTGCGTGACTATGGAACACCCTTATATCTCTTGCACAAGAAATCATAGAGACATGGCGATTATAGCAATAGAAGCGTACTTAAATTTTATGTTAAGGACTAAAATCCTGGAGAATTGTCTTATCTCGACTTAGGTTGTTTTGTCAAAAGTCCACAGAAATTATCTACTATGGATGGTTCGAGCCCAAACAAGCTTTAAGTGTATATCTACAAGTTCTTAATACCCTGTTCTCACTTACCTGGTTAACCAGCCTGAAAGAAGAAAATCCTGATAATCACAGATCACAGATTCAACTTGATGAATCTTCTTACATTTCACTGGCAATTAATTTGACGTTTACCAAATAACAACACTATTTTCACTTGCTCACTTATATTTTTAAATTATCCACTATTTAATTTTTTTTTAAAGTAATTCAGACCGATACATTTTTAATTATATCTTAAATTTGCTTTTTATTCGTCATGTCATGTGTCAAAAATAAAAAATAAAAATCATAATTTGCTTGGAATTTTTTGAATTCAATGTTGCCACCTGCAGATTTTAATTTAAACTAGGTATTTTTTTTAAAATCAGCTAATATTTCTCATACAAATCGAAAAGATTTTTATATGGAAATCTAGCTGGTTACTGTTTAGTCAGTTCTCATCTGGTTAACCAGGCAAGTGAGAATGGGGTTTAAGACGCGTATGGAAAGTCTGGTGGCCAATTTATGACCACATAAAATAAACCAATAGTTGGAAGATTTATTAATAGTTTTCATCAAAATCATGTGGAAATCTTTTTAAAAAAACCTTTTTTACGAAAACCTTGAGAAAAAATCTGAAACAAATATGTTTGACTTACATACTTAGTGCTTTCAAATGTTGTTTCTAAAATTTTTGGACTTCTAAAAGTACAGGTTTTAAAAACCTCCGTGGCTTTAGCTTAACTAAAATAAATCGTAATTCCTAACCGAAATAAGAAAAAAGAGCTATGAAATAGCCAAAATGGCAATACTGGTACTGTCACTGTGTATTATCGATTCAATAATGCCCCCTTCAAAATACTTGACAACTGACAGCTGATAAATGTCACAATACATTTGGGAGCAAATTTTTAATTTTGCAACTTCACTTTTTCATGTTTTCTAATAAAATTCAAATTATCAAATAAAATTGTACATCAAACGTATTGTACCACAATGACAACAGTACTGGGCGGAGGCCTAAGTGGGCTTTCCGTCGGTTACTACTTGCTTAAGCGCGCTGGACTTCCGATCACTATATACGAATCCGCGAATCGCCTTGGTGGTTGGATACGTACTGAAAAACAAAAAGATAAAGGATTTCTCTTTGAAGCTGGACCACGCACCATCAGACCAAAGGGACCTTCAGGTGCTAATACTTTAGAGCTCATTGCAGATTTACAAATACCAATAGATGCGATACCGTCCTCACATGCTGCAGCCAAAAATCGTATGATATTTGCAAAGGGACAACTATGTCCATTGCCAAATAGTATAAACGGTGTTTTTAAGACGCTGCCACCATTTTCAAAGCCACTGATAAGCAGCATTTTAAATGATTTAAAAGCAAAACGAAGAACTGCCAAACATGGTGATGAATCTATTTATGATTTTGTCAGAAGGCGTTTTGGTGCAGAGGTGGCAGACTATGCAATAAGTCCATTGATTTGCGGCATCTGTGCAGGTGATGCCAAGGAAATAAGTGTACGTTTCCTTATGAACGATCTCTTTGAAAAAGAGCAACGTTGGGGTGGCGTCATCAAAGGCATGTTATTTAGCAAATTCAGTGAAAAGAAGCTACAAGAAAAAAGTGGTCCTGGAATTTTTGGCGATCATTATGTGGAATTGCTTGAGCAAGTTAAAAGAGAAAAATGGAGCATGTATCGAGTACAAGATGGTCTAGAGACGCTGCCAAAGACTCTAGGACACTATCTAAGTGAACATGCTGTAAACATACAGCTTTCTGCAGAATGTCAAAAAATAATTTTCACCAAAGACGATAACGTTAAGATGACAATCAAAGGTCAAGAGGCAGAAGCAGATTACCTTATAAGTTCATTACCAACCTATAAATTGGCTAATTGTGTCAGGGATCAGCATCCGTCCTTGGCGGCGCAGCTAGACGCGATACCATATGTAAATGTGGCCGTTGTTAATTTACAATATAATAGCAAAGATCTGTTAAAACACGACGCGTTTGGTTTTTTGGTCCCACCTATTGAACGTTTGCCGATCCTGGGAGTCATTTTCGATAGTTGTTGCTTTGATATGCACGGCAATACTGTACTTACTGTTATGATGGGTGGCAGTTGGTTTGAAAAGCATTTCGGTAAGAGCCCAAGCAAAAAAGAACTGCTTGATATTGCACTACAATATGTAGATAAAATATTGCACATTAATCATGATCCCAAGATGTCAAGAGTTCACATTTTGAATAAATGCATACCGCAGTACACCGTGGGTCACAGGCAACGAGTCGAGGGAATACGCAAGTACATAGAACGTTATAACTTGCCGCTGTCTGTGTGTGGTGCTGCCTATGATGGCGTTGGAATAAACGATGTTATTTTATCTGCTAGGACACAGGTGGAGAGGATGCCACAAATTTAATTTGTGTTAATGTACATACATTTTTTTATATACATCTTTCATTCGGGCAGAGGAATGGCTTAAATAAATGCACTTAATAACATATTGATATTTGATATCGAATTTCGGAAACGGGGAGCAGATATATTTCTGAAGTAAAAGGAATAATGTTCAGTCAGCAAGAAAACACTTTTTTGGGAACACTTTATAAATACAGTCCTCTTGGAACTATTTCTAATATTCAATTCAATGTCATTGCAAATGGGAATAGACTAAATTGAGTATTGAAATATTGGTCAAAAATGCTTATAAGATTTATTTCCAATCACCCCAAATATCATATGCTTATTATGTATGTATATTTACCACCATATCGTCACTTAGTTTTTTACTATTTTGGAAGTGCCTTTATAATTATTATTAATATAATTAAATACTTTGTTAAAGCGTATAATTGAAGTTTATTTAAATTTAACAGTTTTATTTATTTAGTAATATAGAACAAAAACAAAAAAAAAACAAAGGAATTTATTAATTTACTTTCCAAATCCTCCTTCACAATTTGGACTCTTTTTTACTTCATAGTTAGGATCCCATTGTTTAGGTGTCTTTGCTTCAATAGACAGTGCATGAACAAATTCACCCTGAAGTCTTTTCAATACGATTTGATTAACTAGGCGATGACGCTGAAAGTAAAAAAAATTTTTTTTTTTTTTAAATTTTTCAAAATGTAAAAAAGAAATATTTTTGCCAAATGTATATGACTGAGGATCTTTTCATCACGATTGAGTTGGACTTAGCACCACATGCTTTCAAAAGCCCAACCAAAGCTTTAAAACTTTTATTAAGGATGGAAAGGGATAGAAAGCGGAAATATATCTCTTCACCTATAGCTGCTACCGTTAAAAAACTTCCCAAAGGCAAAAATATCAAGCGCTTTTTGGGAAAGCACTTCTAAGGCGCCTGTTCCTAAAGAAATTTGGAAGCGCTTACACAATGATTTTTTGTAAGACAGCAAGCATTCGAAAATCAAAATCTGCTTGAATAGATGTTTGTTTTAATATTTGAGTATTATTTTAAAAAAGAGAAATGAATATAACGGGCCGTTCACATATTACGTAACGCAATTTTCGACCAATTTTGACCCCCCTCCCCAATCGTATCGCAACGTAACAAAACTTTAAACCCTCTCCCCACCCTAGCTAGTAACGTAACAAATCTTAATTTTGGTAATTTGAATTTGAATTTTTTGTCGCATAAAATTTTAAAATCGACGTAACGTAACATGGTTGATGACCCCTCCCACCCCCATGTAACACTCAGTAACAAACCGTCCGACCCCCTACCCCCTTCTTCACTGGCGCGTTACGTAATATGTGAACGGCCCTTAATAAAACTACAATAATTTAATGTACAAATTTTACACACACGTTGCCCAAGTGAGTTCGATTCCCACCACGGGCAAGTATTTATTTTATTTTTTTTTTTTGCTTTTTTTTATTTTAAATATTTTTTTTTTTATTTTTTTTTTGTTCAATTGAATACAAAATAATAGTCCGGGAGCCGGTGACAGTAAAACTAATTTTTTGTTAAAAATTGTTTAATAAGAAATTTTTTTACTCATATCTTGTTTAGTTGTGTGTATTTTTTAATGACAGCTGTCTGAAGTCAAAATGTTTACGTTTTTACTGTGAAAACGGCTCCCTGAAATAACGCCATAGGAAATAACGCCAGAAAATTTTTTGGAAATAACGCCAGAAAAATCTTCATACAAAATTCTGGCGTTATTTCCAATTTGTTTTGGAAATAAAGCCAAAAACTTTTCTGGCTTTATTTCCAAAAATAATGTAGTTTAGAAAAAGGAAATAACGCCATAGGAAATAACGCCAGAAAATTGTTTGGAAATAACGCCAGAAAAATCGGCATACAAAATTCTGGTGTTATTTCCATTTTGTTTTGGAAATAAAACCAAAAACTTCTCTGGCGTTATTTCATAGTTAATTTTCGGTTTTATTTCCAAAACAAAATGGAAATAACGCCAGAATTTTGTATGCAGATTTTTCTGGCGTTATTTCCAAACAATTTTCTGGCGTTATTTCCTATGGCGTTATTTCCTTTGGCATTATTTTCAAAAATTCTGGCGTTGTTTCCTAATCAGTTTTTGGCTTTATTTCCAAAAATTAATGCCAGAAAATTTCTGGCGTTATTTCGAAAAAATTTTCTGGCGTTATTTCCGGGAGCCGTGAAAACGTAAGCAGTTGTTGGGTAGGTTTCAATCCACATCGAAAATAAAAAGTAATCAACAGGTTTTCGAAATGCAAAGTAATTGAAATTTCACGGATTACGGAACAGGACGGAATATATAAAACTGCACACCCCTTCATCATATATGTCTAACAAGTTTGTAATTTTAAGTAAAAATAATATGTGTCTAGCTATCACAAGAACGAACCTTGCTTCGAATCTTTGTGTGGTCATCTCGTTTAATTTTTTTTTAATTAAGAGAACGCTTAAAAAATAAGCGGTTTAAAATGTTTTTTTTTCGAAAGCCAGCGGTAAGCTTCAGAACGCTTACAGGACATGCAATATTAAAAAGAAAGAATACTTCTTACGGAGCAGAAAAACTTATGGTTAAAAAAGAAGCGCTATCTTGACATCTATCGTTATAAAGCTAAGAACATTAATCTACTCAAACACTGTTCAAAAGGGTAGGGGTGGGCGGTTGAATATGAGTGTCTTGCACCTTCATACAAAAAAACTTAAAACGCTATTAGCGAATGTAATAATTCGGTTATGAAAGAAGACCTACAAAAGCGCTGTAACCTAAGTCGCCAAAATTTTATTCGCCACAAGTGCCAAACTCAAAAAATGTGTGATTTCTTGGCAAATGAATATGATACATATAGGGACGGCCACCGTTGGCAACGTTACGTTCGCACGCACATTTTTGCTCATATCTCTTTGAAAAATCAAACATCATGATATCTTAAGTGCATGTAATAAGGCTCCCTAAGGCTAATATTTCATAGGAACAACGTTTTTGTCTATCGCTTATGGCTTTGGAGTTATAAAAGTTTAAATGCCGTTGGGAACGTTATTTTTTTTTTTTGCAAGCGATTTTCGAGGTCAGTGCACATTTTCTAAAAAGTCTGCGAATCTAGTAATGCATTTTCCCGAACATCTTCTATAATTTGAAAGTAAAGGATCAAAGTTATGATTGAACTTAAAATTGTACAGAAAAATTTATTTTTGGTGGATTTATAGACGTTAAAGCAACGTTGGTTACGTTATGCAAAAGCGTTGGGAACGTTATGCGTACGAATTTCCATAAATAACTTGAGGGCAAATACAGCCAAACAGTCCAAACATCGATAAAGATGAAAATATGTGAATATTTCATTCCTTGGATGGTTCCCATTTACACTACATTACAAATTTTTTGCTCCAAGACCTCGATACATATTTTTTTTTTTTTTGAAATTACGATTTCTCCCAAAAGCTATCTACATGAAACTTGGTACAGATAATACTAAGAGCCATTTTCTGATCAGGATTAAAATTGAGCGTGATAGGTTAATGTTCACGCCTACCTCTCATATATGCTAATTAAAACATTGTATGGGAAGTAGGCGTGAAGATTAATCGATCACGTCCAATCAGTCTCAGGCAGCTAAGTGATATTGTCGTTATCTGCACCAAATTTCATGCATCTAGCTAAATTCTTATGGCCGCCAGTCTGGGTTCAACAAAAAAAATGAAATCGAAATTTTCTGGTTTTTTCAGATTTTTATGTTGAGCCCTGACAGGTGGCCGAACGGATTAAGCTAGATGCATGAAATTTGGTACATGTAAAAAGAATATTACTAGGTTGTTTCGGAAGCTTCAAAAAGCCTGTAAGGAACGAAATATTTGTGATATCCTATGCACTTGGATAGATCTCAAAATAGCAATTAGCGTGATTTATGTCCATAACTTCCTCTTCAATCCCCCAGTTCTTATTGGTTGATTTAAATTAATGTAAGGAATTTCTATCCCTTTCAACACAGCTCATCGCGTGGATTCTGAAGAAATTTGAGTAGAAAAATATAATATGATTTTTGATCAAAAAATGTTGGGAACGTTATACATATTTAGTGGCTATGTTCACCATAGTAGATACTTTATTTATGTATTTTTAAAATGGATTCAGAAACTAGACTGAAAATACTCGAAAAGGGTGATTGCATTTTAATATTTTACCCACTAACTTCCGCTACAAGAAACTTCTTAATATATTTCGTTGGCAACGTTCCGTTTTTTTTGCGGTAGAAGTCATCGCCAACAAATATGCTTACGCAACTGGTTTTCCTTCAAAATATCAATGTAAATCCTTAATTTCAAACATTTCAAAATTGCATTAATACAATAAAAATAAAGCAAATTTTTACCTTCTTTTCGGAACTGGTTTTTTTTTTTTTTTTTTTTTTTTTTTTTCTTTTCACAAGCAAGTTTTTATGAAAAAAGCACCACTAAATCAACTTATATACTTGAAAATGGTTTTTTTTGACAACATTAGATGTAAACTTATGAAATATGGGCAAATGAGTGGGAGATTTCAAGAAAAAAAAAGTTGTAAATATATCTTCGTCTTACGTGGCCGTGCCTATATGATAAATTAACTTAAAAAACAAACATCAAATAAAAAAAATCGTATTGAAATAGTTGTAGAAGAGACAAAAAAGATTTTCTGCAATAAAAATTGTAAGAAAAATCGAAATTGCACCAAATTATTTTATTAGGCAGGTAACAGTATGTACAGGTTTAAATATGGAATTTAGAAGTGCCATTAAAAGTTCCTTTAAAAACCAGTTGGAATCACACAAAATACATTTCTTTCGTCGCTAAATAAGACCTTAAATAACACATCTATATATACTAGTATCGCCGGTGGCCAAAATTTGGCCTTTTACTTTGAGATAGATACACTTCTTCCGAGTACCGTTTGGTAAAAAACAAAGCCAGAACATTGAGTATTCATTAGTCGTAGCAACATTTTTTATATGCAGCAGGCTCACTATATCTTAAAACCGAATAACATAAAAATTGCTGTAGTGCTTGTGCCAAAAAATATCGGAAAATATCCAAAATATCGAAAAAATCTCAAAAGTATCGACAAACATCGGTATGTATATCAGTAAAAGACCAAAAGTATCGACAAACATCCAAAATATCGGTAAAGTCCAAAAGCATCGAGAAACATCCAAAATATCAGGAAGTATCGAGAAACATCCAAAATATCGATAAAAGTCTTAAAGTATAGAGAAACATCCAAAATATCGATAAAAATCCAAAAGTATCGAGAAACTTCTAAAATATTGGTAAAAGTCCAAAAGTATTGAGAAACATCCAAAATATCGATAAAAGTCCAAAAGTATCGAGAAACATCCAAAATATCGGTATAAGTCCAATAGTATCGAGAAACAACCCAAATATCGATAAAAGTCCAAAAGTATCGAGAAACATCCAAAATATCGGTAAAAGTCCAAAAGTATCGAAAAACATCCAAAATATCGGTAAAAGTCCAGAAGTATCGAGAAACATCCAAAATATCGATGAAAGTCCATAAGTATCGAGAAACATCCAAAATATCGGAAAAAGTCCAAAAGTATCGAGAAACATCCAACATATCGGTTAAAGTCCAAAAGTATCGAAAAACATCCAAAATATCGGTAAAAGTCCAAAAGCATCGAGAAACATCCAAAATATCGGTAAAAGTTCAAAAGTATCGAGAAACATCCAAAATATCGATAAAAGTCCCAAAGTATCGAAAAATATCCAAAATATCGGTAAAAGTTCAAAAGTATCGAGAAACATCCAAAATATCGATAAAAGTCCCAAAGTATCGAAAAACATCCAAAATATCGGTAAAAGTCCAAAAGCATCGAGAAACATCCAAAATATCGGTAAAAGTCCAGAAGTATCGAGAAACATCCAAAATATCGATAAAAGTCTAGAAGTATCGAGAAACATCCAAAATATCGGTAAAAGTCCAAAAGCATCGAGAAACATCCAAAATATCGATAAAAGTCCAAAAGTATCGAGAAACATCCGAAATATCGGAAAAAGTCCAAAAGTATCGAGAAACATCCAACATATCGGTAAAAGTCCAAAAGTATCGAAAAACATCCAAAATATCGGTAAAAGTCCAAAAGCATCGAGAAACATCCAAAATATCGGTAAAAGTTCAAAAGTATCGAGAAACATCCAAAATATCGATAAAAGTCCCAAAGTATCGAAAAATATCCAAAATATCGGTAAAAGTACAAAAGTATCGAAAATCATCCAAAATATCAGAACGTCGACAGAGCGCAACGAAACAGGTTTCGTGCAAGCAAGGAAAAAACAACAACAGCAAAATTTCTCTCACTCCACTGTGTCATTCACTTTCTCAACAACACAGCATAACACTGTGGGTGCTGTTGTTGTTGTAATTATATAGGAAACTTTGATCCTGTTTTTAAATACCTTAATGGCAACTTATGAGGATAATTTTTGGATTCGTGGATTCTACACCACAATACCTTTCATATAAAAAAAAAATATCGAAAATCGGTTAAATGGTTAGCTCGCAAAAGGGAGACAAAAAAAACTGTTCACGTATTTATATATAGACAATATAAAAATGAAATGGTGTCCGTATGTCGATTTACACGATTTTTTTTTTTTTAAATTGTTTCTTATGTAGAAGGTTCTTAAGGGGGTGAGATGCTGCTGAGGGAGACGGGGGTTGCACCCCCCATATAAAAAAAATACAAAAATTGCTATATCTCTGCACTCATACAAGCTTTGATTATGAAAGTTGGTACATACATGGTTGCATATTCTATCTACCATTCACCCTGAACAATTTTGGGGGGGAGAAGTTGCAACTTTCATACAAAAAATATATAAAATGATATATCTCTGTACATATGGTTAGCTATGATTATAAAAGTTGATACATGGATCTTAAAATCCTTGGTGATTGGAAGAGAGGGACGATGGAGATGGACTTCATACGTAAAGGGCATCGGGAACGGGCGAACGACAGCTAGTATTCTTATAATTATTCCCTTTTTTTAAATGGTAAAGCTTATGTATGGCGACAACCAAACACTGAATTTAATATTAAAAATATTCGGTCTGCAGTGAAACATGGGGCGGTTTTGTTGTGCTTTGGAGCTATAAGTCCATTGCAGGTGTCGCGATTTTAGTGTTTATTTATGGTAAAATGGTGGATTTTGGTTACCTTAGCATTTCGAAAGATAATGTTAAGCAAAACACTAAAAAACATGGTATTGAAGATAGTTTTGCATTTTACCATTATAAAGACCCGAAGCATTCCTTCCATGTAGCGCAATTATGGCTGATATAAAACTGTCCCAAGCTATTGTAAACTCCTCCTCAATCACCTGGCATCAACGTGATATAAAATTTATGGACCGAAGCTCTACAGCAGGACTATCCGTAACATAACTCAGATTAAGGAAGAATTGGTCAAAGAATGGGATGATAAAATCCATGAAAAATAGTTCGCAAGCTGTTATTAATGCTAATGGACTATCAAGAAATTATGGAAGTGCCAAATTTTAATATAATTTTTTAGTGTCCGGTTAGACGTTTGAGCTCTAAAAAGTGAGTATTTTAAATTATCGCTAATACATAATATGCATTTAGAACAAAATTTTTTTTGTTTTGTTGGTACCGATCAAAACTAGAAAAATATATAAAGTTAACTGCATCAACTAAAATCTCTTATTTCTTTATACTAAGCACTCAAAAAAAGCTATACGCTCTGTCCGGTTAGTCGTTTGAACCACTGTACATATTTCTTATTCTCCAAAATATCCTAACCTAAAAAGTGCAAAAACACATTCTGGCATGTTCTTAAATCCGATTCACTTTGGAATCGGAATGAAAGAATCCTTAAGAGCTCCGCATTTCGATAATTAACACCAAAAGAAAGCTAATGCCGCAAAAAATCGCTAAAATTGATCTCCTCCTTGACGCTTAAATATACAGTGTATACGCTTAAATATACAGGCCCCAGTATGAGATTTATCGATGATCAAGATTATTCAACTCCCCAGGTCTACTGTTTCAAAAACTTTGCCTCTGTTACAGTGCAGAAATATTAGTCCCCGTCCGCCCCTTATCTTAATGTTTTATTTAGAACCGAAATATTATATAATTAAATTGAAATGGAAATTTTGTTGTACCTTAATAAGTGGCAGCTCCTCAAATTTTGGTGACACAACTAACACCTTAAAGTGTGATTCTGATCCTCTGGGAGCATTATGCATATAAGACTCATTTATAACTTCTAAATGCACTGGCTGTAATTCACTGTTGAGTGCTTCCCGAATCGCTGTTTCAATCGGTGGTTGCTGTTTTGCTGTCGTAGACATCATATAAAAATTTCCAAGTCTGTTGCTCCGTTTTAGTGCTGTGGCTTAATTTTTATTTGTTGTTATTTTTGAATTATAACAATAATTTATTAATTTTATTTACCACGCATATTTTTTAAAAGATTCAACATCATAGGAAAAAATCAGCTGTTTATGAGCTCTTGCTTAATCAGCTGTTAATTGTTGACAAATTGACGTAGGCGTTAAAGTGATGCCAATATTTACATATTTTTGAATTACACGCTTCAACAAAAAATATTTGTTTTTTTTTTGGGATGGGTTCTACCCTAGCACTTTCGATTGCCATTGGAGGGTAGAAAATAACTGCCAAAGAATTTTTCGAAGTTCGGTCGTTAAGCGGCGCAATAACGGTTCAAAGTTCGAATAATCAAGTACTATGGAAAAATCGTTCTTTTTGGTTAAAAATTTAAATTTTTTACATGAAACCTTCATTTCTCGCTTATGGTGTCTTCTGAACATATCTTAAGCATACTCTAATGATTATTTTCTACCCAGATATTAAGATATTAAAAACATATATTGTACCGTTTCGGAGAAGTTTATAGAACTCTGAAAAATTAAAAAATACCCACACTTTTGCATTTTTTCCCTCCCACGATCAATGCAAAAGTTGAGATAGGTTCTAGTAGAGCATTTTCGATTGCTATTGATGAGTGGAAAAAAACTGCCAAAGGATTTTTCGAAGTTCGGTCGCAAAGCGGCGCTTTAGCGATTCGAAGTTCGAAAAATCAAGTACTATGGAAAGACCATACTTACTTATAGGTTAAAAATTAAATTTTTTTTACATTAAATCTTCATTTCTCGTTTATGATGTACTCCAAGTATAACTCAATCATACTCCAATGGTTCTTTTCTTTGAAGATATTAAAAGCATATCTTGCAACGTTTTGGATAAATTTACAGAAAACTGTGAAAAATTAAAAAATACCCTCAACTTTGCATTTTTTCCCTCCCGCGGTCAAAGAAAAATTTGGGATGGGATCTAGTAGAGTATTTCCGATTGCCATTAATTAGTGGAAAAAAACTTTTAAAGAGTAGCTACACACAGTGGGCTTGAATGAAAAGGCGTTCCCCGATGACGCCAAAAAAACCAAGTACGTACTTTGACCATGGAGGTTATCGTGAATCAAGATTGCCGGGGAATTTTCTCAGGCTGCCATGCATTCTATATTGCAGTTTAAGAAAATTCCCCGGGAATATTTATTCACGATAACTCCCCATATATAATCAGAATATAACATTTACCAAAACGTATCAGATTCTCTTTGCTTTTTTCTATATCTTTTATGTTGAGGCATTATCCATATAAAAAAAAAAAACTGAAAAAAATGCTTAAAACAAAAATAAAAATAGTAATTTTCGATGTATTTTGCGATGCTAAATTTTAACCAGATATCAGAATTTAAATTTGTAACCTATAAGTACGGTGCTATGTACTTGATTTTTCGATCTTCGAAGTGCTAAAGCGCGGCTTTACGACCGAATTTCGAAAAATCCTTTGAGACTTTCTTTTTACTCACCAATGGCAATCCAAAATACTCTAATAGAAATTGAGCGTATTTTTTAATTTTTCAGTTTTCTGTAAATTTATCCAAAACGGTAAAAGATATGCTTTTAATATTTGGGAAGAAAATATTCATTAGAGTATGCTTATGTTATGTTCAGAAGACACCATAAACGAGAAATTAAGATTTCATGTAAAAAATTTAAATTTTTAACCAAAAAGAACGATTTTTCCATAGTTCTTGACTATTCGAACTTTGAACCGTTAAAGCGCCGCTTAGCGACCGAACTTCGAAAAATCCTTTGGCAGTTTTTTTCTACCCTCCAATGGCAATTGAAATTGCAAGCTTAGAACCCATCCCAAATTTTGTGTTGAAGCGTGTTATTAATGCCTATAAAATTAATATAGTTTGGCACCACTTCCGTGAAAGCACACATTTGGAAGCATATCAAATACGCTTCCGTGGATGTTTTTAAAAATTTTAAGTTCCATTTAACAAAAATTACTTTTTTCTGTAACTTTTGGTAGATTTATTAACTTTTATAAGCAATAAAAAAAAATAGAATTTGAAAAATTTTGTATGCTACAGAGATGTACTTCTTTTGCGCTCTTTTTGGAAGCAGCTTAATTTCTTCCCGTTGGGATCTTTTATAATGATAGCTACTATAGGCGCAGAAATATAGCATTTTGAGTATTTTTATTGCAAATCCCTTTTGTTCAATCCCTCTTAAGGTTTGCATGCTGAATATCGATCACTGGAAAATTCCAAAAAATTGCAGAGTTATGGTATTTTGAAATCGTAAAATGAAAATCTCAAGTTTGTAGATATCGAAGTTCAAAGTTTGTCAATTATCAATTTTTACAGAAGACGTGGCATCATCAATTTTTCGAAAGTTCGTTATATGTCCCAGTGCTCTATACAAAATATGATCCATGGGCGTTTAATAGTTTCATAGGGGCATGACACCGCCAATTTTTCCATTGAACATTATTACATAATAATATGTACCGAATTTCATCCATGTAAAATAGTTTCAGAAATATGATGAATTAGTTTTAGGGGGCGTAGCTCCGCCCACTTTTCTACCTAGCATTTTCTGATAGTTTCCGAAAATCTCATTTTGATTTATTTAATTATGCACATTATGCTCAAGTAATGGCTTTTGAAAGTTCATAATATACGAGTATCTTATCTCAATAGATATTTTTATTTTACTGGATCTGTTGTTATAATAAAACTCATTGCAAAAATGTGTTTGTTTGTCTCTTTATTTATACAGCGAAATTAACTCTAAACGATTGAAAAATTATATTATTGAAACTAAAAAAAAAACCGTGTGTGCCTTTTTGCTTCAATTTAATTGTTGCTTATCATTAGTCTTAACAAATTCATCATAAAATTTTATTCCAATAACTGCAAATTGCACACACCGTGATGATGTGCAGTTTTAAGAGATTTTTATGTAACGATATTAATAAAATAAAATGATATAAATTGAACAAAATTAATAGTCAACAAGTTTTTTTAATTTTGGTGGTGCGGATATCACAATGCGATTTCTGCTACCAGTTGCAGTAGCTACAGTAGAGCTACTGCTACCACCACCTCGTTGATCCCTGTTTCTGTCTTTATCCCTATCACGATCGCGATCTCGCTCTCTTTCACGCCAATCTCTATCCCTTTCACGTTCCCTATCCCTATCATGTCGGTCCCTATAAGATGAACGTTCAATACGAGATCTTGAGCGACGATTACGATCACCGCCGCCATATCGTGTTGAACGTTCATAGCTTGAATCGCGCACACGACGCGATCTTGATGGGCTTCGATGCCTTCTTCTTGATGCGCTTCGTCGAACACGTGATCTTGAACGTGATCTACGTTGCTTTTTATAGTGCGACCGACTGCGACTGCGCGAATGTTTTCTTTCACGGTCGCGGTTACGGTCACGATCTCGTCCATAGTGTTCTCGACTACCACTACGGCGGTATGGCTGCAAACGATGATCTAACAAGTTTTCCCTTTCACGGCTGCGCTTGGCTTCGGTGCTCTGTATAATGCTCGCAGTGGTGGGTATAACCGATACACGTTCAATGCTGCGACTTTTGCTGCGACGTAATTTATGCAATTGTTCGGTGACGCTGGCAGAACTTGCAATTACAGCATCCGAAACATCACTTTCAGAACCCTTACTGCTATTAGGTGTACCATACTTATGGCGTAGCTCACGTTGTCTACAATAACAAAATTTAAATTGATATAGAAGAACAAAATAGTATACATATCAAGATCGAGTAATGTGATAAGGGTGGTTATTGTAGACTTGATGTCTGGACTTGCGACTATGGTAATGTGGGACAACATCCAATTGCACTGCCATATTCGTCATTTTGTGTTAAATGCATTTTTATTACACAATTTATTCATCAGCCAATTTCACATTTTTCACTAACTGAAATGTAATTTTATATGATAAAAGGTGGTAATAAATGAAAACATAAAGGACGCCATGAGAACAACCCGTTCAATCTTATGATAGATGTTATTTATATAAATACAACGCAAATTATTTTAATGCAAAACAACCAGAAAAGTACAAAAAATGCATTAGAATACTAGCACATATACTCGACCTTTTTTTTAATTAACTTATCATATACTAACCGACGACGAAGCTTTAAGGCAAGTTCCCGCATTTCATCTTCTCGCTCTTGTTGCAATTGCCGTTCACGTTCAGTTTTTTCAATTTCAGCCCTTTTGTCTGCTTTGTCTGAAAAATTAAAGGAATTTGCATAATAATAAACAAACGGAATTGCAACTTTTATATCAACAAAAAAAAAATGGCATTGAAAAAGATTATTAGTTTGTTACTGTACAGGCGCTTACATTGCTTGTTTAGCAAGTTTTGCATCTTTTTTTTGAGACGTTCCCGCAAATTTAAACGTCCTTGATTGCTGGTGCTGGCACTGCTTGAAATGTTGATGGCACCACCCTGCAAAAAGCCACTTAAATGCATTAAAAAACTTCGTCAAACTCTTCAACATAAAAATTTAAGTTATGCAGCGCTCTTGTCAGATCAAAAAATTTTAAAATAAAACTAAATTTTACTAAGTTCTAGCAAAATCTAAGGATAAAATAAAAACAAGTAAACTCGTCTTAGGTACGTCTAGTTTAAAAAAATTGTTATTGTACGAGTAATTGTGATTGTCGTTGATGGTATTTTCTTTTTGTATAGTTTCATTATCGATTTCTAAAATTTCGCTTTTCTCCAGTTTTTGAGGCAATTTTAAGTTAAGTTTATTCTTACTGACTTTGGTTTCGGAAGCATTAGAAAAACTTGGATTATTCGCCGGAGTAACTGAATATTTGCCTGTTTGTGGTTGTGTTGTAAGTTGGGTTTCAGAGTATGTAGACGTTGTTACCACTGGCAGCGGATTTGAACGATCAGAGCTGTAAAATTCAAAATTCATCATTAAAAAAGTAGGAAATTATAATTTCAATTTATATCTATAAATGGCCACGGCCTCCGTATTTGAATAATTTATAACTCAATTTAATAATTTAATCGAATATGTGTTGAAAAATTTAGATACTTACGTAGTATCTACATCCATGCGTTCGTCTATGTCTTCGTTTCCAAAACTAATTGGATTCTTAATTATTGACTCTTGTTGTTGTGTCAGGTGTTCGACATCAGATTCTAACTCACTATCTGATGTATCATTAGCACGCTTTCGTCCGTAGTATCTTTTCAAAGGCGGTGGAGGTGCAACTTGCAGCGCTGACACAACATCTGTAAGTTTAGGATTGACTAATGCTGAGCTTGTTGTTGAAGCAGATAACGTAGTGGAAAGAGGTGGAGGCGGTGCACTAACGTCTATACAAGAAGTTCGTAAAGGCAACGGATACGAAATCACAGATGCAGTCGTCGTTGTAGTGGTAGTAGCAGTCGTTATTGTTGTGGATTTTGTTGTTGAAATTGATGGCTTTACAACAACAGGAACTTCTTTAACAGTTTCACGGGCCTGAGCTCTTGGCTTTGGACCAAATTTTGGTGAAAGCTGCTTTGATCGGGAACGGGAGCGTGTGCGGCTATGCCTCAATTTTTTCCTAAGTTTGCGATGTTTTGACGTAGAACTAGAAGAGGAAGATGTCGTACTGGAACTTGTAGAAGAATAACTGTATCGGTGTCGCCTTGATTGTGGTGTTTTTGAACGTGTTCTGGAGCGAACTTTGCGACGTTTTATTTTACCTATGCTCGAATTTGAACATGATCGTGAGCGACGCCTACTGTGCTTTGTCCTACTACGTTCGCTATATCTGGTTCGCCCACGCGAACTTGATCTGGAACGGGAATATGACTTTTTATGACTACGGCGGCGACTACGACTTCTACTGGTTAGACGTTCGTATGATTTTCTTCTCCTAGTTGTTGTGGTTTTCTCATCAAACTGTTTTAGTTTTTCCAAATTCTCTTTGACCTTTTGTGCATATGTGTGTCCACCTGTGGCAGTGGCAGCAAGTGTGCCAGCACATGCAGCACCAAGTGTTGCACCCTTTTGTGCTGCTCCACCTTTGCTTATATTAATGGATATTTTTGAATGTGGCTGTAATTCATCTTCACCACCAAAAGATGTAATATATGTAATTTTTCCAGTATTAGCATCTGCTGGCGAAGGCGAACGAGAATCACTATCATCTTCATTTTCCTTTTTTCCACCACCAGCATCTTCTTTAGCAGCATAACTTGGTGGACTAAATGGACGACATGCAATGCGACGTTCCTTTTGTGCGCGACGTTCACGGCGAGATTTACGACCGCTTAGTAACATTTTTTCTTGCTCCTCTTCGCGTGCCATTCGCATGGCTTCTGCTTCATCTGCGTCTTTAGTCAGAAATGAATAGAAATCATTGCTTAACATTCCATAATTACGCCCACAAGCATTTAATTCATGCGCTTGTGCTGTATCTAACTTTGAAACTTCAAGTGCTACATCCATGTCAATATCGGACTCGGAATCAGAATCAGAGCCTTCTTTTTCTGACTTTGTTGTTTGTGTGGATGTAGGTGTCGTACTCTGAATGGCTACATTCATTAAATGGCTAAATGGTTGTGGACCAATACTAGATTCAGTATCCTCATACAAATAACCAATGGTTGCTCCAGATTTATGTTGTTTCTTTTTACTCAACGTGCGTTCTGCTTCAAGTTGAGCATTCGCACCAAATTGCTCTTCCAAATAGAGTTGATGTAGAAATTTCTCTTCGGTTACATTTAGAAAATCATTTTGTGCCAGTATGCGATAACGTTCGTAATTACATTGCCGCTCATCTGGTGTTATGTCAGTATTGTCTGTATCTGTCTGTTTTGCAACCGGTGGTATGTAATCCAAGTGAGCGCGAACATCAAATCGATCAATGAGATTATCTTGATGTCCTTGCCAGGGTACACTGTAATTATACCAATGTTTTAACATAAGTTTAAATTTAAAATTATTTATATGACTGTGGGTAGTAAAGAAGTTAAAATACATTTTGTAGAACTTTTATCATAGTCGTACCATAACTTTCAAAATTTTTGCATAAATGCTAATCTTTTTCTTAATTATCCTCCCTATAAAAGGCAAAGGTTAAAAAGGAACCACTTGTTTTTTAAATGATTTGTTTTATTTTTGGCTATAAAGATAAAGGTTAAATTTACCTTTATAAACACCTAATATTTTTTTAAACCTAGTATGTTTTCTTGAGCTATTAATCCTTAGAAAAATTGTATTATCAATAAGTGCCGGCCGGATCTACTTTTGAATATATAGCCATCGGAATATCTGGATATATCTTTTAGAAAAACCGGCATAAGTTGCACAGTGTGGTAAGATCCAAATTTCCTGGCCAAATTTTCAAGCTAGACAGACAGATTTCTTACCAATATGTTTGAATTTGGACGAAATTGACCGACGGACACGCCCACCTCCCATATAACCTGCAATTAATTTAATCATGTATGTATGTATGTATTCTCCTTTAACTCCTAGGAGGAGCATAGGGCCAAAATTTGTGGAGTTCTCTAACGGCTTGGTGTATTTTGCCTGGTTCATTTAGAGTTCGGACATTCCAAGAGCCGATGCGTGTTCGAGTTTTCATCGAAAGGATTTTAAAATTTTGAGAAACCATATTGGTTCCAGTTATAGGAGAATCATTCCTAACTATGCATGTTTCTTGCACCTCCAAATCCGATGTGCATGCTGCCGAGGCAGGTGGATTAACCACACTCTGGTGGGTACCACTTGGAGAGTTATTTCCCATCGTTTTTCGATCCATGCTTCATTAGTATAATCTTCTCGGCAACGCCCCACGCAGTAAGTTATAAGCTTAAAGCTGGATCCGGCAAGCGCTGCAAATATAGTGGCCAAATTCACTTTTAATTTCAGCCGCCCAATCTGGAACAGACGCTGACCTGGGAGCCGCCCACTCTGGATCAGACGCTTCAGGATTTCGACAAGATGCTTATTTTAAGGCGGCATCGACTCGCCTTGTCAGTACCAGTTACGGGCATTGTGGGTTTTTCTTTCGAGGCGCAACGCTGTCCAACGCTACACCCTTCCACACCCTGGCTGGTCACCCGCTTTTAGTCGCCTTTTACGACAGGCATGCTTACCTCGGGCATATTCTGTTGTTTATTTAAATTTAACTAAATAAGAGTATAGGAGTTACAAATGACTTTCACAAAAAATGAGCTCGGTATCTTTCCTACAGGAATTTTACCTTATTTTTTTCTTTTATGACAGTTAGGTAGGTACACCAATATATTCAGAAAAAAACAGTTGCATTAAATTCGAAAACAAAACTGGTACAACGATTTGCCCATGGCACACCTTAAATAACAATTTTCGATATCTAACATTTTCCTATATTCTGTCGTTTGTACGGTGTACAGTATGATGATTTGGAGAATTGTTTTACAAAATATCTTACCAAAATTTCGTGGAATTAAAGTTTTTTTTTTGGACTTTTGGCCAGATAATTTTTAATTTGGGTCATAGCTTTCGAAACATGACGATTTATCGTAAATTTTAACCATTATTTTTTCCTAAAAAAAATCACTTTAGAAAACAAAGAAAAAGGAACCATAGCAATTCTCTTGAAATTTACCAGCTTTTAACAAGAACAACATCAGAACGGACACAACCAAACTATGATCCAAATGGTAAATTTTTGTTCAAAAATTGTCAAGCTTGTTAAAATACCTTTATTATTACACCAATATTTTTAATATCCATCAAGGTGTTCCCAACTTATATCGGTTTTTATAAAATATATATCCGGATTTTCCATTTCTGAAAGTAGATCCGACCTGCAGCTTTTGCTGTTATTAGTTCCCAGAGCCTTTTTTCCCAAAAAAAAAAAAATGGGCAGGTGTTAAAAATGTTATTTGTTCCAAAGAAAAAATGTAAGGTCGATATTCGACCACAAAGCAAAGCAAAATAGGTTTGATACTTATAAAACAAATTTATACTGCTTTGGTTTGTAATCGAAAATCAACTTAAGCAGTTTTTCCTTATAGCCACAAATTAAATTTTAATACATACACTTAAATCAATAAGCATGGGCTCGATCACTATTTATTTTCATGTATTATATCGACCATTTGGTGACCCCTGGTAAAAACTGGAAGCGAAATTTTTAAAAACTTTGAATACTAAAAAACTTTCGCAACAGCTTCGGTAACTTTAAAAACATTATTTTCAAGATATTTTCGAATTCTACGGCATTGTTAAGAAATTTTTTAAATATTCTTTTTTCGTTACTTCTCACATCCTCACAGTCATATTTTTCATTAATATAGTAAGTAGATAAATTAATTTCAAAATGAAAATTGTCGGTTTTATCCGAAATATCACTTGCATGATGGCAGCTCCATCTCCAGCTGCGGCCACAGCAGGATCCAAATGTATTTTACAACGCCTTCCATGGATTTGTATAAACTGTGTCGGATCCGCTTGCTATTAAAAATTGGAAAACGTGTTTTATTGTATGATTTTTTTATATTACATTTTGCGCGATGCTGCAGCTGCCATACTCTCTTTTTACTCACAATTCTTTCATAAAAATCCTGTCTTCGTTCCGCCCTCTTGCGATAATCGACAATCATTCCACGGATTCGCCGCTCCTGTTTTCTTGCCTCGTGCCACATTATTTATTTACACTTTTCTTTCAGTTTAACATAATTTTTTTTTTCCTAAAATATATAGTTAACCATTTTGGATGATTAAATATTGTTTCCACAAAATTTACTGAATAATTCAATAAAATTAAGAAAAAACCACTCCGTACAAACACCGCAAGGATGAAAACGTAAAAGAATGGCAGCTGTCACTGCTGTCAATGCAAAGTGCTGTTCTGTTGGAAAAATTTCCCTTATTTTTACATAGCATCTTCACTTGTTGTTTTGAAATAGTTCTGTTCGATTTCATACTTACCTTGAATTGATAAAGTCTTGTTCCCGAACTCAAAACTTAGTCAAATGACTGATAATTTTATATTGACCTAATTAAACAGTCATTTTTGCAATTTTTCAACAACAGACGCAAGCAAGTGTTAACATGGAAATTGATTACATATGTTTCGGCTAATTCCACATTTAATTGTAGCTAGCGTAGCATGTCTCAAAACTAGAGTGTGTTACCAACTAACAATTTGGCAATTTTTCACAACAGACGGCGCTAGTGAGCCTTATGATTAATTCATAATTCATCCTGTTCAGAGAGTTTATTCGTGACCTATAGCGCAATCGCTTAAGCAGCGCGTTTCTATCATTAGAAACCGGAGTCACGGGTTCGAGTACGGTTTCTGGCAAGATTTAACTAAAACTGATCTGATGAGGCTATATACATGTTTATATATGAAAAATATATAAATATGCATGTGGAAGTAGCCGAAACATATGTAATCAATTTCCATGTTAACACTTGCTTGCGTCTGTTGTTGAAAAATTGCAAAAATGACTGTTTAATTAGTTCAATATAAAATTATCATACTTCAATTTAGAAACTAGTAAGGGTGTTGCCTTTGGCCTGGCCGAACATTAAGTACCCTACACAGCAGTGTTTTGAAAATTTTGCTTATATGGGAAGTGCCACGCCCTCTTGTCCGAATTCACCCAGTTTTTTTTCAGAGTTTGAATTTATAGTTCTAAGCATTTGAGTGAAATTTGGTTGGATTATCTCAAAAAATGTTTTCAATATAGCGTTTTGAACCTTTTGCTTATATGGGAGGTGCCACGCCCTCTTGTTCGATTTTATCCAGTTTTTGCGTAAAGCTTGTATTCATAATTTTTAGTGTCTGAGGAAAATTTAGTTCGATTATCTCAAAAAACGCTTTCAGTATAGCGTTTTAAAGCTTTTGCTTATACGAGAGGTGCTACGCCCTCTTATCTGAATTTGCCCAGTTTTTTCTCAGAGCTTGCGCTTACAATTCGTAGTATTTAGGTGTATTTTGGTTGTATTATCGTGAAAAATACTCAAACAATTGCATTTTGAATATATTTTTGTATAGGCGGTAGGCGTGCCCGTTGACCGATTTCGCTCATTTTCAATCCCCCGAGCTAACTTTGACGACAGAGACTGTGCACCAAATTTCATTGAATTATCTTGCTTAGTCTTCCCAAAAAATGTATTTCCATACGCAGCCAGCCAGCCAGCCAGCCACCCAGCCAGACAGACGGACATAGCTATATCGACTCAGGAGGTGACGCTGATCAAGAATATATATACTTTTCTATATCTGCCACGCCTCCTTCTCTGCGTTACAAACGGAAGGACAAAGTGAATATACCCTGGGTGTAGGGTATAAAAAGCGCGTTGGTACTTTCATTAGTACTATACAAGCAAAAAAACAGTCAATAAACTAACTTCATTAGTCAAATGACATTTAAAGCTATATCCAGTGGATAAACTATATCGTATCAATCGTGCCAGCTATTGGGCCAACATTTTATGTGGACTTTTAGTCGTGGAATTGTTCGCAGATTGTTGGGAGCCTTTAATTTTGATGTTATCTGAAAATATTTTAACAAGCTATAATATTGGTCCAGAAAACTTCTAATAGCCCATTTTCACTTGCCTGGTTAAGGGGATTTAATCTGATTAAGCACAAACCGGAATAGTTTGCCATGCAAAAAGCTTTCCGATGTAAAAGAAATTTTGGATAGCTTTTAAAAAATAAGATAGTCAACCAAAAAACAAATATGCAGCTATTAATTCAGAATTTTTATTCTTTTTCATACATGCAAAATGTAAGCATATAAAAAATTTATAATAAAAAGCAGTTTAAGGGGGCATTCGCCTTTGTAATTGGAAAAAAACTTTTTAAAAATTTTATTATGAAAAAACTATTATATTTATTGACAAAATTTCTTTTGGACATTGTTAAATATTGTCTAAAAAATATGAAATTTTTTTTTTTATTTTTAGTTTCCCTTGGCTGCTGTAGAGGGCATCATCCAAAAGTTACTTTTTAAACGGTAGGACATGTTGTAGATCTCCTGTAACAGATTTTTGAATAATTCAAAACGAATTTTATTCTTGAGACTCAAAATTATACAATAAGCCTCTAAAATTCATACTTTTTTATATTTTGAAGTTTTTGTATGAATATTTATGAAAAATGCGAAAAAATGGCATTTTTTGAGGGTAAGTCACCCCCGTATAAAAAGGGGGTATTTTTTAAAACTTTCAGAGGCTTATTGTTTAATATTTTTTATGAGTAATCGAATGCTCTATGGTTTTTTAAAATCGGTCGAGTAGATTCGGCGAAAAATGTCCTACCAGTTTGAAAAGTAACTTTTGGATGACGCCCTCTACAGCAGCCAAAGGAACTAAAAATAATAAAACAATAAATTTTTCATATATTTTAGACAATATTTAACAATGTCCAAAAGAAATTTTGTCAATAAATATAATAGTTTTTTCACAATAAAATTTTTAAAAAATGTTTTTTCTTTTCAATTACAAAGGCGAATGTCCCCTTAAAGGTTAAAAAAAAATGTGGCGATTTGAATTGCTTCTAAAAAATTTTAATAATAATTTATTCAAAAAAACAGTGAAAACAGTGTACTTGTTGTAGTAAAAATAACTTTTATTTTAAGGCTTATGACATTAACTGTCAAAAATAAATCTCTTTTGGCCGGTGGAAAGGGGTAAAATTTAGCAACCAGATTTATAAATCTAGTCACAGAAAGCTCTGGGATATACGCAATCCTTTTTACCACGATAAAAAAGGAGGCCGTATGTAACGAAATTAAAAAAGACTTAAGGTACTAGTCCAAAAATAAATGGCAAAAAGTAATACAATTTTTAAAATTTTTTATTTCCTTTATTTTATTGAGTTATTGTATAAAAATTTTTGTACATATAAATAAAGAATTAAAGATTTTGAAAAAATTTTTTTTTTTTATTTTTATTATAAAGTCCATTTTATAGAGGGCGCCAAAGTTTTCTTCTTAAAAATTTTATCGTCCCATGGCGTGGAGATGTTCTTGAAAACGGCTTGTTTGAAAAAGAAAATACAAATGGGATCTTAAAAAAGAAGGCCAATGACACCGTAATCCACCAGAATATTATAAAAAATCGATAAAAAAAAAAAATCGTGCCAATATAAAAAAAAAAATTTTTTTTTGATGTTTTTTTTCGACTTTATTATCAAATTACAATTTTTTTTTTACAAATTTTTTTAATTTTCTGGTGGATTACGATGTGGGATACATAAACAAAGCTACATGCAAAAAATTAGAACAGTCGGACTTATAGTTTCGGAGAATAAGTCTACGCCGACTTGAAAAATGTAGTTTCGAGAAAAACGCGAAAAACAATTTTTTTTTATTTATTTTTTATATATAGTCAAAAATGTGCGCGCGCAAAGAGAGCTGTAACTTTGTCATTTTTTCAAATATCTTTAAAAAATTAGGAGGTTATTCTTGAATGTATAAGGAATCAAAATCTGTAAAAAAAAAAAATCGATTTTTTGAAAAATTATTTTTGGACTAGTACCTTAATAGAATGTCATTCCAATTCGCAAAACTTAACCAATAAATTAAGACAAAACTGTAAGAACATTTTTAAACGTGAAAATCTGCCTGTGCCCTTTCCAACAAGTTCGAAAAGCGACGTTCCCTCCTCTTGCTCACAAACTCAACGAATTTGTTGGTAAAAAACTGCCACAAACTAAAATTTCTCATACAAATCGAAAAGCTCTTTACATGTCTAACCAATTTGGTTTGTAGTTAAGTAGTCAAATGTGAATGATCTATAGATATTTTCGGTAATGCAACTAAATTCAGTTGCACTGTACGGTACATGATTTGGATCGCAACACAAACTTATTATTGCTCTTTTTGTTAAAATATTGCGCAACAGTTGTTATAACTAGAGTGGTGTTCCCAGAAATTGCATCTATGTATTGTATATCCGAAAAACCTTACTGCTCTCCCAAATTTTGCAGGCATGTAACAATTTTTTTAATTTTCTCGAACACAGCTATTTTGGGTTTTTGTAAATTAGGACCTCAATTTTTTGGGAAATTTGATAAATTTCCCACATCGAACGAAAAAAAAATCATCAGCCGAAAATGTCCCACAACAGTGTTGCCAGGTAGGTTCTCCTATTTTCCCCCAGATTGCATGAAATTTCCCCTAAATTTTGGTTTTTTGACGAAATTTCCCCTAAATGGAAAATGTTATATTTTGCGACCAAAAAAAAAAAAAAATTTCAAAATTCAAAACGAAATTAGTATTTTTCATAACGAAATTTCCCTCAAATTCTGGTCTTTTGACAAAATTTCCCCTAAATATGGAACATGAATGAAGTGAATGTTGTTTCAATATATTTTATAAATAAAGATATTTTTGTGAACATGTACTAAGGACTGCCCCAACAAAATTTGTCCCTTTTATTCCTTAAGATTATAATTTACCTGATAATCGTCCAGGTCGAAATATGGGTGCTATATTTTCTATATAACATGACGATTAAAAAAATATATAACACTTGGCAAACAAACTTCAGACGATAAAGATATCTAGCAATCAAGAAAAAAAGAACCTACAGAGTTCAAAAAGTACCAAACCGTTGCGATGAAAAGCAGTTAGAGGCTCAAAAGCGAGCTCGAAAGTTATATGTCGGTTACCTGACTTAATTTGACTGCTGCATAATGGACGATTAAACATACGTTAAGGCAGATTTTAAATAGTTAACAAGACACGAATTTTACACCTGTTCGGAGGAGGGGCAGATACAGAGCAAATTTAAAGAGAAGAAAATTACAAAATTTCTCAAGCAGTATATGGTTTGGCAGGCCATATGCACCTGCGGTCTGAGGAGCATTTTTTTTGTAACACTGGGCACAATTAACTAAAAAATTTATATTGATGAATGCTCTGAAAAACGTTTATTGCCATTTGTTCGTGAGCACGGAGGTACTGTAATGTTCTGGCCTGATTTAGCAACCTCTCACTACTCTAGAGCCACCATAAAATGGTACAAAAGCAATAATGTAAATTTTCTTCCCAAAAATGCGAATCCACCTAACTGCCCACAGCTTCGACCTATTAAGAGATATTGAGCTCTTATGAAATCAGATCTTTAGAAGAGTAAATGCACTGCAAAAAATTTAAAAGATTTCAAAAATAAGTGGCGAAGATCGTACGGTACTGTCGACGAAACAACTGTACGATACTTAATGAAGGGTCTTAAGAAAAAAGTAAAATATTTTTATATAAAATAAATATTTGTTAATAGTGTAAGGTTATTTATGTTTGTTATACTACTCACTAATAAGTAAAAAAACAATATTTAAAAAAAATTCATTACGTATTTTTTTGTAAATGAAAAACAAAGGGACAAATTTTTCCGGGGGCAGTCCTTATAATGTAATTTAATATAAGGAAATTTCTGTTCTCCACTTGCCAGTCGAGATGAATTTCATTCGCATAAATCCCATAAAAGTATCCCCTAAATTTCCCCTAGACCTTTTTAAAATCCCCTGAACAAATCCCCTAAATAATGTATCCCCTAGATTGCCCCCTAGACCTTTTAAAATCCCCTAAATCTAGGGGTTGGCCCTATGCTCCTCCTAGGAGTTAAAGGAGAATACATACATACATACAAATCTAGGGGGAAATCCCTTAAACTGGCAACACTGTCCCACAATCAATATAAAAACCAAAACAAAACCGCTATTTTTTATGGCCTGTCAACAGTTTACTGTAAATAAGTTGGTAATCGATTTTTTGTCTTGTCAGTTTGCCGTGGTACAATTTAATCAATTTAATCCGTTCTTATTAATTTTGATAAACTACTTAACATTAAAGCAAAATACACTCAAATGTCCAGCAGGAATGTCGGGAAACCATTACTTTTATAAGCGTGATAATAGTTTCACTTCCGGTGAGCTTGGAGATGACTTTCGCTATATGACTGACAAGAAACATGACCACGACGAAGTTGGCGACGCCGAAGATGACGAAGATGAAGATTCTGAATTTCTACAGGATATACCATACTCCTCAAGCAGTTTAGATCGTAGCTCTATTGGTTCTATTCCATGGGCTGACGATGCCATAAAACAAAACCAACTGGACTGGGAACGTGTCGAACGTATGATAAGTGGACAAGAAGAACTAACTGATGAACCCGAACTGCGCAATGAAATACTTGAATGGCAGAAAAAGTTCCCACAGTTATTGAGCAGCAATGAAAAGGTGGTGACAAGTCCAGAAAAGCAAAAGCAGAGTTTTGATAGCTCAACCCCTAAAATAGAATCGCTGGATATTCATTCGATAGCTGATTTAAAGTTGGATTCGCTTAGTGACGGTGAAGATGATGACGACGGTTTTGCTACGCCTACGAATGATAACCAACAGCAAAAACTTTGTCCTAACGGAGCGTTACTCAATCGAAGACACATCTCAGCCAAAACACTGAGCCTAACCGCATTAAAATCGCACAAGCAAAAGCCGGAACTGGTCGTTCCTGTTAACGATATAGAGCGCGACTTACGCATAAATTCAGTTCCACTAACATTGCGTAGAAAAGACTTAAATCACAATAAAAATGGTCGAACGGTTGAAACATTTTCAACAGATTCCGACAACAGAACAGATTCTTACTCGTTAGCGTTTTTGTCATCAACACCGTCATCACGCAACATCATGCCTAATTCACTTAAAGACTTAACAGCAAAATTGCTCATTGTGCCACCGAGCCCGATCGCCTCAAATACAAAATATACAACAACAAATGCAAATATGCGTATGCCCCCTATTTTAAACGTTATTGAATCAAAAAGACGTTTTCGTGGGCTTGTCAATAATCGTAGTTTTGTACAACTAACTCAGGTGCAGCAAGCAAAATCAGCGGCAGTTACCACCAGTCAGCAACGAAGTGTTGGTTATGGTGGTGGTATTGGTAGCGGTGCAGTTGCTGCTACAAAAACAGCACGTCAATCTAATGCATGGCATCTACCCTTAGCTGCTACCACTATGAGCAATCGTTTTTTTAATAATCGGAATTCTATTATATTGCCTGCCATTAATCTGCAGCATATAGGAGAGAATCCAACTTTAACAAGTAGCGGTGGAGAAGTCGTTAGTTCAAATTCTTCAGGTGCTTCTCGTGAAAACGTTGCACATCGAGAGTATCACCATATGACTCCACAACGTACATATTACCAACAACAGAATAGGACAAGAATGTCAACGACAACTACGACGACTCCTTCTACGGGTGGACGCTCTATTTCGGCAGCAGTACATCCACAAACTCATTATGAGTTTAATGCTTTCTACTTACCTTATAGCGCATCTAAGTTTAAAGTATTTAAATAGCATTAAATAACCTGAAATGTTCACTTTAACAAATTATAGTCTGTATTGTAATGTTGAGATTTTAGCTTATGTGTACAACATAATTTTTTTAGGTTTAGAGATTACACTTGTAATATATATTTTTATTTAGAACTGCATAGACTTTTTTGACTCATTGAATCTTTCTCATTTGTTAATTTTTGGATTGCTTCTTGAAATTTTTATATGTTAAATTTTTTTTTTTTTTTTTTTTTTTTTTGTATTGAGCAGATAATGATTAACATTAACTAGCTACCAACAAATCACGTGCCAAGTGGCTTTTTAGTGTGAGCTTACTGTTTTATGTTTTTGAGTAAAAACACCAACATTACAAAAACAAGGCAAAATGCATAGGTAAAAAACCAAAAAATTCTTGGTAGGTTGGTTTTCGATACGTTTCATCCATAACCATGTGGCATCTTCAGCCGAATTAACCTACAAACCAAGAACTCGACCAAGCATGCTGTGTTAATTTTTTGCATAGATTAGACAAGAATCACAGCAAAAAATGCAGCATATTCATATGTAAAAATTATTAAACTAAAAATAGAAAGTAAGCTACTCGCCTAGTTTGGTACCAGGGTCTCATTTGCCGCACATACATCAGGTTATTTACAAAATGTTTATACCAACATACCACTATAGGTCAGAAGGCACACTTTTTTGGCCAAAATTCATAACGTACATATTATCATGGATACCGACTGCAAATGTAGTTTTTATGTTGACTCCAGACTACAAGAACAATTCTGAAAAAAACTTAACCCTTGAACTACCGGGTCAAAAAGAACAATTCTGAAAAAAAACTTAACCCTTGAATTACTGGGTCAAAAATGGCACGCAATAAATTCTCTAAATTAATAACGCATACCAGCAAGGTTTTGTCAAACTCATGAAAAATGGCTTTTTGAGGTTCGATGCAAACTGCACAAAATTTTCATTATTTATTTTACCAAATGTATCACGTAGTTCTGTTATGCTTCTTCGAAATGAACTCTTAAAAAATGCCATACAATACTTTATTTTAAAGTTATGGCCGATTTAAGATGACATGTCATGACATCTTGAAATCCCATAAAACGGGTAAAACGACACAACTTTAGATTTCATGATATCATCTTAAATTTGCAATAACTTTTGAAGAAAGTATTGCTTGGTACTTTTTAAGAGCTCGTTTTGAAGGTAAAAAGTGGTACTCAGTAATGAATTATGCAAAAAAAATAAAAAAACTTTTTTGCAGTCGTATATTAACCTCAAATATCTCTATTTTTCAAAAAACCTAATGTAAAAATTATGCGCACTTTTACCTAAGTTACTTGTTCTAGTAGTATCTTCAGTATTTTCTGATAAGAAATTGAAAAACAGCTTCTTCTTTTTCTTTTTCGTCTGTTTTTTGCAACCAGACTTCGAATAAATCAGAATTGTGGAAAAAAAGTTACCTGACAAAAAAATTCATTAAGAAAAATTTTGGCAAAATCGGGCGTCTTCATTTCTAAATAATATTAACAAAAGAACCGTCTTACTAGTTTAGGGTTTCTTGTATGTATGTATGTATTCTCCTTTAACTCCTAGGAGGAGCATAGGGCCAATATGAAATCTCTCCATTTGTCACGATCCCTTGCGATGACTTTGATCTCTTGCCACGATTTTCCCGATTCTTGGATTTCCTTTTCCAACGACCTTTTCCAGTTGGTTTTGGGTCTACCACGTCCTCTACTGCCTTGTGGATTCCACTCAAGGGCCTGGCGGCAAACTTCGCTGTGTGGTTTCCGGAGAGTGTGACCAATCCATCCCCATTTGCGCAGCTTGATCTCGTTTGCTATAGCCTTCTGTTTGCATTTTTGATGTAGCTCGGCATTTGATATAGTGCGAGGCCACCAAACCTTTAGTATACGCCTTAAGCATTTGTTGACGAATACTTGCAGCTTGTTCGTTAGTTTCTCAGTAACAAGCCCATATAACAAAACCGATTTCACATTCGAATCAAAAATGCGCACTCTCGTTTTGGTGGATATAACGGATGAAGACCATATTTTGTGCAGGTGAGCAAACGCGCCTTTTGCTTTTGCTATTCTTGAGTTGATATCCTCTTTTGCTCCCCCATCCATGGAGATAATGCTGCCTAGATACGTGAAGCTATCGACGTTTCCGATGTCATCACTGCCAGCTTTAAACGTGATGTCATTGCTTGCGTTTAGCTTCATGCTTTTAGTCTTGGATACGTTGATTTTTAGGCCGGCTTTTTGTGATTCCAAGACAAGGTCTTCAATTTTGCTTTGCATATCTGAATGTTTGGACGATAAGAGGCAGATGTCGTCAGCGTAGTCGAGATCTTCCAGATGTTCGGTAAAGTTCCATTGAATACCCCTTTAGGCCTTATTAAGAGCTTTATCTAGGATATCATCAAGAACGATAAGGAAGAGTGATGGTGATAGTAAACACCCCTGCCGTACGCCTGAATTAGTGGTGAATGTCGGTGACAACAACCCGTTGTGTAACACACTGCATTTAAAGCCTTCATATTGTGCACGTACTAAGTTTATGGCCTTTGCGGCAATACCTCTTCGTTGCAGTGACGCCCAGATGTTTTCTCGGGAGACACTGTCGAAGGCAGTGCTATAGTCAACGAAGACAAGTTGAAGTGCAGCACGCCACTCGCATGATTGTTCGACAATTATTCTGAGCGTGTTGATTTGATCCACGCATGATCTGTTTCGCCGGAATCCTGCTTGCTGCTTTCGAATGGCCGAATCAAGTTTTTCGCTTACCCTGCTCAGAAGCACTTTCGTTTAGGGTTTCTTAGGACTAACAAATTCCAACAAAATTTTAAAAGCTTACACAAAGTTCAAAATTTAAAAAAAAATTCTAAAAGTCAGGGGTCTAATTTGAATTTTAAATTTTTTCCACAGAAAACCAAAATATATTTAAATGTTTTGAACTACATTGCATTATAAAACATTTTTGCTTGTATTGAAGTATTCTCCGTTACACTGCATCAACAAAGACTCAATAGCAACACTTGTAAAAATTGAATTTTGGCCACAAAAGTGTGCATTTTGACCTATAGTGCATACCAGGGATTCAAATAGAGGGATCTTCTACAAACTTTGGGATCTTCTTAATTAAAAGTGATGCTTTTAATCAAAAAATACGATCCTCAAAATTAGTATTTATTTCAATTTCCCGACAAAATTATTGCACTTTTGCGAATTTTTTTTTGAAAATAATCAATAAAATTCCAAGTTGCAGTATATAATAATAAGTAGAAAATCGATCTGCAAAATGTTGACGAAAAACTGATAAAAATAATTGAGCCCTTTCTGGCGTTCAAGAAAAATGCAGATTTACGACATACTCATAAGTTGTTAGGATGTTAATTGGAAAACAATTTCAGCTTAATTGTCAAAACACTCACTTAAAATGCAAACTATCGAAAAATAATGATTGCATTGAGCCGCTTTCATATCAGTACGCCTTATTCGACCGATTGTGAACGATCTATAAGCGCAAATAATAGAATCAAAACTACGCTTCGCAATCGAATTTTGGTAAAAACTGAAACAAAATACTTACTTATATTTACTTCAACATGCCAAGCTTGATAAACTGGAATCCAAGATCAGCAATCAAATTATGGGTGAAGGCTGCAGAGACCGCTCAAATATTTATGAGCAAAAAGCAAAGCATGCTTTATATTTTAAAGGTACTTTTAAAGCGGCCACTGGAAAGATGATAATTTTTATGCCAAGGAAGGTTGCAACAGAGTTTTAAGAATATCTTACGGTGTCGAAAACTCA
Source organism: Calliopum simillimum (assembly GCA_951812925.1). Lineage (NCBI taxonomy): Eukaryota > Metazoa > Arthropoda > Insecta > Diptera > Lauxaniidae > Calliopum > Calliopum simillimum. The sequence goes on along the minus strand of OX638368.1, from coordinate 99,760,225 downwards.
ATTTAAATCAATGAAGGTATTCCTTAAAACTTGTAAATGCCTTGAAAACCTTGTAAACTCATAAAAGTTGTCGAAACCAAGTTTACGAGGTTTTCGCGACTTTAAAACGTTCTAAGGTATACCCTTAATTTTTATGTAAACTCATACTTTATTGCATATGTGGATTCTCAAAGGATTTTTCACTTCATGGTGTCATTTTCAAATTATCATAACTTTTTAAGAAAAAATCATACAAGACCTGTTTATAGCTTATTTTGGAGACGACAAATAGTACTTAGTATCGCATTTAGTAGAAAAGAGCAACACAATTTCATATTTTTTCAGTTTTAGGTTAGAATATCTTAAAAACTGTACGTGAGCAATTTCGAAACTGGATTCAGAATCATCACCGACAACTACATACAGTATGACTATTTTTGTTTTAGTTTATTGTTTTTTTTTTTTTTCAAACGTTTTTCGACCTCTTTTTAAAAAATGGCAAACAAACCAATTTTAAAAACAGTTTGATTTAATAGGTTTTGCTCAAAAGAAAACATATATGCAATAAAAAATGAGGTTGCATACAGTGGCGGATACAGGGGGGGGTGGCGAGGGGGCGATCCCCCTCTCTCAAACCTAAATTATATGTAAAGATTTTGAAAACATTCTGATATTATCTAGAAATGTAGTCAATTGAATTGAATTGAATTCTTTATTGAGTCTTATATCAGCGAGTATACAAAATATCTTAATCAAACAAGTATCTTTTGGTACATTCCGGCGGCTATAGAAGTATTTCCTGCACAACTCTTAACAATATTACAATTAATAAATTTAAAATATCTCTTTTAATAGAATATGTGGCTCTTACTCCGGGAGCATTTTACTTGTTTCAATTTAACGTCTGTTAACAAAATAAACAATATACTTAACCTAAACCTAAATTAAAATAAAAGTGCATATAATAATATAATAATAATGTAGTCAATCGGCCCTCCCCCCCTCTTGACAATGCTGGATCCGCCACTGGTTACATAAAAATTGATTTCAATTGAGTTTTCGACACCGACATTTGTCGATTGTCATGATTCTATTTTGATCTAATAAATGTAATATCCGATATTGGGATCCTTTTTTTGGGTTCTTAAAGTAATTTTCACCGCTTTGAGTTTGAACACTTTTTGGGATCTACTTAATTTTTTTTCTTCAAATCATTTTACACTTTTTTAAAATATCTGCTACTAAATACATGATTTAACGTCACGAATTATACGTTCACGGATGCGGCGATTCAGCCCCTGGTCTTGTTATATAACCTCAAAAGTGGTGAATAAACGGTACATGTCAAAATTTCAGGTTGGAATATCTCAAAATCCAGAAGTACTAAAGCAATTTTAAGACCGGATTCAGATTTAGCATTAAAAAATACATTAGAACTGACTAGTTTTGTTTCTATGTATTGATCATTATTTTTTTAGTACCTACACAAAAATTAAATTTTTTAATAGGAAGTCCAAAAATTAAGTAAAACAATATCTAGTAAACGATATTAGATAGGGTTTTTTAATCTACGGACAAGCAGACAATTTTCTGCATACCAGTTTTTTGTATCCGTTTTAGGCAAACGTTTTTTTGGTTTTTGTACTGACCCCCGGGCTAAAAAATTAGTTTTTTTTTGGCCCTGGTTTGAAAAAATGCTGTTCACTTTGAAAAAAGGGCTATATACATATGTTTTATCCTAGAGTCATTCTACACATTTTCCCGAAAAAAATGTTGGGTGCTAGTACTTTTTATTTTAAACACGTGGGGTGAGGTGTGTATTCTGCTTCTGTACTGCTTAATGCGACTGTTGGTTGCTTTTTGGATTCATACGATATTACTCCTCCAGCAGGTAGAAATACATATCCTGTATATGATTATCCGTCGTCGGAACTTCCAGTCCAATCCGCATCAAAAGCATTTTGTTCGTCACTTCATATGTCAGTTTTAGGTCTATTGTGTTACATAAATATCTTAATATATGTCTTGCACCCGCCAAATGTTCTTTGTGTGGATATGTCTGGTCTTGTACAAATTCCGATATACATCAAGGAACCAATTGCACAGGTTTACAAAAAAAAAAAACGTCATGGCGTTTTGACCAGACTATGTGTTTCCTATGGATTTTGACGTCCTGAATCCGAATCTCGGGCCCGTTTTTTTCCAGAACGTCTGAGAAAAAAGATTTCAAGGTCATATGGAGGTCCAAATGGGGTTCATGTGTCGCTTAGTGATAAATTCTGAAACTAATTTTCAATCATTGAGCTCTTAGGCCTTAAAAAGAACATGTGAGCAAAAAGAGTATTTCGGACCTAGTTTCGGAGATATAGCCATCGGAAGATCAGAATATATATCTTCTATGAAAACCACTATAAGTTGGGAACCCCTGAATGAATTTGAAAAATATTAGTATCATATGAAAGGTATTTTGTTGTTGTTTTTGTTGTTGTTGTTGTTGATTTATTTGTTGTTGTAATTGAAAAATTTCACAAAATTTCAAAAAAGCTCATATCTCGAAAACTATGAATCCAATTGAAAATATTTCCAAAACATTTTTATAGGCTGTCAAAATACCTTTCATATGACACCAATATTTTACAAATTTATCCAGGGGTTCCCAACTTATAGCGTTTTTCATAGACGATATATTCTAATCTTCCGATGGCTATATCTCCGAAACTAGGTCCGAGATACTTTTTTTGATCACATATTCTTTTTAAGGACTAAGAACTCAATGATAAAAAATTAGTTTCAGAATTAAAGCGAAATTATCACTAAACGACACATGACCTCTATATGACCTTGAAAATTTTTTCTCAGACGTTCTGGAAAAAAACGGACCCGGGATTCGGATTCAGGACGTCAAAGTCCCTAGGAAACACATAGTCCGGTCAAAACGCCATGACATTTTTTTTTTTTTTTGTAAACCTGTGTTAGTGAATGATATTTGGTCACATCAACCTTTTCACAATTCTTGCAATCACTACAGTTTTTAAATTTCATCCCTGAAGCAGGATCCCATCTGGGGTCGAATCTTCTTGTAAAGGGAGAAAAAGTTTCTGTGTAATTAATACCATACTTTTGATTACATCCTTTTACTAATTATCTTGACGTATAGCGTTGGATTTGCCCTTCTTTATCCTTTTTGAGTATAAAAACCCATTAATATTTAATAACTGAACTATTCACTGGCTTATCTACTAAAATCCAGGTTTTATTTTTCATCAATGAATCTTACTCTAATTTCATCGATTCAATCCACTTTAAATAGTCACTTCTTTTAAAAACTTCATCATCATTGTATTTTTGAGCTTCTTTGTTGTTGATGTTACTTTTGCATGCTGTCATGACATAATCCTTATACCATGAGTTTGAAATTGCTGAAACGATCTCTTATTCTCTTGTATATTTGAAGATTTTCTGTTTCTTCATCCCTTTTTCTCTTCATTATTTGAGGTCCTTCTTCTTCTACTGATTCTGGCGCTTTAGATCTTCTTTTTCCATTAATTCTGGCGCTTGTGGTTCTTCTTCTTCTACTAATGCTGGCACTTGAAGTTCTACTTCTATTAATTCTGGCACTTGCGGTTGTTCTAATGTTTCATCTTGCTCTTCAACAGTTTCAATTTTTTTTTTTTTTTTTGTATATCACCACACATTTTGACACTTGGTTTATAATTTTGAAATTTTAATTCGACCTTTTCTGTTTTTTGCTTAAGTTTTTCTCCAAACTTAACATCTTTCTGTTTTATGTCCTTAAGTTTTTCATGAAACTTGATATCCTTTTGTTGTTTAACTTCCTGTGTTATCTCCTTAAGTTTTTCTTCAAACTTGACATCTCTTGATAAAGTTACTCTTCTGTTTCCTTTTATACAGGGTGGCTGATTCGAAGTGTTACCAATTCAAAAGACTATATTTTTAGTTTCCATGCACAGATTTTATTGATCAAACGCTATAATTGTTGGGAAATGTTCAAATTTTAAGAATCTACTTGAGATTTTCGATATGGCCACCTTTGGCCTTAACTATGGCCCGTAGACGGTCGAAGAACGAGTCGCATGCTGCACGAATTTGATTTTGTGGAAGTTTGCGCCATTCTCGTTGAAGGGCCACTTTTAGCGCATCAACGCTCTGGTATTTTTTAGTCAAGACCTTCCTGTCCAACATACCCCAGATTGAGAAATCCAGCGGATTCGCATCAGGCGAATTTGAGAGCCATTGTTGAGCAGAAATGAAGCTAGGAACGTTTTTTTCTAACCATTCTTGATTCACACGAGCTTTGTGTGACGGTGCCGAGTCTTGTTGGAATGTCCATGGCTTGCGACCGAAATGTTTGCGTGCCCACGGTAGTAAAGCACCCTCCAACACTGATTCACGATACACCTGGGCGTTTACTTTGACGCCAGCGGCCAAAAAAACGAGCCTTTAGTCCGAGCTTGTTTGACAATATGTGTTGCATTCGTTCACGCAATATTTTCAGCTCGGCAGCCATTTGTCTGCCACTGCGTCTCGGATTTCGCTCAATTCTGGCCTTCACCTTTCGAACCATTTCTGGTGATGTTGCAGTTATTTTCCGACCACCACCATGTCGTTTGACAACGCTGCTGGTACCATTGTAACGTATTATGGTCCGATACACAAACATTTTATTCACTTTTAAATGTTTCAGCTCACGAACAATTGCTGGTTGCGATTTTCCAGCCAAATAAAGAGCAATCACACTATTACGTTTGAATTCCATTTCGAAAATTTTTTATTTTCAATAAATTGACGCGCAAATGCTTTTGGTTACTTGTTGACAATAGAATGAACTAACATCATGCCAATTTTTAGACAGCTGTCATGTTCCATCTGTCAGATAGGTCTATCCGAAGTTGGTAACAGTTCGAATCAGCCACCCTATATATACATATTCTAAATCTTTCGTCTTCATCGTAACCAATTAAATATTCTTTTAAAGCTTTTGATTCCATCTTCTACATTTTCTCTTTAGGAATATGGAAATAGCATTCACTTGTTATTGTTTTTAAATGTTTAATTCTTGGTTTCTTTCCTTTCCAAATTCCATATGGACTTATTCCATCAGCCGATGATTTTCCAGTTCGATTCAATATAAATATCGAGCCCTAACCGCCAAAAAGACTTAACCGACACTATTTCGGATTTTCGTTTTTTGATGGAAACAAATTTCATAGCTGTAAAAAGTACCGTTACTGAGATATAGCAAAAGCAATTAAGACTTAACCGACATTCGAAGCATTTTGTTTATTATTTTTGTGACTGCGAGTTGGTAGTTAAGTCTTTTTTTCTTTTTGTGTCAAAAATAATTTGCAAATAATGTTATAAAAGAGAAAAATTTATTAAAAAGTCTTGATGCGGGTTAATAGTATATGTGACCACAAATGTTTTTTGGTACAAAAACTGAAGACCAGATGGGGAATCTGGAAAAGAAAAAAAGACTTAACTGACACAACACTGAAAAATGGCCGTTATATTATAAATAGGTGAATGAAACTAGTTGCATCGCATGTCTAACACAAAATATAGCTTACACACTAAATTTCACTGTAATAGCTATACTAAATGCACAGATATTTAAAAAAACCTTCTCCTGTAAAATTTACTTTTTGTCAGTTAAGTCTTTTTGGCGGTTAGGGCTCGATATATACAGCTGTATTAATTAATTCAGCCCAAATTGCTTCTGGAAATTGAATATTTGGATTGTAGTAATTAAAGGTTCTCGCCATTTCAACAATGGTTCTATTGTTTTGTTCACTTAGACCATTTTACTCTGAAGTGTATGGAGCAGTTAACCTTTGCGTAATTCCGTTTATACATTTATCCACTTCATGCACTCTCGAACCAATTTACTCTTCGATGACAGTAGTTTTGGTTACTTTCTGATGAAAATTTTGTTGCTTTTCTTGTGCTCTCACAAAAAATGTCTCCTCATCTTTTGAATCAGCTTTTCTGATGATTCCTTTCAAGAATGCAAAATTGATTGGTCATCACCTCATGATTTCCTTCGTTGTCTTTCGTGAGTAACATCCATTGATTTAAATGTTTTGTTTTGTGTTGTTAAGATTTGTAAAATTTTGCATACTAACAACAAATCCGGCAAAACATTTTTATTTCTTGCTCTTAAACCATTATTTAATTTACTCCACAAACTTCGCAATTTTGCGATGTGTTGAAACATTTTGACTTGAGCTCCAGCTGAAGGAAAAAAATTCGATACAAATCTTGAAAAGCTGGTCTTTCAAAATTGACTCGAAATGAAGTTTCAATGCTTTCCATGCATCACCTGCCGTCTCCTTGTCCATGATCATTTCATAGACCTCGTCGTAAGCTGCGCTAGTGATCATAGATTTAGCATAACTATTTGCTTTTCTATACAGATCACTTTCTTCTTTATATTTTTTCTTTTCCGCTTCTTGAGCAATTTTCTATCAATTACCTCCAATGCACCCACCATCTTGGTAATCGAGTAGGTCTCTGATTTTTCTCCTCCACATTGGCCAATCATTTTCATTTGCTAATGGCTTGAAAATCCATTTTGAATCTTCTAACTTGATTGATGTTTTAACCTCTGTTGATTGTTAATTTTCGAATAAAAATGTTTCTTTCTTATTTTAATACAATGTCCTTTATGGTCTTTCGTTTTGTCCGCGGTCGAGTGCAGACGTGTTTTCGGGTGCGCGTGTCTTAACGTTAGAACCGTTTCACATGCATTTTTCAAGGTTGTGAAACGTACAGTAGGGTCAAAAACTATAAATTCCAAAAAGAACAAAGGAATTCAAAATTTTAATTTGAAACATTAATCTCCAAAATGGAAATGTAATTGGTGATGGCGTTATAAGTCTATGACTTGGCCAAATAAGTCTTCAAGTCCTGGTTATCCCAAGTGACGACGAAGCAACGACGTATATTTTTATCAAGATACCCAGTTCGTTACTGTGATCTGTGGAATTTGTGAAAATTGATAAAATGTTGCTGAAAGCGTACAAATGAAATGTCTAAATACGTTTGTTTTTCGAATTCTGCATCTGTTTAATAAAAAATTTTCAATAAATCAAACGCAGCGTTGGCATAGCAACATTTTATTCCTCTTTGAACAACTTTATTTGTGTCTAGCCAAATTGCACAGACCGGCGAGTAAATCAAACGAATAAAATTTGAATATCTTATTCATATACGTTGTTGCTTATAATTCAATAAGAGTTTGTAAAAAGTATACCATTAATCTACACAATAGAGCCATTCACCATCTGGAGTAACCAGCTGAGTAACAGGTTAAAAGTGAACTCGGTTACTCTGAATTGAATTGTATGAAAATACACGTATAGTACAATCATTTGGGAGAATAAAATGATGTTACCTGGAAAGTTTTGCGAGATTTTTGCAAACGAGTTATTTTATAGATTTCGATGTGCGAAAAAAACTGATTTTGGGCGCCATTTTTCAAAATGGCGGCGCGAGCGAACACGATTCGAGGTAGCAAAGTTGAAATTCTGAAAGAGCACATCGAAATCTATAAAATAACTCGTTTGCAAAAATCCCACAAAACTTTCCAGGTAAAACTACCAAATGACTGTACTAGTAATAAACATTAAAAATGCAAAATATTTAAAAAAATTTTCATTTGTATTTCGTACAACTATGTATTTTAATCTATTTATTTATTTGTTACTCTTATATGTTAAAATTATCCAGTCGCAATTTACCATCGTTTTCTGTCAAATATAATAGTTCAGACAGCGATTGTTCACTAATCAATTCCTCGACACGATCGTACATCTAGAGAATTCAAAACTTTAGTTTGAGGATAAAAAGGTTTAAGAGATGTTATGTAAGTATCATGAAAAACAAAAATTTTGAATGCACTTCAAGGCATTATTAAACATGAAATTTTTGCTTGCATAGTAATTACACAATCTCTTTATTCATTTGGAAAAACGTACCCCTTTCGCATTTGACATTGTTAGAACTTCCGGATGTTTAAAGCTTGGACCAAAATTCACACTAACAGTGGCACTTTTGTGTATCGATATAGTCGGATAATACGATCCACCGTATATATCTGTAAACGCAATACCCTTAGACTTTCCATTTTTGAAAAATTCTATTTTGCTTCCAGGTAAAACTTTAAGATGTTTCAATGTTTCTTGCACTTTATCCTTGTCCTCGTAATAAAGATGTGATTTGAATTTAACAAGAGGCTGCACAAATTAAACAAAAATACAATAATTATAAACGCAGTTAAGTCACCCTCATCACATTAATATTTATCCACACAAAATTAGAAAAAAAAATCACGAATAAAACTACAAAGGAATAATAAAAAAAATCTTACTCTATCTTTAAACGTATAAGGCAAATAATTTGTTCCTTCTTCTTCTGGTAGGTCAATGAGAAACCCAACGGTATCACCTTCAACATAAGCATCACTATAGTGCTTTCCGTGACTTTCATGGAAACGAGTTCCCTTACGTGAACGCCACGAATAGCCAAATTTGTCATAACCTAAGGGCGCTTGCAAATTTCCATATTCCTGGCCCCAACCAAGACGAGTTGCAGAACCTTCCGGCATTTCTTCAATGGTAATTTCAAAATACCAACGCCCTCGATTCACAGCTGCAATGTAAAATATTAACGATTTTTTTTTAAGAAACGGAAACAAAAATGTATCAATAACTTACAATGAGTAGCACGCACCATGCAATAGCCTTTCTCTCCGGTGACTGCTAAACGGTCCTCAGCTATTTTAAGCTGCGGTGCGCGATCATGCAGTGCTAATAATACACAATTTGGAACTAATGTCCGGTATAACCAGCCCGGTATGGGTTTCCCAGCCCAATCAGAACTTTCATCAAACTCCTGACGAAATGGTGCATGCGGATCTGGTTCGGCAAGTATATATCGATAGCCATCTTTATTGAATGGATGCTCCAAAGGATAACCATGTGGTGGTAATTTCACATTTGCAGATATATCTGAACTGGGGCGTCCTTTTTTACCGGTCGGACCAGAATCAGTGCCTGGAAATTTACGCTTTTGACGATTGTTTTTCGAAAGCGAAGCTAAAAAAATTTAAATGTGCATATAAGAACAGATGAACAATGACAAAATACTATATGCAAATTATATTAACGTAAGATAAAGAAGTTAAAATTCGATCGGATTTGGTTATTATTACTATAGCTATTTGAGCAAACCGTTTAATTTATGAAAAAATAGTTCTAATTCATTGTAAAATGCGGATAATTTGAAATAAGCTGGAGTATTTTGAAATGTTTGCTCTCTCCACTCTTTGTCACACTATCAGTTTTTTCGTTTACTCCAAGTTTTTACCCGGGTGCAAAATGGCAACAACCCTTTAAATATGTTTGTATATAACGGGTCACATTTATTGGAAAATTGAGATTAAATAATCGAATTATCAATTAGATTTTTTATGTAGAAATTTTAAGTGATTTTATATTTTATATAATTTATTTTTCAACTGTGATTTTAACAGTACTATTCACGTTTTTTCCAGCGATCGGTTATATTCGCGTTTTCTTGCACCTTAAGAGTTATACTTCAATGTTTGATTTCCATTGGTAATTTGCGCAATTTAAGTCTACTACACAAAATAAAATGTGTTTGTTCATAATCAAAATCTTACCCAAGAAATGAACGGAGGCTAAAGGATGAATAAGTGAAAAAAGTCCCAGCTCTCACCCAAAATAAAAAAAAATAAGATCTGAATATGGTAGTTACAGTTCTAAAGTTAGCAGTATTAATGTACATTGTTGTGTGTACATTAGACTAGTTCAAATGTTTAAGTTGCTGGGAATTTCATTCCCTGGAAAAAAAAAAATTTCGTCATGTTGTATGTAAGCATCATATAAATTTTGGTCCATTTCGTAGAACATATGAACATGTCCGAAAGGCAATTTGTGTAAAGCAAACTTGAAAAAGTTGTTTTGATTTTTTTAGATGGGATTGCAGCTAAAGACAGAAGGAATCCTAAATACAGGAACACCAATATGCTACTCCTCAATCACCAATATACCTATGAACAATTTCTTAAAATCATGTGGGGAAGACATCTTTTTCATGCTTAACATTAACTTTTAAACAAGAACATTTAGGCGTCAACAAGTGCTTAGGCATATCCTAAAGGTTTGGTGGCCTCGCACTATCTCAAAGACTAAACTACACCAAAAATACAATAAGAAGACTATAGCAAACGAGATCAAGCAGCACAAGTGGGGTTGGATTGGTCATACTCTCCGCAAACCACACAGCGAAGTCTGGCGCCAGGCACTTGAGTGGAATCCACAAGGCAGTAGAATACGTTGTAGATCAAGAGCCATCTGGAAAAGGTTGCTGGATAAGGAAATCCAAGAATCGGGAAAGTCGTGGCAAGAGATAGGAGTTGCAGGAGAATACATTGGCAGTAAAGTTATTAATAGAACCTAAAATTATTTCAAAGCTATAACCCTCAATTTGAGAAGTGTTGTTGTTGAGAATATTGGTTATTAATTGGACGATACGTAGAGAGCGCTTAAAAAAGAGATACCTTGATGCTTCAAGCTGCCAAAAGTCAAGAAATCCTTTGAAATTAAATAACGCAGCCGCTATGCATCATCCTGCTGAAGCGGTTTCCCTTCTTTACTAAAAAAGAAAATAATAAAGATGATGCTGAAGCACTACTTCCGATTTTTCAGTTCCGGTTTTCATAAATGGAACTCAGAAAAGTTGTTCAGAATAGTCACAGGAATCTAACATTTTTTGGTGTTCCACCGAATCTCAACCACCCTGTATAGTACACTACACTGCACTACTCTTGTCCTACGTTTTTTCCTTGCAAATTTATAGTTATTCTAGATGACATCATGAAAAACCCAAAAATCATATAAAAAAGTAATTAAGGTACTTATTGGCCATATTTTTCAAAAGGAATATATTTATAAACCATTCATACCAATTAAATCGTTTTATGATAGCATTTATTCAAGCCCTGCCCTAATATAAGATTTCAAATGTCATTTTAGAGTGACCATAACTTATCAAGGAAAAATCGTAGATGACCGCACAAGCTTTTTTTTTAAGGAGAAGCTGAAAAAACCTTTACGTCCTGGAACATAATTTAAAAACTACGAAAAACCATGTTTTTCGCACATTTAGGTTAGAATATCTGGAAATCTTGACGTGTTAGATTCAGCGAAAAGATTGTGATTAAGCACACTGAAATCTATAGGAATCACCCTTCTAAGTTGAGAGAAGTATACGTTCCAGGTCGGTATGATGTAATTTAATATAAAGGTGCAAAACTGTCAACATTTTTTTTAAATGGTTACCAAAAACCATTCTTTTTTTTTATGGATTCAAGTTAAATAAGGTTTTTCATATATTTAAAAAGAGGAAAGATTAAGCTTCCGTTTGGTTCATAGTAATTTTTGGTGAGTATATTAGAACAAGCGCTATAGCTCTAATTTGGAGAAAACAGCAAACAGCTGACACTTTTGCTTCTTACTGTATAACGTGAACCAAGAGTGATTTCAAAACAGTTTTTGCTTACCTTGCTGAGTTCTATTGGATAGAATTCAATCGCCAAGACATGAATTCCCAGAAGCTAAAGACTCTTCGCCTCTTAATTTCGTTATTTCGATTTTTATCGAATTCCCCCACGATAGAAACAACTTGTGCTCAGATTTGAACTAAGCACCAAGAATTAAGTTATATATTTTTTTAAGATAATGTTATATAAGCGATTAATAACTTTTGAAACTGGGCGTGGCTTATGACGCCATTATGCAGTGCGAAGAATAGTTTTCTCTGTTGTGAAAAAAATTTGGGTTGTTTTTGAAAAAATAAAAATAACACAATTGCATTTTTTGCAAACTCAAAGGTCTACGTGTCGTTTAGCATGCATTTTCTCTGTATCGGAAATTCCAAGTAAATGCAACGATTTGTTATCTAACAATGATATCAAAAGGAAATAGGGCGAGTCCAGAACAATATAATTCTTGGTACCTAATGCTTTCTTGACTCAAATGCTTGTTTATTTGGTATTGAAATGATTTAAATTAGACGAAACTCTTTAATAGGAAAAAAATCTACATATCTCAATGTGATTACGTACGTTCTTCATCATGTTGTTGTGGTGGTTGTATTGCATTATCCATTATTAGATAATTTTAATATTTTCTCTCATTTAACTAATCAAGGCTTCATTCACTTTCTCGACAATAGAAAAGAAAAAAATTTAAATAATACAACAACAGCTAAACTTTATTAATCCGGTAACATAAATAAAAACAAATCAACTAAAATACAACATTGAATAAATTCGCTCAGAAACAAAAAAAAAAAAATCCCAAAGCAAAATGCAACAACAACATGATTATAGTACATACAGTGTTAGTTAGAAATATTTTCAACAACAACAACTACACAAAAACAGCAACAAGAAAAATGTATAAAGAGTAAGAGCACCGACCAACGTCGACCGACCGACCGACCCGCCCGTACCTCATGAACTAAAGCAGCGCAAATACGGATACTATGTAAACCGAAAACAAAAATCAATGACGAAATCGCAACAGCTCAACAAGAATAAAATGTCAAGTAAGCAAAAAAAAAAAAAAAAAATAGCAACCTAATAACAATAATGAAATATTCTACATATCGCAATCACAATCGCACTCATAGTAACATATACTATATACGTACCAGAGTTCCTCAACTTATTTATAATGGGTCGCGAGTTTTTACGTACAAATTTCTCTTCCTGACAAAATACCTACTAAATATTTGCAAATAATATTTTTTTTAAATATGTTTTTGGATCAAGCAAAAAATTAATCTATTTTGAAAAGCGTAACCTTCAAATAAATATCATATTGCTCGGGTTTTTTTTTTTAAGCCCAAAACAAAATGGAAGCGGGATTGCACATTTGGCTAACATATTTTCATTACTTTAGTAGGTTAATTATTTGTATTTTCGTCCGCCATATTGGATCCGCCAATATTCATTTACAATTTGCGAATTTCGAAAAATGGCACCTTGTATATAAAAATCAAAAGCATCACTTTAGAACGACTGGACCACCGATTTGGCAGATTTCTTTTTTGTTACATTTGGGTGGAAATAAAAGTGGAATGTCTATTAAAAAAAAAACCATTCAAACCCAAAACTTTGTTTCCATCAATGTCAATTTTTATCTGATCTTGATTCCAAGGGCTGAACATTTTCATTATGAAATAACTTGAACTTTTTCAAATGATTAGCTCTATATAGAAGTTACATATTATGCAGCTTTTCATATAGCTCTAATTTTTTGCACTTTATTTAGGAAATCTCAAAATCCAGACAAGCTAGCTCAATTCTGGTGCCGGATTCGGATTCAGCATTGAAAAATACATTTAAAATTACTATTTTTGTTTTTGTTTTTGGGTTTTGGGTTTTAGTTTTTTTGGTTTTTTCATTTAATATGGAAAATTTAATTTCAATTGGGATTTCTCAAAAACGGCCACACGTACGATTTTATGGAAAATGGTGTATTGTACCTGAAGGTCCCCAGATACCAATTCCGAAGAAAGCGCGTGAGTGATATCCCTTAAAATTAAAATCGGTTCCACCTAGCCGTTAGGTATGATCAATGAACAAGACCCTGGACAAGAGTAGATAAAAATTCGGGTTGAAACATTTTCTCGACATCCATAATAGGTTAAATTAGGTTAGATCCGTTAGATGACCATGTTGTTATCATTTACTTAGGCCTCGAAAATGGGCCCATTGCTTAAGCAAAAAAAAAACGTCTAAGAGAACCACTTGGATTTACAAATATACTTCCATATGGATTTAAGACACACTACAAATAGTCCTAGTCAAGCGATTCAAAATTGAAATGACAAAAGTTTCCTCTACGTCTAAGCATAAGCGCTGGACATTAACAAAAGAAATGAAAAACTGTTTCTTCCAGTGTCTTTACAGCTTCTACAAAGGTCGCCAATGTTTAAGAAACCTAAACGAGATGCATGGATTCCCATGGCACAATGTCCAGTAATAGCACCGTTTAAGATCCATACATTATATTTCTCCATTGCTATTAAATATTTAGTACGATTTATACTATATGATGGCCAAATTGATCTCATATGCTTGCAAGCTTGAAGATTTGACCACCTAGAATTGACATGCAAAAAGCATTTATTTTCGATTTTTCCCTTGATTACGCTAATGGGTTTTCTTATTGAAAGATATTGGTTTGATCCTATTTTAGCCAGTTCATCAGCTATTTCGTGCCTATTACTATGACCTGGAACCCAGCAAAGTGTTAGCAAAGGATGTTCCTACAGCTTAACACAAGTTTTAACGTGATATAATTTGATGAGATTGCTTTAATGGCAGCCTGGTTATCAATGTAAAAAACAACGCTTCCAAAAAATTAGGACTTATGAGCATTGAGGATTTCACAAGCTTTAAGAACAGTATAAACCTCCTGAAAGACACTACATTCGTTTGGCAGTCTGTAAGATTTTGCTTAGTCTTAAGACTTAGAATAAATGCCTGATCCAGTACCTGTATCTAATTTTGACCCATCCGTGTATATTTCAAAGGACGCCTTTAAAGGAGCCCAATTATCCCTTTCAGGTATTACCACCTGAAAGTTCGTTTGGAAGAGAAGGTGTGATAAGAGGTAGTGTGTACCACCAATTACATCACAATCCATAAATTGGACTAAGGTACTATATGATACTATTCTTTAAGTCTAATTGCACTTTTCGCGTACATGCCTCTAGTAAAAATATCTAGTGTTTCAAGGTGAAGAAGCGTTTCCAGTGTAGCAGTGGCTGTCTTCTACATCCAAAAACTTATTTTCGGTTTAAAGCCCCATCCCTTACCAAACAAGCGTTTACATGAATAGAAGGCAACGTATGGTTTCCTAGTTCTATTCTCAACATTCTTCCATTTAAGTTTACGGTCAAGGACAATACCCAGAAAAGTAACGCTTTCCTTTATAAGAAGACTAACGCCATCCAAAGGTGGATGCCTAAAGTGAGATATTTGATGTTTATTTGAAAAAACAACAACCTCAGTTTTTTCGGCATCAATACTTAGGCCTTTTGAGCTTGTCCAAAGTTTAATAGATTTAAGTGCCAAAGACATGATATCACTTCCATGATGGAACGCAATGCAAACAAGATTGAGAAGCGCTGCTATTTACATACGTACATACATGCATATACTATACTATAATTTTTGAAATGAACGCAGCCGAATGCGAAAACTAAATCGTACTGAAGCGTATAAAAGCATTTTTTTTCTAATTAATTCTAACGATAGCACTTTATTTTTAAAATAAGTTTACTAGATACCCAATGATAACCTTCTGCAAAATTAAAGCCTTTATTTTTTTAAGAACTTATTTAACATTTTTTAAAGTTTATTTATTTAATACTTTTTTAACAAAAATTGGTCTATTTTGTTCATGTTGACATTTTTAATATTTAACTTTTATTTTAATCTTCGTTCCCATCTTGGAGGAGTTTAAAAGTGAAAACTGAAATTGAATTATTATCTATTATAGTTTCTTGCTGGCTATTAACTCGTAAAAAATCATTTTTATTTGCCAATTTGTGCTCGTTAACAAAACTTAAGGCGCTTTCTAGTTGTTTTTTAGTTCAATTGTTAGTTCAATTAACTATAAATTAATTAGAGAGAAGAATACCGAAATTGTTCTCTGCAGGAGGTTATTTACAATCTTTGAAACTGTTTGATTTAGAATAGTTAAATTATGAAATTGAACATTATCTATTAAAAAGGAAAATGTAAATTTAAATTTATTTTTCCTGTTGAATATATTCTTTTGCTACCATAATACATTTTGCGGATCTTTCACTTAACTTATTTATACCTTCAACAAAAATGTTTTATCTTTGTCTGAAAAAAAAAACCGCTGAAACTGACTCCTTCACTTCTTCATCAATGAAAAGCTTTATTGGCTTTTTTGTAAGACTTTTTTTTCGGGTTTAGATGACATCGAATTATGAAGAAAATATTGTAGACGACTTAATTTTGAATTTTTCTAATGCATATTATCATATTTATTTTTTGCAAGTTTCGTTGAAACATAAATCACAGATAATCGTGGCTTGAAGTACATCCAAAATGGAGACATTGATTTTAAATTAAGATTTTTAATAAATGGGAAATGATTCCGCAAAGGAAAAACTCGAATGTAAAGACCGTGGAACGGTTTCAGTGATGAACTTACATAAACAAAGATGACGAATCACGGCCAAAACATTTGAGGAACTGCAACACCTAAAACATAGGAAGCCAAAAGATTACCACAATTTTTAAACGATTTTTCCCATGATCAAAATTTAAAATTTCTCTGAAATAAGCCTCCTCGAGTTTTTTTGGCAATCACTACGGCAGTAAGACACTTAGGTAGTGTCTAGTGTATAGTAAAACACTATATTGATACTTTAGAGTGCTATAGTCCTATCTCCATTTTTTCAATTGTTGGGAAATGCAAAAAAAAGACTTCAAACAGTGGTTATTTAGAATTGGCAGCTATTTTGATATGATAATACATGCAATAATTTTACCTATAATATATTTTAACATGGTTTTATGTTTTAAACCAATTTCATTAATTTCTAACTACTGCACTTCTATATAAATAAACGACTCATTTAAAAAATTTTATGAACGCCTAGCATTTCCCGGTGTGCGTTACGACACCTTCTCTTGGACAGAGGGCTGGGCACCTCCAATTTAATTAACCAAAAGAATGTAAATTGTCCCAATGCAATTAATATATACACCAAATCTCATCTATAAGCGTTAAATAGTTTCAGAGATATGACTTTTTTTTTAAAGGCGCGGCACCGTTCATTTTTTCCTCTGTCATTATTAGTCCCGTTACTCTTAATACATATGAGAGGTATAGAAGCAAAGGCAGCAATCTCCATTTTTTTCTGAGTGTGTCTGTTAGTGTTTGACCACAAGGTATCATCAAATGGAAGAAGATGGCACAATAAAAGAAGTATAGAATCGAAGACGACAGTCTATCCTTTAATCATGGACATGTTTGACAGTGACATCTAGTTGCATTTGATGGTAGATTGTGATCAAACACTATCAAACACGTTCATAAACAAAATGGAGATTGCTGCCTTTGCTTCTATACCCCTCATATACCAAATCTCATCCATGTCAGTTAAATGCTTTCAGAGGCATGATCAATTTTTTTTTTTTTTTTTGGAATCGGAAAAAAAAAGAAAAAATTTTCAAGGGAGCCCCTTGGGTCAACAAAAATAACTCCACTAAAATGACGTTAAAAGTCATTAAAAGCGTAGAAAACACGAAAAAAAGAAAAAAAAAATTGAATTTTTGGTTCCGATAATCAAGGGAGACCCTTGGTTGAATATTTGAATATTCAGTGGGTATAGCACAGTAGCGCTCTTCAAAAAATTTCAGTTTAGAGATAGGATTTTTTTTAATTCTTGAATATTTTAGTGTTTTAGTGGTATTTTGACATCCCACGGTTTTCCACTCGGTAAAGAAGCCCACAAGGATACCATAACTGCAAAAATCTCAAAGTTGCAAAATGTGGAGATAAGACTATAGCGCTCTAAGGTATCGATACGTTATACAATTATTTTTAAATAAAATTGGCTACAAATTTGTTATGTAAATTATACCCAACATCCAGGGTATATTCACTTTGTCATTACGTTTGTAAAAATCTTTAATAGAAAAAGTGCTAACTCCAGAAATGTTTCAATATTTCCAAAACAACAAAAACCAGAAAAATCGTTTTACGTACAAAACATTGCTTACAGATAAATGAAATAAACGTGGTTTTAGTTTTTTACCACGCCCTTTTAAACCATTCAAAAAGATTTTTCTGTTCTCCTGTAAAGTTTCGTAATATGAACTCAGCACCTTTTCTCTTTAAGGATATTGATCAGGAACAATAAATTCTTATTTAAAAAGTAAAAAACTTCCCATTGTAGTTTTCAGTGTTTTGATTTTTAAAAATAGTTTTTTTAGTGTAAAATAAATATTCCTTAATATTCACGCTATAAGGAAAATTATGTGAAGCAGTTAAAAAAAAAATTTCGGTGTTATAGTAAAATGCGTGGTAGTAAAAATTATCCAGATTGGCTGTGAAAGCATGTTTTCAAATCAAATACATACAAAGGCTTAGAAAGATGTAAGGAACCTTAAGATAATACAGAAAATATACTTGAATGAAAGCAGAACTGATTTTGCTAGTTGACAAATGTAACTACGCTAATATTCGGGAATGTAATGCATCGCATAATATTTGTTAAACTTTTGAAATCAATACACTTTGTTTTTAGATGGTTTTTGACCAGTTATTTTTAATTGCACTTGTGATGTTTCGTCACTTATTTGGGGTTTTATATTTCTTTAAAAACAAATTTGAAGATTCTGGACTAGTACAAGTTCATAAGTAACATTCACAGAAAAATGTTAAGTTCCACACCCCAAAAACTTATAGTTCATACCTTAGAAACTGTTCGGCACAGATGAATATAATTTGGTATATTTGTATAATGCACCATTACAAAGGTAATAACCCGCACCAGGTAGTAGATAGTTTTCTTTAAAATTGTTAATTTGAGCTTAAATCAACGGTGTAGGTTTGAGGTATAGTAATTTTATTAATTAAAATTTAAAAGCTTCATAACCATAAATAAGGTCTAATCTCTACAATTAAAGCCAAGATGAGGCTCGCATTCACTTCTCGGTCGCATAGATTCTGTACGGTTTGCGGAAATTTATTTCATTGTTAAATATCTTAGGCAAATATGGTGCTTAATGTTTTTATTGAGCATTGCTTAATAATGTTGTCAAGCATTTATACTAAACAGTGCTTCAAACTTCATTAAAAATAACACAGGCCCACAAAAAAAAAAAAGTACCCTGCGCGAAAGATCAGACCACCTGAACTTTATGTTTTCGGGGTCGCTGAATCCGAATATGGTGCCAGAATAGCGAAGTAAGTTCGCGTTTTTTCAGAAATCAACAATTATGCTGAAAAATTTGAGATTTTTTTCAGCATTATTTCCGATTTGTGAAAAAACTCGAACCAACTCCGCTATTCTGACACCATATTCGGACTCAGCGACCCTGAAAACATAAAGATCAGGTGGTCTGATCGTTCGCGCAGGGAATTTTTTTTTTGTAGTCCTGTGCACAGGCAAAAAAAAAAAAAAGTACCCTTCGCGAAAGATCAGACCACTGGAACTTTATGTTTTATGGGTCCCTGATCCCGAATATAGTGTCAGATTAGCGAAGTTGGTTCGCGTTTTTCAGAAACCAGGAAAAATCTCTAATTTTCAGCATTATTTTTGATTTCTGAAAAAACCCGAACCAACTTCGCTATTCTGGCAACATATTCGGATTCAGCTACCCCGAAAACATAAAGTTCAGGTGGTCTGCTCTTTCGCGCATGGTACTTTTTTTTTTTTGTGGGCCTGTGTAATCTTAAGCTAACACATTTTCCGTTGGGTCGGAATAGTAAATTCGTTCAATCTCTTTCCTTGCGGATGTTCAAAAGCAAAAAACCTGGTTAGAGTTATCAGCAATTTTTGTGGATACGGGCATTTCCATGGTATTGTACGTTTGTAACGTAAAGAAAAACGAAGAAAAAACCAAAAATTGTTTTTCTTGTTTTGGATTTTTGTGCAGCACTTGAATAGCACCATATATGGTTCCGAGATACTACAATTCAGGCATACGCAACTGACAAAAAACAGAAATGGGTTTTAGGTGCATCTATAAAAGGGAAAAAATCTGCGAAATCTACAAAAGTTTTTTAATTATATGATGACTAGGCACTTTCTTTTGCCATTTGAATTAGCTCAAAATTTTCTTTAACTTTTTTAATATAAATGATAGTTTCATACTTATGCAATGTGGCATATTTTTCCACTATACAAATTTTAAATTGAAAATCTTTCAAAAAAACCCGGACTTTCCGCTGAAAGTTGCTTCACCTTATTTTGTTTTTGTTAAGTTGACGTGGGATCACCAATTCTTCGAAAGAATTTTATTTGTCCCGATCCATTTTACATGTGTACCAAACCTCATAAATAATGATTTTTTTAGGGGCGTGGCATCGCCCATTTTCCCAGTGAACATTATTTATCTCAGCGATCTTTACACATTTATTAAATCTCATTCATTTGCGTTACATCACAAAATGGATAGGTTTTCGAGACATGAACTTTTGAAATTTTTGTCTAAGGTCTGATTTTGTCGTACTGAATTTGAAAGGTAAATGTTAAAGGTTAAATGTTTTTACATATTTTTCTAAAATAATTGTAATCGGTCAAAACATATGAGAAAAGTCGATTTTTCGGTCAAAATAAAAACTTAAAATTCACTTAATAAATACGCCAAAATAGAAAAAAATTAAATAACATTTTTTTCTTACCTGGAGCACTTTTGACAAGATACCAAAGTATATTCGCAGAAAATCTATGGATAATATCGGAGTAATAATTGATTAAGGGCCGGTTTCACAATGTCCAGTTAAGATATTTTTAAACTAAAGTTTACTAACGGAAGCTATGGGTATAAACTTTCCGTTAAATTATTTGGATTTCAATAAATTCCATTTTTTAACTTATGTTTAAATGTATATTGTGAATAAAAATATTTGAATTTATTTCAGTCTGTCAGTTAAATTTTAACTGAAAAAATTGTGCCAGTTAAAGTTAACTGAACGTTAGAGTTTGTTTTTCGTTAGTTAATAAATAACTTCACATTGAGAAAACAATTTTATTCAAACTTACAGTTAAAGTTTCAGTTAAACGTTAACTGGACGTTAACTCAAATTTTACTCAATTTTTGAATTTTTCTCTTGCATGGGTTTAGAAATTTGAAAAATTTTCTTGTCATTTAAACGATTCATTTTCTTTTTGATTAATTGGACCGTGGTTAGTAACAAAATAATTTTGAATTGTTTTTCGCTAATGCAGTGTTGAAGTCCATAAAAGGGCAGAAGTATTGTATGTTTGTAAAAATAATACGATTTTCATACATTGTACACATACGTTTTGGAAATATGAAGTCACGTAATATAGATAACAAATTGTAAAGGGTTTCAGTTGGGTGTTCGGAGTACACCTGCGCAGCTTAAACACAACGCCACTACTGCCTCGACTACTTCTCTGCGTTAAAAACGGAAGGTCAACATTTATATAACCTGATTTCAGGGTATAAAAACAGCTCATACACAGGGCTAATACGCCACTATCTTCTTAAAATACGTTGTATCATGTGCATTGTACAGTTTAATTCGATAAAGTTTATACTAAATTTGTAATATCCATCACTTACTTTGAGCATAACCATCCTCGGTCAAACGTAGAGAACCAATTTTAATCATGGCATCATAGTTCGGTTTAATTTGAGTAAGGTCAGTAGACACAAGACCGAACAAAGCACCACTTTCAGCGTTTTCCTCATAGCTAAAAATTGTGTTGAGATCCTTAACAAGAGAGCGTTGAACAGTAGCATACCTGCAAGAATTAAAAAGTTAACTTGGACAATAAGCCTTTAATACTTTACACCTAGCAATTACATACCATGACTGAGTCACTCGTCTGGGCATTGTCGTCATTGCTTCCCAGTGCTGTTCAATAAATGGTATTATTTCTTTGTCTTTACTAAAAATATTTTTGATTTTTTGATCTTTAGTGGCATTTTGTTGCATATTTGCAATGGCAGTGACGCACATTTGGGGAATCGCTAAAATAAAAAAAGTTTATTTTTTAAAGGTCTATTGATTAAAAATTTCATAGTACGAGATCCGGCAGAACAATTACTATGCTCATCTGCTTTTTCATCGAAATCTATTTTGTACGCATATTTGTGAATGGGGAAAAAGATTTATGCCGGGGTGCAGATCAAAATGTGCAGAGATCTCTTTTATGGAGAGTTATACGTTTGGCAAATAATTTTCATTATATGTTAAAAAAAAATTACCTTTTAGGAGTTATTCAATAAAAACCACATAATTGACGATAAACGTAAAATCGATTTTTCTTAAATAACTCCTAAGCGTTACATTTTTTTTACATATAATGAGAATTATTTGTCGATCGTATGACTCTCCATAAAATAGATCTCGGCACTCTTTTTCTTGCGACTCAAGGTTCGTGAGTTATCGCAATTTGAAAATACTAGTGGTCACATTTTGATCGGCACCCTGGCATAAATATATTCCCCCATTCACAAATATGCGTTGATTTCCTTTAAAAAGTAGATTAGCGTAGTTATTGTGCTGCTGGATCTAAGACTATCATCACTTTCAAGCTTTCAAACGTTTTCACTTTAAAAAGTCGAGATCAGTTATATTCAATACAGATTTATACATATGAGCCTGTTATTTTGAAAGAAATTAAAGCTAGCTGTTTTATTAGTTACATTTTGACGATATCTTTTCATTCTGAAACAAATTGTACCTAATACTTTAAAAATCACTAAGATTTTGTAAAATGAAAATTTGCTTGTTAATGAAATGATAAAATTGTTTATTTCGATAACGACTGAAGTCCCGTTTTTGGAGGTTTCAACTGGATAAAGAAAACATTACACAAATATTTATGTCAGTCAATTTATTTCAAAATGAACGGCTCAAATAACTCCGTTAGTTTTGCAAATGTCGAAAATTAGCTAAAGACAAAGTTGTTCAGAATAGTCCCAGTAAGTTTACAATTTTCGGTGTTCTGTCACTTTCTACCCACCCTGTATAGGATTATTATGTACTTTCAGAAACAAATAAAAAAAAAACTAGTAAAGGTGTTACCTTTGGCCTGGCTACATCGACTCAGGAGGTGACGCTGATCAAGAATATATACACTTTTCTATATCTGCCACGCCTCCTTCTCTGCGTTACAAACGGAAGGGCAAAGTGAAGGGTATGGTGTAGGGTATAATTAGTAAGTCACTCACTCAAGCTTTAAATTGTTTTCCTATTCCTATCTACTTCTCATTTTATTCTTATCCGTGCTGGGCGGATCACTTTAAGTCTTAAGTTTAATTATATTTCTTAGTTAATAAAGATTTATTTATGTTTTGCTACGAGAACCATTGTCATATCCTTAATCACTAGGCCTATTTTTGGCTTCTACTGTAATTACATAAAAATAAAAGAATATATCGTATCAGAAAGAATAAAAAGAAATAATAAAGATTAAGAAAAAAGTTACTACGGGGGTTGCCTTTTAAGTTTCTGGAATATAGTACCCCTAGTGTTTTTCGATGCAATTTCTTTTTACAGTTGAAAAGATTGACATTTTTTAGTTTCTTTAGACGTTATCTTTAATTTCGCAAACCTTTAAAAGTTGGGAGCCCCTGGCTGGATTCGAAAATATGGTGAAATGCAGTTTTCAAGATATAACAGTTTCTCGAAAATTTGTAACTTTTTTATTTTATCACAAAAAATATACAATTAGCACATAGTTTAAAATAATATTAATTAACTAACTTTCTTTCATTTGGTATGCCATTTGTACCTAAATTTGTTTCTTCAGTATAATTTTTGGAACAAATTTACTTTAGGACCTGAAGCCAATTTTTTTTTTTTTTTTGTCAAAATAGGTCTTCAGGAGTTAATAACAACAAACAGTTTGCTTCTATGAAAACCGATAAAAGTTCTGAAAACTTAAAAATATTGGTTTCATATAAAAGTTATTTCCACATGCTATAAAATCTGCATACAAAAGTCTTAACCCTCTAGTTCCCAAATTTTTTGTTTAGCTAAAAATATTACAAGAAGTAGTTTTGGGGTGTAGAAACAATTTGTTCAAGAAAAAATTTTTGGATGGGTAGGAATTGTAGAAGGCAATAGAGGCCACAAGTTTGTCAAAAGAAATATAAGATATATGGGATCTTTGTATTTTTATTAAGTAAACGTAAGTTACAACTAACCATTTCAATAGATTAAATGTAATGTCTAGTATTGGGCATCGGTGATCAAGAATATTCTCATATATATAATCAAAATTATGTTATTTTGTTACGAAATCAAAAGAATCATTCTAATTGACAAGGAACACTATGTATGTATGAACTGGCGTAGCTAGGCGTGTCGATGGAGGCCACTGCCCCAGGCGGTACGTCAAGGAGGTAGCAAAATTCAGGGGGCCGTAAAATTAGTTCTTGAAATAAAGATAGTGTTTTTTTATGGTCACACGAAGTTCGCTCCGAAATCAGGACATTGGCACTCCGTTTTTCAGCGAGAGTTTAAATTTTACATGCGAAAACTATGGTTTTGCATCGTCTTTTTTCAGGCACAATGCAAGCTCTCTAGGGTTGGGAGCTTATGCCATATCCATATTCTTAAATGAATACAGTGTTTGTGAGACCTGAATCCAAAATTAGAACTCCTCATATCAGTTTCATGTCTTGTTGATCCGACTGAGTAAGACATGGGACTATCTCCAGCGATTCCATTTGCAGCGTGCCTACACTCTACCATTACAGAA
Source organism: Calliopum simillimum (assembly GCA_951812925.1). NCBI lineage: Eukaryota > Metazoa > Arthropoda > Insecta > Diptera > Lauxaniidae > Calliopum > Calliopum simillimum. The sequence goes on along the minus strand of OX638368.1, from coordinate 99,735,673 downwards.
GAATTAACTTACGACAGAAGCTTCAATCTCCAAATGGCCTACCAAAGCTTAGCTTAGATGAATAGGACGCTAGTTGTTATTAAAGAGCGTGTACTTTTTAGCCCGTCAATTCATCAGTCAATAAGCAACTGGAATGTTTCGAAATCTTCCAAAAAAATTTGTAATAGGTTCCGTTGAATGGGCTTGCTATATGTTCACATTGTTATTGATAAATCTACCCGATCGACGGAGCTACAAATTTCTGTTAAAAAGATTTTCCCTTGTTTTGCATTGGTCTTTCATATCTAAGGGTGCTTGGAAAGTGGGTAGTCACTCCATCTAGAGCTCCAGGTATACCAGGGTTTCCGAAAATCCTTCGAAATCAAATAATTTTAAGCACAATTTCTGGCATTGTTGTTGTTTAAAGTTCCTAATTTCAAGAAAATTGATTTAATCCATTTTTGTTTTTTTTTTTTTTCTATAAAAATTTAATAATGATGCAATTTCAGAATCAGAATTTCATATCAAAAGAAAGGAAATAAATTGGGCTTCCTAATTTATTTATTAAAATTATAGTTTAATAACACTTTTTGGGAAAAAGAACGGTTTTTTGGGAAAAAAATGGGGTGAATTTTTGAAAAAATGTCATATCTCGAAAACTATCAATCAAATTGTACAGCAGTTATATAGCCCGGTAAAATACCTTTCATATGACATCAATATTTTTAGAATCCATCCAAGGGTTCTCAACGTATACCGATTTTTATAAAAGTTATATCCTGATCTTCCGATGGTTCGACCGGAAGTTATTGTTGTTTTAATTAATTCCCAGAGCCCTATTTGGGCAAAAAAAAAAGAAAAGAAAAAAAAACAATAACAGTCGCTAAAGTAACATTTAATGGTTTGGATGGATTGTAGTTTAATTTATAAATTTTATTTTTTGAAAATTTATTTTGTTTTTTTAGTTTATATATTTAGTCTATCATTTTGAGAACTGAATTTTTTTATTTGAAAAAAAATTTTTTTTTTTAATTCGCTAAAGTAAACTTGGGTAATTCTTGGGCAAAGTGGCTCCAGCCATATTTCCGTTCCAAAAAAAAGATGGTATCGAATTAGCGGTTTTTTTTATAATTTCACATCACTCTTACAAGGGGCAGAAGGTTTTTGAATCAATATATGGCTGGAGCCACTTTGCCCAAGTATTACCTAAACTTGTTCTAGGGAATGTACCGCATTTAAAAAAAAATACTCATTAAATTCAACATACTTGCTTGACTTTTGCGAAAACTTTCCAATCCACTTGGTGAACAATTTTTGCATATAAAAACATAGTTTGTTATAAATGGAACAAGCTTTCCTAACTGATAACCGATGCAGGATTCATGGAACCAACGATTGCAATTAGCGCACAATAATTCAACAATGTTCATATTTCGGTCTTTGCCGCTAAAATGCAAAATATTTATGTAATGCATTATTTAGTTTAAAGCTATAAAAAAAAACTGTTTACCAATAACAAAAGCCGGCCTTTTCTTCGATAGCAGACAGTCCGATTTGAATGCGTTTTTCCTCATCCGCAGCTAAATCGGATTGTGAATTACTTTCCGACCTCGAACTCGAATCAATTTGCATTTCTTCCATGTTTATATGTACTTTAATTTTTATAAATTCAATAGAAAGAAAAAAACAATTTTCTAAATTTCTAAAAGAAAAATGCTTTTAATCTTACGAATGGAAAAGCACACGAAAGAAAATGTCAGTTATATTTTGTTGATGCAAAAAAAAAAAAAGTGCGGTACGTTCAGTGGAATAAATTATTTGGATAACAATGATAACTACTCATCTTGACTTTGCCGTAAGCTTACGTCGTTTTTCATTGGGATATCTAGATTTTGCTCATGGTTGTGAAATGTACTCAAAGGTAATAAGAGTACCAAAATTTACATTTAAATTTTTAATATAATTCCAATGATTTCGTTGTTTACTGGGCCCATCTTTTTGGGTAGTAAATAAGTACCTATATAGTGTTCTGACATTTAGGGTATTCCTTAAAACTTGCAAAAGCATCGAAAGCTTCGTAAAACCGGCAAAGTTCGTATTGATTTTGACAACTATTACGAGTTTTGCGAAGTTCACGAGGGTTTTACTCGTTTTAAGGGATGCCCTCATCACTTCAGTGTAGATTTTTATATTTTTTTAACTGATGTTTAAAATTGCTTCCACCATACTAAAGTCTTTTCGTCTGCTGCAGGCAGGAAATTTTCTTGGGCTCCTCAGAAGGGTTGTGGAAGTATATTATGCACCTCTCTTGGCCAAAGTAAGGTTAGGTTAGGGTGGCAGCAATTAGGGCACACATATACCGCAGGTGTCCATACTGATACCACAAACTCTCTTATTAAAGTCTATTCATAAACTCTGGTCTTTTCAATTGAGTGTTTGTCCAAAATGGAAGATCGTGTCAGAACAGCACATCTTTTCATGTCAATTATGTGAATTTTTGTTTTTTTAGGGAACTGAAAAACGGCTGACCGATGCATTTCAGTCTAGTTCTTGCCAATGTGGGGCAGGACCTGCGTTTCATTGCCTTCATAAGTCCCGTCTCTTGGTTTCCAGATCAGAGCGACATAGTTTCTCCTGGAAAAGGCTTGAAGAAATTCAAATCATTTTCAGAAAAGCCTTGAATAAATTGAGAACATTATTTAAGATTTCCGAGTCGGTTGACTGTCCGAGGAAATTCATATATATATCGGAACCGGAAGTGCGCGTACATAGACAATTTCTATCGTTAACTCTCTATAAATTGTAATTATTTAAATTAAACACCAAATATATGAATAAAAACACATCATTCAACCAATGCAGTTCTTCCCAACGAAATCAAATATTTTAGCACCTTTGGATAAAATTTATGCCATATGGCATAACACGAAATAAAAAAAATCGTACAGCATTATTGAATCATGTTAGAGGTCTAAATTTTTTTTCACGTGTTAAACCACTATTCAGCTTCTTAATGACATACATAAAATTATAAATTGAAACTATTTGTTTAATAAAAATAATAAAAATGAGTGCGAGTAAATGAAATCTGCGTTTAGTTTGTCGTGTGAACCAGCTCTAAATCTCAGATTTAACTTAAATCTCAGATTTATTTATGACAAATTATGGGATCAACGCGCAGATTAAGAGTTAAGTCCAGAAACTGCCTTAAATCCCATTTTAAATCTTCGGTGGAAACAAATAGTACTATCGCCCGACAATTTAGTCTGTCATAACCAGCACTTATTGTAAAGTGCTTGTTTTTTATTTTTCGCTTGTGATACGCAAGCAAAAAGCGATTGCTTAAATTAAAATTAAGACTGAGTTATCTGACTGAATTGTAAAAAATTAAGTTTATTGTCGATTTCGTTTCTCAAAAAAATTCTACATTTAAGTTTAAGCTCAATGCGCAAAGAAATCCTTGGATTTAGTTTAGTAAGAATGTCAAAAACAAGGTTTCAATGTAAACAAGGTGCGTTCACTGAAAACTATCGTCTAAAGTCATCGAATGTCATCGAATAATGAATCAGCTGTTCTGATTGATGGGATACCAACCACAGTAAGAAATTTGTAGTTTTATCTCGGTGTTGTGATTAGTTTGTTAATTTTTGTCAGTTTAAAACTAATTGTGGGTTTTGTAATGTGTTTATGGTAGAAGTTTAATAAAATTTTGATAAATTAGTTCAGTTATTTCATAACAATGTTCGTGTATATAAATGCTTATGCATTCATAAATGCACATTGTACATAAACAAATTTCAGATGTTGGTTGTTGCATGTTGTTTTGTGTGGATTATACAAATACATAAACATGTAGTGGAATCGGATAAATTTTTCACGAACATTGCACTGCATTAATTACATTTAATTTTTGTCTTTCATTTTGTAGTTTGTTGTTGTCGCCTTTTTCGTCGAATTTTTATAATTTTCGTATTAATTTTATTTGCGCTTGATCTTTTTTGGTGCTATTTGTTCAAGTATTCCAGTTCCAACATGTATGATTTCTATAGAAACAAAATAAAATGGTCCGGTCGGAAAATTATGCACCTCTTTCAATTCTGTCATTCACCAATCTAAGGTCAAATTTAAGCGGTTTTGTTTTTAATATTGGTTGAAATTTGGGTACATGTGACGCATTATTTTGCCAGAGGTCAAACTTCGCTCAAAAATGTCTTAAATTGGTAAAGTCATGGCGTTTTGTATTTTATAGTTCAAGAATGATAGTTTTGCGATAATTGACGTTAAAATTTGGCAATATTTTTGATTTCATTGGGTAGAGGTTTGGAAAAATGGATTTTTATGGTATCCAGTGGCTAAAATTTAAAAGTAACTCGCAAAAATCATATAAAATTATTTCACTTGATCGAGATTAGTGCACACGATATTTTTTAGGGACTGGCTATTCGGGGGGACTCGCGTACGCTTAAGTAGCGTACGCAAAAAAGCTTTCGGAAAACTTGCGTACGCGAAATACAGTGAAGTTCTTCCCCCGGGGAGCTTGATTACGCATGATTAAGGTATCAGTCATTCATAAGTTTCGATAAACAGAATTAGGGGGACTATCTGAGTAGACAAGTTTAAACGCAGATTATTCGAAAATTATTCTTATTTTGCTGATCTTGCCAAAACTTTGAAATTGCGGCTTTCTATCGAATCAAACCCCAATAGAAAATCAAAAGCTGATAGTTGTTAAGCATGCTGACGAAGTTTCTGTGTTGTTTGTGAAATGGATGTCACTCAAATATGTAGAAATTTTCGTATGGCTTAAGTTATCAAAACTTTGTATAAACCCAAAACAAATTTTACAAGCAATTTAAGATTTTAAGGGATTAAAAGTCAATGAAACTTAAATTAGCCGTATTCAGAAATGGCTACGTTTTGATTGCATCTGCTAATTGGCGTTTTTATATCGTCGGGTTAAAACTACAACTAGACATCTACACATATTGATGTTTTGAGTTAAGTATACAGAAATATGAAGAAAAAACGGCTCTATGCCCCAGTCCATTCGCTTTTTGGAAATATAGTCCCCATTCAATTTTATAGAAAGAATAAAAAGCAGAAAACTTCAAAATCAAATACAAAAAACGAATTTCAAAATACTTAATACTCTCTTCTCTCAAAACATGAAAAATGTAGATGTCTAGTTGTAGTTTTAACCCCCCGATATATTTTTAATGATAAAGATCTTTTACACAAATGATGAGAACATATAATTTATTGCCGGTTACGAAAGGCGTATCGGGAAAAAATAAATCACGCCATATTATATGCTTAAAGCGTAGCATTTCGGATTTTGAAAATTTTTGACTTAGCTTTGCAGCCATTAGGAATAGAATAGACAGTGCATTCAATGGAGTAGGTCATAGATGACCAGCAATACTCTCTTGGCATTTAACTGTAGGTCCCACTGTCATTCTTTAAAATTGAAATAAACACAATAGAATGGTGATATAATAATGTGTAAACCTTAGATCAGTATTTGCAGTATTTGGTCTACTAGGACTCCTACTTTCTTTAAAGTGTTCCACGAAAAACAATCAACAACAAAAAAATGTCAATTTGTCCACGAGTAAAGAAAGTTTGGTTGCCTCTGGCCTCGACTATTTCGCCTCAATATTTGAATTATAAAAATTTTTCAATATCAGTTGTCATCCACCTATTTCTCTCATTAAATTGATAACTTGTTGCACTGTCGCTTAGTTATATTGCTTAGCAATAATTCACCAAGTTTTGAATTCCTACTGGGTTGTGTTCTTTGTTGTCTGTCTGCTATGAGTAATTAAAGTTCATATTGTGGAGCAATGAACATCAACGACCAGACACAAGAAAGCAGCCAGTCAGTCAACGGAGAATAACAAACTTATACGCTACTAACGGCTGACACAAACGAATTCATTAAATAATATACATATAACTAAGTACTGCACTAAATAAAATTAATTTAACCATTTTCTGTTATTACTTTGTGGAGTACATATTATTGTTGTTGCGATTCTTTTGTTATTGCTGGTCCCAAAGTGCCATAGTGAGTAATTTTAATTAATTTTTAAAACTAAACGAGAATAACCATACCAAAAGCAAATTAATGTGTAGCAAAGAATATCATACAAGGTAAAACAATTAACTTTATTTATTCAACTTTCAGTGATAAGGACCAAGTAAGCACAGTAAACAATAGCAAAGTTCTAACGACTCGTGCCACCTTAAGGTATTTTTGCTTCTATCTTCAGTACTGGTTTACTAAGAAAACGAGGCACAGCAGCAGTAGAATTTCAACCTTCGTTAGCGCTAGAAGCCAACAATTTAACAACATCAATAGTTGTGGTTTGGCTTGATCACTGATCTGCCAACTTCTAAATCAAAAACAGAAAAAATCGCGTGAATAGCAATAAAAACAACGAAAAATTGCCGAATGAACAAAAAAAGCGGTGAATATAAATACATTTCTAATATTTAATTTAATTTATGCATGATTTCATTTTGTGACAAAATACGTTATACATCCATTAGAGAGACTAAATAGATATGTACATTAGTGTGTATTGAAATATATGGACGAGTTTTAAAACCCAATTCCACACTCAAATTATGAAAGAAGAAAGATAAATAACTCAGGAAATATAAATTTTTTGACTTTAAAATAAATTCCTAGCTGGCCAAATGGCCATTGTTTATAAAAACCGAGTGATTTTGCACTGGAGCCTATCTAACGGTAAATTTTTTTCCAAAAAACACCATAGATATCGATTTGTGGTCTAAAATAACTTATGTGTGCAAATTTTCAGAGAGATCGTATGACGTGCAGGAGCGTCAGCAAAGGAATAAGAAACGATTATCTTCAATGAAACGAATACTTTTTGTACTGGAGCCTATCTAACGGCAGATTTTTTTCCAAAAAACACTACAGATCTCAGTTCGTAGTCGAAAACAACTTATGTATGCAATTTTTCAGAGAGATTGTATGACGTGCAGGAGTGTCAGCAAAGAAAAAAAAGCACTTATTTTCAATCAAACGTTTAATTTTTGTACTAGAGTCCATCTAACGATTCATTTTTTTCAAAAGAAACTTGTGGTACTTGATTCGTCATAAAAAATAAACTATGCACCCAAATTTTAAGATTGGTGGAACGACGTGTGGGAGTGTCAGCGAAGGATTAAAAAATGGTATACAGCCATTTCATGCCAATCGTAACAAGATCTGGCACACCCCTTCCGATTTCGCTGAGATTTGGTACATGGTTTCGTTTCATGCTTAAACTTTGAGAAATGGCAAAAAAAAAAAAATGTTGCGATTTTTTTTGTGGCTTGTGGAGGGGTGCAAAAAGTCGAAAAATAGGTAAAATGTAACAAACTCTCCTCAAATAATTACCAATAACTTGGCCATTTCTTAACCGATTTTCATGTTTAGATCTGTTTTGGAAAGGCATTGAATAAGGCTATAAGCTCAAAATAAAATTTTTCGTAGTTGATAAAAAGTACTACATTTATTACTATTTTAGTACTAAACTACAAAGAACGTGCCCGAGTACACTTTTGTTACCTTACAAAATATTTTTTTTTGGAAAGAAAAAAAAAAAAAAAATCTTTCAGTCAAAAAAGAGAGAAAATTGGTATGTCTCGAGGATAAGAAGTTATGATTTTTTGAAAATTTAAAAAAAGGTCCGATCAGAAAATGGCCCATAGCTGGAACATTTCTTATCTCATTTTAATGTTTGGACCATTTTTAGAAAGGGATTGAATCATTCTATGCGCACAAGTAAAAGTTTTTTGTGTTTGGTAAAAATTACTAATTTTGCTATATTAGTACTAAACTACTAAAAACGCTTTAGTATCTATTTTCGACCTTCCAAAAAATTTTTTTAGAAAAGAAGACAAAATTACCTTTCAAATGAATCTAAAATTTGGATGGTACCATTAATGGTATAGGAGTAATGATTTTTTGAACATTTCAGTACATGCAATATTTCGTACAATGTAGGTTTTTTTGTAATTTACATCATTTTGAATTCCTCGAAAGATTTTGAAAATGAAATGCGCAATACGGTTACGGCCTAAGAGAACAAAATCATCAAATTTCTGGGTCCCTGGTATGGCTTTTAAATTTTGAAAAGCGTTGGAGAGTTGCGATGCAGGTGCTTCATATTCAGCAATTGCACAATATCGATAAATTATGTCGGACTTTTAACTATTTGCTCATTCGAAAGGTGCCCTGGCATCAGTTTTTTGGCCTTGGTGAGGTTTTTGCAAACTTGCTCTTGAAGTATTTCGTTTGAAGGAGCCACCAATACCATCTCATAGCCCTTTTTCGTGAGATATAGCTAAAAAGTGCCATTGTGCGTCGAAACAAATTTTTTCTATAAGTCCCTTTGGACGTAATCGTATTGCAGCGCGGCTTATAGCCTGATTCAATGCCTTTCCAAAACAGGTCTAAACATAAAAATCGGTTAAGAAATGGCCAAGTTATTGGTAATTATTTGAGGAGAGTTTGTTACATTTTACCTATTTTTCGACTTTTTGCACCCCTCCACAAGCCACAAAAAAATCGCAACATTTTTTTTTTTTTTTGCCATTTCTCAAAGTTTAAGCATGAAACGAAACCATGTACCAAATTTCAGCGAAATCGGAAGGGGTGTGCCAGATCTTGTTACGATTGGCATGAAATGGCTGTATACCATTTTTTAATCCTTCGCTGACACTCCCACACGTCGTTCCACCAATCTTAAAATTTGGGTGCATAGTTTATTTTTTATGACGAATCAAGTACCACAAGTTTCTTTTGAAAAAAATGAATCGTTAGATGGACTCTAGTACAAAAATTAAACGTTTGATTGAAAATAAGTGCTTTTTTTTCTTTGCTGACACTCCTGCACGTCATACAATCTCTCTGAAAAATTGCATACATAAGTTGTTTTCGACTACGAACTGAGATCTGTAGTGTTTTTTGGAAAAAAATCTGCCGTTAGATAGGCTCCAGTACAAAAAGTATTCGTTTCATTGAAGATAATCGTTTCTTATTCCTTTGCTGACGCTCCTGCACGTCATACGATCTCTCTGAAAATTTGCACACATAAGTTATTTTAGACCACAAATCGATATCTATGGTGTTTTTTGGAAAAAAATTTACCGTTAGATAGGCTCCAGTGCAAAATCACTCGGTTTTTATAAACAATGGCCATTTGGCCAGCTAGGAATTTATTTTAAAGTAAAAAAATTTATATTCTCTGATTTTTTTATCTCTCTTCTTTCATAATTTGAGTGTGGAATTGGGTGTTCGTTTTTCGATACACACTAATGTACATATACAAACATATGTACATAGCACTACGTAATTTTACTTAAGTCTTTTAAGGGGACATTCGCTTTTGTAATTGAAAAGAAAAACACTTTAAAAATTTTATTATGAAAAATCTATTATACTTAGTTATTGACAAAATTTCTTTTGGACATTGTTAAACACTGTTTAAGAAATATGAAAAAAAAATTTTTTTTTATTTTTAGTTTCCTTTAGCTGCTGTAGAAGGCGCCATCCAAAAGTTACTTTTTAAACGGTAGGAAATATTTTAGACCTCCTGTAACAGATTTTTGAAAAATTCAAAATGGATTTTATTCTTGAGACCCAAAACTATACAATAAGCCTTTAAAATTCATACTTTTTTATATTTTGAAGTTTTTGTATGAATATTTATGAAAAATGCGAAAAAATTGAGGGACTTAACCTCAAAAAATGCCCCGTAAAAAAAAGGGGGGCGTATTTTTTAAAACTTTCAGAGGTTTATTGTTTAATATTTTTTATGAGTAATCGAATGCGTTTTGGAGAAAAATTTCCTACCAGTTTGAAAAGTAACTTTTGGATGACGCCCTCTACAGCAGCCAAGGGAAACTAAAAATAAAAAAAAAATAAAATTTTTTTCATATTTTTTGGACAATACTTAACAATGTTCAAAAAAAATTTTGTCAATAAATATAATAGAGTTATTCACGATCTGGAGTAACAAGCTGAGTAACAGGGTAAAAGTGAACTCAGTTACTCTGAATAGTGAGCATACTCAATACTTTGCACTTATATTTGCTTTTTGTTTCTCAAAATAATTTTAGCTGCCAACAAAAAAAAAAATTTTTTAATTGAATATTTTGCTCTCATTCAAATTTTTATTTTTGATGAACGAAAATTGCCTCTCAATCATAAACAAGTTCAAACGTTTCTATAGAAATAGAAATAGTAAAAAAAAGGCAAAAGTGTAAGATTATTTTACACTAGAAAATACCTTGACTAAAAGGGTAAAAGAGTAACAGAGTAACTTACGTATATTTTGTTGTTGTGGTTGTGCACTATTACCCTGTTACTCTGTTACTCAGGACGTCACTCTAGATCGTGAATACCTCTAATAGTTTTTTCATAATAAAATTTTTAAAAAGTGTTTTTTTGTTTTCAATTACAAAAGCGAATGTCCCCTTAAAAAATTTGGCAACCTCTGGTTCTTTTACTCGATACGTAGTACATATTAGAGCACGAGAAATCTGGAGGTACGAAATATGATCACTAAAATTTGTAGCATATGGGCATTTCCATGGTGTACGTGACCGTCGAACACATTTGAAAGTCAAAATAAAAAGGATAAAATAAATATTGTTTTACTTCCACTTTTTTGGCACTTAAAATGTGTACGACGGTTACGTTCGTCACATGGGACCTACATTTGTAGTATATACAATACTTCACGGGAAATTTGAAAAATATTATTTTGATTTCTGTATGACCTTGAGCTAACACCAAGACATAATGTTCAACTTTCAGCAACATGCGTCTTTATATCGCCACTTTAAATCCAAAATACGTACAGGATTCCACTCCAAGTTAAACCTTTTCCACACCAAATTGATCTTTTTTCAATTCAATTTAAACTTTTTCCAGTACTTTTCAGAAATCGAAACTGCATACTTAGAAAATATTTTACTGAAGTGGCTTTAGCCGCTAATGCTAACTTTTACAGAAAAATGTTGGTCTCCATTTTTGTAGCACAGAAAATTTCCTACAAAAGTACGTTAAAAGTATTTGCGTAAGATTTCTAGTTTAGAAGATCACCCAATTTGTTAATAAGTTGTTAACAGTTATATTATGAAATACATACTACCTATGAGTTCATATTAAAATATCTTACTTTTTAAATTGCAATTACTCTTCAATGAAAAGTCGTACCAACAAAAATGAAACACCGTTTAAGAGATAATTTGATTTTCTATATAGCGTACTAATTTATTTTTATCGAACAACCCATGGCCTTAAAGATATTCGTGAAAAACCGTTAAGACTTCAAAAATACTGGCTTTTGAAGGATATTTCCGAAACAAAGGGTCATATGATAAAAAAATGTGCGCCAATTTTGTAAAAAATTGTGTACACATAAAAGTAACCGTTTAGAAGATATTCCAAAAAAACCCTTAAAATGCCAAAAAACCGGTTTCTATTGAATATCTTCTATACGGTTACTTCTATATGTACACATATCGCTTATTTTTTGTAGATCTTGTAATTTTCTAAAAATTGGTCCCTTTACTTTTTATCGTAGTACTTACCAATTTGGAGATATCCTTAAAAAACCAGTAATTTCGAAGCCTTAACGTTTATTCAAGAATATTTTTAAGATCATGAGCCGTTCGAAAAAAAAATTTGTACGGTATATAGAAAATTAAATTATCTTTCAAACGACATTTTAATTTTGTTTGTACGACTTCTCATTGAAGAGTTATTGCAATTTAAAAAGTAAGATATTTTAATATGAACTCATAGGTAGTATTTCATATCATAACTGTTAAAAACTTTTTAAATTGGGTGATCTCCTAAACTAGAAGTCGTACGCAAATACTTTTAACGTACTTTTGTAGAAAATTTCCTGTGCTACAAAATTGGAGACCAACATTTTTCTGTAAAAGTTAGCATTAGCGAGATATTAGCAAAAAACTGATTTTAGAGACCTTTGAGCCTTAATAACTTCTTATGCGCACACGACTTTGCAATGGACTTTTCACAGTTTGTGTATCATGCATAAATAAAGACAATTCCGGTGAAAAATTTCCACTGGGAATTTTTTCGCAAAAAATGTCTTATTTTCCTTGGCCATTTTTTTTTTTTTGAAATTTGTGAAATATTTTTATTTTTAATTTTGATTTAATTTATTTGAAATTGTCTTTTTGACATCGAAAAATTGACAATAGATGAGCAAACCTCTGGTTTATTAATCAGCACTTTGTGAACACGAATTAACGGTTAAGAACAAATTTAACCGGACATTGAGAAAACGGCCCTAAGGCAAAATATTACAAAAATGAGATTTTTTATTTATTTATTTTTTTATTAATGCCAATAATAATAACAACCAAATATAATTATTACAACAATCATTAGGTTTTTATAAAATCCAGTTTACCAGCCATCTTCTGAAATTTTAGGTGTTCCGAAATCCAATAACACGAAATTTTGAATGAGCTCTCGATAATTTTTATTTGATTATTTGCCAATCAGTTTACTCTTAAGTGCGGAACACATTTTTTTCAGGCATATGGCGCTAATCCAGGCAGTAGTAGTGTATTTTTTAACGTTTCCAATTGTATCATTACTTTCGATATATCGTTCCGTTGAAATAAATGTATCGCCGCAACTCTATGTATGGAATTGAGATACCTTACTAATAGAGGATATCTCGGAAAGTAATGATACAATTCGAAAAGTTAAAAAGTAAGGTTTAGTGACGAAGATCATAGCTATCCAGTGCTTTTGACAAAAGTGACCCACACTACTTCCTGGATATGCGCCATATGTCTGAAAATAGTGATTTTTGGACTTTTAATCAAGGATTATTCGGATCTAGTCCAGGCATATTAGCATTTGAAATAACAATAATTAGGGGAAAGCTGAAAATCGGTAAAAACCTTAGAAACACAATTACAAATGATCTGTCAAAAGTCCCCATTGATCCCATGTGAGCTAAAAAAGTTATTCAAGGTCAAAGGTCACAAAAAATAATTTTTTGGAAATATCTTGCCAGCGGTAACTTCTAGAGTAAAATTTTTTGTCCGCAATTTTGTAGCTTATAAAATTTCCTACAAAAACGTTTCATAGTTCGCTTTCATGCGATTTATAGTTTGGGAGACATCCTAATTTGATTTGACGCAAAAATTATTAAAATGTGTGTGCCGCCTATGAGTGCGCATAGTGATGTGTTGAGCTTTAAATTTAATTATCTCAAGAACGGTGAGTCAGACGTTAAAAGTAAAAATACTGTTTATAGGGAATTGCTTGCTTTACAAACTGCATGTTGTTTTTCTTTCGTGTGACGCATAGTTTAGGAGATATCTTTCGACAATCCTTAAATTTAGAAAAAAACAATTTTTTCAAAATATCTCGGAAACGATGTGCCCCAGGAAAATTTTTTTGCATTTTGTAGTACGTGCGATTCCCTATGACGGTCCTTCCAAACACTTTTTTCGTCCGACTTACCGTTCTTGAGATATCGCGATTTGATAATCAACATCAAATTATTTCACAATGCACACTCGTATGCCGCAAGGTCTTTGCTTTGCCGTTGCCACGTCGACTGCGCACATTATCGTTTTCAGGGTTGTCACATGGTATTTTTTTAAGTAATTATTAAAGCATACATTTTAGCAAAATAAAAAAAAAATAAATTTTTGTTTTAAAAAGTGTCTATAAACTTTGAAAAAACTACTGCGCATTGTTAAATTGATGCTAAATTTAATATAAAAGGTATTGCTGTCCCGATATTTATACAAGTCCTCTCCTCTCTCATAAGCGGCACACACATTTTAATAATTTTTGCCTCAATTCAAATTAGGATATCTCCCAAACTATAAATCGCATGAAAACGAACTATGAAACGTTTTTATAGGAAATTTTATAAGCTACAAAATTGTGGACAAACATTTTTCTCTAGACGTTACCGCTGGCGGGATATTTCCAAAAAACTATTTTTTGTGACTTTTGACCTTGAATAACTTTTTTGTGACTTGACCTTGAATAACTTTTTTAGCTCACATGGGATCAATGGGGACTTTTGGCAGATTATTTGTAATTGTGTTTCTAAGGTCTGTACCCATTTTCTGCTTTCCCCTAATTATTGTTATTTAACATCTATTTTTATGCTAATTTGCCTGGGCTATGATACATAAAAAACGGTTTTCAGATTCAGAATCAGCTACCGAAACTTAACAAAAAAGGTTATCAAAATTCCAATAAAAATTTTTTTCTCACAATTTGTTGCACAGTGTAATTAACATCAAATCCAAATCACTTTTCAGTAAAACAGATTGGAACCGATAGCCAATTTGAATTTATTGGAAAACAACTCGCGTGCTTGATTTAATTCCGATTGAAAAGAGAGTAGGATTTCGAAACATGGCTGTATTTAATGTTTTAAAAACAATTCAAAACTTAAAAATCATCAGAATACGAGGTTCGGGTAAAATAATATAAAGGGCCCACTTAATGCATATTTTCTTAATTCTCACAGGCTTTTTAATATCTGTGGACTTTTGACAAAACAACCTAACTCAACTGGCAATTTTTCAGGAGAGCTGAAAAACTACTTTGAAGATTCTCAATTCTTTTTGTGTAGGAGTTTGAACAAATGAAAAAGTTTTTTATTATACATGAATACCAAACGTATATTTTCCAGTAACTTTTTTTGCTCTAAAGTCAATAGTTTTTAATAAAATTGAAATAAGATGTTTTTGTCAAATATTTTTTGATTTAAGAAATTCAGTTTTTTCCATTGGAAAAGTAACTTATTTCGAAGAAGTGCTTTTGTCAAACTTTTCTTTGCCATTAAATTACAAATAATCTTTATTTAAAATTAAATTTTAACAATTTGAATGCATTTCGGGCTGTTGACAACCCATCTTCAGCAACACGAAAGAAAATATTTGATTTTAAATACAATAAAATAAACAAAGTGCCCGAAATGCATTCAAATTGTTAAAATTTAATTTTAAATAACGATTAATTTTAAATGTGTGAACTCAACTTAAGGTGTTGATTTATTTGTAATTTAATTGAACAGAGTTCACGGTAGTGTTCAATTTTATATATTGATTTTCTTTGCCATTTAACCTGTATCTTATCTCGACTTAAGATGTTTTGTGAAGAAAAACACCTTTTTCTTATGTCGACTTAAGTTGTTTTGTGAAAAGCATTTGTAAAAGTTTTTGGTATTGCAAATGCTTGAATTTTTTAACCTATCTGAGATAAGTTGATTTGTCAAATGCAATTTGGAATAAAACATCGAGATAGGTTGATTTTCGATTCTATACCTCTGCAACTAAAAGTCGTAGAGATATGACGATTACACCAAAAGAAGCGTATTTAAATATTATATATATATTATTAAAATCCTGGAAAATTGTCTTATTTCGAGTTAGGTTGTTTTATCAAAAGTCCACAGATATATCGTCGGCTGAGTATTATTTTGCCGTAAACGCCACTTCGTTGAAAAAGTAAAAGCAGATAACTTGTGCTCGTCTCTACACAAGTTATGTTAATGTGTGTAGAGACGAGCACAAGTTATCTGCTTTTGCTTTTTCAACGAAGTGGCGTTTACGGCAAAATAATACTCAGCCGACGATATGTCACCCTCCCTGAATTGTCTTCACGCCCCCCTAGGAATGCGCGACACCAGTTGAGAATCCCTTCCTTAAAGCGCTTTAGTCCTATCTCCATTTCTTCAATTGTTGGGAAATGTAAAAAGAAAATTTCAATCAGTGGTTATTTAGAATTGGCTGATATTTTTATAAAAAGTTTACCTATAGTATTTTTTAAAAAAATTGTGCGGATATTTTAAAATTTATCTGGTCAAATTTCGCAAACTTTACAAGCTATTTTAATAAAATTAAGCTATGTGGTATGTCAATATGTTCGGATAACTCGAAAAAGGCGTGGCAAAACTTATAAACGTTATACTACTTAAAAGAACTAATAAAGTAATCTTTCTGAAATTCGATATAGGGTGTTCACTTAAATTAAGGTATGTCCACCATAAAAGTTTGCAAAATATCACCAGTGGGACCTCCCATATAAGTAAAACACGTTTAATGTTATATTTAGTGAAACGTTTGGGCTATAGAAGTAATGATGAGATTTGAAGTGAAAATACCAATAACTAAGAACTTTCGGTCAAAAATTTAAGCTAAAAGATCCGAACAATAAAAAAATTTGCTTTAAAGTAGTATAAAAGTAGAGACAGCACATTTGCGCTCTGCAAAAAATTAAGTATAGGATATAGGATTTTGGTTAATTCTCGAATATTCTGACTTTTTAGTGGTATTTTGACATCAATCAGCTTTCCACTGGGTAAAGAAGCGCACAAAGATGCCATCACTGCAAAAATCGCAAAAGTGGATAAAGGACTATAGCGCTCTAAGGTATCAATAAGTACTTTGTAAATTAAGTATTAAACACCTTACGTTCTAAATTGGAGTCTCTATATTTCACATTACATAAGTATGAATTAACTCCATACTACAATAATATTATGATACCATATGTAGTAATACTCCAAGCCCAATTTCTTTAAATTTCTACCGTTAACCATGAAAATTGCAACGGAATAATTTCTAATCAACGTAATTACCATGATTCGAAACGTTTTGTACAATGTACTTATTTTTAAATTGATTGTGAGTCAGATTTACTGTTTGTCATTTGTATATATTGTTATCTTATAATGGTTGTTCATTTATTTTCTCATATTTATCTTACATATTTTTCAAAGAAGCACATCTTTATCTTATTTCATGTTTACTCTTAATGGGAGTGTTTGCCAGTTGACGTCACTACCGTTCATAACTTACTTAAAACTTAATTCATTAATTTATGCTATAATCCTATGCAGTACTTTTTACATACATACATAAATGAATACATACGTACGAAAGATATAATTTTGCTGACAAAAGTTTTAACTTATTTTATTGCAGAATAAGCAGACAACACGCAACTTTGTGCGGATTCGATTATACCAATTAAACTACATATAAATTTCGTCTGGAATATTTTCGAATTCAATTCCTTCCAGCAAATAATGAACCATGACTGAGGATCAAGAACTCGTCAACAAATATGGCAAGCCTCTTGCATATGATCGAAATTTCCGTGGTCCTACGTGGCGTCGGAGATCTTGCACTGATGTTCCTTGCCTCCTGATATTTTTACTCTTTCTTGGCGGTTGGGGATTTATATGCCAATATGCCATTCGCAATGGTGATCTCAATAAACTAATGGTACCAACTGATTCTTTTAATCAAAAATGTGGCATTGATTCTGGTGTGCTCGATAAGAAATATTTGTTTTTCTTCAATTTGGAAAAATGCATTGATCCATTGGTACCGATAACTGGATGCCCCACACCGCAAGTCTGTATTAAAAGTTGTCCCACAGAAACTTTTATTTTTGATACAATGAAAGGTTCCTTATCATTTGACGTTTTAAAGAAGCGTCTTATTTGTCTGAACGAAGTAGACAAAACGAATATACAAACAATAGAAGATGCAGAAAAAGCCATTCAAGAAGAACGTTGCGCACGTTGGTATATTAAAAGTGCACCATTTTTAAATCGTTGCATGTGGGAATTTTCACCGCAGGTATGTGAGTTTATACCATCATTTTTGCTGCCACGTAGTCAACGTGACTTACAAGCGTTTATAACTCACAATCGCAGCAGCGAAAATTCTTTTTTTACCGAACCACAACTACAAGCGCTGGCATTATCTACGACTCAACAACGCGTCGCCGTATCAGAATCAAATCTTAAACTGCAGGAAGAGCCTGCTGTGCAGTGTCGACGTCGAACACAACTTGGTGAAACTGTGATAAAGGAGAAAATGCTCAAAACTGACACTAGATTGGCCAAATTAGTTGGTAATCTGGTAGCCCATTTCTATAATGGTACACACAATGCTCAACAAATCGGCGAAGAAGTTGTAGAGGATATTATCAATTCTTGGTTTATCATACTTATGGCTTTAGTATGTACGTTAGTAGCATCTTTAATTTTTATTTCGCTGATGCGTTGGATTGCGGCTCCTATCATGTGGTTTTCCATATTAGGGGTTCTTATTGGCCTTGCAATTGGCATCTATTATAGCATAAAGGAATATATTTTTTGGAAAGAGACTCCTACTGTGCCAAATCATGCTTTGAACTTAAATGCTGCAGTTAAAAATGTGTTACAGAAACAGAGTACTTGGCTTTATTTGTCCATTTTTTTGAGTGCATGTTTTATTATAATTTTACTTTTGGTTATTGTGCTTCGCACACGCATTAACATTGCTATCGCATTGACCAAAGAAGGTAGTAAAGCAGTGTCTAGTGTTATTTCAACTGTCTTCTTTCCCATCTTCTCATGGGTGCTTTTTATATTGGCAATTGTTTATGCTATAGGCGTTGGATTGTATCTGGGTTCAATTGGTGAGCCCGCCTATCGTATGGTAAAACAATTGGATGTCTCAACCACAAATGGTATATCAAATGAAAATTGTGTGTGCGAAGGAATCGCTATCAATTATAAACCAGGCGATAAATGTGATCCAACTATATTTCAAAACAATTGTTACATTTCTATTGCATCAACTGGCATTTTTCGACAATCCGTGCGTACACCATGCACTAAAACCAGCTGCAGTTTTGTTAACATTGAGCATCCGCCACTCATCAATTGGTTTATCGTATATAACGTTTTTGGGTTTCTCTGGTTAACATTTTTCATATCGGCTTTTAGTGACATGGTTTTAGCTGCTACGTTTGCTACATGGTATTGGACATTTAAGAAGAAAGACGTTCCATATTTTACGCTTACACGCGCCTTTCGGCAAACAGCTTTTTATCACTTGGGTACAGTGGCTTTTGGCTCCCTAATCTTGGCTATTTGTCGAATGATACGTATTATACTCGAATACATTGACTCGAAATTGAAAAAATACGATAATGGTGTAACACGCGCAATACTCTGTTGTATGAAATGTTTCTTTTGGCTGTTGGAATCCTTTTTACGTTTTCTCAATCGTAATGCCTACATAATGTGCGCTATTCATGGGAAAAACTTTTGCAGTAGCGCTAAAGATGCTTTTAATTTGATAATGCGTAACTTTTTACGTGTCATAACATTAGATAAAGTCACTGATTTTTTGTTCTTCCTATCTAAATTGCTACTAACGGCTTTAGCAGGCGTTGCTACTTACTATTTTTTGGTCAGGAACCCGTCCATTATCACGCTGCACTATAATGCTGTCCCCACAACGATTGTTGTGATTGCATCTTTTCTTATAACTAGCGTATTCTTTGGCGTCTACTCAATGGCGGTCGATACACTCTTCCTGTGTTTTTTGGAAGATTGCGAACGTAACGACGGTACACCGGAGAAACCATATTTTATGTCTAAGCATCTAATGAAAATTTTAGGGAAACGAAATAAAATGCCAAAACGCCCGAATAGTAATTAGAGTTATTGTTTTAATTATTACAATAAATAATTTATTAAAACAACTTAGTTTAAACAGTATAAATATGGAGAAAAAATTTATATATGAAAGACATTAGATTAGATAAGACTAGATTAACGGAAAGTTAAGAACTAGTTACCAGGTCATCGCGGCCCATTGTGACATCCAAATATGACATTACGAGTCATTTCCTGAGCGAATGGCATTTAGAAATATCAGTATGTCAATTGGCGGTAATGCGAGACTAACAATTTGGCACAAAATGTTTTCTGCTGTTTCCTTTTCTTATTACAGTATCTTAAGTAATTATTCAGAACTAATGGCAAGCTAGAGAGATGTTTTACAACTGAACAGGCAAAAAAACTTAGGCAGATCACTAGGCCTACCCCCAACTATTGAGGTTTGCTTGACTATTAGTTCTTTTCATTGAATTTAAATCATAAATCCAAAAGTTGTAAAATGAAATTGTTTCAATCTTATATCATTAATTTGTAAGCAAATAAAACCAATTTGTTATTTTTTTCCAAAGTTTATTGAATTATTGAACTGTATTAATATTTTACTCACCGAATTCAAATTGAATAATTCGAATGTAACAAAACAAATATTAAGTATTACATATGTGTGTAAATATATGTAACAAAAATCATTATATTAAAGAAAAATATTTTATGCAATTTTTGTGTATATTTTGTAGTTATATATATTTATAAATATTTGAATCTTTCCAATAGACGTAAATAAGGCTAGCAATTAAACAAAATCCGTTTGGTGCTATGGAGTACACAAAACGATTAGAAACTGTTTCATACGTTATATTTATATAAAATAAATAAAACATTGTTTTCAATGGTGTTACCCTAAACTTAATTCACACTTTATTTATTTAATCATCTTAGCGTCCTTTGATTGCTTTCGGGGGAAAAGGACCTTATGAGTGAGTTACAAAGAACCATTTTATAAAAGAAAACATCCGGGATATTTTCGTCAACTATATGACGTCTGTTTTTTATAATATCTGTGGCAACAAACCAGAGTAGCTTAAGTCAGTCTTTGATCAGAAGGCAAAACAGTTTAAATTCGTTTTATAAGCATAGAACTCATGCTGCTTTGTAATGTTATCATGTTATCAAAGATCGACTTATACTACTCTGGTTTGTTGCCACAGATAGAATATGTACCGTAATAAAAACGGATATATTTTGTTCATAAAAAGTTTTATTTAATTTGGGTGATAATCAAAAAAAAATATCCAAAAATAAAACATCCAATGAAAAATATCCAAAAAAAAAAAACATCCAAAAATAAAAATATACAATGAAAATAAAATCCAATGAAAAACATCCAACGAAAAACATCCAAACATAAAAACATCCGAAAATAAAAACATCCAATAAAAAAAAATCCAAAAATAAAAATCCAAATAAAAAATCAACGATTGTATTAAATTATTTTGAGGGAAAATATGTAAGTGTTGGACATTTTTTAATTGGATGTTTTTTATTATATGTTTTTTATTTTTGGAAAAACCAATTACAATTAAAGTTTGTTTATACACAATAATAATATACATAAATAAAAATATTCAATTCATTTCAATTTATTTTATATAAAATAATAATTGTTTTAGGGCCGGTTTCACAATGTCCAGTTAAGATATTTTTAAACTAAAGTTTACTAACGGAAGCTATGGGTATAAACTTTCCGTTAAATTATTTGGATTTCAATAAATTACATTTTTTAACTTATGGTTAAATGTATATTGTGAATAAATAACAAATTTCCCCTTAAAATGTTTTCAAAAAATGTAAACATTTCAAATATTTTCATACGAATTTCAAAAAACATTTGAATTTATTTCAATCCGCCAGTTAAATTTTAACTGAAAAAATTGTGCCAGTTAAAGTTAACTGAACGTTAGAGTTTATTTTTCGTCAGTTAATAAATAACTTGACATTGAGAAAACAATTTTATTCAAACTTACAGTTAAAGTTTCAGTTAAACGTTAACTGGACATTGTGAAAACGGCCCTTAGTATAATAGCCGTTCCAAGAGTTTAACATTAAAATAACATGAACTTAGTTTATTAAAACATGCAGAAAACGAAATTAAATTAAAGTTTTTTGTATATTTTATTTAACACGTTTGATTACAATGTATACGAAATAATAATATAAAGAAAAAAAATGTACATTTGTTACCAAATTCTACCAAAAATGAAAAATAACAATGTGTATTTACTTATTTATTTATCTTTTATGTATACGAAGTCTTAGTCCGGTCAAATAAAAATTCAACTTACTAATTAAAGTTAGAAAGCTGCATTCCTGTACAAACCTTTGACATTCTTGGTAAGGGGCTGTCCATAAACTCCGTGACGCTTCTAGGGGGGAGGGGGTTCGAGCAAGCGTCACTTTTTGTCACAGGGGGGAGTGGGGGGGTTCGCGCAAGCGTCACGGGACGGCGTTTAAAATAACCTATTTTTCAGAAGAAAAAAACTAAAAATTTAACTTAAGTAATTCAAAGGTATAAGAACATCTAATTTTCTTAATTTTTTGCGATTTGGTTGTCAGAGAAGTATCGTTATTTGATTTAAAAGGCCGTTTTGACTCTACGAACTTCGAGTTAACAATCGCAATCTTTTAAATTCAATAATAGTACTTCCGTATTTCTTACGATTATCAAATCTACAGTGTATTCAGTGTTAGGCCTGATTATAGAAATAAATGTACATAATAGCCGTGCTTCTTTTGACGCGTATATACAATTGTGGATATTTTGAAATTGCGATAACGCATGAACAGTGAAGCGCACAATAAAACTCTAAGGAACTTTTTCATGGAGAATCACGTTCTCTACAAAAACTTTTCATTTTATTTTTAAAAAAATTTATCTTTTAGGAACTATTCTATAAAAACTGGTTAAGCACCGATAAACGGCAAAAAATCACTTTTTTTTAAATAACTTCTAAATAATTATTTCTTTTTCACAATAGATTAAAATTATTTGTAGAGTATGTGGTTCTCAATGAAAAAGACCCTTGGACTTTAAATCGTACGACTCACCGTTCATAAGTTATAGCAATTTGAAAATTACCACAATTGTATATACGCGTCAAAAGAAACACAGCTAATGTACAAATACGAATGTCAGTGTATACATATAAAGAGAAATTTAAACTTTTGTTTAATGTAACTCAATCATTTCAATTCTCTAAATTTTTATAAAAGCACTGATTTTGTCACAGTTTTGAGAAATTTTAAAAAAATGTAAACTTTAAATTTTGTTGAATTTTGTGAACGAATGATATATTTTTAAGCAGTGATCTTAACTTCATTTCGTGAGTTTTACCATAGTTAAGTTTAGTTTCATGGAACTCCATTTAATATAATTGAAAACGAGGCCTTAAATTTAGTCGAAATAGAGGTTTCATCAATTAGGTTGAATTAAAGTACGGAAATAAAAACTAACTTTAATGACTGTTTACCCAAAATATTAGTTTTGTAATTTTTGCATACGAAAATAATAGCCATGTTCACGATCCGGCGCAAAAGGTCTTGCATCATAGCATTTGTAATTAAGTGTTGAAAAATTTGCTATACAACAACAAAATATATAGGATTGAATTTACATTTGCATTTACATTTTCTGTACTAAAAACCTACAGCATAAAAATATGTAATTTTTCAAATAAAAATTTTTTGTTTATTCTATTGTTCTCTTTGCTCATACGATTTTCTCAGAGAAATAAATTTTTTCAAGTGGAAATTATTGCTATTTTGCTACTTTGCAAGTCTAAATGCTCCGGATCGTGAACACGGTTAATGATTAAAAATTTATAACACACTTTCAGTGTGAACTAAGGAATATTTTGAAAATATAAATTTGTGTTCTTTAGAATCGTTAAACGTCAACGATATACTGAAAAATCGTCAGTTTAATGATTGTAGTTTATGAAGGAAATTTTACCAGAAAATCGGTCATTATCATAATAATATATCAACTCAAAGTTCAAAATTCAATACCCGTCTAAAAAAAATTACAAAACTAGTGCAACTATATCAAGCCTTAACCGCCAAAAGGACTTAACTGGCCAAAAACAAATTTTACAGTAAAACTTTTTTTTGAATTTTCCTGCATACATTGTAGTGCAAAATTCAAAATAACTATCGCTATAACTTCGTAATGGTAGTTTTTACAGTCATGAAATTTGAAGGAAAGATGCTATGGACGCGAGTTATCAATTTCTTTCAAAAAACGGATAGCCTGTTTGGCGGTTAGGGCTCGATACATTAATATGAATATAAATAGAAACTTATAATGAGAATTTATTTTTTTCTGCTATTTAGCATTGTACGTGAAAATACGTGCATATCAGTGTGCTCAAAAGGCAACTTACGCTTTCGCACTAAAAAAAAAATTTAGATAGGGGGGGGGTTTCGGTTACCGTCACATCACGCTAGGGGGGTCTGGTCCAGCGTCACTTTTTGTCACATAGGGGGGAAGGGGGTTCATTTTAGGGAATTTTTAGCGTCACGGAGTTTATGGACAGCCCCTAAAAAGTCACACATAATCATGGAAATTAGTTATTTCCAAAAAACTCACTAACGGCTACTTTGCAGAAAAATTTCAATCGATAGCTTTTTGTAGCCTATAAAAATGTACTACCAAAATTTAACAATATTAAATAACACCTTAATACATTTTCATATAAATTTTCCACATTAACATAAGTACAAGGAAAGCATTATTGAGGATTTGCCTACCAAACATAGGTGCTAAGTACCATAACGAGGCAAAAGTAATGTCATAATATGAATTGGATGAGAATGTTAGATATGATCACGAAAAGTTTACTTAGTAGTGTGGAATCGATGGCATTATGTTGAAAAATGATATCGGTCAAATGACCGATAATTATGGCACATAATATATATGACATTACTTTTGACTCGAAATGGTACTTGGTACAATTGGTAAGGCCACTCCTCAATCAATAAAGTACAATACAGATTCGAATTTAAAAACCAAGCAAAAACATTTCAAAACCAAAAACTTTTTTATGTGATCGGCATGCTGGATTATGGTTTTATTTCGTGCAACTCACGCTTCAGGAAATACTTCAAAACCGTTTAAATTTCGAAAAACCAGTTTTAAGGAATATTAAAAACAGCTTTCTTAATTTAAGAGGAAAGAGTTCCCCTTTTTTATTTGATATGACTTAGAGTATCTGCAAAATTTATATTCACTGACTCATAAGTTGTTTAAAATAATGGAAGTGTAATATAGTATCTGTAGATTTTAAGATAATTTGTGCAATTCTATAGAATCAAAGAGTGAGCATAATAAAGTGTTAAGTCTTTCGTATAAGTCTGATTGCAATATATGTTTAAGTTTTTTTATTAATATACACTTATCAAAAATGTAACCAATAAATTTTTAAATAAAACATAATTATATCATAATTGTCTTTAATGTTAATATATATTGTATTAATAATATATAATAGTAATAATATATAATAGTAATAATCACCCCTGTCATCGTGGATACGATTTTCGTGAAACCTGCGAAAAAGATGATTACCGGACATAATCCCAACGGACATAATCCCCATTTCGTAAATGGGGACTATGTCCGAAAATTTTTCGGTCATAATCCCCATTTTGGCCATGGGGGTTATGTCCGCAAATTTTTCGGACATAATCCCAATGGGGGTTATGTCCAAAAAATGTAATTAAGATTGAACAAAATTTTTGCAATAATCCATTTAAAAAATTTATATAGTGTTGGATGTTATAGACTGATCCGCGGCCGAAGGCCGCCGCGAAGCCGATGTTGGATGTTTGGGAGTTTTAAATCCTTACCCCTTCTCTTATGAAAAATTACTGTGGCTAGCAAACTAGGTGTTGGATATATTATAGACTGATTCGCGGCCGAAGGCCGCCGCGAAGCCAGTGTTGGCTTTTTGGATTATAGATTGATCAGCGGCTGAAGACCGCCGCGGAAACGGTATTGGAATTTTTGGGAGTTGTAAATCCTGAGCTGCTTCTGTTGTCAATAACAAAATATCGTTATGGCGACTATGTCCGTTGAAAAATGGCGATTATGTCCGAATTACTTGCGGACATAATCCCCATATCGTGAATGGGGATTATGTCCGTGGGGATTATGTCACGGCACCGAAAAAGATATCATTGAATTCAAATCGTTACGAATTAAATTCGAAATTCGTAGAGTAGTATCACTGAATTCGTTCGTAACGTCAAATTTTACTAATTTTCTACGAAGGCATTTTTCTGTCGGAGAAATTTCGTAACTTAATTTAAAAATCAGGAGTGGAATCGGCTAAGTTGATAGTTGATTGTTAATTATCAAATATCACACTTTTGCTCTGTGTAAGACGATTATCAACTTTGATTTTTGATTATTGACTATCAACTATCGCATTTTGCTCTGCGTAAGGTGATAGTCAGCTTGATAGTAACATTTTATGTGTCATTTTCAAGTGATACCTATTTTGGTATCGTTTTTATGTATATTTGGAATATATAACTCCGTAAAGAAGATTTTAGAGTGCAAAACAAATTGTAAAAGATAAAAAAACTACGGTAAATTAAACGATGCACAATGGTTCGAAATTGCACATTAGCTTCCAAAAATGGACTGGGCCGATATTAATGAAATTAACATATTATGTTAGTATCAGAAAATGTCATATTATGGACTAAAAAAGTGTCACGCCCTCTAAAAAACTAATGCACCATATCTTTGAAACCATCCATCGTAGATAAATAAGACGTAATACATATGTAAAAAGCATTTGGACAAATAATGTCAAATAAAAAAAATGATCAGTACCACTCCCCCAAAAAATTGATTTACCATATCTGTGAATCTACTTGGGGGCCGCTCACATATTCCGTAACACGCCAGGAGGGAGGGGGGGTCGAACGATTTGTTACGAAGTGTTACGTGGGGGTGGGAAGGGTCATCAACTATGTTACGTAACGTCGATTTTATAATTTTATATGACAAAAAATTCAAATTCAAATTACCAAAACTAAGATTTGTTACGTTACTAGGGGCAGGGGGTTGTACGTTTTGTTACGTTGCAACCGAAAAAGAGGGGTCAAAATTAGTCAAAAATTGCGTTACGTAATATGTGAACAGCCCCTTAGCGTAGAGAAATGAAGCTTGGTCATATAAAAAAGGCTGCCGAAAAATTAATTAGGGTAATCTTGAAAATTTGTAAAACTGTCAAAAATCTTATTGATTTTGACAACTATTACAAGTTTACAAGGATTTCGAGGCATTTACACGTTATGTAACATCGTAAATTTATTTTAACTTTGATTTTTTTTTTTGCATGTTTTATTGTATTTTTAATTCTATTCATTAAATTGTATTTTTTAATGGAATATAATCTAGCTTTGTTTAATTTTTAAGCTGGAGTTGTTTTGTATGGTATAATCTTGTGGTATCCTCGGATTATATTTATTTTTGGATTTTAGCTAACGTGTATCTGTCGGTCAAGGATGGGACTGCGCCATGGGACAAATACATCTAGTCTCATTCAGCTCTACTATGGGGCGACAACAACATAAATCATGCCTATCAAACCCTCAGCATTTCCGTTTCCTCAATTTTCACATCTATCTCAGTGTCCTTCTGCCACCTTAATGCATTCTTGTCCAGCACGCAAGATTTTTTTTATATTTAACGTTGATGTGATGGCGTAGCCGCAGGAAACAATACCTCCATTTGCAGATGAGCCAGAGCTGGAAACATACCATTTTGCCAAAATAAATTCGGCATATAGTTATATGCTACATTACTCGTCCGACAGGTTTGGCAATTTATTTAGCCAAACTCGGAGTAACACCGCCGTAATTTTATACAGTTTTATTTTGATTTGGATGAAATTTAGACGTTTACATGGCATCCGATAATGTATTAAGTAAATCGCGTTTTGTTTTGACAACAAATTTTTTTTTGTTTATCAAATAAAATTCAAATGAAAATTCAAATTAAACTTCAAAATTGTAAGCGTTGCCACTTATCAAACATTATTTTGTGATCGCTTTACGCAGAGCAAATACAAGTTGATAATCAAAAGCGATAATCAAAATTGCGACTATCACCTTAGCCTATTCCACCCCAGTTAAAATCAAAAAAGTCATCAAAATGTAAGTAAATAATTAAAGAAAAAAGCTACCGAAAATTTAATTTGCATATTCACATATTTAAGTCCACAATTGTAACAACACGCCAGCAGTATTCCCGGCTGTTAGAACTTCTGCAAGAAAATCCGGAAATCGCGCAGGGCTATAGTAAGTGCCCCAAAGAAGAGGTGACAGCTTTTTGGCAAAAGGTTGAGGAGGAGTTAAACGGCCTGGGGCCAACTACCAAGAATTTTTCAAGTTGGAAAAAAGTAAAAATTTTGTATATTTTGTGCGTTTTTTAAGTATCCGTTTATTGTTTTAGGTGTGGCTAGACTGGAAAGCTTACATCAAGCGGAAGCTAATGGAGAATAAGCGAGAGCAGGAAGCAACAGGTGGCGGGAAATATAGGCAACACAGCTTTAACGAAATGGAAGACCAAATCATTGCACTGACAGCTTTGCAGACCAGTACATCTGGAGTTCGGAACACCATAAGTGTTGGAGTTCCTAGGACGGCGGAGCAAGCAAATGACGGGACCGATGCTGATGTATCCATGATGTCCCAGAACTTAAATTTACCGCGACGCCCTACACCTCCTCAAAAGAAAACTAGTACTGCAGAGATTTTGAAGGAACAATTAGAATTGTAGAAAAGCTACTACGAAGATAGCAAAAAGCATTTTGAGGAGCAGAATTAAAACGTATCTGCAGGCATACGCCGAATATATCGAGCACACGAAAAAATATATGACCTGAAAAAAGAGGAACTAGAAGAAACGCGTAGGCAGAGTACAGTAAATGAAAACCTCCTTCGGGAAACACCAAAATTAAACAGAAGATGTTAGAATTAGAGTTGGAGAAACTGCAACTTGGCAACGAAAATTATCCTTAAATAAAATATTGCAGATACTTGTTTTTTTTTTCAAATTTTTATTAAAAAATTATTCCTACTATTTTAATGTAAAAAATTAGTGTTTTATTTAAATCCCTGAACCCATAAAGCAACATTCACGATTTGAGTCACCTTCTGGGGTTCATAATGAAGTTCACATCTTAATCGATTTTTTAAGACTAGAGTTCGCCTTGTGGCCGAAATTCGACCATTTCGATTTGACCATAAAATAAAGGAAAAAGTTGTTATACCCTTCCTTGGCCGATAAAACACAAAAAGCTTTTAATATTCTTCCTTATGATTCGGGCTATCTGCATTGGTGCAACAGCTAAGTTGCAATATCGTACTTTCCTTTTAGACGCGTGTAACTCCTACTAAAGAGCAAACAGTTTTTGATATCTTTCTATACCTAAATTCATAAAAATCAATCATGCTATCGTGCTATATAGTGCCAACTCTATATCTATACCGAATTTCATAAAAATCGCATGCAGTATTTTCGCCGTGAGAGCGAAGATTTTTTTTATATTTAACGTTGATGTGATGGCGTAGCCGCAGGAAACAATACCTCCATTTGCAGATGAGCCAGAGCTGGAAACATACCATTTTGCCAAAATAAATTCGGCATATAGTTATATGCTACATTACTCGTCCGACAGGTTTGGCAATTTATTTAGCCAAACTCGGAGTAACACCGCCGTAATTTTATACAGTTTTATTTTGATTTGGATGAAATTTAGACGTTTACATGGCATCCGATAATGTATTAAGTAAATCGCGTTTTGTTTTGACAACAAATTTTTTTTTGTTTATCAAATAAAATTCAAATGAAAATTCAAATTAAACTTCAAAATTGTAAGCGTTGCCACTTATCAAACATTATTTTGTGATCGCTTTACGCAGAGCAAAGACAAGTTGATAATCAAAAGCGATAATCAAAATTGCGACTATCACCTTAGCCTATTCCACCCCAGTTAAAATCAAAAAAGTCATCAAAATGTAAGTAAATAATTAAAGAAAAAAGCTACCGAAAATTTAATTTGCATATTCACATATTTAAGTCCACAATTGTAACAACACGCCAGCAGTATTCCCGGCTGTTAGAACTTCTGCAAGAAAATCCGGAAATCGCGCAGGGCTATAGTAAGTGCCCCAAAGAAGAGGTGACAGCTTTTTGGCAAAAGGTTGAGGAGGAGTTAAACGGCCTGGGGCCAACTACCAAGAATTTTTCAAGTTGGAAAAAAGTAAAAATTTTGTATATTTTGTGCGTTTTTTAAGTATCCGTTTATTGTTTTAGGTGTGGCTAGACTGGAAAGCTTACATCAAGCGGAAGCTAATGGAGAATAAGCGAGAGCAGGAAGCAACAGGTGGCGGGAAATATAGGCAACACAGCTTTAACGAAATGGAAGACCAAATCATTGCACTGACAGCTTTGCAGACCAGTACATCTGGAGTTCGGAACACCATAAGTGTTGGAGTTCCTAGGACGGCGGAGCAATCAAATGACGGGACCGATGCTGATGTATCCATGATGTCCCAGAACTTAAATTTACCGCGACGCCCTACACTTCCTCAAAAGAAAACTAGTACTGCAGAGATTTTGAAGGAACAATTAGAATTGTAGAAAAGCTACTACGAAGATAGCAGAAAGCATTTTGAGGAGCAGAATAAAAACGTATCTGCAGGCATACGCCGAATATATCGAGCACACGAAAAAATATATGACCTGAAAAAAGAGGAACTAGAAGAAACGCGTAGGCAGAGTACAGTAAATGAAAACCTCCTTCGGGAAACACCAAAATTAAACAGAAGATGTTAGAATTAGAGTTGGAGAAACTGCAACTTGGCAACGAAAATTATCCTTAAATAAAATATTGCAGATACTTGTTTTTTTTTTCAAATTTTTATTAAAAAATTATTCCTACTATTTTAATGTAAAAAATTAGTGTTTTATTTAAATCCCTGAACCCATAAAGCAACATTCACGATTTGAGTCACCTTCTGGGGTTCATAATGAAGTTCACATCTTAATCGATTTTTTAAGACTAGAGTTCGCCTTGTGGCCGAAATTCGACCATTTCGATTTGACCATAAAATAAAGGAAAAAGTTGTTATACCCTTCCTTGGCCGATAAAACACAAAAAGCTTTTAATATTCTTCCTTATGATTCGGGCTATCTGCATTGGTGCAACAGCTAAGTTGCAATATCGTACTTTCCTTTTAGACGCGTGTAACTCCTACTAAAGAGCAAACAGTTTTTGATATCTTTCTATACCTAAATTCATAAAAATCAATCATGCTATCGTGCTATATAGTGCCAACTCTATATCTATACCGAATTTCATAAAAATCGTATGCAGTATTTTCGCCGTGAGAGCGTTTTTTTCATTTAGGGGCGTGGCACCGCTCACTGAAGAACGTAATGGTCATATTATCGTTCCTTAGTGCTAACCCTATCTTCGTACCAAATTTCGTTGAAACCGATGCAGCGGCTTAGCCGTGAGAGCGTTTTTACCATTTAGGGGCGTGGCACCTCCCACTGAAAAACATAATGCTCGTATAATCGTTCCTTAGTGCTAACCCTATCTTCATACCAAATTTCGTTAAAATCGATGCAGCGGTTTAGCTCTGAGAGCGTTTTTTTCATTTAGGGGCGTGGCACTGCCCACTGAAAAGATAATGGCCATGTTATCGTTCCTAAGTGCCAATCCTATCTCCATACCAAATTTCGTTGAAACCGATGCAGCGGCTTAGCCGTGAGAGCGTTTTTTCCATTTAGGGGCGTGGCACCTCCCACTGAAAAACATAATGCTCATATAATCGTTCCTTAGTGCTAACCCTATCTTCATACCAAATTTCGTTAAAATCGATGCAGCGGTTTAGCTGTGAGAGCGTTTTTTCCATTTAGAGGCGTGGCACCGCCCACTTAAAAAAAAAATATAGTCCTATGCACTGCTCCTCCTCACAACCTTTCCAACAAAAAAAGGTTGCAAGCATTTCACTAATGAGCACATACCTAAGATCCATGTGTTCCGTTCTCCATTTAGGTACTTCCTCTCAAAAAAAGCTCTTGCACTGCTTACATTCCATATGTGGGAATCGTGGTTGCTTCCAGGATACTGTGTATTAAAATAGCGTATCCGCATTTCATTATCGCACATCTGCAAGTATCAATTCTGTTAGAGATTTACAATACAAATATATTTTTCAGAACTTAAAATCATAGCATTAATCTGAAATATCCTTTCCTGTTAAAGAGAAATTTGTTTTCCTTGGGCGAAATAATTTTGATATGTGTCCCATCAACGCAAAGAATTACTCCCGGAAATCTATGTTTGGTGTAAAAATCCACCTTGGCTCTCCATTTCTCACTATCAGTCATATCCAGTTTTATCCATCGGGGACATAGCCGCCTTTGTAAAATCTGCAACACATCTTTTAGGACACCTGAAAATGTTGATTGCGCCATCGGCACATCAAAATCTTTTCCAACGCCGTGCTGGTAGCCTCCCTCGGCAAAAAACCTCAGCACTGAGGCCAATCGATGAAGCTCACTCATTAACACCTGAGCTTTCTTCCTCCAGAACACTAAGCACATACCTGAATGCAACTTTATTTAAGCGGTAGTTTTTGATAGACCTGGAATTTCAAACACTTGTAACACAACATCGCAAAAAAATGATTCTAACATTACGTCGTCCATTTCCATAAGGTTAGTTGCATCTCTCAACACCTTCCGCTGAACTTTGAGAGTTCTCTCGCTTTCTTCTTGTAATAGAATAACCGTAGACGCTAAGGAATCCATTATTTTGCACAACTATTGAAAAACAAATTAAGCTTTTGCAAAAACTTTATAATGAAAAATATTTTGAAGTTCAAATGTTTTCTTTATTTTGAATTCGAAAAGTCAAATAATCAGTTGAACAGTTGACAACTCATTTTCGAATTCGGATGGAATCAGTGATTGAAATTTGTTCGTATTCATAACAAACGTTCGTATTCGTAGCTTTTCTACGATGGATTCAGTGATAGGGGTGAATATATATTAATAATGTTCTGTGTTTTTGAGTAAAAACAACAACATTACAAAAACAAGGCAAAATGCATAGGCAAAAAAACCAAAAAATTTTGTTGGTAGGTTGGTTTTCGATACGTTTCACCCATAACCATATGGGATCTTCAGTCGAATTCACCTACAAACCAAGAACTCGACCAAGTATGCTTTATTCATTTTTTGCATAGATTAGACGAGAATCACAGCAAAAATTCAATGCAGCATATGCAAAGTTCGAATTTTTTTGTTTTTTTCCCTGTTATGCATCGCCCCGCTGTTTGTAAGTCGTTGATATTATACTTTTCTTGCAAAACGCCATTTTGATATACATTTCTGATACAAAATTGATATCAGCGGCTGATAAATTTTTGATTACATTTTGATATACACACCTGTCCCCACGTGTTTTAAATAAAAAGTGCTTGCACCCAAAATGTTTTTTTGGGGAAATATGCGGAATGCCTCTAGGATCAAACATATATAGCTCTTTTTTCAAAGTGAACGGCACTTTTTCAAACCAGGGCCGAAAAACCCATTTTTTAGTTCAAAAAATGCACGAAAGACGCCATTGGCAACATTGGTTGATTTATATAAAAAGTAATTAAAATGATTATGGTAAATTACAAGTGATAATAATTACTTTTTACAGAAACATTCTTAAACATCATAATCATTTTTAACAACTTTTTATTTAAATCAACCAATGTTGCCAATGGCGTCTTTCGTGCATTTTTTGAACTTTTTTTAGGTTACGATATTTCGGAGAAAAATAAAGACATCGATATAAATCAAAATGAGTTTTGAAGAAAAAAAATAGTACTTTTAAAAACTTTATCAAGTTTTATGATAAACAATTACCTGCTCCTGTTATATAATTTCAAAAATGGTGAAAAAACCGTACATGAAAAAATTTCAGGTTAGGATATCTCAAAAATCAGAAGTGATAGGGCAATTTTAAGATCAGATTCGGATTAACCATCAAAAAATACATTAGAATTGACTATTTTTGTTTCTATATATTGATCATTATTTTTTTTGTACGCAAAAATTAAATTTTTTAATAGAAACACAAAAAATTAAGTAAAAACGCAATATCTCGTAAACGATATTTTGTAGGGTTTTTCAGTTTACTGTTTTTTAATTTACGGACAAGCAGGTTACTTTCTGCATACTCTTTTTTTGTATCCGTTTTAGTCAACTTTTTTTTTTTGGTTTTAGTATAGAGCACAGTGCTAAAAAATGGGTTTTTTGGCCCTGGTTTGAAAAAGTGCCGTTCACTTTGAAAAAAGAGCTATATATGTTTGATCCTAGAGGCGTTCTGCATATTTCCCCAAAAAAACATTTTGGGTGCAAGCACTTTTTATTTAAAACACGTGGGGACAGGTGTGTATACATTTCTGATACAAAATTGACATGTTTTTCAATGATATCAAAAGTATATCAAACTGATATACAAACTAGTAAGGGTGTAACTTTTGGCCTGGCCAAAAAATAAATACCCTACACTGCAGTTTTTTCAAAATTTTGCTTACATGTATAGATTTTAGTGTCAGAGTGATATTTAGTTGGATTATCTCAAAAAACTCCTTCAGTATAGCATTTTGAAACTTTTGCTTATATGGGAGGTGCCACGCCCCTTGTCCGATTTCACCCAATTTTTGCTGAGAGCTTTCATTTATAATTTTTAGTGTCTGAGCCAAATTTGGTTCGAATATCTCAAAAAACGCTTTCAGTATAGCGTTTTGAAGATTTTGCTTATATAAGAGGTGCCACGCCCTCTTGTCCGAATTCGCTCAGTTTTTTCTCAGAGCTTGCGCTTACAATTCGTAGTACTTATGTGTATTGTGGTTGCATTGTCGTGAAAAATACTCCTAAAATTGCATTTTGAATATAGTTTTTGTATGGGCGGTAGGCGTGTCCGTTGACCGATTTCGCTCATTTTCAATCCCCCGAGCGGAGGCAGTGTACCAAATTTCATTGAATTATCTTGCTCAGTTTTCTCAAAAAGTGTATTTCAACACACAGCCAGCCACCCAGCCAGCCAGCCAGCCTGCCAGCCAGACAGACGGAAATGGCTATATCGACTCAGGAGGTGACGCTGATCAAGAATATATATACTTTTCTATACCTGCCACGCCTCCTTCTCTGCGTTACAAACGGAAGGACAAAGTGAATATACCCTGGGTGTAGGGTATAAAAATGGATATCAGCGGCTGATACATTTTTGATATCATTTTGATATACATTTCTGATACAATGACAAGAACTTGACAAGTTTTTTTTTGTTGTTGTGGTTGTGCACTGTTACCCTGTTACTCTGTTACTTAGAACGTTACTCTAAATCGTGAATACCCCTAATATAACTTATAAATGAAAGGAGTGGATCCTGCTTTTAGTAAAATATTAAATTAAATTCTTTAATTGAAGTATTTAAAAAAAAATGTAAGTTTCCATCTCAAACTAAAAAAGCGATTTCCCAAAAATTGGCTTGTACTGCAAAACAATATTCGGCCGACGAGGTGCCAGTATCGAATAAAAAAAAAATCTGTTACTGAAGGGGCCCGGTGTATAATCAACCCCGAGCCCGGATCTTCTCTCCACGCCCCTGAGCACACGCGTTACGTGCATTTGTTGTCAAGCGATTGATGCGCGCACTGCCCTCTATATAATGGACCCTTAAGCTGTCACCCGACGTGCACGTGTGATGTCATAAGATAGCGGCGTAATTTCCGTCATTCTTCATTTGACATTAAAGTTCCCACCAAAAGCAAAAACAAAAAAACTTTTCAATTCAAATAAGAAAATAGCGCCATTGGAGTTGGATTGTAAATCGCAATTTTATAATTTTAGAAATAAATTAAACATAAAAATATTCATAAATATGGACTACACTACAATTGCACCATGGAAAGCGGAGGAGAAAGAATTAAGTGAAAAATTGTATAAAAAATTGCAGGGCTTGATGTTATTGTATCCCGCTACAGACGATTTTCGCAAGTGTTTCACAGAAGAAATGTTTTTAAAACCAAACCAGCACGCATTCTTCCAGGTGATGCACTACCTTTTCAAACTACACGATCCTATTGAATTCCGAAAACGCTTCTACTGGCCAATTACCGATAAAAAAGGTGAAGCCAATTTTCGTGCCTCAACTGTTGAGTACCTAAAGCATATAAACGAAAAGCATCAACTACATTGGAATAATGTTAAATCCTATTTAGTTGTGATGCCTGGAGGCATGAAATTTATAAACTTTCTTCTTGATTTTGTGAGTTTTGTTGTTCAGGAGCAAATAAAGCAACGAGAAAAGTACTTATCAATGTCCAGTGCAGAGTTTTCTGTAGATGATGCAAATATAAAACGGATGCAAGTTCAAAATAAATTCCTTAAGGAATACGCATCAGCATTTATCAAGGAAGCCTCAAATCACAGCGTAAAGGTACAAGATAAAACCAAATTAATTAAATCGACGTTAACTCAACTGGCAACGTCGACGGCACATGTGCTAGATAACTTTTTAAAAGCCTTTGAAGCAGATAACTATATTTTATTTCAACAAAATTTTAACACACCCATCGATAATGTATCTTCTGTTGAGCAATTATTGGCAGACTTGAAAGTTGCTATGGATGAATTTCAAAATAAGGAATCTGCATTGAAAATTGATAAAAATGCTGTTCGGCAGTCGTTGTTGAAGATAAAGGAAATGTTTCCAACGCGATTGGCTGTAGATGGTGAAGGTTTGTACAAATTCAAAAAACTAAAATCATATCAAAGACTATAAACATACTAAGGTATGGAGGATCTAAAATAGAATACCTACCTACATATGAGGTATTTATTCATTAACCTGACTGATTTGATCATAAGCTGTCATAAAATGCAAGTAAATGGCACTATCATAAAGGTATAGAAACAAATGTGACAATCCCTCCTTTATTCATGGACATGTTTGATAGTGACATCTAGTTGCATTTGACGATAACTTGTGATCATACACCATCAGTAAATGAATGCTTTACTTTTCAAGTTACTGTCATCGTTACTTCATCATTGAAAATCTTGAAGTATTTATACTTTAGGCCAGAATAATTGAAGATGACCATATTTTGTTCAGTTAGTTTCTTTTGCCCCACCATCCATGGTGTACATACATATACATGTCTGTAATATCTTCTGACCAAACTAAATTATTAATGTGACTTATATTTTTAGAATTGGAATTTCAAGCAACACCATATAATGCTTCAATAAGAATTAACAGTCTCATATCTGCTTTTAACTGTATCTATCCGATTATTGAAGAGCAACTTATAGCTGCTGAGCAAATGCCAAGATGCAGCAATTTCGTTATAGAAGAATTGGCAAGACTTAAATCAGAGTTACAACACATTGAATTTCAAATAACGGACTTTCAAAAAAATATTAATATGCAAATGAAAAAGATTTCTATTGAGAATAATCAAGATTTACATACGCCATTGCGTCCTTTAAATAAAAATTTAATACCTGCTAACAACGAAAACACATTACTTTCAAAAATTGTTGCTACACCACCAATTAAACTTGAAATGCAAGACTCCAACATAAAACGTTTACCATTTCTTGATGACTGTACCTTGAACACTGAACGCTCAATGATAGCAAGTGCAAGAGCAGGCATGGAAAATTTCAACAACTTACTTGGTATAGTTTTTATTTTATGTTAAACTATATATTATTGAAATTTATTGTTTATAATTAGCTCTTCCACGTTCTCACCGAAAACAAAAAAGTCCTGAAATATCAATGGAATTCAATAACACCTTACAAAAGTCAAAAATCATTGATCCAATGGAATTACTGCGCACAATTCAGAAAGATACTACTAAAGTCAAGTCATTGCCACAACAATGTCTTTCAACTTTAGGCAGTAATTGGAAGAAACGCCAAGCTATTTTCGGTAATGACATTGCCTTACCAACACCCACGGTTCCGATACATGCTAACAGTCCTTTCAAGAACCGTGCGTTTTCAAATAATTTATCTAATTGCGAGAAGGAACAGTCAAATGGTGCAACACATTACAACGAAACTTTAACACCACTAACGCCAATTACACCATTCAATTCAAATGAAAATGAACATACACGTATAGCGTGTCAGCAATTGTTAGAAACAAGCGCTAATAGCAGTAAAGCTGCTGTTAACAGTCTTATATTTCCAAAAAAACTATCAGCTGTTAAGAAAGTTTTAGATGCTTCGCTAAATTTTCAAAATCTTAGCACGAGTCCCTCAGGTCGTTTGGACCCATTGGTTATTATGGAGCCAAATGTTTTATTATCACCAAAATTGTTGATGAATGATGTATGCGCACCTGCAGATGCAGAAAAAGTAGATCTGCTTGAACAAGATAATAAAGAAAATGATCTGTGGACAGACTTATACGAAAGTCACCCTCAAAGCGAGATTTTTAATATATCCGATGGCGTACTTCGCGATGTTACAATGTAATTATTGAAAAGTAGCTATTAATTTCAATACGTAAGTTATCTTATATTTTTCCTATATCAACAAAAAAGCATGCATGATGCCGAGTAAAATTAGATTGATTTTGATGAAGTTTTTACTGTTAAATAAAGCTGCGGTTTATTACAAATATGTTTACATATATGAGTTGTCCAGTTGCAAAACCCGACACGACCCGACAGCGGGTGAAAATGATAAAAACTCATAGTTATCAAAGTAAAAACCCTAAAAATTTGAGGTCTTATTTCAAAATTTTGCAAAGCGTTTAATTAGACTTAAAGTCTGTTTAATCATCCGACCAAAAGGTATTTTATATTTTTTATTTATATAATTATTGATAAGTAGCAGGTTTTGTTACCGTATTGTATGAGATTAATTTAAAATAATTAAGTTGATATATTGATCGCCAGATAGTGTAAAAGTTCATTTTTCAAACCCTAACAAACTATTATCCGAACATTTCCGAACTTAAAGCTCAATTATCTTTGTTATTTTGTTATAACTTTGTCATTTGCTTCACACATATAGGGCCTTATGGATATGCCTGGTAATTCCTTTCCGAGGATATATTCCCTCCTCGAGAGATCTTTTAGGATTTCAGGGATGTTTTTTTTACCAATATTTCTCCGAATTTCTAATTTTCCAATTGACAATGATGTCAGCTTAGTGCTTTCCCACCAGATAAAAAACTAAATCTGGTGGGAAAGCACTAAGCTTTTTTTTTTAAATTAATAAGCGAAAAAAAATGGTTTAGTCCTTAGTGCGTTTTTTAAAACTAGTTTATTTTAGGAAGATTTTAATTCTAAGAAAGAATATGTTATAAAAAAGTTTCGCTAGGATGCAGTTTCAAAGATACATATAACCATATATTCGGATACAACATTTAGAAAAACCGGTAAAAGTTGGAAACCATCGGATGGATTGCAAAAATATTGGTGTCTTATGAAAGGTAATTTAATAAGCTATAAATTACCGTACTTGTGTTCTCGAGAACACTTTTTGATGATAAGACTCATAGAGAACGTTCAAGTGTTACGTAAGTAGACTTTCAACGATTTTAAACCCCCTGTATAACGGTAATAAAATCAACTACGGTTATTGTTTAAACATAAAATCATTTATTATTTAAAA
Source organism: Calliopum simillimum (assembly GCA_951812925.1). Classification (NCBI taxonomy): domain Eukaryota; kingdom Metazoa; phylum Arthropoda; class Insecta; order Diptera; family Lauxaniidae; genus Calliopum; species Calliopum simillimum. The sequence continues at coordinate 99,696,397 of OX638368.1, read as the reverse complement.
ACACTTCATATTTGTATTTACTACTCATAAAAACCTTTTGTATTTTATTCAGTACATAGGAACATTGGTCTGATTTTAGGCTTAAATTTCGGTCCAGGAAAATCAATTTTTATCGGTCTTATCCATGTCATAATAGGATTGTTACATGGTCGCTGTTCCATAAGTTCCATTGTACCAATTGATTTTTTATAATTTAACAAATTAAATTCATATTGGCGTTGTTCGTAATACAAATCATCATATTTATTCAACACATCACCATGTTGTTCAACTACTTTCTTCCCAGTTATGTCAACTACATGACAAAATTCCATCTTATCCATAAATTGTTTTAACTCATTTCTAATGACATCTGTGTTGATTTTAAACTTTTTCGACTGTAAATGTCGTAACTTTGGTATTGTTTGCAACATAGTTGAAATACGTTCCTCAAGATTTGTTATACGTTGTTCGAGTATTTGAAAGTTTTCCACAATCAATTTATTTTTATCATTTTCATTTAACATTTCAACAGTCACCTCAATCTCCTGATTGGTATCCTCTGATTCACTCGGTCCAGTTGTAGTGGTTTTACTTTCATCTTCATGTATAACTGTAATTTTTTCTTTGAGGCATCTTTCGATGAGTTGATCGATTTCTTCCTTGCGTATAAATTGATCAGATATACATAATTCCTGTAGTATGTTCTGTACCTCCTCACGCACCAAACTTGTTATTGAAAAAGTATTATAAAAGGGTTTCTGATCAGATATGCTTGTACTTGACTGAGATCCATTAAAATCCATCATAGCAATAATAATTTCTTTTGTAAGCGGTATGAGGCGCTGATGACCTGTGTTGCTACTCCAAATACCTGGTACTATATATTTTTGGTATTGCTGTTGTTTTTCTTGTTGCGTTAAATCGCTAAGACCGCTTTCCATAAACTAATTCACATATACAAAATTGTATTATTTTTTTAGAATTTTTCGAGTTTTTTTCACTTAAAATTTTGTCTTTGACTTAATGAAAAAAATTTTAAACTACAATGCCGAAATTTTGAAAATTCTTTCAATGCATGGATTTATAAACTTAATTTTTGTTTTGAATTGTAGGTAAAAATATATGTAGTAATAGTGAAAGGCTTTTTTGCTTCTTGGTGTGACCTTTATCTCCTAATTGAGCATAGTACATTCATAAAACGCCTCCGTCCACACGGTTTGTCACTAGTGCTAGTATCTTTAATTCTTTCCATATTTTCCCCGATTCACGAATATATCGTTATAGAGATCGTTTCCTTTATTGGTGATTTCAAATGAGGACGACCATGAAAGTGAATATCCAATGTTAATGTAATGAAAAAAATTCTAAGCCCAACAATTTTCCACATAGGTTTGTAATGACCCTGGGCAAAAAAAAAGTCATCCACATTGTTCATGTTAAATTGGCTGGTAGTCGGAATATATTCCTTATTTATAGTTAATCAGAGTAAGTCATATCTACGGATGATAAACCGTTTTTTTTTTTTGGGAAAGTAAAAATACAAATTTTATCAAAAAGTGTCACGACGAATACATACAGACTAGCTCCGTTCCAGAAGTTTTTTAGTTAAATTTTGAGTTAAATTTTTAGTTAAATAATTTGAGAGAGTAACAGCAAAATTGCTCTCAGCAAGAGATTTAACTACAAAATTTACTGGAACAAGGTTTGGTCAAAAATTTGTTTAAAAGTTCTGTCAAAAATATCTAAAATAAACAAATAAATTGAAATTCGAAAATTAACAAAAAACGTTGATTTATTTAAAAAAAATTTTAAATTTTACACGTATATACAAACATGAACGTAGAAAAGCTATTGTGCAGTGATGACAGCGAGTGGGAAGAGGAAGTGGTAAGTTATTTTGCACCACAAACAAGCACATCCTTATGTTCCGTCTTTTAATTTTATGTTTTATATTTTTTCAGATGAACGAAGAGAGACTTTTTTCCAGTGAGGAAATGGTAAGTGGTTTGCGCCACCATCCATGGAAACTGACGACGTTTTCAATGTTATATCATTCGTGTTTGCGTTCAGCTTCATGTTTTTAATCTGGGATGCGTAAATTGCTAGGCCGGCCTTTTGTGATTCCAAGGTCTTCAATCTTGTTTTGCATATCTGAAAGTTTTGAAGATAGAAGACAAATGTCGCCAGCGTAGTCGAGATCTTCTAGATATTCGGTAAAGTTCAATTGGATACCACTTTTGGCCTTATTAAGAGCTTTATCTAGGATATCGTCAAGAACTTGCTTTACGCCTGAATTAGTGGTGAATGTCGGTGACAACAATCCGTTGTGTAACACGCTGCATCTAAAGCGTTCATATTGTGCACGTACTAAATTTATGGCCTTTGGGTGTCACTCATGATCGGTTTGGCCGGAGTCCTGCTTGTTGCTCTCAGATTGTTGAATCAAGCTTTGCGCTTACCCTGTTTAGAAGCACTTTTGTTGGCAATTTGACTAGCATGCCATGTGGTCAATCTTCTGGCAAACGCTCTTCGCTTCAGATTTTGGAGAGCAGAGGATGGAGAATTTGAGCTGAGGTAATGGGGCATGCTTTTAACAGTTCAGCAGGTATTTGGTCTATGCCGGTGGTCTTGTTGTTTTTCATGTATTTCATAGCTTTCACAATTTCATCGGTTGTAGGCAGTTGTGTTTTTATTCGACAACAACAGCGAGTCACTGCGGCAGTTGTAGTTGGTGATTCTGGTTGCGGGATTCAGTATGTCACAAAAATACTTATTCCATCTCCCTAGTTGGTCGTCCGTAGATGTTAAGAGATTTCCGCTTTTGTCTTTGATAGGGCGATTCTGTTGGTGTTTTCTGCCAGATAGTTTGCGGGTGATATCGTAAAGCTGCCTGAGATTTTGAGCATTAGCAGCGCTTTCGGCTACGCTATCGAAGTCGTTATACATTCTTCTTTTGTATTGTCGCCTGACTTCTTTATTGAGAGAGTTAAAGACTTTTTCGGCGTCGTTCTTTTGCCTTCTAGTTTTAGCGTCGTCCCTCAGTTTTTTTGCGGTTCTTTTTTCAAGAAGACACCACGTTTCCTCGCTTATCCAATGCTTCTTGTATTTTGCTATTGCTTCTAAACTAATAAATTTTCCATTTCAAGATGCACATGGAAATGCTTATGTCCAGTGATGCAAGCGAGCGGGAAGAGGAAGTGGTAAGTTATCTTGCACCACTAACAATAACATCTTTATGTTCCTTCTAATTAATTTATATTTACTTTTTTTTTAAGGTGAACTTAGAAAGATTGATGACGCGTGAAGAAGAAAACAGGGGGAACAGTGTAACTGATGACTTGGGTAATTTGTTTATTTTATTTATTTATTTTTATTTTATTTATTAAAAAATAAGTTTAATAAGACTTAGCATCTTTTGGCGTTAGGAAATAAAGCCCAAGGAAATAACGCCAAAAAAAAAAACGAAATAACGCCCAAAAAATAAAATGACGTAATAATGCCCAAAATAAAAAACGAAATAACGCCCAAAAAATATGAAATATCGCCCAAAAACAAAAACAAAATAACGCCCAAATTATTTTCATATAAATTTGGGCGTTGTTTCGTTTTTTTTTTTTAAAGGAAATAACGCCCAAAAAAAAAAACGAAATAAAGCCCAAATTTTTGGGCGTTATTTCCAAAATGATCGTCGCCCAAATTTATATGAAAATAATTTGGGCGTTATTTCGTTTTTTTTTGGGCGTTATTTCCTAACGCCGCATCTTTTGCAAACATGAAACAAATGGATAAGGTCATTTGATGCTTTAATGCACCTACATTCACTTGATTTCTTTAATATGTTTTATGCTTTTTTTAAAAACTTTATTCTATTTACTTAAATAATAAAATCTTTAGTTAAAGAGTATATGGACTCAAGTGAGTCAAGTGAGTCCAGTGAGTCAAGTGAGTCGGATACCGAAAGCGACGAAGACTTAATGGAATTTTTAAGGGGCGACGAAGCATTTGTAGAGCAAGAAAATTTGATAACTCAAGAGTTATTAGACAGTAGCAAATTCCACGTAAAGCGAAATTGTATTAAGAACTACGTGAGAGATATCTTGCCAACATATACTGAGACCGAGTTCCGAACGCACTTCAGGGTTACCAAATCTATGTTTCAAAGTCTCACCGAAAAATTTAAGGAATCGGACTCATATAAAATCTTGCGTGAGGATAAGCGTCTTTCTCCAGAGACTCACATGGCAACTTTTCTTTGGTTTGCCGGTCACGAAGCGTGCAGCTTTAGAGACCTGAGTGACCGTTTTGACTTGTCGCTGTCTTCGGTAAACCGAGTCATAAATAGAGTTACCATGTTCATTAGTAGCTTGAGCCCCGGCATTATTGTTTGGCCAGATGAAGCCAAAAAAATTGAAACCAGCAATTATTTTAGAAGCAAAAGCGGATTTCCTTCAGTAATTGGTAAGTCACAATTGAAGTAGGTTTTTTATGTGTACGGCCTCTTAGAAACGATATTTACCTTATTTTTTTTTCGCTCCATTGGCTTTTCTCGGAACGAAAAAAAAATGCAGATATCGATTTAAAGGTCCTTACTTTTGAATTGGTTTCGGGATGTTTTTTCTTTTTTTGCTTTATACAAATCGATCCAGTTTAATATAAAAATATAAAAATGTCGTAGGTTGCATAGACGGAACACACGTCACAATTGACCCGCCACTAGGCTGTAAGGATGATTATATCGACCGCAAGGGAAATGTTAGCATTTGCCTACAAGGAATATGTGACGAAAAAAATAAGTTTATAAATATTTTTGTTGGATACCCAGGGTCATCTCATGACAGCTGGATTTTTCAAAATTCGCCAATATTTCAAAAAATGTCGTCGTATTGTGGCCGTAATATTTTCATATATTAGTTAACTTACTTAATAATTGCATTAAATTATATATTTCAGAATACTATTTACTTGGAGATTCTGCATATCCATGCTCACAATATTTAATCACTCCTTACAGAGACAATGGGCATTTAACTCATTCCCAGAAACAATTTAATATTAAATTAAGCTCATGTCGGGTAGCAATTGAACATGCTTTTGGGCTTTTAAAGCAAAGATTTCGGCAGTTGTATTACTGCAAACTCAAAGGTGCGGAAAAACTTTGCCATTTCGTGAGGGCATGTTGCGTTCTTCACAATCTTTGCTGTGAGGATGATCTGGAGTTCATTGCAGAGCATGTTACTGAAGCTGAACCAACTGATGAACCAGTTGAAATAGTGAGGGGTAATGTGGCTCGCGACTTAATTTCTGAAGAGCTACAAAGGTCGCAAAATTAGTTTAAGGTACAATATACATAATTATATTAAAATAAATAAATTTCATCTTAATTTACACTCTCACATCTATTATATTACTCACAGAAAAAAGTCATAAGACAGAATCTAAGCAGAAGCATTTTAGAACCGACAACGAAACATTACCATAGCGGCGACTACAACCGTTAGACAAAATTCAACAACTTAGTTTGAATTAATTTTTTTATTGAGCTATTAATTGATATCATGTTGTTAAAGATACAGTATTTTTTTATCTCTTTGATATTATTATTAAAATAGTTATTATTTATGTTTAGCATTAGATTTGGGTGTTAAAATTGATTGTTATTATTTAAAACCAACAATTTTGATATTGTTTTCAAAAAATCCTCTCTACCATAAATTTGTTGTCTGAAAATAATTATTAAAATAGCTTCAGTATATTAAAAATAAGAAATTTATTTAATTTTATTTATTAGTATACTTAAATAGAAATAATAAATAACATAAATATTAACATAAAAAAAATACTTCAATTCTTTAAATACTAAAAAAGTACAAATTAAATAAGATACGTTGAATCAGCTTTTTATTTCCTCGCGATCAGAATCTGAGCGATTTCTTCTTTTCGCCGTGCTTGAGCTTCTTGCCTTTTATTTTTCTCTTCTTCCCTTATGTGTTTTGCTTCCTCCCTTTTATTTTTCGCTTCCTCTCTCATATGTTTCGCTTCTTCCCTTTTATCTTTCTTGTCGAAATATTCTAAAATTCTGCTGTGGAAATGTTTCCTTTCGGCTGTCATTTCTTTCACACAAGCTAATATTTCATCCTTATGAGTGTCCTTCTTTTTATGGGTTTTTGCGATTGGTGAATCATCTGTGTAGAAAATAAAGAAAAATCAAAACTAAAGCAAAAACTGTTTTGCAACAAATGGTTTTTCTTACTAGAGCAAGTGGAGTCTTCTCCAAGAGAAAGAGTAGCTTCTGTTCCACAATCGTAGCAGTTACCATCATTTAGACCTTTTCCACTACTACCACTAGGGATATCAGCATCAGATCTTGATATGCCATCTACACACTCGTTGTCCAGCACAAAATCTGGGTTTATGCCCCTCCTCTCCGACAATATTTGATCCAATTCGCTAAAAAGTCAAAATTTAAGTTTTTCGGATACAGTAGATTAAGTAGCCAATATACATAACATATATGAATCGGAAATTGAAAAAAACTGTCCTATTGATATGTTTTTGTGTTTAATGGAGAATTGCATGTCTTTAAATTTAGATAATATTCTAATGATTGAAATAAACCAGTTTTTTTTTTTTTTTTTTTATTTTCTTGCGGGAGTTTTCCAAATGCTTCAATTGAAAACCCATTAAATCGCCTGAAAAGTTCTTAAAACATGTCTACCTCTTCATTCAACGTATTTAAATGGTAAGATCTGCTGTCACATTTTCACTATAAGGCATTAAATCGTCGTCTGAGTTCTCTTTTGCCCCATAAGCATATTCGTTAAAAAAGCAAAATAATATATCTTTTGTCGAAACAAACGCAAGTTATTTACTTTTGTTTTTTTAACAAATATGCGTATGGGGCAAATGAGAACTCGGGCGACGAAATGCCAAATAAAGATGAGAAACCCTACAAATGTTTTAGTTGAAAACCCATTAAAACGCCTTAAAAGTCCCTTAAACCTGTCTATCCCCTAATTCAATGTACTTAAATGGTAAATTCTGCTGTCACATTTTCACTATAAGGCATGCAAAGCCAAATAAAAATGTGAAACCCTACAAATGTTTTAATTCAAAAACCCATTAAATCGCCTGAAAAGTCCCTAAATCCTGTCTACCTCTTCATTCAACGTTCTTAAATGGTAAGATCTGCTGTCACATTTTCACTATAAGTCATGTAATACCAAATAAAAATGTGAAACCCTACAAATGTTTTAATTGAAAACCAATTAAATCGCCTGAAAAGTCGCTAAAACTGTCTACCACTTCATTCAACGTGCATAAATGGTAAGATCTGCTGTCACATTTTCACTATAAGGTACTAAACGGCAAATAAAAATGTGAAACCCTACAAATGTTTCAAACAACATCTATAAAATAATAACACAGAAAACTTTGACTCTCTTTTCCAGCCGATTTAGTGAACCGATTTGAGTATATCTTATACCATTGTAGGTTTAGCTTACCTTACCGATGCAACGCCCTTAAATGGAAAATACACTCTCACAGCTGAACCGCAGCTTCGATTTTCATCAAATTTGGTATGGAGATGGGGTTAACACTTAGGAACGATAATATGATCTATTTTTTAAGTGAGCTGTGCCAATTAAATTCATATTAAAGTGGTCGAATTTCGGCCACTAGGCGAACCTAGTTCTAAAAATTGCCCCAAAACTGAACGAATTCAATTTAAATACATAAAATACTAGCAAAATATCATTATATTGCACATCTTCTGTCTAGACAGAAAAGATGGACATCATCCAAATTAAAACCATCCCGCCACCCACAGGAAAAGGCAGATCAACGTTTGCCGGACCAGTTGATTAAATAATAATTTCTTACCATTGGTATGGGCATGTTTTTCGACTTCTGCCAGTTTGAGAGTTGTTCAACTTTGTTTGCTTGTATCGTTTTACCAGGCTCGAATACTTCCACTGCACTTGCAATGCAGTGAAGTTATAGTTTTCCTCAGCCATCCTGCGTGAAATGACTTGCCACATTTTTGATTTGTTTTTTAGATCCATCGATTTGCCGACCTTTGGGCGAAGCTCATCAATCAGAGATAGTAAAAGTTTTGTTGGAGCATCCAACCAGTTTTGTGACCGCTTATGTTTTTCGTTGTTTGATCCTTCATATTCTTGAGTTTCATCAACATACTCATCTTCCATGTAGTACTCCAGGTCTTAAATAATAAAAACACTTCTGTTAACAAAACTTAACTTAAACTAGTAAGGGTGTAAATTTAGCCTGGCCAAAAATTAAATACCCTTAGCTGAACTATTTCGAAAATTTTGCTTGTATATTTTTACTTACCATTTAAAACTGCTGAATTATTTTCCATTTTAGTTTTATTTATTAAAAAATATTTATTTATTTGTAAAATTTATATTTTGAATGTATTTTGAAATATTTATTTTTGAAATTTTTTGACGGTTAATTTTTTTAAATTTTTTTTTCATCCGCACCCACCGCACATATAAAATTTTTTGTCAGTTGTGACGTTTTTGAAACTTAACAAATTTTGCCTATAGAAATTCTTTAGGTAAAATTTGGTTATTTTTGTTTTGATCAGCCATGTTTTTTTTCGCTCTCACTTGACTAAATTTTGTATACGGGAACAAGATTTAGTCGACTTAAGGTAACAAAAGGTAACAAAAGTTAACTTTTGTTTCGTTCTGGAACGGAGCTACTATCTGTTATAAAAACCTTTAAAATTTGGCAACTGGTTGGGGGATTGCCAAATCAAGGAGTCCTTGGTGGACTATGGCACCCACCAATAAAGGTCGACTGAAATACATGGAGTTGGTGCGATTCTTTTTATGGTTATTTGAGTTATCGCCAGTGCATAAATTACCTTAAGTTTTCAGCGAGAACTTTCGTAAACTTCCTTAAAAAAGGGTATAAAAGCTGTCTAAAATTTTGGAAAATGTCTTGTAATTTATGTACGTAAAAGGCCGTGTGGTTGTTATTTGTATTAAATTTTAAAACAAAAAGTCCTTTGACTTCATTCAATTGTTTTGGTCCTCATTCTCTTTAAACCATTCTTCGTTTTCCTTGACAATTTCCAACACGGTTAAAGTTCTATAATTGATTTCAAGAATTTCCTTACTTTTCAGGAATAGATAAATATGAGTGAGCATATAGCTTTTTGCAGTAAAACCGCTATAAAATAGTCGATCCAAAAAAGGAAAAAGCGAGAGCCATCGAGTTGGCACTTGACGAATTAGATTTTTATATCGTATATATTTTTAGGAAATGTCTATACGGGGCGTTCCGCGTACGCGAAAACTCCTCTCTCTCTCTCAATTTACTCAATTAGCGTACGCGAAACTCAATTAGCGTACGCGAAATCCAGTGAAGTTTTTTCCCCCGGGGAACTTGATTAATTTATGTACTGATCCGCGGCCGAAGGCCGCCGCGAAGCCGGTGTCGGATGTCTGAAGGGTTTAAATCCTGAGCTGCGGCCGCAGGCCGCCCACTTACCCCTACTTTTATGTAAAATTACTGTTGTAACGAAGATGCGTCCCGGGGGAAAAAACTTCACTGGATTTCGCGTACGCTAATTGAGTAAATTGAGAGAGAGAGAGGAGTTTTCGCGTACGCGGGCCGCCCCGTATAGACAGACTCATATTTTTATTTGCATTTCATTTCCTTAGTCCGAAATTTATTCCGTCATATATGTACTTATCTGAACATCGGACTGAAAATCTGCACAATCCAATCGATTCTATCTGGTAACCCTTAAAGTGCACGTATATACGGTAATTAAAATTGCACGTATAAGTGGGGTGTCACACGAAGGGCACGGGCACGTAGGGCACTTCGAGCATGTGGGCAAACGGAGGGTAATAAAAAGCACCACTTCCCTCCGCTTGCCTACAAATTTGACGTACCCGTGCCCTTCTTGTGACTTCACCATAACGGAACAAGAATTAAGTGGAGCTACAAGCAACGCCTCGAAAGAAAAAGTTGAAGCCCAGCATTCGTATGGTGTGAGCCACAAAACACAACGCGTTGAAAGTCAAAAAGCCGATGCGAAATGTTTAGAGCTTTCAACTTTTTCTACGCTTTCTCGCATCAAGCTTATTTAACAAACTTCAATTTCAACATATTTTTTCGTCAACTGTCAACTGCGAAAAAATTATCCAGTAACTAATTTTGGAGGAGTAAAAACTATTTGCTCGCAAATAGAAAAAAATGCTTTGTGTGAAACAAACACAATCCAGTACCAATTATCCAGTAAAGACTAGTAAAGCATAAACATCTAGACATCAGAGCATAAAATTTGTGTTTCTTTTTTTGTTCAGAGTGAAATCAGAGCGCGCTCTATGAGCTCAGAATGAAACGGCGCACACTGGGGACTCCATGTTCAAAACCACCCACAAATCGCAATTTCATCGAAATATAAAAATTCTTAAAGTGGGATATTCGCTTTGTCATACTGAAGAATGGTACGAAGCTTAATTTCCTAAATATGACTCAAGATGGGATTCGGACGCTAAATGGGAGTTTTTGGCTTTTGAACGCCCGCGGAAGGCAAAAATCTTTTTTTACTCAAGAGGAAAGCATTTTACGAAAAAAGTGTACTAGGCATAAAATGCTTAGAATCGTCGAAGTAATACGTGTGTTTTTTTTGGAATTTTTTTTTAATAAATTTTTAAAAACTAGAAAAAAAAATTTCAAAAATTATTCAAAAAAAAAAGTTTACAAAAACAAATCCAAAAAAATCTCACGTATTGTTTGGACGATTCTAAGCATTTTTTGCCTAGTACACTTTTTTCGTAAGATGCTTTCCTCTTCAGTAAAAAAAGATTTTTAATGGTATCTCTATTTTTTGAACATTGACTTACATTTTTCAAGACCACTCGGCAAATTGATTAAGTCACATTTAAGAAATTAAGCTTCGTACCATTCTTCAGTATGACAAAACGAATATCCCACTTTAAAAATTTTTATATTTCGATGAAAATTGCGATATGTGGGTGGTTTTGAACCAAATCACTTCTATAGCCCCAGTGTGCGACGGAGCGTTCAGAGTAAAAGACGGAGCACATCAAAATAGACATTTGAAAGTAGAAAAATAAATAAAATAAAATTAAAACAAACTGATTTTAGATTATGCTGGTTACTTTGAAGTAAAATAAAATAAATTTAATAATTTATTTGAATTTTTTGGTAGTTTGACCAGCTTTCAATGGAAAAATGTTCAAGTGTGTTTCATAAATAAATTAGGGCGCTCTGAGCGTGCTTTATTCAGGTTATACTCGACGTGCTCACGCTCTGATCAGAGCTCTACTCTCAACAAAATAAGAAAAACGGCTATTTATGAAAAATATTGCCAAGTGTCAAAAACATGTTTTTACTTAGTGCCAATTCACACGACATGTAGGGCACGTCAAATTTGTAGGCAATCGGAGGGAAGTGCTGATGTGACCTATGCGCCCAGGCCAATCGTGTGAGTTTGTGCTTACTGGAAAATTTGTGCTAGTAAAATTTTATCTCTTCGACTTTATCGAATATTTCCGAAACAGTTACTTTTTAATAAATACAAATCAATATTATTTGTAGAACCTGTAATTCTCCACAAAAAATATTACAATAATTTTTATCATGCGACACCATTTTCATCAAAAAAGCCTCCTAAGTGAAAAGTAATTGAAACTACGCGGATTACGGAACAGGCCTGTATAATTTCTACTACCTTATACTTTTTTACGTTGTAAATACTTTTGTATATATTTTTTGATTTTCAGGGATACTTTTAGTTTTTTTTTTTTTGTCGCGGTAACACTGCTGACAGTTGCAATTGACATTCACAATTAATAGGTAAAAATTTCGTATATTGATTGATCATCAGTCATTTTTCATTCTTTTAGTGCTGTTCAAAGTTTGGCAAAATTCTATCAAAAGTAATTAAATTTATTAATTGCAAATATTATTTGCAGTGTGAAATCATGTCGTTAATTTGTGTTTCGTTTTTAACTTTTGTTTTTTATTAAGTTACATGTGAAGCTGCAAGTTATTGTCTAACGGAGTCGTCGTATTTTTCTTTCGATTTTAATACGTTGCAAAAGTAGTATACATCACATATGCACATATGTAGATTTTTCCTCAGATTAATAGCTATTGATTATTCACATTTTTGTTAAAATATACTAGGTTTGCAAAGTGAATTTTGTGAAAAAATATTGGAACAGATACAGTTTAGCCTCCAATCGAAATTGATTATAAACCAAATATTTTCTTATGTGCTTTTAAAATCTAAGGATAAATATGGAATCTAAAAGTGTCGCTCGGATCTGGTTTCGGAGATATAGACATCGGAAGTTCGGGATATAGCTTTTCTAAAAATCTATATAAGTTGAAAACGGCTGCATTGATTTCCAAAATATGGGTGTCATATGAAAGGTAATTTAATAAACTACAATATTGATTCAGAAATTTTTGAAATCTGGATCGTAGTTTTCGAGATATTACGCATTTTCTGAATTTTAGTCCGATTTAAAAAAAAAAAACGGTTTTTTTCCAAAAAATCCGTTATTAACCTACAGTTTTATTAACATATTTATAAAGCGTAATTCATCCCCTTCAAAATGATATAAAATTTAAACAAAAATTTTTGATATTAATCCATTATAACCGAAAAAGTTAAAAATCGTTTTAATGAATTTTGGGAAGTTTTTGAAATTTTTTTGATATGATGTGTTCTCTTTGACAATATGAACATTAAAATGAATTTTAATCGATTATATCTCATAGTATATCGAACACGGGCTTCGCTAGCCACAGTAATTTTACATAAGAGTAGGGGTAAGTGGGCGGCCTGCGGCCGCAACTCAGGATTTAAAACTCCCAAAAATCTAACACCGGCTTCGCGGCGGCCTTCGGCCGCGGATCAGTCTATAATACATCCAACACCTAGCTTGCTAGCCACAGTAATTTTACATAAGAGTAGGGGTAGGTGGGCGGCCTGCGGCCGCAACTCAGGATTTAAAACTCCCAAAAATCCAACACCGGCTTCGCGGCGGCCTTCGGCCGCGGATCAGTCTATAATATATCCAACACCTAGTTTGCTAGCCACAGTAATTTTAAATAAGAGTAGAGGTTTATCAATAAAACGCTTTTGCTTTATTTTAATTTTTTTATTTATATGTCCAATGGTCCAAATTTGTAAACCAATGCTTGATATAGTATAAATATAAACATTTAAAATATGTTTTAATGCTCATATTGTCAAAGAGAACATATCATATCAAAAAAATGTAAAATACTTCTCAAAATTCATCAAAATGATTTTTAAATTTTTCGGTTATAAGGGGTTAATATCAAAAATTTTTATTAAAATGTTATATCATTTTAAAGGAGATGAATTGAGCTTTATATATATGTTAATAAAATTGTACAGTAATAACGGATTTTTTGGAGAAATAACGATTTTTTTTTAAAAATCAGTCCAAATTTCAGAAAAGTCGTAATATCTCGAAAACTACGAGCCAGATTCCGAAAATTTCTGAACCAATATTGTAGCTTATTAAATTACCTTTCATATGACACCCATATTTTGGAAATCAATGCAGCCGTTTTCAACTTATATAGATTTTTAGAAAGCTATATCCCGAACTTCCGATGTCTATATCTCCGAAACCAGATCCGAGCGACACTTTTAGATTCCATATTTATCCTTAGATTTTAAAAGCACATAAGAAAATATTTGGTTTATAATCAATTTCGATTGGAGGCTAAACTGTATTTAAGCCAAAATATTTGGACGTGGATTGAAGTTTACAGTATGTAATTAATATCCATATTTCGGAGAAAAAGATTTGAAGTACATGTATTGAGTTTTAAAATAAATACATAAGGTGACCAAAATGTAAGTGCTGAATTACTCGCATAAAATAGCACAAAACCGCAAATTATATAAAAATATACCGTTTATCGCAATGTAATTAATGCAAGTCAACAAAGAAAAAAAAAAACAGCTCTTGCCAACATAAATTTTAATCTTCATGACATGGCAAATCATCATCTTGTAACTGAACTACTATTTACTCATAAACAAATGAAGCGAGGCATATTGAAAATTCCGAACGCGATAATGCAATGTACTAGGAAAAAGTGAATCATTCTGTCATCTAACAATTGAATCGTTTTGAAGCTGTTTTCCGTAGATCTAAACAAAAAAAAAAAATGTTTTGTTGCAACCCATTTTAATTGATTTAGTTTTTTTTTTTAATTTAAACGCCTCTTTGCTTACGCTGGCCTAACGAGAGAGGGGATTGAAGGAAAGATTCTCCACGGCCCGTAGTTTTAAATCATTATTTTTATAAGCAAAATTTAATTTTTAACCTGTGATTTCGAGATTGCTCAATCTCACTCACAATACAAAAATTCGATTTCAGTTATATATTGGGGATTCAGGAAACGGTTCCAAAATATATACATAGGTAAACTACTGGTGGATATTTTTCTTTCAATTGTCCAATAATATTATTAAGCTTGCTAAATAAATTACTATACTCCTTTTGGCTGTTGCTAATAGGTTGTTGAAATTTTTAATTTTTATTATTAAATTTGCTCAAATTCAAAATCAGCTGTTTAAAATAAAAAATTCTCCATGTACGTCAAAAATTCTCCATGTACGTCATGGAGAAACATCGTTTTAACTCGGACAAAAGCTTTCACCTAACATTGTTGTAATCCATAATATAAAAGAAAAATTTTAAAATTGTATGTTGAACTCATATAAAATGACCTTAGGTACACGTGTACCTTTTCAGTAGACGAAAGGTTTAAAAGTTGTCGGTAGAATAAGGGTTGATAAAATTTGAAGAGGTTTTTATAAGCTTGAGAAATAAATTTACTGTCAACTATAAAAAAAAATAAAACTCAATAAAATATGGCATGGGACCTAATTTTGCCAATCAGAAGTATTTTTTGAACCAAATTTTTCTTGACAATGTAGGTGCTTACAAAAAAATTTTAGCCTGTTAAAAGTTATGCTTAGAAGATATCAAAAAATGAAGATTTTGTATAAAAATACTATATGGCCCTGCAAACGTTGTTTTGCCCTTTGCTTTAGGTGGCGCGATGATTTAGGGGTTTTTTTTTTTTTTGCTTCAATCCGCTCTTTTTCTTATAGGGTTCTTGATAAATATCATATACACATCCATGCATCAAGTTTTAAGTTGACAGCTGCCATATGTGTAGAAATAAAGCGTATTGAGCGTTTTACAGGTTTTTGCCGAAGATTATTTATTTATTTATTTTTCAGTCTATGGATTGTACAAATCTTACAGACTAATAACAATATTAAATACATATAACTATTGTAAAATTAGTTAAAGAGCATGAACAGATTTAATTTAAATTTATATACACTAGAGCGCCCACAAGATATATGAAATGTGCAAAGTTGTGAATTTGTTTGCTCCCCGTCCACTTCCTGAAATTAGAGGTCAAAAAAATAAGATCTCAAAAAAAAATTTGGAATCGGTAGTGAAAAAAACCCAGCCGGTTTTCGATCAAAGGTCGAAAAATTGACTAAAAAAAGGGAAGTCGCTTTGACTGCCCTTTACTTCAAAACTGTTAATTTTTTCATAATATTTTCAAGTCAACTTTTGTAGAGCATGACTAGGTCAACATTATCTTCCTCAAAAGGTTTGGTCCAAAAATTAAATTTGTTGTTGTTTCGGTACAGAAACTTCAATTTTTTAAGAAAATTTTCATGACTTTTTTTATATAAATTGTTTTTTTGTAATTTTCGAAGGGCGGAATAATTGTTCTGGAATTCTTATATTTCGTGGGATTAAATGTTGATTAATTCAACAAAAAAAAATTATTTAAAAATATTAAGTTTTAAGGTATGGAGCCGGTCTCAATGTTGGAAAAAAATTAGTATTCTAATCTTTTTTCTTTTAATCGCTACTTTCTTGGATGCAACAAAATGCATTTTTAGTTGGTATTAAATGCATCATTTAGAACTGCTTTTTGCCTTCAAAATGAGTTATGAAATAGGTTTGTGCGACTTTTTTTCAAAAAGTTATGATCATTTTAAAATGACATCATGAAAGTTAAAAATTATGTATGGATTTTCTATAGCAATTGCCATATTACTATATCTTTTTTAATGTTATTTTAAAATGGTCATATCTTTTTAAAGAAAAATTATACAAGACCATTTTGTAACTCATTTTGAAGAAGAAGAACAGTACTAAGTGACGCATTTAATAAAACAGACCGGAACAAAAATCGTGTTTTTTGAACATTAGGGGTAAGATATTTCACAAACCATAAGTGATACAGCAATTTCGCGTCCAATTTCGAATTCAACATTAGTAACTACATCTAAAATGACTATTTTAGTTTTGGTTTGTAGTCGTTTTTTTTAAATACCGTTTTTCGACCTCATTTTAAAAACCATGCCATGAACCGATTTTGAAAACTTTTTTTTCTTATTCACTAAATACTCAGGTGCAATTTCACATCTTTGTGCAGTTTTTGACAACTTGATTGAAATTTTTTCCTGAGCTGCGTGCACGAAATTCGAAATTTTCGATTATCTCTGCTGGAACAGCCCAAAAACGGACTAAAACGAAAATAAATGCTATTTTCGTGTTCAGCAATCCCAAATTAGTTTAGAAAATATGACTACTAAAATGGTTTCTTACCAAATTAAAAATTAAGACGAAAAAATAAAAAAATAAATTTTTTTTCTTAACTTTGAAACTATTATTTTTTAGTAATTTTTCTTTTTAGTTAATTAACATTTAATTCCCTACAATATGAAAATTCCAAAACAAATATTCCGCTTTTTGAAAGTTACAAAAAACCAATTTATAGAAAAAAAGTCATGAAAATTTTCTTAAAAAATTTAAGTTTTTGTACCGAAACAACAACAAATTTAATTTTTGGACAAAAACTTTCTAAGAAGATATTGTTGACCTAGTCATGCTCTACAAAAGTTGTCTTGAAAATATTATGAAAAAATGAATAGTTTTGAAGTAACGGGCAGTCAAAGCGGCTTGCCATTTTTTAGTCAATTTTTCGACCTTTGATCGAAAACCGGCTGGGTTTTTTCCACTACCAATTCCAAATTTTTTTTTGAGATCCTATTTTTTTGACCTCTAATTTCAGGAAATGGACGGGGAGCAAGCAAAATCAGAATTTTGCATATATGGGCGCTCTAATATACACTTACATTAAAATTAATTAAAGGGGAGAGGCTATTACATAATTTGATACAGCGAGATGTAGGTTCATTAAGAGAATAATTAGATCTATGAAAATCTTCCACAAACATTCGATTATTTCTTAAATCTCTAGGAGGAGAAAAACAAATTTGATAGTTGAGCACAATTTAATCTACCAGAAAGGACATCAAATACAAAAATAAGAGAGGAATATGTTCTTCTATCTCTTAAAGATTGTAACCCAAGTAATTTACGTCTGGCATCATAACTGGGAAGGTCAGGCCAATGCAATTTATAAATGGCATATCGAGTGAAATTTTTCTGAACTTTTTCTATTAAATTAATATGTTTACTATAATAAGGATTCCAAACAATACAACAGTAGTCCAACAGGCTTCTGACCAAGGACACATAAAGAGCTTTTATTATCATAGGGTCTTTAAAATTCCGTGTGTTCCTTTTAATGAAACCCAACATTGCATAAGCTTTGGAAACTACATAATCATAATGGCTTGAAAAATTCAATTTAGAATCAAAAATAACCCCTAAATCTTTCATTTCTTGCTTTCTACATATTATAACTTCTCTTCTTATATGAGATAAAATTGTATGTACTTATGTACCTATGTATGTACTTATGTATGTTTGGAACGGGTAAAACTTTTTCTCGAAAACGGCCACAGTGATTTTAATGAAACTTCGGATAATGTTAGATATTAACATACAATGGAGAATGAGCAAGGTTTTAACTTTTTAACTACTCACCAGGGGGCGTGGCACCGCCCTAAATTTTAAATTTGATTCGGTCATAACTCGCAAACTATTCAAGGTATTTAAATGAAATTTGGGGAGCAAGTACTGCTTAATAATATCTTGTAATAAACGAAAAGTGGGCGGGATCGAATAAGTGCCACGCCCAATTTTTGACCCTTGAAAATTTTGATTCAATATTAATCGAAAACGACTCCAACAATTTTAATGAAAATTTAAGAGATTGTACCCCTGAAAACAAGTATTAACATGTGATATGCCGTTATATTGGAAAAACTTGTGAAAGGCGTGGCACCGCCCACAAAAATATAAAACGCTTTAAAAAGAAAACTACTAAGAAATCTTTCTAAATTTAACTGTAGGGAGTCTACTTGCTATTAGGCACCTACGATCTGAAAGTGGGCAAAGTATCGCCGGTGCGCGTGGAAATAGCCTTTCGGATTTTTTCGATAGGTCTCTTACTTTCCGAATTTTGATACATAAAACAAAAAATTTTGGGTGCGTGGCATATCCCATTTATTTATTTTAGGGCATTCTATTTCACCAAAAAAAAAAAATGTTTTTGATATTTTCTGTACCATTCGATACTTTGTGAGTTTTTTCTTATTATTATTCTCATCGATTAATATATCAATTTCAAAGCATGACCATACGAGTTTCATAACAAAAAAAAGCTATGAATAAAAACTTCGACTAAAATAATAAGTTCAGATTGTTGACCGAGCAGGGATCGGTCTCCAGGTACTCATTATTAACAGAGTAATCAAAACAAATCGGTGCAGCACATTTAGAGTAAGATACTACACAACATTTTTTGATATTCAAAAATAAATTATTAGCCTTACACCAATTATTTAAAATTTCCAAGTCATTTTGGAGAATAAAACAATTACTCATATGTGTAATTTTTTAAAACAACTTTACATCATCGGCAAAAATTAAACACTTGGAAAAAGTAAAGTGTTGGGGCAAGTCATTGATAAAAATGAGGAAAAGAGGCGGGTCAGATTGGGTTCTTTGTGGTATCCCGGAAGATGCATCCACAACAACTTCTGAATATACTGCACCAATTTGTACTAACAATTTACGGATGGTTAAGAAACTATTGAAAAAATTTTAGTAGGTGATCTGATAAGCCGTATTTTAGGCGAAGATTATGGTGAAAATATGGCTTCCATATATTTAGTAGTTTAGGCGTGATGCGATGACAAAAAACACTAACTTTTTGTCGTTTTTTGTGTTGGGGGCACCAAACCCCCTTTTCTGATTCCCTTCATAATAAATGTAAACCAATCGGAGCACTAAAACAACATGGTGTGAATATGGTGCCAATTCGTTAAGTGGATTAGGCGGTAAGCTATGACAAACATCCGCACCAACGGTTTTATATAATAAGATAATATTTTTATCTAAAATTTCATCGTCTTTGAACGGCTATAAAGCTGCTGCCAGCAGTTTCCCTAAACATATGATTTTTCGGTAAAACCCGATACCGAACCAATTTCGAAAAAAGCCTTTGGCAGTGTTTTTCTACTCATCAATGTTAATCGAAACTGCAGTACTAGAACCCATTCAAAAAACAACATTATTCACTCTATCAAGTCTGGATTTTGAGATATTCTAATCTCAAAAGTTTAAGGGACAATGTTTTTCGCTATTTTTGAAGCTGTATAACAAGCAAGAAAATTTTTAACGGAAAGTCTGAAAGTCAAAGTCTTTTAATCCGAAACCCTCCCCAATTTTTCAGAATTTCGTGTTGAGCTCTGATTGGCCCTTTGTTGCATTTGTTTGTCGATATCGGCCAAATAGACAAGGCAAGATGCATAACATTTGATACAGATAACGATCGGTTGATGTTCACTCCCATCTCCTATAGAATGTTTTAAAATGCTTATATCAATGCTTTTGTTCACAATCAGACTAGTATTAGACTCTATGTATTATCTGAACCAAATTTCATGTATCTAGCTTTAACCGTTTTGCAGTAATTGTAGTTTTTTATTTTCTATTTTTTGACATATGGAGCCTACTTAAGTACTAACAATTCTGTTGTAAAAGTTCATGTCAAATATTTCTACAAAGTCGAGTTAAGCCTTCGCCAGGTTTAGCAAAAATTTCATGACAAAGTTCCTGAGTTAAGTAGCCTTCGAAAACAGTTCCATCCCCTTGTCTAAATCACTAAAAAACATGGTTTGTTTATCTCTCAAATAGAAACAATAACTGAAAAAATATGTACCGTTATAAATTAAAACTTTAAAGTCTAAACATCAACCTAATTTAACGTAAATAAATTTTTTTTAACAACTTGAGGTTGTTTTTAATGATTGATTGTTCCGGTTTGTTAAATAAAAGTTTTCTATAAAAATGTGAGTCAATCATTATTTTCGGGAATCTGCCGGAAATGGTATTAAACTATTTATCAACTGACAGCCTATGCATACAGTGGATCACAAAAGTATTTTGCATACACAAAATATTAAAAAAATCGAATATCTACTCCACTTTTTATATTTTTACTACCGCCTTTTTTTGTATGAAAAGTACTACTTTTTTATAAACTATTAGCTAAGAGAACGTTAGATATAGCAACACCTCATAGAAAAATTAAAATAATCTGTTCTGTCATTAAAAGTAAAAATATGATTTATTCATATATTTTTATAGGGTCACAAAAGTATTTTGTTAATTTACCTTTTAGTTTATGCATTAAGTAAGGAGACTTTAAATAATTGGCATGGTAGCCATTAATTTCTGCAAACATCTTTGCAGGGATTCCATCTTTTTACATTTTTAGGCCGGTACAGTAGAGTGGTCGTTAAAATGGGTGTTTGGAAATGCTTTTCTAACCTAACAGTTTATTCGCCAAAAAAATAACACCCTCCAAATCTGAGCGGTCTAACACACTGCTTTTGTAAAATGCTAGTTTTTCATGATATTTTTTTTTACCAAAGGTAAAGGAAAGGACTGTCGTGAAATTTTTTTTTTCTCTTACTACTAATTTCATTATTTAGTGCTATTCTTTTTCAACAAAATGCGCTATGGAGTGCTGATATGCAATAAGTAGAAAAGCGCAGAAAAATTTATGAATTTGTGTTAAAGCGCTCAGGAGTTATTTTTTTACCGCATAAGCTTTAAGGTGGTGGAAGGTATGCCCATTTTAACAATCGTCCTAATAGTACAGTCATTTGGTAGTTTTACCTGGAAAGTTTTGCGGGATTTTTGCAAATGAGTTATTTTATAGATTTCGATGTGCTCTTTCAGAATTTCAACTTTGCTACCTCGAAACGCGAAACGTGTTCGCTCGCGCCGCCATATTGAAAAAATGGCGCCCAAAATCAGTTTTTTACAAATATCTCTTTAACAGTTACATTTAGAGAAAAATATTGTGGGGTTATATTTTAGCTTATAAAATTTTCTATAAAAATGACCTCTCAATTGTTTTCGTACGACTTAGAACTCAGGAAATATCCTAATTCAAAATTTGAAAAATTAGTAAATTGTGCATGCCGCTTATGAATATGCACTGTGATGTGTTAAGCTTAAAATTATGATAACTCATGAACGGTGAGTCACACGTTTAAAGTAAAAATATCTGCTTATAAGGAATTATTTTCAATACAATCCACATATGATTTTTTTTTTTCAGATGACCTATAGCTTAGGAGATATTTTTATAACAAACCTGAAATTTCGAAAAAAACCGTTTTTTCAAAAAATCTCCAAAACGGTTAGTTCCAGAAAAAAAACATTTTCTCGCATTTTGTAGAACGTTCAATTCCCTTAAAAGGTCTCTCCGAACTGTTTTTTTGTCTGACTTACCGTTCATGAGATATCGCGTCTTGAAAATCATTCAAAATTGAACATTGCACTACACGCCGTACTATGTTCAGTTTTGAATGGTTTTCAAGTCGCGATATCTCATGACAAAAAAACAGTTCGGAGAGACCTTTTAAGGGAATTGAACGTTCTACAAAATGCTAGAAAATGTTTTTTTCTAGAACTAACCGTTTTGGAGATTTTTTGGAAAAATGGTTTTTTTCGAAATTTCAGGTTTGTTATAAAAATACAATATTTTCCTATGAATGTAACCCTTACAGAGATAGTTGTAAAAAACCTGATTTTTGACGCCATTTTTCCAATATGGCAGCGAGAGCGAACACGTTTCGAGGTAGCAAAGTTGAAATTCTCAAAGAGCACATCGAAATCTATAAAATAACTCAACTGCAAAAATCCCGCAAAACTTTCCAGGTAACTTCATTTTATTCTCCCAAATGATTGTACTATAATGTTCATACATATATCTTTATAATAACAAGATATATTTTGTCTGTTGAATACTTCTCATCTCCTAAGATAAGACAATTTGCCGATCCTTCAATTTAATTTTTGCGAAATTAAACAATTTATATTATTGAACTGATAAGAAATACTATGAGTAACAATAGATTTCTTAATTTTCCGTATAAAAAGAGAAAAATATATAACGAAACAGCAAAAATATTCTCATTCCTTATCAATAAATAAACACTTATAAAAAATTTATTTTTTTTATTGCAGTCAAAATTTTGTGGTAATCTCATTTGTGTTTAGTGTTTTTCGATCAGTTTAAAGAAGCGACTCAATATAGCAAATATGGGGTCGTTGTTTCGTAGTGAAGAAATGACGTTGTGTCAACTTTTCCTACAAAGTGAAGCCGCTTATGCTTGTGTATCGGAGCTAGGAGAATTAGGGTTGGTGCAATTTAGAGACGTAAGTAAATATCATATTGTGATTCTAATTATATACAAGAACTTAATAATATAATCTGATAATATTTACTTTATTTTGTTGATTTGTTTTCTTGCAGCTTAATCCTGATGTAAATGCATTTCAGCGAAAATTTGTCAACGAAGTTCGCCGTTGCGATGAAATGGAAAGAAAGCTACGATATTTAGAAAAAGAAATAAAAAAAGATGGTATTCCAATGTTAGATACCGGTGACAGTCCGGAAGCGCCACAGCCGAGAGAAATGATTGACTTGGAGGTATGTGTGAAAAAAAGTCAGATTTTAGTTAATAAAACACCTAACCTAAAAATAAAATTTGTAATTGCTTAAAAAACTAAAAATTTTATTTAATTTTCTAGGCTACCTTTGAGAAACTCGAAAATGAATTACGTGAAGTTAATCAGAATGCTGAGGCGCTTAAACGTAACTTTCTTGAGTTAACTGAACTTAAGCATATTTTACGTAAAACTCAAGTTTTTTTTGATGAGGTAAGTGCAAACTTTATTATTATGACCAACATTTTTGAACTATAAATGCAGAGTAAATTTTATTAACATCTAATATTTTTCACGCTAAAAGTAGTAATGATTGTCATAATATACATACTTCTTTTAAAAAATTGTTTTTTTTTTTTTTTTTTCTATGTACAATATGAACTCTATTAATAATCATTTTAGTCATGAGCTTTTTGACAGTATTTCTTTAAGGCTGATTACTTTCATGGTAATGAGTTAGAGAACGATCAGCATAAAAACCATGTTCTGTTAGGCATCAACTCTGCTGTTAGCGAAATATTCGGGAAAACCTATTTTTTTGCGACCTTTGTTTGTTTGATGACGAGTAGGGCTGATGCCAGCTATACCACAGTTTTTGTACTTATCTCTAGCTCATCACCACATAAATTTGTAGCCCCTACATATAGACCGCTCTTGAACTATAACTATAATAAGCCACAAAAAAAAAACTACAATTAAATGCACAAAGCTTTAAGTGGTGGGCCTTTATACAAATATGTACATAAAGCTTTTAATTGATAATTATTTTTCATTCAACGATGAAAACAAGTAATTTTATTAAATTTGTAAATAGCACAAATTGATAATAACTATTTGCACGAAAATTTGAATGCATTTAATTGTATAAAACTTTTAATATATAAGTCCATATATGTTTGTATGCATATATTTTAATAAGATTTAGTAATCAGTAATCCTGTGGCAATAATGAATAGCCATTGAAGTTGTTCTTTGATGCATCATAAGCTTTTTGTTTAAAAAACAAATTTTTACTACTTTGCTTTGTGATCAAAAATCGATCTTAATAATTATTTCTTATTGCCATAGAATTTTAGTAATAATTTTTCTTAAGTACATTTTAAGAATTTTATTCGACCAGTCAGGTCAACCTATAGCAGAACAAAAAGTTTTTTAATTTTTCTTAAGTGTTTCTATGACAACTTAAAAAATGAAAATAACACCCTCCGAGATTTTTGTAAATTATGAAAGCCTATAAAATTCTGAATTGGATAAAAATCGTTACAACTCTTTTCAAAAAATGAAAAAAAAACCTTTAAAAAACGAATATTTTATTCGGATTCGGACCTAGCATCTACAAATATGTAAATTGAAAATTGAAATTGTTTTTGTTTCTTTTTTTAATGTTTTTGGTCAGTATACACAAAATTCATTTTAACTGTTTTTTAACGATTTTTGTCTAATTGCTCTTAACTTCTTCAGATTTTGATAGGCTCTCATATTAAAAAAAAACTCGGAGGGGTGTTTTTTTTCGATTTTAAAGTAGAAATCCACCATGGACAACACAACTGAAGTGTCTTATTCTCTGAAATAATGAATATTTTTTTTCGAAATATTGCATATTGAAGTTGATTTTGTTTAAATATTTTATAAGTTTCTTTACAAGCACCCCTAAAACAATACATTTCCTTTCATAATTCACAATTTTTTTTTATTTAATTTAAACATAGTACTGCCATTATCCAACACAGCAATTAATAATTAAATATACAAACTATATGTGCATTTTTCTTCAACATAAGTCATAAGTTATAATAATTTATTTGAAAAAAGTGTTTATTTTAACTGCCTAAAATGATAGTGGAGAGTTTCAAGCTTAACACTGTGCAGCGTATGTATTTTAACATAAGTGGAATACATAATTTAAATTATAGTGCCTTCAGCAGTATAAGTGACGAAAAATGATATTTTTAAAATGAGTGTTTTCAATAAATATTATTTTGCTTCCTTTGCTTAAATATCAAGGTTCTTACGTTAAACTAGTTTAAAGCAATTTTTGTATGTGTTTTTAGTAAAATTGTGCACAATGTAGAGTTACAAACCCTCTCTAAAGTTTAAAGGCATTTATGAGTCTGGAAAGTCAATTTTACTAATTATAAATAAATATTTGCTTAAGAGTTGTTTAACGAATGGGTTCTACTTAACTAATTCTGTTTAGCTACAAGTATATTTTTATAGTTTATTTAAAATCTGATTTTTCTGTACTAAGAAGTTTCCTAAAGTATATTTTGTAAATTTGGTTAAGTTGAAATTTTTATTGCGCTTAATTTTTTTAATGAATCTTTTATTTTTAGTTAATGTTAAGCATTTTTAGTGAATAATTAAGCTAGATATAAAAAAAAACATAAAGCTGTTTAATTTTCTACATACATATGTAGTAGAGCGCCCACAAGATATATGAAATGTGCAAAGTTGAGAATTTGTTTGCTCCCCGTCCATTTCCTGAAATTAGAGGTAAAAAAATAAGATCTCAAAAAAAAAATTTGGAATCGGTAGTGGAAAAAACCCAGCCGGTTTTCGATAAAAGGTCGATAAAAGAAAGAAAAACAGTACTAAATGACGCATTTAATAAAACAGACCAAAACGATTTTATGCGTATTCTACACAACCTCAAAAATCGTTTTTTTTTTTTTTTTGTACATTAGGGGTGAGATATCTCACAAACCATAAGTGATACAGCAATTTCGCGTCCAATTTCAAATTCTGCATTAATAACTACATCTAAAATGACTATTTTGGTTTTGGTTTGTAGTCGTTTTTTTTAAATACCGTTTTTCGACCTCATTTTAAAAACCATGCCATGAACCGATTTTGAAAACTTTTTTTTCTTATTCAGTAAATGCTCAGGTGCAATTTCACACCTTTGTGCAGTTCTCGACAGCTTGATTGAAATTTTTTCCTGAACTGCGTGCACGTAATTCGAAATTTTCGATTATCTCTGCTGGAACAGCCCAAAAACGAACTAAAACGAAAATAAATGCTATTTTCGTGTTCAGCAATCCCAAATTAGTTTAGGAAACATGACTACTAAAATGGTTTCTTACCAAATTAAAAGTTAAGAAGAAAAAAATAAAAAAATAAATTTTTTTCTTAACTTTGAAACGGGCTCCATTTCTTAAAAACTAATATTTATTAGTAATTTTTCTTTTAAATTAATCAACATTTAATTCCCTACAATAAAGGAATTCCAGAACAAATATTCCGCCCTTTAAAAATTACAAAAAACCAATTTTTAGAAAAAAAAAGTCATGAAAATTTTCTTAAAAAATTGAAGTTTTTGTACCGAAACAATAACAAATTTAATTTTTGGACCAAAACTTTTTAAGAAGATAATGTTGACCTAGTCATGCTCTACAAAAGTTGTCTTGAAAATATTGTGAAAAAATGAACAGTTTTGAAGTAACGGGCAGTCAAAGCGACTTGCCTTTTTTAGTCAATTTTTCGACCTTTGATCGCAAACCGGCTGGGTTTTTTCCACTACCGATTTCAATTTTTTTTTTTTTTTGAGATCTTATTTTTTTGACCTCTAATTTCAGGAAATGGACGGGGAGCAAGCAAAATCAGAAATTTGCACATACAGTGACTCACGAAATTGATCACGCTTTTGCTATGAATGCAAACAACCAATAAAAAGTCTGAAATGGGTTTGTATTTTAAATGTGTCTTTATTTTGGTAAAACGGCATTAAGTAAAGGAAAATAAACAAGGGACAAATTCCATGAAAACTCTTTCTTAAATAAAAAATAATAAAACAAAATCAAAAATACTCAGCGTGATCAATTTTGTGACTTCGCATTATGAACCTTGGAAACTAATGTTAATATTTTGTATAGCCTCCTAGTGCATCAATAACTGCTTTTATTCTTCTGGGCACACTTTTTAGAAGAGTTTCACAAATTTCTGGATCAATAGCATCTCAAGTATTTTGAGCCTTAGGCCAAAATTCATTAAGAGTACCAATTTAAACTTCCATCGATTTTCTCAATATGCCCCATAGATACTCAAAAGGATTGAGGTCTGGAGATTACGAGGGACATTTTATTGTTGTAATTCTATTATCTGAAAGCCATTTTTGTGTCCTTTTTGCAGTGTGTTTTGGACTATTGTTCTGCTAAAAGTTAATAATAGAAGCATTTACTATCAAATCTTGTAAAATACAAAGCAAATGACTTCGTATAATTTCACTGTTAGACTCTGCTGTTATTCGACCTTCAATTTTGGTAACTCTACCAACACCTCTAGTGGTCAAACATACCCACATCATTATTGAGCCTAATCTAAACTCAAACTTTGTTGCGTCAAAGGGCGTGCAAAAGTTAAAAGCCATTGAGACACAGAAAGTTGCGTTGGGAGCTTGTCAAATGTTACAAAGACTGGAGCGCTTATGATTGGGAGAAGGTTATATGGTCAAATAAGATCAAAATAAACCACTTAGGATCGGAAATCAGTGAGTGGGTTTGGAGGAGTAAGGGTTAGAGACTTCAGCCATACTACGTTAAGCCCACACTTCAGTTTGGAGAAGGCTCAATAATGGTGTGGGTATGTATGGCCGCTAGAAGTGTTGGTAGCGTTACCAAAATTGAAGGTCGAATAAGAGCAGAGTCTAACAGTGAAATTCTACGGAGTCATTTGCTTGGTACTTTACAAGATTTGAAAGTAAATGCTTTGATTATTGTCTTTTAGCAGGGCAATAGTCCAAAACATACTGCAAAGAGGACACAAAAATGGCTTTCAGATAATGGAATTGCAACAATGAAATGTCCCTCGTAATCTCCAGACCTCAATCCTTTTGAGTACCTATGGGGCATATTGAGAAAATCGATGGAAGGTTAAATTGGTACTCTTAATGAATTTTGGCATAAGGCTCAAAATGCTTGAGATGCTATTGATCCAGAAATTTGTGAAACTCTTTTAGAAAGTATGCCCGAAGAATAAAAGCAGTTATTGATGCACTAGGAGGCTATACAAAATATTAACATTAGTTTCCAAGGTTCATAATGCGAAGTCACAAAATTGATCACGCCGAGTATTTTTGATTTTGTTTTATTATTTTTTATTTAAGAAAGAGTTTTCATGGAATTTGTCCCCTGTTTATTTTCCTTTACTTAATGCAGTTTTACCAAAATAAAGACACATTTAAAATACAAACCCAATTCAGACTTTTTATTGGTTGTTTGCATTCATAGCCAAAGCGTGATCAATTTCGTGAGTCACTGTATGGGCGCTCTAATATGTAGTTCAGAATAATTAAACATGCACATCTTGCTTTAATACTTGAGTTAATAACGGTACATTTTCCACAATCGATCTTAAAATAAATCTTTACGATAACCTCATTAAACAGTTCGTTTAGTATTTGCAAAAATATTTATATGGGGTTTTGAAAGAGACTTTCTAAAATTTGTCGATTTCAGAGTTCTTATACATGCATACATAATTTTTCATTTTATGATACCTACATTTCCTTTATGTTTGCATGGAGCTATGTATATATATGAAATAAACATGAATCTCACCCACCAATTCATTATCACAGTGTTTACCACTCTTAATTTTCCACCGGAATCTGATTTTTAATGAAGTTTAAGTTTCGATCATTTAGAACGAGCCGAATGTTTTTACCGGTCTACCTTAGTAAAAATCGTAAAATCTGGATAATTTAGAGAAACTTTGCCGAAGAAAGTATATATTTTTATTGCAGTTTACCCCCCGATATTTACAAAGTAGTTTTGTCCTTACACATTTTTTTTAAGACTAGGAAAATATGGAATTTCTGCGAAATAATTCGAAAGGAATTTTTTTACCAGTTTAATATTATTAATGCATGAAAAATAAAGTGTGAAAGGTCCATTGAAAAATTGTGTTTGCAGAAATAGTTATTCAAGGTCAAAGGTTGCAAAAATCACTTTTTTGCAAATATCTCGCTAACTGGTACACCTTCAGAAAAATATTGGCGAACAGTTTTGTAGTTCAGAAAACTACCTAATAAAAAATGTAAGAACGATTTTCGTGTAGTAACTACAAGCTATACGAAGATATCTTATTTAAAGATATATCGCTGCGCACAAATGTGCAGATTTATATGAAAGTTGATTTTCAAAGTGCTACAATTTGTAAATTATAAGTCGTACTATTCTGACAGCATTCTATAAAAATTTTTTAGAACTATAAAATTGTGGGCCAATATTTTTCTGCAAATGTTACCCTTAGCGAGATATTTGCAAAAAAAAAAGCGATTTTTGCAACCTTTGACCCTGTATAACTTTTTATGCAAATACAATTTTGCAATGGACTTTTTACACTTTATTTTTCATGCATTAATAAAGATTATTCCGCCAAAAAAACTCACTTCGAATTTTTTCACAGAAAATTCCTTCTTTTCCTAGTCTTAAAAAAAATTTATAAGGACACTTTTACTTTGTAAATAGCGGGGAGGTAAACTGCAATGAAAATATATACTTTCTCGGTAAAGTTTCTTGAAATTATCCAAACTTTTCGATTTTCACTGAGCCGACCGGTTAAATTTCCTTCCATACAAATCGGCCCATCCTAATGCTTATGCTAACTCACCTTTGTCCGAGAAAATTCCCCGGGAATATTTATTCACGATAACCCCCATTGACTAAAATCAACACATGTTTCAAAATTATAAAATATTCGCATTTCCCGGTGTACGTTGCTACACTCTGTCTTGTACAGGGAGCAACACCAATTTTTTCAAAGGATGTAAAATGTCAAGATGAAATTAAATTATTTTCAGAGATATGATGAATTAATTTCTTTAAGGGCGTAGCACCGCCCAACTTTACACTGAAAAATATTTATCCTCATGTACTTAATGTATGTACCAAATTTTAATTACCAATTTGAAGTAGATCCAGAATTTTTTTAAGCCTATGGCCTAGCTTTTTTTAATACTAAGATACTGTGAAAATTTCTTTCAAATAGGTCTGTTAGTTTCCGAGTCCATAAATAACAAGCATACAAACAAACAAAATTTCATTTTTATATAATTGTAGTAGATATATTTTTTGGAATAGCACAAATATTTTCGTGTGGATCCATCAAATGTTAAATTTGTTTTAAAATTTTTCTATATATCCAAATATTTATTCTTATGCTCTGAAAATAGCACTACACGGCTTTCGTTTAAAAAATTTTAATATCCCGATTTTAACATTTGTACATTAAAAAAAAACTAGCATAGTTTTTCTACTTGAATTTTTTCAAAATCACTGAAATTGTTACGATTCAATCGTAGAAGACTTCTTCAAGCGGAGACAGTATTTAGTTTTTCTTCTGCAATATCGCTATCATGTTACTGGAGCTCAGTCTTTCGACAAAAACTGTTTTTTGTTGGCGATACACCAAAGCGATTCTCGTATGTATCATAAAGAAATATTATGGACGATAATTATTAGAGAAGTAATTGATTACTTCACATGTCTCCGTGTTCCTTTCAAACATCGGGTGTCATTGCGGTGGAGCAATATTTTATGAAATACTCTGAGAGAGAACCTCGAACTGGTTACAATAGAAATTGTAAACTTTGAATTCATCTCACCTACATGTGAACATTGTTGTTTGGCAAATGTCAAACCTTCAAATAGACGGGATTTTTGGGAAATAATAATAGTTCTGTAAAATTGTACGGAAATTCTAGAAATTAGGGTGTTTTAAGTTAGTCATGCATGACAAAATGACGTTGGATTTAGAATCGTTGTTTCCCTTCTTGTGCACGGTGCTGCTTGAAACTGAGTATGCAGATAGTTGGATGTCTGTAGTGTAAAAAAATGCAAACCGGAAAACCCTAGCTGGTCTTCTTTAGGAGATTTTGAGAAATTTGTTAAAAAAAGTGTTTTTTCAAGTTTTAGATTAGGATATCTGGAGAAATTTACAACGATAGACTATACTTGATTTCCTTAAAAATCATTTCAGATAAACTTTCAAAATCGACACTATCTAATGTACACGTACATGCGACATTTTTCATATTTGTTTGTATTGGGGTGTTTCAAATTAAATTTTTTTTTTTTTTTTGGAATTGCGCTTTCACAGCATCACAATGTTCTTTTTGATGTAATTAATCACCACGTATAATTTTTTATTCAGATTTTGAGCCGCTAACTTCGAATCTGCAATTAATTACCTGTAAGTTTTTAAGATATTGTTTATTCAAGGTGGAAAACTTAGATACGAAATGGAATGGCCAATATCTCCAAAATTACGGAATTTATGGAGGAATAAATTGCAGATTAGAATTTAGTAGCTCAAAATCCGCATAAAAAGTTGAACATCTTAAATTTTAAAACTTAAATTTTTTTCATATTCAAGACCACTTTCTGTTTTTAAAATGGTTTGGAATGTACGAGTATTTGATGAGATGAAATGGACCAAATTTGACGTAGAGCTAATTTGCATCAAAGAGAACATTTTGGTGCCGGGGGAGCGCAATTCCAAGCAAATTTTGTTTTTGATACAAATTTGAACCACTCGTATGTATATTTTCTGGTGAAAGATTCAATCAAACACTATGTGAAATGGTTCAAAAGGAGTGAGAAAAAATTGTTACTACTTTTTACCATTTAAAGCTTCCTTAACTGTTAAGGTTAGTAACTAACCTTAAATAACACTTATTCTAAATATATTTTAGCATATAAAAAATTCAGCTAAAACAGCAATTAACTATACTTACGTATTTGAGCTTAGACTTAATATGCTTTTTGTGTTCTTACTAGGGGTCTGCACAAGACGTCTTGTTTGCGTTTTAAGACATTTCGTTTCAAGATAAGTTATATTTTGTACCCGTTTTTTATTTATCAAATGCTCCAGTTCAGTGTCGTGTGTAAATGTCTTGACAGAACTAGAATTTGAAAGAAAATAAACAAATACTGTGCTTATTTGTCTTGTTTGATTTGTTTCAGTTATTTTAGTTGCATACTGTAGTAGTAGTGTACACTACTAAATGCTAATGGTGTGATAAGAGTAGTTTATCGCTCTCTTCTTGTGCCTCTTTTTGTTTACGCTCTCTCTCTCTCTATCGCAAAAATGTATGAAAGCTACTACAATTCTGCAAGTGTTACCATATCATAAATTTTATTGTAGTTTCTCTACACGCACGTTTTACAGTGACCTGAAGCATTTGTTTTTATAAAATAGAGTACACTAATGTATTTTTTAGAACCAAGTTTATTTTTCACACTGATAAAACAAGACAATGTAAATAGTGTCAAAATGAAATCAGTGTACATGATGATTTGAATCTTGAATTTTTTGGATCAAATGCATCAGTTCGGTGTAAAATGTGGGTGTAAAAAAAAGTACACTTTATTTCAAGATGTCTTGTGCAGACCCCTAGTTCTTACTTAAAAAAAAAGTTTTGTATTTGCAATTAAGCAGTAATTGATCAATCAACTTCAAGAATATTCTGCTTTAAAACTAACAAAATACTTTTTTGGAAGCATTTATAAATACTAGATAAAGCATTGGAACTATATTTATTTGTTTTCTGAAAGCTTTTTTTCCATTGCTTAATTAGATGCGCACATTTTTAGTTTAATTTTTTAGTGCTCAAAAATAAAACATTATTTTTTTTTATATCAAATTATATGCATTTTTTAACAACATTAACCAACAAAAAAATTTTACAAATTTTGCTAATACAAGTTTGCGTATTCAAAAAAATTTTTGTTGCGTTGACTTTGTTGGGAAGTTCCATTATGGTTTTCCTTTATCGGTATGTCACCTCCTTTTAACTAATCTGAACTTATTTTATTTAAAACGTCAGGATTCTAAGACATCCTTGCTTCAGCGTACATTAATCGCTGTCCTTAGACATATTAAATTACAATAAACAGTGTAGGTAGATTATTTTTGTTAATGATATCGGATGGAGATAATTTTCCTCATTGAACTTTATCGTTTAGCATTTCCAATTGAAACGGAAAGTAAGGAGATCCGCTTCAAATTTATTACTTAACTTTTTCCATTGGATCAGAAAACAATGATCCGATTAGAAAAGCTAAAAGTTTAATGAGGAAGCCTATGGCTATCAGATGCCATTGCAAATAAAAGTCAATATTATTTCCGCTCCGCTGCCTTCTGCACTTTGAAGCAATGATAACTCAGAAGCCTGACGTGATACGTATAGAAACAAAATCAAATTACAAATAAGTAAACAGTAGGGGCCAAAAAATCGAGAAAGGAAAATTGTGAATTTGAAAATGAATAATGAAAAAATAACTCAATGAAACATGCTTAAATATTTACAATATTGTTTTCTTTAGGGGTCGTCCATAAACCTTGCGATGCTCCGTGGGGCAAGGGGTTAGAGATCAATTTTTGAAATATAAACTGAAATAAATAAATTGAAAATTTTAGCGTCAAGAAGTTTATGGACACCCCCCTATAAGCTTACCATTGTTGACCCTGCTTCTTATTCGTACATATTTTCTGTCAGAATTTGGTTGTTCAAAATATTTATTTCATTACTTTTTTTGTTTTTAAATTTTTTTTTGCCGTTTTCGGTTATATTTTTATGTTTTTATCTTTTGTTTGTTCTCCACTTGTCACAACTACAAACAACAATACCTTCTCCTCCAACAATCCCTACCCAACACAAAACATTATTTTCGGTTGTGTTGCTAGGCAGTGCCAATTTCTTACAATTCAACTTCTTCTAAATCACGACGTTACCAACAGATGGCCGATAACCAAAATGAGGACGAACAGGCTCAATTATTGGGCGAAGAAGGCGTGCGTGCCAGTCAACAAGGACAGAATTTGAAGCTTGGGTAAATATGAAGCAACTTAAAAAGTATCAAAAAAGTTCATGAAAGTGAAAAGAAACAATATCGACCAACTGAATCTTAAAACATTTTATTTGTATTGTGCTACGCTTACTTTATTTTAAATTTTATTTTACATTTATTTTTGTATTATGCTGCTGTAATTGTTTCTTTTTTTTCCAAGCGAATTGTTGAAAGTGTCTCGTCCTTTGTATATTATTATATGCCTGCGCATTCTTTAGGGCTAGATTGAAATAAGTTATTTGAAATAAGGAAAAAATATGTTATGCATACAAGTACAGAACATTTGAAAATGCACATATTTTTTGTAATGTCTGCCAACTAAAATAAGAATAAAATATTTATTTTTCGTAATTAAAAATCAAATGGTGGCTGGTTGGGTTAAGGTTTTGAAAGCAAGGGTAGGTTTTTATATTATCTTTGCATTTTATTTAAAGCACAACTTCATCTTTCTGTGTTTAGCTATTTAAATTTAAAAGCATTTTCGATTTTCCATTATGGTTGAAAAATCGTTTAAACTTTTAAAATACATACACAATTAATAATTGTACTTACATATTCATCTTATAATATTGGCTCATAATTCTAAGAGCTAATTTAATTAACCGTTTAACAGAGTTAGGCTAATGTGAATAAAACAAGTTCGTCAAATCAAAAGATTTAGCTTAAACCAAAATTAAAATAGTAAAATATGGCATAATTTTCGAGAAAATGCTCATTAAAAATTGGCAGGTTAAATTTTACGAAAAACTCGATTTCGTTTTATGCGTTTATTTCTGTATGTACGTCTCTTGGTGTCCAAGGTTTGTATATACAAATCAGAGCTAAAAACACTTGTTTCCACATTAAAATTCACACGGTGTTAACGTGTGACTATTAAAAGAAGATAAGCTCCATAACAGCAGCAGTAAATCAAGATGATAAATCTTACGGCGGTACTTGTCTCCCGATCTCAGCTGTATAAAAAGTGAGCAGTTCTACAAGTGTTTCGTTCAGTAATATAGTAAGGCTAGAGTACTTTGTCAACTGTTAACTATGCTCTTCTTTCTTAACGGCTTTGTATTGTTCCGGCCTTTTTGTCAACTGCTATTCGAATAAGAAAAAGCAGGTCTTCCCAGACAAGCAAAAACTTCAGGACAAAAACCGATCGATTTCCGGAAAGAGGACGTGGTGCGCTTCATAGTTCAAAATCCCTTAACACAGTGTCGAAACTGCAATTTTTATTGCATACATGTTTTCTTTTGTGCAAGAACTACTAAACAAAACTATTTTTAAAATCTTTTGTTTGTTTGTTTTTAAAAGAGGTGAAAAACGGCACATTTAAAAAAAACAAAACAAAAATAGTCATTTTCGATGCATCGGAATCGCTCTATCACGTACTGTTTTTGAGATATTCTAACTTAAAAGTTCAAAAACACGATTTTTGAGGATATATAGAGGACGTTCTAATTTGTCTTCCTCTTTTTTACTAAATGCATCGCTTAGTACTATTCTTCGGCATCAATATAAGCTATGAATAGGTCTTGTATGATTTTTCTTCAAAAACTTATGACAATTTAAAAATGACATGAGTCATACGAGTTTTGGCTTTCATATATCATTTAAAGTGATCATAATTTTTTAAGACAAAATCCTACAAGACCAATTCATAGCTTGTTTTGAAGACGAAAAATAGTACAAAGCATTACACGGTGGTTTTTAAAAAATTTCAACTTTTTGAAATACCAACCGCGATTTTTTTCGGGGATAGTGTTGGGGGACCCTTCTAGTATCAGAATCCGGGAACCGCGAAATCGAACGTCCAGCCGTTTTTTTTTTCGACATTTTAGTTTTTTTAACGATTTTTGAGAATGTCTCGGATTTATATACATATTATGTACACATATATATGTATGTACGTACATATATATACTTGTATATGTATATATGTGTAATATATATATACATACATGCATACATACATATAAAAGGTATCGTTTCCGCACCATTTATTTAAAAAAAATCGGTTTTTTCGTATATAAAAAAACACAAACAAAAACCGGATACAGCAATAGTCACTCCAGATGTGATTTTTGATGCTTAATCCGAATCCGGTCTTAGAATTGCTCTATTACTTCTGGACTTTGAGATATCCCTACATATATGTATAAAGGACACCACTTTTTTTCCTATTTTTGAAGTTTTATAACAAGATAAGATAATATTATGCCGTAAAATCTGGTATGACAGTTAATAGCCCTAGTTTTTTTCTTGAAAACTCAATCAAACCGATAACGATATCTTTTTTTTTGTCGGAGATATCTTTACCTAAAAACTTAAAAAAGTGCAAAAACACGATTTTTGGCTATATTGGATGTTATATGCAGGACACACAAAATTCTTCTGTGAATTTCTATTACCAGAAACATTTATTACTTTCTTTTGGCTTTCAATTGAGCTATTAAATGTTCATCTGCAATATTCCTCTACAAAGTTATGACCATTTAAAAATTACATTATGAAGTGCAAACTCACAGGGGTGCCACTAAAATATAGTGTACGAGTATTTCTTATATACGTATTGCTGCAACATGTCTTAAAATAGTCATAACTTTTAAGAAAACTATTACAAGAGACCACTTGTTAGCTCATTTTGAAGATAAAGAATGGTTTTAAATGTGTCGGTTAGTAAAAAAGAGCAGACGAGTTTCGTCCGTACTGTATACAACCTCAAATATAGCCGAAAACCGAGATTTTTCACTTTGAGTTTCATGGTGTGATTTTAAAGTTAACATAAACATTTAATAGCTCAATTGAAAGCCAAAAGAAAGTACTAAATGCTTCTGGTAATAGAAATTCACAGAAGAATTTTGTGTGTCCTGCATATAACATCCAATATAGCCAAAAATCGTGTTTTTGCACTTTTTTAACTTTTTAAGTAAAGATATCTCCGACAAAAAAAAAAGATATCGTTATCGGTTTGATTGAGTTTTCAAGAAAAAAACTAGAGCTATTAACTGTCATACCAGATTTTACGGCATAATATTATCTTATCTTGTTATATAACTTCAAAAATAGGAAAAAAAGTGGTGTCCTTTATACATATATGTAAGGATATCTCAAAGTCCAGAAGTAATAGAGCAATTCTAAGACCGGATTCGGATTAAGCATCAAAAATCACATCTGGAGTGACTATTGCTGTATCCGGTTTTTGTTTGTGTTTTTTTATATACGAAAAAACCGATTTTTTTTAAAAATAAATGGTGCGGAAACGATACCTTTTATATGTATGTATGCATGTATGTATATATATATACATATATATATTACACATATATACATATACAAGTATATATATGTACGTACATACATATATATGTGTACATAATATGTATATAAATCCGAGACATTCTCAAAAATCGTTAAAAAAACTAAAATGTCGAAAAAAAAAAAAACGGCTGGACGTTCGATTTCGCGGTTCCCGGATTCTGATACTAGAAGGGTCCCCCAACACTATCCCCGAAAAAAATCGCGGGTGGTATTTCAAAAAGTTGAAATTTTTTAAAAACCACCGTGATTAAGTAAAAAAGAGCAAAACAATTTAGTGCGTCCTCAAAAATCGTGTTTTTTAACTTTTAGGTTAGAATATCTCAAAAAACATACGTAATAAGCAATTCCGAGACCGGATTCGGATTCAGCACCCACAACTTAATCGAAAATGACTATTTTTGTTTTGGTGTGTTGTGTTTTTTTTTTTCAGGTGTACCGTTTTTCGACCTCTTTTTTAAAAATGGTAAACAAAAGATTTTAAAAATAATTTTATTTAGTAGTTCTTGCTCAAAAGAAAACAAATGTGCAATAAAAAATGGGGTTTTATTTAAAATTAGTTTTCGATACGTTAAAGCTGGCCAAAGGTCGAAAAAAAGGTTTTTTTTTAATAACTTTTTACAGATTGTCTAATCTTACTGATATTCATAGACCTCGAAAAATCGATAAGATTCAGGTATTCCTACAACACTCCTGGGATCTCTCTGAAAGTACGCTGCTCAGACGGAAAATTCTGTGAGCTTAAAGTGAAAATAAAGTGTTCTCTGTAAAAACTGTGCGGTAACTGTAAAACTGAAACGATTTTAATGTTTAAATATGGAAACTTTTCGTAATAGAGAGTACTGTGGATCCCTTTAATTCAAAACTCGCAATAAGTTATACTTTTTTGATAATTGTGATCAACTAAAGGGTGTTTTTTTTTAGAGGTTTGTTTTTCGAATAGAGATAAAACTGGCATTTTGTGGCCAAATCTGGCAACTCTAATGTCATTTATGTTCAGTTTGGTTTGCCATTTCATCATGAACAGGTTGACAAAAGAACAACGCTTGCAAATCGTGCAAATTTATTTCGAAAATAATGGTTCAGTTCGCGAAGTTTACCGCAAGCTCCGTCCATTTTATGGTCGACATAATCGTCCATCAGAGCAATTAATTCGGTTAACCATGGGTCGTTTTCGCACTACGTTTACTCTATGTGATAATACGCATCCGCAGAGACGTCGAACAGTGCGCACCGAAGAAACAATTGCCGCTGTAGAGCAAAATGTTGAAGAGGACCCGAATGAATCGATTCGCCACCGTGCACAGTAATTGGAGCTTTGTCCACCAACTTTATGGAAGATTTTGCGCAAAGATATTGGCTTGCGACCTTACAAGATCCAGCTTGTGCAAGAATTAAAGCCGCGAGACCATGCAATGCGTCGTGATTTTGGTGTATGGGCCGAAAATGAGATTGATCTCGATGCTGATTTTCATCGCAAAATTTTGTTCAGTGATGAGGCTCATTTTTGGTTGAATGGCTACGTCAACAAGCAAAATTGCCGCATTTGGAGTGAAGAGAATCCACATGAGACCCTTGAGACGCCATTACATCCACAAAAACTGACTGTTTGGTGTGCTCTATGGGCTGGTGGAGTCATTGGGCCATACTTCTTCCGAAATAATGCTGGAGAGTCAGTTACCGTTAATGGAGACCGGTATAGAGCCATGATAACCGACTATTTTGTTCCCGAATTGGATGGCATGAATGTGGATGAGTTGTGGTTCCAACAAGACGGCGCTACATGCCACACAGCGCACGTCACAATCGATTTATTGAAGGAAACATTCGATGAGCGCATAATTTCGCAAAATGGACCTGTCAATTGGCCACCAAGATCGTGTGATTTGACACCATTGGATTATTTTCTTTGGGGATATGTGAAGTCGCTCGTCTACGCCAACAAACCAGAAACGTTAGGGGACTTGGAAGCCAAGTGCTACAAAATTGGAGACCAAAATTTTTCTGTAAAAGTTAGCATTAGCGAGATATTTGCAAAAAACTGATTTTAGCGACCTTTGAGCCTTAATAACTTTTTATGCGCACACGACTTTGCAATGGACTTTTCACAGTTTGTGTATCATGCATAAATAAAGACAATTCCGGTGAAAAATTTTGAATCGTGCTAAATGGAATAAAATCGTGTAAAAATATTTTTAAAAAAATATTTTCAAACCGTGTTAAATCAAAACCGTGTAAAAACAGAATTAAGTGTGATAGTATTTTGCAAAATAATATAAGGGTACCGAGTATCATGAAAAATATTGGGAACTTTGACAATAATACATTCAAAATAATAAACTGTGAGAGTTATTCTGATTTTAAGGCTTTCATAGAAACTAACATATGCTACGGTGTTAGATATTTGAATCGCTTTATTTGAAAGTGGTATAATTCGAATTTCGGAAAATTTGAGTTTGTGGTAGTTATCGTTAGCAATATATAGTATGTCTTTTTATATTTAAAATTTCAGACTCTTTAGACAACGATTTCATCATAAATTACTCAAAAGAATTTTTCATGAAAAATGCCTTTTTTGAAAGTAAAATAAGTCCATTTTTCCACTACTGCTATATAGAAGGCTTTGCTTTAAAATTAATTTAAAAATATTGGTAAGCGTTATTAAACTGGTGTTAATTGTTTACCACTGTAAATTTATCAAATTTTGTTATGCTGTAGAAATTTTCACAATTTTCGAGCTTTTTTGCTCTGAATGGACTTATTCAACTTTCTTTTATATAAAATTGAAAAATATGTTATACTTTTGTATAACTTATTCCATTTGCGGCCTCAAAATATTCTGTAAATAAAGGCAAGGGGAAATTAAACCTTTTGTGTGTTGTTAAATTTTTTTCAAAAAAGCCTAAAGGAATCTGATTCAATCATTCAGCAGAAATTATAGAAAAATACTGAAATAATTGCTTAGATCTTAAAATTAACAAAAAATATCGAAAAAGAGTGCAGAAATCAGAATTAATCGAAAAGTATCGAAAAATTCGGCAAGAGTCATGAAATATCGAAAAATATCCTTAAACGCTGAAAAAATCAGCAACGGCCTTATATTATCGAAAAACAGTGAAAAATACTCCAGGAATCGAAAAAAATTTTCAATTTGTTATAAATGAAACTGGAATATTTTTAAATTGAGTCGTACGCAAACCCTTAAATATCTCAGTTTATGGAAAAATGGAGTTATTTAATAATTTTTGCACGATCCAATTATTAATAGTCTCTTCTTTTAGATCCTAAAAAAATTTTAAATATTTCTCAATAAACTCTATTTTACAAAATTTTTATTTAATGCTCTATTTATAATAGCCTTTGGTCATTTACAAAAATGTGACAGAGTATTTAAGTCCATTTTAAATGGTTTATAAAAAATTATTTTCGACGGAAATTTTATTCAACATTGTTGTTGCGAGGAATATTGGTTTTACTTCTGCACAACTCATTTGTTTTCTAAGCCTTTCAAATAAAATATCATCATGCCATCATGTAACGTGTTGCCGCTTCCATCTGTCGCAGTACGTTTTTAAGGCAATTCTTCAAACCGTTATGCTAAAACATAGATGGCTTTTCCAATCCTTCATTCGTTTGTCAAGCCTTTGATGTTTTAGCGTTATCATACGTCAAATTGAATAAAATCAATTTTTGGGCTTGCCACATTAATTGAATTTAGAATAAACATTAAAAATCTATAAGATGCTTGAAACGCCTAAACGACTCTTTTGGTACATAATGATTAAGTATCACTTAAATTAGCTTGAACACTTTTAACTCCATGTTCTGATTTAGCGACTCAGAATATAAATGAAGTTCTCTAATGGGTAAGCACTTAAATAATCTTTAGTGCAAGTTGAGACTTACTTCATTGATGTTACATTCAAGCGTAATAGAGTGCTATATTTCACACGAAACAAAGCGCCAACAAAGTTTTGTATCTTCAGCGAATGCTCTTAATTAAAAGCATGTAGTTTTTCGGAATTTAAATGTACCAAAAAATATACCTAATTACATAAAAAGAAAGCATCATCACTGAATCATTTCACACCT
This sequence comes from Calliopum simillimum, assembly GCA_951812925.1. NCBI lineage: Eukaryota > Metazoa > Arthropoda > Insecta > Diptera > Lauxaniidae > Calliopum > Calliopum simillimum. The sequence continues at coordinate 99,655,128 of OX638368.1, read as the reverse complement.
AACGAGTATACAAATTGCATGTAGATAATCATACAAGTAAACGGTGTCACTTTTGGGTATGGTTTGAATTTTCAAATTAATTAATTTTAATATTTAACCACCTTACTAATTCGAAAACTCTGCCTTACTAAAAACTAAAAGTGAACAGCAAATGTAAATGAAAATCTTTTCTAAAATTTTTAGCAAGAAGGTGGTTTAAATACCACCACCGAATCAATGACCCGTGCACTGATCACCGATGAAGTTCGAACTGGCCATTCCATGGGTCCAGTTCAACTAGGGTAGGTATTTTGTTTTCCATTTTAACAAACTAATCAAACTAAAAAAAAGGATGGTGTACGAACTGTTTACTAACAAAGAATTATTGTTGCCTTCGAAGCGCATGCGCAAATGCTTTAAACTAATCGCTGCTGCTGCTGTTGCAAACAATAATTTTTATGTTAACCTTTTTAATTGTTATGGTTTAGCAGTGTATAAATTTAATTTACAATTGCAAACAACAATGTAAAAAAGCTTCAGCTAGTATTTTGTATTTTTTCCTTCTTATGCGCTTTTATAGTTACCTGGAAAAAACTAATGAACGTGAAGATTTTCTGCCATGGTTGGTATACGAGTATTAAAATATGCTGCCGCTGTTGCTGCAACTAAAAATATTAACAAAAAATGAATTAACAGTCCATATTGTTGATATACGTGCACAGCCAAACTCATGTTCATTTAATACCACGCTACTAAATGATTTACATTTTGTGTCTTTCATTAAAGAAAAAATAAATGTTTGTCATCTTTGTAATAATGACCTTACGCGATATCATATCATTTTGTTTGCTTGATTTTTTTTTATTATTTATTTTTTTATTATTTGCTCATTTTCTTTTATTTTCTTTTATGCCTTTATCTCATATTAAACCTATGATAACATGAACTTTTTTGTGTTTTATTTTTTTATTCCTTAAATGACTTACTAATTTGTATTTTTGTTATATCTCTTGAATCAAGTTTTGTTGCTGGTGTTATTTTACGTGAAAAACTTCCAGCTTTTGAGCGCATGTTGTGGCGTGCGTGCCGTGGTAACGTTTTCTTACGTCAGGCTATGATTGAGTCTCCATTGGAAGATCCATCTAATGTAAGTATTGGCACATTTAAAAGTATATTGTAAAAAAACATAAATATTTAATATTTGAACCATGTAAAAAAGAACAAAACCAAAAAACCTCAGAAATAATTCGAGAGATTTTTTTTAAGGGTCAAGAATTATTATTTTGAAAACTTTTAATACCCTTCACTTTGTCCTTCCGTTTGTAACGCATAGAAAGAAGCTGGTGGCAGGTATGAAAATGTGTGTATGGGCATATGCGAAAAAAGTCAACCTAGAGTAAACTTTCAAAGTTGGCGCAACAGAGTATTTTACCCTTAAGGAAGTGGAACCGCCTACTAAAACACCAAGAGGTTTTTAACATGCTTTCTTAAGAGTGTCTTTCCCCATTTCGAATTTCCTACAAAATTGTTCAGCGGCTTATCCGTGGCAGGGCATTTCGCCGCTGGAGGCATGGCACCGATCGATACATGACAAAAAGTTTTTATTATCGTTTCCTAATCCACTTTTCCGAATTTCATAAAAATAAGGTGCAGTGGCTGAGCTGCAACAGCGTTTTTTCCCTTTAAGAAGCCATGCCAGGGATCAGCATCACCTCCCGAGTCGAAATAGCCATGTCTGTTTAACTGCCTGGGTGACAGTCTGTCCGTTGAAATCATTTTAATATTTTTTGGCAGCAAGATTATTCAGTGGTATTGAAGGGACACGACTACCGCCCATACAAAAAATATATTCAAAACGCATCTTTGGGAATATTATTCACGACAATGCATCCAAAATACTTCTGTTTTTTTTTTTTCGAAATCTAATTTTTACGTATATTTGTGAATGGAGGAATATATTTATGCCGGGGTGCTGGTACTTTAAACCACGACAGTTCGATTTAAATTTTTCTTGGGTGGTATGGATGCTTTTGCACCATGCTTTTTAAAGAATTTCTATTAGTTATCTTTAATTTAAGTTATTATTTTAATTTTAGATACCGTAAATAGAAATTCCGCCAAATTAATATGGTTTTTTCCTTAAAATTTTCTGTAATCAGCACAGTCAATTTCGAAAAGGTCACATCTTCTGAACTTAATATATCAAAATTTACGTATCGATACCTTAGAGCGCTATAGTTCTATCTCCACATTTTGCGATTTTGAGATTTTTGCAGTTATGGTATCCTTGTGGGCTTCTTTACCGAGTGGAAAACTGTGTGATGTCAAAATACCACTAAAATACAAACTGTAATTTTTTGAAGAGCGCTACTGTCTTATTTCCACTGAATATTGAAATAAGTCACATTTTTAAAATTTTTTTCGCGACATTTTAGTGAACAAATTTTGTTACATCCAAGGGTCCCCCTTGTACCTTATGTCGGAACCAAAAATTAAAAAAAAAAATAAATTAGTTTTTTTTCGTGTTTTCTACGCGTTTCATGACATTCAAAAAATTCACTAAATGTGTCATTTATTTTAAGAATAGTGAAATTCTTTATAAGGGCAAAAGTAATGGCATACTGTAAATTGGCTGGGATTTCGTTAGAAATTAATAAAGTTGGTTAAAAACATTAAATTTTGTTAAAATATACCATGGGTAAAACTACTTCATTTATCGTTATATCAAAATAGCAGCCAATTCTAAATTTAATAAATATTGTACTCCTTTAGAAAATAATCAGTTTTTTCGTTTCCTGAAAACTTTTGAAATTCGGAGATGTGACCTTTTCGAAACTGGTCATTCAATTGAAATCACACGGATTTCGGAACAGGCCTGATAATTAATTTTATAGCGAGACATTGTCCCCTTCCAGTAAAATAAAATATCTCAAACTTTAAATTGCAATTTTTTGCAGCTATTATTTCAGAATTTGAAGGAAATTCTTCATTTATCAAGCCTGTTCTGTCTGGAAAAAGATATACATACATATGTGTGTATGCAAGTCCAATTTTTTCATTGGATCAATCAAACAAACCCTTTTCGTGAACGAGCAAACACATTTGAACGCTGCTATACGCTATTTCGCTTTGGATCTAAAGTCAACAACTTCAAGTGCAAGTCCGGGGAACGCCTCTAATTTGCTCGTGTCACCGCGTAAACGAATTGAGATTCATCCTATATGACGAGCAGATATCCAATAACATTTTTATTTTTTTTTTCAGTTTTAGTTTGAGTTTTTTCTGTAAAAGAAATAGTATTTTGCCAAAAACCTAAACCATGGTAGTTATATGTATGATTCTCAATTTGCTACCTTCATAATGTTTCAGAATTATCAAAAAGCCCTTGTTCACTTTCGTTACTTTCAAAGACAGTGATAATCATGATTACTTTTTTTATTTTAGGGAGATCAAGTTTACAAGTCCGTATTCATCATATTCTTCCAAGGTGATCAACTAAAAACCCGTGTTAAAAAAATATGTGAAGGTTTTCGTGCCACCTTGTATCCTTGCCCAGAAGCGCCAGCTGATCGTCGTGAAATGGCCATGGGTGTTATGACTCGCATTGAAGATCTGAACACAGTGCTGGGACAAACACAAGATCATCGCCACCGTGTACTTGTTGCTGCTGCCAAAAATCTTAAAAATTGGTTTGTTAAAGTGCGAAAAATTAAAGCTATTTACCATACATTGAATCTCTTCAATTTGGATGTAACACAAAAGTGTTTAATCGCTGAATGTTGGGTGCCCGTGCTCGATATTGAAACAATTCAATTGGCTTTACGTCGTGGCACAGAACGTTCAGGATCTTCAGTGCCACCGATTCTAAATCGTATGCAAACGTTTGAAAATCCACCTACTTACAATCGTACAAATAAATTTACTAAAGCTTTTCAAGCTTTAATCGATGCATATGGTGTAGCCTCATATCGTGAAATGAATCCAGCTCCCTATACCATAATAACATTTCCATTTTTGTTTGCTGTAATGTTTGGTGATTTGGGACACGGTGCAATTATGGCACTCTTTGGCCTATGGATGATACGTAAGGAAAAAGGATTGGCTGCACAAAAAACGGATAATGAAATTTGGAATATTTTCTTTGGTGGACGCTATATTATTTTCCTAATGGGAGTTTTTTCAATGTATACTGGTTTGATATACAATGACATCTTCTCCAAGTCATTGAATATATTTGGTTCACATTGGGCGGTGCACTATAATAAGTCAACGGTACTGACCAATAAATATCTGCAATTAAATCCGCAATCCGTTGATGACTATGACGGTACACCATACCCGTTTGGCGTTGACCCGATTTGGCAAGTTGCCGGAGCGAATAAAATTATATTTCAAAACGCATACAAAATGAAAATCTCTATTATATTTGGAGTTATTCATATGATTTTCGGCGTAACAATGAGCTGGCACAACCATACCTATTTTAAAAACCGTTTATCATTGATTTACGAATTCATTCCACAAATGATATTTTTGGTATTTTTATTCTTCTACATGGTTTTATTGATGTTTATTAAATGGAATCGTTATGCGGCATCAAATCCAGGTACTTGTGAAATAAATAGTTAACATTTACATGATATCAAATAAACAATAAATGTATTTTTACAATATAGCACCATATTCAGCATCTTGCGCTCCTTCAATTCTTATAACTTTTATTGATATGGTCTTATTCAATACACCAAAGGACCCGCCAAAAGACTGTTTGACTGTTTATATGTTTGCCGGACAACCGTACTTTCAAAAATTGTTTGTTCTTATTGCTTTGAGTTGTGTACCGGTGATGCTTTTAGGAAAACCTATGCAAATAATGAAGCAACGCAAATTGGCAAATGTACGTAAATCTAACTGGCAAACAAATTGTAGATTTTTGTTTTTGTTTAATTTAGCAATTGCATTATGGCATATCATTAGATAGAAGGGGCAGTTTTTATATGTTTTGTTGTCTACTAGAAAAGTGCTTAAAATAACTGTATATTTTTGAATTTAACAATTACATAAATCCTTATATACTGATCAATGGCTAGCCAAATCTTGTTAATTATTTTTTTTTTTAATTAACAGGCTACACGTCAAATAAAAGTAAAGCTAAACTTTGAACGTTTTTTTAAGCACATTCTAGTAGAAATTATTTTATTGTAAATGATATACACAAATTTTAATGATTTTAGTTTGTTGTTAAAGATTGTTTGTAATTATGTTATATCCCGATTCCATGCCAAATTTTTCGAAATTTGCAGATTTTTACAAAAATTTCAAAAATGGTCGCCATTTTTGAGAATCAGAAAATAAAAATTAAAAAAATTGATTTTTGACAAAATGTCGGAAAAAATTGCATCGAAAATGTTTCCGCAAAACTAATAATGAGAGATCTTTATACCAAGCACTTAAAACAGCTCTGCAAATTTTTGTAAATATATGAGAACCCAGCTGAAAATTTGGAAAAATTTGAAATGGAATCGGTCTATATATTATGTTTACTCGAACTTTCCAGTCAAAAATCTATGAAGAGGGTCTTAAAACAAAAAACTGCAAACATTGCTTGGATCAAATCCCTGAAAAGATGGCGAAGGTCTAAATGATGGTCCAAATCATAGCTTTATGAAAAAAACATGGTTTGGTTATTCCTTCAAACGTGTAAATGCCTCAAAAACCTCATAAACTCGTTTGAGCAAGAGATACCCTAAGTTTGTTAAAACTCTCATATATTGACTATAAAGTTCAAATAAACATTGTTATGATTTTTAAGTTGAAATTGTTCACCTTCTGCCATTTGAATAATCGTTCATACTACATTAATCAATCACCAACACTACAATGCACCATCCCATTTATTACAATAATTTTTGTTTTCTTGACTTAGTAAACATATATATGAATTAAATAGTACTTACTTTATACTCTTCCCTCATCCTATACATAACAATTCCCACACAACAACTCGTAAATAATTTATAGGAAGAGGTAATGATTTTCTTAAGTGCATTGTTAAATACTTAAATATAATGATTATTTATTTAAGTGTTTTAATATTTAACAAATTTTTACTTTTCGCAAACAAATTTTAATCCCTTAATTTTTTCCACCGCAAAGGTTCAACCCATAACTGGTGCTGGTGCAGACGCTGAAGGTGGTATGAATGGATCGGCTGGGCATGGTGGAAGCGGTGGTGCTGGCGGTGATCATAATGATGAAGAGGAAATTTCCGAAATTTTCATACATCAAGGGATACATACAATTGAATATGTATTGGGTTCCGTTTCACATACAGCATCTTACTTGCGATTGTGGGCCCTTTCTCTAGCGCATGCTCGTAAGTTAAGCCCAAAATAAAAACCAGTTAACTTGAGGCAAAATGCGTTGCCAACAAAAAAAAAAAAAAATCTCACAAATGTGTGATTCCAGCTAAAAGAGAAAATGATAAGAACTTAACCTGATTACATCCGTTTAAAAATTATCCTATAGTAAAATCACTTGTTTCTAAACTGCTGATACTGTTTTCAAACGTGTCCCGTGAGTCACAAAAATAAAAATTCTTTAGTTGCAGTCACATAATTTTTGCACCACAAAAAAAAATCCATAAAAAATAATTTTTTTTTTTTTTTCTTGAAACTGGAACAGTCTATAAAGTTGGAAAAAGTATTGTCATGCACATTATGTGCCATAATAATCGGTTATTTCACCGATATAATTTTTTCAACTTTATGTCCTCAATTCTACACCATCCAGTAAATTTGCTTTGAAATCAGAGCCCAACTTTATTCATTTCTAACAAAATTTCAGCCAATTCATATTATGACATTAATTTTGCTTTTATGGAAAAACCCATTTAATTGTTTTTTAAAAAGTTCTTACTGTTTCATTTTCGTAAGCATAGTGCAAGATGCTACGCGTCTCTTCTTAAAATATCTAAATGTAAAGTGTACAAAATCAAAATAAAAATGATTGCTTTGCTTTCAGAACTTGCCGAAGTTTTATGGAATATGGTTTTATCAATTGGCTTGAAGCAGGAAGGTTGGTTGGGTGGCATAATGCTAACAATTGTTTTTGCTTTCTGGGCCGTCTTAACTGTGGCCATACTTGTGCTAATGGAAGGTTTATCTGCTTTTTTGCACACTTTACGTTTGCATTGGTGAGTTAAAGCGTTAGGCTACGATCACTTTTCAGCAAAATTGTCGCCAATAAGACTGAAAAATGTCGAAATGTGAACGTAGTATTATTTTGATGATCATATAAATAATGAAATTTATTATTTTAAGGGTTGAGTTCCAGAGCAAATTTTACCAAGGTCAAGGTTATGCTTTTCAACCATTTGCTTTTGATGCTATAATTGAAAATGGTAGCGCAGCAGGTTCAACCGAACCTGAGTAGACAAGCATGTAAGCAGACCAAGCTCATCATCCTTTTACCGGAGGAAACATTTACAATTTATTAATATTTATAACTATATGTAAATTGCAGTTAAAATTTACAGATTCCAAATAACTTACAAAAATAATACATAGAATTGTTAAATTCTCCTTTTCTTATTAAGTGTATAATGTTTAAAGAAAGCAAAACGGGCAGCAGTTGATCAGCGAACAATTGAGATTAAAAATATGCATAGTTTGTGTAATAAAATATATTTAACAGCATTCATTGTTACTAACTAAAAAACAACAAATTATAGTAAAATTATTTAAGCACTTAAATACTACATACATACATAAAAAATGTAATCAAAAACGATTTTAAAAAACCAATATTTATTTTATGCCTAGTGTGTATGCTCTAGCTTATACCTGGACACATACATACATATATTATACATAAAGCTTAAGTCAATATAGTAGCGAATTTATTGTTAATGCATTTGTTTTATTCGTAGTTAAAATATCATACCATTAATAAACAAAGGTCTATAAAATAATTTGTAATAATAAAATAAAAGCCCTTACGGCGACAAAAAAAAAAATCAACCGAACTTTTTATATTCTGTAGTAATACTATCGACTATAATCAGAGGCCTTCCATCTTAATGTTATAATTTTCAGAAAGATACTGACAAAACATACATTTTTTGATTAAGCTATGTAATGGATTAACATTAGGAGCATTACACATGTAGCGAGCAGGTACACATGATCAGGTATGTTCTCAATTCCGATTTTGATCGGAATCGGAATGGAATCAATTTAAGGTGCTCTGCATTTCAAATCGTTCTGACGCAATTATGGTAACTGGTCTAGCTCCTAAACGACTTCCACGCCCACTATAAAAATTGGTAAGAATTATCTGTTCACTATTAGCTATTTTTAGAAAATCAAAAGGGACTTACTTTGTTAGAATAATTTTTCAAAAATTAAGGTCCACCTTTTTCCAAAAAACAAAATTTTTTTAAAAATTCAAATATGCATTTTAAAATCTCTTGGTTTTAATACGACTGCTTTATTTATTTAACGCATACCTGCCGATCAGCCCAGTTTTTAAAACCCTCTACATCGTTAACCAGACTTTATTATGTAATAATATTTTGTGTCTGGATCGAGGACATATAACATGATCAAATTTATACATTAATACATACATAACGAATACATACATTTTTTTACTTGTCCGCTACACGTGAAATGCCCCATTAGCTAAATAATGCGGTTATTTTAGAATGTGCTGAATTAAAATATTTAGTCTAAATTTCAAACATTTCCGCTCTTGTTTATTTATTTCAAATTAGGGTCCGACCGATTAATCGGCTCCGGCCAAAAAAACACCTTCACCGCAAGTTTTGGTTAGCACAAAAAGAATGATAGAATTTCGATTGTTTGCTGCTACGAAATTTTAGCCTTTTGAAATTGACGACAAAATCGAGGTATAAAACTGGGAATATAAAACCGCTTCATGTAAAATCCTAGCTGCTCTTTCACAGGTTACAGCCAATTACTTTTTTTACACTATGGTATAAACCATGTGTAAACGATCAAGAAATTTGTTCGTGGAGTCCGATTTGACTATAAATTGGCATAAGCAATAGCTGCATAGTGGAAAAAATTACTACCAAATATTTTTTCAAAATTCAAAAAAATGGCGGAGACATGGGACTTTGAAATTTTTAGGTTAGTTTTTCTTTGAGAAGCTATAACTTCAGTTGCATTTATCCAATTCTCAATTTTATGGTGTCAAATGATTTGACTTGAAAATAAACAATGTTCATATACTACCATATAGACTTAAGACACAATTCAGAAATGACCAAAGAAATGAAGACTGTATCTTCTTTCTTTAGTTACTTAAGTTACGCACATTGTTTTTCTCCATTGCTATAAAAAATTTAGATCGATTCATACTTAAGGAAGGCAAAATAAATTGATCTAATATGCTTTCAAGTTTGTAGATCTGACCGTCTGGATTTAGCAAGCTTTCGATTGTTCCCTTTCGATTGTTCCCTTGATTGCGCTAATGTGTTTTTTCTTATTGAAAGGTCAGCCAAAAGAATATTCTGGTTTGAACTCTTCATAGCTAGTTCATCAGCAATTACTATGACCAGGATCGCAGCAAAGTGTCATACTATAGTCCTCACGAACATCGCAAAAGAACCTGTTAAAAAGATTAATACAAGCTTTGAAATAATGTGATTTGATGAAATTGCTTTGATGGCCACCTGGCTATCCAAGGTAAATAAATAACAACGCTTCCAAGAAATTGTGACTTTGAGAACAGCATTAACCTCTGCCTGAGAGACAGTGTAGTCGTCTGGCTGTCTGACGATTTTGTTAGTTCTATATACTCGGAGAAATTTCCTGATCCAGTACCTTTATCCAATTTTGACCCATATTTTAAAGAACGTATTTAAAATAGCCCAAATATCCCTTTTAGGTACTACCACCTGGAAGTTTGTTAGGAAAAGAAGGTGTGGTAGGAGGTAGTCCGTACATCATTATATCACAATTTATAAATTGGTATAAAATGCTATAAGGACCAAAAGATTTTAATTTCCTGAAACTTTAAAAAATCATGTCGGCAAATTTGCTTTCTGGCAATGGCGGCACATTTTAAAAATCTCACGGCACACTAATGTGTTGCGGCACATAGGTTGAGAATCACTGCCCTATACAGTAACACGCCTCCGAAGAAAAAACTTAAATCTTAATGTCATGGACTCAAAACAAACAGGGCTAAGGTTATTCGGAAGCACTTATGAAATAGAAAAAAATCAAACCATAGGCATTTCTTTGAAATTTAGTCAAAAATTATTTTTTTATAAATTGGTCCAAAGACTCAAAAAATTAAAACAGAATTAGTCATTTTCGTTGTATTTGTCGATTCTAAATCCGAATTTAGCCGAAGAATTTTTCTATCACGCATGGGTTTTGAGAAAATCTAACATAAAAAAATTAAACAACACGGTGAGCTTGAAAAGGGGGAAAGTGGAGCTAAAATGGATCCAAAATCGGCTAATGCAGAAAGTTTCTATATTGTTTCTAGATTATAAGCATGTTAAAATTAAAATCCTAGCTGCTCGTCTTCGCTAGATATGCACATTTTTGTGTTCATGGTATATACCATATAAAATTAAAAATGAAGAAAAAAAAAAACAGAACAAACAAATATAAAAATAGTTACATTTAATGTATTTTGCAATCCAAATCTGGCCTTAGAATTGCTGTATCTCATACGGTTTTTGAGATATCTTAGCCTAAACAAGGAAAAAAGACCGTTTTTGCTATATTTTGAAGCTAAGTATATAACTAGAATATAGAATATTTATACGTAAAATCCGATACAGTTTCTTAAAGTTCTAATCTTCTTCTTTAAAACTTCGTTTAAATTATGTCAATAGCTTTATGTTTCTCTGATTTTTTAACTTTTTAGGTTAGGATATCTCCGAGAAAAATAAAGATATCAACATAATTTAAATTAGGTTTTAAAGAAAAAAAAATAGAGCTTTAAGCAATTGTATTGAATTTTACGTATAAATGTTCCATATTCAAGCTATATAGCTTCAAAATATAGCAAAAACGGTATTTTTTCCTTGTTCAGGCTAAGATATCTCAAAAACCGTATAAGATACAGCAATTTTAAGGCCGGATTCGGATTCAGCATTGTAAAATACATTAAGGGCCAATTTCACAGTGCGAGCTTAAGCGTTAGCTTAGCTAAACCGTTAGTGGCGCTTAAGCGGCCCTTAAATAATTTCCAATTTCACAGTTGACTCGGAAACTATCAAAGAAACAGGACTTAGCTATATGTATAAGCGCACCAGAAATTCAACGGCCAAGTCTTTTACTTCGATATGGTGGAGCAAGACAAGAAATTAATTAAGAAGACTACCGAAACACCAACAGCAACGAAAACACATTGCATTTTATCAAACGACTATTTCCAACGTGTGCTTGTTGTACTCAAATTGGAAAATTTAATTTGGAGTCTTGAACCACATGACTGACGCAGACCTTTAGTCTCTATTTCGATTTTTAGATTTAGCAAATTGCAAAATGGGCTATTTTTGTTAAACATACAAACTAATATAAAAATTCGTAATGCATTTCAATTTGTCATTTATTAACAAAAGATAATACCAATAAAATTGCTCTGTATTTGTACAATATTTATTCTTTACTTGCACATTTCATTCTTTGGCATCTCTGCGGAACTACATTGAACAAAAGCATTTTTGAAGCTGGGTACCACATTATGACTATAAGCATTTTTGAAGCATAGGAAAATATTGAGTGTTTGGCTGGAAAGTTTTAATGTATACACCGTATATCACGAATTATTATATTTGTGCACTGCACTACTTTTGGCAAACCCTCCTGATGGTTCCAGTACAAGCTTTCTAGTCAAGTGGTGAGAGCTTATAGTGTAGCTTAAAATTTTAACTTCTTTCTGGAAATTAAAAAAGTTAGTAAATATAAAACATTTGTATGACATACTTATGAAGTCAATTTACCCCAAAATTTTTATGATTCTTCATTTCAAAAAAGAAATTAATTTTTGAAATTTAATTTTATTTACTTCGAATTTTTGTTTTTTGACAACGTCAATTGTGACATAAACGTCGCTTAAACCTCCCTAACTATTTATAGTGCCGATTGACTGCCGCTTAAGCGGCCATTAAATTAAAATTACTGTGAAATTGAAATTTGAAGTTAAACTACACTCAACAGATAAACTACGCTTAAGCTCACACTGTGAAATTGGGCCTAAATGTAGCTATTTTTTTATTGGTTTTTTTTTTATCATTTTTTTCATTTTATATGGTTTTTACCATGAACACTAAAATGAGCATAACTAGCGAAGACGAGCAGCTAACTTTTAATTTTAACATGTTTTTAATCTAGAAACAATATAGAAACTTTCTGCATTAGCCGATTTTGGATCCATTTTAGCTCCACTTTCCCCCTTTTCAAGCTCACCGTGATTTAAACATTTATATCGAGAACCGTCTATAGCGGAATCCCCCATATCTCAAAATACCTAGGTACGTGATAGCGCAATACTGTGGCCGGAATCGACAATTTCATAGAAAAATACTTTTTTGCTTACATATCTTGGGTTTTTTTTAAGTTTTGGGCCAATTTATAAAAAATGCTTTTTTTGACTTAATTTCAAAGAAATGCCTATGGCTGGTTTGTAGACCAGTCAACCAGACTGGCTATATATGTGATATTTCCGATAATTCCAAGATAGAGAATTTTCTCTTGAACAACATATCAAAATGAGTCGTCGAAATTTTTCCGGGAAATTATGTGAATTGAGCCATTCTACGTAAAGCACACAGGTAAAACATTTTGATGTTTCCGATTTTAGTAATATTTGATTACACAGTGCAACATGAAAAATCAAAAAAACTTTTTGAGTGCTGTTCCTGAAAGTACTTGTTGTAACTACCAAAAGCTAGATAGCACTCAAAAAGTAAGATAGGATTTTGCTATCTACGTCGGTTTTTATAGTAGGGGACACTCACCGGGTATGGGACAGGTTTTGTTTTTGAGCCATAACCTGTTACTGGTTAAACCGTTTCAGGTGTTTTACATTTGATTTGAAAGGGAAGAAACATACGTAACCAAGGGACGGATTATTATTTCATCACATGCAAAAGTTATGACTAATTTTCAAAAGTTATGTTTTTTTGCTTTTTAAAAATTTGTATCCGAATATGGGACACCCAGAAAAATTTAATTTCATCTAGTTTCATTTCAATGCAATGAAAATTAGATAATACAAAATAAAAACCCCATAACTGTGCGTAAACACAAACTTTAATTCATTTGTCGTTACATTAATGTCGATTTTTGACAGTTCCACTCGATTTGGGTTAGAAAAAAATGTGTTCCGGATACATGACGGTGCCATACCCGGAACATGACACTTTTTCAGCAATGATAAAAAAGAATATTTTATCCATTTATAAATATTTGCACAAACCACAGTTGTCAGATTGCCAGTACTAATTTTCCATGATAGAAAATGCACTTTTTATACGACTATATAAGTTTTTCTACCTTTCACCCTTAAATGCTCACTGTATCTTTGAAGATACAACCATTAAAAAATTTCTCGAGACTACGTCTTGAACTCAAATATGATTTTATCTGCACAAGTTCATTTAAAAAACCCAAACCCTTGACTAAAAAATGCAATTTGATAAAAATTTTATGAATTGTGACCTAAATCTGAGATAAAACTTGAAAAAATATAATCGAGCTAAATTAAAAAAAATCCATTATTTTTCTTGGAAAACATGAGACTGTAGTTATGTAGTGGCACCTTTTAATATTTATAAATGTCATGTTGACAACACTGAATTATATACATAAACATATAAGTCTATTCACCACTGTTAGGTTTAAGTTAAAAATGAGAATAAAGAGATCGGCAGTTTAATGTCGACACGCATAGCAGCAACACACATGGTGTTTCATTTCGGGTATGCTTTCCCTTTATATGGCGACCGTGACATCGTGACTTTAAGCTGCAGTGCATAAATTTAATTAAATAAAAACTAAACGAATAAAATCAGTTAAACAATGAAAAAAAAAAGACAAAATGAAAAGTGCTAAACGTTACAAAAAACTTCAAAAGCCAAAAGTTTAACAGAACAAAAGATTAAAAATAATACAAAAAAAAAAAATGAATGAAAAACAAAGTGGAATTTGGTTAAAAACTAAATTTTAACTGTGAAAGTTACACAAAATTAATGAAAAAACAAACTAAAGCTTAAGAAAAGAAATTTATAAACAAAAGACTACATTTTAGCTGTAGAAATCATAAAAAATTAGATAAAAGAACAAATCAATGTTAAAGAAAAGAAATTTATAAACAAAAAAAAAAAACTACAAGACAAGTAGCAACATAAGTAAAAATTATTAAAAATGCTAAAAAGTTCTAAAAAATATAAAAGTTGTATGGCGGCAGGGAGAAATAATGTGGAAAACCACTTCTCCCCATTCAATTAAAAATTCTTAATCAGCCAATAGCAGCAGCAGTTCATGTTTGCCTTTTTTCGCACGCATACACACTTTATGCTTTGCCTTCAAATTGAACTGTTGTTGAATACGATCGGATCGACTGCTGTGTTTTTTTCAACATCGAAATAATTGAACATCTGCTTTATTTCCAACTTGATTTGTCGTTGAATGGAGATGAATCGACTGCTGTATTTTCAACGTGAACTGACGTATAAATTGAATAGATTGCTGTTTGAGTTGCTGTGTGAGTTGCTGTTGTACTTTTTAGTACTTAATTATATTAACTTTTTTTTGAAATTGGTACTTTTTATATTACATTTTTGTTTTTACAGTACAAAATATGTATTATATAAAAAACCGAAAATGATCATTAAAAAATAATTGAAATAATTAAAAACAAAAAAAAAAAAAAAAATTCAATAATCAAAAAAATACATATGAAAATGGAATTGCATTAATACTTTTTTTTTGTAAATATTTTTATGTAAAACCTTATTTACATATATGTTATGCTTGTTGCTGCATAAGTAAAAGTAATGCTATACTTTTTTTTTTTTTTAAATGACTGAATTTGAAACTAACTTCACATATTTATGTTCAGAGTTCATTAAAGTTACAAAACGTGTTTTACAAAGCCGTCCAATTTCGACGAGTGAATTTAAAATTGAGGAATACAAAAAGTTGTTAATTGGAAATTATAATACTTTGTTAATATGTGCAAAGGCTCATACTGAACAATGTCCAATTGACAATAATAATGTAATATTCACAAAAATAGAACGTTGTGGGAAGTTATTAGTGAGGTGTTTTAATAAATTAAAATTTAAGATACGAGTTCCACAGCATTTGGATTTTGCGCTTGTTGATGAAGACATTTTAACTGATGCCGAATCAGAAGAAGTTTTAATTGAAATTGAATTAGGAAGCCAATTAGAACCATGTATTAAGCGTTCTTCCTCTTTGCCTTCTTTAAAAGAAACTTTAAGCGTTCCTGAAGATCATTCCTTTGCCACAAGCTCACCAAATATTAATTTTATTTTGGAAGCTGATAAAAATTACGTTAAAATGGCTACCGTTGAACAAAAAAAATCTTTTATAGGCATGTGTGCTTCGATAATTCGTGAAAATTACAGTGGAGATCCATTGGCTCTTGATTCTTTTATTGATAAAATTAATCTGATTGAAGATTTGACTGATGCAAATTTAACAGGCACACTTATAGCATTCATTAAATCGAAGTTGGAAGGAAAAGCTCGCGAAGCTTTGCCTGCTACTATTAACACGATTCAAGAAATAAAATCCGCGTTGCGTAATCGAATTAAGCCAGATAATTCAAAAGTGGTGGCTGGTAAAATTGCATCACTCCAAGTTAGGAATAATAATTATTCGGATTTTGCTAAGCAAGTTGAAGAATTAGCTGATTCTTTAGAGCGTTCTTTAATCATTGAAGGAATAAGTCAAGCGAAAGCGCACGAAATGTCTGTTGAACAAACAGTCAATGTTTGTAGATTAAACGCAAATTCGGATCTAGTGAAATCTATACTAGCATCCACTGCTTTTTCAGATTCAAAGGACGTAGTAGCGAAACTTATTGTTGAGCAAACTAACGAAGTGAAAGAAAAACAGGTGTTATCATTTCGCACTCGTTCGAATAATTCATCTAATAACAAATATGGTTATAATTCTTTTAATTTTCAGCATGGAAACGGAAATTTTAGACGACACAACGGAAATCGCAATCAAAGTAATTTTCAAGGTAATAGAACTAATTATGGAAACAATTCTCAAGGTCATAGAACTAATGGCAATAATTTTCAAAGTCATAGGAATAATTCTTATAGATATAATAGAAATCGGAACAATAATAATTCCAATGGTAACGTTCAAAATGCAAACGTTCGCCCTTTAAACGCGAACGTCCCTCAGCAGGAGACGTTGGGGGACGAAATCCAAAACAATTAACTCAAAATTCAAAAAAAATTGCAGTTTATTGCTTAAATTTAAATTATGCTGATTTTGTTGAATTGAATTTTTCTGATGCAAACAAACTATGCGCATTTCTTGTTGATACACAAGCTGATGTATCATTAGTTAAACAATCTAGCATAAATAATTTTAGGAAAATAAATAGGAATGAATTAATAAACATAACAGGTGTTACTCCAAACACAATTACAACTTTAGGTACAATATTAACTGATTTAGTTGTATCAAACCATTTTATACCGCATAAGTTACATGTTGTTAAAGATGATTTTAATATACCAGTAGATGGTATACTAGGTAAAGATTTTTTGAAGTTATATAAATGCAATATTAGTTACGATACCAATTCTATTTCATTATGGCTAAACAATGCTAGGTTAAATCTACCAATTTTGCATGAGATAAGCGCTGATACTATCGTTATTCCACCAAGGTGTGAGGTCTATCGTATTTTTAGTTTAAAAACCCAACAACAACATGTTTTTGTTGACTCTCAGGAGATCTGTAGTGGTGTTTTTACGGCAAAGTGTATTGTTGATACGAATTCTCCAATTTTAAAAGTCATAAATACTACTAATGAAGTTAAGTACGTTAAAAGTTGTAGTATTCAAACTGAAAATCTTAACAATTACCATGTTTATGCCATTAATAAAACCTCAACAGATGCGAATCGCATAAACGAATTGACGGAGATTCTTAAAAAACAAATGCCTAGTTATGCCGAAAATAAATTATTGAAACTGTGTTTGAATTATGCTGATATATTTGCATTAAAAAGTGATCAAATGACACTTAACAATTTTTATGAACAGAAACTTAGGTTGACAGATAGAAATCCTGTTTATATTAAGAACTATCGATTACCATACTCTCAGAGGGAAGAAATAAATAAGCAAGTAGATAATTTGTTACAAAATAATTTAATAGAACCAAGCTATTCTAATTATAACAGTCCATTAATTCTGGTACCGAAGAAAGATCCGAACAATCAAAAATCGTACCGCATGTGTGTGGATTTTCGAGCTGTCAATAAAAAATTAGTTGCTGATAAATTTCCGCTTGCTCGTGTAGACGATATATTAGATAACCTTGGAAGAGCTAAATACTTTTCCACATTGGATTTGTTTTCTGGATTTCACCAGATACCTCTTCATGTTGATTCACGAGATATAACTTCATTCAGCACTGATCGAGGAGCTTTTCGTTGGAAAGTTCTTCCTTTCGGCCTTAATGTAGCCCCAAACTCTTTCACGCGAATGATGTCTATTGCGTTTTCTGGTCTTTCACCAAATCAGGCGTTCCTTTACGTTGATGACGTTATAGTCATTGGTTGTAGTGAAGAGCATCATTTAAAGAATTTATCAAAAGTTTTCGATACTTGTAGGAGATTTAATCTTAAACTTAATCCATGTAAATGCAACTTTCTTCGCTCGGAAGTAACATTTCTGGGTCACAAATGTACTGCTAATGGTATTTTGCCGGACAATTCCAAAATAAACGTAATACGAAATTATCCAAAGCCCACTGATAAAGATGCTTTAAAACGATTTGTTGCTTTTGCAAACTACTACCGTAAATTTATACCAAATTTTGCAATACTTGCAGCACCATTAAACCGGTTAAGTCGGAAAAATGTAGAATTTGTTTGGGATAATGAATGTGAAGCAGCATTTGAAAAATTGAAATCAGCATTAATATCTCCAAAATTGCTACAGTATCCAGATTTTAAAAAGAATTTTGTCATTACAGTTGATGCGTCCAAGATGGGATGTGGAGCAATATTGAGCCAAGACCATAACGGAAACGATCTTCCAGTTTGTTTTGCCTCAAAATCGTTCAATAATGCAGAACAAAAGAAATCAATTATAGAACTAGAGCTATTAGCTATTTATTTTGCTATAAAACAATTTCGTCCATATGTTTATGGCACTAATTTTACTGTAAGGTCAGACCATAGACCTTTGGTTTATCTTTTTAATATGAAAGATCCATCTTCTAAGCTTTCTAGAATAAGGCTCGAACTAGCAGAATATAATTTCGCTATTGAGTATATAAAAGGTAAAACCAACGTTGGTGCTGACGCACTATCGCGTATTTCCATCGAAGAATTAAAAAATAACAGTAATGATATTTTTATAGTTACAACTCGCGGAATGGCTAGAAAGACAATTCAATCCAACTCACAAAGCTCTATTTCAAAAAATGACTCTCCGATCGATAGAATGCTCGTCTATGATGAATTTTCATATAATTTTACCACAAAAATACCGAGAATAAGATCTCAAATAGTTTATGACGCAAATAATAAAATTTCAAATTTTCATATATTTGCACATATCAGGCGTAAAAAGTTCTTATTGCTGAACGTTGTTATTGTAAACGAAACACTGAATTTAGATGATTTGCTTTTGAAGCTACAACGCAAAGCTGACAATAACAATATTCAAAAAATAGAATGGCCAAAAGACGATATATTTTTCAATTTCTTTTCTGTGACAGAGCTTAAAGATAATGGCAATAAAATATTAAGATCATTAGAAATTCTTTTAATTAACCCTGTAGAGACAGTATTTGACAATGCCAAAAAACAACAGCTTATGACCATTTATCATAATGATCCAATATCCGGTGGACATTGCGGCATTAAAAAATTATATTTAAAACTGAGAACCAAATATTATTGGAAAAATATGACTAAAGATATTTCAAAATTTGTCAAGTTGTGCGAAAAATGTAAAGTCAATAAAGTTAGACCGGGAAATAAGGAGCACTTAGTTTTCACTCCCACTCCAAGTAAACCTTTTGAGATAGTTGTGATTGACACTATAGGTCCATTACCTGAATCAGATTGTGGTAATAAGTTTGCTTTGACACTAATATGTGATCTTACTAAGTATTTAGTAACGATAGCAATACCTGACAAAAGTGCTAAAACAGTTGCTAAAGCAATTTTCGAAGGTTTTGTTCTAATTTACGGCTCAATGCATACAATTAAAACTGATCTGGGCACTGAATTTAAAAACGAAATTTTAGCTGAATTGAATAAAATTTTAAATATCAAGCATAACTTCTCAACAGCGTATCATCACGAAACTTTGGCAACCGTGGAACGAAACCATAGGGTTTTTAATGAATATCTTCGCGCATATTTGAATGATACTATGTCTGACTGGGATACGTATTTAAAATATTTTACCTTTTTCCATAATACTACACCAAATACTGTTTTTGATAATAAATTTACTCCATTCGAGTTAGTTTTTGGTAAAAGAGCAATTTTGCCACCTGAAGTAAGAAAATTGGTAGTTGATCCAATTTATAACGTGGAAAACTATGCTAAAGAGGTAAAATATCGTTTACAGAAAACACACATTTTGGCAACAGATTTGATTAACAAACATAAAATAAAAAACAAATTTTTATATGACAGATATGCAAGACCATTAATATTGAATGAAAATGATAGTGTGTTCATTCAAAAAGAACCATATGACAAACACAATAGCATTTATCAAGGTCCATATTTAGTAAAAAATATTGATGGAGTTAACGTCACTATTTATGATAAAGAAAGAAAAAAGGAAATAGTTGTGCACAAAAATAGGCTAAGAATAGCAAAATAATTGAATATTTCCTTCTATGTATATGCATTATTTATACACTGCAGAAAAACAAAATTGGGGATCCCCCTGTTTTAAAAAACAGTATAAATGTTCTTATAAAAATCATTGTATTTTTTTTAAAAAAAAAAAAAACCTTATTTCTTAAGAATCACATAATTTTAGGTATTTCTAAGATTTCGTATTTTTTTAAATATATACCTTGTAGTTAAAAATCTATTATTTTAAATTTTTACATCAAATTTGTATACAATTTGCCAAATTGATAGTCAAGTTAAAATTTTATAATTCTTAAAAAAAATAACCTATATTTACAAAAAAAAAAACATTATTTAATTTCAATTTTTCGCTCATTGCTTAAAACCATCATGAGCTCCAAACACATTCTCATGATAGATGTATATTAGTAATATCTGATATTAACAATTATTTTTTCATTAACTCTAAACCAAATTGTTAGCAGAATAAGAATATTGTAGGTATAAGACAAAAACCACTGAAAGAAATTTATCCATGAATTAAAAATAAAATTGATCTGCATGAACGAATTTTGTAAAGAGTGTAGCACGACCTTTTCAACTTTTTTTTTAGATGTTTTTTTTTTAAAAGTTATTACCCAACTATAGTTTTAGGCTAGAACGCCATGTTGAGCTACCGAATGTGACCATCGACTAGCTCAATGAAAATCCTCAGGGGAGGAACGACCCGTCACATCCGGATCAGCCGGCTTACAAAAAAAAAATTCTCTAACAAAGAAAAAAAATTGCCAAAATCAAACCAAAAAAAAAAAAATCAAAATTAAAAACCAAAATCAAAAAAAAAAAACTAACTGTATTCAAACTTCTCAAAATTTACTGAAATTCAAACTCAAAATTTAATAGAACCAAAAAAAAAAGAAAAAAAACATTTACAAATTATTCGAAATAAAAAAAACTAACCATGAGATAAAACATAATCCAACCGACACATCGAACCGACATATCAAACCGATATATCGAACCAAAATCTCGATATACGTACGAGACATCAAACCGGAAAGAGAACACACGGTCGCAGGCTTGCTGTTGTTGCCTATAGCGCACCCACCCAACCGATGATGACGTCACTTCCGCCATCCCACTAACGAAATAGAAATTTACTTTCACACACACATTCACACACACACTTTCACTTATCCATTACTCCAGGCCGGCTTTTCCACCCCCCCAATTAGCAAAATCAACCGATCATTTTGTTTTCAACAAAACGGACAAAACAGGACCAAAAGACAACGCAACAAAAGTTTCGTTTTATATGTGGAAATTTTAATAAATTATTTTCAAAAGTATCTTAATATAAAAATAAACAGTAAATATTGACAAAAGAAAATTCAAATCAAATTTAACGATCTATGTTTGAATTTACCTTTAAAATGATAAATATTTGATTAAATGTAATGGCTTATTTGTTTAGCTATATGTATCTATCGTTTAGAAAAACAAAATATTCGTACAAAATAAACGCATCACGAAATTAATTCTACACTTAAATATTAAGAAAAAATATCAAAGCTAGAATTATTTAAATAACCTTCACAACACATATGGACTCAGCAGTTTTAAACGAAATTACGCGAATATTTAAATTTTTATATAGCAGAAAAAAAAACTTGACTTAACTCATATTTTTGAGTCACCCTAATTTCCCTGAAGAGCTCTTAAAGGATTGGGGGGAAAAAAAAAAAATATTTAGACCGGTAAACGCTTGTTTAAAAAAAAACAGTTGCAGAGGTTTTACATATTAATATCAAAATTTAGAAAAAACTTAAAGATTCGTACTATAACAAAGAAAAACTTTATGATTTTTTTTTTGCTTAAAATTAGAACTTTAAGCTAAGCACAAAAAAAAAATAATATACATACTTCTATAGCGTGTATTATATTCTTTTTTTTTTTTTTTTTTTTTTTAGAGAGAAATTTAATTTTTTTTTTATTTGAAAATTTAAAAAAAAAACTTAAATGACCATTTTTTTCCTGCCTTTCCGCCTCAGCACATATGTTTACTACTCAGTTTTGAAACCCTGGCACGAACTTTGGCTCAACACCAAACGGTTTAAAGAAAATGATTTATTTGAAATACTTATTTGGTTGAAATCTTCAAGTATCCAAAAAAAATTTGTTTATTTAATTTAATATAAAGGATCTTCGCGAGCGTAATTTTACAGATAATTCGGACTTATCTTTTTGGGCTCCTGGCCTTCGTCCTTTTTTCGTCCGGCGGTGAAACTTCCATACGCACTCGCTGTGACAGAAAAAATTAAACAAACGAAACCGGTAAGGATCGACAACTTTCACTTAAATTTTGGGTGATTCCATGTTCAGGTTCCACCTACTCAACATTTTCCGACTACTCTTAAGCACGTAAAAACAAATTCTTTTCACTTCGTTT
The DNA here is from genome assembly GCA_951812925.1 of Calliopum simillimum. NCBI lineage: Eukaryota > Metazoa > Arthropoda > Insecta > Diptera > Lauxaniidae > Calliopum > Calliopum simillimum. Next base: position 99,632,603 of record OX638368.1, on the reverse strand, counting down.
TAGTAATTTGTTACAAAGAAAAAAAAATTTCGCAAATTACCTATGAAAGGATCACATTTCGTGGCGAGTGAAACCCAACATGGAATCACCCATTTTAGATGGACCAATAGTGTGACAAAGACCGACGCAGATTTTGGATAGTCCCAAAGGAACATAATTCTATTAATTTTTTTTATTTTTTTTTTTTTTTTAATAAAGGCACTTAAGAAAATCCAAACAAAAAAAAACGAATTTTATCAAAAATTAATTCAATAAAACGCATTCAATTCTATCAGTTTTTGCCCTTTTGTGTTTTTCCTAAATTAAATATTGGATAGGAAAATTTATATAAAAAAAACACAAATTTGCAAAAACTCTTTCTTTAAATGCAACACAAATTCGTCGTTTGGCACACCATTGGATCCCTAACAACTTTCTTTCTACTTTTCTTTAAAAAAAAAATAATTTGATAAAAAAAAACCAAAAAATCCTACCTTAGATCCTTTATTTATCCTTTTTCTTTTGTTTTGCTTTTGTACTTATATCCTTTCCTGAATATCCTGATAATTACTGATTTAGTTTCGCTCCTTTTAAATTACTTATTCACAGTTTTTGCACACTGATTTTTGTTTAGTTTTTTTTTTTTTCTCTCGTTAAATAGCAAATAAGTTTTTCTTTGCTTGTTCTTTTTGAACTAAAGGCTCAACTAAAAATCAAATTTTTGATAAATTTTTTTTTTTTTTTTTTTTTTTGCTATTTAACTTTAATTATCAAAACTCACGGCCTTTTTAAGTTTTTAATGGAACCTTTTATTCCTTCTTATATTGTTTTTTTTTATTTTTTTATTTTCACAAAAACTCCGGCTCGCGCTTTTAAATTAAATATTATTTAAAACTACTGATTTTTTTTTTATTTTTTTCTTGAAAGGATCTTTTATCCTTATGTCCTTTACGAAAACTTGAAACTTTAGAAATTAAGTAATTTGACATTCACCGCCGACGAACCGTATTGTTTAAAATTTTCTGCGAAACTGCTTTTCGAGTCAGTTCTTATGCAACAAGAAACCTGCTGTGCTGCCATGGTACCGCTTTATCCGTTCGGTTATAAAGCCTTGGGAGACTTGCGATCGGATGATTTTGCAAATTCCTTTTTTTTTATAAATCAAATACGGTTTTGTGGGTCAACGACCCCTATTTCATGGTCAAGGCCAACTCGAATTCTTATTTTCATAAAAAAAAACTAAATAAAATCAGACCTGCGCAAAAAAAAAACTACTTGACGACCGGAATATCGGTACATATGGTCATACATGCATCTGATCATCGATCAACTTCATCTCACAGAATCATCCCCCACCAGGCGATCAGAAGAAATCGTAGATCATTTATTAAAAATAAATTCCATCATAATTTACCCTCTATGTGTAGGTGGTGTTCTAACTGTTATACTAGATCATAGGCAACAACCCCAGGTCTACCACCAATTCGCCAATCACAATACATACGCACCAGCCGCTCTTTGGGTCACGATCTGCACACGATGCAATGGATCATACCTTGAACATGTTGTATTGCAATTGCTAGTTACTCTCAATGTTTTTGCTACCTGCTTTGGGTGTTATACATTCGATATGAAGCATGTGTGTTTAAGGGTAATGCTATGCATTGTAAGTGCAGAGAAATAAAAAAAAACAAACATAATCAATAGCTTAACAAGTAGGTGACCTAGTAGGGAGTGATGACTATTTATTTTTTTCTTTTACTATTTTTGAACGCTAGTTACGCTAAATATATTTTTTCTTCTTTTTGGCCTGATAAAAATCAAAAAAAAAGAAAATTTCCAATTTTTTTAAATTTTACATGTACCACGCTACAAAACTCTGTATTAGCCAACCATGGTGCAGGGGATACAGTGTGCGTTGGGACATTTTATTTCGCAAGCATTGAGTCAGTTCGGTGTTTTGATTTTCAATACCTTATTTAAGCCAAACGCCCAACGAAGGCAAGCGCCCACACCCTGAGATAGTCTCAAGATCTGCCAATTGAGCTAACCGGGCACAAAACTCGCAAATTTTTTATTTAATTTTACTGGATAGCCACTTAGCAAATATACGTGCATCTATATAATTATGCGAATTTGAAGATATTTAGCATTGAGCACAAAATCTAGCAGCATAATATCGAAAAGGAAAGTGTACAACTACATGTGTATAAAAACTTTATAGCACAGCTTTGAAAATATGTTTTTGCATTTCTTTTGTTTACATATTTTTTTATTGCTTTATATCTTTTGCATGGTAAATACCAATTGGCTTTCCTTGCAATGTTTCTAGTTCATACAAATTTTTCCCAAGAGCTTTAACTACACGGCACTTTGAAAACTTTCGGCAAAACTTAGCATTCAAACACTTTTTGAAATCGCTCAATATATAATTCCGCTTATAGACTTCCTGTCCTGGTACAAAATTCACTGTCCTAGCTTTACGGCTCATTAATTTTTCATTTCTCTCGAAAGATTTGTGCATGTTTTCTTTAATAGTGTCTCTTATGAGATCTAATTTGTCTTTTCGGTCAAGGATTTGTTCGTCCTCTAAGCTATTCAATTTCCTGGCAAGTTTGTAGTCCGCTCCACAAGTGAACATATGCTGTCCAAATAGAGCAAAGTACGGGCTTACGCCAGTGGATGCGTGTACTGCACTACGAAGTGCACACTCAATTTCTGAAATATATAAATCCCAATCACGATGATCTGACTGTAAATAAGATCTTATTGCGGCTAACACCGATTGATTTACTCTTTCTGACGCATTAGATTGCGGCGCATAAACAGCCGTCTTCAAATGGTGGATTTTATAAGAACTGAGCAATTTCTGAAATTCTTTCGAAGTAAATTGTTTGCCGTTGTCGGAGTGGATGGTTTCTGGAACCCCAAATTTGTGAAATATTTCGTTCACTAAAAAAGTTATGATATTTGAAGCCGTTGCCTCCTTCAAACATTTCAAAAACACAAATTTAGAGAAATGATCTAAAACCACGAATACATAGGAATTTCCACCCTTGGATCGAGGATATTTCCCCAGAAAATCGATGTAAAGTTTTTGGAAAGGACGTACCGTTACAACTTCAGTACCAATACCTGGCTTTAGATTTTGATTAGATGGTTTGGTTTCTTTGCATATAACACACCTTCGAATATAATTTCGAACTTGTGCTGTCATTTTCGGCCAGTAATATGACTGTCGCAGTCGATACAGTGTTTTTACTATCCCCCCATGTGCCGTAATTTCTGGTTCATGAGCTTTTTCTATCATTGTTTCGGTAAGTCCTTCAGGAATCCATATTTTCCATTTTGACTCATTCAGCTCATCCTGCACGTAGTCTGTCTTTCTATAAACAACTCCATCTTCCACTTTCAGATCAGGTAGTTTTTCGCTATTACTATGAATCGTGTTTACAAGTTCTAGGTATTCTGATGACTCAAACTCTGTAGTTTCAATGTCTGGTAATTCAATTGTTTCAATTTTATTTTCCTCAAAGGACCTAGACAGCGTGTCCGCGACAACATTTTCTGTTCCCTTACGGTGTTCAATTTCGAAATTGAAAGCTTGGAGCTGCAGAGACCATCTAGCTAGACGCCCACTTAAATCGCGCAAACTCATCAGCCACTTCAGGCTGGCATGATCAGTAATCACGGTAAAAGGCATTAGTTCCACATATGGCCTAAATCGCTTTACAGCCAGTACTGCGGCCAAACACTCTTTTTCCGTGACACTATAATTTTGCTGCGCGCCATTTAGTTTTTGAGAAAAGAATGCGATTGGTCGATCATTTTTTTCATCATCTATTTGGAAAAGAACAGATCCTACCCCAATATGAGACGCATCACACTGTATATAAAATCGCCTACGAAAATCCGGATGAACTAATACTGGTGCGGTGGTTAATGCACGTTTTAGATTTGTAAAGGCTTCTATGGCTTCAGGTGTCATTTTAAAAGCATTACTCTTTTTTAAAGTGTCACTTAAGGCTGCTGAAATTTCAGCAAAATTTTGGATGAAGCGCCTATACCACCCAGCAGTTCCCAAAAAGCTTCGAACTTGTCGTGGATTTTTCGGTACAGGTATATTAGAGATGGCTGTGATTTTATCAGGGTCAGTTTTTAACATCCCGTTGCCTATTACAAAACCTAAATATTTTAGTTCCCTGAAACAAAATTTCGATTTTTTCATCCCAATGGATAAATTTGCCTCTCTAAGACACAAAGCTACTTCTTTTAAAATTTTAATATGAGTTTCAAAGTCTTTTGCGATAATCAATAAATCATCCAAGTATACAAAGACATTTCCCTTGAGCCTAGCCGGAATTACCTTATCCATAAGTCGACATAACCTTTGCGCAGCGTTGCATAAGCCGAATGGCATCACTACAAATTGATAGAGGGGGCGTCCTGGAACCGTGAATGCAGTAAATTCTCTACTTTGTGCGTCCAATTCTATCTGCCAAAAAGCAAATTTAAGATCGACACTGCTGATATAGATAGTGTCATCAATGCGGCTCAGGATCCCCTCAATATTTTGCAGTGGATACGCATCCTTTATAGTTCTATCATTCAACTTACGCGCGTCTAAGCAAAGGCGGTTCTTACCAGGCTTCCTAACGAGCGTTGTCCTGTTCGACCATGGACTCTGACTCTCTTCTATAACACCTAATTCCAACATGTTATCTATTTCGGCGTATAGTAACTCTTGTACTGCAGGTGATATGGGATACCATCTATCCTTCACAGGATCTGTGCCCTCCTTCAATTGGATACTATGTTTTTCTAAACTAGTCTTGCCTAAACCATTTTCTTCAAACGTCAAAAACTCATTTTTCACCGCTTCCAGTTGCGCCAGATTTTCTGCAGACAGATCATGCTGTTGTGTATCCTGATATTTCATCGGACTCTGTTCGATCTCAATTTCAGCTATACCCACTACATCCGGTGCCAACTCAAATTTACGCCAAAAATCAATGCCTAGGTAAACTGGCTGTTCCAAAGATGGACATAAATAAAATGTGATCTCACGAATTTTTTCTTTATATTTTACTGAACCCTCGATTTTACCTAAAACTTTATGACTTCGACCTCCAGCTGTCCTAACACGCGAAAAATAACGATCAACTTCAACATTCAAATCGTTTAAAATTTCTCTACAATTTTTTCCTAGTATGCTAACTGAGGCTCCTGAATCAAGCAATCCTTCAAGCTTTACGTTGTTAATTTCTATTTCTACGAATAACCTAGGATCTGATGAATTTGTTGTTTTTATTGTTTCCGCTACCATTCGACGCGTCTGTTTTCTAGCTTTGTATCTTTCACGTGCTTTTTGAATTTTCCTCGAAATTAATCGCATACCTTCACACTGGTTTTCCATAAAAATTCTATTTCGTACTTTTAAATATTCTTGTACCCTCTGTTCAATCGGTTTTAACATAAATTGCTTACTTTCGTTTTTATTTCCATTATCTTTTCCCCTAGTCAAAATTTTGGTCTTCCTATTACTACTGCTATCAAATTGAATAATCTCATTTTTGTGGTTCACTATTTGGTCGGCTGCCACTTGAGTTGAAACATCTCGGAGGTTTGTGTTGAGCGTGATTCCTCCGCCTTTTTCACGCCCCTTTGTCCGTTTCCCTTATTACAATTTGGACACTGCGGCGAGATCACTTTCTCCAACCCACACCTGTAACAAAATATGTTTCGTACCGTGGCTTCACACTCAAAATACGTATGCCCATTTTCGCGGCAGTTCCAGCACACTAGAACGCGTTTGTTTTGTGGATTCCCTACCCTGTTGTTTGTTTGCAATGCTTCAATTTGTTCATCAAATTTACAATTTTGATCCTCATCTTCCCAGGCGACTTCATGAAGCTGATGTCCTCGCTGTGGAAACCTTGAAATTGGATTCACTGGCCTAACGTTTCGTGAATCTCGACGCAAAAAACTGGCTTCAGCTTCGTGGCATTCATCACGCAATTGTTCTACGCGATTAACAGCAATCGAATACACTATTCTGGCTAAATTATCACGCAAGTTTCTTTTCAAAATTTTGATCATGTCATATTCAGTGATTGGAGTTTGGAGACAAGTACGCAATTTTAACATCTTATGGAAAAAATGGTCAACTGTTTCATCAGGTTCTTGCCTAGTTTCTACTAGCTCTCTCATAATCTCAAAATCACTGCGATTAGAGCGATATTGTCTCAGTAAAGCAAATTTTAGTTCAGGCCAATTAGGTGTAGAATTTGTACGAATTTGTAGCCAAAACCACTCTTTTACTGGACCACTCACTAGCCTGTGGAAATCGCGTATAACTTCAGTCCAAGGAATAGCGTAGTGTCTCTGCAGGTATTCAACCCTAAAAACAAAATCTTCTACAGTTAATTTCTTTTTATCACCATCAAAAACCAAGTCCCACTTATCCACTTTCACTGAACCTTGCTGTTCCCTATTAAAACGAGAATTATTACGTATTTCATGTCTATAATCATGAATTCTATCCTCAAGTATATTACAACCACGATTCCTATCTTCACGATTTCTATCTTCACGATTTCTATCTTCACGATTTCGGTCATCATAATTTCTATCATCACGATTTCTATCTTCACGATTTCGGTCATCATAATTTCTATCATCACGATTTGCATAAGAAAGACTGGCCTGCCTTGCCGCGTTCGATTCGACACCTTGTGTGTTCATACAAGGCCTGTATTGTGCTCCACGTCCAGCACCATCACCGGTGTACCTTGGATTCGACCTATCATCTGTTGTCCTCGAATTTTGCACTGGACGACCTTCTTCAAAATGTGTAGGGTGTTCACTTGCTCGGTTTGACGTTGGTATAACCTGTCGTGACGCCAAGATATTTTCATTGTCTAAAACTGAAAAATTGTTGAAGGAACGCACATCCATTCTCAAAAGATCTTCCATTTGTGGGTGCCGTATTTGCTCCTCATGCATAACGTTAGGATTTCTATTTATTTGTCTATCTGGTGGGCTCGGTCTACCACTACCTAAAGACTCCGATGACTGCGCATTCTTTTGTATTGGTTTCAACACATCATTAATGCTTTTCAAAAAATTCAAAAATTCAGACCTCATTGTGTTTCTCATGTCCGATATTTCCCCTCTCATTGACACACGATAAGACTCATTAGCTTGAGCAATGGCTACGTTTATTGCTGAACTCAATTCGCTTGGCAACACTGAACCACCAACAGCACCGTCGCTGTTATCAGCCTCTACAGAATTTCGAGGAGGAGGAAAGCTTAAGTCAGGTGGAAAAGATAAACTAGATTGACCAGATAAATTAGGATGAACAGCAGCCCCAGCTGCCTCCTGCTGCACTGGTGGGATAGTCCTCCTTATGGCACCATGATCTTCAACATTGACTACATTTTCTTCATCATTTCTTCGATTAATAATCGTATCAGATAAATCTCTCACAGAATTGTCTAAAAAGATCGCTGGCAGGGGTGTTCTGGGTAAATTAAATCCTGAAGAAATTTGCCTATTGGTATCAAAGTTTAGACCACGTTGAATGGCCTGGTTGACTTTATTTTTTTCACTACTCATTTTTCAAACAAAAATTCAACTCAACCATGAAAAATGTATAACCAAAAAAAAAATATTATATTATATATGGATAGAACCGTTTTATAATTTTTTTAACCAAAAATTAGTTTCACAATACAAAAGCGAGGGGGTGTCAAAGAATTATAACCGGATTGGAAAATTGTGAATTTTATCCATTCATTCAACATTCACACACTCAAAAATTCATTAGTCTATTGGCGCTCTTCAAAAACAAAAAACGACATATGTGTTCACGACGACTATAAGTAATTGTACTACAATGTCACCGTATGCAAAATATGAAGCAACTCCGCCCTGAAATTTAGCTTAGGTCTTCATTAAGATTACCAAGAATGAAAAACGAAAAAGGCTGTGCCAATGGCTTGATAATTGTATATAACATCAGCCATGCCACAGTCATCCGAATCACCATTCACAACTATTTTGCCGACTTCACTGCAGCACACTAATACACTTAAATTGTTGCAAAGCTACAACCTATACAGGGTACAATCCGTAATTGGTATTCAACCAAACTGAGCCACCTTGAACAGCCTACAGCTTCATAAAAAGAAAAGTGTACCGCTCAAAATTTACTGCAAAAAAAAAAAAAAAAAAAACTTTAAATCAACAACACGTACCCATTTAATCGGGACCCCTACCCATCAATGCAATAAAGCTTCTTGGAATTTATCCTAACTTTAGTCACTGAAAAGTAAAAAAAACCGATAAAAGGCTACGCGACATTCTTTGGCATCAATCGCTGCGATGCTATGCCCTCTGAGATCAACCAAATGAAAGTGCAGATAGAATCTTGTTAAACACACATGTTCTATGTCACCTGCCTAAAGTCCGATATTAAACTTGCACACCACCGCTGCAATCGACACTTCGAGTTCGATTCATCAGCCCTTAATCAATCCGAAGAATATTAACGACCTGACAAAACTCTCTCAAAATATTTAATTTTTTTTTTTTTTGTTTATTTTTGTTAAGGGTATTTGGTGTTTTACCCCATTCCGAAAAATTCAAATAATTAAGCTTGACGCCATTTTTGTCATGGCGCGTCCTCCTCCCTTATTACATTTGGGCGCCATTTTTGTAGCACGACCTTTTCAACTTTTTTTTTAGATGTTTTTTTTTTAAAAGTTATTACCCAACTATAGTTTTAGGCTAGAACGCCATGTTGAGCTACCGAATGTGACCATCGACTAGCTCAATGAAAATCCTCAGGGGAGGAACGACCCGTCACATCCGGATCAGCCGGCTTACAAAAAAAAAATTCTCTAACAAAGAAAAAAAATTGCCAAAATCAAACCAAAAAAAAAAAAATCAAAATTAAAAACCAAAATCAAAAAAAAAAACTAACTGTATTCAAACTTCTCAAAATTTACTGAAATTCAAACTCAAAATTTAATAGAACCAAAAAAAAAAGAAAAAAAACATTTACAAATTATTCGAAATAAAAAAAACTAACCATGAGATAAAACATAATCCAACCGACACATCGAACCGACATATCAAACCGATATATCGAACCAAAATCTCGATATACGTACGAGACATCAAACCGGAAAGAGAACACACGGTCGCAGGCTTGCTGTTGTTGCCTATAGCGCACCCACCCAACCGATGATGACGTCACTTCCGCCATCCCACTAACGAAATAGAAATTTACTTTCACACACACATTCACACACACACTTTCACTTATCCATTACTCCAGGCCGGCTTTTCCACCCCCCCAATTAGCAAAATCAACCGATCATTTTGTTTTCAACAAAACGGACAAAACAGGACCAAAAGACAACGCAACAAAAGTTTCGTTTTATATGTGGAAATTTTAATAAATTATTTTCAAAAGTATCTTAATATAAAAATAAACAGTAAATATTGACAAAAGAAAATTCAAATCAAATTTAACGATCTATGTTTGAATTTACCTTTAAAATGATAAATATTTGATTAAATGTAATGGCTTATTTGTTTAGCTATATGTATCTATCGTTTAGAAAAACAAAATATTCGTACAAAATAAACGCATCACGAAATTAATTCTACACTTAAATATTAAGAAAAAATATCAAAGCTAGAATTATTTAAATAACCTTCACAACACATATGGACTCAGCAGTTTTAAACGAAATTACGCGAATATTTAAATTTTTATATAGCAGAAAAAAAAACTTGACTTAACTCATATTTTTGAGTCACCCTAATTTCCCTGAAGAGCTCTTAAAGGATTGGGGGGAAAAAAAAAAAATATTAAGACCGGTAAACGCTTGTTTAAAAAAAAACAGTTGCAGAGGTTTTACATATTAATATCAAAATTTAGAAAAAACTTAAAGATTCGTACTATAACAAAGAAAAACTTTATGATTTTTTTTTTGCTTAAAATTAGAACTTTAAGCTAAGCACAAAAAAAAAATAATATACATACTTCTATAGCGTGTATTATATTCTTTTTTTTTTTTTTTTTTTTTTTTAGAGAAATTTAATTTTTTTTTTATTTGAAAATTTAAAAAAAAAACTTAAATGACCATTTTTTTCCTGCCTTTCCGCCTCAGCACATATGTTTACTACTCAGTTTTGAAACCCTGGCACGAACTTTGGCTCAACACCAAACGGTTTAAAGAAAATGATTTATTTGAAATACTTATTTGGTTGAAATCTTCAAGTATCCAAAAAAAATTTGTTTATTTAATTTAATATAAAGGATCTTCGCGAGCGTAATTTTACAGATAATTCGGACTTATCTTTTTGGGCTCCTGGCCTTCGTCCTTTTTTCGTCCGGCGGTGAAACTTCCATACGCACTCGCTGTGACAGAAAAAATTAAACAAACGAAACCGGTAAGGATCGACAACTTTCACTTAAATTTTGGGTGATTCCATGTTCAGGTTCCACCTACTCAACATTTTCCGACTACTCTTAAGCACGTAAAAACAAATTCTTTTCACTTCGTTTTAGTAATTTGTTACAAAGAAAAAAAAATTTCGCAAATTACCTATGAAAGGATCACATTTCGTGGCGAGTGAAACCCAACATGGAATCACCCATTTTAGATGGACCAATAGTGTGACAAAGACCGACGCAGATTTTGGATAGTCCCAAAGGAACATAATTCTATTAATTTTTTTTATTTTTTTTTTTTTTTTAATAAAGGCACTTAAGAAAATCCAAACAAAAAAAAACGAATTTTATCAAAAATTAATTCAATAAAACGCATTCAATTCTATCAGTTTTTGCCCTTTTGTGTTTTTCCTAAATTAAATATTGGATAGGAAAATTTATATAAAAAAAACACAAATTTGCAAAAACTCTTTCTTTAAATGCAACACAAATTCGTCGTTTGGCACACCATTGGATCCCTAACAACTTTCTTTCTACTTTTCTTTAAAAAAAAAATAATTTGATAAAAAAAAACCAAAAAATCCTACCTTAGATCCTTTATTTATCCTTTTTCTTTTGTTTTGCTTTTGTACTTATATCCTTTCCTGAATATCCTGATAATTACTGATTTAGTTTCGCTCCTTTTAAATTACTTATTCACAGTTTTTGCACACTGATTTTTGTTTAGTTTTTTTTTTTTTCTCTCGTTAAATAGCAAATAAGTTTTTCTTTGCTTGTTCTTTTTGAACTAAAGGCTCAACTAAAAATCAAATTTTTGAGAAATTTTTTTTTTTTTTTTTTTTTTGCTATTTAACTTTAATTATCAAAACTCACGGCCTTTTTAAGTTTTTAATGGAACCTTTTATTCCTTCTTATATTGTTTTTTTTTATTTTTTTATTTTCACAAAAACTCCGGCTCGCGCTTTTAAATTAAATATTATTTAAAACTACTGATTTTTTTTTTATTTTTTTCTTGAAAGGATCTTTTATCCTTATGTCCTTTACGAAAACTTGAAACTTTAGAAATTAAGTAATTTGACATTCACCGCCGACGAACCGTATTGTTTAAAATTTTCTGCGAAACTGCTTTTCGAGTCAGTTCTTATGCAACAAGAAACCTGCTGTGCTGCCATGGTACCGCTTTATCCGTTCGGTTATAAAGCCTTGGGAGACTTGCGATCGGATGATTTTGCAAATTCCTTTTTTTTTATAAATCAAATACGGTTTTGTGGGTCAACGACCCCTATTTCATGGTCAAGGCCAACTCGAATTCTTATTTTCATAAAAAAAAACTAAATAAAATCAGACCTGCGCAAAAAAAAAACTACTTGACGACCGGAATATCGGTACATATGGTCATACATGCATCTGATCATCGATCAACTTCATCTCACAGAATCATCCCCCACCAGGCGATCAGAAGAAATCGTAGATCATTTATTAAAAATAAATTCCATCATAATTTACCCTCTATGTGTAGGTGGTGTTCTAACTGTTATACTAGATCATAGGCAACAACCCCAGGTCTACCACCAATTCGCCAATCACAATACATACGCACCAGCCGCTCTTTGGGTCACGATCTGCACACGATGCAATGGATCATACCTTGAACATGTTGTATTGCAATTGCTAGTTACTCTCAATGTTTTTGCTACCTGCTTTGGGTGTTATACATTCGATATGAAGCATGTGTGTTTAAGGGTAATGCTATGCATTGTAAGTGCAGAGAAATAAAAAAAAACAAACATAATCAATAGCTTAACAAGTAGGTGACCTAGTAGGGAGTGATGACTATTTATTTTTTTCTTTTACTATTTTTGAACGCTAGTTACGCTAAATATATTTTTTCTTCTTTTTGGCCTGATAAAAATCAAAAAAAAAGAAAATTTCCAATTTTTTTAAATTTTACATGTACCACGCTACAAGAGGGAGGATAGGCATTATGTCTATACAAATAAATAAGCCTTAAAATAATTCGTTCACTCAAATCAATTTTTATTGAGTCCTAACAATGAAAGGATTGACGCAGCCAAGAATGATCAACTTGTTTGCCTTTTTCTTTTCTTTGGAAGGGAGGTGTAGTGGCACCTTTTAATATTTATAAATGTCATGTTGACAACACTGAATTATATACATAAACATATAAGTCTATTCACCACTGTTAGGTTTAAGTTAAAAATGAGAATAAAGAGATCGGCAGTTTAATGTCGACACGCATAGCAGCAACACACATGGTGTTTCATTTCGGGTATGCTTTCCCTTTATAGTTATATTTGAGGCTCAAAAAAAAAATTGGGTAAGTCTACAATACGCCTAGTGCCGACTGAAAGTTATTTGAGAAAATTTTTTTTCATGACACGGGCGCTAGATGATATTGAATGGTTGTATCTTTAAAGATACAAGGAGCGTTCCCCCATAAATTTCAAAGTCGTTTGTTTTTAAATTTTTTACTGTTGCTTGTAGACAATTTCATTTACATTTGATGCGTTGATGAAGCAAGTTCACTGCTTTTGACTTTAGAAATTGGTTAATATATTTATATTTCGCGACCTTAGAACAACAGGGTTCTAACTGACATTTTTTGTGAAATTGAGTTATATATTGCTTCGTACTAAATAGACCACGCTCTTTCGATTACCAATACTCAAATTTTTCTATCTCTTATGGTTTCTGAGATAATAAACGAAATTGAGATGCACAAGGTTCTATCTACACATATTCAAATTAAAATTAATTTCACAAAGTTCTAACTGCCAGATAGAACTTTGTGCTTCTGTAAGAGAGCAGGAAAATTAGATAAAATCGTGTAATTTTCGTAAACAAGCCCCGATTTCGAGCCGACATGGCTCATTTTGTTAGTAATTGAACTTAGAAAAAACCAGCACTTAAGATTTATGCAGTTTTTGAAAAAAGGTCGAAAAACAGTTTCGGAAAATTGAAGAATTCAAATCAAAAATCGTCATTTTTAATAAACTTGCCAACGCTGAATCCGAATCTGGCATCAGAGTCGCTATACCTTCTATGGTTTCCAAGATATCTTACCCCAAATGTTCAAAAATGATCAAAAACACGATTTTTGAGGTTGTGTAGAAGACGTCCAAAATTGTTTTACTCTTTTCTATTGAATACAGCATTTTAGTAGTGTTCTTTGTCTTCAAAATGAGCTATAAACTGGCCTTGTGTAGTTTTTCTTTGAAAAGTTATACTCGCTTTAAATGATACATAAAGATATGTCAATTTTTCAAAAACCTTTTTTCGACCTTTTTCCAAAAACTGCATAAATCTTAAGTGTTGGTTTTTTGTAAGTCCATTTACTAACAAAATAAGCCATTTTGGCCCAAAATCGGGGCTTGTTTAACAAAATTACATGATTTTAACTAATTTGCCTACTCTCTTACAGAAACACAAAGTTCTATCTGAATAAAAAAAAAAAAAATCTTACAGAAACACAAAGTTCTATCTGGCAGTTAGAACCTTGTTTCTCAATTTCAAGTACCTTATCGTTTAGCAACAAAGTTCTATCGATTTTTTTAAACTTAAATTCCTTATTAATTAGACAACGTAATTTAATTATTTTAGTATCAATGAAATCCTCGCGAGAATCAAATGCTTGCAATATAAATAATATTGTGATTAAAATCAATTCATAAAAGTTATGCGACACGAAATATTCAAACATAGATTTCTCGAAAGTGATGTGAGTGTAGATAGAACCTTGTTGTTCTAAGGTCGCGATTTATCAAATATTAAGAAAATAATTAATCGAAGAAAATTATATTATTATTTTTTTTTTTTTTTTTTTTTTTTTTTTTTTTTTTTTTGTTTTTTGGAACAGATGATGATTAACATTCTTAGCTACCAACAATGAATGAAAATACATTGATGGTTGGAGCTTACTGTTCAGTGTTTTTGAGTAAAACAACAATAAAAAACACAAAACACCTTTTTTAAAAGAGTCATGTCAGGTTTTATAAAAGTTGGTAGAGTCAATATGACTGATGGCGAGGTTTGCGAATTATTGTGCAATAGCGAAGATATTGCTTACGATAGCACCGATTGTAGCGATTCAGATATTGATAACTTACAGGAAACTATTCCACTGGAAATGGCATGTGGAAAGAAGGTTGCTCCGCTAGGAGAAACTAACATGCAAGTGATTGTCGATGAAAATGATACCGATGATAAGACCATGGATGAGATTGATCTCAATACATCCGTACATGATTCTTTTCTCAAAATGAAAAATGACTATAATTATGTTGGAAGTCCAACAAATGTTGATCTTGGTCAACTGGAACTTGATTTTGAGCCATCAACTTCTTCTGCCTCACAAAGAATTAATTCGGTTTCATTTGCATCTCAGTTCCGTGAGGTAAAAATTGATCCTAAATCTTCTGAATTTGAAAGAGTTTTATGGAAGAAGGGTAATCTTCAATTTAATGATCAGCAAGTTCGATTTAGTGGGGATAGTAGTCTTCCGGAAAATATAAAAAATTTTGAAACACCATATCAAGTTTGGTCATATTTATTTCCACAGTCTTTAGAGGAACATATCGTTGAAGAAACTCTTAAATATGCCAGAGTAGACAATGCATTTACTTTCAATATATTCGACCTTCGTAAATTTATTGAAATCCTTTTCTATATGACATACTACAAGCTCCCTAACTCAAGAGATTACTGGTCTGAAAACAGTTATCGTTGCGTAGATGTGGTAAAAGCTCAAATGAATAGAAGACGGTTTGAAAAAATAAGGGAAGTATTACATTTCAATGATAAAGACAAACAGCCTGCAAGAGATGATCCAAATCGTGATAGGCTTTATCTAATTCGACCCGTAATTGACACTCTCAACAAAACTTTTGGTAGCATACCAAAATTAGAAAGGTTATGTGTAGATGAGCAAATGTGCTCCACTAAAATTGGTAGCTATATGAAGCAATATTTACCAAATAAACCAAAAAAATGGGGCTTCAAATTTTATGTAATTTGTGATACTACGGGTTACGCTTACAAATTTGAATTATATAATGGATCGATTAATATACCTACTGAATTAGAACCGGATCTTCAAGCTTCTGCAAATATAGTCGTCAGGCTGCTCCGGGAGGTGCCTCGATTTCAAAACTACATAGTCTACTTTGACAATTTTTACACCACAGTGCCTCTTTTAGTATATTTGCGAACACAGGGTGTACTTGCTGTAGGTACTATCAGGCGCAACAGAATCAAAAATTGCAAGCTTCCTGATGAGAAATTAATGATGAAATATGAGCGGGGAACAAGTCACGAATTTATTTCCAATATATATGGAGTCGATGTAACATCACTGTCATGGAAAGACAACCGAATTGTCAACCTAGTATCTACTTATGTTGGCACTAAGCCAGTATTAGACACTAATAACTCGGAGACGCAGCCTCTAACAGTGAAGCGATTTGACAAAAAAGATAAATCTGTTAAAAATATTCCTTGTCCACAAATCATAAAAGATTATAACTGTCACATGGGTGGTGTCGATTTAATGGACAGCTCAATGGGTCGTCATAAAATAATGATGAAAAGTCGTAAGTGGACAAACAGAGTATTTTATCATCTTCTTGATATGACTTGTATAAATGCCTGGTTACTATACAAGAGAATAAATAAAGGCCGTCCAGGATTTAAGGAAATAAGACTAGTGGACTTCAAGCTGGAGGTAGCTGACGCATTATTTTCGTTTAATACAAAAGCAGCTCCGGAGCGTGGACGTCCAAGTCTAGAAAAACAAATTCTTGAAAAACGTCGAAGACTGAACGCACACCCGATTCCTCCTAGAGATACCAGATTAGACTTGACCGATCATTGGACAACGATGGACAAAAAAGGAAGATGCAAAATGCCGAATTGCACAGGACACACAAAAATGTTTTGCACAAAATGTAAGATAAATTTGTGTGTAACCTCGGAGAAAAATTGCTTTTTTGATTACCATCATAATTAATGATTTCTAGATGTTATTTTTATTAGTATTGACTTGAATTTATGTTTTTGTGATATTGAATGTAGGGGAAGGTGGGGAATCGTGGGCCACGTTTTTATTTTGTTAAATATCTTCAAAAAAAATAAAAAATTTCGCAAATTGTAATATGGTATGTTATTCTACATGAAGTTAGGTAACTTTTGACTATTACACTTTCTAACAATTCTTTTGATTTTTCCGACTTTTCGTGGTTTGAAAAAAATTAGTGTTTTTGCAATTTTCAAAAATGGTGGGGAATCGTGGGCCACCGCCGTAATTAAGTAAAAATCAAACAATTATGATGCAAAACTTTATTGAATTAGTTGAAATGACAAGTAAAGTTATTTTAATCGACAAAATGAAGAAGAAGGGTTATGCACGATCAATCATATACGCAATTTGGGAAATAGGAAAATTTGATACAAAATATGTATTTATTGTTTTATTTATTGATTCACAGCCTCCATTTTGCACAAAACATGATAAACACAACATACAAATGTGTATTGATACGAAAATTGTCAAAACACGGGTGGCCCACGAAGTGGCTCACGATTCCCCACAAGCTACTTTTTGCAAAACAACGGCGTGTAATTGACTTGTTGAAGTGTCATGCAAAATTACTTTTGTATGTTGAAAGGCAAAGGTCTAACGATAATAAAAAACATATTTACCTGTGTTTTGTCGTAGCAATTCGTCCAAGAATGATGGAAATCAAACACGCAAAAAAAGTTTTGCAGATACTTTTTTTTGGGCGAGTATTGTACAAAGCAAATAAAACGCGTACGTTTGTCAACAACCAATGTAAAAATAAGTTGAGGCTAAGAGTAAACGATTACAGTTGCATTTAACTATTTATCTCGACATACTGCCAAAAGGTGGCGGTGGCTCACGATTCCCCATGGCCCACGATCCCCCACTTTCCCCTAACCTTTTATTATTTATTTTGCATTGTATAAGTTGTTTAAAATAAAATACATACCTTTAAAAACTAAAATTTTATAAGTTGTTTTCACCTTATTTTTTAACCAAACCTTCTAAAAATTGATATGGGTGAGCGCTCACTATATCTTCTAAGATACAACCACTTTTTTTAAAATTACTGCTAAAATTTTAATTTTTTTCAAAAAAAGAAGTATGTTGCTGTTATTTGCTTACCATTTTACATACAATATATTTTTTTCACTAAAATCGACGTTCATGAGCATTTAAGGGTTAACAAAGTTGTAGCTAAAGACTTGAGATAAGAAAGTGTTTAACCTTTTCATCCCCAAGGTTTTTTCAAGCAAGTGTGCGACCGATTTTTTTTTTTTTATCCTTTGTTTTATTTTCTTTTCATTAATTTCCCTTAGTAAGAGTTTGTAAGTCATTATAAAAGACAGCAGAAGTAAATGTAAGAAAGAACGTATAAGTGAAAATTTTGAAATTTTTTTTTTAAGTGATTTTTTACAAATGTGTTTATTTATTATAGTCCGGGAGCCGGCAATACTAAAAGTGCCGTCATCGCGGATTTTGAAATTTTTAATGCAGAACGGTAGTTTACACTAAGACGAATAAGAAAAGCTTGGTCAGCATGGTTGTAGCCTGGCAGAAATATTTTTAAATGGTTTTTGAATTATTAAATTTTCAGAATGTTTTGCCGTCATCGCGGATTTTGATCAATCTTAATATTAATCGATGGTAAATTTCAGAACCATTCAGAAAAAATCCGGCCGACCAATTTTTTTTGCCGAAAATGACCGGCAGACCTATTTTAATGGTGGGTACAATTTCTTTGTTTTTTTTTTTTTTAATTTACGTGTTTTAATATCAAATTTAAAAATATCTTGGTATGCGAGCTTAGAAACTGCCGGAAGTACCCACTGTCGCACCATTAAAATAGGTCTGCCGGTCATTTTCGGCAAAAAAAATTTGGTCGGCCGGATTTTTTCTGAATGGTTATGAAATTTACCATCGATTAATATTAAGATTGATCAAAATCCGCGATGACGGCAAAACATTCTGAAAATTTAATAATTCAAAAACCATTTAAAAATATTTCTGCCAGGCTACAACCATGCTGACCAAGCTTTTCTTATTCGTCTTAGTGTAAACTACTAAAAATTTCAGAATCCGCGATGACGGCACTTTTAGTATTGCCGGCTCCTCGTCTATTAATTTTATGCACTTTTGTGATGGAAATATTGTAAGATAATGCCAATATTTAATTTTTTTTGAAATATAAAGCGTTTTGATTTTTGTGGAATTTTTTATTTACTGATGTTGCATATATGCAACATGCTCCTAAAAACCGGACTGTTCGTATGTTTCCTATAGGTGGAAATAATTTGTGGATTAAAGGGTTAATAAAATTATCCGGACGTCAAATCACAAAAATGCCGAAAAATCATACCATTTTTGATCATAATTACCAAACCGTTCCGTGAACTAAACAACTCTTTACAGAATGCCAATAACATTCGAGTACGCCTTGATACCAACAAAAAGGCATTTTCGAAATTTCACCCTACTCTAAAACTTGTCCCAAGGTCATCATGATATCAGACAATTTTCTCGAACATCTTAACCCATTATATCCTGTTATTATGGGTCTTTTGACCTATTTCCACATACAGGATTAGAATAGGTAAAAGCATTCTACAAAAATATTCTACTTATATTTTAAAAAAATGTTAGTGAGCAAAAAAACACATGGTCCTCATATTGCTCTTTTTTTTTTTTTTGAGAATTATGGAAACGTGAAAAAAGTAAGGATATGTGATTTTGTGCTTGTTTTATTTTATTAAAAACTTTTTAAACATTTAAATTCTTAAAGTACCAGTGATTGTCTTGAACAATACAAAAAATGTTCGATCTTTTGTTACATGTATAAATCTAGAATGGGTAGTTGCTTCATGGTAAAAATGGTTCCAAATAAACTCAACTGCAATTTCGTAGCAACTTATTGGTCAGCCAAAAACACCAGATCGATCCCTGACCCCCAAAAAGACTTTACCGACTTGATTTCAGATTTTACTTTTTTTTTTTTTTTTGATAGAAAGTACGCGTTCATAACTTCCTTGAAATTTCATAACTTCAAAAAGTGCCGTTGCGGAATTATAGTGGTAGCAATTTTTGCTTTTACGCTATACCTAAGACTATAAAAAATTTGATTTGTCGGCTGTCTTTTTGGCGCTGAAAGATTGAATTTTCAACCCTTTGGCCCCTATCTTGTAGCGATAAAATCGATGGCCATCGATTTTTGTATTAACCTCATCCTCGAAACTACTGCACCAATTGGAATAAAGTTTTTAAAGTAATCTGAAATCGGTGCAGCAGTTTCGAGGATAACGCAAATAGACTTTCGATCGAAAATAGATAGCCGCAATAGGGTTTTCAGTGTTGAACTCTTATCATTAATGTGTTAATTTAACTATATGTTTAAATTAGTATTATTTAAATTCTGTGACCAAAATTATTAACAGGATAAGTAGATCTTTTATACCGAGCCAAAGCGGAACCGGTTTCGCAGTACATATTTTCATATACCGATTTAAGCTGATACTACTATTGGTCACGAAATTTTCAGGTATTCATTATAACTATTATTCTCTACTGAATTAATTTTCGATAATTGCATTCAAATATCTAACGAAATTCTGCATGTTCTCTTTTCCCTCCACATAATGTTTTAATGCTGCAAAATCTAAAGTTTCCAGGCAACTCGCAATATTTCGAATTGAGCAATAGTAAAGATATTTCTCTTGCGCTAATTGTTCTGCCAATTCTGTTTGATGATTATTCATTAACTCCTCGTTGATAACAACCAAACCGGATTTTCTATGATTTAAAATATCCATGCAGGTCCCAGCTCCAGCGTGTCCAATAGTCAGATCTGAATTTATTATATCTGAACGTACGTTTTCATACTTGAATTCGTACTGATCTACTATAATTCCAAAATTATCATTAATCTCCTTTGCATCCACTTGTGATCCATTTCCCAACTGTAAAATTAGTTTTTTGCATCCCTTTGACTTAAGGATTTGTAGGATTTCATCTGATGTTATTTTCTCAATAAGAGAATCAAATTTTGTTGTACCAACTGTAACATAAACTGTATTAAGTATCATTCTTGTAAACTAGATTTTGACTTAAGCCTTCCTCCAGTTGGATAGCCAGGTTTGAGGAAATAAATAGTTAACTTGACTGTTCTGCTTTTTACCAAAATGTTAAAAAGTCATATCATCTGAAGTACAATTCCAAACGTTCCACTTTGACGTAAGAAGTTAATTCCAAACGTTCCGCTTGGAATTTGTACTAAAATAAAAATGATGCCACACATAATTTTTTTGGGAAACAAAAATTTAATGGAAAAAACCAGGGTATTGTTTTCGATAACAAAACCACTGAGACGTCTAAAACACAGCCAAAAATAATAAATAAATAAATTGTTTTTAACTTTTTAAGAAAAAGCATAAAAAAACACAAAAAACATCATAAATTTAAAATGTACTTTGTCTTTCTCAGATATCAAGAATTAAGTCATGATTCAATAACAATGGTTATGGCAAGTTGTCAAAATAAACAAAAATGGAACCCTGATCTTGCCTTGCTATCTGTCAAAAGACTGAAAAATTTTGACATTCTCGCTGTTACCAGGGTAATTCAACCATAGAATCAAGTGAGCAAAACGTTTGGTTTTGTGTCAAGGCAAAAATTCAAAAACAGCATTTTGGCGAACTGTTGTAAACTGTTGTCTAATTTTGAGCAATGAAAATATTTAAGGAAAGTTTTGTAATTAAAGTTTTTTAAAGTAAATTTAATCAGAGAATCCGATGGTCTCATCCATTTTGCTCTAAGCATCTGCGTTTTTGCACCAAATGCCAAGATATGGTTAAGTAGGAACCTGGAGAATTTATGCCAATTGTCAAATGCGTGAGAGCAAGAAAATTACGCTCTTTTTTGGAAAAAATGTAAAAGTAAACGAACGCAAAATACCACTTTTCGCGCAGAGAAATAAATGTCAGTGCTTTTCGACAATTAAATTGTAAACAAATTAATTTATTTTTTTTTTTTAAACAAAAATCAGAATAAAGTAAAACAAAATAAGAAGGAGATAGCACACAAACTCGTTTTAGAAGGACAGCGTTAACTTCGTGTTAACACGCTGCCGTCTAAAACACAGCTATTATTAGATAAAAAAACACATAAAAGACGATATATCTGCGCCTCTAGCAGGTATCATTACGAAACTTGGTACTTTTTATTACCCAACTGCAGTACAGATAGAAAACATGGACTTTATCCAAATCAAAATCATCGCGCCACCTACAGGAAAGGGCAGAACAACGCTTACCGGTCCAGCAAGTTACATATACATTTTTTTTGGAAAAACTTTTATTTCTAAAAGTTTTTAAAACCTTTATGCATAAAAGTAATTTTAAAAAGTTTTTCCAAAATGGGCCCAAAATATATTTTCGAAATTTCCTCATCGGTGGAATCAATTTTTTTTTTTTTTTTTAAATAGGCTCAAAACGGTCACATTTTATCCATCAGCTCTACTGATAAGTATATAATTTGTATTTTAAAAATAAAACTCTTATGTGAAAAGTTTTTATGAAATATCTTTTGAAAATTAATAAATTAATGCATTTTCTAACACATAATTATGACGAATTGAGGAACGGTTTAAAAACACGGCTAAGTTTTCATTATATACATGTCATTAAGTAACACTTAAAAATTCTTAAAAATAACTTTAAATAAAAATTTTTATTAAGGCTAAGATTTTTTAAAAAAAAAAATTTTATTTTTTTGTTAAAAATTTTTTTATGACCAGGAGTTAGCCAAAAAACTCCTGTTTTTAAAAATAAAAGATTTTTATATTTTTTTTTTTTTTAATATTATTTTGAAGTTTTTTTTAAAGGTTTTCTTAGTCCTTTATTTCAAAGGCATTTAGTTTTTTAAACTTGTATCTAACTGATTTAATAGTTTAAAGCTTCAGACTTAAACTTTAAAAAAAATTATTTCAAGATCTTTGGTGACCAAAGTGAATTTTTCCGTAGAATATTTTTGTAGGATACCTACTTTAAATTTTTAGAAACAGTGGCGTACAAGACCTGTAAAAGCAGAAGATAATGAAAATAAATTAAGATACTAAATCTAATAAATTTGTATTTCCTCCCAATGAGGTGTTTTGTATTTTAATATTGGATTTCTTAATTGTTAATACAATATATTAATTGTGTTTATATAACACCTTATAATTATAATAATGCTGGCTTCACATAATGACAACTCTAAAGATTTTTGCTTAGATCAGACAAATCGCGATGATATTAAAGACAGATACGCGCTTTACTTTAATAAATCAAAAGCTGCTGGATTAGTGCATCCAGTAAATTTTTTCAAGTTGTCATTGCGTCAAGCTGTGTTGTTGTTTGTTACTTTCCACTTATAAAATCTGTTGAGCGACAGCTTCATATTTAATGGTAGACATATAAATCCCCAGAGTGCAAATTATTAATGAAATAGAATTCACTGTAATTCCAAGTCTGTTGTAGGAATTAATTGTACACGATGTAATTTCAATATATCAGAAGGATGTTGATTTATATACTTCTTTTGTGTAGGTTCGTGACACTGCCTCCATTTATAATCATTCATTGTTCTTAATATGTGCAGTTTCTAGGTCAACATTGTTTTCTATTCGTACTATTAGATTTTAGCGTCAATTTTGAACGCGAATTCTTATAAATATTTTTTGTTTTCAATTTAGTACATCACTTTTATTGTTTGGAATGATTGCCGTCATTTTGAACCATAGTTGAATATTCAATGTTTCCCCTTTGTAGTGCGTAATCATTCATGTCAAGGATGGATTCATTGGTTGTCCTCTTATAAAGCGTTGTAGAATCGTTGGAGAAAATATATTCTCCATTTTTAACGTTGTTTTCAGGCATATTTGGAGCACGCCGAATCGTTTTGTCCTCATATCTTGTACGACTCTGTGACGCCATTGGTCTATTCAAAGTGCTGTTAGCATTGTTAGAAGAGTCAGAACCAGTACTTCGAGTTAGTATATTTTTCATAATAAAATCTTGCTCCTTCCAACCATGTTTTTTAAATACGTCCCGCAGTTCATTGTGTTGCCACATGGTAAAAAGTACCTGATCTGAGAATTTCAAAACACAAGCAGTATATCTTTGCCTTTGCTTAGATATATTAAATATACGCTCAATTCCATCCGTATCTACAAGAGAACGTGCAAATTCTGGATTCTTTTTTATAACTTCGTTGATTGTTGCCAATACAGCAGCAATTGTTTCATCAGAAGTTCCCAAATCATGTTGTGGGTTTCCCGATGGTAATTTCTGTATTAAGTCTCGCATTGCATATTTTCCAATAAGTTCTTTGTTCCTTTGATCTATTGCTAAATTTCTTAATGCAGTAGCTACGGCGCAAACAACTCTGTCAACTTCCATGCGCAATAACTCAACTAAAATAGGCAAACCCTTTTCTTTACGTACTGCTGCGCGTATATCAATACTTGGTTGCCAAAAGCACGCGGAGAGATTTTGTATTGCACCAGCAGCTGCTTCAAGTGTCTCAGGATTAGAGCAGCTTTGTAATAATGCCAGATAGTAATTAACAACATCTGGCTGCCATAATTGTTCATATCCTTTTTTTGGTAAGTTTGTAGGCACTGAGCTTGAAGAACCTACTGCAGAAATTGGAAATTTTTCCTTGGGTTCAATTAATGATTCCTTTTTTTTCTTGCTTGATCCGAAACATCCCAGATGTTCACCTTTTGATGATGACACATTTGCTGGAGGTATATATAACTTATCATAATTTGGATCTTCAACCTCTTGACAGCGATATGAAAGATTACGTAAAATGCAGACACAATTTTCCACAATTTTCGACCCCATGATATTCTTTTCTATTGACGTACGCACTACATACAACAGACATTCAACAAAATGTTCGCAATTTCGAAGTTTTGTACGAGCATATTCGCCAGCTGAACTAACGTTGCGTAACACTCCTGAGGCATTCCTAAATACTACCGAAGAATAAGGTTCACCTGGGCATATAGGATCCCATCCAGAGTTAGGCTTAATAACTTTGACAACTATTGCATTTAGGCCATCGTTAATTATGCAATGTTTCAAGTCCTCACTTGATGACATATTCCAAATAATACCAGTAACCAACTCTTTTACTTCTATTTCATTAGCACGGCATAATAAATTGATCAGTGCAGTTATTCCGCCTGCATTTTTTATAGCTCGTTTATTTTCGTCATTTTGCCGTCCATACGATAAGTTCCGCAATGCACCACATGCATTCTTATAAACTTCATAGCTGTCACTTGATAACAGCCGCACAAGTGGTGGTATTCCACCTAAAGTTCTAGTTCGCTGCTTGTTTGGATCATCCATGTAACACAAGTGCTGTAAGTACGCGGCAGCATTAGCTTTTATTGCATTACTAGGATTATCGAGGAAACTTATAACTTCAGATAAATTTGGAGCACGCCATCGAATATTCGAGGAATTATCATTTTTAATTGCCATTTTATAATCCTCATTTGTTTCAAAAATTTTAATTCTGGAGCCATTGTGGTAATGTATAGAAAGTTGAGACATCTGATTTTGTAAGTCAACTTCATCTCCATATATACGTGTGTCTTTGTCGGCTGGCAATTCTGGATCAGAAGCATTAATATTTTCATCAAATACTAAAGGCATGGTTATATAGGGATTGGGATTTGTAGGGACACCATTACTTGGAAGTGCATAGTTGGTTGCAGATATATAACCATAGAGCATAGACTGATCCTCAGTATACCCATCATGTCCCACTTCACTTGATGTAGAAGTCACTATATAATTTGGCATATCATATTGTGCTGCTTGCATAAAACCAGACGCTTGCACCAAGTCTTCTTGAGGGGTAGAAGGGACCTTGTGTGAAAGTGCTTGAGGTAAAGTGTTTTCCTCACTTCCAATATTTAAATTACCAATCAAATCATTGCAATTGAATGAAGTGTCTTTAGGACGAGCCATTTCGTTTTAATTATATTTTTCCAGTTGAGCAATACTGATATATATTTTTTTTTTTTTTTTTTTTTCAAAAGCTGCACCTTTACGATTGTTTCAGGTTGACATGAATTGAATGATTCATAGGCCGGAATGTCTCCGTTTCATTGTATTTAAAAATATGTTTTCGATCTCAAATTTAATGTTAAATTGGGCTTAAAATATTTTAGTACCCATTCCGTATTTTTTTATGTTTTATATGCAACTTTAAGCATTTCACACAATACTTATAAAACTTGAAAACTTTCGCTTGATTAAGGCAGATTTACAAATAATCTATCAGCTGTCAAACTTCGATCGATAATTAAGCGCTATCCACACCATTTTGTTAATGTCAAAAGATGGGCCTTAATATGAGCTGGTTTACACAAGAAACAAAAGAGTCGGATGATTGTTTTAAGGGCCATCCATATGTACAGTTTTTACATCAAGACTTACCTGCGCAAAGCGGTTTGCACAGGGGGGTTACTATGCGATACGAAAAGCAATGCGATGCGAAAATGAAATTGTACTCTGTAACTCGTTCGCATGAGGAAAAATATTTACATTAGCCGTGTTTTTTTTGACGCGTATATACAATTGTGGATACCTTCAAATTGCGATAACTCATGAACAGTAAGTCACACAATAGAACTCTAAGAAACTTTTTTATGGAAAATCACGTTCTCTTTCATTTTATATCTAAAAAAATTTATTTTTAAGGCGGTATTTTATAAAAACTGGTTAGCGCCGATAAATGGCAAAAAATCACTTTTTTTTAAATAACTTCTAAATAATTATTTTTTTTTTTACAAAAGACTAAAATTATTTGTAGAGCATGTGGTTCTCCTTGAAAAAGACCCTCGGACTTTTTATCGTACGACTCACCGTTCATAGGTTATCGCAATTTGAAGGTATCCACAATTGTATATACGCGTCAAAAACAACACGGCTATTATAAATCTCTAAAATATTTAATTTTTATTTTGGGCTTTAGGTCAAAAAATTTTAAAAAGAAGTTCTTTAAAATTTCTTCAATTTATTTTGGATGTCGAAATATTGGACAAAAATAAATTGAAGAAATTTTAAAGAACTTTTCTTTTTAAAATTTTTTGACCTAAAGCCCAAAATAAAAATTAAATATTGAAACCAAAAGGTCACTAAAATCTATATCAAATCTCCAAAATATTTATTAAAAGTATGCATCACTTAGCAAAAATGTCAAAAATGAAAATAAATAAAAATATATTCAGTGAAATTTAAATTTTTTAGAAATTCAAAATCAAACCAAGATTTTTTATAGTCAAACCAAATTTCCCGCAGACTCTAAAAACTGTAAAAGCAAGCTCTCAGCAAATCCTTGGAGAATGGAACCCATCCAGTGGACATTTATGTTATTGAATTTTAAGAGATTGTCGAGTTAAATGCATCAAATATTGTTTCCGCTAGTACTGAAATGCGAAATTTTGGGTGAAGAGCTACAAAAGACAGTTTCTCATGACTATGTGGTGCTTACGTATAAACAATGTCTGTTTATATATGTTCGTCCTGAACGTGCACCACATATAGGCGATGTCGCAATTGATTGTGCAAAGACTGGGTTAGGTGCCACTACCGGGAATAATGGAGCGAAAATATGTAATAAATAAATTGTATTTCTATAAATAAATTATCTTTTCATTTACACAAATAAAATGATGGAATTTCTGTTCAGGGGACCGTTTGCCAAATGTCCACGGAAACTTATTTTTGGACCTTTAGTTGTGTAGATTTAGTAAAAAAGCATTAAAACAAATCATATCAACTAAATAAATAAATTAGTCAAAGACGAAAACTTAGATTTCCGCCTTTTCGAATTACTTGAGTTTGCTTTTTATCTGTCGCATGAAATATCCGAAATTCGAACGGTTTTGACACTCGCATTCGCATTAGAGAGTTTAGAAAATCCGAAAAGAGAAAAAGGGCAAAATGTGAATGCGATAATTGAAATACGAAATGCGAAATTCGAATTACAAAGTAGCTCTTGCTCAAATGTGAAGATGTTTGCATTTGCATTCGAATTACAGAGTAATCCTCCAGGTAAGTCTGTACGTATGGACGGCAAAAGTCAAATTTGCACAGTCAAAAAGTGTGGCCTGTGCTTTCTTTGAATTTCCAAAGATTTTTTTTCCCCAAACTAAGCTTGCGTAGGCAAGTTGGAGCCTGTGGATGGCGTACAGGCCGAACCTTCAATCTGTCCCTTCAATTACACTCTTCAAATGCATTTATATTGCAGTTGATAGCTCTGTCATGAAAATTTGCACTTTTTTTTATTTAACCTGTTATGCAAAATATGCAAAAGAAAAACAATTCAGATGAAAATAAAATTGTTGCTAGACGTCATGTTGCTATGAAAATGAAGTATAGTAAAAACTGCACAGACTTGCCTGTGTCGTATGGATGCGATAAAAAAAGTATGTGCAAACTCTCTAGCTTGCACGAACTAGGTTTGCGCAGGTAAGACTGCGCATGTTGTCGGCCCTTTAGAGGAGTTTCACACGAGCGATTGCTATCTGTGTGTTCGAACTCACGCACGTCAAATTTCTAGGCGAGCGGAGGGAAGTAGTGCTTTCATTTCCCTTCGTTTGCCTACAAATTTGACGTGCCCTATTTATTATCGGCCGATAAAAAAATTTTAATTCTCATAGACCCAAGTATACCTCGATTACACTACGGGTATGAGCAGATTTTAAAGTTTTAATTTTATTTTACAACTTAAGAATTTTAATATATATTAATTCCTGCAATCAATTTGCATTTTGCTATTATATTTAATTTTTGCATTGTAGCATGTTTCATATAATTTTATCGAGGGCCATTAGTAAAGTTTCACAGCCTAAATGACAGTTTGAAGTTCAATCATGAATGATAGACCGTTACGGACAATTATTAAAAACTGCTGAATTTTTGACTGACGAACATGATCGCTGGTGTGTACCTCATGTTCCCCGGCCTCTCAATTACTGTTGATTTAACTGACCATAGTGGTATTCATTCTTGGTTGCGGAATTCCCTTGCAACGAAGGAAAAGTGGGTAAGGTAATGGGATAATTTGACAGTTTTTCTACAACAAGCACATTGCGCATATTTCTCATTTTTTTCGCACTTTGCACAGCTAAAACTCTGATTAAAATGCAAAAATCAGAACTTGCGTCAATTCTAATAAGGTTTTTAAAAATAACAGCTCAAGCCAATGAATCTGAACGCTTTTTTTGCGATATTTTTTTCCACAAAGATAAAATTCGATTTTTTAAAGTGAATTGTTCGCATTTCAGTATCGTCAAAATCACAAAAGGCTGCTCAGTCTTTTTTTTTTTTGAAATTTTGCATTTCGCAAGTTTCCTTTCGCAACGAAAGTTGCCTAAAATAGTATTATCGCCCGACAGTTTGGTCTGTCATGTGAACCCATGATTCAATAACAATAATTCAAAAATTTTTATATATAAGTTAAATGTTTAAGTACCTTTTGTCTCAATAAATAACTTAAATTTGAATAACTCAACCATGGTGTGAACCCAAGTTCGTACAAAGCAAGGTAAGGTCAGGGTTCCATTTTTTTTATTTTGACAACTTGCCATAGCCATTGTTGTTGAATCATGCATGATTCAATAACAATTTAACCATGATGCTATCACTGTCACCGAGTTAAAATGCTACTTTTGACAGTTGAGGTTCTTTTCTGTGTGTTAGTTTTGTCTTTTATTTAAATCGATGTAAGTTTCCCGTAAATAAATAGTTTTGAGGCCACTAAAGCTCAAGTTCACATCTGTTTATAAATATTGATATCCTTTACAATGGGATTTCTCACAGTTCTAAAGAAAATGCGACAAAAAGAAAAGGAAATTCGAATATTATTACTGTAAGTTAACGAAAAAACATCTATGATTTATTAACTGTTATTTGTGCATTTTTCATAGTGGCCTAGACAATGCTGGAAAGACCACAATTCTCAAACGTTTCAATGGTGAACCAATAGACACAATTTCACCCACATTGGGCTTTAACATCAAAACGTTAGAACACAATGGCTACATGCTAAACATGTGGGATGTTGGAGGGCAGAAATCCTTGCGCTCCTATTGGCGAAATTATTTTGAGTGCACCGACGGTCTTGTGTGGGTAGTTGACAGTGCAGACCGTATGCGTTTGGAAACTTGTAAGCAAGAGTTGGAGGTGTTGTTACAAGAGGAAAGGTTAGCTGGTGCCACACTTTTGGTATTGGCTAACAAGCAAGATTTGCCCGGCGCTCTATCTGCTATGGAAATTAAAGACGTAATTATTCCATAAACGTATATTTATGAAAGGAAATTCAAGTTTTGATTTTAAATTTCCATATGCATACGAACAAATGTTTGTTCTGACAACACATTACTATTTAAACTGCATGATGATTCATTAGTCATTAACGGTATTCACGAAGTAGGGCAGCCAGTGTGGCAAAAGGGTAGAAGAGCAAATCTGCTCTAAACAACAACAAAATACATGAAAGAAATTCAGCTACAAGTTAGCTCTTTTGCTACACAAATCCCTTGAGTAAATTTGAATAGCTTTTCTACTACAGCAAAATATGTCAGAATTATGTTGACATTTGTTTTTAAATAAAATAAATTTTTTTTTTTTTTTGCAAATTATAATAAAATGAACCGGCAAAAGGAAAAGCGTAAAGCAGAAAAGACACTAAAAACACTCTTGGACTTTTTTGATTCTTCCGTGGTAGGTATTTTCATAAGTTTTGATTCATTAATTTTGACACTAATATTTTTTTATTTTTAAAAGTAAACAAAATCCAGCTGATTTCGTAGCTCTTTAGCAATGATGCTACAAAGCCGTTCGCTAACTTAGCTCACACTGTGCTTTTTAGCTAGTTTACCATGCCAGCTGCCCTACTTCGTGAATACCACTATTGTTTTTTTCAATACTTTTGAATCAAAAAGAAAGCATATATGTACATTAAGGTGGGTCGCCAAAAAAATGACCTTGTGCCCATCCAAATATGTTCCTTGGTTTGCTATCGCCAACTATCGCTTCATACAAATATTTTGCTAATTATATATACGCGTCAAAAGAAACACGGCTTATGTGTCTGAAAAATGCAATAAAAGATTTAACATGAAAATCGATTAAATATATGACTAATTGTTCACTTCAAAATAATTTTTATTTAGAAAATGTTCAGCATTGCATAAAAATTTAAAAAAATTTAGCTTTGATTGACCACGATAGTTAAATGGTATTTAATTAAAAATTAAAAAATTGTTTTCACTTACAGATTTTGCAGTTAGATAATATTACCACACATCATTGGCTTGTAAAGAATGTTAGTGCGGTTACCGGTGAGCACCTTCTGGAATCAGTAGACTGGCTAATTGATGATATTGCAAAACGTATTTTTACATTAGATTAGATAGATTTAATTATATTTATTAATTGATCATTTGCTTACTTATTAGTCATTGATTAATATATTTCGGATTTAAAAATTATCTATGTGAATTAATAGAACAAACTACATGTTGTAGAGTAATGGTCTTATTACCGTTCGCGAGTCGTATTAGCGCATATTTTTTCATTAGATGGTTGGCGGATGTAATAATTCAACTATATGTATAAAAAGAGCAGTAGTACAAATGTGGCGCCTAAATTTCAATCACCGCAAGTGCCAAAATCAGGCGAGTAAAAAACGTGTGCTTTTAATATTTGGTGAATGAAGATAAATCTTGATTGCAGCAAGTTATTGTGTTAAGATAAGTGGTAGTGCGTAAATTACGTAAAACACTTCAAACATTTAAGACTCCCCCATGCAAGATTTTTCCATATTTTATATTTTTTCATTCTTTTTTAACCCATTTTCTGCCGCGCTAAATGAAAGTTCGAACCTAGTATTAAAAGCAATCTTTCTAATGAAACTACCCAAAAAACTCGAATCCGCTATTAAATTTTTTTTTTTACCAGTTTTTTAACCTTTTTTTTTTTCGTAAGCCGTGTGGTTTCAATTACTTATCATTTAGGAGACTCATGAAAATGGTGAGTCAGACGATGAAAAATATAATTATCTTTTTGATGGGGAATAACGTATTCTACAAATAATATTGATTGGCATTAACGAAAAAGTAACCGTATAGGAAATATCAAAAAACCGCATAAAGTCGAAAAATTAGACTATTGAATATATCCGAAATGTTGAAGTTAAACTTTGTAAACCAAATAGTAACTCTACAATTTTATACTTGAGAATTTGAATTTAAGTTTTCCTTTATGTATCCTTTTAAATATTTTTGATGTAGAAAAATATTTTTCATTCGTTTTAATAAATCAATTACAATAGGTTATGGGCCCAGATGCCTAAAGAATAAAATTTTAATTTTTATTAAAAAGAAACAAGAATCAAGAATCAGCCAGACGAATAAAGGACATCGCATTTTAAGAATCAACAATCAACAGAGGTTAATACATCATTCAAGTTACAAGATTCAAAATGGATTTTTCAAAGCACATCAAACCATTAGCAAACCAAAATGATTGGCCAATATGGAAGAGAAAAATTAGAGATCTACTCGATTACCACGAAGGTGCATTGGAGGTAATCGATAGGAATTTGGTTAAACCAGAAATCCCCACTGAACCAGCTCAAGAAGCAGAGAAGAAAAAATACAAAGAAGAAAGTGATCTTTATAGAAAAGCAAATAGTTATGCTAAATCTATGATCACTAGTGCAGTTACCGACGAGGTCTATGAAAAGATCATGGACAAGGAGACGGCAGCTGATGCATGGGAAGCATTGAAACTTCATTTCGAGGCTACTTCGAAAGACCAGCTTTTCAAGATTTGCATCGAATTTTTTTCTTTCAACTGGAGTTCAAGTCAAGATGTTTCAACACATATCGCTAAATTGCGAAGTTTGTGGAGTGAATTAAATAATGGTTTAAGAGCAAGAAATGAGAATGTTTTGCCGGATTTGCTGTTGGTATGCAAAATTTTACAAATCTTACCAACACAATACGAAACATTTAAGTCAAGTTGGATGTTACTCACGAAAGACAACGAAAGAAATCATGAGGAGATGACTAATCAATTATGCATGTTCGAAAGGAATTTCAGAAAAGCTGATACAAAAGAAGAGGAAACATTTTTAGTAAGATCTCAAGAAAAGAAACAAAATGTTCATCAAAAGGTAACTAAAGCAGATAAAGAACGTGACAAATGTAACTACTGTCATCGAAGAGGACATTGGGTTCGAGAGTGCAAGAAGTGGATAAATGATGGAAGACCAACTAGAGGTGGTGATGTCAAGTTTACTACGCACGAATCAAGTTTTGCCCTTAATATTATTTGTGGAGAAGCAAATTCAGCAGATGTACCATCAAAGGACTGGTGGATAGACAATGGTGCTACAAGACATATTACAAATGATTTCAGTATATTTAAATCATTTGAAGATTTTAAGACGTCATGTTGTATCAAAGCTGCAGGAAAGGAATTCCTAAATGCAATTGGAAAAGGAGAAATACAAGTAGTTGCAACAGTGGGAAACAATAAAACTTATTTATCATTAAAGGATGTTTGGTACGTTCCAGAAATATCAAGAAATTTATTTTCGGTTTTAGCAGCTCAAGATCGAAACCAAAATAGTGAATTTAAGTCAACTGCAACAAAATGTTGGCTAGCAGTAGGTGGAAAGGCGGTCATTACTGGCTCAAGAAGTTTACATGGAAGTTTATTTAAGGCTAATTTCCAAGCAGTTGTTCCAGAATGCGAAGTTCAGGTGCATTCTACGATTTCTAAAGATTCCATACTTCAACTTTATCATGAACGATGGGGACATCAAGACAAACGCCATGTGAAGACAATGATCGAAAAGGAATTAGGAATCAATGTTAAAATGGACAACAGCAATTGCGAAGCCTGTATATATGGAAAAATTCACCGTAAGCCATTCGGTACAAAACCAAAAGCTACTGTTCAAGGGGAATTAATTTCTGCTGATGTATGCGGACCATTTCCAGAATCTTTCGGCAAAAAGAAATATTTCATAATTTTCAAGGATATGTACAGTAAGTTTCGATATTGCTTTTTCTTACGAGAGAAATCTGAAGCAAAAGATGTGCTGCAACAAGTTATAGCATTCGCAAAGGCACAAGGTCACTTGATTAAGGAATTTTTAAGTGACAATGGAGGAGAATTTGACAACAAAGAAGTCAAAACGATTCTAAAAATGAACGGAATTACACAAAGGTTAACTGCTCCATACACTCCAGAGCAAAATGGTGCAAGTGAACGAGACAATAGAACAATTGTTGAAATGGCGAGAACCTTTAAATACTCCAATCCAAATATTCAATTTCCAGAAGCAATTTGGGCTGAGTTAATTAATACAGCTGTATATATATTGAATCGAACAGGAAAATCGTCGGTTGATGGAATAAGTCCATATGAAATTTGGAAAGGAAAGAAACCAAGAATTAACCATTTAAAAATAATAACTAGTGAATGTTATTTCCATATTCCTAAACAGAAAAGGAAGAAGATGGATTCAAAAGCTTCAAAAGGATATTTAGTTGGTTACGATGAAGACGAAAGATTTAGAATATATATAAAAGAAAACAGAAAAGTAATTTTATCAAGGGATGTCAAGTTTGAAGAAAAACTTAAGGACATACCACAAGAAGTTAAACATCAAAAGGATATCAAGTTTCAAGAAAAGCTTAAGGACATAAAACAGAAAGTTGTCAAGTTTGGTAAAAAATTAAAGCAAAAAGAAGAACAGGTCAAACTAAAATTTCAAGATTATAAACCAAGTGTCAAAATGTATGATGATATGGAAAAAGAAATTGAAATTGTTGAAGAGCAAGATGAAACATTAGAAGAAGAACCTCAAGTGCCAGAACTAATAGAGGAAGAAGAACCTCAAGTGCCAGAATTAATAGAAGAACCTCAAGTGCCAGTATTAGTAGAAGGAGAAGAACCACAAGCGCCAGAATTAATAGAAGTAGAAGAACCTCAAGCGCCAGAATCAGTAGAAGAAGAAGGACCTCAAATAATGAAGAGAAAAAGAGATGAAGAAACAGAAAATCTTCAAATATACAAAAGATTAAGAGATCGTTCAGCAATTTCAAACTCATGGTATAAGGATTATGTCATGACAGCATGCAAAAGAAACATAAACAACAAGGAAGCTCAAGAATGCAATGGTAACATACCATCCACTATTAAAGAAATTTTAAAAAGAAGTGATTGTTTAAAGTGGATTGAATCAATGAAATTAGAGTACGATTCATTGATGAAAAAGAAAACCTGGATTTTAGTAGATAAGCCAGTGAATAGTTCAGTTATTAAATGTAAATGGGTTTTTACTTTCAAGAAGGATAAAGAAGGACAGATCCA
The DNA here is from genome assembly GCA_951812925.1 of Calliopum simillimum. Lineage (NCBI taxonomy): Eukaryota > Metazoa > Arthropoda > Insecta > Diptera > Lauxaniidae > Calliopum > Calliopum simillimum. The sequence continues at coordinate 99,597,622 of OX638368.1, read as the reverse complement.
ACGCTATAAGTCAAGATTAGTAGTAAAAGGATGTAATCAAAAGTATGGCATTAATTACACAGAAACTTTTTCTTCCGTTACAAGATATTCTACTGTTAGAATACTTTTAGCTCTGGCTGTAGAATTTAAATTACATGTACATCAACTAGATGTCACAACAGCTTACTTGAACGGAGATATTGACACGGATATTTACATGGAACAACCCGAAGGATTCGAGAATCCACACCATCCGGAAAAAGTTTGTAAATTACAGAGATCATTATATGGGTTAAAACAATCCGGTCGTATGTGGAACGACAAACTAGATGGGATCCTGAAAGAAATTGGATTTATAAGATGCAAAGTAGATCACTGTGCATATACAATGAACAGCAAAGAAGAATACATAATTATAATTGTATACGTAGACGACATTTTATTAGCGTGTTCTAAATTAAGCACAACACAAAGGATCAAAACAAAACTTGCATCAAAATTGGAAATAGTGGATAAAGGTCCAGTTGATTTTTTTTTGGGGATGGAAGTGGAGAGAAAAGATCCTACTGGCCCCTTAAAAATTTCACAAAAGAAAATAATAAAAGATCTTTTAAAAGATAATTCAATGGAAGAATGTAGAAAGTGCAGTACACCATTGGACCCAGGGATGAAATTGAAAAACTGTAGTGATTGCAAGAATTGTGAAAAGGTTGATGTGACCAAATATCAATCACTAATTGGTTCCTTGATGTATATTGGAATTTGTACAAGACCTGACATATTGCATTCAGTGAACAAATTAGCACAATTTAATAAAAATCCACACAAAGAACATTTGGCAACCCCCGTCCCCCTCAGCAACATCTCACCCCCTTAAGAACCTTCTACAGACCATAAGAAACAATTTTTAAAAAAATATGTGTAAATCGTCCGTGTAGTTTCCGCGTCCATAAGCTACATACGGACACCATTTAATTTTTATATATATAAATAGAAGATAGATAAGAAAATGTTTTCGTAATCATGTTCTAAGCTAATGAAAAATTTTTTATTTTATTTTTTCAATGACCTATCGAACTAAGTAAAACATAGGCCATTTGAATCATAGCTAGCACGATAGGTCAGTTCATAAGATAATCGACTCATAACTTGGAAGTCATATGTTTGATCCTTAGTTAACATAAATTTTTTTTTATTTTTAATAAAATATAAAAACGTTTGGAAAAATGTTGTTAATAAACTTAAAAAACACTAACAATATATTTATAAAAATATGTTTTGGAAAATATTGTATGAAAAAATGTTAAATAAGCATTTTCCAAGTGTTAATGGGCCTTATCGTAAATCTGAAAGGAGTTCCATTCTCTCCCTCCCGGAGAAGGAGCACTGGAAGTAGTGAATATTTCATGAATGGAAACTCCCCTTCCTGCAGGTATACTTTTTTATTTTAATATCGTTGACATTTTCAGAAATAACCAGTTTGCAACGCTGTGTTTTTCCAAGAGCGTTGACATTTTACACAAAAACAACATCTGGCAACGCTAAGTCTTTCCCATATCTCCGACATTTTGCGCAAACAACCAATCTGAACGCTGATTTTTTCCAATTTCGTAGACATTTTACACAAAAAAAAACATGAGGCAACGCTTTTTTCCATAAATCGTTGACATATTTTTCCATTTTCCACTGGATATTGACAGCTGACTTATAAAAAAAAGATAAACAAGAAACAGCAATTGCAAAAGAAGAAAAAGAAGCAATTGCAGCAGTGAAATTTAAATTAATGCTTTATTTTTTAAAGTGAAAAATGTCTTTAATCATTTTTGTGGATTTCAAAAATCAAAAGATTGCACCAAAAAATTGCTAAAAAAAAAAATTAAGTGAAAAGTAGTTTTAGCAGAACCAGTATAAATTGGAAGCGCTTAGGTGGATATTAAAAACTTTAGTGTCATATGAAAGCTATTTCAATAAGCTTTAAATTGTTGTACTAAAGTTTTTAAATTGTCAAACGTTATTTATAATTATTCATTTATACTTTAGTACTCCCTAGCAAATTGTTGAGGAGCAAATTTAACAAATAAAAGTGAAAAAACTCGCTCCCAACTTATTGCCGATTACATAATTTTTCCAGTGAATTTTCCCTTTCCACGAAATTATTTTTGCGATTGCAAACCAGGGAGTTAGCGAATAAATTCTCGAGAATATTTATTTACGATAAGGCCCAATATCTCCAAACGAAAAGTTTGCTACAATATTTTTATAATGATGGTATACCTTTAAACGTGTAAAAGCCTCGAAACCTCGTAAAACTGTCAAAGCTCGTATTGATTTTGACAATAATAACGAGTTAACGGGGTTTTCGAGGTATTTACTCGTTTAAAGGAATGCCCTCAATAAGTTTCTTTCCGAACGTTTTCGTTTGTTGGGAGTTGAAGGATTTTTGAAAATTTGAATTTACACTGATTTTCGACTTTTTCTTTGTTTTTTCTTGTAACTTCGCAATGGTGCCACTTTAGAGAACTCTGGTTCGATAATAGAATTGTGCACTAAACCATGAAGAATATCATAGGCCACCAACCCAAATAATGATAATTACCTAGTTGTAGTATTGAAGTGACGAAATTATACCTGAGTTAGTCTTATAGCCGAAACCCTACCGTTAAAGAGTTTTATTATATAGCGCTGACAAAGATGGAATTTTCTCTTATATGTTTAGTTTTAATTATTGTGATCCGAAGGCAGATATGTCAAAATAGATCCAAATTGATTCTGGACTCACTGAAATTTTTAGCTAAATTATTTTAAATTCAGTTGAAAAAACTATAGATCCCTACAACAAAGTGCTGTATCTATGGCAAAAGCATTTAAAACAATTAAGTACAGTTTGTAGATACCTAACAGCGTTTACTTAATATGTTTATAATTTCAACAGATCAAATCTTAAATTATTGTAAACTCACTGCGACTGATATATCTAGTATACATCAAATTACATTTGTGCACGAAGTTACTGAACCATTGCAATGCTAAAAACGTATACCTGTGTTTATTTGTACATCAGAATTTGAGATAAAATGTTACGTCTTCGTAACTGTGTTAAAAATTTTTTTTTTTAAAAAATTTTATCAAAAAATTTTGTTTTTTAACATATTTAAAAAACCGATTATTACGGCCCATAATGTGACATTACTTTTGCCCCGAAATGGACTTAGGTCATTTTCAAAATAAACGGCTCATATAGGTGCCCAAATTTTTCTCGAGAACGGATATTAATGAAACTTTGGAAAAAATGGAGAATAAACAAGGTTTTATCTTTATAGTTGCCCACTAGGGGGCGTGGCACCGCCCTAAATTTTAAATTTGATCTAGTCATTACTTCCAAACCATTAAAAGTATTTTGATGAAATTTAATGGACAAAAAGTGGGCGGGATCGAAGAAGTGCCACGCTCACTTTTTAACCATTGAAAATTTTGATTTAATATTGCTCGAAAACGACTTCAACAACTTTGATGAAAATTTAGGAAAAGTTGCCTCTGCAAAAAAGGATTAATATGTGATGTGATGTTGTTCAATAACTGCCACGCCCACTTTTTACCAAAATAAAAAATTTTGTTAATAACCTTTTTATTTCTTATATGCAGTCTTATCTAATTTTTGACGCTGAATCCGCCTTCATCAGCAGAACTGTCATAACTGCCTGCAGGATTTTGAAATATCCTTGCTTGAAGTTGAAGAAAACACTGTGTTCAGTTTTACAGCGTAGCTACAAGAAAAGGTGAAATTCTTTTTTGTTAATGGCATCGAATAGCCACACTTTTCCTTATCAAAATATCCTTTAAGACTTTTCCAATAGGACTCTTATTTTCCGAGTTATGATCCTTTGAAAATAAGATATTTCAGCCCCCATACATACATTAAAGGGCATTTTCTATTTCATCAAAAAAAAACGTTGAGTTTTTTAAATTTTTCTATACCATTTGATACTTTCCTAGTTCTTTCTTCTTTCGATTTGAATTTATCATGCTTTTATACATTTTCCATATTAAAAGCCTATAGCATAAAAATATCATAGCACAAATACAGTGACTCACGAAATTGATCACGCTTTTGCTATGAGTGCAAACAACCAATAAAAAGTCTGAAATGGGTTTGTATTTCTAATGTGTCTTTATTTTGGTAAAACTGCATTAAGTAAAGGAAAATAAACAGGGGACAAATTCCATGAAAACTCTTCCTTAAATAAAAAATAATAAAACAAAATCAAAAATACTCAGCGTGATCAATTTTGTGACTTCGCATTATGAACCTTGGATACTAATGTTAATATTTTGTATAGCCTCCTAGTGCATCAATAACTGCTTTTATTCTTCTGGGCATACTTTCTAGAAGAGTTTCACAAATTTCTGGAGCAATAGCATCTCAAGCATTTTGAGCCTTAGGCCAAAATTCATTAAGAGTACCAATTTAACCTTCCATCGATTTTCTCAATAAGCCCCATAGGCACACAAAAGGATTGAGGTCTGGAGATTACGAGGGACATTTTATTGTTGTAATTTCATTATCTGAAAGCCATTTTTGTGTCTTTTTTGCAATATGTTTTGGACTATTGTCCTGCTAAAAGACAATAATCGAAGCATTTACTTTCAAATCTTGTAAAATACCAAGCAAATGACTTCGTAGAATTTCACTGTTAGACTCTGCTGTTATTCGACCTTCAATTTTGGTAACTCTACCAACACCTCTAGTAGTCAAACATACCCACATCATTATTGAGCCTCCTCTAAACTCAAACTTTGTTGACTCAAAGGGCGTGCAAAAGTTAAAAGCCATTGAGGCACAGAAAGTTGCGTTAAGAGTTTGTCAAATGTTACAAAGATTGGAGCGCTTTCGATTGGGAGAAGGTTATATGGTCAAATAAGACCAAAATAAACCACTTAGGATCGGAAATCAGTGAGTGGGTTTGGTGGAGTAAGGGTTCGAGACTTCAGCCATACTACGTTAAGCCCACACTTCAGTTTGGAGAAGGCTCAATAATGGTGTGGGTGTGTTTGACCACTAGAGGTGTTGGCAGAGCTACCAGAATTGAAGGTCGAATAACAGCAGAGTCTAACAGTGAAATTCTACGAAGTCATTTGCTTGGTACTTTACAAGATTTGTAAGTTAATGCTTCGATTATTGTCTTTTAGCAGGACAATAGTCCAAAACATTTTGCAAAGAGGACACAAAAATGGCTTTCAGATAATGAAATTACAACAATAAAATGTCCCTCGTAATCTCCAGACCTCAATCCTTTTGTGTGCCTATGGGGCTTATTGAGAAATTCGATGGAAGGTTAAATTAGTACTCTTAATGAATTTTGGCCTAAGGCTCAAAATGCTTGAGATGTTATTGCTCCAGTAATTTGTGAATTTCTTCTAGAAAGTATGCCCAGAAGAATAAAAGCAGTTATTGATGACCTAGAAGGCTATACAAAATATTAACATTAGTTTCCGAGGTTCATAATGCGAAGTCACAAAATTGATCACGCTGAGTATTTTTGATTTTGTTTTATTTTTTTTTATTTAAGAAAGAGTTTTTATGGAATTTGTCCCTTGTTCATTTTCCTTTACTTAATGCAGTTTTACCAAGATAAAGACACATTAGAAATACAAACCCATTTCAGACTTTTTATTGGTTGCTTGCATTCATAGCCAAAGCGTGATCAATTTCGTGAGTCACTGTATATTAAGATATTTATGCAACACAATAGACCTAAAACTGTCATATGAAGTGACAAACAAAATGCTTTTGGGATTTGCTGATGCGGATTGGGCTGGAAGTTGCGACGACAGAAAATCATATACAGGATATGTATTTCTACTAGCTGGAGGAGTAATATCGTATGAATCCAAAAAACAACCAACAGTTGCACTAAGCAGTACAGAAGCAGAATATATGGCAATTTCGACTGCGGCAAGGGAAATCATTTATCTTCGAAATTTAGTTGAAGAACTGGGATTCCAAAATATCATAAAAGAACCAACAGTTTTGTATGGAGATAACATAAGTTCACAACAATTGGTGAAGAATCCCGTATTCCATTCCAGAAGCAAACATATAGATATTAGAATACATCATGTTCGGGAAGTTTACCAATCAAAACAACTTCAGTTAGAATACATTCCAACAAGTGAAAATACAGCAGATATTTTAACTAAAGTGTTACAAAAATCGAAACATAATTATCTTCAAAACAAGTTGGGCGTAAAATGATTTGAAGGAAAAACATTTCTTTTTATGTATTAATGTATAATTCAAATTTAATTGTATTTGTAATGAGAGCTACAATTTGAGGGAGAGTGTTGAAGTTAAACTTTGTAAACCAAATAGTAACTCTACAATTTTATACTTGAGAATTTGAATTTAAGTTTTCCTTTATGTATCCTTTTAAATATTTTTGATGTAGAAAAATATTTTTCATTCGTTTTAATAAATCAATTACAATACGAAACAGTTACTTTTTCGTAAATACAAATGAATATTATTTATAGAATCTATAATTCTCCACAAAAAAGATTCTTATACTTTCTAACGTGTGACTCACCATTTTCATCAAAAAGCCTCCTAAGTGAAAAGTAATTGAAACCACACGGATTACGGAACAGGCCTGATGTATCGCCAGGTGAAACTTTTCAAAAAGTCAACTTTTTTTTTCGGGATTGGATGATAAAATCTTGGAATCTTTTTCTGGTCAAAGTTTCCAAAATTGTGAGAATGATTAGCAAATAGCCCCATAGTAGCTGTCCAGGTGAGACCAACACCAATTATACTTCCTCCCCTAATATTTTTCCTGAACAATTCTACCCCTATCACCACTCCTCAGGGGAGCAACACTATTTTAATTTATTATTTTTCCCGCTTCCAGAGTGCCCCTTGTAGAGTTGTTTTTAAAAAAAAATTTTTGTGGAAGTTTCGAAATGTTCATCTGGGGACCTTGACCTTCACCGGTAACCATTTACATAGATAGCAATAGCCAGAAAAAAGTCTTCAACAAAGCATAGAGTGTAGCAAATATTTGCCAAAAGTTCAATTATTTTCTTTTCCGCGCAAGATGAATTTTATAGCCTTTATTATTTTTCTACTAAATATAATTTGTACATATCTTGGTGCTTTTCATCACTAAAATGTTGCTTATGATTTACACGAACTATCTCTGCGATACCTTCATCCATTGTTGGTTCCGTATATTTTTTCTTCATCATATTAAATATCATATCATTAATTTTGGAATGCTTCGCGTCTGTTAAATTTCTAAAGGCTATGTTGTGTTTTACTTGTGCGTAAGAAATATTCATAACAAAACACCGACAACTAATTTGATGTGATTTCGCAAGATCAATGAACTTTTTTCTTGAATCAATATCGACGTTGGTATTATCCACAACACAAGGTTGTCCTGCGCGTATTGCTTGCACACAAGCTTTAAGACACGCTTGTGTACTGCCTAATGTATCAGCGTTTAGTATTCGATAGCCTAGAGGTTTAAGGTGTACATTCGCAAAATGACTTTTACCTAAAAAAATAACATACGGTTACATTGTGTAAATATTTGTTTTAAAAGTAAAATTTTACTGACCTGAACCTGGCAAGCCCACAAGTAATATCATTTCACAACCAACTGCAGCTAATCTAGCGTCATGGGGTTCTAAAAGTGGTAAATTTTTGTCTACTTCTTTGGGTTCAAATGCAGGCTTATTCCACAATTCAGTTTTTTTACCCAAAAAATGCTCTTCCGGAGTGTAAAAACTTATACCAATATTTGCTGCAAACAATCGATCTGCAAGAGAATGATCTTTTTTTCTTTTGAATGCACCGGTTCCAACCTCCGGCCGCCCTGCTGCGTCACCAATAAAAAAGCACTTTTCCAACCTTATTGGGATGCTGCTGTTCATGCTTTCTTTTAAATATAACCACATACCAGGTGCCGGCTTCCGATATATCCCATCAGTTATGGCAATAAACACCTGCACCGGCACATCTAAACGCTTTACAATGGCGCAAATTTTATTCTTAAATTCATCTAAATTAACTTTGCCCTTAGCAATGCCACCTTGATTGGTAAAAAAACAAATTTTATAACCATCGGCATTTAGGCGCTTTAACTTATCTGGAACCTCTTTGTAATTAAGCTGCCAATCATCTGTATTTTTTGGAAACACATTACCAGATTTAGTTCTTATAATAGTACCATCAATATCGTAGCAAGCGACCTTTTCTGAATCCTTTACACCAAAACTAGTATAAATCATCATGTTGCCATTTTCTACAGATTCCCATCGAGCCTGCGGTTGAGTACTTGATTCTGGAATTTTGTTTTCTGACTCTTCCAAAGGTGGCTTGAAAATAACCTCGTATGCATGTCGGCCGTAAATAATCTCCAATACATCACCATTCTTCAGGTCACTCTCCGTACTTTGCATCACCATTATTCCATTCAAACCGCATGGATTAACGCCTAGAACTTTGAGTTTGGCTTTGCATGCATTGAGGTCTACACATAGCTCCAACTGCTTTTTAGAACATCGCACATCCCGAATTCCAGTTTCTTTGCACCGCCCAATAAAATTTTTCCCAACATCAAGTTGAATCGTTTGGTGTTCTGCTGTCATTGGCTTTAGAATACAAATCCGTTTAAGCGATGTTTTCGCTAAATCTCCAAAGTCACGTTTTAACAAATTTGCCATATTATAGTTTATACAGGAGAAAAGTTAAATATCTTATATCTTATTTTATTTTTGAAGATTTCATCACAGCATTGTATTTCTTGGTCCGCGTTTCTACCTGCAAATTAAATGAAACAAATTTCTTAAATTCTCTCTTATGAATTTTTTTTTGTGTTTAGTGGCCAGAGCTATCGTTTTCACTTCAATTGAAGTGTTTTGCTCCTTTTTTATCAAAACCACTTCGCCACTTCCCTTTCATAAAATCAATTCACTTTTTCTTGAATCCAAAATTTGTCTATTCTTTTTATGAGAGTTCAGAAACATACTTTTTTGGATGCCCGATGCCTGCCCTGACTGAAAAGTAATTTGTTTTTTCAATATATCAAGCGAACAAAGCAAATTAAATTTGTCATCGAAATAGTTTATCCCAGTGTCCCGTAACGGGTTCATATTTTCGTACTTTTTATCCGTTTGGGAATCCGTTAAGAATCCATAAGGAATCTGTTAAGGATCCGTTAATGATCCGTTTGCGGGAGGAATTCCAAAAAAAAGCGAATCTCTTTTTCTTCTTTTATGGACTCGTTTCGAACCCGTAACGGACATCTAAAACGAATTTAAAACGGATTCGCTTTTAATAATGTCCCAATGTGCACAAAAACGGATGAGGATCCGTTTCGAATCCATTACGAGTTCATAAAGGTATAAAAAACGTAATCCGCGGTAACGGATCCATTTCGAACCCGTAACGTACATCAAAAACGAATTCAAAACGCTTTGTTTGGATAAAAAAAAAAAAAAACATTTTGAAGCGCTTATTAGCGAATAAAAAAAAATTAAATTCCGCAGTGCGGGCCCGTTTCGAATCCGAAACTTATGTAAAAACGGATTAAAAAATAATAAAAAGAAAAAAAAGGAAGAAAAATAAATGGTAAAAATCAACCTCTGGTAGGATTCGAACCTGGGCAAATCCGTTTCGATTCCGTAAATACTTCAAATACGAACTCAAAACGGATTTGCTTTATTTAATTTTTATGATAAAAAAAATATTTTTGATTTGTTTTTTTTTTCTTTTTATTTTATTACGTATGATTTTTTGTTAACTTTTCAAACTCTGTTTGAAAAAATGTTTTTGATTCCAAATTTGAGTATATAACATTTTTTATCAAAAGAAGGGAAGAAAAACATCACAGAATACTTATAAAACGTGTATGAAAAAGTAATACCCCGGGAGCCTGAGTTCGACTTCCGGCCGGGCTAGTAATTTTTTTTTTTTTTTTGTTTTGTTTTTTTTTAATTAAAAATAAGCGCTTCACCATTTTTCTTTTTTTTTATAAGCAGCATTAACATTATTAAAAGCGAATCCGTTTTGAATTCGTTTTTGATGTACGTTACAGGTTCGAAACGGATCCATAAAAGAAGAAAAAACGATTCGTTTTTTTTTTTAGGAATCCTTCCCGCAAACGGATCAGTAACGGATTCCGTAACGGATAAAAAGAACGAAAATATGAACCCGTTACGGATCCGAAACGAGTCCGTTTGGCACACTGGGTTAGTTCACTAACGTCTTGTGTATGAAAAAGTAATACCTCGGGAGCATGGGTTCGCCTCCCGGCCGGGCTAATTAATAATTTTTTTTTTTATTTTGTTTTTTTTTTTTAATTAAAAATAAGCACTTCACCATTTTTCTTTTTTTTTATAAGCAGCATTAACATTATTAAAAGCGAATCCGTTTTGTATTCGTTTTTGATGTACGTTACAGGTTCGAAACGGATCCATAAAAGTATAAAAAACGATTCGTTTTTTTTTAGGAATCTTTCCCGCAAACGGATCAGTAACGGATACGTAACGGATTCCGTTACGGATAAAAAGTACGCAAATATGAACCCGTTACGGATCCGAAACGAGTCCGTTTGGCACACTGGGATGTAAAAATTTCTGTTGTTTTTTTTTCTAAGTACCCAATGTGCACAAAAACGGATGAGGATCCGTTTCGAACCCGTTACGAGTTCATAAAGGTATGAAAAACGTAATCCGCCATAACGGATCCATTTCGAACCCGTTACGTACATTAAAAACGAATTCAAAACGCTGTGTTTAAATAAAAAAAAACGTTTTGAAACGATTAAAAAAAAAATAAATAAAAAGAAAAAAATTACCGATCCGCCTATGAAAGAATACGAACCCGGGTAATTCCGCAGTGCGGGCCCGTTTCGAATCCAAAACGTATGTAAAAACGAATTCAAAACGGATTTGCTTTTAAAAATGTTAATGCTGTATATTTACAGAAAAAAACCGTTTGACGCGCTTATTAGCAATTAAAAAAATAAAAAGAAAAAAAAAGGACGAAAAATAAAGGGTAAAAATCCACCTGTGGTAGGATTCGAACCTGGGTAAATCCGTTTTGAATCCGTAAATACTTCAAATACGAACTCAAAACGGATTTGCTTTAATTAATTTTAATGATTATAGAAAAAATATTTTTGATTTGTTTTTTGTTTTTATCTTTTTTTTTTTTTATTGCGTATGATTTTTTGTAAACTTTTCACACTCTGTTTGAAGAAATGTTTTTGATTCCAAATTTGAGTATACATATAATATTTTTTATCAAAAGAAGGGAAGAGAAAGAATACAGAATACTTATAAAAAAAACAACAGAAATTTGTTTAATCAATACAAACTATAAATCTCAACATCAGATAGGTCTACATCAGATATGTCGACAGCATATCGGTTAATAGCCTAGTTGTCTAACGTCTCGTGTATGAAAAAGTAGTACCCCGGGAGCCTGGGTTCGCCTCCCGGCCGGGCTAGTAATTTTTTTTTTATTTATTATTTTGTTTTTTTAATTAAAAATAAGCGCTTCACCATTTTTTTTTTTTTTTTATAAGCAGCATTAATATTATTAAAAACGAATCCGTTTTGAATTCGTTTTTAATGAACGTTACAGGTTCGAAACGGATCCATAAAAGTAGAAAAAACGATTCGTTTTTTTTCAGGAATCTCTCCCGCCAACGGATCAGTAACGGATACGTAACGGATAAAAAGTACGAAAATATGAACCCGTTACGGATCCGAAACGTGTCTGTTTGGCACACTAGGTAAACACAGCGTTTTGAATTCGTTTTTGATGTACGTTACGGGTTCGAAATGGATCCATTACCACGGATTACGTTTTTTATACCTTTTTGAACTCGTAACGAGTTCGAAACGGATCCTCATCCATTTTTGTGCACATTGGGTTCGCTCAAACTTTTCAAAACGACAGCGCTGTTAGCGACTTTATTTTAGGGTGTTTCTGATTCTTTTGATATTTATTAAAAGGCCCAGCGGGAAATTCACGGTTGGGCGGTGCCACGCCTCAAAAATATAAAACACACCATATCTTCGAAACTATTTCACCCATGTGGATGGAACTCGGATTGTATACAAAAGTCATCAAGACAAATAATGTCTGCTGAAAAAATATGTGGAGCCACGCCCACAGGCAGAGCTATATGAATGAACTTGTTTCCTGTAGAACAGAGTTTCAATTAATAAGGATAATATGTTCATTGTTGGGTGTGGTACCGCCCTTTTTTCCAGCAAATGTTATTTGACTCACTACTCTTTATATATGTATATACCGAAATTCATTGCTGTAGCTCAAATAGTTTCGGAGATATGATAAGTTTTATATTTGTAGGGCGTGGCACCTCCCACTTTTTTAGTGGATATTATTTCTCTCTGTGCTTGTTACAAATATACCGAATCTTATCTATCTGCGTCCAATAGTTTCGGAGATATGACGAATTTGTTTATGGGGCGTGGCACCGCCTATTTTCACTTTGAGTTGATTTCATCTTAATTGATTTGATTGAATGCACATAAATTTATTCATATGTCACTCCTGCGTTTAATGCGACTAACATTTTTAAACAGAAAAACCGTTTTTTTCCAAATTTATGAGATTTCTACCTCTTGTAGTGAATTATTTTTGTGTGCACTTTTTAGTTCTAAAAAAACCATAGTGCGGTTGAAACAGGCCATAAGCAAATAAAAAAAAATGTGTTTTGTCAAATGTTTTTGTGTGAAAAAATTTAGTTGCTTTCAATATGAAAAGTAACATCATGACAGGTTCCTTAGTAAATACGAGTATTGAATTTTAAACCAGCATAAGCCATTTTTGATTATTAACAATTTAACTGAAAGGGTCTTTGGGGTACTTTACGCCACTGACGATGATTCTTTTTAGAAATGTATGTGTGCCATGTGGCTTCTTAAAGTTAATCTTACAATGAACCTTTTTACAATATACTTGGTTTTTAACTCGAAGCAATTTAAGTGTAACGAACGTGCCCTGAAAACGCCCACTACACACAAAAAAAAGAACATAAAATTAATGAAAAAATTAATAAATTTTTTTATTTTTTGAAAAATAAAATAAAAATTTATGAATTTTTTTCTTATATTTTATGAAATGATTCATATAGACAATGAATGCTGTTCTCGGCTCAAATTCAATGAATTTTTCATTAATATTATGTTGTTTTTTTTTGTGTGTAACCATGGTTTTCATACCATTCATATTCACTTTGTCCTTCCGTTTGTAAAGCAGCGAAAGAGGCGTGCCAGGTACAAACAAGTATATATATTCTTGATCAGCGTCAGCTCCTGATTCGATATAGCCATGTCCGTTTATCTGTCCGTTGAAATCATTTTAATTTTTTGGAAGCAAGAGTTAGCTCGTGGGACTAACAACTAACAAAATCAGTCAACGGATACGCTTAGTGCTCATACTAGAAAAACATTTAAAACGCTATATTAAGAGCATTATTTGCGGGAATGCAACCAAAATACATGCATACTAATGCTAGCTCTAAGAGCTCTAAGCAGAAACTTGGCGATTTTGGACAGAAGGGCGTGGCATATTCCATACAAGAAAATATTGAAAAAAATATGCCGTAGTGCAAACGCTATTGGAGATAATGCAACCAAATTTTGTACAGACACTACACTGTAGTGTATTTCAGCCTTGGTCAAGCCAAATATAGCACCCTAACAAGTTTTTTTTTTTGTATGGATTTATTTTTTCGTTCATATTTTTCATATTATTCGTTTTTTCCCTAGGTATTTGAAAAAATGACACCTTGCTTGGTATAATGTGTTGTAAACTCATAATCTGAATATGAGCCGTATTCACAATCTTGTTGCGTTGTAGCAAATGCAACATTTTTTGAAATAACAAAAACAAATTCTATTGATTTAGTAAAGTCATTTGGTAGTTTTACCTGGAAAGTTTTGCGGGATTTTTGCAAATTTCAACTTTGCTACCTCGAATCGTGTCCGCTCGCGCCGCCATATTGGAAAAATGGCGCCCAAAATCAGTTTTTTACAAATATCTCTTTAACGGTTACATTTGGAGAAAAATATTGTGGAGCAATTTTTTAGCTTGAAAATCATTCAAAACTGAATATTAGTAGTAGGGCGCATAGTACAATGTTCAATTTTGAATGATTTTCAAGTCGCGATATCTCATGAAGGGTAAGTCTGACGAAAAAACACATCGAAGAGATCCTTATAGGAAATTGAACGTTACACAAAATGCATCAAAAATTTTTTTCTACGACGAACCGTTTTGGAGCTATTTTGAAAAAACGGTTTTTTTCTAAAATTTTGGTTTGTTTAAAAAATATCTCCTAAACTATAGGTCATCTGGAAATAAAATGATATGTAAATTGTAGTGCAAGTAATTCCCTATAAATAAATATTTTTACTTTAAACGTGTGACTCACCGTTCATGAGTTATCATAATTTTAAGCTCAACACATCACTGTGCCTACTCATATGCGTCATGCACAATTTACTAATTTTTTTCGAATTTTGAATTAGGATGTCTCCTGAATTATAAGTCGTACGTAAACAATTATCATACAAGTCATTTTTATAGAAAGCTAAAATATTGCTCCACAATATTTTTCTCGAAATGTAACCGTTAATGAGATATTTGTAAAAAACTGATTTTGAGCGCCATTTTTCCAATATGGCGGCGCGAGCGGACACGATTCGAGGTAGCAAAGTTGAAATTCTGAAAGAGCACATCGAAATCTATTAAATAACTCATTTGCAAAAATCCCGCAAAACTTTCCAGGTAACATCATTTTATTCTCCCAAATGATTGTACTAATTTCAAAAAAACTTTTCAAATAATTTTGCATTTGCTACGATGCAACAAGATCGTTATTGTTCCTAACTAGATTATTCTATATTCTGTAATCATGATGTTGTACATACTGAATATTTTTTCTATCTAATACTTTTGTTTCGAAACTTTTGGAAATCCGATGTAGCGGAATTACAATGCGGCAGTGGCAGTGGCAGCGACAGTGTCAGAGCAAGTGGCAGTAATCAGATGTTTCGTATTTTACTGCTTGCAACTTACAATAAAGCAGTGGCAGTGTCAGCGGTGGCAGCAGTTTTTCTTTGTCTTTTAATTATTTCAATGTTGCCTCCCTTAATTTTTTCGTTTGTTTTTTTGGTAGCACTGCGGCAGTAGCAGTAAATTTAGAAATATAGCTAAGCATGGCAGAAATGAGCACCGAACAGTGCTGTCGTTTTGAAAAGTTTGAGCGAAGTGAAATTTTGTAAAAAGTGAAGTGTTGCGAAGTAAAATTCTGAAAAAGTGAAGTATTAGCGAAGTGAACTCAAAAATCACAATTTTATTTATTCAATTCATTCATTTTTATGCTACATGTAACAAAATTCGAAAATATATTTTAAAAAAATATGAAAAAAATACATGAAAAATTTCTTAGGTCAAAAATTTACCGAAATATGGCCGGCCACTCGAACATGGAAATTTTGCTTGTGCGGTCGAAAAAACGGTTTTTTCTCAAAACAAGGCATCTTACGAAAAAAGTGTTTAACCCATTAATGCCCAACGAGAACCACAGTAGATACGATGCTGAAATTTTCAGGAGTTAGCCTCCTGGATATAAGCTATGTTTATGAAAAAAAAAATTTACCAAGTCTTGGTTAGGAACGGCTCAATGACTGGGTGCCGTACGGCACCGCTGGGCATTCATATACATTTGCTTTTTTTTTATGTAACAGGAAAAATTTTCTGTTTTTAGTAAAAAAGTCCTGATATGTACTTCGAACAATTAAATTATATATTGTTTATCACTCACAAGTCAAAAGAAAGCTATAAACTTAGTTTAAAGCATAATTAAGGAGAAAAGTAATAGTATGTTCAACTGCAAGGATTAAATCCTTTTGAGTCGAAAGTCTTGTTAGCAAATGCAATAAAGCATTCAAATTGCTCTTTAATTAAAACTTATTCTCTAAAAGTCCAACATAAAAACCCAACATGTAGATTTTATACTATAGAAATTGTGTGGTGATGAGAGTTATCACCCACTTACATACACAATTTATTGTTGGCTAATGCCCAGCGGTGCCGTACGGCACATAGAGAAACAATAACTTCCGTGCTAGGTAATGCCCAGCGATGCCATACGGCACTCAGAATAAAATTGCTAGCCAGTGCCCAGCGGTGCCGTGACATAATCCCCACGGACATAATCCCCATTCACGATATGGGGATAATGTCCGCAAGTTATTCGGACATAATCCCCATTTTTTCATTGGGATTATGTCCGCAAGTGTTTCGGACATAATCCCCAGGAAAAAACGGACATAGTCCCCATAACGATATTTTGTTATTGACAACAGAAGCAGCTCAGGATTTACAACTCCCAAAAATTCCACAGTAATTTTACATAAGGGTAGGGGTAAGTGGGCGGCCTGCGGCCGCAACTCAGGATTTAAAACTCCCAAAAATCCAACACCGGCTTCGCGGCGGCCTTCGGCCGCGGATCAGTCTATAATATCCAACACCATATAAATTTTTTAAATGGATTATTGCAAAAATTTTGTTCAATCTTAATTAAATTTTTCGGACATAACCCCCATTGGGATTATGTCCGAAAAATTTGCGGACATAACCCCCATTTACGAAATGGGGATTATGTCCGTTGGGATTATGTCCGGTAACCGTGCCCAGCGGTGCCGTATAGCACTTTGGTTTTTCAAATTATCACAACTCTTTTAATTTTGCACAGATTTTAATGTTTTTGATTTTAAAATATTAACGAATCTTTTTAGAATAACACTGTGTAAAAAAAATTTCAAAAAGATACACGAAGATAGCAATAAAAGGTGATTGTTTACCTATGGTACTGCGGCATTGCAAAATTTTTCATTTCACGCACAAGACACAATTTAAAAACAACCACTGCAGCGAACGCTTGACACAAACTTAAAAAAAATTGATTTTGAATTAAAGGAAAAACATTCAAATTGTTAATTATCTGTTCCGCAAAGTCAAATGTGGCTTTGGTTATTTTTAAATTATTTTTAAAGTGAAAAAATTTTTTGGGTGCCGTATGGCACCGCTGGGCATTAATGGGTTAAAGCAAAAATGCTTAGAATATTCTAAGAAATATGTGTGAATTGTTTCCGAATTTTTTGGAACTTTTTTAACTTTTTTTTTGATCAATTTTTTAAAAATTATAAAATGTTCCCAAAAATCAAACGTATCCTTTGAATGATTCTAAGTATTTAGGCATTATACAACTTACTCGTATGACGCCTTTTTTGAGTAAAAAAAATTTTTCCGACCACTTAAAAAAAATTAAATGTTTGAGTAGCCATATTCGGCCAATTTTTAACCTAAAAATTTTATAATGAAATGTTTTAAAGGAAATTTTATCTACTTTTATGATATTCTGCTATATTTTTACCTATCTCTGACCCTAAAACAGTTATAGACAAAAGAGTAAAAAACACAAGAATTCGAAATTTTTGCTCTCGTTTTTTGGTCTATAAGCTATTTCGATGCCAAATTTAATTCTCTACAAAAAGTTTCCTGTGAAGTATATCGAAATTTTGCTTTGTTCGCTTGATATATTTAAAAAAAAAAAAAATTACTTTTTAGTCAGGGCAGGCTTCGGGCATACAAGAAAGTATGTTTCTGAACTCTCATAAAAAGAATAGACAAATTTTAAGGCAAATTGTGTATTCAAGAAAAAGTGAAGTGGTTTTATGAAAGGGGAAGTAGCGAAGTGTTTTTGATAAAAAAGGAGCAAAACACTTCAATTGAAGTGTGAACGACAGCACTGGCACCGAATATAAACATGAGCGCTGAACAACACTGAATGTGCTTGTTTACATTATATTTTTATTTTGTGCATTATTGTGGCTATCGTACTATCACAATCAGTTGCTTTTTCGCCACTGTACGTTGCGGTTGTTTATGGTTGCTGTAACGGAAATAAAGATTTTAAGTTGTTATTTTAAAATTCGTGTGATAAAAGCTTAACATCGTGGACAAAGTTTGTGATTTGATGTTGATAATTTTGCATCATTGAATTAAGAATCAGCAAGTGAAAGTAGGAAAGAATAAAACAAAAACAAAAAAAAAACTTAAGTGTGAACTTAGTTGCTGTCTTCACATCGTGTCGTAGGTTTCTCGCACTTATTGTAATTAAAATAAATTGAGTTAACAATAAAAGTGTGAATCGGAATTTGCAGTAATAATTGTCATAGGCGCGCAGTGACAGCGTGTTATTTATAAACAAATCGGTCATTCATTTTTCTACAAACAAATATTGGCTTGGCGCGCGATAGAACTAATAATTGCTTAAAATATTTATAACATTGCACAAATTTTATGATCTTGCATATCTTTTTCTAATTTTAAGCAAGTTTTGTAGTAAATAAAAAAAAAAAAAATATAAAAAAACTTGTTACAACAATAAACCGTTTTAAAAATAATTACAAGTGTGTGTGGTTAAGTCATTTTGTGATTTGACGCTCCCGAAATATAACGGTATCGTTAACATAAGTTATGTGCTTAAAATATGTGAGTATTCAAAGGAAAAGTTAAAACTTTAATGCGAAAAATATTAAATAATAAAATTACATACTCGTATTTACATACATACATATGTATGTGTACCATTTTCAAGAAAAAACTGGTAAGGGTGTAACCTTTGGCCTGGCCAAATATTAAATACTCTGCACTGCAGTTTTTTGAAATTTTTGCATATGTGGGATATAGCCATATGAAAAAATCGAAAAATCGCTCAAAATCCAATTTGAGGCAAAAAGTTGCAACTTTCAGCTGGTTAATTATAATTATCCAGCTGAAAATTGCAACTTTGAGCGATTTTGAGCGATTTTGAGCGATTTTTCGATTTTTTCATATGGCTATATCTCGGTAACGAGCCGAAAATATTGTTTTGATGACTTCAGCAATGTTGTAACTATTGAATAGAAGAAAAAAAAATGCCTAACAAACTTAACCGAAAAAAATTCATCTAGTGCCTTAAAATCGCAAAAATGACCATAAAATCCTTATATGAGCCAACTTTGCAAAACGCTCTGGCAGAATTACTTGTTTCGGCGAGTACTTTCGACCCTTATAACTGATTTTAGTTCACCGTCAATGACTTGAAAAATGTTCCACTGTGTTATCTAAAAAAAACGTTTTCAGTATAGCGTTTTGAAGCTTTTGCTTATGAAGGAGTTGCCACGCCCTCTTGCTAGAGTTCGTATGGTTTTTTGTTCAAAGCGAGCATTTATAGTCCTTAGTGTTTTAGTGAAATTTGGTTGGATTATCTCAAATAACGCTTTCAGTAAAGCATTTTGAACCTTTCGCTTATATAGGAGGTGTCACGGCCACTAGTCTGAATTCGCCTAGTTTTTACTCAGAGCTTGTCTTTACTATCCCTAGTAATTATGTGTATTTTGCTTATGTTAACGCAAATAATGCTCTTAATATTGCGTTTTGAACATATTCTTTGTATGGGCGGTAGGCGTGTCCGTTGACCGATTTCGCTCATTTTCAATCACTCAAGCTAACTTTCAAGAATATATATTTTGTTCCATACCTGCTACGCCTCCTTCTCTGCGTTACTGAGGGAAGGACAAAGTGAATATACCCTGGGTGTAGGGTACAAAAATCACGTTAGAAGAATATTTCCATATGATATAGTTTCAAAAAAACACGCGGAAAACCCAATCGCAAACATTTCAGCAATTACACAAATCAAAGTTTAATCTATAGGTGCTTAACTCTTACAGCGCAAGAGATGAATAACAGTTTTGTTTTTTTGGTTTGAAATTAAAAGTTTTCAATATTGTACACTTCGTATATAAATTTTGGGTGATCAACCGTTCCGTGTTTGCGGGACAGTCCCTGATTTCGCGCAAGTGTCCCGAAAATGTTCGGATGTCTCGAAAAATTCCAGGATTTATTGTGAAACAAAATTTTGTCCAGAATTGTTCACTTTTTTGTTTTTTTCATCATGTGAAATGGAGTTATTTCGCATGAAAGATTTTCGCCTGGAATTCATAATTGGGGTTTGAATTGATTGCATTGTGTAATTTTTTATATGAGTTTATTTAATAAAGTTGATTTTGTGACCTTTTTAATTGTAAAATGTTTGGATAGTTTATTTTTAGTTTGGCATTAACTTGTCGTCTCCTTTTTGCCTTGATCACGTAATTTGTAAAATGTATAATGTTAACTTAACATGATTAAGTCCTCTCAATTTTTTTTGATAAACATATGTAAATAAAAATTTTAAAAAGTTTATAGTCATGGCTTGTGTTTCTACCGGAGATTTATGAGGTGATTTATGGCTATTTTTAGATTTATTTGACGTTTAATACATGATAAATGAGGTCAGTTACGACATAATCACTTAATAAATCTCCGGTGGAAACAGGCTATTATATTTACTACGTTTCCACCGGGGATTAAGCTGTGACCAAATATAGAAATCTTGTCGTTAAATCCTACCCGTGTCCAACGGCTGAGAGATACATATTTATTTTTGACAGGAACTGTCGTAAGCGGGTAAATGAAAGTTGTTCTTCTTAATATATATCTTCCATTTGTTTTCTTTTAATGACATTTAATGCCATCTGTCAAATTAAGGGATTCCACTTGGTCAAAAATGGAGAAAATCGGTAACCCTGTTGAGATTTATACGAAGATTTAAAATAAATTTATTTTTGTATGGTTAGTTACGTTATGAGATTTATACGAAGATTTAAAATAAATTTATTTTTGTATGGTTAGTTACGTTATTCATAGCTAAATCTCGAAAACTTTAGAAATTATGTTATTTTTGCTGTTACTTTCAAAGTGACACAACTTTCTCCAAAACTTTCAAGTCCTTCGAAAACCTTGTAATTCGTAAAACTGTCGAAATTCGTGATTTTTAGAGTTTGTTTCAGTTTCAGCCGTTATTGGCGCTTAATAACGGTGTTTTTTGTTTCTCCTTGGTATATTTTCACTAGTGGTTCTTTTTAAGTGGCAAAACTTTCAAATTGGAAGATTTATGCCCATAATTATACCCATTTTAACTTGAAATTTTCTTATGGTTGCACATGCTCTACTTCGAAACTTCACGATAAATCCGATGATATGAATCTTTCTTCAACGATTTCTCTCTTTTAACAATTACCCCTATTCCCAACTGAGGCGTTGCGTGCAATAACGCCCTAAGTCGACTTAGGGCATCCCATTGCATTTTTGAGAAGTTTGGGTCCTCAAATGTATGTGTACTTAATTTCAACTTTCAATTTCGATCACAAAATGTGCTACAGCAATATGTATAATATTACTGTTTAAAGATTTGTGTGCAAGAAGACTGTAGTGCCACTTGGGGCGTTATTGCACAGATCAGTTCGCGGTCGGAAAAACGGTTTTTACTCAAAACCAAGGTGCCTAACGAAAACAGTGTATAAGGCAAAATATTAAAAACACGTGTGCATTTTTTTAGATTTCGTGGACTTTTTTTTAACCAATTTTTGAAAACTATGCAGTATTATGCATTCTCGTAGCTAGAGGGAAAGGGGGAAAATGTCACAGGCAGGACGCTGAAGGGGATGGAAATGGGCTTTTGGGGGCGGCGAAATAAGATCTTAAATATTAGATATTGATCTACATATAAGGCTTATTTGACTACATTAAGAACTTTTTTCTGATTTTTGGTCATGTTAAGTTCGTTCCGGTGGTAAATATGGTCGCTACACCACTTCCCCGAAGTTATATTAATGATTACGAGACATTGCAAAATTAAATTTTAATTTAATGTCGTTATTTTGTACAGTACAATCCAATATTTTTTTTTAATTTCCATGCAATTAGGACTGCCCTTCACTCTGATAAAGGTGTTTTTTTTGTCACTCACTTAAGGGTTAAACCGAACATTGTTAAGTTTTCTTACAGTTTTCACTTAATTTTTCACTACGTTGCCTTTTGTATGCTGTTGCATCTGCTTTTCATTAATTACTTAGATAATACGGCTAACGGATACATAAAAAACGAATTTTATTTTTGATCTCTTATTCAATATCTTTATTTATGCAAAAATTAGCATCTGTTTGGCGTTTATTAGTGCCAAGTAAAGCACTCCATACTCAGAACATAAATTACGATTAAAACTTTTTTTTTTCAGATAATAAAAGCGCTCAAGTTATTTATTTATTTAAAAACGGAAATCTATTAAAAAAATCTCAATATGTGGGGTTATTAAAAACAAAACAATCATTAACATTCTACGGTCGGACCAAAAGGACGCTTTAGTATTTCAAGTTAGAACAAGATATCATTGACCAAATATCAATTAGAGCGTGTGTGCAAATTAAATGTACAAATTACGATCAACCATATGTACACACAAATAACCGATAATTAAGACTATGGTTTTTAATAAAAAAAAAAAATCTGTTTCAATCTTCATTTTAAGATTCCATGATTATTAAATACATGACGTTCGTCAATGTTTGTAGTTGGTTCAGATGTGAAGGATGAGTAAAAGAAGATGGAAAAGTGAAATATCAACAGTTGTACTTATTTGTGGCTCGTGAACGCCGTCAATTATCAATTCTTTTTGTAAACATGAAAAGTAAAGAAAACAAAGTGGATATCATTTACATTTGATTGTTTTATAAAGCTTACCCAAATTTTTTTCCAAAAACTAACAAAAACTCCTACCTCGAGGTTGATACATGTTTATATTAATAAAAGTAGTGTATACAAGTCATTTTAATCACTTGTTTGCTTGGGAGGATCCACGCCCTCTTTCACTTGTCCACTTTCCGTTCGTCTAGCGCTTGCCCAAATAATAACAGTAGGGTAAGCAACGGTAATATGGACCACGTGGTAAATATGGACCATACGGTTATTTCCCATTGCATGCATAGGATTTACCGTTACTCATGTTCAAACTTTACGCCAATACCTAAAGCGATTTTAGCGTTAGGTGAAGTCGCATGTTTCTGTTAAGTTTTTTCTAAAAAAGTGTTTGGTGGTTATTTTTTTGTAGTGAGTAAATATCATTATTTCAGTGAATATCATTTGTAGTTTATAAAGCACAAATTAGTTCATTAACCACAAGTGTTTTTGATAAAAAACCATTTATTCCACCAACACGTGCTGAGGGTAATATGGGCCAAGAAAGAAAAAAGTCAAATACAAATGTATTTATCGTTTTCTTCAGATCTACACAGAAAAAAAAACAGACTGTAAAATTAACTATAAATTTTGTATTCTATAGTTTTTCAAATTTTCTATAGGAAACAAAAACAACAATTCAAAATTTCAGAATCAGCTTTACTTTTCTACAGTTGAATTCAACTGTACATTTTGTATTCCATAAATTTTTTTTTTCATATGAATAACATTTTGAATTGAGTTTTTAACAGGTTTATAAAATTCTCACATTGTTTAAGAATAAATCAATATAAGTTTGCTAGAGTTGTACTGATATTTTGCCATTTGAAATGGTGTAGCCGTAGAAGTTGTTTGCTACAATTTCTACGACTTTTTGGAAACAGGCTAGTTACAGCCCTTATGGGGTGCTAACTATTAAACCGTTCCAAAACAGTTTTAACTGTTTGGAACAGTTTATATTGTTAGCTGACCTTTTAAGAAGGTTATTTTTACTGTAACTGCGTTTGATAGTTTCTAAACCGAGTAAACTGTAAATTTACAGAGTTCTACGGTCAAAATACAAAAACTCCGGGTTGGTGCAATTTCTATCAAAAATCTAGGTTAAATTAACTGTTTTCACAGTACATAAACATTTTAACAGCAACTTTACAGTACTATTTTTACAGTAATTTTACTGGACTGCACAGTCAATTTAACCTTTACTGCGGGTTGGTGCAATTTCTATCGTTGAAATCGGTTGGATTGACCGATATTTTTTTTTCTGTGTAGTTGTAGTTTTCATGACGAGTCTGATGGTGATGATTTCGAATTCGTAAACCCTAGAAAGAAGACAAAAAATGCATATACTGTTATACCTTTTACTCAGAAGATTGCCGCGCCGTGGTATGGGTTGATTGTATAATCTGGCTTCTTGCAGTCATGAAAAATGCGCCAGATCTTGAAGTGACATATTTATATACATGGAGCAATATGGACTATATGGTGCAATTCGAAACGAAATTCAGTTATTTTAATCATCGTTTTTATCGACTTGCCGATTTTGGGCGACATAGCGTTTAGCATGAGGGGGCTGTCTATAAATTACGTCACACTTTTAGGGACGGGAGGGGGGGGAGGCTTATTAGTGCTTGTTTGACCAAATTTAAATTCAGCATTCTAGTCGATTTTCCTAGTGCAGAGCCTAGATAACGCTTATCAAGCCAAGCTTTTGTTCCAGCACTATTTTTTCTCATAAGAAAACAATGTACCAATTGTCCGATCGCTGTCAAATTTAGACACTTATCGTTCGAAGGTTGGTTCCCACTGAAAATCATACTTATCAAATTCATTTTTATACCCTACAAACTAGTCATATTCCTACTTTCTTGTTATATCCAACCCATAGGGGGGTTGTGGTGGGCATATAAAATAATAAAAAATGCAGCCAGATACCAATAGTAAGCGATACCGAGCTAACGATGTGGTGGATAGAAATCACATACTCTCCGGAAACCACACAACAAAATTTGCCGCCAAGCCCTTGATTGGAACCCACAAGGCAGTAGAGGACATGGTAGACCAATAGGCATCTGACAAATGTCGTTGGAGAAGGAACTCCAAGAATTGGTATAGTCGTGGATACAGATAAAATTAATTGCAAAAAATTGCATTAGATGGGGCACATGCTTTTAAAGAGTAATAAAATATCTCAAAACCCGGTTGTAGCATCTTATAAAGGGTGTAAAGATTAAGATTACGAAGCTTATGAGAGGTGATAGAGGATGCCTAAGAAAAAATTGTACGTGAGGGCGGTCTAAAATGTAACCCTGAGGAGTTATAGGGAAAACACTGATTACACTGTTCGACAATTTCGAACTTTTTTTAAAACACATGAGAAAATCCAAAAAATTCTTAAAGTAGACGTTAAAAAAAAATACCGTTTCTCGTGGCTTCTCTCCAGCACGTCACATTTTTTTAAATCAATTTTTGAAGTTCTTTTATCCACTGTACAAGAAAAAACCAAAAATACCGCATTCTTGTATTAAATCGATAAATTTAACTATATGATCCTTACATCTGAGGTGTATCATGTGTTCACCTCAGCATCTGAGGTGTATCATGTGCAGGATATTGCGGGGAATTTTTTTGTATAAAATTTTAACCCTGTTTTACCCCCACATGTGGGTAATTTTTGCTCTTTTCTTAAAAAGGTACAAAAATGACACCCAAAACAGGGAAATATTGAGTCAGTATGCACTACAGAAGTATTTGCTATAAAATTTCACTACCAGTTTCTAAGCACGTAAAGGTCGAAATTTGAGCCCGAAACCAAAAAGTTAGTTAAAATCAATTAGGACTTTTCACATTGCATATTAATTACATCCCTGACGCGCTTACCTTAAGTTTTAAGAATTTTTCGCCTTTGGTAACTCTAAGTGAAATTTTTTGTAGGATATTTTTGCAAATTTTTTTAACCCATTGTTGCTCAGTTTTAGAAAAAGGGGTCAAAAAGACCCATAAAAACAGGATATGATAGGTTAATGTATTCTAAGAAAATGATCCTTGTGTGATTTCGTTATGATCTTGTAAGAACGAGTTTTGTCCAAAATGTAGTTTTAGAGTTTTACAGGGGGGTGAAATTTGGAAAATATTTATTGTTAGAACTGCTTACTGATTTTAACGATTTTTTTGCTTTCTGGATAAAATTTTGCTTTTTTAGTGTTCAGTAACTAGTAGTGAAATTGTATAGCAAATATATCTGTAGCACATACTGAATCAATATTCCCCTGTTTTAGGTGTCATTTTTGTACCTTTTTAAGAAAACAGCACAAATGTAGTTAAAAAAATTTAGTCGAGAGTCACGGGTGCAAATTTTTTTATACATCATTTGAACGATAAGTAAACAGAATCTGGAAAAAAATTTGATGTGCTACGACGTTCGATTTAAAACGGGTTAAGGGGGGCTTCTCATGTAAAATTTTCAAAAAATCGATTTTTTTTTTCATAGGTTGATAGAATAACGTCTTGGGAGTATATTCCCAAAGTTTCATGACTCAACTCTAAATATTATGGAAAATATGATTGATTGAACCAGCGCGCTCGGGCGCGCTTTGTGTGCGATTTGGCGCAAACTCAAACTTTAAATCGTTTTTTCTCAAAACTATGGTTTTAAAATCGCGGTACACGATTGCGAAAAAACTACTTAACCGATTTTTGATTTCTAAAAAGTATTTTGCAGATTATTTTATACACTTTTTAGCCCCATTTTGCGACAAAAAATGACGAAAAAATAGCACTTTTTTTCAAGACGTGATTTCAATATTGTAGAATCGAATTTTTTGGAGTTGCAGACATTCATGCACTCAGGGGAACCCTGCTGAATAATAAAAAAATTTTGTTTTATGTTTCAGATAAAAACTTTGGGCTCCACAATGTACCGCGATAAATCCGACTTATTAAATGTCGCGTGTGGCGACATTTAATAAGTCCGCCATTTTGTCATTTTAGTTTTTGAAAAAATGCTTTTTTATAGTTCAAACATGTTCTTAAATATATGCAAAAAATTATTTGTGTGTGTTTTTATTTTCCGAGTGAAAAAAAAATCCCGAAAAACAACTACTTTTTGACGTGTTACATGAGAAGCCCCCCTTAAGGCACGCCGTGGGCTACTAATACCAAAAATTATAATTTAGGAGTTACCTAATTGTAGTATTTAGGTGACGATATGTACTCTTATGTTTAAGTTTCATAGGCCTTGAATAACCTCTAAATACTCGATTTTATTTGGAAACTTCCTTATTTGCCGTCTATAAAATCCATTATGCAGAGTAGAAGAGGTGATTTGCCTTTTTTTCGGCCGCTACTACGCTACTGCTGTGACGGAGGTGAAATTTATGGACGCGCACTTAGTGATGAACTTTTTTTCTTGGCATTTATTTATTTATCCGTAATTTATGTTTTTTTTTAATAATGTTTGTTAAACATTTTATATATCGTCGGATTAAAACTACAACTAGACATCTACATTTCTCTTGCTTTGAGAAAAACGCTTTTTAAGTTTTCTTAAATTTCATTTTAGTATGAGGATTTCTGCTTTTTATTTTTCATATAAAATTGGATGGGGACTACATTTCAAAAAAACAGACTAAAATGTCACGCAGAACCATTTTTTCTTCATGTGTCTGTATACTTAACTCAAAACATCAAAAAATGTAGATGTCTAGTTGTAGTTTTAACCTGACGATATGACGCCAGCTATTGTAATTTAAGATTTTTAAAGAATGTATGAATAATTATGAAGTTGAATGTGTCAGAATTACTTTTATTTTTTTCACATTTTACTTTAAAATATACGGTCACCGTACCTTAACTATAAAATTTAATTTGACCACGAGAAGCCGGCCGGCATCTTTGAATTAGTGACGTCTTGAGACAAAGTGCTTATTTTTGTTTTATCCACTTTTATTTTTTTAAACGATTTAGTGGTAGTGGCGTTTAGTGCGATAAATAAACTTTGTTTATTGTTTAATTACTTAATTTGTGTTTTTTAACAGATGCAAACAAATATAGGTATTTAGTGGAAAAGTGTATTTTCAAACTTCACGTTTGTTTAATTTACATTTTTTATTGATTTCACACAGTTGAATTCGCAATTATTTTATGGCTTATTCTTTTAAATTTGAATTTTAATTGTTTTCTAAACAACAATTTAATTGCGTAGCTTAGTGAAAAACTCATTTAATTCACTAGGTAGAAGAATATAAAACAGATACCTAAATTAACTAATAAATAGAATTTTATTATGTGTAATACGGTGTGTATCGAAGAGCTAAAAACGTGCCGGAATTTTTTTTTTATTATATTTTATTGTTTTTGCTTTTAATTTGCACACATGAACATTGAGTTCGAATCCTCTAACAGTGTCCGCGATTGGGTTCAATTTAACATACGACCTACACATCCTGTCTTAAAGGGAAAAGCACAATAAGATTTCCTTTTTGAAACTTTATCCTTTTATATGGGAACATAAATATCATAAAAAAAGAAAGGAACAACCAACATGTCTGAACGGATATTGACACTCAATCACTGTAAAGCAACAAAATAGTACGAGTAGTATGAAACAAAAGGTTGAAAATGAATAACAAAAATACGAAATTCTAATTGATAACAATATTGTTTGGCTTCGTTAAAGAAATCACCGCAAAAATAATGCTTAATATGCACAGTATCCTGTAATTGTATTAACCATTTATAACTACAATATTTGAAGTACTATAACCGTACGATATTGCGTTGCTAGTGATCCTTGTAATCAATATGTTCAATGCTATCGTTGTCATGAAAAAAAGGTCCTCACACGTATTTGTGTGCTTATGTATGTACCTATGCATTATTGTTAGTATGTCATTTACTAGCGTTGTAATTTGATATCTTTATTCGTACATTAGTATATCCTTGTTTATTTACTATTTAACCCTTTCAGGACCGTAAGGAACTGGGAGCTTATGCAACCATGTTAGCTATTTATAATTGTCTAATGGGCGTCCAGAAAACATATGTTAAAATAAAAATTCAAAAAATTTTAACGGTTTTTCTGGAAATTTCTGGGACATATGTTTCCCTATGGTCGTTAAGGGAGACTTTTTCCCCATACATTTTTATATGGGAAAATATGCACTTATTTGAAAGGGTGATAACTCGGAAAGTAATGGTTCAATTGAAAAAATTTGAAGGTATGGTTTGATGAGTAAGATTAGGGCTATTTGATGCCATCAAAAGAATTTAACTAAACCATCTCCTGGAACTACACCGTAAGATTGAAAACAGCGCTTTCTCAACTTCAAGCACGGATATCACGAAATCCTGAAGTATATGAGCAATTGTGCCCTCGGATTCGAATTCAGTGTCAAAAAGTACGTTACAGTACATATGTCTACTAACAAGATCATTAAATTTTTTTATTTTGATTGCCTGTGAAATTGGTGAAATTGTAGTACAAAAGTGAGTTGAAAAGTTACCCTTTACGACCATAGGGACACCGGCGTCCCATTTTGAATTTTATGATTTATCAATATACTAAACTTAAATAATGGTTCAATTAATATATAAAAAAACAATTTACTAACCTGACAACAATTATTTCACACTATAATATGATTAAAAACACTTTAACACCTACAAATTCTGCTGTAAAGTATAGCAATATTTCACCACTCAAACGGTCATATTAGAATGATCATGCAAAAATAACGGTTTTTCTGATGGTGTTGCCAGATTTAATAGAAATGAAAGAAGCGTTTAGAAACTGATAAATGTCAAAATTACATATATCGGTTTCTTAATTATTTAAATATAATTTATTTTTGTCTTGGGACACATATGTCCCTATGGTCCTGAAAGGGTTAATAAAGCTTATTATACTCAGTATGGATCTCTCAAATAAGATTATTTTATTCGAGGGTGCTATTTGTAAAATTATTCTTATCTGATTACACAGTGCAACAAAAAACTAATGAGACTGTTGCGTTTTGGCTGTCAGTATATGTGACCAGGGCTGACAAAACCAGGCTTGACTTGTCAAAGGTCAATATTGAATAAAAGATTGACACCATAATTGCGTGTTTTGAACTTCATCAATGCTTATCCAGAAGAAACGCTGTCACTTTAAATCAAATGGCCAAAACATGAGAGTCACGAAGGCAATGAAAATGCTAGCTGCTAGCCAAGAACGGAGACCCGAAATCTTTCTTCGCATTAATGATAAACAATTGAATGTTTGTAACTTCAAAATACTCGCCTATACCAAATATACCATTTTTTATATGAATATGTATGTATGTATATTCTGGTATACGAAGGGAGGGACTAACAAAAGTTCGTTGAGTTGGTTCCAAAAAAAAAATATCAAAGATGAATGACTATTCACAAATGTCTTATGATATTTCTGTTGACCCAAGCCATAACAGCATAAGTCGAGTTATGGTAAAAGCGAGATTTCAACATCTGTTTGTTCTTCATATTCAACTCTTTATTGTATGAAAATCTCACGCAAATCGGTTTTATGGTTACAAAGATATTATGGCAAAACATAAGTCCAGATTGCAAGAAATGGCTAACGGAATAACGACATAAACTGAGTTATGTTGTTTTTCCAAATTTATACTTTCTGTAGCATAACTATTTTTGTTTACAAATAAATAACAACACATCTGACACGATGCTCGTGAGACGGGCTTATTAACATGATCAGTCTCTCCAAAATTTTTGTGGGGTTCAAATATACAGTGCTGTGCATAACATTTGCAACCAAAAACACTTGAAACTAAATCACAAATTTTCGGCCACTAAAACAGATGCAAATAAAATACTTGATATGCGGTTTTATTTCATTTATATTGTTGTTTATAAAACAAAAATAAAAAGTCCATACATCACTAATACTAAACTTAAACAAAACTAAAAGTTAAGTGCAATATAAAAATGTATCGGTATTGGCAGTGCAAAACATTTGCAACTATTAATCTAAATTAAAAATTAATAACTAAAAAAATCAATATTTAATGGAATAACCCCTGTTTTCTTTAACAGCAGTGCATCTTTATGGCATGGATGTGTAGTGCTTACATTTTACATCACTTACTTGTTATCGTTTATCCTTTACCTTATGATTGTTGATCAATGTATTTTTGTTTTTAAATTTCGAAAATGATTTTTGTATTTTGTTAGATTGACAAAAATAATGTACAAAATAAAATTATCATAAAAAATGTAAAACTTCTTAAAAAATATAAACTATTAAAAATACAGTAGGAAGCGAAACTGTCAACATGTTTGTTATTTTTGACTTAGTACTGCTATAGCGTCGGTTCTGATTACACGATCAACAAGAATTATGAACCAAACGGAAGCTTAACCTTTCCTCTATTCAAATATGTGAAAAATTTTACCGCACCATAAAAAAATAATGAACAAAAAACAATTCCGAAAACATATTGACAGTTTTGCACCACTTTAAGTGATGTGCGTACAAACCTGGAACGTGAATTTTTCCAAGTTTAAAAAAACGATTCCAATAGATTCTGTTGTGCTGATTCGAAAACTGGCCACAGAATCCCTCTATCTTGTCAGAATTTCGAGGTATCCTAAACTTAAGGTGCAAAAAACGATGTTTTTGCTGTTTTTCAAATTAGGTTCAAGGTCGCAAGGATTTTTTCTGCTCTATTCCGTAAAATAAACTTGAACATCTTGCTTTTTCCCTTTCTACGATTTTTTTTCGCAAAGTTATGCCCACTCTAAGATGACATGTCTTTGACTTCATTATGCCTTCAACACTTTGAATTGGACCGATTCCTTGCGCAGAGAAGCATCCCCAGACCATGATACTACAACCTCTATGCTAGACAGTTCTTGTACATTTCGGGCTTAGCCTTTCTTTCCTTGTAGAAAACAGGATGAGTTGTTTAATGAAGTTAAGTTTTTGCACAGCCAATACCGATACATTTTTATATTGCACTTAAGTTTTAGTTTTGTATTAGTGATGTATGGACTTTTTATTTTTGTTTTATAAACAACAATATAATTGACATAAAACATCATCAGGTATTTTACTTGTATCTGTTTTAGTGGCCGAAAATTGGTAATTCAGTTTCAAGTGTTTTTGGTTGCAAATGTAATGCACAGCACTGTATAATACTTAAACATCATTTTAAGCGCAAAATAAAAAAAATTCACGTGGCGCTTTTTAAAAAATTTAATTTTGAAAATTGTACTAAAATTTCCATATAATACGAAAAAACCGTAAAAGTTAAAAATTTTTTGATGCTGAATCCGAATCCAGCACCAAAATTTCGCTAACTTGTCAGGATTTTGATATATCCTAACCTAAAAGTGCAAAAAACACCGTTTTTAGCTATTTTTGAAGTCTTATAACCAGTTATGACAGTTTTTGGCCATAAATCTTTATATGATATTTGAAAGAACTTGTTTTGGCCTTCAAAACCCATTTTGAGTTATATCAAAATCTATATTTTGCTCTGAAATATCCTGAACTGAAATAATGAAAAACCATGTTTTTTGCGATTTTTCAACTTTTTAAGCTACGATATTTTGGAAAAAGCAAAAGATATTGATATAATAAATAATGGGTTTTGAAGACCAAAAATGGTTCTTTCAAATGTTATATCAAGATTTATGGCCAAAATCTATCATAACTTGTTATAAGACTTCAAAAATAGATAAAAACGGTGATTTTTGCACTTTTAGGTTAGGACATCTCAAAATCCTGACAAGTTAGTGCAATTTTGGTGCCGGATTCAGATTAAGCATCAAAAAATACATCTAAAATTACTGTTTCGGTTTTAACTTGTTGGTTTTATTTTTGACGATTTTTTCGTTTATAAACGAAATTTTAGTACAATTTTCAAAATGAAATTTTTTAAAAAGCGCCACGTAATTTTTTTTTATTATTTTGCGCTAATACTGATGCTTAAGTTCTATATACTGAACTCCACAAAAATTTTGGAGAGACTGATCATGTTACTGAACTGTAAACTGTCAAATTGATTGCTTATCTGGAGTTGTGCTGTTATTTCGTAATTTACTTTTAAATTTTTGGAGCCTTAACTAGAGATATGAGTTTTTTCTCAAAATAGTTCTGTTACATAACTCCAGTTGTGTATGCCTGACAGAGGAGTTGGTCTATAAGTCAAAATCTAAAAACAAAAACCAGATTTAAAGTAATAGCCTTTATTTATAAAAGATAAATGCTTCTGAAGTTAGTTTATTGATTATTTTTGCTTGTATTTTGTACTATATACAAGCAAAAAAAGTAGTACTAATGAAAGTACCAACGTGCTTTTATTTCTAATTGATAAATTTGTATTGAACTAACTAAAGTCATTTTTGCAATTTTTTAACAACAGACTCAAACAAGAGTTTACATGGAAATTGATTACATATGCTCCTTTGTAACAAAATTGGGGCCATAGATTTCATTTTAAATTTCAGAAAGACTGATTGCAATGGAGAAGGGAAAACGTAAAATAACTGATGAAAAGTCGAAAAAAATTCCACCACCAACAAGCGAGAAATTCATCATGTAATTCTTTACGGCTTTTGACGTCCACTCAAGCCAGTACAAATTTTCATTGAATGCTAAACTGTATATCGATCAAATACACTATCTGTTTTGACTGTTTCAAAGATTTCAGACTGCATATTTTTCTGCTGAAAATGAGCTACAAGAAGGCAGGTCAAAATCTTGAGAAATGTTGCTCTGGTCAAGGCTGAAAATGACGAAAATTGCTATGTCGCGAATATTGGATAATGATCCGCTGTACTCAAAGAAATCTGCTCGACTTTTAAATAAGATCCAAAAGTAGCTTGAATACGTTTTGCGCAATGTTTTCTAAGTGAATTCGAAAACGAACGATTTAGCAACTTCAATAAAATCGTTACAGGTGATGATCCTTGGTCTTATAAACAAATCCAACAACAGTCCATGGTATGAAGCCTAAAAGGAGCAAATCCTTCTTTTAAAGCAAGACAAACCAGCAACAAGTGATGATGCGAAAATTATACGTCAGGCTATACAGAATTTAACAGAAAAAAAGTATATGTTTTTTAAAGATTCAATATTTTGGGGTAAACGTTGTCGTGATTGCTCGATCAGGCAAACAAGAAAAGTCTCACAGAAAAAATTGCAAATGTTGGGATTCGAACCCACGATGCCAAGAGGGGAAGGCAGATGCATTCAGTACTGAGATATATCAATAGTTGAACTGATGGTTTCACTTTGATTTGTTAATCTTGAATCAAATTTTGATGCAGTCTTAAAGCATTTTTTCTAAATCTCGAAGCAAACGTATAAGTTCATATCAATCGATGATTGTTAAAACTCCATATGTTTCATATAAACGTAATGGAACATATGGAGTTTTAACATTTTCTAGATAAGAGATGCAAAATGAGTACTCTTCTTTTTTAGTACATTGAAACTACCATTACATTTGTTTTTTTATACTCTACATCCACTTTGTCCTTCCGTTTGTTACGCAGAGAAGGAGACGTGGCAGGTATAGAAAAGTATATACAGTGGCTCCATCGCAAAATCGGACAAGACTTTGTTGGATATAAAAGTGCTCTAAACTTAAGAAAAAATATGCTGAAGATACGGTTTTTTCGCTTTTATTTAAACCTTATACCCTCATCTCTCTGAACAATAAAAAAAACAACTATTTTTCCATTGATAACCGTAAATTTACACTAAAACACAAAAATAGTTAAATTTCCTGCGCTCAATGAAAAATCGGACAAAACAAAATGGCAATGCTAAAAATGCCGTTCTTGTGCGAAAAAGCATTTCAGCACTGCGTTTTTTGGTAGTATTAGGTCGTTGATTGCATGAAGTGGAAAACAATGTCAACACTAAATTAAAATATATGTAAAATGGCTTCAAATGGCAAGCAATCTGCTTTTGAAATAATGCAATAAATGATTAACTGGTATTATGAGGAAAAACCGAGAGAAAAATTACGAAAAAGTAAATCTATTGACCACGACATATTGATGAGGTTCCGTGATGAGCTCTATTGACCAAAAAATGCAGAGAAAGTCAGTACAAGATATCAAATGAGCGAAAAGAGCGTTCGATATTGAAAGAAATCAACAAAGATCCTTTTTAAAAAGGCCAAAAAACCCTTAAATATCCTTAAAAAATCGAACTGAAAACGTTGTTTTTCTAAATACTGATTTCAATACATTACATAAGAAAGATTTTTATGAGAGAATTGCTGGAAAAAATTCATTTATAACCCCTAAACAAAAAAAGATAAAATCAAAATATGCCAAGACCAATTTATTAAAAACAGATGATTTTAGAAATAAGGTAATTTGAGGGTATATCAAGTTAAAATACCTTAAAAGATTAGAAACTGTCAACAGAATAGTCTTAAAATAATGAAAACTATCAATAGAAAAATATTTTAATATGATATACCATCAAATCACCATATTTCAAAAATCTTCTATTTGTAGTGAATTCTTCTTGGCTTATTTTCATTTTATCTTTTTTTGTTTACGGCTTATAAATGTATTTTTTCTAGCAATTCTCTCATAAAAATCTTACTTATGCAATGTTTTGAAATCAGTATTTAGGAAAACAACGTTTTCAGTTCGATTTTTTAAGGATATTTAAGGGTTTTTTGGCCTTTTTAAAAAGGATCTTTGTTGATTTCTTTCAATATCGAACGCTCTTTTCGCTCATTTGATATCTTGTACTGACTTTCTCTGCATTTTTTGGTCAATAGAGCTCATCACGGAACCTCATCAATATGTCGTGGTCAATAGATTTACTTTTTCGTAATTGTTCTCTCGGTTTTTCCTTATAATACCAGTTAATCATTTATTGCATTATTTCAAAAGCAGATTGCTTGCCATTTGGAGCCATTTGAAGCCATTTTACATATATTTTAATATAGTGTTTACATTGTTTTCCACTTCATGCAATCAACGACCTAATACTACCAAAAAAACGCAGTGCTGAAATGCTTTTTCGCACAAGAACGGCATTTTTAGCATTGCCATTTTGTTTTGTCCGATTTTTCATTGAGCGCAGGAAATTTAACTATTTTTGTGTTTAAGTGTAAATTAACGGTTATCAATGGAAAAATAGTTGTTTTTTTTTATTGTTCAGAGAGATGAGGGTATAAGGTTTAAATAAAAGCGAAAAAACCGTATCTTCAGCATATTTTTTCTTAAGTTTAGAGCACTTTTATATCCAACAAAGTCTTGTCCGATTTTGCGATGGAGCCACTGTATATTCTTGATTAGCGTCACCTCCTGAGTCGATAGAGCCATGTCCGTTTGTCTGGCTGGCTGGCAGGCTGTCTGACTGTCTGTGGAAATATTTTTTCCGGGAAACCGAAGCAAGATAATTCGATGAAATTTGATACTGTGGCTTTTTTGCCCAAGTTAGCTCCAGGGGTTGAAAATGAACGAAATTGGTCAACGAACACGCCTACCTCCCATACAAAAAATGTATTCAAAATGCAATAATAAGAGCATTATTTGCAATAACAGAAGTATAATGCACATAAATAGATAGTAAGTACAAGCTCTGAGCGAAAACTAGGCGGATTCCGACAAGACGGCGTGGCACCTCCCATAAAACCAAAAGTTTCAAAATGCTTTAGTGAAAGCGTTTTTTGAGAATACCCAACCAAATTTCACTCAAACACTAAAAACATTAATTGCAAGCTATGAGCAAAAAGTAGGCGAAGTCGGGGAAGAGGGCGTGGCACCTTCGATACAAACAGAAGTTTCAAAACGCAGTAGTGAAAGCGTTTTATAAGATAAGGAAACCAAATTTCGTACAGATACTTGAAATAGTTAATGCAGGATCTGAGAAAAAACTACATGAATATGGAAAAGAGGGAGTGGCACCCCCCATATAATAATAAAAAAAACATAATGCTATACTGAATGCGCTCTTGGAGATAATGCAACAAAATTTTACATTGTTGCTAAGTAACATTAAAAACGCTGTATTAAGGGCAATATTCACAAAAACACAACAAAAATACATACAAATACAAAGAACACAAAGGCAAACTCTTAGCAAAAACTAAACAAATTCAGAGAAATAGGCGTGGAACCACACTGAGTTTGAAACCAAATTACATACAGATACTAGGTATACCGATTTGTTCTTATACTCCCTTAGGAGTTAGAGGAAAATAAAACAATTTATTTATTTGTATGTACAAAAATATCACATGTGTTAAATAATTTACTTGAAATGCAGTGTAGGGTATTTAAATTTTGGCCAGGCCAGAGATACCACCCTTACTAGTTTTTTTTTCAAGTTTACACAATTCTTTAGAAACAGACTGCATACAGTCTGCAGCTCTCTTTATATAACATATTTGAAGTAGAAGTACTGTAATTTTAAAATGAATTAATAAATTAATGACTGATACTGAGTAATTTACTTCAATCTTTACATTTATCATCAACTGTCGAACGATGAAATCATTCGAAATTTTCTGCCAGCAGCTAGCTCCCTAGCTTATTTAAGCAACAGTGATTAACGTTATTTATTTAAGCGTCGAGTTTCCGCACTTGGACGTGGAATAAAAACCTGAATTGAAATGTAAAAATCGGATCATTCAAGCCAAAGGTTTAGATAGTATTGATGTAGCAGGAAAGACCTATGTCTTTAAGACAGTTTCAAATTTGTAAGCCTATTTTGATATCGAGCGAATAGTTAGTTTGTAGATCCAAAATATAATCACTCGACTAACAGGACAGGAGACAAAAGTAAAAGGAATACGCCATAATTTGCGTATTGAAAACACTGAAGGTATTCCACAAACTCGACGCAGTTCTGAGAATTTAAATGACAATAACAACACCCCTCTGGGGTTATTTCATATTATGAAAGCCTATCAAATTCTGCATATTTTGATGAATTTAAAAAAAATATCTTTAGAGCAGTTTTTGAAAAAAAGCCAAAAACCGTTAAATTTTAAATGAAAAAAAAGTTTTGAGTTGACACACAAAAATTAAATTTTTATCAATATTTTAACAAATAATGATTATAATGTATATATTAGGGTGGGCCAAATTGTATGGAGGAAATTTTATCGACCTCGGCTACCCCCCTATGTAAAAGTTAATTCAATTCTATGAATATTTGCCCAAAGAACTATACTTCTGCGTTCAACTTTAGTTCGGCGCATTTTTGATCGAAAATTGTACCTTTCATCAATATTTTTTTCTATTTTCATACTAAATTTTAAAAATTTTTATAAAGAAAAAGTAATGTCATTATATGATTTGGCTGGTATTCTGTCAGTTATCAATTAAATTCGGTTCTCTTTACATAAAAAGTTTACTTGATGGTGTGGAATTGATGCTATATATTTAAAAAAGTGATATGGGTCAAATAGCCGATTATTATGACCGACTTTCAAAATAAACGATTCATATTTTTGGATGAATTTTTTCAAATAAAACACCAACCTAGGCTGAAAGTTCATTCAATTCTATGAATATTTGCTCAAGGAACCATACCTCTACGTTCATCTTTAGTTCGGCGCATTTTCGATTGAAAATTTTACCTTGCGTTTAATATTTATTTTTATGCTTAGTTTTCAAAATTCCTATAGAGACAAAAGTAATATCATAATATGCTTTGGCTGGTATTCTGTCAGTAATAAATTAAATTGGGTTCTGTTTTTAAGAAAAGTTTACTTGATAGCAAGGAATTGATTATATTTATTCCAAAAAATTATATCGGTTAAATTATATGTATTTATTATAAACGATTCATATTTTTACATAGATTTTTGGTATATTGTTCTTGAAATTCAAAAAAGCGGCTAATTTATTTCCTAAAACTGCCATTACCCGCGTGAAAAAGAACGGTGGCCACTAATAATACTGATAAACACTAACAGTGCATAAGTGTTTTCGCGGTCGAACCACTAATGAACACTTACCGTGGCAAATAAACCACTGATGACCACAAATAGTGGCAATTGAGCCACTGATGACCACGAATAGTGGCATGGAACCACTGATTGAGGTGCATCGATAGCATTGGGCCAATTCAATAAAACACTCAATTTCTTATTCTTCACAGTATCCAAAGTTTCGTCTTTAGGTAAGTCTACCCATCCACCGTAGGCGACATCGATTTTGTTGCTGTAATTCTCAAACTCGCACAAAATGCAAATTTCCAGATCCATTCTGTGAAAAAAAGCACATTCACTCTAATCTCAAAACATTTCGCTAAATCCAAAATTTTAGTCGTAACAACTATCGTTCATGCACAAACCGAATTTACCTTCTCTTTTCTATATTGTCGGAAGCCATTTTCACTTTTGGATTCACACGACGGGAAATTGCACGTAAATTAATATGTACTATTATATCCGCACATCGATTATTGATCCTACATGTGATCGAACTATCGAACGATTGCGCATGTGCAGACTTATCACGTCAGCACTTTCGCTTGTACTGTATATCTGTCTCTGTATTTCCTTATGAACACAACAAGGACAGACATACTCAGACCTTCAGTAAGTGTAAGTAAACATCAATGGTGCACTGTAGTGGTTTACTAGTGGTTATTAGTGGTAAGTAAGTGATCATAAGTGGCGTATTAGTGGTACGTTAGTGGTCATTAGTGTTTATAGGTGTGCATTAGTGGTTATCAGTATTCATCAGTGGTGCATTAGTGGTTATTAGTGGCCACCGTTCTTTTTCACGCGGGTAGATGTTGCCCTGGAAAAAAAAGAATGTCAGATTCGGCATCCTAGCATCCAAAAACACTTGGGTTGGTGTTTCGATTGAAAAAATCCATGTAAAAATATGAATCGTTTATAATAAATCGATTATGTGACCGATAAAATTTTTTGGAATAAATATAATCAATTCCACGCTATCAAGTAAACTTTTCGTGAAAACAGAACCTTATTTTATTGATTACTGACAGAATACCAGCCAAAACATATTATGATATTACTTTTGTCTCTATAGGAATTTTGAAAATTAAGCATAAAAATAAATATTAAACGCAAGGTAAAATTTTCAATTGAAAATGCGCCGAACTAAAGTTGAACGTAGAGGTATGGTTCCCTGGGCAAATATTCATAGAATTGAATGAACTTTCAGCCTAGGTTGGTGTTTTGTTTGAAAAAATTCATCCAAAAATATGAATCGTTTATTTTGAAAGTCGGTCATAATAATCGGCTATTTGACCCATATCACTTTTTTAAAAATATAGCATCAATTTCACACCATCAAGTGAATTTTTTAAGTAAACAGAAGCCAATTTAATTGATTACTGACAGAATACCAGCCAAATCATATAATGATATTACTTTTGTCTTTATAAAAATTTTTAAAATTTAGTATGAAAATAAAAAAAAATATTGATGAAAGGTACAATTTTCGATCAAAAATGCGCCGAACTAAAGTTGAATGCAGAGGTATAGTTCCTTGGGCAAATATTCATAGAATTGAATGAACTTTCACATAGGGGAGTAGCCGAGATCAGTTTTCAAATCGGCCCACCCTAGTATATATACCTACAATATTATGAAAGCATATTAAATTCTAAAGAATATAAGACTAAGTAAGAAAAAATGGCTAAAAACTGTTCAAATTTCAATGGAAATCAATATTTTTAGTCAACATATGAAAATTAATTTTGCTTATTATTGTAAAAAATAATGAAAATTATGAATATACACTCATATTATACATATGAGGAGTTATTTTTCAAAAGGGCGTAAATGTTTACAATAACATTTTTTTTTTTAATGTCTCCTGTATTATAGTGAGTTGACCAATATTCTAATCCACTTAACATTTTTGTTGTAACCTATTTGCAGTAATTGCAAAAAGTAAAAAACATTTGGAAATATGCCCTTTTGTTCTGAAACGTTTGAAAATAAGCCCTTTTGTTTCAAAATCACTCTTATTTCACCATTTGGAAGTTTATTTTGATGTCTATAGGCATGGTATGTAAGCACCTATATAGCCTGGGGTATATAAAAAATATTAAAAGTTTCTTTGGCCACTATTCAAAATACATATTTTTGTATCAAACTCTAAAAATTTCTATGAAATTATATGGAAATAAGCCTTTTTGTTCTGAAATGCGACTTTTGATCACGATTTTATCTTTGAAAAATGCATTTTTTGTGATGAATTTTAGACTAGAGGATGCATTTTAGCATGGTAATGGCGATGGCATCCTCAGGTTTGTTCGAGGTTGGAAGTGGTTTTACGCCCTTTTGAAAAATCACTCCTTATATATATATCATTTGTTTTCTATAGAATAAAAAGTTTACGTTACTTAACAAAAAAACATTGAAAAAAATGATTACAAAAATTCTTAAAATTGGAGTTAGCCCGACAAAATTCGGATTTTTATGCAAAATAGTTCGAAGTGAAATTTTGTCACCAGAATACTTTTTATTTATGCATGAAAGATAAAGTGTGAAAAAATCATAGTGAAATCTTCTACGCATAAAAAGTTATTCAAGGTCAAAGTTCGAAAAAATCAGTTTTTTGCAAATATCACACGGTTACTTTTTCAGAAAAATAGGTCTAGGCAATTTTGTAGCTCTAAAAATTTTCTATGGAAAAGACTTCAGAGTTGTTTTCGTACGACTAATAGTTTAGGAGATATTTTTGGAAAATTTGCAAGCAAAAATATCAAAATATCGCTTCAAAATAAAAATTTCTAAAAATTCGGTTTTTTTTAACGAAAATCGGCCTCTAGCGCACAAACTGTTAGCTGTGGAAAGATGACTATCAGGAACAAAATATAGCAAAATATATTTCCTACAGTTTTTGGGATATAATAATACACATTTTTACAGTATTTAGGGTATACAATCGCTCATACTCAAAAAAGCCTTATTTGACAAAAATTTAAAAAAATCCAAACTCTCAAGCTAAAATTCGCAAGGTAACCACAAACCGATTTTGACATTCTTAGTCCTGAAAGTTGCGCTGTTTATCGTCCTTAAATGTAAGGTAATACACATAAAAAAATCTTAAGTTGTAGATGCAAAATACACTGTGAAACAAAAATACCCAAATCATAACTTTACAAAAAATACCAATTATGTAAGAAGTATCATATCTCGCCGGTGTCGACCGATTCCTACTTTGATGACCATATTTGAAAGCTCTTGACTTCTTCATTAGTTTCTTATTATAATTTTGAGTATGTTTCAAAAAAAAAAAAAACAGAAAAAGTTCGCTTTTTCATGATACACAATTGAGGAGTGGCCGTACCAAAGGGCCTAAGTACCAGAAGTAATGTCATACTTTTATGTGCTTTATAGTCGGTTATTTGACTGTTATAATTTTTTCAACATAATGACATGAATTTCACACAATCAAGTAAATTTTTAGTGAAAACAGAAAACAATTTTATTAACTTCTAACAAAATGTCACCCGTTTCATATAATGATACTACTTTTGCCTCGAAATGGTACTTGGGCCCTTTGGTACGGCCACTCCTCAATTGTTTTTAACAAATGGCGTCCTCTAGCGGACAGACGTTTACCTTTGGAATAAGGATTTGCAAGCAAAACTATAGCAAAGCAGATTTCCTACCTTTATTGGGATCCAAAAGTTTTGTGCGCCTCTTGTGTTTTGAGTTATGGTAAAATAACCGTTTTTTGAATCAAAAAATTTTAACTTCTTCAGGGACTTCCATAGGGCAAACTTCACTGTAGAGCAATGAAAAAAATACAAAAAATGTAGAAAATTAATCCCTTTCAAAGACCTTTCAAAGACCAATAGTTTAGTGGTATTAGGGATAAATTAAAAAAACCGTAAGAAAACACAAATTTTTGTCGGTTAGACCTTTATTCAAGCCCCGGGCGGGCCATCTTTTCGGGGGTTTTGATAGAAACAAAGTATGCAGTCATAACATAAATATAATTTAGTCCTTTGAGATACCTTTATTTCAATAGAAGAGATTTCGGAAAATAATGGTCCAATGCGATAAGTTAAAATGTAAGGTTTAACCAAGAATATTATGAATGTCGTTGCTAAAAGTGAATTTAAGCTACTTCCTGTATGTGCGCTATATGACACACAAAATATATGTTTGAGTAACATTAAATTAAAATAAAAAAATAAAAGTTTTCATGATTAGCGTTATCATGTATGACGAAATTCAGTCACTAACAAGAACTTACTATGACTTAAGCGTTAATTTTAGTTCAAAGAACAGGTTAGGTCAGGTTAGGATGGCGGTAATTGCGTAGAGCAAAAACCTCATATAGACCAATTAGGCCCATAACGATACCACAAACTCCTTTCTGTCGGGAGAATAGATTCGAAAGTCATTAGATTTAGTCTGCCCAAGAGTACTCATTCTGCTTCTGGCTAGCGCGCTGGGCAATGGCAAATGACGTATTCTACCGTTTCTACCTCGTCATTATTAAACCCATCCTTTATCTATGGAGTCCAATTAAGCAGTGTCCGAACAACAGCCTGCAGTTAAAAAGAATAAAATTTATAAAAAATAAACTTCAAATTATCTCTTAACTTGAAGGACATAAGCAGTTAAAAATCAGTCACTCGATTCGTTTCATCATATATGATAAGGCTATAAAACTTCTCTACAATTTCTGCGATAGTGAACACTCACAAGGTAAAAAATATATTGTGAAATAAAGAATTTAGACTGAACTGAATAGGTATCTGTTGAAAAAGTTTACAAGTAGACGAAAAATACAAGTATTTGGGTACTTTTGCAAAAAAGTTTTCAAAACCGAAATC
Organism: Calliopum simillimum; assembly: GCA_951812925.1. NCBI lineage: Eukaryota > Metazoa > Arthropoda > Insecta > Diptera > Lauxaniidae > Calliopum > Calliopum simillimum. The sequence continues at coordinate 99,554,129 of OX638368.1, read as the reverse complement.
TTGAAAACCAGAGACAAACAGTAAAAATTACTTATATCAGCAAAATCTGCGTATTCGAATTGTGTTTACGTCTCAGGGCCCATCAATGTCGGAAAAAAAGTTTGTCCGATTCGAGCACATTGTTTTTAAATAATAGGTACTACTTTAAAAAAAAATTTCCAAATTCAAATTTTAAAATTTTGTTTTTTAAAGTAGTTCAAATGAAACCTAAATTTTTAAGCTTTAAAATTGTATATTATTTGTTATAGAATTCATTCGTTAATTGAGAATTTTCGGCATTTAAACCCCCGCGGTCGCCCAAACATTGCCAAATTTGAGGTAAATCTATCGCATCAAAGTTATTCGACTGGTACACTTGGCGTGTTTTCCTTCATATTGTTAATTTGTTTAATCTACATGTCTCTTTGCAAACCGTAACTACTTATATATTTATATATGGGTCTTTTTTAAGCTCGATAGAACTTGAAATTGTAAAAAATAACATAAAAATTTACTTTGAAAATCAGTAGTCTATTCGTGCCACTGATATACCACTTCGTGATTATTATGGCACACATAATCGTCTAATCGCCCGAAATCATTTTCAAATATTATGTATTGATTTTCCGAATAAAAATAAATTTTTGAACACAATTTAATTGTTTGTGTTATTTTTTACAGTTTCAAGTTCTATCAGGCTTAAAAAAACACCCTATACATAGATAGATCAAAAAATTGTCATATAAAAAATGCACTCAAGATTTTTTATATGATTATATTTTACCATTTAAACGAGGGTTAAACCATTGATCTCAATTAAAATTGATGCACTTTACATTTCGATCTGCTAGTTTAATTGAAACAATTAACCCTGTCTTACAATTTTTGCATACATATGTTAACGTACTACATCTGTTGTCCACTAATTAAACTCTGTGTATTCATTCATTTAATTATGAAATTAAGTAGTTACACATTTGGCATGTGCGAGCACTCATTTTCATTCATAAATTTTGATGACATTATTGTGGCACCATGAAGCCAAAATATGTATGTGGTGACATTTATAAGCTTTAATAACCATACTGACAGATAAATGGTTTTAAAATGGGTGAATAATTAAAAACGTCTGGATTCTCTGCAATCATAATTTGCTGCCACTAGTGTTGCCAGATACAAATCGAGTTCCGCCTGGACTTTTGACTGAAATTTTCCAAGCATTTAAAAGAAAAGCTTATTTAAAAAAACATATACGTAGGGTGTCTTCAAAAAGTTTCGAGAATATACATAGTATCCTTGGTAGTTTTCCTAGCAAATTACAGTTGAAAATTTGACATTTTTTACGGTAAGTTTTTTCAGACCTCATCTTTTAGTTCGCATTGCAACATTGTGTTTTATTCACTTGAAAAATTCAATTCATTGAAAAAAGGGAAATGAGTATCTCGTGACAATTTCCAAGCGATGATTTTTTACGAATTTGGAGTAGGTTCCCAACGGGAAACGGAAGCGCTTTGAAACGACTTCAGTTGCGCTTCTAGGAAAGCAAGAAGCTGCTTTCAGTGCTGTTCTCACTGCTTATCTTTTTTAACACAGCATGTCCTAGCGGAGATGCACATCTTCAGAAGCACATGAAATACGCTTCAAATACGCTTCCATGGAAGCACACATTTGGAAGCATATGAAATACGCTTCTGTGGAAATTTTCCAAAATTTTAAGTTCCATTTCATAAAAATTTATTTTTTTCTCTAACTTTTGGTAGATTTATTAACTTTTATAAGCAATAAAAAAAAATAGAATTTGAATAATTTTGTATGCTACCAGAGGAGATGTGCTTCTATTGCGCTCTTTTTGGAAGCCGCTTCATTTCTTTCCGTTGGGTTTATCCTAACGAAAAGGGTATATCGATCGACTGATAAAGGGTTTTGGCAACAATGCAAACCAGAGTGTATGAGTAGTCAAAAGAGTCCAAGTACGGATGGACTTCACACAAAGACGACTCACCCGAAAGTCGTCCAAAAACAGCTGCTGTGCCAGAAAACTAATTGATGAAGATCGTCATGTGACCTATCGAGAAAACGAGGAATGCCTGGGCATCAGTATCACTAGCAAACGAGCAATCTTGCATGAACATTTAGTGGTGCTAAAGTTATGTGCGCGTTGAACTTCACATAAATAACACTGTGCAATAATTTCGAAAAATGTAATAGGGATAAGACTTGGCTATACTAGAATAATAGCCCTACCATAGCTGAGTAAAATTCTCGATGGGGTTTTGCAAAGTTAGCTGCATAACGGTTTTAATCGATCTCTAAAGTTTTTGTTAGAGATTCTTCAGTTTTCGATCAATAGCTCCTGTACTATTCCAGAAACCTTTATTTTATTTTACTAAAATTGTAGCCAAATGTCCAACAAGTAACTTTTCCTGATATACTATGTCAAAAAATTTTATAAAGTGGATATTATGATGTAAAATCTTCGGCCTTATTTAATTTTACGACCATAACACTCAAAATATCAATATATGCAAAATATCGCAACTTTGAATTAACACCTGCTTTTAGGCTCTACATATCACTTTGGGTGACCTGGGATGATTCCTTGATTAAGTTTTGTTTTAGTTTTCTATCATTTTTGACAACTTTCTTCGTTTTAAGCAATTTTCCCTTCATTTATGCCCAGTATTTTCCAATCGGCCGAAGCTCAGGGCAATTCGGAGGACTTACATTTTTCGGAACAACATTGACCTTATTCTCTTCATACCAATTCATCGCCAATTTGCCACAGTGATAACTCGCCAAATCTGACCAAAATAACACAGGATTTTCATATTCAGCAGACGTTTCTGTAAGCACTCTTTCACATAAATTTGGTGGCTAATTGTACCAGTTGTGACAAATACTGAGCTTTTCAAACCGCATTTACAAATTGCTTGCCAAACCAAATATTTTTTTCCAAACTTGTACACTTTTTTTGCTTTAAATTTGGCGCAACATCGCCTATCTTCTTTGCGGTGTAAAAAAGTTGACCCGGAAGCTGTTAAAGTCAGCTTTGACGTAAGTTGTATCGTCCATTAAAATGAATTCAAAATTGTGTACAAAACGACCGTAGAGCTTTCATGAGCGAGTTTTAGCAGCTAATTTTTGCTTATCGTTCGTGCTTTTTGAGCACAATGGAATCTAGCACATTTTCTTTCGATGAACTCATTTTGAAAACTATTCAAAATTCTAGAAAACCAATGATGAAGAAATGTAAGACAAAGAATTCTAAGACGATTACATCAGTTACATTTGCTTTTACTGTACCTTATATTTGACGCGACATTCTTTGTTTACTGCGGCTACTTTTTTTCGAGTACATACCTTAGACAGTAAAATATATAAATTTTCTAATCACTTAAGATGAAATTTGGTCGTTTAATGAGAGTTTTCGGCTGTTGAACGCCATCGGTCGGCAAAACGAATTTTTTACTCAAAAGTGAGGTATCGTACGAAAAAAGTGTACGTATAAGACCACTACCATTTATCCAAGTCCACCAAGGTTTTTCTTAGAGCTTGCTGATATTTATGTGTACTTTGGTTGCATTCTCGTCAATAAGATAAAGATTGCGTTTTAAATGTTTTTTTTTTGGTATGAGCGGTAGAATTGTCCGAAAAATGATTACGCTAATTTTAAATACTTCGAGCTAACTTTTATGACGGAGGTAGTATTCAAAATTTCAGCAAATTAATTTATTTTTTAGTAAAAAAATTTTACACATATATCTTGGATATAAGCTATAGTAATTGCACCTGTCCTTTTAATGAATATATAAGTCTCAACCTACACATTGGAATACAACTATTTTATTTTAATTTTATTCTGAATACCTTCAGACCTAGTATTTATATATTGTAAATCTGATTGAGTTCTTAACATACCTATACCTACAAACGTAATTCACACTCAAAACTTTAAGTTTCCCTTAAATTACCATTTTCGGGTGACTTTGAACACTTCAAAATTTGTAGCTCACTTGTTCCGTAACTGATTTTGGATTTTTTTAAGGCTTTGGAAAGAAAAATTCAAGGTATTTCTTAAAATATGCATATATTATCGTGTACAATAGAAATATGAAGAGATATTTTAGAAGAAAGTTGAAATTTAAGTAACACTTTGAAAGGTCAGACATATACAGCCTGATTCTGTGATTTCTTGATAAAATTTTTGTCAAGAGATTTTATCAAGATTTTTAATCAGTCAAGTTGGCTAAATTTGAATTGTAAACGTTTTTATAATAATAAAATTTAGCGCTTAGCTCAGATAATAGGGTCGTCAGCTAGCAACGCAGAAGTCGTAGGTTCAATTCCGCAGCGGGCTTGTTGACAAATATTCAATACGGCTTTTGCCTTTGGCAAATTATTTTATTTTTATATTTTCATCTTTTTATTTGAATTAACAACTGCACTGTAGAACTGTAGATGTTTGCAATTTTGATACACGACGAAGAAGAAAACCCTGAAAACAAAATAACAAGATATCAAATGCGATTCCTTCACGTTAATAGCGATCTATGTTCCTTTTCGCAAAAGGAGTTTATACAAAATGCCAGACTTCCTGCAACCTTGTGTCGTAGTCTTGTGGATGATTTAAAGCCGCATGATATTCAGAAAATGTCGCTACCATTGTCCGCTCGAATTTTGGGAACGTTAAATTGGACATGGATCTTGTCAAAAATGTTTCGGAAATAAGTGCAACCTTCCTATGAGCCAGTCGTCTGTATCACGTTCCATGCATGCGGTAGAACAATATTAATAAGGTGGAATTTGCTGCAATAAAGTTTCATAACTGGAAAAATTTAAAAAAAAAAAGAAACCAAGGAAAAAAACAAGAAAAAAGAAATAACATGAAAAACAATAAAAAAAATTTTCAAGTTCGCTGGAGAATTGAACCTACGACCTCTGCGTTGCTTTTTCACGATCCCACTATCTGAGCTAAGCGCTATGTTGAAAATTGATTTTCTAAATTTTATAATTATAAAAACGTATACAATTCAAATTAAGCCAACTTGACCGTTTAAATATCTTGATCACAGAATCAGGCTGATAATGTATATGTATTTAAATTCAGCCATAAAATATATTCAGTTCCAAATAAAACTGCAAAACATTAATTAAAATTGGTCGAAAATTGTGGATGTTACGAATTTTTTATTATTTTGTTGTGGTTAATAAATATTGGGGTTCAAAAATATACAGATTTTTTTTTTTGTGTATAATGCTATATATATATATATCAAAAAATTAATAATATGTCCTGATAGGGACTACACAACCCAAAAACACCAAAAAATAGTTGTGTGCACCCAGCTTGTTCCACGTGAAACACTGTGCGATGGCAAGGAATCAATTGTTTAACGCTTATGACAGATATTTTTATTTGCGTTTCTAATTTCATATTAATCCTCTCGACAATACAGAATTATCCAGACCACTTGGCAACCTTGCTGTCACATTGTTCCAAGTGCTTGTTGTTTTGTGGTTATCATTTAATTTTTGCAACCAATGATATATTCAATTATATCACTGGTATGGGGCTGTCCATAAGCCGCGTGACGCTCCTAGAGGTGGGGGTTTGAGCAAGCGTCACATTTTGCTTTTTACTTCAAGCTACCGTCACATTTAGCGTTCCGAAATTTTTGGGCAGACCCTAAGGCATTGGCAAAGTATTCTTTTACATAAGAAGAGGCTGCCCATAAACATCGTGACGCTCCTAATGGGGCGAGGGTTCGAGCAAGCGTTACGTTTTCTCACAAAGGGAGCGGTCTCTTCAATCGTTACTGGGCAGCGCATGTAATAACACATTCCTTAGAAAAAAAAGAAAGAAAAGCAATTATTATCAACTCGCATTTTTTTGTATTTTCGCATCCCCATGTGCTCATTCGTAACTAAAACGTCTTTCGCTTTGGTCTGGCTAGATGGGTGTCTGTCTCTGTCCGTGGAAATAGGTTTCAAATAGGCTGCAGTGAATTTTTTGTAAAAGTTAGCTCACCTACCGCCCGTAGAAAATATACATATGTATGTATATTCAAAACGAAATATTTAGGGCATTGTTTGTGATACCACTGTTTAGTACAATCATTTGGGATAATAAAATGATGTTACCTGGAAAGTTTTGCGGGATTTTCGCAAATGGGTTATTTCAGAATTTCAACTTTGCTACCTCTTATCGTGTTAACTCGCGCCGCCATATTGGAAAAATGGCGCCCAAATCAGTTTTTTACAAATATCTCTTTAACTGTTCCACATTGTGCTACAATATTGTAGCTTTTAAAATTTTCAATAAAAATTACCTTCAAATTGTTTTCGTACGACTTAAAATTCAGGATTCAAATTTTGAGAAAAATTTCTAACTTGTGCATGCCGCTTATGAATAGGCACAGTTATGTGGTGAGTTTAAAATTATATTTGAAATTTAGTGTCGATTACTTTAATTGTTCGACTAGCCGAGTGGAGTAAAAATTATGATGCGTATTTTTCTCCGTGTGTACATGAAAAATACAAAAATAACGCATTATTGTGTTAAATCGATGTATTTAACTACATATATGATCCTTACATTTAGGTGCATCATATGTTTAGCAAACTTATTCAGGATATTACGAGGAATAATTTTGTTGAAAACTTTAACCCTCTACATCCCCCACATATGGGTCATTTATACCCTTTTCCTAAAAAAGCGCAAAAATTACACCTAAAATATGGGAATATTGAGTCAATATGTACCACATAAATATTTGCTATAAAATTTTGAAACTAAGTAGTTGCTGAACACTAAAAAGTCGAAATTTCATCCCGAAAGCCAACAAATCGTTCAAATCAATGAGAACTTCTCATATTGCATATTTATTACATCTCTGATGCGCTTTTCTTAAGTTATAAGCATTTTTCGACTTAGGCGACCCCTAGTAAAATTTTCCGTAGAATATTTTTGTAGAATAATTTAACCGATTGTAGCCCAGTTTTTTTTATGAAAAAGGGTGTTGAAAAGACCCATAAACACAGGATATAATGGGTTAATGAGTTCTTGCAGTTCGCTCGCCAACCTCCGCTTAGCTCTTCCTATTTTTAATTCTCTCCCTTCCACTCTGCGCGAAAGACTTAGGATGCGAACTTGATGTCGCGTGCGACTGAAACTATATAACTATATATGTACATATATATAGTAGAAAGAAAGATATTTACTTATAATTAAAGATATACATATGTAAGAAAAATTACCTGACCATCAGGGGCATTTTATCAGAAATAATTATTACTTTACGATTTTTTTTAATATATTGAATTAGGAGTAACTTGTACCATTATATACTGGATAAATATATTCTTATGTGTGTTCGTACACAAACTGTTAATTTCTTTGTTATGGGCAATTTATAAATTTAAATTTCTCACGATTTATTAACAATATTTCCACAATCAATTTTAATAAAATGACTCAGTAATTATTATCCGCGTATGTACATACATATTTGGACGATTCCATAAAAAAGGCCGGAATTTCGCGCTCTACTAATTTCGATCTTTAAGAAATATCAAATTTGACCATATTGTAAAACAATAAAGCTAAATGGTATAATTTCTTACTTTCTGACAATTTCTAAATCTGACAAATGTCATATATTACTGTCGTATTTGATGTATTGTTCAACGATACAGGAGCTCTGAAGTGGTATGAACTCAGACGAACTACTACTTTTAAATTAAAAAACTAGTTTCATAAAACTTGCTTAAAATATTACTATTAAACTTACACTGTACATAGGGGAACTGATGCTATTGTGGTATAGGTAAAGTTTAGGTGGAATTTGAAAGAGAACCGTTAAATCAATTTCAGCCAAATTTTTTTATGCTGATCATTGAAGTATTGGCTACAGAATATATTTCAATAAAATGTGTGCAATTTCATCAAAAAAAGTTATTGAGCAAAATTTGAAAAAAGTCAAAAAAGCTGTTTTCAAAAAGTTGGCAGGTAATGTGGTATAAGTGGTGGCGCAATGTGGTATATATAGTGATCAGTACTTGTAAAGTGGGCGGGTAATGTGGTACATATAAGTAAGGAAATGTGGTATACTTAACCATACAACCAAATATAAAGATTAAAAGGTATGAAATAAGTTTATAATAACATTTACATTGGTTCTTTAACTCATAGTTGTAATTAAAAAATAAACAGCCATCAAATAATGTTAAGAATATCACGAAATGTTCATATACCACATTAGCGAAGCCCGACTATACCACACTAGCCAATTTTTAGAAATCACAAAATTCTGAAATAAAATGGGATACTTTGTGAATTTTCACAGTTAAACACTTATTTCGCAATACTTAGGTAGTACTAACTTTTATTGAATATAAATAAAACTTCACCAAAAGGCTAATTTTTCTTAACAAAATTTTTTTGCAAAAAATTCGGGGAAAAAAATCAACCACACGCTACTTACGTTTCGTTCAACTGACATCGGAAAAATTTTGTTTGGTGCATGACAGCAACACATCCCTGGTTTTTCATGTTTTCTGACAGGATAAAAGCCGTTACGTGCGCAGGTTCCTTCCCAAATTCGGAGATATGCGACCATACCACATTGAAAAACTATACCACAATAGCATCAGTTCCCCTATACGCTTTAACAGGAAAAACTTCTTTCCCCCCTTGTGATCAATTTGGATCTAATGAGTATTTAAAATTAAATATTAAAAAGTACTACTGATTCGTTATCTTGAATATCGAAACTTAAGTGGAACCAAAAGCCTACAGCGTCGGAACGTCTAATTAACTTAAAATTTTGCTCTGAAGCTTTTACGCTCATTTAAATGCGAAAGTGCATTTGACGTGTAACGCCTGTACCGTGAATATTTTAAAATTTGCTATAGAAAATTACACGAAAAATTAAATTATAATTTAATTTAATTTGTTATGACAACTTCAAGGTATTTTAGCTACATAGTTGTGACTTCGGAAGATTTTCTTTTGCTTCTAGTCAAAATTACAGCTATATTGCAGGAGCGCCTATTTTGGGTGTAAGCATTTAGGTTACGAAGCTTCTGGAAGGTGATAGAGGAAGCCCAGACTAACAAAAAAATGTATGCAGGGTGGGTTTAAAATCTACCCCTGATGAGTAATAGGAAAAAAACTAATTTTTTGATTTGTTTTACAAAAAAAAAAAAAAAATTTTCGTACTTCACCCTAAAGTTTCAGAGATAATTTTTTTATAGAAAATCTTTAGCCAATACTATAAGCTTTCTAACGGTGAAATTGGCTTACAGGATTTTAAAGAATTTAGAATTTTTACTTTTAGTAAAGTATTTCTCTTGACCTCAAATCAAAAAATTGGTATGACAAATGCAGTACCGAATTAACGAAAATTTAACATGTATCTACATAAAATAAAATTACAAAAAGTTATGTTAAATGGACCTATTTCATACTAAAATAGTCACTAAAGTCAAAAATTAGGAAAACAAATTTGAAACTCCAACTTTAAGGGCCCAGAACTTCGTAAAATCCTTTTAAATCCTACAAACCAAAGTCAAAAATTAGGAAAACAAATTTGAAACTCTTATTTTAAGAGCCCAAACTTCGTTAAATCCTTTAATTCCTACAAACCAATTCCATCGTTAAAAAGTGCATACAATTGGCTAAAGATTTTCCATAGCAAAATTTGCTCTAAAACTTTATAGTGCAAGCAATTTTTATTTTTTTTTTAAATATGTATGTCCAAAAATTAGGTTTTTGCCTATAATTCATCATTTGTACATTTTTGGCTCCCCTCACATACAATTTTTTTTTAGTCTAGGCCTCATCTATCACCTCCCAGAAGTTTCGTAACCTAAACGTTTACACCCTGTAAAGATTAAGTAAAATTCAGTAACTTGGGTATTTAAAGTGAAAGCTTAAGATATTTTTGAAGCCTCTTTTTGTGAATTAAACTTGACATACCTTTATTATAATAATAGGTATTAAATTTAAATTTCAATTAAAAAAAAAATTAAATGATCCGCAGGAGGATACGAACCTACGACCGTCCGTATGATGGATAGAAACATGTTATTTTTACTTACAAAGTCGTTAGACCTCTACACAACTGACCAATATGATGAAGAGGGATAATATATGTACATATGTATATTAAGAAAATTTTAAAACAGAAATGTCTGTCGGAACAAAATTTTATATTTGTAAGCGTGCATCTTCAAAAAATATTTTTTTGTCTGCTACCTTACAAAAATCATTTTGTATTCAATTTCAATTCAATTCAATTCAAAAAAAAAAAGGAAAAAAATAAAATAATATAAAAAAAGTAAAAAAAAAAAATTCCCCGTGGCGGGATTCGAACCCGGGAATCCGGTAAAATTGCGTAACGTGTGTGCAAAACAACTCACACGACATTCTTCGAAATATCTTCAAGTTTAAAGTAAAGATCCTATTGAAGTAGCAAAATACATATTTAATATGTACGTACATTAGGGTGGACCGATTTGAAAACTGATCTCGGCTACCCCCCTATGTGAAAGTTCATTCAATTCTATGAATATTTGCCCAAGGAACTATACCTCTGCGTTTAACTTTATTTTTATGCTTAATTTTCAAAATTCTTATAGAGACAAAAGTAATATCATAATATGTTTTGGCTGGTATTCTGTCATAATCAATAAAATTGGGTTTTGTTTTTACGAAAAGTTTACTTGATAGCGTGGAATTGATTATATTTATTCCAAAAAATTATATCGGTCAAATAACCGATTTCAAAATAAACGAGTCATATTTTTACATGGATTTTTTCAATCGAAACACCAACCCAAGTATTTTTGGATGCTAGGATGCCGAATCTGACACTCATTTTTTTCCAGGGCAACATCTAGTGGCAGTTTTAGGAAATAAATTAGCCGCTTTTTTTAATTTTACAGAACAATATACCAAAAATCCATGTAAAAATATGAATCGTTTTTAATAAATCGGTTATTTGACCGATATAATTTTTTGAAATTAATATACAGGGTGGCTGATTCGAAGTATTACCAATTCAAAAGACTATATTTTTAGTTTCCATGCACAGATTTTATTGATCAAACGCTATAATTGTTGGGAAATGTTCAAATTTTAAGAATCTACTTGAGATTTTCGATATGGCCACTTTTGGCCTTAACTATGGCCCGTAGACGGTCGAAGAACGAGTCGCATGCTGCACGAATTTGATTTTGTGGAAGTTTGCGCCATTCTCGTTGAAGGGCCACTTTTAGCGCATCAACGCTCTGGTATTTTTTAGTCAAGACCATCCTGTCCAACATACCACAGATTGAAAAATCCAGCGGATTCGCATCAGGCAAATTTGAGAGCTATTGTTGAGCAGAAATGAAGCTAGGAACGTTTTTTTCTAACCATTCTTGATTCACACGAGCTTTGTGTGACGGTTATGTGACCGATACAATTTTTTGGAATAAATATAATCAATTCCACGCTATCAAGTAAACTTTTCGTGAAAACAGAACCTAATTTTATTGATTACTGACAGAATACCAGCCAAAACATATTATGATATTACTTTTGTCTCTATAAGAATTTTGAAAACTAAGCATAAAAATAAATATTAAACACAAGGTAAAATTTTCAATCGAAAATGCGCCGAACTAAAGTTGAACGTAGAGGTATGGTTCCTTGAGCAAATATTCATAGAATTGAATGAACTTTCAGCCTAGGTTGGTGTTTTGTTTGAAAAAATTCATCCAAAATAATGAATCGTTTATTTTGAAAGTCGGTTATAATAATCGGCTATTTGACCCATATCACTTTTTTAAATATATAGCATCAATTCCACACTATCAAGTAAACTTTTTATGCAAACAGAACCCAATTTAATTGATTACTGACAGAATACCAGCCAATGCATATAATGACATTACTTTTGTCTTTATAAAAATTTTTAAAATTTAGTATGAAAATAAAAAAAATATTAATAAAAGGTAAAATTTTCGATCAAAAATGCGCCGAACTAAAGTTGAACGCCGAGGTATAGTTCCTTGGGCATTCACATAGGAGGGTAGCCGAGGTCGATAAAAATTCGTCCATACAATTTGGCCCACCCTAACGTACATATACAGTGACTCACGAAATTGATCACGCTTTGGCTACGAATGCAAACAACCAATAAGAAGTCTGAAATGGGCTTGTATTTTTAATGTGTCTTTATTTTGGTAAAACTGCATAAAGTAAAGGAAAATGAACAAGGGACAAATTCCATGAAAACTCTTTCTTAAATAAAAAATAACAAAACAAAATCAAAAATACTCAGCGTGATCAATTTTGTGACTTCACATTGTGAACCTCGGAAACTAATGTTGATATTTTGTATAGCCTCCTAGTGCATCAATAACTGCTTTTATTCTTCTGGGCATACTATCTAGAAGAGTTTCACAAATTTCTGGAGCAATGGCATCTCAAGCATTTTGAGCCTTAGACCAAAATTCATTAAGAGTACCAATTTAACCTCCCATCGATTTTCTCAATATGCCCCATAAGTGCTCAATAGGATTGAGGTCTGGAGATTACGAGGGACATTTTATTGTTGTAATTCCATTATCTGAAAGCAATTTTTGTGTCCTATTTTGTTTTTGTTTGTTTGTTTGTTTGTTTATTATTATGAATAAGTAAATGACTAGTACAACAAGATTTTTATTATAAAGATTTTTATTATTATTATGAATAAGTAAATGACTAGTACAACAAGATTTTTATTATAAATCTTGTTGTACTAGTCATTTACTTATTCATAATAATGAACAAACAAACAAAAACAAAATAGGACACAAAAATTGCTTTCAGATAATGGAATTACAACAATAAAATGTCCCTCGTAATCTCCAGACCTCACTCCTATTGAGCACTTATGGGGCATATTGAGAAAATCGATGGAAGGTTAAATTGGTACTCTTAATGAATTTTGGTCTAAGGCTCAAAATGCTTGAGATGCCATTGCTCCAGAAATTTGTGAAACTCTTCTAGATAGTATGCCCAGAAGAATAAAAGCAGTTATTGATGCACTAGGAGGCTATACAAAATATCAACATTAGTTTCCGAGGTTCACAATGTGAAGTCACAAAATTGATCACGCTGAGTATTTTTGATTTTGTTTTGTTATTTTTTATTTAAGAAAGAGTTTTCATGGAATTTGTCCCTTGTTCATTTTCCTTTACTTTATGCAGTTTTACCAAAATAAAGACACATTAAAAATACAAGCCCATTTCAGACTTCTTATTGGTTGTTTGCATTCATAGCCAAAGCGTGATCAATTTCGTGAGTCACTGTATGTACAATAATTACCTATTATTATTGAGTCATTTGTGATTTTCTCCAATCATGTCAATTTCATTGATAACCTTTCGATTGCTGTTTTTCTCAATAGCATTTCTTCAATGGAGCAAATTCTTGCATTATCTCTACCGCAAAAATCCAAATCAAATACCATTAATTAATTGCAAATAAATCACTTAATTAAAAGATAACTCCCTGGTGATGTTTTTCTTATTGCGACGACAATATATCCGTATGTAAATACTTCACAATGGATTGAGAACAGTGGTTCCTAACTTCTGGGGCTCGCCCTCTCAGGCATGAAGATCATTCAGGAGGAGCCCAACATATTTTAGTAAGCCGATGAAAATAAAGAATATACATACAAGGTAAAATTTATCTAAGCTTATTTTATCCCGATCTTCTTGTTTTGATGATTTTGAAGTTTCGAATTGTCCTTAAAACGTTGACTACTGTCAGGTTCTGCATTTCTACAAATAAGATGGAATCGGATATGCACTCCAATGAACTAACCTGGCTATCGGTTTCAATCTGTTATTCTGAGAAATGATTTCGATTTGGTGTTAATAACACAGTACAACAAATTGAGAAAAAAAAAGTTGATTGAAATATTGATAGCCTATTTTTTAGTTAATTTGCGGTAGCTGATTCCGGATCTGGTAACCATTTTTCTCTGAGTGGGCTGTTGTCTGTTACCGTTACAAATCGCACTATATATTTAGTTTCTTAAAAATTAGGCTGGGATCCGAGTTATCTTTGCTCTAAAGTGCAGAACACGCTTTTTTCAGGTATGGATATATGACACAGTGCAACACGAAAAAAAATAACCATATACGGACACCACTACGTGATAAAAGACAAAAAAAAAGACCCGTGTCTCCCAATTTTTCCCAAAGTCCTCCACTTTTTTTTTTATGGGCCGCCAAAGATTTGGGGCCTCGGTATCATTTTCGTAAAAATGTGATCATTTTCTCAGGCTCATATCTTGCAAACCGTTCAGAATTTCGATTTACTCTCTGAGACAAAGTTGTAGCTCTTGTCAAAAATTGCGAACATGTAAAATCAAAAAAACTTCACCTTCCAGATCAAAATCGCAAAAAACTTTAAAAAATTCGATTTTTTTTTACCTTTTTTCGCGTGTTCAGGTCCATAGGTAGCAAACCGTTCAAAATTCAAGGAAACAATCAACTACAAAAATTTACCTAAGATCTCAATAAACAAATTTCTAGAACATATAAACTTCCTAGAGATGATTCTTAACACTGTTTAGGTAGCACCCAAAAGTGAAAAATTTGCCGAAAATTTTTTAATCTCACTTTTTAATAAAAGTCTGGTTTTCTCAAAAAACAGCCCTAGTAAACTTATTTATTCCTAGACTCCGTAAAAGACAACACTTCAAGCTTTTTTTTAAGGTATAATACTCCGCATTTACACTTCTAAGACCGGAGATAGTGAGGTTTTTCTAACAAAAGTACTTTCAACAAAAATGTTGATTGTAAATAATTGTCAGTGAGGAGGCCGAGTGTGTGAGTGCACTGTACCTTCAATGATAGTAAGTGCATTCTAATAAAAATTCTCAAGCTGGTGGGTGAGTTCCCGTGTCCAAACTATTAAACAACTACCTGGAAGCAAACATCTGCATTGAATTCACATAAAAACAAGCCAAAATATAAAAATACCTGGAAACACATTGTCATAAAGATGAAATTGTGAACATATAAAATCAAAAAACTTCTATCAAAAAACTACCTGGAAGCAAACATCTGCATTGACCGTTTAGGTAGCGCTTAGGTATCACGCACCGACAGCAGCAGCACACAATATAAAAGCGACACGACGCTCACATCGAGGCATTACACAGCGCGACGTCAACGAGAGCTCAGCGGTGAAAGTTATAAAGTGACAGTGAAAGTAAAAAAAGTGAAAGTGTTATTGCATAATTCGCACACAACATTGGCAACTGACAATTTCAATATGCAGTGTGAAAAAATTGATTTATTTTGCTACGTTTGCGGTCATCAAACCAGAAAAAAAACATCTACAAGATTTCAGAAGGAAAAGAATCTTTTAACTAGTAAATTCAAAAGAGCATATACATTGTTTTTCGACGAAGTGGACTTGACCGGTGAAAATTACACACCTAATACAGTGTGTCGCCAATGTTATAACAATCTCATGGCATGGTTGAGTGGAGGCAGAGGTACTATGAAGTATTGTAAGCCGGTAAACTGGATTAATCGCCCAGGTGATCATGATGCAACCAGTTGCTATGCATGCGTAAATTACACATGTGGTCTAAATCGACATGCTGAGAAGATCAAAATTTATAAAGCAACTGCAACAGCCACACTACCAGTGCTTGTACCTGAAAATTTTGTATCACCAAGGCCGCCAACTCCAGATCGTAGTACAGAATGTACAGGAATGACTAGAGCAAGTGGTGTTACTTATGAAGATCCATTTGATACCGATTATGAGCCCCAACAGGGAAGAGATGGACCACAACTAATAACACAAATGGAAATGGATTTCATTGTGGCCATATTGGGATTATCGCAGCGACTTGCAATATTTTTGACAGCTTTTTTAAAGCAAAGAAAACTCACACATGCTAATGTTAACTCTACGGCGTACCGCAAACGACAAGCTGAGTTTCAGATGCTCTACACTCTAAATGATGACAATTCGTTCGCTTACTGCAACGATATAAAAGCTTTAGTGGTAAAAATGGGAATGAACTACATCGCTAGTGAGTGGAGATTATTTATTGATGGTTCTGTTTCAAGCTTGAAAGCAGTGTTGTTGCATGTGTCGAACCGAAAACCTTCCATTCCGCTAGCAATGGGTATCAACATGAAAGAAAGCTATGAAACATTGAAAGATATAATGGAAAAAATCAAATATTACGAAAATAAATGGAAGATTTTCTGTGATTTGAAGGTCATCAACATTTTGCAAGGGATCATCGATAAGGGCGGCTTCCCAAAATTCTTTTGTTTTCTTTGTAATTGGGATTCACGCTCACCTCTGAATCAATTCCAATGTAATTCGTGGAGGCCAAGAGGAAGTGTGGATGAACAAATACAACAACATAGACTGAAGAATGCACCTTTAATTGACAATACTCAAGACATCTTGCTGCCACCGCTCCACATAAAATTGGGAATTGTTAAAAAATTCATCGAAGTGGCCGTTGTAAATTGTCCAAACGCATTCGACTATTTGAAA
Organism: Calliopum simillimum; assembly: GCA_951812925.1. Classification (NCBI taxonomy): domain Eukaryota; kingdom Metazoa; phylum Arthropoda; class Insecta; order Diptera; family Lauxaniidae; genus Calliopum; species Calliopum simillimum. The sequence continues at coordinate 99,537,574 of OX638368.1, read as the reverse complement.
AGCGTTTTCCCAAAGCGTAGCGATGACAAAATTAAAAAAGGTATTGTAGTAAATTTAAAACGAATTTTTGTTCACCTAATTGTACTATTTACACTATGTTAATGTTTTCTTTTCTGTCTTTATATTTTGTTTTCATTTAACAGGCGTACTTAATGGCCCTGACATTAGAAAGCTATTCAAGAGCAACTTTGATTCATCGCTTGATGAAAATCATTCAATGGCATGGATTTGCCTTCAGCGTGTATGCACCAGAGTCTTGGGAGGGGATCGAGACGCGGAACCGGAAGCAAGAGAATGGGTGAAAGAAATGCTGCATTATTTTGAGATAATCGGCGCATCGATGACATTAAAGCTGCATTTTCTTCATTTTCATTTTGACGATTTTATCAAACAACTCCCTACCGAATCCAATGAGCAAGGAGAACGGTTTCACCAAACCACAATGCCCATGGAAAAACGGTACAAAGGCAAAAACCTCGACGCATTGCTTGCAGAGGTATGTTGGTGGAGTCACAGGATCACCCTGTATGATGTTAATGAAGTATTTGAAGAAGAAAGAGCTGATGATGGAGGGCAGTCTGGAAGCAACGTGCCTGTGGACACCATAAGTTCTGAATCAGAGTCAGATTCGGACGACGATTTGGATCCACAACTTAAGAGAGCGCGATTTGCAAGTCCAGGGCCATCAACATTATAAACATAATACGAATACTTTTTTTAATATTTTTGTAATAGATAGCATAGTATCTCAATGTTGAAGTAAATAAAAAACACATGAAATTAAAAAACGGTGTTAAGAATAATTCCCAGGAAGTTTATATGTTCTAGAAATTTGTTTATTGAGATCTTAGGTAAATTTTTGTAGTTGATTGTTTCCTTGAATTTTGAACGGTTTGCTACCTATGGACCTGAACAGGAGAAAAAGGTAAAAAAAATGATATTAAAAAATTTTCGGCAAATTTTTCACTTTTGGGTGCTACCTAAACAGTGTTAAGAATCATCTCTAGGAAGTTTATATGTTCTAGAAATTTGTTTATTGAGATCTTAGGTAAATTTTTGTAGTTGATTGTTTTCTTGAATTTTGAACGGTTTGCTACCTATGGACCTGAACACGGGAAAAAAGGTAAAAAAAAATCGAATTTTTTAAAGTTTTTTGCGATTTTGATCTGGAAGGTGAAGTTTTTTTGATTTTACATGTTCGCAATTTTTGACAAGAGCTACAACTTTGTCTCAGAGAGTAAATCGAAATTCTGAACGGTTTGCAAGATATGAGCCTGAGAAAATGATCACATTTTTACGAAAATGATACCGAGGCCCCAAATTTTTGGCGGCCCATAAAAAAAAAAGTGGAGGACTTTGGGAAAAATTGGGAGACACGGGTCTTTTTTTTTTTAGTCTTTTATCACGTAGTGGTGTCCGTATATTGTTATTTTGCCATGACTTAAAAAATTACACACAGTGTAATATAACGCTCGTCACCGAAGACGAAAAATACTTAAAACTTAAAAAAAAATTTTATAAAATCCAATTTTAGCCATTAAATGATTTTTGAGCACCATCTGGTGAAAAAAACATTTAACCAAAATCTACTCTGTAATACCTTTCTGAAAAGCACACGAGTATAAAAATTAATTAATTTTTTAATTTCTGGGTTGTGTCAGAAAGGAAAACTGCTTAAGTCGATTTCGATCAGAAAACTAAACAACATAAACTTTGTGCTTTTACACAATTTTTATGCTGTATTGTTGTATTTAATGCGGTATTCACCATCGGGTAGTCTGACTGTGCTAAAGATTTTCATAGCACATAATTAGGTTAATGTCACTTGACTTCTGTGTCCAAGGCCCGCAACCTTATGTGAGTGTTGGTCGCACCAGTGTCACATGCATTCTCCGCTTTGGGTCACTAGAGAAAATTTTCCATTGGAATAGATGTATGCTGGCGTAGTATGCCCTGTTTGCAGGTAGTATTCGGTCATTTAAAACTAACAAAGTATCTTTGCTGGCTGATATGGAAAGACCCAAGTATTTAAATCTTGTACGATTTCAAAAATATATTCAGCTACTCTGAGTGGGCTGGCATCAGCGTTTTGAATGATTGCGTGTAGGATCAGTTTAAACAGCAGAGTAGAGAATGGGTTTCCTTGTTTGACGCCTTTTTTTCTTAATAGAACGTATATCCTCAGATTTGCAGCTGAGCTTGCAACAGCTAGTTATTTAATTAGTTTTGCAACGGTATACGACACATCGAGTTGCAAAAACAGCTTAAAACCGGTTGCGTATGCAAAACCAGACATAACCAAATTTTAGTTGTACCACAAGGCTCTATTTTGGGGTCACTCTTGTTTAGCATGTTTTTAAATGATGTTTTTTCAGTTACCAAAAATGTTAAAATGCTGATGACATACAATTGTATCTGTTTCGTCGATTGGCACTTGTTGATGATCTTGCATGTAGAGTTAACAAAGATTTGGCTTGTATTTTAAGCTGGGCTCAATCGAACAATCTCTCTCTAAATCCGGCAAAATCATATGTTTTACCGATATCGAGAACATATCTTGAACTAGTTACTGTTCCCCCTGTTTTCATTGGTGACCATTCAATTAAATTTGTTAATAAAACTGTCTGCCTAGGTTTCCATCTCAACTCCTTACTATCGTGTAATGATCATGTCAATCATGTGACAAGCAAGATTTACATGACGCTACGTTATTTGCGAAGATCAGCTGAATACACACCTCAATTGATAAAAAGAAGATTAGTAATGCAACTTATTGTTCCATTTATTAGTTACTTTGAGGTTGTTTACAGTAGGTTGGACTCTACGTCACTACATATGCTGAAAGTGCTCGCTTAGTCGGTCGATGCTATGTAAAACGCCAATTTTAATGACGTCAATATAAACTGCGGAGTTAATATAACCTTCCAAGAGTGGAATCTCTCCAGTGCTTTGTACACATTTAAAGCTATATTTTTCATTTTTTTGCGACGTACCGCACATCCCAAATCGGAACTGATGAGATTTGTTTTGCTCTCATCAGAGAATATGACTTCAGCCCAGTCGTTACACACCCAATTCTTTTTTTCTTTACACCAATTTAATGAGAAAGGCCGTATTTTGTGTGTGAAATTCGGTTTTTTCGCAGGTCTGCGGGCTAAAAAGCTATTTTCTCTCAAACGGCGCTGCACAGTTGAGGTGTTTATTCCATATTTTGGTTATCATTCACCTCCGCAGCAATTTAAAGACCAGTTCTAAGCCGATTGCGCAGGGCTATTTTTACTACGCCTATGTCTTCCCTCTTAGTTGTTTTTCCTGAACGGCCACTTCCAGTGTGACGTAATAAACTCTCTGTTTTCAAAAAACTCTCCAATGTTGTCATACGAAAGGCTCACCATATCAATATTTTGCTTTTCGTTGTTTTAACGCCAACAGATATGAAGTAATTGCATTATTTGACAATTTTGCAAAGTTGGCTCATATAAGGATTTTATGGTAATTTTTGCGATTTTAGGGCACTAGATGAATTTTTTTCGGTTAAGTTTGTTCGGCATTTTTTTTCTTCTATTCAATAGCTACAACATTGCTGAAGTCATCAAAACAATATTTTCGGCTCGTTAATTATAATTATTCAGCTGAAAATTGCAACTTTTTGCCTCAAATTGGATTTTGAGCGATTTTTCGATTTTTCATAAAAAAAGGCGGAGAACCAACTATTTTTTATTGTACTAATAACACTAGTTTACAAATTAATTATTTTTTTCTGTGATCTGAGTGCCACTATCAAATTCTAATTTAAAATGACTCCCTGATTCCGAAAATAACAAAATTTTTTTTTTTCTACGGAGACGTTTTCGAGAAATCTCCCTTTTCCTGTTTTTGAAGGGGGGGGGGGGGGAAGAATATGATCTCATATAATCACATATATATCGTAAACCAGTAAAGCCAGCTTAACATGTAAGACAACAAAAAAAGGTAATAAAATTTTACATAAACGCGTCATACTTTACTTTTCGATCAGTTTTTTAGTTTCTGTGTTATTAATAAACAATTCGAAAAACTTTGATTTTTCTTTTGAAAAATCGAAAAAAAAAGTTTTTCAATTGGGTTATTTTCTTGAAAAAAATTCGGTAAAAATAAAAAAACTTCATTGTGCAAAAGTCTAAAGAACCCCAGTAAAAACAAGAAACTAATCAAGAAAATCGATGGATAAATAACGGAGTTATAATCAATTAAGTGAAAATACCAAAAGTCAAATTTTACTCTATTTTTGTAATTTTCCTTGCATAAGGGTACAATTTTGAAAATTTTTTTTTCCGATTCGACCGATTCATATTTTTTTTTGATTTGATGGACCATCATTAGTAAAAAAAAAAATTATTTTTATTTTTTTCGCTCGTGTAGTGTTGCCTTATTAGAAAAAAAACAATTATTTGAGGTGTCACTCAACTTAAACTGATCTGTAAAGAGAACATCATATTCTACTCCTGATCTGAGGATTCCATTAAAAAGGCAAATAAATTGCCTTTTTAACATTGGGTCATTTGTTGATATCAGATGAAAATTAGCCAATCTATAGTAAGCCAAATTTCAAATTTAAAGCAAATTTCGATGATTTTCAGAATCTTTCTTTAACGCCGTTAACATTTTCTTGTTCGAAAAAATAGAAAAAGTCAAGTTTTATTACTTTTGTCATTTATATATTTTATTATAAAAATTTTGAGTTAGTACGGACCAAGATCGGATGAAAAATGACAGCTCTATTCGAGATTTAGTGAATAAACATATGAAATTTTTGTTTTGCTAATTAAATAGACAGTAATTTAGTAGGTTCACTAATTTTCATCTGATATCAACAAATGACCCAATGTTAAAAAGGCAATTTATTTGCCTTTTTAATGGAATCCTCAGATAAGGAGTAGAATATGATGTTCTCTTTACAGATCAGTTTAAGTTGAGTGACACCTCAAATAATTGTTTTTTTTCTAATACGGTAACACTACACGAGCGAAAAAAATAAAAATAAATTTTTTTTACTAATAATGGTCCACCAAATCAAAAAAAAATATGAATCGGTCGAATCGGAAAAAAAAATTTTTCAAAATTGTACCCTTATGCAAGGAAAATTACAAAAATAGAGTAAAATTTGACTTTTGGTATTTTCACATAATTGATTATAACTCCGTTATTTATCCATCGATTTTTTTGATTAGTTTCTTGTTTTTACTGGGGTTCTTTAGACTTTTGCACAATGAAGTTTTTTTATTTTTACCGAATTTTTTTTCAAGAAAATATCCCAATTGAAAAACTTTTTTTTTCGATTTTTCAAAAGAAAAATCAAAATTTTTCGAAATGTTTATTAATAACGCAGAATCTAAAAATCTGATCGAAAAGTTAAGAATAAGGCGTTTATGTAAAATTTTATTACCTTTCTTTTGTTGTCTTACATGTTAAGCTGGCTTTTCTGGTTTACGAGATATCTTCTCTTCTTATACGAGCTAAAATTTTATGTTTATTTATATATTTATAAATATATATGTGGCCAAATTTTTCTCGAGAACGGATGCAGCGATTTTAATGAAACTTTATCAAAAGATGCACTCTAGCATAAAATGGAGAATAAACAAGGTTTTAACTTTATAGCTGCCCACTAGGGGGCGTGGCACCGCCCTAAAGTTTAAATTTCATCTGGTCATAACTTCCAAACCATTAAAGGTATTTTGATGAAATTTAGTACACATCTACTGACTATCAATATCTTCTAATGGACAGAAAGTGGGCGGAATCGAAGAAGTGCCACGCCCACTTTTTAGCCATTGAAAATTTTGATTTAATAGCCGTATTTTTTTTTGACGCGTATATACAATTGTGGATACCTTCAAATTGCGATAACTTTTGAACGGTGAGTCGTACGATAAAAAGTCCAAGGGTCTTTTTCAAGGAGAACCACATCCTCTACAAATAATTTTAATCTTTTGTAAAAAAAAAATAATTATTTAGAAGTTATTTAAAAAAAAGTGATTTTTTGCCATTTATCGGCGCTAGCCAGTTTTTATAAAATACCTCCTTAAAAATAATTTTTTTAAATATAAAATGAAAGAGAACGTGATTCTCCATAAAAAAGTTTCTTAGAGCTCTATTGTGTGACTTACTGTTCATGAGTTATCGCAATTTGAAGGTATCCACAATTGTATATACGCGTCAAAAAAAACACGGCTAATATTACTCGAAAACGACTCCAACAATTTTGATGAAAATTTAGGAGATGTTACCTCTGCAAACAAGGATTAATATAAAATATGCCGTTATATTGGGAAAACTCGTTGAAGGGCGTGGCACCACCCACAAAATTATAACTCGGTATAAAAAGTAATAATAAAGTTATCAGTCTGAAATTAACTGTGGGGAGCCTACTTGCTATAAGGCATCTCTGATCTTAAAGTGGGTGAAATATCGCCGTTGCGCGTGGAACCTCCCATACAAGCAAAATACGTAAAATACTATATCTCGCAAATTTTACGAGATATTTTAATGAAATTTTGTATGTAGGTACTGCTTATCAATGCCTTTTAATAACCGAAAAGTGGGAGGTATCGAAGAAGTGCCACGCCCCCTTTTTAACCATTGAAAATTTTAATTCAATATTACTCGAAAACGACTCCAACAATTTTAATGATAATTTAGGAGATGTTACCACTGCAAACACGGATTAATATGTGATGTAACGTTATATTGGGAAAATACGTTGAAGGGCGTGGCACCGCCCACAAAAAATATAATACGCTATAAAAAGAAAACCACTTAAGCAATCTTTCTGAATTTAACTGTAGGGCGTCTACTTGATATTAGGCACCTATGACCTGAAAGTGGGCAAAATATCCCGGTGGAATCTCCCATACAAGCAAAACAAATTAAATGCTATTTCTCACAAATGGTACAACATATTTTGATGAAATTTGGTATGACGGTCTGAATCATGAGTATCTAAAGCATAACGAAAAGTAGGCTTTGTTCAATAATTGCCACGCCCACTTTTTATCCAAATAAAAATTTTTGTTAATAACTCTGGTACAAAAAAACATTAGAATGAACTTTTTAATTCTTATATGCAGCCTTAAGAATCCGTCTCCATTGCAGAACTTTCATTACACCTGTAGGATTTTGGAATATCCTTGCTTGAATTTGAAGAAAACGTTGTATTCAGTCTTACAGCATAGCTACAAGATAAAGTGAAATTCGTTTTTATTAATAGCATCGAATAGCCACAATCTTCCTTATCAAAATATCCTTTCGGATTTTTACAATAGGACTCTTATTTTCCGAGTTATGATCCTTTGAAGATAAGATATTTCAGCCTCCATACAAAAGACGAAATATTTTGGGTGCGTGGCATATTCTATTTATTTATTTTAGGGCATTCTATTTCACCAAAAAAAATTTGAGTTTTTGATATTTTTCTATACCATTCGATGCTTTCCGAGTTTTTTCTTATTATTATTCTCATCGGTTAATTTATCATTTTGAAAAGAACATTAGAGGTGAAAAGGTACAAGTTTCATTACAAAAAATAGTTATGAATAAAAACATCCACTAGAAAAATAAAAAAAGATTGTTGACCGAGCAGGGATTGGTCTCCAGGTACTATGTGATTATATGAGATCATATTTTTCCACCCCATCAAAAACAGGAAAAGGGGGATTTCTCTAAAACGTCTCCGTAGAAAAAAAAAATATAGTTATTTTCGGAATCAGGGAGTCATTTTACATAAGAATTTTATAGTGGCAACCAGATCATATTTTTGCTGTAAACTAGTGTAATTACTCTTAAATAAATAAATAATTTATTTTCTACACAAAGGATTTTATTTAAATTTAACACATCAATTCAATGGAACTTTCAGCATTTTTAGCAAAAAATAAAAAAAAATGGTTGCTCTATCTTATAGGCTAATCGGTTTTTGCGTTTTTCTCAGTTTTTTTTTGAACTAGATATATCTGGTTTTGCCTTAAAAAAAAAAAAAAAAAAAAAACATTTACTTGATACAACAATTAAGTATAATATTTGAATTACCCAATTTGTTTTTTGCAGGTTTGAGGAAATGATATAAGTAGCGAACTTCCTTTACCGTTTCAAATATTCATTAATACTGCTTAGTTCGTGCCTAAGCCGACAGAATTTGTATTGTGCATCAAAATCAAAAATCCAATTTAGTTTGTGCATCACTACAGCTCTTACCCCATACACACACACGCACACACAAATACAGTGATTTCCACATAAAAGTTATGGTACTTAAGGATATGCACGTAAATGAAAACCTTACCATGGACAATCATCATCGCACTCCCACTTTTACCACACGTCGTGGCATTACGCTGTCATTTACCACGTTACTTCTCGTGGCAGCATTTTTCATTTGTACTTTAGTTGCGGTCAGTTTTATCATCTACAATTTCGCTACCTGTGAGCAATTAACCGCCGCACCAGGTGAGGACATAATATGCACTAGTGTCAATGTGAAACATTTGCCTAAATCCAAGGATGCAGATGGCGAAGCGGCATCTATTGGTCTCGATGGCAAAACGAAAACTAAAGATCAAATTGACGTACGTTTGCCGCGTGCCATCAAACCGCTTAAGTACAATATTTCAATTATACCATATCTGAACGATGGCAACTTCACATTCGAAGGAGAAGTCAAAATTCAAATTTTAGTTATCGAAGACTGCTACAACATAACGATGCATGCCACTGAATTGAATATCTCACGTAAAGATGTCACAGTACGACGTGTGATAGCGAAAGCCAACAGTGATAATGATGGTGACCTGATGAGAGTACGTAAACAATACCTGCTTGAGGCGAAGCAGTTTTTTGTCATCGAGCTGTATGACAAACTGCTGCGAGATACGATTTATGAGATAAGCATTAAGTTCGATGGTTTGCTGCAGGACTATTTACAGGGATTTTACAGAAGCTCATATCTAGTGCGCAACGAAACAAGGTGAGAGATTAGTAATGTTAAATTTCCTCCATTGTGTATTTTTTTATTTTTCATTATTTTCACAGGTGGATGGCATCAACACAATTTCAGCCTACTGATGCCAGAAAAGCATTTCCCTGTTTCGATGAACCATCGTTCAAGGCGAAATTCACTTTGAATATTGCAAGACCGGAAGGTATGGCGACAGTGTCTAACATGCCAATTGTTGCAACTCGAAGGGCGTAAGTTTAAAAAATTATGCTTTATGTGTTTTTGCTTTAAAATTATGTCTGAGGGTGTCAATAGTTTAATTACAGGTCTCAACACCAAACTTGGGATGGGTTCTAGTATAGCATTGCCATTTTTAATTAAAAGTACAAACATTATGCTTTTGAAAAAACATTTGCTTGAGTTTTTATATGTAATACGTGAACTATGGTGATTTTTTGAAAATTTGTGCTCAAAAATTCAAAATCTCGAAAAAAAATATATATCTCCGAATCTTTGTTATTTTTTTAAATAAGATGTGTGCTTATTCGAAATTCAAAATTTCAGCAGCAATTTTCAAAAAAAAAATTTTTATGAATTTTTTTCTCTTAAAGTTTTTAGAGGAGAAAATATTTTTATTTCTTTATATTTTGCAACGTTTTACAACAGTCTTATCAGTTCTAAGCTTTTAATGTGCTTTAATTTTGAAGATAGTTTTCTCAAAGAGAGGGTAGCAGGCAAGGGGTATATTGCTCCTTTTAATCCCCCTTGGTCTTTGCACTTTTTTAACTTAGACCTACCATATTGAAGCATTATACCAAATCTTTTAATTTGCTTCAAGTGGTTTCAGAAATATGACGGTTTTTATATTTATAGGGCGTGGTACCGCCCACTTTTTTACTGAACATTTTTTCTCCTTTTGCCCTTTGCATATGTATGTGGGGAGTCTACTTTAAAATAAAAAAAACACTTTCCGTTTTATTTTAGTTCAATTTTAATTAAATTCACTTTTCGATTAACTAAAACTATGTAAAGTAACATATTAAGGAATGAGAAAAAATATAAATTTAGTAGTGAATAATGTTTTTGAGTCGTATCGCGGTTGAACTTCTCGTATCAGTTGTCGTATCGTTTTCGTTGCTGCTATTCGACTAATTTAGTAAATATTTTACATTGTACATGGAATTTCAAACAAACGGTACATTGCACTTAAAATAGTTTGCTTGACGTTTTTGTAGAATTAAGGGGGTTGATGGGTTATCAATCCCACATGTATTGCATTTTATCTATCTGCTTTAAGCATTTTTGGAGCAATGATGAATCAGCCTTTAACAAGGCGCCTACTTTTCTAGTGAGGATTATTTGTTCTAAGGATCTTTAAAAATGTACCAAATTATATGTAATAGAGTTCGCCTTGTGGCCGAAATTCGACCATTTCGATTTGACCGTAAAATAAAGGAAAAAGTTTTTATACCCTTCCTTGGCCGATAAAACACAAAAAGCTTTTAATATTCTTCCTTAGGATTCGGGCTATCTGCATCGGTGCAACAGCTAAGTTGCAATATCGTACTTTCCATTTAGAGGCGTGTAGCTCCTACTAAATAGCAAACAGTTTTTGATATCTTTCTGTACCAAAATTCATAAAAATCAATCATGCTACCGTGCTATATAGTGCCAATTCTATATCTATACCAAATTTCATAAAAATCGTATGCAGTATTTTCGCCGTGAGAGGGTTTTTTTTTCATTTAGGGGCGTGGCACTGCCCACTGAAAAGATAATGGTCAAGTTATCGTTCCTAAGTGCTAACCCTATCTTCATACCAAATTTCGTTAAAATCGATGCAGCGGTTTAGCTGTGAGAGCGTTTTTTTCATTTAGGGGCGTGGCACCGCCCACTGAAAAACGTAATGGTCATATTATCGTTCCTTAGTGCTAACCCTATCTTCATACCAAATTGCGTTAAAATCGATGCAGCGGTTTAGCTGTGAGAGCGTTTTTTCCATTTAGGGGCGTGTCACCGCCCACTTAAAAAAAATATATAGTCCTATGCACTGCTCCTCCTCACAACCTTTCCAACAAAAAAAAATCAAGCAAATCGGTTAAGATTTAGGTATAGAAACAGGGACCTAACCGATTTCGTTTGCCTATTTATATATAAGTAGATATGCATCAAATATTTCCAGAGATATGACGAATTTCTTTTTTTTAGGACGTGGCACCGCCTACTTTTTTAGTGAAAATCATTTTTCCCAATAACTTATACATATTTACTAAATTTAATTTTTCTGTGGAAAAGAGTTTTGGAGATATAATTTGTTAATTGTTTGGGGCGTGGCACCACCCACATTTTTAGCCTATGACTTAGCCTTCTTTATACTATCACGATGTGAAAACTTCTTTAAAACCGATGAGTTAGTTTCCGAGTCAATAGAGAACAATTACACAAGCAAACAAGATCTCATTATCATAAAGTTTATTTCTGTTTTTCTCATAACTTGAAAACTATAAAAGATAGCTCGTAATTTATAACACATCTCCCAATTTAAGCATTGTCAAATGGAAATTAATACCCATTTTCAAAAAAAATTTCGACCACGCTTTAATTTTGTATGGCAGTTAGGCGTGGCCGTGGGCGGATTTTGTTCATATTCACAGATTTTTATTTCATTAATCTAAAATACTTCTGTACCAAATTTTAACAGCCTAGGTCTAATATTACTATTTGTGACCGCCGTTCCATACAAACCCTCCCACTGTGCGTTGGCCAAATTTTGGCAGAGTAACGTTTTGTAAATAAGTATGGTTTTTACCTCAATTTTATATTTCAGTAAGCCGCAAAAAAAGGTTTATTAAGTTGTTCTATTTTTATTAAATAAAAAATCCACAGTTGAAATGGACAAACATGCTTTTATCTAATCAAAAAAAAATTTGGGTCAAAAAACAAGACAAAATATTTAAAGAAATATTGTTTCTCTTTGATTTTTATTTTTAGATCTTTTCCACCGAATTATGTTTGGGACTATTTTGCAGAAAGCCTTCCCATGTCGACATATTTAGTTGCATATGCTGTATCCGATTTCGGTCACATTTCTACAGGTAATTTCTCTGTTTGGGCTCGTAAAGATGCTTTAGAGTCAGCACGTTATGCACTGGAAATTGGTCCATCAGTTTTAAGGTTTTTGGAAGAGTATTTTGATATACCATTTCCATTGCCAAAAATGGATATGATTGCTATACCAGATTTTCAAGCAGGCGCCATGGAAAACTGGGGCTTAATAACATACAGGTAAGAGTAATTCTTTTTTTATTTCATAAATATTTACCTTAACTTTAGTTGGGAGTTTGAAATGAAATGTTCATATCAAAGCTAGTTGAAGTCCTGCATATTAAGCGGTTTGACAAAACAGCCAAAATTCTTTAACAATAATTCTACCCAAATCATTTGTATGTATTACCAGGGAATCAACAATGCTTTTCGATGAGGGTATTTCGGCAACCACAAACAAACAGCGTATTGCATCAGTGATAGGACATGAGTTGGCGCATCAGTGGTTTGGCAATTTGGTAACGCCTAGTTGGTGGAATGATTTATGGTTAAATGAAGGCTTTGCTTCTTATATGGAATATGTGACTGTTGATGCGATTGCACCCAAATGGAAAACTATGGATCAATTTGTTGTAACTGAATTGCAAAATGTTTTTCAATTAGATGCGCTGTCTTCATCACATCAAATATCAACAGAAGTTTTTAATCCCGATGAAATATCAGATTTATTCGATCGCATCTCATATGCTAAAGGCGCAACGATTATACGCATGATGAGTCATTTTCTGACATCCAAAATTTTTCGGCGTGGACTTAGCAAGTACTTAAGAGAAATGTAAGTAATCGAGGCCATAGATATGAAAAAAACTGTAATAATTAATAGTGGTACCAATACCTTTATTTCCCACGTAAGCCTTAGCTTCAATGTATGATGAAAAAAAGGATGACAAAAAACTACATCAACTGATTATTTTATTTTCACGCAAAGGGCGAAAGGCTTTTGTATAGACTGGTATATCTGTGGCAACGTTTAATTGTCTGGTGTAAGTCTATAGCAATATTGAGTAAATGTCGACCTAAAATAATTATAGTTAAATTTCCATTTGTTCTGTGTGAAATTACTCTTTCGTTTTTGATATAAAAATGAAAGAAATTTTTTTCAAGAATTTAGGAAAAATCGGCCTTAGCTCCAATCGGATTAAGTTCATTTAAGCTGTTCTTATTTGTTGCCACAGATACATATGTATATAAAAAATCAACCTTAGCAAAAAACCTTACCTAAAGGAAAATGATTTAAAGTCAAATATGTTTCGGATATGTGGCGGATCCAGCATTGTCAAGAGGGGGGCCGATTGACTACATTTCTAGATAATAACGGAATGTTTTTAAAATCTTTACATAAAATTTTTAAAAAAATGTAATCACTTGGCTTGAGAGGGGAGGGCCGATCGGCCCCCCTTGGATCCGCCACTGTACACAGTACAACAATTCGAGGGGTACCCAATCTGAATTTGATCTCGATAACTTTTTTTTCAGAGTCGCTGATTCCGAATCTGGAAGCAGTTTTTTCAGCGGGATTGAATAGCCCTAATCCTCTTCGTTAATCCATAATTTTTACTTTTTCAATTAGATCATTGCTTTCCGAGATATCATCCATTGAAGTAAAGGTATCGCTGTTCTCTGTGAAGGACTAAATATATTAAATTTGTATACCTTTTTAAATGGATTATATATCGGAGAGTAATGATCCAGTTTAAAATCTAAAAGTAATTGTTTGAAGAGGAATTATAAGGGCCATTCAATGCCGCTGAAAAAAGTGAACTACACTATTTCCTCGAATTACGCCATATGTCGGAAAAAACTTTTTATGCACTTTAAATCAAATGCCGAGCTACATCAAAAATGCAAACAGAAGGCTATAGCAAACGAGATCAAGCTGCGCAAATGGGGATAGATTGGTCACACTTTCCGGAAACCACACAGCGAAGTTTGTCGCCAGGCTTTTGAGTGGAATCCACAAGGCAGTAGAGGACGTGGTAGACCCAAAACCAACTGGAAAAGGTCGTTGGAAAAGGAAATCCAAGAATCGGGAAAATCGTGGCAAGAGATCAAAGTCATTGCAAGGGATCGTGACAAATGGAGAGATTTCATATTGGCCCTATGCTCCTCCTAGGAGTTAAAGGAGAATACATACATACATACAAATCAAAGATAACTTGAATCTCAGATGTAATAGGAAAAAACGGTTGCCAGATTCGGAATCAGAGACCCTGAATTAGTCAAAAAAAAGTTATCGAGGTCAAATTCAGATTTTTGTATTGACTGGAATGTTTACTAGGGCTACAGATATTTTCTTGTTATCAATGTTTGATCAATTTTAGGTCATATAATTCCGCTGAGCAAAATGATCTGTGGCGTTTCCTTACAAATGAAGCGACCGCATCTGGGTTGCTTGACAATTCAACAACAGTGAAAGAAATCATGGATACTTGGACGTTACAAGTTGGGTATCCAGTTGTGACAGTCAGCCGTGATCCCACTACCAATATAATACGCATGGAACAGGAACGGTTTGTATTTGTTAAAGAACATAATACTACGAATGATTTACTCTGGTGGGTACCAATAACGTATACCACTGCAGAGGAATTAAATTTTGATAATACACGACCAGTAACATGGATACCACGTTCGAAAATATACGAAATTGAAAGTCGCAGTCTTATCGATGCAAAATGGTTTATTTTCAACATTCAACAAACTGGATATTATCGCACAAATTATGATGTAGAAAATTGGATTGCAATTATTGCACATTTAATGAAACCAGAACGGTATAAGGACATTGTACCAGCTAATCGTGCGCAGCTGATTGATGACGTTATGAACTTTGCCAGAAGCGGATATCTGCAGTATGACATTGCATTGAATCTGACACGCTATTTAGCGCATGAAGTCGATCATGTACCATGGAAGGCAGCCATAACAGCTTTCAATTTGATTGACTCAATGTTTGTTAACCAGGGTGATTACCATTTGCTTAAGGTACAAAGTGTTTTGAATAATACATAAAATTTAACGTATAATTACTCTGCTTTATGTGTACATACATTTTCAGAACTATTTGCTAAAGCTGTTAGACTTTGTTTATAACAAGATTGGTTTTGATGATTCTGGTGATGAAGAGGATATGCTTAAAATATTCAAACGAATAGAAATTCTTAATATGGCGTGTCACTTAGGGCATCCTAATTGCATTGCAGAGAGTATACGACATTTTCAAAATTGGATACAAGTTCCAAATCCAGACGCCAACAATCCGTAAGTTACATTAAACATAAAATTTGATTCAAAATTTTTAATCCAAGATTTCTAGAATTTCTCCAAACTTACGAAGTGTCGTATATTGTACAGCCATTCAATATGGCACAGAATCTGAGTGGAATTTCGCTTTTGAACGATATATGCAAACAATGGTCTCCAGTGAGAAAGAGCTTCTATTATCAGCTTTAGGCTGTTCTAAGGAACCTTGGATGCTTTTTAGATATTTGCGTCGAGCTATCGCTGGCGATGGCATTCGTAAACAAGATGTGCTACGTGTTTTCTTATCCGTTTCAAATAATGCAGTAGGACAACAAATAACATTCGATTTCATTCGTACCAATTGGCGAGAAATTAAAAAATAGTAAGTAACCGTATCTTCTGAAAGCAAATAAAATATATTTAATTACACGCAGTCATCTATAAGAGTTACAGATGGGGTTATTAAATACTGATAACATATGTCTGGCAAACATGAGCTCTTATCAATCTTGAGTTTCCAAATAGCTATATAATGCCTTGCAGTCTGAGAAAAAATTCGCGAGAATGATTCAAAGAGGATGCATTCCACCTTTTACTTTTTGAGAAATTTTAACTGGAATGGAAATGTAATCAAAAACCTTTGAATTTATTGACACATAGGTACATAGGGATATGAACCGATGAATGTTAAAACTGCACATTTTACATGAAACGAAAAAAAAAAAAAAAACTGTTTATGCGTACCCTTGTACCGCGTCTAGATTCTAATGGATTAATATGGATAAAGAAAATGTCAATATGAATCTATTTGGATCCATACAATCCAGACCACGAAACCTCTAGATTGAATACCAATCTATTTTAATCTATTTCAATCTAATGGATTGAAATGAATTTGAAAAATAAAAAATTAACTTATTATTTGAGCAATGCTTTCACTTTAAAAATGGTATTTACTTGATGTTTATGAAGTGCAGTAACAAAAAAGGTTTACATAAATTTAAATAATTGCAGTTGGATTAAAATGGATTGACATTGATCGCGTTTTTTTATACCCTACACCCAGGGTATATTCACTTTGTCTTTCCGTTTGTAACGCAGAGAAGGAGGCGTGGCAGATATAGAAAAGTATATATATTCTTGATCAGCGTCACTTCCTGAGTCGATATAGCCATGTCCGTCTATCTGGCTGGCTGGCTGTCTGTGCGTAGAAATATTTTTTACGGGAAAACTAACCAAGATAATTCAATGAAATTTGGCACACTGTCTCCGTCGTCAAAGCTACCTCGTGAGATTGAAAATGGGCGAGATCGGTCCATGGACACGCTTACCGCCCATACAAAAAACATATTCAAAATTCAACTTCAGGATTATTTTTCACGACAATGCACATAAATACTACGAATTTTAAGTGCAAGCTCTGAAAAAAAAGGTGATCGAATTCAGACAAGAGGGCGTGGCAACTCCCATATAAGCAAAAGCTTCAAAACGCTATACTGAACGCGTTTTTTGAGATAATCGAACTAAATTTTATTCTGACACTAATAACTATATATGCAAGCTCTGAGCAAAAACTTGGTGAAATCGTACAGGAGGGCGTGGCACCTCCCATATAAGCCAAAGTTTCAAAATGCTATACTGAAAGAGTTTTTTGAGATTATCCAACTAAATTTCACTCAAATACTAAGCACTATAAATGCACGCTGTGAGCTAAAGCTAGACAAACTCGGACTAGGGGGAGTGGCGCCTCCCAAACGAGAAAAATTTAAAAAATACTGTAGTGTAGGGTATTTAACGTTTGGCCAGGCCAAAGTTTACACCCTTACTAGTTCTAAGTTCATTCTTGGATTGAAAAGGACTCAAATGGATTGGAGTTAGGCTTTAATTCCTCGCAGGGTGCGATTGGCTCCTGCAATATTTCACGTCGCATTCATCGTGTTTTTCCATAGCACATGGTCTACGCTTGTCGCACCTTTTAGAGATAATATTAACTGAAGTAATTCGCGCTCTTGACAAACAAATATAATCTATTTTAATCTTTTATGAAAATGGATTAGCTTAACGATGTTTCGATCTGAATCCAGAAAGATTGATGGACTGCGCCTATTCCAATCTTTTGCAATAATCCATATTCCTTGGATTGAAATGCATTGATCGGATTCTGAATCCAAATCTATCCGAGCAATCTGGTACACAATTCTGGATCAGAATATGGATTCAGATAGATAAATAGAATGTTTCTTTTTTTATCCATTTAAATCTTTCGTAACAATCCATATTCCCTGGATTTAAATGGATTGATCCGGTTTTTAATCCAAATCTATCCGAGAAATCTGGTACACAATTCTGGCTCAGAATGGATTGTTAAAATTTAATCAATTTCAATCCAGACGCGGCACAAGGGCTGGCCAAACATTAAATACCCTACAGTGCAGTATTTTCAAACTTTTGCTAATAATTAATTTTGCACGCCCTCTTGTCCGAGTTCACCCAGTTTTTGCACAGAGCTTGCATTTATAGTTCTTAGTGTCTGAGTGAAATTTGGTCGGATTATCTCAAAAAACGTTTTCAGTATAGTGTTTTAAATCTTTTGTTTATATGGGAGGTGGCACGCCTTCTTGTCCGAGTTCTTCTAGTTTTAGCTCAGAGCGTACATTTATAGTCCTTAGTATTTGAGTGAAATTTAGTTGGATTATCTCAAAAACTCTTTCAGTATAGCATTTCTATTTATATTTTCTAAGAATTTTTTATAGATTATGTTCCCGGTAGACGGTTGATCGTGGGATAATTTGCCCCACACTAAAGACCATATACATAGAAATACGATAAAAACTCAAGGGGGAAAAAAGTGCATCACAAACCCTTCTGAAGTGCTAAGCGCTTTCACTCCGTTTTTTTTTTTTTTTTTTTTTTTTTTGTGTTCTGTATTTCAAATAAATAGTCACTGTAGGGATATAGTTCCTAGACATGTGGAGAGTTCCTACATATTTTTTATAAA
Source organism: Calliopum simillimum (assembly GCA_951812925.1). Classification (NCBI taxonomy): domain Eukaryota; kingdom Metazoa; phylum Arthropoda; class Insecta; order Diptera; family Lauxaniidae; genus Calliopum; species Calliopum simillimum. Next base: position 99,519,257 of record OX638368.1, on the reverse strand, counting down.
TTTCAATTTATTTATTTGAACTCTCCGCAATCGAATTTTCCTAGAAACTGAAGTAAAATACTTGTACGATATATCCACTTCAACATGCCAAGCTTGGAAAACTGGAATCCAAGGTCAGCAATCAAATTATGGGTGAATGATAAAGAACTTGGTAATTACATAACAATGCCCATCCTATTTCGATACAACTCTGGGCTCAGCCTTAACATTCTTTTTTATACTGAGAAAAAATCACAATTTTTAATTTATAACTAAATTACTTTATTTCTACTTACAGCTTGGGATCGGCTATGACAAATCTTAATACACTTTTATTCTTTGTTACCAAACGAATGAATACAAAATTTTTACTTGAGGAATTAGAGATATTTATCAAAAATGAATTGCATGAGAACAGTCTTCCCATTAAACAAGCCATTGAGCAAGTGCAAGTAAATGTCAATTGGATGAATAGCAACTACAAATCTATAGTCGAATGGCTAAAGCAGGATGCAATGAAATGAAGGAGCACATGTGCAGCAAAATACATAGATCGTTTTTATTTCAAATCTATTCATACAATATTCAGCAATGAAGAAAGCACAAGTATTTTTTAACACTATTAGCTGGAGACTTTTCTTTTACATTTAAACTTGTAGTTCTTTTATGTAGTCATAAATTAAACAAACAAAGCTTTTGTCCATTCAGTGTTTATAAAAATGCATTTTTTAATTATATATATTAATTAATTTTACTGTTGTAATAAAAAATTATTATTTTAATATTTTTAAAGTACTCATAAGAATGTTGTATAAATTTTATATGTAAATGTATAGTGAACTATTGTATAAAATAAGCATTAAAGTTATTTAAGATCTAATGAATTCATTTGTATTTATAGCAGTGTACTTAAAAGAATTATATGTATGTATATTTTTTAACAAAAATTAAATGCTGTCAAATATATAAATTTTTAAAAAGACTTTGCTTACTTTTTTTCTATTTGATTTTTTTTAGATTTAGCTTTGTTGAAATTTGTAAATTGCATCGTTAAGGGGACATTCGCCTTTTTAATTGAAAAAAAAAAAACACTTTAAAAATTTTATTATGAAAAAACTATTATATTTATTGACAAAATTTCTTTTGGACATTGTTAAGTATTGTCTAAAAAATATGAAAAAATTTTTATTTTTTTATTTTTAGTTTCCCTTGGGCGTCATCCAAAAGTTACTTTTTAAACGGTAGGATATGTTTTAGACCTCGTGTAACAGATTTTTGAAAAATTCAAAATGGATTTTATTCTTGAGACTCAAAACTATACAATAAGCCTCTAAAATTCATACTTTTTATAGTTTGAAATTTTTATACGAATATTTATGAAAAATGCGATAAAATTGCGTTTTTTGAGGGTAAGTCACCCCCGTAAAAAAAGGGGGGGGAAGGTATTTTTTAAAACTTTCAGAGGCTTATTGTTTAAAATTTTTAAAATCGGTCGAGTAGATTCGGATAAAAATGTCCTACCAGTTTGAAAAGTAACTTTTGGATGGCGCCCTCTACAGCAGCCAAGGGAAACTAAAAATAAAAATAATAAAAAAATTTTCATATTTTTTAGACAATATTTTATTTATATTTTTTTTTTCAATTACAAAGGCGAATGTCCCCTTAAATCCTACAAGTTTCCAACGGACGAAAGAGATTTTTTTTTGACAGCAATAGCAGGTTTCCACCCAAGATTTAAAATGGGCTATTTTAAATGCATGATTACTCAGGTGAGTTGCGGCTTAATCTCTTTTTACATCAACGGTGGAAACATGCTATTATACTGAAGTGATTGAGCCTTTATTTACCTCATTCATCATGTATTTAAAGTCAAATAAATATGAAAATTGCCGTAAATTACTAAATAAACCTTCGGTGGAAACAGGCTATAGGAGGTTTAAAATGATATTGAGCCGCAACTCACCTCATTTCTCTTCTCTTCTTGTACAAGCTAAAATTGTATGTTTGTTTTTTTTGTACTTATTTCTGTGCTAATATTTTTTCTCGAAAACGGCTACAGCTATTTTAATGAAACTTGGAATAGAGTTAGATATTAGTATACAATAACGAATGAGCTAGGTTTGAACGTTGTAAATGCTCACCAGGAGGCGTGGCGCTGCCCTAAATTTTAAATTTGATTTAGTCATAACTCGCAAACTATACAAGATATTTTGATGAAATTTGGTGAGCGGATACGACTTGATAATACCTTGTAACAGACAACAGTGGGCGGTATCGAAGAAGTACTACGCCCCCTTTTTAAATATTGAAAATTTTGATTCAATATTACTCAAAAACGACTCCAATAATTTTAATGACAATTTAAGAGATTGTACCCCTAAAAACAAGTAGCACCGCCCACAAAAAAATTATACGCTATAAAAAGAAAATCACTAAAGCAATCTTTCTGAATTTAACTGTAGGGAGTCTACTTGCTCTTAGGCACCTACAAACTGAAAATAGGCGAAATTCGCCGGTGCGCGTGGAACCACCCATACAAGTAAAATACATTAAATACTATTTCTCGCAAATGGTTCGACATATTTTGATGAAATTTGGTATACGAATCTGGATAATGAGTATCTGCTTACTTGAAATTGAAGAAAACGCTGTGTTCAGTCTTACAGCGTAGCTACAAGAAAAGTTTAAATTCTTTTTTATTAATAGCATCACTCTTCCTTATCAAAATATATTTTCTGATTTTTCTAACCCATCACTGCCCAACGGGAACCACGATAGATAGAAGGCTGAAATTTTTAGGAGTTATAGACCTGAGGCACCGCTGGGCATTAATGGGCTAATATGATTCTTTGATGATAGATATTTCAGCCCCCATACAAAAAACGAAATATTTTGGGTGCGTGGCATATCCCATTTATTTATTTTAGGGCATTCTATTTCACCAAAAAAAAAAATTAAGTTTATTTTTCTGTACCATTCAATACTTTCCGAGTTTTTTGTTATTATAATTCTTATCGGGTAATTTATCATTTTGAATGCATAACCATTAGAGGTGAAAAGGTACGAGTTTCATAACAAAAAATAGCTATGAATAAAAACATCGACTAAAATAATAAGATCAGATTGTTGACCGAGCAGGGATCGGTCTCCAAGTACTCATGCATTAAACGTCAACTAATAGGGCTATTTCGGCAACAGTCTCAAAGCTGTCAAACAGCTTACCACAGTCTTAACTAAAACAAAAGTCGTAACTAAGATGTTTTGGTATTCCGGTAGCACTTAGAAAGCTCTTATCTATCTTTATAAAGGCGATTTTTAAGACCTGCTACCTAGGAATACTTACAACTGTCATAGAGCTATAAGTTGCTTGCTTGGATTTTGATTATGTGAAAAAGTGAAGGATAAAAAAAAAATCTTATTTTTGTGTCAGTCGGTATTTTTGCAGCGCTATGATGGATGCAGAAAACAATTTTTTCAAAGAATTAATTTGTTGTTATGTAATTTAAAGAGCTGTTATAAATTATGTGAAAATTCAAAAAATGGCTCCTTTGGAGACTTCAAAAAGAAAATAAATACATTTCACCTAACTGTCATACAGAAGAAAATTACGGATAAATTCGCCAAAAATTTTTAAATAATTTTTGTTTTATTAGTATGACCAATGTAAATGTGAATAAAAATAAAAAATTATATAGAAAATAAAGTTGCTGTTTTAAAAAAAATATATGTAAGTATATATATTATGTGAATAATGAATATTCTGCTCTCGTGACCACCCATTGCTTTACTTTAATGTTTACTCCTTTTTTCAGCAAACCCTATTATTTTATATTTTTCACGCTTCATAAATTACGTCGCACGAATTTCACGATTTTTGGACCCTCCACCTTCCCCCTATTTGTGACATCACACTCTGACCTTTTGTACATTAAAGGTAAATGAACAGTTTTTTTTAATGCTATCCGCCCTGTTCCCAATTTCACTTTCACGTGAAAGTGGGTATAAAGTGGAATGCAACTCTTTCTCAAAAGAAAAAGAAAAAAAAAATACACACGTATACGCTCCAGAGTTTTTCCCTTTTTTATCGAGTAATTCTAATTTTTATTACAAATGTAATATTGTAAATATTGATAAAATAAAAAACTCTAACTAAAAAAATATTTTTTTCGATGACATTGTGTGACATCTTACTTTCCAAGACCCCCAGACCCCCTCTGTCACACTTTGTCACAAATTTGTGAACCCCCACTCCCCTAAAAGTGTGACGTAATTTATGAACAGCCCCTTACAACTCAAATACTTGAATGACGGCTTGAGATTTCAACAAGAATGATAGTTTGACTGGTACCAACAATCATTCAAGACTGCCCGTTGGTCATTACACTTTATTTTCCCGCTGGGAAAGAAATGTCAACAACAGCTGATAAAACTTTTGGGTCAATTCCAACGTTCCACTTTGAAGTACAAGGTCGATTCCAAACGTTCCACTTTGACGTGTGTTTATTTCAAATTTGGACGTGTTAAAATAAAAATTTGTTTCTTTTTGTAGATTTTTTTTTAATTTGATATAAAAATGTTCCTTAAACCATATAAATTAAAAAGCAATGTACTGCTTAAAGGTTCAGAAAGTAAGCGATTACGGCAGCGAGTTGAACAGGCATTTCCTCATCTGACTTCAGATCAAATGCAACAATTACTACCAAGCAAATCAAACGTGTCCGCGTTGAAAATAGTCACTCATGGCGACTTTACAACAAACGCTTTTTGCATCGACAAGTTACCAATGTTTTTTGAAATTGAGGGTGGCGCTTTAGCGCCATCATTATACGCGCTCTGGTTGGTACCCGAATTGCTACCATACTTTACCACTTTTCCGGCGGTGCTTCCAAAACTTGCGAATGGAGCAGATCTTATGTTACCAGGTGTGGTGGCTCAAGGTACTGGTATGAATATGTATGGCCGTTACAAGAAAGGGCAATTAGTTGCGGTAAATCTGACATCAAATGTCGCGGCAGTGGGGGTTGGAATATTGCCACATTCTAGTGATGATCTTTACATGTGTGGTGGACGTGGCTCTGCTGTCAAAATGTTACATTTATTTGGAGATAAACTTTGGGGACACGAGCCTGTATTAGCTCAACAAGTGCCAAATCACAAACCTGCAGATTTGACTGAGGAAGATTTTCCTGCCCTCGGGACGACGAATAAAAACACAGAAAAAAAGTTGAAACCAGAGCCCACAACATTAGCTGAAATTTTGGCTACAAATAATAATGATACAGTTGTAAATGCCACAGTTGGTTCGGAACTGGCGGATGTGTCTGATTTGAAAGATAAAGATGAAGAAAGTAATCAGGAAATAACAAAATCTAATAATGAGGCAGCAGAGTCAATACCAGACGTGATTTTGAAAAATGCATTTTTGGCCGCACTTAAAAACCATGGCAAAACTTTACAATTACCGCTACTTACTAGTAATTTTTACCGTCTTTATGTCGTACCAGAAGCAGCGGAGCAAATCGACTTGAAGAAAACGAAATATAAAAAACTTTCCAACTTTCTTGCTGAAATGATTGATCAAGGTTTTTTGGTAGTACGTGAGGAAACTAAGGGTGTAGACAAAATTACTTCTATCGATCTTGAGCACCCAGAGTTGGTTAATTTTATAACAGACTATAAAAAACCAACGTCCACAGCTCCTGATGGTCAAAGTCAACCATTATTTCACTCGGAATTAACTGAACTTTATATTGTTACCGATGCAGTTGCTCCTTTTTTTACGAAAATGAATTTTAAACGTGGCGAGGGTATTCCAACTGGACAAATAATAAAAATTGTCAGGGAATACGTTAGTAAAAATAATCTGCTCACATTGGACAGTAGCACGAAATCAATACAATTGGATGCTTGCTTACAAGAGATTTGTTCGTGTTCGTCGGCACCTCTTGGTAAAATAAGCAAATTGATTTTAGAAAAAATGGATCAGTCTTATCAAATGGTCAACGCAAAAGATACTGGATCGAATTTACCCTTGATTCAAATGTCACTGGCGACAAGATCTGGTAACAAAAAGGTTACATTAGTAAGCAATGTTGAATGCTACGGTATTATTGTGCCAGAGTTTATTAAGCTGTGCAAACAAGGTGCTGCTGCAAGTACAACTATTGTTAAACTGCCGAATCAAAAGCGTGAACAACTACAAATCCAAGGCAATCAAATACGATTTGTTTACAACTTGCTAACGGAGACATACAAGGTGCCTGGGAAATGTATTCTCGGCTTAGAGTTAGCCAAAGATGGCAAAAAAAATAAAAAGAAGTGATGTGAACTGCAGGCCAAGTGAAGTTGTAGTGAGATTAATAAAAACTATTGTTTTTGCATTTATAATTGGAAAACAATACAAAAGTTATTCGTAAATTTTATTTTTGAAAGCATGTTGTTCTCATTGAATTTGTTGAGATAAATTAAGCCGGACGTTTCAGGAACACCGCAATAAAAAATTCAATCGTGACCAAGCACGCAATAGCACTCAACTTTCAACTAAAGATTAATCCTTAAGAAAATCCAAACCCAAATTTTTTGTGATAAATGAATAATTTATTTAAACGTATGATGATAATTTGCAATTTCTTTTATGATTACATCAATTTCACTAGAAGAACAAACCACAATTGTTCATTATTGAAAAGGACCCGATAATTAGTTTTGAACTTGCAACTATATATTTAATTAACAATTTATTTCAATAATTTATTTTCAAAGTGTGCTGAATTTTTTCAGTTAGCAATTAAAATACACATACATGTACGTGTATACTTTGTAGCCTGCACATAGGTTTACTTAGCTTTGCCTTGTGCGGCCACAGCCTCCATGGCCTTTCGAACTGTTTCCTCATCGCCTAAGAATTTCATTGATACAACAGGCTTAAAGTTTTCATCCAACTCGTAGACAAATGGAATGCCAGTAGGAAGGTTTAGCGCCATAATAGCCTCATCCGAGAGATCTGTAGATGAGAATGTTATTTGAGTGTTTCAACTAAGTTTTTTTTATGGCCACTATTACGTATGTAAACTTAAACTGGCATCTGCGGACACCAAACTGCGCGATAAGTTGTCATATCCCATAGTGACCTAAATTATCATTAAAATTCAATTAAACTTACTATCCAAATGTTTAACAATGCCGCGCAAACTATTGCCATGTGCAGCAATGATAATCTTCTTGCCCTCTTTTAGCTGTGGAATAATGGTATCATTCCAATAGGGCAGCGTACGACCAATCGTTAACTTCAGAGATTCAAACATTGGAAATTCGTCGGGCTTAGGACCATCTGCATAACGTGCATCCTTCACAATAATATCATAATAGGCATGTCCTGGCTCCATAGGAGGTGGTGGAATATCAAAACTACGTCGCCAAATTTGTACCTGATCTTCACCATATTTAGCAGCGGTCTCAGCCTTATTAAGACCAGTCAAACCACCGTAGTGACGTTCATTCAACCGCCATGTCTTGCAGATGGGAATTCCCTCTTGACCAGACTCCTTCAATATAGATGCTAGTGTGACTTGCGCTCTGGTCAAAACAGAGGTGTGTGCAATGTCAAACTTAAGGCCTGCCTCCTTGACTGCTTTACCAGCTGCAGTTGCCTCAGCACAACCTGATTTTTTTGAAATCAGGAATTTTCTTTAGCGATTATGCCACTGAAATATTGGTGTCAATTGTTACTTACCTTTTTCGCTTAAATTGGCATCGAACCAACCGCAGAAAAGATTTTTTTGATTCCATTCGGATTCACCATGGCGTACCATAACAATCTTATATTTCGCTGTCATTTTGCTGCTACTGGGTGAACACTTTTGTTGCAGTTGACGAAAAATTAATTTTTTCTGAAAATGCAATTCACAAAACGTCCGCCGAAGGAATTGGGGATGAAGACTTGGTTTGACAGGCGGTGTAGAATACCAACAGCACAAAGTAATTGCCAATTTTGACCTTACCATAGCGACAAGGTTATTTCGAAAAATTTTGCAATTTTGACAGTATAAAAAAAGTGCTACCCATAATACAATTAACAGATAACGTCAGTAACTGACACTTTTCTTGTTCTTTTTTGGTAGCAAGTTCTGTCAACAACAATTTTACAGTTTTCTAATTTTGACATTTGCCCTAATTGACAGAACTTGCTATAGTGAGGTCACACGAAGGACACGGGGGGATTTGGATTCGGCGCATTGAAATACATAAAAAAATATTTAATTTAGTTCAATATAAATTTTTTAATTTTTATAACTGCAATTTTTAGCAATTATTTCAAGATTTTGAGAATGTATGAGCCAAACGGACCTTGGACTCGGATTCAGCGCACCAAAATACACATAGATAGATGGGTCTTGTCAAACGTACATGGCATTTTTTTATTTTGTGGGCCGGTGTAATTTTACACTTCTATTTTATTCAAAAAATAAAAGAAAAACAAAACAAAAAAAAAAACAAAACAAAGGAAATTTATTTATTTTTTTTTAACTACGAGGGCTGCTAGATATATTTCTGGCCTAATAATGAAAATGCGAATATTTATCGTCAAAAATGGTTTTATTGTGTTTCAAAGTATTCTCCAGCATGATTTATACACTTTTGCATGTGCTCAAACCAATTTTCGAAGCACTTTTCCCACTCCGATTGAGACACCTCCAAAACATGGTTTTTGAAGGCTTCATCAGCATCTTCTGGCGACGAAAATCATTGACCACGCATTTTTTTCTTGATGTTCGGGAATAAAAAGAAGTCATTGGGTGCCAAGTCAGGGCTGTACGGCGGATGACCCATAAATTCGACGTTTTGGCTGGTCAAAAAGGCGCTGGTTTGAGCCGATGTGTGAGAAATCACATTGTCATGGTGAACAATGATTCGTCTTCTCTTGTTCGTTTTTCGAATTTCTCCGAAGACTTCAGGCAAACAAATTATGGTGTACTACTCAGAATTGACCGTCCTACGTTGCTCAAGCGAAACAGTCGCCATATGATCAGTTTTGCCGAAGAAACAGGCGACCATTTGCTTCGAAGTGCTTCTTCCACGAACAACTTTCGTTGGATTTGGTTCGTCTTCGAAGACCCACACGGTTGATTGCTGTTTTGTTTCGGGCTCATACGCATAGATCCATGATTCGTCATCTGTGACGATCTTATAAACGTCTTTTGAAGCACCGCGATCGTATTTTTTCAACATTTCTTTGCACCAATCGACACGAGCCTTTTTTTGAGCGATTGTCAAATTGTGCGGGATCCAACGAGAAAAAACCATTTTTACGGCCAGGTGTTCATGCAATATCGAATGTATTGAAGTGGAACTAATGCCCAAAGATGCTTCTATCTCGTGGTGTGTCACATGATGATCTTGCATTATCAGTTCATGCACGGCATCAATGTTCTCTGGCACAACGGCCGTTTTTGGACGACCTTCACGGAATTCGTCTTTGAGCGAGCGTCGGCCACGATTGAATTCATTAAACCAGTTTTTCACAGTGCTATAGGATAGTGCTTCATCGTCATACAAAGATTTAAGTTCATTGATGCACTCTTGTCGTGATAATCCACGCCGAAAGTTGTGAAAAATGATCGCACGAAAATGTTCACGAGTTAATTCCATTTTTTTGCCAAATTGATTTTTTCAAGTCACTGTAAGCAACACAAATGATGGTCGTACATTAAAACGTTCTGAGTACGTTTATGCTAAACAATGTCAAACTTTCCAATGGCAATGTCAGATTGCACCTAGCAACACTTAGTGTTGCCTAGGCCAGAAATATATCTAGCGGCCTACGTAAAGTACAATAAGACAAGATATCTTTTATAGTACACTATAACTAAACCTAATAAATAAAAGTGTTGAACACTTATTAAACAATTTTGATTTAACAATAATAGAAGCAAGATAACTAATTCTCGAAACTAGATCGCAATAAAGCATAATGCAGTTTAAAAATTAATTTATTCAAATCACACGACGTACGTCAAAAGTTGGGCAACTTTTGTACGTTGCATTGGCGTAGACGTACTGATTTGGTCACACTTGATATTAGCTCTGTTTGACAAACTTAGATCAGAGTAGAGCAGAGCAGAGTAGAGCAGCTTTTGAAAAATGTCATGTTACTTTTAGAGCAGGCTAGAGTAGAGTAGAGTAGAGTAGGGTAGAGCAGAAACTTCAAAAAACACAAAACAAGCAACTTTGAGAAAATCAGCGAAAATTTAGAAATATTTACATTTTTTACGTTAAAAAAAAAAATATAAATATCAAAATTGACGACAAATTTGATTTTTAACTTAGCTGTCAATTTAAGTAGTTTTGATTTTAATGGTCCTGGAGCTTTGAATAAATGGTTTAGTGCGTCACTTAGGACAAGGCTTTGCCAAGAAGATTCTTCAGTTTTCTGCAAAATGCAGAACAGTTGAACAGTTTCTTCTTTTCATTATTTAATTTATTAAGGCGTTATTTAGTAGCCAAAAAATTTATTGTTTCTAAAATATAACGATTAAAAACAAATTAATTTTACAACTTTAAATTTTAGTTTTAAAATATTAAATATTGGATTCAGTCTGCATATTGTACCTACCATAAATAATTACAATAAAAAAGAGCAAATCAAGAAAATCATGACATGTTTTCAGTTTCCAGGTTAGGTTTGCAAGTTTTAAAAACTGATGCTAATGGAAATCACTGAAATAAATTAATAAAAAACAGTGGAAACATCAAAATATGCACTATAAATTTTTTTAAATGGGTCTACAGCAACAATTTGTCATTTTTGAACACAGTTTATCACTAAAAAATGGGTTTTGACCATTTATTACAATGTTTTACTTGAAATATTTTTTTTTAATTAAAAATAAGAGTCTCTGTTGAAAATAATAACAATCTGGTTTCAGTAAAGTGATTTTGTTCCTGTCATAAAATTAAAAGGTTCTTTTCAAGCTCACATTAAGCTTCAGCAAAAACCAAAATTATTAAACTATCCGTTTTTGTTTTATAACAATTGACATTTGCAAGTCATTTTCAATTCCGCACGATGTGCACTCGTTGAAATTTGTTCTTAACTGACTAAGGGATGATTTCACAATGTTCAGTTAAGCCTAAACGGGAACTTCAACTGGAACTTTAACATTAAATTTCATGCAAATCTTTTGTTTATCTGAAAGTTAAATTTTAACTGAAAATTTTTTATTGCATTTACATAGTCAACTTTACCATCAATACAGCAGAAAGTCAAACAACTTTTTTTTTCGGCAAACGGTCATTTTCAGATTGATGAAAAAAAGTGAACTTGGCATCACTGAATATTGATGGCTAGACTGAATTCTTGACTTTCTATCTGTCAAAAGACTAGAAAATTTTGACATTTTCGTAGTTTAAGAAGAAGCAGCATTTGTTATCGCTGCAACCAGGGCAATTCAACCATGGTGCAAACCATGGTTGAATTATTGAATCATGGTGCAAACTCACAAGAAGGGCACGAGCTCGTAGGGCACGTTCAATTTCTGGGCAAGCGAAAGGAAGTGGTGCTTTCATTTCCCTCCGTTTGCCTACAAATTTGACGTGCCCTACGAGCCCGTGCCCTTGTGAGCTTACACCATGATTCAATAATTCAACTATGATTTGCAGGCAAACGGAGGGAAATGATAACACCACTTCCCCCCGCTTGCCTAGAAATTTGACGTACCCTACGTGCCCGTGCCCTTCGTGTGAGTTCGCACATTATTTCGAAAAATTTTACAATTTTGACAGTTTAAAAAAAAGTGCTACCAATTTCCGAAAATTCGTACAAGTTTTGATGCATGCAGAACTGTCAGAAAACCTTGCTGTCAACCAACAATGAATGCAAGATTACGACATGCTTGTTCTTATTTACATTTTTTTCGTGAACATGGTTAGAGTGCAGTAATTTTGTCGTTAAGGGTGCAGACCTTATAGTCTGATTCCACCGCAGATTTAAAAGCTGATTTAATGCAGTTTCTGGACTTAGCGCTAAATCTGGGCGGTGATCCCAGGATTTACCATACAAAAATAAATCCGAGATTTAAAGTTAAATCTGATATATCAAGTTAAATCTGTGCCTTAAGGGTTGTCCACACGTACAGTCTGAAGCGAACGGTCCATTCAGTACGTCGAATACGTCACGTCGTTTTTTTCAACTGACTGCGACGCATTTGACGGAGAAGCCTGGCCCAATGAATACTTTCAAAACGGATTAAAACATCACAATTCTTTTTATAATATTAATTTCAAATTTTAATTTTACACTTGCACAGCCGACGTACGTCGAAAGTTGGGAGTTGGGCAACTTTTGTACGTTGCGTTGACGTAGACGTACTGATTGGGTCACACTTGATATAAACTCATATTTTTAACTTAGCTGTCAGCCGAAAAAAACGCCGTGACGTATTCGACTTACTGAATGGACCGTTGCCTTTACCTGCGCAAAACTACACAAGCAAATCTGTGCAGTTTTCAGTAAACTTAATTTTCATCGCAACATGACGTGTAGCAAAAATTTTATTTTCATTTGATTTTTTCTTTTGTATATTTTCAAAAATAGATATTTTCATTTCTTTTATCTTCATGACAGAGCTATCGCATGCAATATAAATGCATTTGAAGACTGCATTTTAAGCGACAGATTGAAGACACGGCCTGTACTCCGTCTACACGATCCAACTTGCCTGCGCAAGCTTAGTTTGCACAAAAAATCTTTGGAAATTCAATGAAAGCACAGGCCGCACTTTTGAACTGTGCAAACTTGATTTTTGCTGTCCACACGTACAAACTTAACTGCACAAACCAGTTTGCGCAGGTAAGTCTTGAGGTATAACTGTGCGTGTAGACGGCCCTTTAATCTCAGCAAGGCTACCGATTTTGGCAATTTTTGACCTAGTGACACCTCTGGAACTTTGACAATTGGCATTAACACAAAGCAAATGCAAGATAAATATTAAGAAGAAAATGAAATACAAGTTTAATTCTACTGCTCCTGACATTTACTGACAGAAATCAATCTATTTCGGCCGGTGGAAACGGGTAGGATTTAATTATATGAGCACAGCTAAACCTACGGTGGAAACAGGCTATTACTGAGAAAAATAAATCTGTTGCTATCGGAGGAAATTGAATTTAACAATGTGATTTACAAATCTCAGCACAGCTCAATCTCCAGTGGAAACGCAGTATATTATACGAAGTGCGAAATTTCCGCGGCTTGAATGAATCCTTCCATTCGTGCCAATAACACAGTCCATCGTTTTTGAAGAAGTTAAAAAAGTATGAAATGAGGGCAAGTAATTTTTATAGATTTTTGATCGCTGAATCTGAATATGACCTCCGATATGCTCCATCACGTCTGAGATCCGAGTTATCCTTGATTTAAAGTGCAAGAAACGCTATTTTCAGACACATGGCGTACATCCTGAAAGTAGTCTAGATCACTTTTGACAGAAGTATTGAATAGCCCTGAGCTTCCGCTTTAAAGCGAACTTTTAACTTTTTCAATTGAATTATTAGTTTCCAAGATATCATCGATTAAAGTAAAGGTATCGCTAATCCCTGTAAAGGACTATATTCAATTTGTATACCTTGACTTCAATGGATGATGTCTCGGAAACTAACGATCCAATTGCAAAAGTTAAAAGTACTCTTTAAAGAGGAAGCTCAAGGCTATTCAATGCCGCTGTCAAAAGTGAAATAGACTGTTTTAACCCTTTGACGGCCATAGGGACATATGTGTCCCAAGACCAAAAATAAATTATATTTAAATAATTAAGAAACAGATATATGTAATTTTGACATTTATCATATGATCATTCTAATGTGACAGTTTGTGTGGTGCACTATTGCTATACTTTACAGCAGAATTTATAGGTGTTTTATAGTGTGAAATAATTGTTGTCAGGTTAGTAAATTGTTGTTTTATACATTAATTGAACCATTATATCATAAAATTCAAAATGGGACACCGGTGTCCCTATGGTCGTTAAGGGTAACTTTTCAACTCACTTTTGTACTACAATTGTACCAATTTCACAGGCAATCAGATAAAAAATTTAATGAACCTGTTAGTAGACATATGTAATGTAACGTACTTTTTGACACTGAATTCGGATCTGAGGCCAGAATTGCTAATACACAACAGAATTTTGAGATATCTGTGTTTGAAGCTGAGAAAGCGCTGTTTTGAATCTTACGGCGAAGTTCCAGGAGATGATGTAGTTTAATTACTTTCCGAGTTATCACCCTTTTAAATAAGGGCATCTTTTCCCCATATAAAAATTTATGGGGAAAAAGTCACCCTTAACGACCATAGGGACACATATTTTAAAATAAAAATTTAAAAAATTTTAACGGTTTTTCTGGAATTTTCTGGTACATATGTTTTCTGGACGCCCAAAGACCATTATTAATAGCTAACATGGTTGCATAAACTCCCGATTCCTTACGGTCCTGAAAGGGTTAAGGATGTACGCCATGTTTGAAAATAGCGTTTTCTGCACTTTCAATCAAGCATAACTCGGATCTCAGACGTGATGAAGCAAATCGGAGGCCATATTCGGATTCAGCGAACAAAAATCTATAAAAATCACCTACTCTGATCTCATACTTTTTTTCATCGCAGGACTGTGTAATACAAAGTCCGCATTTATACTAGGAAATTCTATGAAAGAAATTTTTGTCTATTCTCTTTTGTGAATTTCTCTTGCGTTTACACACAAAAATTAAAATTTTTCTGTTTCAAATTTTCAAAGGCGCTTCTTTTTGAATCTGACTCATTGTTCATGTTTGGTGTAACTACTATATTTAGATTAAATCATCCGTTCTACCAATTACCCCACTTAAAACAGATTCTTGTATTTCTGGAATTTCAAAATCACTATCAGATACACTCTTAGGCCCCAATTGCGGTTGTCGATTTGCGATAAAATCGATGGCGCTCATTATTAACTATTTTTTGATTAAATTCAATAACGTAAAAATTTTAGAAAAATTTCACTTTTTCCCTTTTTGTTTTCTGTCTTGTTCGATTTTGACGTTTCTTTTTACGAATGATTTCATTTGGTATGTTGGCAACGCGCTCCCTGTCAAAGTACAAAGAGGAGAAATCTTACCGTAACTTTTCTGTCAAAGTACAAAAGAGGAGAAATCTTACCGTAACTTTCCTGTCAAAGTACAAAAGAGGAGAAAACTTACCGTAACTTTTCTGTCAAAGTACAAAAGAGGAGAAAACTTACCGTAACTTTTCTGTCAAAGTACAAAAGAGGAGAAAACTTACCGTAACTTTTCTGTCAAAGTACAAAAGAGGATAAAACTTACCGTAACTTTTCTGTCAAAGTACAAAAGAGGAGAAAACTTACCGTAACTTTTCTGTCAAAGTACAAAAGAGGAGAAAACTTACCGTAACTTTTCTGTCAAAGTACTAAAGAGGAGAAAACTTACCGTAACTTTTCTGTCAAAGTACAAAAGAGGAGAAAACTTACCGTAACTTTTCTGTCAAAGTACTAAAGAGGAGAAAACTTACCGTAACTTTTCTGTTAAAGTACAGAAGAGGAGAAATCTTACCGTAACTTTTCTGTCAAAGTACAAAAAACGAGAAATCTTACCGTAACTTTTCTGTCAAAGTACAAAAGAGGAGAAATCTTACCGTAACTTTCCTGTCAAAGTACAAAAGAGGAGAAAACTTACCGTAACTTTTCTGTCAAAGTACAAAAGAGGAGAAAACTTACCGTAACTTTTCTGTCAAAGTACAAAAGAGGATAAAACTTACCGTAACTTTTCTGTCAAAGTACAAAAGAGGAGAAAACTTACCGTAACTTTTCTGTCAAAGTACAAAAGAGGAGAAAACTTACCGTAACTTTTCTGTCAAAGTACTAAAGAGGAGAAAACTTACCGTAACTTTTCTGTCAAAGTACAAAAGAGGAGAAAACTTACCGTAACTTTTCTGTCAAAGTACTAAAGAGGAGAAAACTTACCGTAACTTTTCTGTTAAAGTACAGAAGAGGAGAAATCTTACCGTAACTTTTCTGTCAAAGTACAAAAAACGAGAAATCTTACCGTAACTTTTCTGTCAAAGTACAAAAAAAGAGAACACTTATTTTTTTTTAGTTGAAAACTAAACTATTTAATTTTAATTGTTCTATTATTAATTGTTGGAAACGAAATGCAACTTTCAACGCCAAAAAAGCTGCTTGGTGCTCATAGCATTTCTGAAGACGAACTGATCCTAACCATCAAACATTTTTAGCGGTTTTTACAGCATTAGCAACACTGACTGTCAAGCGAAGGAAAAAGCGTGAAAATCATGCGAAAAACAAAACATAAAAGGGCGCGAGAACATCAAAAGCAGAAAAATATCGCTGTTTTTGTGTGTAGTGTTAAATTTCCTTTTTTTTATTTATTGTGCAAAGTAATTAATTTAAACTTGCACGTTAAGGTATTGCAGTGTCTAAATGTGTTCGATTGTAAGTAAATTTAGTTTATTTTTTATAGGAAAATGCTTGAAGATCATCTCATGTCTGTTGATAACGATTCTCCAATGAAAAAAGGCTCTGCCGCCACTGCCAACCTTGACTGTTCAGCGTCATCAACAGTTTCAATGGATATAAAGCCGACCAAATTTACTTGGGCTGAAGAGGTTCTTCGCGCAGAATATGGCCACGATAATTCTAAGGTAAGATTAAACAAATCCAATAGTTCTGGTGGAATAGCGCTTAACTTAAGTTTTAAATTTTTCAAATAGTCTCGCTCTTCGATCAATAGCAGCAATGACAGTATCCATGAAGAAAAAGATGTAAAACAAGAACCTGCTGATTACAAATGCATTGAAATTAAAGAAGAAGTATCAGAAAATCGTGAAATTGCGCTGGATTTCATTGGTAAGCTGAAGTTTTTCTATTCCATCTTAACAGAAAAGCGACGGTGTAGAACAAAAGTATTGAAAAACATTTCTTAGGAGTCGTCTATCACACGCATAACCTCTGTTGTCGAATTCTTGATCGTGCAGTAGTAGAAATAATACTAGCTTAAATAGAATAGAGTAGTATGTTAACAACTCTAGCAGTTAGAGAGGGCAATTTTATTGTGAAAAATTAATATTTCGAAACAAGACTGCTGTTTAACCTAAAATCATTCTGAAATTATTGAACAACTCAAATTTTTGTAGACTATAATGACCGTCACATTTTCCCATATTCAGGTCTGTTCTGTAATCCGTGTGGTTTCAATATGTTTTCACTAAAGACGCTTTTTGATGAAAATGGCGAGTCACGATAAAAAGCAATACATTTTTTTTTTGTGGAGGATTACAGGTTATACAAATAATATTGATTTGTATTTACGAAAAAGAAACTGTTTCGGAAACATTCGATAAAGTGGAATTTTTCGACTTTTTGCATTTTTTTAAGAACATTTAATAAACGCTTACTTTTTCGTTAATGAAAATCGATATTATTTGTAGAACCTCTAATTCCTCACAAAAAGGATCCACCATTTTTATGAGAAAACCTCCAAATTGAAAAGTAATTTAAACCCCACGGATTACGGAACACGCCTGATTGACTTTAGGGGCGGAGGTAGCTTAGATATTTTGTATCTATAATACTAAATATTTAAAAGTGCTTTGGAACAATCACCATTGGGTTTCTTTGGGCGATTTATACATAAGTATTAGTAGGGCTGAAAAAAGAATCCGATGGAACTTTTAGGAACAGTTAGATTATCTCGACTACGCTGATGACATTATCGTTCAGACACTAAGACATACAAAAAAAACTTGGAAACCCTTGTACTGAAATCGCATGTGGCTGGCTTTAAAACCAATGCATTCAATGCATGAATCCATCAAGAAATGCAAAGAAATTAATAGACTTACATTTGTGAGATCGAGTACCTTCTTACAAATGGGTACAATGGAATTTTAAAATTTGAAGAAAACGAATTTTCAAGTTCAAATATATCGATAACAATCTTTTTCTTTATATTAAAATATGCACACTTACAGATAGCGTCAATGAGCAGAAATTTGTACGTTTAGTGAAAGAGGAAAAACTTAAAACACCTTTTAAACGACGCCACTCTCAAACACCAAGCGATGGAAGTCGCTCCAGCAGTCCAAATAGTTCAAATAGTGATAATAATAATCCTGGTGGTAGTCGTCGACGTGGTAGCGGTAGCAGCCACAAAGATGAGAAACGTTTGCGTCAAAATAGTTACAATTCTTCCTCTTCTTCTTCATCATATACCGAAGCTGATCCTGCTGTTTTGTTACGACGCCAAAAACAAATTGATTATGGCAAGAATACTACAGCTTATGATCGTTATGTTGAATTGGTCCCAAGGTAACTAATAAATTTGTATATTATAAAAGAATATCTTTTGTAGTGGTAAAATGTATTACTGTTAGTTGTTCACATTAAGCTATTAAACATCTGCTTGAATGTATCCATTTGCGACTTGTGACAGTAACTCGCAAATGAAATAGCTCATGTGAATGAATTCATCTACACTGAGTGTCATCCAATGTACTCATGTATATTTTGGAACTGAAGTCATTGAATTTATCCATAAATACTTGCGAACTGAAGAGAGTGCATCCAGAATTATTTGAATAAATAAATAAAAATATTTGTAAATAAAAAATTGACAGCAAATTTTTGAGTCAACGCTTTGTAATTGCCATTTTTGCGTAAAATATTTAAGCAGCAATCGATTGGGATATGGGTGATTTTACTCACGAAGGAATTTTTTACGACTCGACATATGTAACAATATTTCATTGACTTGTGGTCAAAATTAATTAACTTAATTGTTTCTAGTATGGCAGTGAAAATAACCTCAATCCCAAAGATATTTCAAGCAAAAACTGTACTTTCAAATTCTCAGCCTTCTAGCATGTGTTTTTTTCAGAATTTAAAGCTTTAATGCAAAATAAAATTCAATTTCGACTCTGCATGCGAACACTTTGCACTAAAAATGGGAAGTACATTCAACTGTACGTGAAACAAAA
This sequence comes from Calliopum simillimum, assembly GCA_951812925.1. Taxonomy (NCBI): domain Eukaryota; kingdom Metazoa; phylum Arthropoda; class Insecta; order Diptera; family Lauxaniidae; genus Calliopum; species Calliopum simillimum. The sequence goes on along the minus strand of OX638368.1, from coordinate 99,500,236 downwards.
TCCCCTCTATCTTCCCCGTGCATCTCTCAAACGAAATGTTTTTCAAAATCTTTCATTAGCCCAGGAAAATTAGACGAAAAAAGAGCTAATGCTAACTTTTACAGAAAAATGTTGGTCTCTAATTTTGTAGCACAGGAAATTTCCTACAAAAGTACGTTAAAATTTTTTTCCTACGACTTCTAGGTTAGAAGATCACCCAATTTAAAAAGTTGTTAACAGTTATGATACGAAAAAGTTCATATGGTCAATCTCAAAATCTGCCACGTGACATTCGTACGCTGTTTTTTGGTCATATCTATGTTAAATAAGTGAAATGTTCATGATTTAAGAATTTTATATCATTAAGCTTCTTGAGATACACATTTCTTTCGAACAAAGAATTATTATAAATCGTGTGGTTTTCGTGTGATTAACAGTCAAACTTCTCTGCCACGTGCATAGATTTGGAAGTCATTTGGAAGATTTGGAAGTCATTCATCGAAAATTCTGCGCTTCTACCCAAACGATCGATCACAAATTTGTATGTGTTAGAAATGAAAGATGAATTAGAGAACTGCTTTCATGATGGTCTATTAAGCTTATGTTGAAATGATTTAAGAGCAAAAACATTGTCTCTGCCACGCTACACCGTCTGAAAAATTGTATAAAAAAATGTATTTATACCCTTGTGAATGTTCGTAAAAACAAACAGAATGAAAAAGAGCATTAAATCATGTATGCCTACTTCGCTATACCTCCCTTAAGCTTCATTTTACCTAAGTTTCCCATTAGGTTAGGCGCCAGACGGACTTGAGTATAAAAAATATGAGAACCGCAATCTGAGCCTAGATTCTTATTGGTAGGACTTCAAGTTACTTAAAATAGGATGATGCCAGAATCTGCGACGGTCCATTTTTTTAAATCCCCTTCCCCCCCATCCGGGCCTACCATGGTTTTCCGTCGTAGTTTTTTATAGCCGTTTATGATGGACTTAGATCTGCTTATTACGAATCTGAGTTTGGTTTTTTTTATCACGTCTGAATCCTGAGTTATCCTTGCTTAAAAATGAAAAAATCACTGTTTTGGGTTCTACTTAAAGCTACATTACAAAAGCAGAAAAGGGTTGCATTGATTTTTTTCAATGGATTTGGATAGCCAACTGTATTCACAAGAAGCCATACTGACGCTATTTTTAAGTTGCATTACTTTTTTACGAGATAGAGGCCATTACAAAAAAGGGTTTTTTCAACGCCAAACAAAGGATTAATGATTTCATGGTTTTAGATTTTAATACATATCTCACAAACTATTAATGGAAGGATGGCGAATATAAATACCATACGGTGGGTGGAAAAAAGGTGAAATTAAATAAGTGCCACGCCCACTTTTTATTAAGTTATACGATCGCATGGCAGCGGCTCTTTTCTTCTTGTATTACTCAAATGTTACATCTGTTGAAATACTTATACCAATAACATATTCATATTGTATATCAACTTGTTCTATCATAACTTGCTATTTCAGAACTTAAATGTTTTTATAATAATCATATTTGTTTTGTTTAAAATGTTTTATGATTTTCAAAAATTTTCACTTCTCTAATAAAATCTGAATACTGCACATCCTCATCTTTTCATTTTAAGAGGTTATGGGCCTCCACTTTTAAATTAAATAAAAGAAAATTTTACAAAAATTTTGTGTAACGCATTTGCTGATAAGTCATTCGCTAATTGAAGGATTATGGAATTAAAACTGCAATTCCCTAAGCTTGGCAGCAGCAACTATCATACATGGAAATTTGATATGGAACTTTTGCTGTTGGAGCGGGAACTATGGGATTTGGTGACAGAGAATGTTCCAGCGAATCCAGATTCAAAATGGCTGACTCGAGATGGCAAAGCGCGTGCAGCTATTGGACTTTCTTTAGATGCGTCTCAAAAGATTCATTTAAGGAAGTTGACGACAGCAAAGGAATATTGGGAAACTCTTCAGAAACACCATGAGAAGTCAAACCTTACGAATAAAGTGAGTCTTCTTCGACAATTACACTAGTTTACAGCCAAAATTCCCAGCGAATGCCGTTGCTCATTTTATATGGAAAATGGGCTGCTGATTCCGAAAATCGCATTTTTTTTTTTTTATTTCGTGTCGTTTTCGAGATATCGGTCATTTTCGGTTTTTGGACCAAAAAAAAAAGATAGTTCCATTAAAATACAAATATCTCAAGAACCAATGTTTGTATTTAAACAAATAATATGTCATATTAAAGGTAATTAAATTACCTACACATTATCCACATCACTTTTTGGTTGGTTCGTTAGTTTCGGTGAAATAAATTGATTTCTAAAAAAAAAAATTTTTTTTTCGAAAAAATTAAGAAAAAATCAAATTCAACTTCAAATTTATACAAGAAGACATAAATTTTTTAGAATATTTTTTTTTTTGTATCATAGACTATATATTTGTGAAGAAAATAAGATATCATTTAAGAAAATCGATGAAAAAATGCAAAAGTTGTATACAATTCATTGATAAGTTACCAAAATGCGTTTTTCCCTATTTTTCCGTTTTTTTGTAATAAACCGTTCGAAAATTTGAAACTTTTTGTAAAAGAAATTAGAAAATCCAAAAAATTCTTAAAGAAGGCATTAAAAGGAAATACCCGTGCCTCGCCGTTTTTCTCTAGCACGTCAGATTTTTTTTTAATCGATTTTTGAAGTTTTTTAATCCACTGTACATGAAAAAACAGAAATAACGCATTCTTGTGTTAAATCGATGAATTTAACTATATGATCCTTACATCTGAGGTGTATTATGCGTTCAGTAAACTTATGCAGGATACTGCGAGGAATATTTTTGTAGAAAATTTTAACCCTCTAAAACCCTCACATGTGGGTCATTTTGACCCCCACATGAAGGTCATTTTGACCTACATGTGGGGGTTTGAGAGGGTTAAAATTGTCTACAAAAATATTCCGCGTAGTATCCTGCATAAGTTTGCTGAAGACATGATACACCTCAGATGTAAGGATCATATAGTTAAATTCATCGATTTAACACAAGAATGCGTTATTTCTGTTTTTTCATGTACAGTGGATTAAAAAACTTCAAAAATCGATTAAAAAAAAATCTGACGTGCTAGAGAAAAACGGCGAGGCACGGGTATTTCCTTTTAATGCCTTCTTTAAGAATTTTTTGGATTTTCTAATTTCTTTTACAAAAAGATTCAAATTTTCGAACAGTTTATTACAAAAAAACGGAAAAATAGGGAAAAACGCATTTTGGTAACTTATCAATGAATTGTATACAACTTTTGCATTTTTCCATCGATTTCCTTAAATAGTATTTTATTTGCCTAACAAATTTATAGACTATGATATAAAAATACAAAATGATTTTTAAAATTTTTTTTTCTTGTAAAAATCTACAGTTGATTTAGACATTTTTGTAATTTTTTCGGAAAAAAATTTTTTTTTTCAGAAATCAATTTATTTCATCGAAACTAACAAACCAGCCAAAAAGTGACGTGAGTATTATTTGTAGGTAATTTAATTACCTTTAATATGACATATTATTTGTTTGAATACAAACATTGATTCTTGAGATATTTGTATTTAAGTGGAACTATCTTTTGTTTTTGGTCCAAATACCGAAAATGACCGATATCTCGAAAACGACACGAAATAAAAAAAAAAAAATGCGATTTTCGGAATCAGCAGCCCATTTTCCATACAAAATAAGTAACGGCATTCGCTGGGAAAAAAAATTTTAATCATTTGTAAACTAGTGTTATCGACGAAACGTATGCAAAATGGTCAAACAATGGAAAACCATTTATCCGAAATGATGGACATTGTGCATCGTCTTGAAGACTTAGGAGATGAATTCCAGGAGCATAAAATAGTGGCATTCATACTTGGAAGTTTGCCAGATGACTACAGTATGCTGATATCTGCATTGGAAATCCGTCCTGAAAATGACCTTACTCTTGATTTAGTACGAGAGAAGCTGATCCAAGAAGCGAAACGAAGAAATGAAAGCATAGCCCAACCAGAAGTTGCTTTAAAAACAAAATATAAGAAGTTGAATTACAACCCGAAATGTTTTTCTTGTGGTAAGCATGGCCATATTAAAAGAAACTGCCCAAATAAGAAACCATCAGACAATAATAAAGCCAAAATCACTACAAACCAGGATAAGAACTGTTGTTTTGGAGTTTTCAACAAGCAAAGCAATACCGACTGGTTTATTGACTCAGCTGCAACTTGTCACATGAGTTGTGATAAAAATTTTTTCAACACTTTAATTGGAGATAAAGAAGATGTAATCTACTTAGCAGATGGAAGTGAACTTAAAGCTGCTGGTATTGGTGATGGAGTTGTCGTATGCAGAAACAAGAAGATACCAGTTAGAGATGTACTGTTTATTCCTGAACTAGATGGGAACTTATTATCTGTGTGTAAATTAACTGCAGGAGGTTTAAAAGTTGAATTTAGTGCCAACAAGTGTGTGATTTCATCAAATGAAGAGGTTCATGCAACGGCTACACTAAGGAATAATCTTTTTGTCCTGGATGTTGACAATACAGTGAGAAAGGTATGTACACAAGTTACTGATTGCATACATACGTGGCACAGGCGTTTTGGACATAGATCGGTGGGTGCAATTAAAACTAGCATAAATAGAAATTTAATCAATGGGGTGAGTCTTTCAAATTGTAATTGCATAAATAAAATTTGTGATGTTTGTCTGAAAGGCAAAATGACTCGTAAGCCATTTCCAAAAATTTCTGAAAGTCGATCTATGAATATATTGGATCTTATACATAGCGACTTATGTGGTCCAATGCAAAATTTGACTCCTAGTGGTAATCGGTATGTTCTTACGTTGATAGATGATATGAGTCGTTACTGCACAGTTTATTTTCTGAAGAAGAAATCGGAAGTTCTTGAAAAGATAAAAGAATTTAATGCATTTACAGAAAATAAATTTGGAAAAACTATGAAAGTCTTAAGAACCGACAGAGGCGGTGAGTTCTGTAATAAAGAAATGCAAATTTTTCTAAAAAGGAAGGGCATTTCTCATCAGTTAACTGCTCCATACACTCCTGAGCAAAACGGGGTGGCTGAACGTAAGAACAGGAGTTTGATGGAAATGGCAAGGTGCATGTTATTTGATGCCAATATGAATTTGAAATACTGGGCTGAATCCGTTTATTCACCAAATTATATCCTAAATCGTTTACATTCTAATAGAACAGAATTGACTCCATTCGAACTTTGGTTTGGAGAGAAACCAAACATGAAGCATATCAGAATTTTTGGATCTACAGCCTATGCACATATTGATAAGCAAAAGCGTAGAAAACTAGATGTTAAAGCCATAAAATGTCGCTTAGTTGGTTATTGCGAGGAGTCGAAGGCATATAGGTTATTAAATATGGAAAATGCTCATATTATAATAAGTAGAGATGTTGAATTTTTGGAAGAAGAGAAATTTGATGAAAATCCTAAAAATATATCTTTGAATTCACCGGAAGCAAATACAAATTGCTCATTACAAATACATTTTTCAAAGCCTTCAGAAGTTGAAGAGATTCAGACTCTTGAGGAAGACGATAATGAAGCTACATTGATTGGGGTGGATGAAGAATTTGAAAGTGCTGAAGAAGATTGTGAAACTGCTGATAACGAATTACCGAATCAAAATTTGAGAATTTCATCAAGATCAACAAAAGGTATGCAGCCAAAAAGATATGGATATTTAACTGTGTCAAAAGAAGAACCTGTCTCTTATAAAGATGCGATTTCAAGATCGGATGGCAAAAAGTGGTTGTATGCTATGCAAGATGAAATCGATTCAATGCACAGAAATGAAACTTGGGACTTGGTTGAACTCCCAAAAGGCCGTAAACTAGTTGGATGTAAATGGATATACAAGGTAAAAACTACACTTGGAAATCAACAACGTTATAAAGCGCGACTGGTAGCAAAAGGATTTTCACAGAAATATGGCGAAGATTATGATCAAATTTTTGCACCGGTTGTGAAGCATACTACGTTGAGAACTCTACTGGCTATAGCATCATTCAAAAAGATGTTAGTTAAGCATATTGATGTAAAGACAGCTTTTTTAAACGGTAAGTTGGATACTGAAATTTACATTAAGCAGCCAGAAGGTTTCGTTGAACCCGGAAAGGAAAATCTTGTTTGCAAACTAAAACGTAGTATCTATGGTCTTAAGCAATCAGCTCGTTGTTGGAATCAACGAATTAACGAAGTATTAGTTAAATGTGGATTCAGAAGGGGAATCGCTGATACATGTTTATACGTTAAAAATTTCAATGGAAAATTTATATATACTTTAGTTTATGTTGACGATATTGTAATCGCAGCAGAAGAAGATTTTTTAATTGAAGAAACTATTAGTTTTATAAAAACTAACTTTGAAATTACTTATCTTGGAAATATAAGATTATATTTAGGAATAGAAATTATAAGAAACGAAGATGGTATTTTCTGTATGCATCAACAAAAATATATTGAAAAACTACTAATTCAATATGGTTTAGAAAATACAAAAGGTTCAAAAATACCTTTGGATCCAGGTTATCTCAAATCGGAAGAAAATGAGGAACTTTTAGAAAACAATGAAAAGTATCGAGCAGCAATTGGTTCATTATTATATCTTGCCAACAATACCAGACCAGATATTTCAGTTGCAGTTTCATTACTATCACGTAAGGTCAGTATTCCAAACAAAAGAGATTGGACCGAAGTTAAAAGAGTTTTTAAGTATCTTAAGGATACACAGAACTTTAAGTTGTGCATAAGGTCCAAAACGAATTTGACACTAACCGGGTATGCTGATGCTGATTGGGCTGGTGATTCAAAAGACCGAAAATCAACAAGTGGATATATTTTTAAACTTGGTACAGCAACTATTAGTTATGCAAGTCGCAAGCAAACAAACGTTTCGTTGTCATCAACTGAAGCTGAACTTGTTTCACTTACCGAAGCTACACAAGAAGCAATTTGGCTTAAGCAACTTCTTTCAGAGTTCGGAATTGCATGTCATGTACCAGTTATTTACGAAGATAATCAGAGCTGTTTAAAAATACTTGATGGCGAAAAAGTTAATCCCAGAAGCAAGCACATCGACGTAAAATATTTTAATGCAAAAGAAATGAAACAATCAGGCACTATTCAATATGTATATTGTTCTACAGAAGACATGGTGGCTGACATGTTAACAAAGCCATTACTTAAAGTAAAACTATCCAAGTTTTGCGATCTAGCAGGTTTACATTTCTAATTTTATGTTATTGAGAAGGGGTGTTGAAATACTTATACCAATAACATATTCATATTGTATATCAACTTGTTCTATCATAGCTTGCTATTTCAGAACTTAAATGTTTTTATAATAATCATATTTGTTTTGTTTAAAATGTTTTATGATTTTCAAAAATTTTCACTTCTCTAATAAAATCTGAATACTGCACATCCTCATCTTTTCATTTTAAGAACATCTTCTTTGAGCTTTTCGGTGTAATATTTATTCATTTCAGCCTTGGTGAGGCGATCCTGTGCGACAAATTGGCGATTGAAATCAAAAAACGAAATATAAAATTTACTGTGGCAAATCTCAGTCACGTTACACACATATAATGGTCTTTTAGAGAAAGAAGGCTTCTAAAAATTGCTAAAACTTAAGTGTAGTCAAGATGTATCCATAGTCTGTTCGTCAGAAATGCAATTGCCGTCAAATTAGATCGTGATTAAAGTGCCATTAAAAACTTTTTCCTTTTTTGTATCTGCCACGATTCTTTTAAATTGTGGCTGATTTCATTGCCATAAAATCGGCTTACCAAAACATTTTTTTTTACATTTTATTCTTTATTTATTTATATAATGGTATAATTTCACATAACTAGCCACAATAAAACACCACGTGAATTGAATTTAGCGGTTCTTACCTTATTTCCAGAGCTCTGAATTTTTTATATTTTTTTTTTATACTTTGTTCACTTGGGAAAAAGCAATGGAAGTGCCACTTTATTCCACATATATAGAAATACCTCCTAACGCTAGATAGTACAAAACATGATCTTTCGACACATGCAAAAAAATTTTTAAAAAACTTGGATCAAAAAATTTTTCCCTGGTTTACTTTTTTGTGATTTTGACCATATTAAAATTTCTTACTTTTTAAATTGCGATACCTCTTCAATGAGGAGTCATACAAACAAAATTAAAATGCCGTTTAAAAGATAATTTAATATTGCTTACTTATTGTAGATCTTCCAATTTTTTACAAAATTGGTGCACGACTTTTTATCATATGACCCTTCGTTTCGGAAATATCCTTCAAAAACCAGTATTTTCGAAGCCTTAACGGTTTTTCACGAATATCTTTAAGGCCATGCGTTGTTTTTAAAAAAAAAAATTAGTACGCTATATAGAAAATCAAATTATATTTTAAACGGTATTTCAATTTTGTTTATACGACTTCTCTTTGAAGAGTTATCACAATTTAAGAAGTAAAATATTTTAATATGAACTCATAGGTAGCATTTCATATCATAAATGTTAACAACTTCTTAAATTGGGTGATCTTTTAAACTAGAAGTCGTAGGAAAAAATTTTTAACAAACTTTTGTAGGAAATTTCCTGTGCTACAAAATTGGAGACCAACATTTTTCTGTTAAAGTTAGTACTAGCGAGATATTTGTAAAAAACTGATTTTAGCGACCTTTGAGCCTTAATAACTTTTTATGCGCACACGACTTTGCAATGGACTTTTCACACTTTATTTATCAAGCATTAATAAAGATAATTCCGGTGAAAAAAATTCACTTGGAATTATTTCGCAGAAAAATCCTTATTTTCCTGGGCTATATCGGATAAACAAAAACGAAACATCAAAAGAGAATTGAAAGTGTTTTTCGTAGAAATGTTTCATAATCTAAATTGGGACTTAGGAGATTTTTATTACAATTATAGAATACAAATCCATAGCATTTTAATGTTGAAAGCAATAGTTTTGGGGTTGAGCGTTGTTTTGACGATTTATTGACTGAAAAGCGAGAAATTCTCAGTCTTCTGTTCTCAATCTGCTCGAAACTTAAAGATATTTTTGTTTTTTAATAGTAAAAATTATTGAGTTTTAACAAACAGCGGTTCTTAATAAGATAATTTGCTTGGGTAATCAGCCTCCTAAGCTCATTTTTATTTTAAAGAGTCATTAAAATCCTTTCATCTTATTTTTTTGACGAGACCGTTTTATAAAAGAACAAAAAAGACCCAAGCTGAACTTAGACCACTTGCCTGAACTCAGATACAAGTAAAAACATTTTTGCCGAAAATATGCCATTTTTTTCCATCGTGAGTAGAATCACCCATATATGGAATAAATGTTGGAGCTCTCGAGGGATGCTATGGGTCTTTTTTAGTATGACCTATTTTCAAAAAAAAAATGAAGATTGTTAGAAATAAATTTTTACTGATCATAGTGATATTTTTGCATTTAAGGAAACTCGTATGTAGCAAAATTCTGGCGTTATTTTGTTTTGGGAATTAAACCAAAAAATTGTCTGGCGGTTTTTCCAAAAATTATGGCTTTATTTCCAAAAATTATGTAGTTTACAAAAAGGAAATAACGCCAGAAAATATTTTGAAAATAACGCCATAAAAATCAACATACAAAATTCTGGCGTTATTTCTAATTTGTTTTAAAAATAAAGCCAAAAAATTTTCTGGCTTTATTTCCAAAAATTATGTAGTTAACAAATGCGAAATAACCCAGAAAATATTTTGGAAATAATAGCTTGTTTCCACCGCAGATTTAAAAGGTGATTTCCGGGAACCATTAGATTCTGTACAAAACAAATATTCTTTTGTCGTTGTGCAACTTAAAGCCCTTTTTCAATTCTACAGGTTTTTTTGCTGTTCTTTTTAACTTGTAGTAAAAAAACATTAAAGTTTCTTTAGATTCAAAAATATCACTTGCTCTTGTAACATGCGACCTGATAGGTACCCACAACAATTTATTATTGCCAAACGTAGACTATTTTCTACTTTAAAAGATAGGTCAAATCTAAAAAGAAAGTAGTTCCAATATAATTCTTCATTTCCATTTGAATGCAGCTAAAGTATTTTTTCGCAAAATTGGCTTCAAACAGACCTTTTCCCTTCCATGACACTACTGCAATCACTTCAGTTCGCAATTAATCATGAGTACATTTGATGACCCTAGGAGTTAATGGAGAATACATACATACATTCGATGACATTTCAGTACTGGTTCAGATTTGTACAGAAGAAATGGCACCATGTAAAATTTGGCCCACTTCAGAGAAAACTTGATGAACCCGAAATTATTCGAAGCCAGAAAATGCTCTTAAATATGGATAAAAGTTTTTATTTTAAAATTTAAACTGTTAAACCTTTTGGATTTGAGCTGCTAATTCGAATCTTCAAGTTATTTCCGCCTTGTTTTGGAGATATGTACTGTCTATTCAATGTGGAAATTAAAGATGGTCGGATTTGAGATTTCCGGCCACCAAAAGTTTCGTTTTCGAGTAAATAACCACCATGTAAAATTTAGTCAAATTCAGATAACATTTGTATGTTTTTCAGTTTGAAAAATGGTTTCGGGTCAATCAAATCATCGGATGAGTTTTGTTTTGCCGTATACGCTAATTTTCGAATTTTGTGTATGACTCGGCAAAAGAACTGGATAGCTCAGATAGGCTAAAATGCGTAAAAGATTTAAAAAGAGCTTTCTTGTAAGCATTAAGTTGCATCCCTAATTTAAGTGCGTGTTTTAGCGCAGGCGGAGTCGTTTTTAACTTGACAAAAGAATACTGAATAACTCAGAACTGAACAAAAAAAGATAGAACAAAATGGATAAAATATTTAGAAAGAACGTAATCGAGAGAATCCCCAGTAATAAAAAAAGTGTTTTGACGTTTACGGCAAAACAATACTCAGTCGACGAAATGTCCTCTGGAATGGATCAAATTTTATATGGTGCTTTTTTACAACAAAATAACTTTTTGAGCACCGAGGACAAAATGCTGGGCAGCTTTTAATATTTTCATACTCTATACTCACTCAGTGTACAATTATTTCTGGGTGCAGCATTTATTCATATCTGTTACTCAATGTATGTACTCGATTATGAACTGCTATGATGTAGAGTGCAGTAGTTGCACAGAAAGAAATGAGTACATTCATGCAGATGTATCGCCGCCCTAGTTCTCTTTTGACCTAAAAAGCACAAGCACATAACCTGTGTCGATACAAGCAAAAGTTATTTGCTTTTGTTTTTTTCATGAAGTCCCGTATGGGACAAAAGACAACTCGGGCGACGGTATATTCAGGCTATTCCTTAAAACGTGTAAAAATGCCTCAAAAACCTCGTAAATTCGTAACGCTTTTTGACAGTTTTACGAGTTACGATGATTTCGAGGTATTTACATGTTTTAAGGAATACCCTTATTAGCTATAACTGAAGTTGAGAAAAAAAAGGAATAATTAATGATAATGGATAAAATTCGCAAGTAAAAAGATATATGCTGCGGTTAAATATTTGACACTTGGCTTTTAACAACAATCACCCTTGCCATGCAATTCGATTTCGATTCCAACTAAATCGAATGGTGATTCTGCTATCATATACTTCAATTGTGGATGTCAAAATATATGCTTGCAAAATCACGATTCGATTTAATTCGAATCGATATCGAATTACATGATAAAGGTGATTATTACTTTGAACAATACATAATACTCTTTTTTTACTGCTTATTCTGCAATTATAATTTTCTTTAACTTTTACAATTGTTTTTCTTATGTAGATCCAAGCGCACACGTGATCATCCCCGCACACCTAACAAGTATGGTAAATATAGTCGACGTGCGTTTGATGGTTTGATTAAAATTTGGCGCAAACAACTGCACTATTATGATCCACCTATTGAAGTTAAAAAAGAAAAAAGTGCAAATGATAGTTCAAATGATAATTCCGATTCCGATTCAGATTAATAAAATATTGTAAATGAAGAAGAATTGTTAGAAATGGAGTTTACCACTTAGAGGTCATTGTTATTAAAGTTTTTGTTACGTGCTTTTTTTTTTCTTTTGCATATGATAACTGTTCGTACGTCTATTTCAAATTATATAACAGATTTTCATAATTTGTTTTTTCAATTTAATTTATTAAAGAAACACTGTATTTCCTAAGTTTCAAATAGGATGTAACAATTGAACAATATTTTTTGAAAACAAGGTCCACATGAAAACCATTATGTGGTTGGGAACCGACAAAACTCTAAAATTTACAAATAAAATATACTTTCGATTATTGGATTAGTCGTCTTAATCTGCAGACACTAAGCTTCAGTATAATTCCTAATTAAATATACTTTATGTATGTACCATATGCATGTGCCGACACGAAATTTTAAAAATCTTAATTCACATGAAATTTTTTAATTAATGGAATAAGCTGAATTGACGAGTATGTTATACCTTTTAATCAGTAAACTTATTGCATAAATACATATTATTAAATAATAAATAAACGGTTATCCCTTGTTTTCGAGCAACTTTAGAATCTTGTCCAATTTAGCAGATTGACTGGCTTCAAAAATGTCAAGGCGAGATAAAAGTTTTGTTTCAAATGCTTCAAATCGCCCGTCAATATAAACCCTTAAATCATTGACAAAATTATGTGAACTCGAAGTTTCATCATCGATTGGCGTTTCCATTGGAAAATCACTTGCTGCTAATTGTGTCGTCAGTCCTTTTGATGTGTTCGATGTTGGGACCATCAGTTTCATTTGCTGCAAAATGGACCCCAAGCCGTCGTTGCTGTTATGCTGTGGAATATCAGGATTATGTGCAGATTTAAACATTTGCATAAACATTTTGCATTTTTCAGCGCTTGGTGATAACTTTGAATTGGAATTATTAAGCATTTGTTGTACATTATCCAAATTGATGGCGTTAGGCAGTAACGTTGTTATTCCATTCGGATTTGGTGCTATATTGAGAACAATTCCATAAATACATATTTCCGTACTATGGGTGAGCAACTGTTATATATTTGTAAATAAAAAAAATTAAAGAAATGAATAAAATCAGTAACGGGATGGAAAAAGAAAAACGTTTATTTAATTATAAGTCACGCCGCACAGGGCGGCAAAATCCAAATATCCTGGCCAAAAGTCCAAAAATAAACTTTAATTCCGGGAAGTTTTGGTTAGATATTTTGAAAAACAATTGTCCAGAATATAAATAACCGAGACAATAATATGGTTTCGACTTTTACTTTATAGCGTACAAACTTCAAAACATAGACAATTTTTTGATATCGAAAATTTTTATGAGTTGTGCCAAATGAAAATCGCTGGACAAGTTTTGTTTACAATTTTAAATAATATTTCGGCTACAACTCTTTTACGCTATTATTTTCTGAACTTTTGGTGTATCACATTCATAAATGGAAAAAATTAATGGTAAAAATGGCATATTTCTAAGAAACCAAAAATTTATTTTAAGTACGTAGAACGCTAGAGTGGGTGTACATGAGAAAGAATACTAATTTTATATCGAATCTGAGTCACTGCTCTCGGTTTCACTCCTCTCAGCTTCACTCTCTTCATCATTTTTATTGCCTAATTCAAGGATTGGACTTTTCAAAAGACTTACAACATTTTGAGAAAGGCTGGATCGGTTTTTTTTATTTTTTTCTAAACGAGGAGATTATCGGATCCGAGAATATGAAGTATACTTTCATTTGTTTTTTCTCTTGATATTTTCCTTGATCGATCTTTTCTATAATTTCTGAAATCTTTATGAATCACTTTTTATAGGCATGCAGTTTTTACAATACGGCAAAGAAGTACACGTAGTGGTGGGAGTATTAATTTTTGGACTAGGGCCATTCTTTTTAAAAATGCTCTTCTATGTATTAAATTTAAAAAATTTCTGATTAAAAATGTTTAAGTTTTGATTTTAGGTTACATGGGAGGTGGCTGGACTTGGGTTTTGGCCATGCCCATTTTTTGCAATCGTAATAAATTGGCTATATACGTGTACTATTATTTTACTAAATTAAAACAATTTCTAATGAAAAATTAAAGAGTTATGAGTCATAACTTATGATTAAAGTTCATTTTATATCATATGAGATCATATTTGATTTTTGATCACGCCTATTTTTCGCGGATATCATTAGTTAGTTGTATACTTTAGTTTTACTAAGTTTAAACAATTTCTAATGGAAAATCTAAAAGTTATGATAAAAATCCATTTTAGGTCATATTGGAGGTGGGCGTTTTTAATGTTTGACCACTCCTATTTTTTGTGGACATCATTTATGAGTCGTGTACTCTCATTTTACTAAATTTAAACAATTTCTGCATAAAAATGGTAGAATTATGGCAAAATTAATTTTATGTCATATGGGAGGTGGGCGTGTCCGTTGGTCAATTTTGTCCAAATTTACATATATAGCTAAGAAATATTTAAGAACCATGCCTGCCTAGTTTGAAAACTCTACGGCTATTCTTTCGACTTTTGGCCAGGACTTTTGGATTTGGCTGCACTGTGCGCCGTGCCTGAATCCGATTTAAATCGAAGGTTGTAGCGTATCAAATTTTTTTCCATATTCTGTTTTCTTATCATGCAAATGATCTACAATTTAAAAAATTTTCGCTACTGACACTTCTAGTAAAAATTGAGATAACCCCTTTTATAGTAGGGTCATTTTCTCCATATAAAAAAAAAAAAAAATTTTAATTACAACTAACAAAAATCAAAATACTCTATCTAGTGTAGTTTTCGAGATATTCTAACATAAAAACCAAAATAAATGTTTTTTGCTATATAACTCACATTTTTGTTCATTGGTAGACGGGCATTGTCAAGAAAAATAAATTGCTACAGATCCAATGTTCCGAAAATTTAAACTAGTGATATCCGATATTTAAGTGAAAAATTAAGGTTGGTTGCTCAATTTTTCGATTTCATACAAGGGATTAAAATTGAAAATTTCAGAAATGATTCCAAGTAATTGTTATTAGCTCTTCAATTCCACGGCAAATGAGATGGATTCATATCCGGCTCTAAGTAATTCAGCCCTTTTACTGGATCCATCGTATATACGAATTTCGTAAGATCTACAAAAGTGCAATTATTAAATTATGAACGTGAATTCGAAATTCGTAGAGTCTGAAGTCTTAAATAAAATTACGATTTGTACTTCTTCCATAGCTAACTAGTCTAAGAAAATTAAATCTACGAATTTTGAATACACGTTCGTAGCGATTCGAATTTAATAATAGCACTTGTTCCTACGAAATTCGTATCTACGATGGATTCAATGATAGGCCAGAATAAAGAAATCAAAATTTGGAATTAAAAAATTCCAATGGCTTTCCAGATGTTTTGAATGAGAAATTATTTTAAATGTCGTCAATGGAACTTTAATCCTGTGGCGGACACGTCGGCATAATGGCTTAAACTGGGACACTGTATATGTCGACGCACAAAAAAATTGTTTTTTTAGGTTGGACGTATCTGGCTGTGATTGCATTGGTATTATGTTTCCAATTTTCAGTTGAAATTAAATATTTAATAAACTCCAAATCTTTAACCCAAATTCAAATATCTAGTCTAGAACTCAAGAAATCACCGAATTCAGATATCTAGCCTAGAACTCAAGAAATTACTAGTGATTTTTTTCGCAAAATTTTGTGTCCGCCAAATAGTTAAGAATGTTCATCAGAGCCTACTATAGAGATATTCTTTTGAATTCATTCATTTGCTAATTTTTTAAAGACGACGCCAAGCAATGACAATCACAATTCTTCTTTTGGCGAGTACGGTGACTTTTGGTGTGTAGTTTTAAAAGTTAATTTTACCTTAAGCATAATTTCAATGACGCCCGATTTATTTATTTCAACATCGTAACGGTATGAACTTATTTCTGTATCTTGAGATTCATCAACATTGTCATCCTCATCTTCAATAATAGCGCTTCCATAAAGAGTCTCAGTGTATTCCTTTTGTGCTCCAAAAAACAATTCTAACTTGGCGGTACTGCAGACAAGTGTCAGTGATTCAATTTTGTACCGAGGGAAAATGCGTATCTGAAATTCACATGCAGTTGGCGATGATGGGGTTGGTTGACCCAAGAGTATGGCACGGTCTTCAGATAGAATTTCATCCAATCCTGGCCTGAAAGGTGAATAAATTGTTTGAAATCTATAATTTCAAAATATTAATTTATTCCATACTTGATAAAAACATCTTCATGTGTTACTTTCGTTTGTATTGCTTTTGAAATATCGCTGCCACCAACAAGTGTCCAATTACATGATGCTTTAACGCTGGTGTCCATTATCACAAATTTATTTTTAAACAATTTCTCTCATTCCAAAAGCCAACCGCAAAATTTAATCTTTTGTGAACAAAGAATTTCTGAATTGCAAAGTGTTATTTTTGTTTACATCAAGTAGTGTTGCCACTTGTCACTGTAGATATTCACTTGTATATTTTTGTCGTACGAATTCGTAAGGGCTGCCGTGTTTTGTTTGTTTTAGTCCACTCCACCTATTTTACGTAAAACACTTCAAACATTTTATTTATTTTTTTAAGGAAGTGTAAGAAAATAATGACCCCTCTTCCTTGCTGAGTTTTTAATGTTTGAGTGTTCTATACTCTATGCGTTCGAGTAGACCTTTCTTGCATCAAAATAAAATCAAATCAAATGTGTCAAAAATCTCTTATTTAGACAACGGCATAGTTCTTTGACATTAGGCAAAAAGTCTTAAGTCAGAAACTTTAGGTCTATTCCGTAATCCGTGTTATTTGAATCACTTTTAATTTCGAAGGCTTGTTGATTACTTTTCATTTTCGATGTGGATGCGAAACCTATTCAACGACTGTTCAAGACGTTTAACTTTTCACAGTAGAAACGTAAACTTTTTCGCTGTCAATTGAAAAATACACACAAGTATACATGATTTATGAATTAAAATGCTTTTTATTAAATTTATTAACTATAACAACGGCAATGCACTTGAAATTATAACTGCTCGCAATTTTGTCTGTCAAAATAATGTATTAGTCGAGATGCCCAATTATGGGGTTTCCTCTGATTTGAGGGAATTTCAGAAAGTTCTTTTTCATACTTTGTGCATTTTATTGGGTTAATTGGATGTGCTATTACAATTTAAGAAATAAAATCAGGAGCAGCAAAATCGTTTTCTTGGGTGAAGTTTGTTTGTTAGGTCCAACAATAAAAGTTGAAGACTCCATAACAACTAAGAATGTTAGGCAAATTGCGAAAATTTGGAAAAATACCTTATCCTTACTTTAATTAACTGATTAAATCTATATTATTGAAAATAAGTTTCTGGAATAATGAATTTATTCAAAAATTAAAACATCGGTTACATTTAAGTATAGTGATTAAGAAAAAATAAGTTTATTCTGAATATGATTTATAAATTTAAAAACTCTAGTCTTCAATGTATTCGAATGGCTCTGGAGGCTCAGGCTCTTTAACATCTTCGTTTTTAGGCCCGTAAGCAGCAACTGGTTCAACCAGTTCTAGATCATCGATCTTGCCAGTATGTTGCATAACAATAATACCACCGATAGTTACATCTTTCAAGGGTACAAAAGTTTGCCCTTCAGCCACACTTAGCACCTTCAGCTGCTGACGCATAACACGTGGAGGATTTTGTAAAATTTCAAAGTTCGGCTCGGGTTCCTTTTTCTCTTTTTTGTCATCTTTCTTCTCTTTATCTTTATCTGCACTAGTTGAAGCTGATGCTTCTTTATCTTTATCATCATCTTTAGATTTCTCTTTCTCCTTTTCTTTTTCTTCTTTCTTTTTCTTATCATCTTTTGCAGGTGGCTCATCAACTTTCATTTTTTCATCTTCTTTCTTTGTTGTTGCATCCTTACTATCCTCATCTACATCCATTTTTTCATCTTCCTTTTTATCCGCGGTTTCCCGACGTTTCTGACGCGCGGCAATAGAAAGCACTGCAGTCGCAACCTTTTCACGTTCTTCCGATTTTTTCTCCTCAAGCGGGGCAGGGTAAGCATAAAGTGATGGTTTAGCAGCAGATTTAAACTCCATCTTGGGCATTTTTAAATCAGAATTCAAAGCAATAACACAGGTTGGTGTGAATGCTAAAGATAAAGCATGTGCCAGAGGGAACCAATACCAATATTGGGTAAAGACCAGCATACCAACGACAGCTTGTAGGTTAGTGTGGCCAGTACGTGATTGTAATGATAGAGTAGCATTGCGACCACCAGCATCAATAATACCTAAAATGTTAAATATTTGTTAACAATAAGGATAACTACTTATAACGCAGGACCACAAAAAAAAAAAAAAGTCCTGTAGCAGAAAGTTGAGGTACCATACGGTATGGTTTTCAATGTGCTAAAAACGAATCCGAGGTCAGAATTTAGCCATCACCCTCAGATTTTGAGATATCCTTGCTTAAAGTTGCAGAAAGCTCTGTTTTTAGGCTTATGGTGCAGTTCCAGGAAACGATGTAGTTCCATATTTTCAATGGAATCGAATAGCCATAATCTTCCTTATAAAACTATACATTCTAATTTTGTTGATTGGACTTTTACTTCCCGAGATATCACCGTTTGAAGTAAACGTATCTCAACCCCCATACAAAGCACTACATTATATTTGTAGCGTAAAATCCATTTAACATATAAAAATTATAACCTTTACTTCAAAGTTAGATAACTCTGAAAGTAAGAGTCCAATCGGAAAAGTTTGAAGGCATAGTTTTATAAGGAAGATTGTGGCTATTCGATGTCATTGAAAAAATGGAACTACCACATTTCCTGGAACCGCACCATAAGCCTGAAAACAGCGCTTTCTGCAACTGTAAGCAAGGATATCTCAAAATCTGAGGGTGATGGCTAAATTCTGACCTCGGATTCGTTTTTTTGAAAATCATACCGTATGGTACCTCAACTTTCTGCTACAGGACTCTTTTTTTTTGTGGTCCTGTGTTATCGAAGCGAGTAAATTTATGTAGAGTTTTATTCACAATTAACAATGCTGTTAAACTTTTTTTCTTATGCAGCAAGCGGTAGAACCATGAATAAAGGTACTTTCGGTGATATATTGTATTCTTATTAAGTCTTATTAAAAGGTCTTTACTATTTATCCTTTTATTCATGGTTTTACCTTTTGCTGCGAAAGATATATCCTTTAAGAGAGCTGTTGAGTGGGACTAAAACTTTTTAGATATACATATATCATTGCTATAATGTCGCCAAGTTGCAAGACACATCCCATTATGTGTTAATTAAAACATAAAAATTTCGATACTTCTTGATTTTAAATGCTTGAGACATTTTTTCCCCCTCTTCAGAAGTTTAATTTTTAAGAAAATGTTAGGTTTTGCATCTGGGTAAATTAGTTATAATCATACCTTGCGCCAAAATTGCACCATATTTGGCCATAACATCCTCGTGTTTATTACTGATCACCTCTGCGTATAACTGACGGAAGAAAGTTACCTTTGTGCAAGTTTGATCAGTATGTTGTATTAAAATCATAGCAGATGCAATCAATGCACCTTGGCGCACAAAGTTCACTGGATCAAATTTAACCATTGGCTCTAGTAAAGCGATAGCTTCACGTAATCCAGTTCCTGCACATGCAATGCCCAATGCCATAGCAGCACCATAGCGTACATGAGGGTTATATGATTCAGCTAGTAAACTAACAACAGAAGGACATTGTTCTGGAGTACGGAAGAGTATGAAACCAATGGCTGTAACTGCAGCACGGCGTACATCGTCGTTAACATCGGATACGGCGACATGTAATAGTTTGCGTATAGCTTTGTTACTACCACTGCCATTGTAAGCCATTGCTATAGTGTACATGCCGGAGCGACGCAAAACCGGATCTTTGTCAGTGGATAAACTGGTTACCAGCGGATCTGCTTCTTCTAAGCGAGCGAACATTGTCAATGAAATACCAACTGCCAAACCGCGCAATATTTTCTCGTGTTGTGTTTCTTGTGCATAAGAAACCATATCCTCAATGGCCTGTGCATTTTTCGACCCAAGCATGACCATACCCATTGCAATGCCTGCAGCTTCACCGGTGACAGCATCATCTTGATACAAATTAAATTTCAGTTGTTCGTATAGATCTTGGCGATGAGTACCCATTGCAGCCAGACCTAAACCTAAGCACCCACCATGACGTACATTCTCATTTTGGGCGTCTTTTAACTGTTGTAAAAGATAATCAATGATATTGGCACCATGATTAGCGTGTATTAAGCCTAAAGCGTATAAACCACCACCTTCAGAATAACCGGAACTAGGGCCAGCTTCCTTTGGTAAGTAGCTTTGCATGAGGGCCAAGGAATCCTTTTCATGACCACGATGTATGACACCCAAAGAAGCAGTTGCTGTTAGTTTAGCCCAATTTGTGGCTCGTGCCAACCAATCCAAATTATCGCGTAAAAATTGATCGGATGTTGTGCCGCTGTGCATAAAAGCATTTGCAATCACAGTTGCTGTATGACAGATGGATACACGCACGGCTTCTTTAGTGCCACGCAAAATTTGTAAATCAGCATGATTGCTTCGGATCAAGAACTGCAATTGCAGATCAATGGTAACTTCACCTGATAATATGGATATGAGCTTCTCAATGTTCTTTTGATGGGCCTTTTCGGAATCGTTGAGAGAATCGATGGTGCGTTCAATTCTGATGTCAGCTGCATAGAAAATAAATTTACAAAAATGTATAAAAATTTAATTTAAAATTAGATTTTAGTTTTTACTTATCAAATTAAAAGAAACAAAAAAAAAAAGTTTTAAATACCTTCGGCTTCATCTGCCTTTGGTGCTTCATCGGTGGCTGCGTTTGCAGCCTTCTCTTCATCTGTTTTTGAAGACTCATCACTACCCCCGGCACTGGTGCCCTGTGGCTTGAATGTGCTCGGCAGAGCTGCCGGTATGGGCGCGGTCTCCTTAAGGGCCTGTAGCACCTTTCCTAGAAATTCCTGTGTTGCTGATTCATACAAATCGAAAGCAATTTGGTAAGCCATTAAATTATTGGCCTCAACAGATGAACGCGTCAGTTTGTCTAGCACTTCAGCTACTGCAACTGGATCTTCAAGAAAAATTAAACATTGACACATGTTTACATAATCGGGAACGCCTAAATCTCGATATAAGCCAACTAAACAACGTAACACTTCATTGCGAAAACCACGATTTTGAATCAAGGACATGGTCACATTGTAGGCGTAGGCCAACATTCCACCTACATCGTCAGATTTCATTATAGATTCCTCAAAAATATCCATGCGCCTAGTTTCCAATGCGATCCCCAATGCCTGCCGATATTGTCCATCATCCAGACAACGCTGTATCATACGATTTACAATAGCTTCTAAGCGTGTGTCAACCTGTTTTGCTTCTTTAGGATTATCAATGTAAGTTACTCGCTGTGCAATATAAAAATCAATGCACTTAGCAATAATTGTTTCAGTGTATTCGTTACGAGCATTCACATCGAAGAGGTCACCTGCACCCAAGGCATAAGTTAGAGCATCTTCAAACGAACCCAGGTGGTAGAAGACTTTTGAAGCCACCATCCCAGCTAATTTATTTTCTGGAAAAGTACGATCTTCGTGCAACATTTCGATTTTTTCTATGGATTCTGAGATTTCAGGCCAAAATTCGTCGACAATATGATCCAATTTCTTTAGTGCAAAAACCTTCAAATCAGGCATTGGCTCATCGAGCAGGGATATTATCCCGGCAGCAGAAGTAAGACTCATTTTTGATTGAGCTGCAAAATAAATTTAAGAAATTCAGACATTGACTTGCAATTTGCATTACACGAACTAACCTCAAATTCAATGAAGAAAAATTCAGCTATTTATTTTTTGCTAAATCAAAAAACTTTTGTAATTTATTTCACTTTCAGATAATCGTTGGTGCTTCCCGTTTATATTTTACACAAGAAAGGTTTATTTAACCTTTATTATTTTAAATAAAGCGAGCGAAAAATTCCCCAATACAAAAATAAAATTTGCAGAATCACTCGTCATCTATTCAATTTCCTTTTTTTTTTTGACAGCTAATTTTGTTTGGGAGATGTTTCGAAAATGCCTTAAATGTGTTGCCACAAGGTATGTAAAATTGGTATTATAAGACTTAGGTTACATTGGATACGACTTCGTACGAAAATGAAGTCGTACGACCAAGACATGTTCCAATAAACATAATGTTGTGGCAAGAAGGAAGGAAAAACTGCTGAAGTCGGTTTTTGATCAGAAAGTAAAGAAGTTGAAATTTTGTTTTATATGTATAGATTTATGTTGCTTTGCTTTGTTATCGAATATCGACTTAAGCAGTTTTTCCTTCCTGCCACAGAATTAATTTTTCAATATTCATCTTTTTGGATTAGTCGTACGACTTCCTCTGATACAAACAAAATATTGTGGTCACATCAGAATACCCGTACAAATAAAACAAAGACTTATATATTGGAAAATTAATTATACATGTTTTTATTGGAACATGTTTGCTTGTACGAATTAATTTTCGTACGAAGTCGTATAGAATGTAACCTTTGCCTACCTAATAAGAGCTGCTTCCTTGAGGATATCACAGATAAAAAGTATCAATAATTGTTAAATTGAAGCCGAATAGATGCCTGCGCTTTTTGAATTACATCGGTATCTTATTTTTTATCCGAAACATGAAATTTAGTAGTTTTTTTACACTGGACTTTTCGATCCTATCTATATACATAGTTGACGTGGTAGACCAAGAATCACCTGGAAAAGATTGTTAGAGATGAACCGGGAAAATCGTGGGGAGATATATGAGCCGTCACGAAGGATCGTAATAAATGCAGATGTTTTATTTTGGCACTATGCTCCGTGGACTAAAAAAAAGAAACATCACTTTCAACTATTGTATCAGTTTTTATGGCTAAGGATTATCTTTATTTGTTGTATAACCTCAACAATAGCAAAACAATAATTTTTTGAACTTTTACTTAGATTGGGATAACACAAAATTGTGATGTGATAAAGCACATAAAAAAATAAGTTAAAAATTACCATTTCATTTTCTACATTGGAACTTTTTGACCTCTCTATGTGGGCCTAGTACTCCATTCTCACTCAAATATGTATTAAACTTTAACCCTCTACATGTCCCACATAAAAGTAATTTTTACAATGTTCTTAAAAAGGTACAAAAATGACACCTAAAATAGGGGAGTATCGAGTCAGTATGTACCACAGAAATATTTGCAATAAGATTTCTATAAGCACTATAAAGCCAAAATTTTGTCGCAAAAACAAAAAAAAAAAAAAATCGCTTTTACATTTTTAAGCAATATTCTTAAGTTTTGTGCATTTGAGATATCGAACGACTCATTCCAAGCATTTCTGAGATCGTAATAAAATTAAAACAGTATCAGTTAAGTTCTGCCCTTCAAGACACTCAAGTTTAAAAATTAGTTACATGCATATTTGACCCATTCCTCAAAGATCGTCTCATTTGCAAGTTATGACAAAGTATAAGGTGTTGAAATAGTGCAAAAATGGAGAGTCTATCGTAATATTTGGAAAAGATATTGCCATTCCAATATAATTTTCTATTTGATCACTTACAACATGTCGTATGAGTAACGTTTAATTAACATGGAAATCAAATTTTCTTATTTAAAATTTTCTGCGGTCGTGTATACCTACTCAATAAATTAGAAAAGTGGAAAATATTTTATGAAACTAAGAAATTTTTCGAACTGAGCAGGTACACATCGGGGTGGGGTTTCTTTTATATCAAATAATCAAACCTAAATATCTCGAAAACCACAGGTAAAAACGACTGATATCACTAAACTCAATATTCTTGAATTGTGTTTATTATACACGACCCATCAATGCCTTCTTCTTTATTTCTTTTTCTTCTATAATTGACTCAAAAAGAGTAATCGCCGCTTGCTTTTTGATTTATAATAAATGTATGTAACACATAAAAGCGGGCTTACACATACGATTTCCTGACCATTACGGCTCAATTGATTTTTTTTTGTAAAAAACATTTTAAGTGAATCTTTAGCTGTAACATTTTCAGGTTGAAATGCTCATAATAATAATCTTAAATCTACAAAACCTAAACTTGAACATTTTCGGTCAAAGCGAGTATCAAAGACTTCGGAAGCATTGTCTTAAAGCTTGATACAATTTTTGGAATTTTACATATCAAAGCTTGATTATATTTTTGGTTTTTTTTGATTAATAGAGAAATTAAAAAAAAAAAAAAATTTCTTTGTTTCCATTAGAAAATTGCATAATGGAATGCTAAAGCAAGCAACTTATTTTGAGTGAAGGTCTGGAGACTCTAACGTTAGGAGTTTCATAAACACCAAAGTTTCCATAAAAATAGTGTCGAAAAAAACTTACACACTTAAAGTTAAATAAAACTTAAACCGTTCAATTTAAAAATTCTTAAAAATATGTGAATTCATTAATATATTGTATAAATTCTTCAAACATTAAAATATTGGAATATTAATCGGAATTTATAAATCTATCCGCCTTTTCTGGGAATCCTGTCATTAACGATTTTATACTTGTTTCCGTTACCTTTTTGGAAGAGCCGGTCCATTTACGCTTGAAGTCAGACATGTCCTACGATAACTTTCCTGTGTTCTTCAATTCTCTTTTCACGAGCGCCCAATATCTCTCCACAGGCCGGAGTTCTGGACAGTTCGTTGGGTTTGCCTCCTGTGGTACAAAATTTACATTATTATTTGCATACCACTCAAGGGCCTTTTTTCCAAAGTGGCATTATGCTAAATCGTATGCGCTCTGTGCTGTTTTAGGAAAGGCAAAAGCCGTTTCTGAAGACACTGCTTAATATACATTTCTGTATGTATCGTTCCTGATGTCACAAATGCTTGGCTTCTTTTGCCACAACTGCAAATGGCTTGCCAAACAAGAAAAATTCCCTTGTTTGCTTTTTTGTCCGGCATTTTCCTGAATATTACCTCGTCCATCAGCCACATAAAAATCTTGACCCGGAAGTTGTGAAAAGCCTGCCAGAACATAGGTTTCATTATCCATTCCACAGCCTGTAAATTTTTTTATAAAATTAGACCTACATTTTTTAGCTAATTTTTTTGCTTCTAAATTCTTTTCCGCATAGCGATCTGGAACTTCTGAACTTTATAGGACTTCAGCTAAGCATTAGCTTTGGTTCTGCACACAAAAGAATCAGAACATTTAACTACACGAGCTACTTTTCTGATAGAAGTGTTCGGAGCTCTTCGAAAGACATCTTTTGCCTTACCAATATTTGTTGGACCTTTTTTTCTTCCTGATCCAGGTTTTCGTGCAATGTTTAAGTCTTTTTTATACTGTTTAATGGCTTTCGAAACAGTGTGACGATGAACCTTCAGATCTGTTGCTATTTTTTTAAAGTCCACAATGGATTTTTTTGAAAAGTTTTAATTATTTTTTCACAGTAGACTCCTGAAAAAATCAGTGGAATTGCCTGCTTTAGGTCTCACTAAAGTTTGGTGTATTCTCTATGCTGCTAGCATGCTGCAACGTGTTTGAAATTAGTGATGTCATTTTGAAATGGTCATAAGTTATTAGAAAAAAGTAACAGAATATAGTAATAGTAAGCAGCTCATTTTGAAGATAAAGAATTGTAATAGGCGACTCACTTAGTAATAAATAGGCGAAAACGGAGTTTTCTATTTTTTGTGTTTAGATTTCATGGTGTCATTTTAAAATTATCATTACTTTGCAAACAAAAATTGTAAATGACCTCATTGAAGCCGAAAAATATACCAAAAATCATGTTTTTTACATTTTTAACTTTTTAGGTTAAGATATCTCCAAGAAAAAAAGACATGGGTGTGGTTTAAGCAGTGACGCCAATTGATAGGGGCGATGGGCTGTGTCCCCCCCTCCCAAGGAAAATAAATTCAAAATATTTTGTATTGATTTCGAAAAATGTATTGCATAATACATATATGGCTTGGCCCCCCCCAAGATTTTTCTGAATTAGCGCCACTGAGTTCAAGTTAGGGCTATCAGCTGCCATATTAGGCTTTTTGGTTGAAAATTACATTGTCTTGTTATTATTATTATTATTATTACAATATTTTCTTTATTTATCGGGCTTATTACATATCGATACCTTAGAGCGCTATAGTCCTATCTCCATTTTTCCAATTGTTGGGAAATGCAAAAAGAAGATTTCAAACAGTGGTTATTGAGGATTGGTTGCTATTTTGATATAACGATTCATGCAATATTTTTACCTATGGTATTTTTTAACATAATTTAATATTTTTAACCAATTTTATTAATTTCTAACGAAATTCCAGCCAATTTATAGTATGCCATTAATTTTGCCCTTATATAGAATTCCACTACTATTGAAATAAACGACGTATTTAGTACATTTTTTGAATTTTTTCCACTAAAATTTCGTAAAAAGTCATAAAACGCGTAGAAAACACGAAAAAAAAGAATTTTTTTTTTTGTTTTTGAATTATTGGTTCCGACAAACAAGAGAGGAGCCTTGGGTGTAACCAAATATGTTCACTAAAATGTCGCAAAAAGTCATGAAACGCGAAGAAAACGCGGAAAAAACGAAGAATTTTTTTTAAAAATGTGACTTATTTGAATATTCAGTGGAGATAGGACAGTAGCGCTCTTGAAAAAATTACAGTTTGGAGATAGGATTTTTCTTAATTATCAAATATTTTGGTATTTTAGTGGTATTTTGACATCACACAGTTTTCCACTCGGTAAAGAAGCTCACAATGATGCCATAACTGCAAAAATCTCAAAATCGAAAAAGTGGAGATAGGACTATAGCGCTCTAAGGTATCGATATGGTTTTAACAAAAATTACAAAAATGACTGTTTAATTAGTTCAATATAAAATTATCATACTTCAATTTAGAAAAAGCGCGTTGGTACTTTCATTAGTACTATACAAGCAATAAAAAACAGTCAATAAACTAACTTCATAATTTATCTAGGGGAACCTGCCTATCTATCATTAAAATTCTCGTAATTTCGAGAGCCTGCATTGTATGTGGAAAACAAATCCGCCCTTGTAGGTTTTAATTGTAGCTAGCGTAGCATGTCTCAAAACCAGAGTGTGTTACCAACTAACAATTTGGCAATTTTTCACAACAGACGGCGCTAGTGAGCCTTATGAGTTATGCATAATGGCGATCCTGCTCAGAGAGTTTACTCGTGGCCTATAGCACAATCGCTTAAGCACCGCGTTCTCTTTCATTAGAAAACCGGAGTCACGGGTTCGAGTACGGTTTCTGGCAAGATTTAACTAAAACTGATCTGATGAGGCTATATACATGTTTATATATGAAAATATATAAATATGTATGTGGAAGTAGCCGAAACATATGTAATCAATTTCCATGTTAACACTTGCTTTCGTCTGTTGTTGAAAAATTGCAAAAATGACTGTTTAATTAGTTCAATATAAAATTATCATACTTCAATTTAGAAAAAGCGCGTTGGTACTTTCATTAGTACTATACAAGCAATAAAAAACAGTCAATAAACTAACTTCATAATTTATCTAGGGGAACCTGCCTATCTATCATTAAAATTCTCGTAATTTCGAGAGCCTGCATTGTATGTGGAAAACAAATCCGCCCTTGTAGGTTTTAATTGTAGCTAGCGTAGCATGTCTCAAAACCAGAGTGTGTTACCAACTAACAATTTGGCAATTTTTCACAACAGACGGCGCTAGTGAGCCTTATGAGTTATGCATAATGGCGATCCTGCTCAGAGAGTTTACTCGTGGCCTATAGCACAATCGCTTAAGCACCGCGTTCTCTTTCATTAGAAAACCGGAGTCACGGGTTCGAGTACGGTTTCTGGCAAGATTTAACTAAAACTGATCTGATGAGGCTATATACATGTTTATATATGAAAATATATAAATATGTATGTGGAAGTAGCCGAAACATATGTAATCAATTTCCATGTTAACACTTGCTTTCGTCTGTTGTTGAAAAATTGCAAAAATGACTGTTTAATTAGTTCAATATAAAATTATCATACTTCAATTTAGAAAAAGCGCGTTGGTACTTTCATTAGTACTATACAAGCAATAAAAAACAGTCAATAAACTAACTTCATAATTTATCTAGGGGAACCTGCCTATCTATCATTAAAATTCTCGTAATTTCGAGAGCCTGCATTGTATGTGGAAAACAAATCCGCCCTTGTAGGTTTTAATTGTAGCTAGCGTAGCATGTCTCAAAACCAGAGTGTGTTACCAACTAACAATTTGGCAATTTTTCACAACAGACGGCGCTAGTGAGCCTTATGAGTTATGCATAATGGCGATCCTGCTCAGAGAGTTTACTCGTGGCCTATAGCACAATCGCTTAAGCACCGCGTTCTCTTTCATTAGAAAACCGGAGTCACGGGTTCGAGTACGGTTTCTGGCAAGATTTAACTAAAACTGATCTGATGAGGCTATATACATGTTTATATATGAAAATATATAAATATGTATGTGGAAGTAGCCGAAACATATGTAATCAATTTCCATGTTAACACTTGCTTTCGTCTGTTGTTGAAAAATTGCAAAAATGACTGTTTAATTAGTTCAATATAAAATTATCAAAAATTATTCTTATAAAGTGTTACAAGCATGGCTTAAATAAAAAGCCGTCTGCCGGTTTAGTTACTTTTAATATTAACAAAAGTATTTACAAATATTATAAATGAAAGTAATTTGCGATATATGCAACTAAATTATAAATAGGCTTTTAGATTAGCTAAATCAAATAACAAAATTCAAAAATTTAATACATTGAAAATTCAGTACCGTAAAATGTATTAAATATCAGTATGTTATAAATAATTTGTAAAAATACATCTAGAAAAGGAACTTTCTGGGTATTTTAATGGCTTTTAGTTTAGCTAAAACAAAAAAAAAAAAAAGAAACTATCAAAGTTTTCATTCAAAATACATGTTTCGATAACTCATAGCATGCTCAACATAGCTGGTTAGTGACCCCCAACCCTCATCTCCGTTTAGCAATTTTATATACTCATTATATGTTAGCACGCTTTTGTCAAGGTGTAACCTTCGGATTTCCTGTAGCACAGGGCATACCGCAACGAAATGGAAGGTGTTTTCATTTTGGTTTAAGTTGCAGAGGGTACAGCAAGAGTTTATATCAGATCTATGTGGTCTGCAATTAAGTTCCAGTAACTCTGTACGTGTTCTAAATATAAGGCTCATTCCATTAATATTGAGATTTTCATTAAAATACTTGTTTGGGCCAAGAAAGTGGTTTAATTCTCTATATGAGAGTCTCGACGTGGAAAATCTTGCTCTTTCTATACATTGTTGGTAAAGGCTTTCATCAACTACAGCTATGCAGTCGTAGAACATGCTTTTCCACTCATCAACATTGCTATTTGACAATCGCAAAGTATGATCGAATGAATTGGCAATATCGTACCAATCTTTGAATGGTGAGTGACCACGAGAAAAAGCAGCTAGAAGTATATTTTTTTGGAGATTTTCATTTGATCTTTTGACGACTTTACATATGTAATCTGCACTAGCCTTAAGATTTTTTATGTATATAAATGGGAGTCCAGACTCCACGTGTATTGCATAGTTTGGGGTGCTAGCCGGGAGCTTAAAAATACGTTTGAAAAAGTACCGTTGTATGATTTCGGTTTGCTCCAAAAACTGGTGCCCATAGACCTCATTAGCGGAACAATAACAGCTATTGATTGATTATAATTTCAAAAATAGCAAAAAAAAAAAATTTCATTTAAACTTTTAGGTAAGGATATTTCGAAATGTAGACGAGATAGGGCAATTCTGACCGGAATCCGATTAACAATTAAAAAAATGCATCTAAAATTGCTATGGCTTCTGTTTGCTGTTGGATTTTTGTTGAATACGTAGGTTTTTTTTTTTTTTAAAAATGCTTAAAAAATAGGTTATAATTCAATATATTAACAGTAAAGAACGAGATCCGGTTGGTTTCTGAAAAATACTTGGCAAGACTTAGTAATCATACTAACTTACTTGCTATCATTCTGTTGGATGATACAAATGAAATAGTGCGGCTGAAAAGATATCGTATCCTAGATTTACATTTCAGAAAAGTTTAATATGTATTTGATTGATATATTATATAAAAATAGATTTTAAACTTTACACTGCACAACTGAAGTGCAAGCTTACTATTTTTATTTGTTACTATAGATTCAGCAAAATTTGCTTATTATCGCTAGTCGATAGATTGTAAATAAAATGATAAAAAAAAATATATAAGTAATTCAATATCTTCTGAATGGGATCAGTTAAGATTTTTTTGTATGCATTTTTCAAATCTGCAGAATGGCATACTTAGTTTTTTATCTTATTTTTCAAACTTGAAACAAAAAAATTTGTAAAAAGGTCATATCTCGTTCTGACAATGTACAATTTTTTTTTTAAATTTTAATTTAAATTTTTTTTAATTAGCCAAATTTTTTGTGATTACAGTAAAACTTTATTCTTGGTTCATGATCACTGTGAATGTAACAAACTGATGCTGTCGCCATCTGAACAAAAATTGGAGAGAATAAAATTAAAAATATTAAAACATTTCCATCGGAATCAATTGTGGTTTCAAATTTTGAATTCAAGTTAAAATTTTTTGAAATTGCAATATTTTCTTTTACAATTCCCGAAATTTAATAGTTACGTAGAATCTATGACCATTCTTTGAAGATTCTTGTACTTGCATACAAATCTGCGTATTCGGTTCAATCTTGTGTCAAATTTTGGTACATCTAGTTTGAAATTTGAAGGGATGGCAGCCTTTTTTTGCAGTCGATTTTCGAGTTACCAACTCTTACGTTGGACGTATCGATAAAAAGACTAGGCAGTAAAGATATTGAAACATTTAATTTTCTTCTAATATGCATAACACTATTTACATGATATGTAATTGCTTTTATTGGGCCAAGGTTTCGATTCTCACACTGAAAAAAAAAAAAACTTTATATTGCTATTTGTTGTGAAATTGATAAGCGATTATACTAAAGTCAATTGAGTTGTGGATGTTCTATTAAAAACAGAAAATTAACATACTTACATCTAATCGCCTTCTCAGCTTATCATATATTATGTTGACGGAAATTTTAGATAAGCATCAAAATACTACATTTTATTTACTGTGATTCGAATACCATACCTTTAATTACCTATATAAATATTGAGCATTAAAGAAATATTTAATTTCATCATGAACTGAAAGAGATAAAGTAAAAGAAAAACATATCAGTATTAACAAAAATATAAGAGAGTGTTCTAATTTTTAGCTGGCTTTAGCGACTAAGGATGTCGGTATTTTCATCATAACAAAATTATGCCACATTGTGCAAAATATAATTTATCATGTCGCATAATTTATATTAAATAATATAATAAATAATCATAAAAATTTTGACTCATTTTCATGATTATTGATTTATTTTTTTTATCAGAATCAATTTCATCTTCCGAATCCTATTTGAACGTTAAGTAAGTTACACGTACAAAAGCTGAAAAACGTAGAGGAAGAATTTAATATAATTTCTCTGACAAATTCTTGATGTTCTGGATAAAAGACAAACTCACAAAACCGAATGCAGCAATAAACGGGACTCAGTACCTAAATAGTACAGTAAAATTAGCTTTTAATATCACATTGAAAAATAAATAAATTGCAGCGGCCTTGAAACTTTGAACAGTTGTTTATTAGACAATAGTAACTATACAAAAAAACATCCCTTTTTTTGGGAGTACAAAGATCAACAAAATTTTTAATTGACAAAATACTTAACCTATGCCTTGAACAAAAAAACTTCGATGAAAAAATTAAGTATTTCACATCAATTTTAAATTATAACAGCTACAATTTTTGGTTTCTTAACCGATCGAAAGATGTCAGAAAGATTTTAATAGGTTGAAATTTAATATTTTTGATTGCATAAATTTTAAATTGAATATCTTAAAATAAATATTAAAATGTTAATGTAAACGAAAAAAACGAAAAAAAAAAAACAATTACAAATTTGGAATATTACTAAATAAATACTTATACTTTAAATGCCGTTTTTGTAATTTTAAAACTAAATTTTCAATATTTCAATAAAATCCTTAAAATCTATATTTTTTATAATTTTTATCTACCCAGTTGGGCCAGTCTACAAGAAATCATCAATGACGGGTGCACGACCATATGAAATCATTGATAACGAATGCGTATTTTTGTATGGCAGTCGTTAACGAAATTTCCGTACAAGTGTCCAATATTTCATCAACGACTAAAAGAGCAACAGTTTCCCTTACGATGTCGTTGATGACATAAAGAGCGACAGTTTCCTTTACGATGTCATTGATGACATTAAGAGCGACAGTTTCCCTTACGTTGGCGTTGATGACATTAAGGGCGACAAATTTTACATACTTTCATCAACGAAAACATCAGTGACTTTGTCCAAATATTTTGATTAACGACAATTTTGTGTAAAATTCTGGAAATATTCATGTCATCGAATCAAATCCATTTGAAGATGCTGACTAAAATCCTAATTTCCTCTTGGTGAATAAATAGTATATTGAAACGATGAAGGAGGGTTTACGATGTGAATTAACACTAACGAATATTGATTACTTTGTTTCCCTAAGACCTCGATAAATCCTCTTCGTCATTTTAATATACTACCTCCAGAGTCCAAATGTATGTATGTATGTATGCGTTTATTCACGAAATTAGGATTTACCTTAAAACTGATTTGATTCGATGACAGCTTGATGCTTCCAAAATCCAGATATTGAAAAAAGGCGCCGATAAATCGACAATTAAAACGCCAACGGGAATAAGGGTTTTTAGTACAATCATTTGGGAGAATAAAATGATGTTACCTGGAATGTTTTGCGGGATTTTTGCAAATGAGTTATTTTATAGATTTCGATGTGCTCTTTCAGAATTTCAACTTTGCTACCTCGAGTCATGTTCGCTCGCGCCTCTTAATTGTTTCCGTACGACTTATAACTCAGGAGATATCCTAATTCAAAATTTGAAAAAAATTAGTAAATTGTGCATGCCGCTTATGAGCAGACACAGTGATGTGTTGAGCTTGAAATTACAATATCTCATGAACGGTAAGTCATACGTTCAAAGTAAAAACACTTATTTATAGAGAATTATTTCCACATATAATTTTTTTTTTCTTCGAGCTTTACGTGCTTTTCGAGGCTTTTACGACTTTTACGATTTTTAAGGAATCCCCTTAATATTTTAAAAACTTGGAGTTCGAAAAGTATTTTGATCGGTCAAGAATCAAAAAAGTTTTAATCGTTTTGTAATTTAAAATGCATTCGACACGCGCATTTTTGAAACAGACAAAAATTACTCTCACTTAACAGTTACATAAATTGGAAAGTTTTTTTGTCCGACGGATTGTCCTTAAGTTATTCGTCAAAAACTGGCGTTTTCAATCTTTGAACCCCCAAAAAGAGGAGTACGACACTCCGTCGAGCGGCGGATTTTTTTTTTTGTAAAGTTACAGTATGTAGTCTAATAAGCAACTGTGCCAAGTTTAAAATCCACAGCAATTTTTTCCTTTTTTACTGTACTAAAAAGAAAAACTAACCAACTATTCCAAATGATTTCTTTTTTTTAATTTCTCTTTGCTTAGGGAGAATAATAAATTGTTTTTTTAAAAATGTGTACGAAAGAGATTATTTGTTGTTACTCATCTTTTCATTAGACCAGCAGGTACAAATTCCAAGCAATACCCATTGTAGGGAACACCGTGAGAACTGATAAAAATTTTCTCGCTGAGCGTGCGCTTGCTTTTGAAATTTAAATGCATGGGTTTCCCTCAATAAAATCCACACTCAACAGTCGGTTGCAGAACGAAGCGGACAGCAGACGGCGGTATTTCGTGTATCGATTTATGCCGGATTTCATTGTCTTTGTTTGCTAAACGTGTGTTTTCAAAGTTTTGCAATCACGCTGAAATATTCTTTAATTATTTATTTTTGTATGTATTTTTCTTGGAAAAGAATTGTTATAATTGATTTGTACTCGATTTATTCGTTTGTTGAACTTTCAAGTGAAAACCAGTCAATATCTTTGTGACGTCAAAATTGTTACCAAGAGCAGTAAAAAAATTCTTGAAAGGGCTGATACGTTGCCATTGAAAAGCGTGCGAGAGCCGAAATTTTATCGGTGACCTCGAAACACACGAGACATTTGTTGCCGCCACTATTGATTACTCAGCATAGTAAGAATTGCACATAATTTGGTGCCAAGGAATAAGTGAAATTTGCCCACTGTATAGTTTAAATAAACGTTTATAAATGTGATTGAAACAAGTTATTGTAAATTAAAATCTGTCAATTAAGTCCATCGCTTTATATATATGTAACAAATAAAATAAATCTAAAAAGAAAGACTGAAAATTTACTTAAGCCGTGAAAAAATTTAATAAAAATACGTTCGTGGAATCAAAGCGCGAGAATAAAAAAAAAGTAAAAAAAAAAAAAATCAATTACAGTTTTGTGATAATTTGTTGTTGTGTTAAGTGTATAAAAATAACTGTTGTTTATACGGAATTATAAAAAAAGCCACAAATAAAATATGAATCGGACAAGAAAAAAGGTTGTGCGCCCACCAAATCCATATAAAACAGCAAATATCTTCTCCAAATGGAGCTTTTGGTGAGTTTGAACATTTAAATATTAACGGTAATAAAGTATGGGTTGCAATTTCTCGGTGGCTGATAAGCCACAGGACATTCTTAAGAAAAAAATCTATGGATATATCTACTCGTACTTATGTTTTGGTGCTAAACTGATTATATTTATGTACTGTTAATAGGGTCTACAATATTTAAACTTTTTTTTTGCCACACAAACTTGTGCGTGTATTTGTTTGTATTGGTGTACCCTTAATAAAAAAAAAAAAATACTTTGTTCCAGTAACATCCCGTTTTTTTTGTGAATGCTATTAATTCCACAATATGGGCAGAATATGGACACTTTAGTTTGGGGTCACTGCACACGAAAATTGCATTTATGTATTTGTGTCCTGTGTTCCAGAAATAATCAAAAATTTCGTATTTTTACAAAAATTACAAATTAATTGTACAAAGAACAAACTGTCATATAAACCTTGAAAAACTATTTTATTAAATATATACAAACAAAATGATTAAATGATTATCGATAACGCTGTTCGACAATTTGAAACTTTTTGTAAAACACATGGGAAAATCCAAAAAATTTTTTTTAAGTTTTTTAATCCACTGTACATGAAAAAAACAAACATTTAACTACACTAGAGTTCGCTTTGTGGCCGAAATTCGACCATTTCGATTTGACCATAAAATAAAGCAAAAAGTTTTTATACCCTTCCATGGTCGATAAGACACAAAAAGCTTTTAATATTCTTCCTAGGGTTAGGATTATCTGCATCGGTGCAGCAGCTAAGTTGCAATATCGTGCTTTCCATTTAGAGGCGTGTAACTCCTTCTAAAAAGCAAACAGTTTTTGATATCTTGCTGTTCTGTTAATTTTATGCCCATACCAAAATTCATAAAAATCAATCATGCTATCGTCACCTTATATCTATACTAAATTTCATAAAAGTCGCAAGCAGTAGCTTAGCCGTGAGAGTGTTGTTTCCATTTAGGGGCGTGGTACCGACCGCTGAAAAACATAATGGTCATATTATCGTTCCTTAGTGCTAACCCTATCTCCACACCAAATTTCGCTAAAATCGATGCAGCGGTTTAGCCGTGAGAGCGTTTTTTCCATTTAGGGGCGTGGCACCGCCCACTTTAAAAACAAATATAGTCCTATGCACTGCTCCTCCTCACAACCTATCCAACAAAACAAAAATCAAGCAAATCGGTTGAGATTTAGGTATAGAAACAGGGACTGAACCGATTACGTTTGCCTATTTATATATAGATGATCATTACATCTGAGGTGTATCATGTGTTCAGTAAACTTATACAGGATGTTGCAATGGATTATTTTTGTAGAAAACTTTAACCCTCTAAAACCTCCATATGTGGGTAATTTTGACCCTTTTCTTAAAAAGATACAAAAAGACACCTGAAGCAGGGAAATATTGAGTCAGAATTTTTAGAGAACTATGGTTGGACAAGATTGTGCACAAAACCAAGAAGAATACCAAGAATGATAATTTAAGAGTTACCTGGTTGCAGCATTGACGTGGCAATTGGTATTTATGTATAATTCTTATACTTATTGACAGAATTATTATAGAAATAAAATATGAAACTAACTAAAAACACAATAATAACTCAAATTATAAAAATTTGGAAATCTTGCCGAAAGCTGAATACCAAGTGATTTATGCAAGAACGGCCTAAGTTGCCGTACTATTCATTAAACTGTCGTATAAATATTTCTCCACCACGTTTTGTGATCAAAATTGATATTTGCAATTAAATGCACTGTATAGTTGACCTAGGTGGTTTTGCATTCTACATGGAGTGACACAAATACGAAATCATAAGATAAGACAATTCTCCAGGATTTTTGTCCGAAATATAAAATTTAAATACGCCATGTCTCTATGATTTCTTGTTCCAGAGATATAAGGGTGCCCCATAGTTCACGCGAGATTTGAACATAGCGCCATTCGTGCGGTGACAAAAGAAAAAATAATTTAAGATTAGTAAAAATGTATGGAAAGAGGAGATTTAACGCTGCATCAACGAAATTGAGCCACATTATTGAAAAGTCGTTAATCAGTTTTAAAGCTCTCCTGAAAAGTTGCCAACTTCGAGTTAGGTTGTTTTGTCAAAAGTCCACAGATATAAATTTCAATGTGTTTTCTTGGCATATGTACTTGTTTTTTTTTTTGTATTTGGTCTCCTTTTTTGTCGTTTCGTGGAGCGTACGCATACTTGTTTGTGTCCCTTTATGAACCAAATATCATCCATATGGGTTCAACCGTTTTAGTCAGAGAG
The DNA here is from genome assembly GCA_951812925.1 of Calliopum simillimum. NCBI lineage: Eukaryota > Metazoa > Arthropoda > Insecta > Diptera > Lauxaniidae > Calliopum > Calliopum simillimum. The sequence goes on along the minus strand of OX638368.1, from coordinate 99,463,119 downwards.
GTGAAAAATAATTTTTTAAAAGTATTTAAATACAAAATACAAATACTTACGTAATTTTGGCTAATCGGCACACATATTTTTCTTTTCTTTGTCTAACTTCGTCTAAATATAAGTAATTCTTTTTCTTCGTCATAATCAATTTTTTTTTTAATATAAATTTATTCTTCACAACATTCTCGTGCAATTGTTAAGGGGCCTCCTTCTCTCGGGTTAAGTTAATGAGAAATATGAAGCGGGAAATAAAAATGCCCTAAAGAAAGACATTTTTAAATGAAATATTATATAACAGGTCATTCAATAAGTCCGTAGGATAAGTAGGAGAAAAACATAGGCATAGCTCATTTTTCCACTGCACGTTATTTGTTCCAGTGCCCTTTACATACATAAATATGTACCAAATTTCATTTATATGATAGTTTCATTACTATTTAAAATGAAATTGTTTTATTGTTGTAAAATCTTGAAGGTTTGAATCATTTTACTATCGAAAAATCTAATATTTTAATAGTAGTAGCGCCATACATTATTTCTCTCAAGACGGTTTAGAGTCCAAAAATTTGACTGTCTTAATTTTTTCATAAGGAAAATGATAGAAACGGACATAAGGTAAGAGTTCTTTACTAAAAAAACAAAAAACCATTTTTATATGAACATTTTTACTCAAAATTAAAAAAAATAGTACCTTACATACATATATGGCGTCAATTGAATACCTTGCATTTAATTGATTAAATTTCTCTTTAAATGACATCACTTTTTGCTTTTATAAATACTATATGGGCTTACATATGTAGTTTGAGAAAACCTCTTTAAGCTAAAGCGGCGTTCAAGTATTTCGTAAGCATACTTCCAATGTTTTATAGATCCCTAAAAATTAATAAATCGTGGACCCCACGATATACCATACGTGGTCGTATGTATTATATATACATATATATTAAACTTAAATTTACTTAAAAGTTACATAGAGTTGTTAATTGTTGTGATGCCACCGAATTATCGAACCAAAATCCTAGTATTAATTAAAATTATAATTATTGCTTTGAAAGCATTTTCATTATTTTATAATATTTTGTATCTTACGTTAGATTTATTATACTCTACTTTTTGTCAGCTGTGTAATGCACAGGGTGGATTATGTTCCTTTTAGGCCGAATGACCATGACAGGACAATGTATACATTGTATACAAAGCTGGTAAGATGTAGCCAAGGCAGAAGCAGTCTGGTCGGGAGCCATTAAATCGCTAGCTTTAGTCGTTGGGGGGGTAAGCGACCACTTCGACCTACCAGAGGACCCTATTACACAATTTTATTATAGACTCCCATAAAAATACATTAACTTTACTGTGGGCCAATATAACTATGAATACCAAAATAGTTAAAACCCCTTCATAGCCATTTATGAGATTAAAAAAAAAACAAACAAAATGTAGGTATCAATCTTTACTTAAAGCTATAGTATCTTCATGGTGTTATTGAAGATACGCGATCTACACCCACCCTTCCTGTGGTCTCATAATACGCATGATCTAAAAAGACCCCTAAATGTAGCTAACCCTATCACTCACATCTTTACATCAAGGAGAAAACGTTTGAATTTAGTTCCTCATATTCAAATAATTTTTATTTAAAACGCTATAAAAAATATCCAACATATTTGGCTTAAGCCAATTTAAGCTTAGTTTAGAAAATTTTTCAATGCATTTGTTCTGCACATAAGTTCTTTTTCATTCTTACTAAACTATAGACTAATTTTATTTATAAGTATTTAGCAGTTAATTCATTTTAAATATAGTATAAGTAGTTAATTTTAAGTTTATATATAATTGCATGTAGAAAAATATTAGATTTTAAATAACCATAATTTGTGCATGTATTTTTCTTTTCAATTTAATTTAAATTTTAGTTTAATAATTTAAATGTAATTTATGTTGCATGTAAATTTAAATTTTTATCCAAAGCTCAGGTAGAATTCAAAAATAAAAACAAAACTTACGCTTAGCAAACGCACAGCACTGACAATGCATTCAGATTGTTAAAAAGAGAGCAAGAACAATTTTATTGTAGAGATCTATAAGTCTCCACTTCTCTCACAGCATAGAAACACTTATGTTCTCTGTTTATCTTTGCGGTTGTTGCCATGAATAAAGCTTTCGCTTTCATTAATTTTTAAATTGATCAATGTTTTTATTTGAAACAAAACAAATGCACTACAATAAGTATGGTCAACTTATACATACTTATCAATATAGTTTTATTTCAAAACTATATGAAAATAAAAAGTTAAAAAAACTCACTTTGACTCACTGGCATCCATCGACGAAGGCCTCCATTGATGTTGCTGATGAGTTGCTGCGTTTTGTTGAGCTTTAAGCTAATTTATCTAAATGGCTAATAGATTGAGCGGATATGGCCAATACATATAACCTGATACTGAACAGGCTATGTATGGGTAAAATTAGTTTATTTGTACATTAAACATTAGTTAATGGATTTTTAAAGTGCAGATTAGATTAAATTTATTTTAAATTTATTTTAGATTAATTTAATTTTATTTAATTTTAAACAAAATTTATCGCATATTAACAAAATTCACTTAACACAATTTTTATTTTAATTTTGATTTTACTTTCAACTTTAATTTTAGTTTTGCAGATTAAGTTTTATAGTGGGGCTTTTCTGTCACTTTTGCCAATCCATTTCACCTTATGTTTGGTTTTTTTACGTGCTTATTTCAAACTTAGATTTTAACTTAATTTCTCTTTTAAACTCTTTCAAACTTTAATTTTTGTTTCAAACTTTTTGTTTTATAGCAAACTTAGAGTATGTACTTAGTTTATGTACTGCATGAAATTTATGCATACATATACTGTATATGTAAATTAATCACCGTTTCTACATTTACCGAGAACTTTAGCTAGAACTTTTATTTCTAGAAATTTACTTATCAAATATTTTAGCGAATTTAGATTATCTAATTTTTTTGATTTAGAATAAGTATATGGTTTATAAATTATATATAAATTTTCCGCAATTTGATATTGTTTCCACGCATGTATATCGAGATCTAGCCATATACTTTTTTCGTAGAAATTTTAGCAAACCAATTTTTAAACGACTTAATATTTAGTGTAAATGGTTTTTTACATACTTATATTTAAGATCTTAACGCGAATTTAACACCGGCTTCACTTTCATCAATTTTATGATTTTTTACAAATTTCAATTCCGAAAATTTACTTTTACCGACCTGTTTTTTACAATACAAGTGACTTGAATCTATTGTTTTTACCGATTTGTCTGGAGTTTCTTATATTTTTCTTTCTCTTTGTTTTTAGTTTTTATGACTTTTCGGTAAGCTAGTTAACGCATTCAATACCGCACAGCAACTGAATTTTTGTCTTCTTGTTGAGAGTATGAAAGTTGACGCTGTTTTCTGAAAGAATTCAGTGAGAAGGTTGACCAAAAAGGAAAATCGTCCGTCCGCGGTTGATGAAGAGATATGGTGATATAATCCAGTGTGCTCAGACGAACTTTTCGACGTTTGCAGGCACTTGTCAAAATCACCATATGAATTTTAGATGCACTTTCTAATATTTTTGCAGCAGCTGGTACGATCTTCAGCTGGTTTTTTCAGAACGACCTCGTAGGTGAAATTTTGATTTGCGCAATATACACGCTGGACAGGTTTTGGTATATAACCAGAAGTTTTTTCGCCAATATATGATTTATTATTTGCAATAACTTGGATAAAATGAGAGAGATATCACGTTGTTTCGATTGCTGGTCCAAAAAGAGAAAGGAAGTTAAAAAATTATTACTGAAGTTGCAGCTTTTGATTGCAATTTCAGGGCTGAAATATCATGCTCGAACATATGTATGTTCAGTCAATTTAGTACATTCAGTTTCATTTAGGTAGAATACGCACTAGCTAGTTACACTATGAGACTATTTGGAAATATGAAAAAAATATATAAAATTTAAAGATTGTTCATTACAAAACCGTATAATATATTGCTAATTAGCAAAGATATTAGATGGAAAATTTGAAAACTATTGACGAATATCCTTAGCGTGGTATGTTCCTACCAAATTACCTTGTAAGTCTTCGAGAATATAATAATGACTACCGAGCTTTTCTCGCACACGAGCCTTCAAGAAGACAGGACTGAGCTTGGCGTTAAACTGCTTTTCAAAGCTACTTTGGGCGAAGTTTCGTCGAAAAACTTCTTGTCCTATTCGAAAAGAGACTGGGCGTGATCTCAGGTTATACTGCTGTGCGTTATTGTCATACGCCTTCCTAATATTTTTCTGTATGTCTTTTCTAAGCAAAGTAAGTTGATCATCTCTATCAAGTCTGCAATTAGATTCGCCAAGGAGATTCAGATTTTTCAAAAGCGAATATGATGATCCATGCGTGATCATATCAAACCCATAAAGAGCGTGGTATGGTGAGCAATTTATGGCTTGGTGGATCGAATTTCTGAGTGCACAACTTATGGCGGTAAGATTTTCATCCCATTCGCGATGGTCATTTTTTAAATACGCTCGAATGGCTGCAATTAAGGAACGATTTACGCGCTCTGACGCGTTTGATTGCGGGGAATGCACCGCAGTGTATACGTGGGATATTCCAAGTTTTGTGAGCAGTGCGTTGAAATCGTTTGCCTTAAATTGCGAGCCATTGTCGCTGACAATTATTTCAGGCACACCATAGATGTGAAAAATATTCTCAAGAAGATATTTTTGTATTGACGCTGAACAAAATTTTTTTAAGGGGCAAAGCCAATGGAATTTTGACATATGATCGACGACAATAAGCAGTCCAATATAACCATTTTTACTACGAGGGTATGGACCCAATATGTCTACGTAGAGACGTTGGAAAGGCCTAACTGAAAATGCTTGCGATCCCATAGGCGGTCTGAGGCATATATTTGGTGCTTTTGTCATCTTGCATATGTCACAATTTTTAACATAATTTCTAACTTCACTTACTATTCCAGGCCAGTAAAAATTTCTTCTGATCAACTCTAGTGTTTTTTTCATACCACCATGAGCTGAGATCACGGACTCATGGGCTCGGGACATGACTTGGGACCGAAGATTTTTTGGGATCCACAGTTTCCACGCATTTCGTTCCTGATCTTCCTCTCCACTATAGTGCTCAGTTCGAAAATATATATATTTATCCACAATTCTAATATCGGGGTATTTCTCTTGGTTTGCATTTATTTTTACTTTTAGTGCTTCATAGTCATCGTCTTCAAAATGCGGCGAGTTCAAGTCAACCTCTGGGCCTACATCTTCTAACGCTAAAATTTCGTCGCAGTGAATTCGTGATAAGGCATCTGGGACAATGTTTTCTTTTCCCTTGCGGTGGCTAACTGTGAACGTATAAGCCTGCAATTTCAAGGCCCATCTCGCAAGTCGTCCACTTAGGTCAGGTTGCCTCATCAACCAAACTAGGCTTGAATGGTCAGTGATAACCTCGAACTCCTGCATCTCCAGGTAACATCGGAAACGTTTTATAGCCTCTATAGCCGCCAAACATTCGCGCTCTGTAACGCTGTAGTTTCGTTGTGCTGTGTTTAATTTTTTGGACATATAGGCAATTGGTTTTTCGGCTCCATCGTCCGAAAGTTGCACTAACACAGCACCGATACCGAAATTACTCGCGTCACAGTGCACATAAAACTTTCTCGAAAAATCAGGATTTGTGAGGACCGGTGCCGAAGTGAGTAAAGTTTTTACTTTTTCGAACGCCTTTTGGGCATCACTGGTCCACACAAATTTCTTTTTCGTCGACAAAGTCTCTGTGATTGGAAACACGACTTCTGAGAAATTTTCTACGAATCGCCTGTACCAGCCCGCAAGACCAATGAAGCCTCTAACTTGCTTCAAATTTTTCGGTACTGGCCATGACAATATCGCATTAACTTTCTCAGGGTCAGTAGCTATACCACCATTCCCAATTAAGTACCCAAGATAATTGACTTTCGTCACGCAAAACCTACTTTTACCTACGTTAATAGTAAGATTCGCTTTCCTAAATTGTTCTGATATCCTAACTAGCACCGAAAGATGTGTTTCAAAATCTTCAGAAACTACGCACAGGTCGTCGAGGTACCCAAAAACACAATGCCGCAAGTCAGGAGGAATGATCTGATCCATCAAGCGGGACATGGTTTGTGCCGCATTGCATAAACCAAAGGGCATCACCACAAACTGATAAAGAGGGCGTCCAGGTACGGTAAATGCTGTTAAAGGTTTCGACTGCTCGGAAAGGCCAATTTGCCAAAAAGCATCTTTCAAATCTATCTTGGTGATAAGATTTGCTTTCGGCAATCTTGAAAATATGCCTTCGATGCTGGGCAACGGATACGCATCTTTCTTTGTGACATCGTTGACCTTTCGAGCGTCTAAGCATAACCTTACCTTGTTTGGTTTGACGACTAACCTCATGGGTGAGCTCCAAGGACTCGCTGATGGCTCGATCACCCCTAACTCTAACATCCTGTCTACCTCTTTGAAGATCAACTCTTCTACCGCAGGCGAAACTGGGTAAAAGCGTTGTTTTATGGGCCTAGCTTGACCCACGTCAATTTCATGTTTTATTAAGTCAGTTCTTCCCAGACCTTGAGATTCAAAATCTGGAAAAAGTGACTTAACTGCATCTAATTGTTCTCGCTGCTTAGGATTCAGCGGATATAACTCTTCTTCTTCAAAACTATCGATTTTTAAAATTTCTTTTGAAATTTCATTGGATGAAATTAAATTTGGTGCTAGATTGAAACATTTCCAGAAATCTATCCCCAAGATTAATCTTTGCGATAATGCAGGGATTATAAACAATTTTAACTTTTTTATTTCACTTTTATATTCTAAATCTACCTCTATGAAACCTAAAACTTTTTGAATATTACCGTCTGCTGTTTTAACCGTCGATTTAGTTTTGTGAAAAGTACAAATTTTCGAAAACTCTTCCAGCGCTAGGTCGGAACCAATACAGCTGATGTTTGCCCCTGTGTCCAATAAACCGAATTCTGTGCGATTCAAGAAAGAAACTTTTGCGTAAAATCGGTTGTCTTCGCTGCAATTGAACACAGTGGAAACAATCAACTTTTTAGTTCGACGTAACGCTTTCCAAAATGTTCGAAGTCTTAATGTTGACCTTTTAGTCCTATTTGACGAAAATTTTAAATTTGGGTAATCTTCAAAAATTTTATTTTTCAGAGCCTCATAATTTTTCAAACGCTCATGGTATGGGCGAATCGGAAATAGAATTGGTTTTGGACAACTATTAGGTTTTTTAGAAAAATCGTTGCGTTTTAAAATTTTTATTTTTGGAAAATCTAAACTATTGTATATATTATTGCCTCCATCTTTCATAGTCTCACCAACTGAACTAGCCGGTAATGTGATTGGTAATGAATTTTTTGGTAAATCTAGCGGGTTGCTGTTCTGCTGTTTCTGAAAGAACCCGCTTTTAGGTTTTCCGCCTTTCTACTAATGCATTTTTCGCATTGGGGTAAATAAGTATTTTTTTCCCCGCATCCATAGCAGAAAACTTTTCGCTCGCATAAACAATTTTGCCAATGGTGGCCCTCCTCTTCGCAGTTCCAACACTTTGATGGTTGTTGTTGTAAAGCAGCCACTGAAGCTGAAGCTACTCCATCAAAAACTTCTTCGATATTTTGATCAACAGGTGAATCATTGCATTCGATTTCAGAGACGTTTCTTCTTTGGACAAAATTGGTCTGCGGATTTCGCATTTGATTGCGTCTAAATATCTCTTCAGATAGAAGGTTTTCTCGTCTTTGGCACAAACTACGTAACTGGGCGATTGACGTTATTCTAACGTATAGCAATTCATGCCTAATATCCGGCCTAAGATTTCTAGTTACTATTTCTATTAAATCTGCATCTGAAATTCTCTCAGACAAACGATCAGTGATGGACAAAATTTCTTCATAAAAGGTATCAAAGATTTCGTTTATCCTTTGTTTCCTACTGCGGATCTCCTCTCTTATGTCAAAATCAGTTTTAAAATCGCGATACTGTTCTCTTAATGCATCGCAAAAGGTATCCCACTGAATCCCCTCATTCTGAACATGCTTATGGTAACGCCAATACCAGTCCCTGGCCTTACCAAAAAGAACGATGTGCAAGTTACCGCATAAAGCTCGAAAATCATTACCTAAACTCGAAGACGTTAACGAACGGATTCGGTATAGAAAATCTTCGACACCTAAACCATTTGCAGTACCATCAAATTTTATATTCCAGTTTTGAATTATAGATGTTACTTTGTCTGCACTAAGATTTGACTGAAAATTGTTTCGAATACGATCAGGATTATGTCTCAGTATATTCTCTCTTGAATTTGAAATAGTGTTGCCATCATTAATTAAATTCGCATTGCCTCTAGAGGGCTGTAAATTCAAATCGCGCAGCATACGCTGCAATCTATTTTCAATAAGATTTGTAATCTCACCATAATCGAATGCTAAAGGATTACTGTTACGTGTATTGTTATTAGTGATGTTTGCTACATTTGGTGTTCTATGAGAACTATTATTTCTATTTGGCGCTGAGTTCGACTGTCTTGGTGGAAAATCTAGGTCTAGCAAAGGCAAAGTAAAATTTCGGTTATTATTTCTGTTAGCGCTAGCATGGCTTACATCCGGTTGAACACCATGGGCCTCTGCCTCTTCTACTCTACGTCTAAAATTTCGGGTATTGTGCCGTTTTGGGACTGCACCACGTCCACGACTATTATTGCGCCCGCGCGCTGAACTTATGTTTGGATTGCTATCTAAATTTTCTGTTTCGATAGCTATGGTTTGCAGCTCACTCACTACTGCAGATCGCCTGCAATTCGGACACTCTTGAGAGTCTACAAGCCAAAGCTCAATACATGCTTTGTGGAAAACATGATTGCACCTTGTGATCATGCAATCAGATCCGTTTGTCAATGGCTGGATGCAAATCGTACAAGACGATTCTACATGAGGCACCATCGCCGGTATATCCTCAGTACTACGTCGCACTGCCATATTATATTCGCAAAATAAATAGCGATTATAAACGCTTCAATTGAAAACGATTTAATTTAACGCGCAATGAAAATAATTTTTTACGAATATTCAAATTCCGATTTATCAAAAACAAGCAATGTTTTTAAAGAAAATAAATTTGTAAGTATATAGGTTAATTTTTCTCCTCAATGATGATGATATGGTTCTAGGGTTAGTTATCTAAACTGAGTAAAGATTGATAAAGGATTAAAACATGTTAGTCTATGGATTTCAGAAATAACAAACATTTTTTAACTGAAATGCAAAAATTTTTAAGTAATTTGGCTAAAACTAAAAATTTTTGGACAAGAATATTTTTAAAACGCGATATCTTGTAACTCCAAAAAATTTAAAGCTAGCACTAAAAAGCTTTATACAAAAATCGGTCAGGAAATTGCTAGTAGCAATTAACTTGAATATCCAGAATTTTGTATTAGCATGACAATTCAATCACAAAAAAAATTAAATTTCCAAAAATTCGCTTAAAGGTGTTACAAAGAACAATTGATAATGGTAGGCAGTCTTGAATAAAATTATCATATGAGCGCTTATCGGTCGATAGCTTTTCGGACTTGCCAAAAAGTCGAATTTCCAGAAAAGATCACATGATTATTTACCCACAGAAAACCTAACCAAAAGTTACAAAAGTCTTACTGCGAAATTTAATTTTGAAATTTACAATACGGATAAGGAACAGACTCATCAGAAGGACAAGCCTGCCCCACGTTGGGCGCCATTTTATGTGTAATGCACAGGGTGGATTATGTTCCTTTTAGGCCGAATGACCATGACAGGACAATGTATACATTGTATACAAAGCTGGTAAGATGTAGCCAAGGCAGAAGCAGTCTGGTCGGGAGCCATTAAATCGCTAGCTTTAGTCGTTGGGGGGGTAAGCGACCACTTCGACCTACCAGAGGACCCTATTACACAATTTTATTATAGACTCCCATAAAAATACATTAACTTTACTGTGGGCCAATATAACTATGAATACCAAAATAGTTAAAACCCCTTCATAGCCATTTATGAGATTAAAAAAAAAACAAACAAAATGTAGGTATCAATCTTTACTTAAAGCTATAGTATCTTCATGGTGTTATTGAAGATACGCGATCTACACCCACCCTTCCTGTGGTCTCATAATACGCATGATCTAAAAAGACCCCTAAATGTAGCTAACCCTATCACTCACATCTTTACATCAAGGAGAAAACGTTTGAATTTAGTTCCTCATATTCAAATAATTTTTATTTAAAACGCTATAAAAAATATCCAACATATTTGGCTTAAGCCAATTTAAGCTTAGTTTAGAAAATTTTTCAATGCATTTGTTCTGCACATAAGTTCTTTTTCATTCTTACTAAACTATAGACTAATTTTATTTATAAGTATTTAGCAGTTAATTCATTTTAAATATAGTATAAGTAGTTAATTTTAAGTTTATATATAATTGCATGTAGAAAAATATTAGATTTTAAATAACCATAATTTGTGCATGTATTTTTCTTTTCAATTTAATTTAAATTTTAGTTTAATAATTTAAATGTAATTTATGTTGCATGTAAATTTAAATTTTTATCCAAAGCTCAGGTAGAATTCAAAAATAAAAACAAAACTTACGCTTAGCAAACGCACAGCACTGACAATGCATTCAGATTGTTAAAAAGAGAGCAAGAACAATTTTATTGTAGAGATCTATAAGTCTCCACTTCTCTCACAGCATAGAAACACTTATGTTCTCTGTTTATCTTTGCGGTTGTTGCCATGAATAAAGCTTTCGCTTTCATTAATTTTTAAATTGATCAATGTTTTTATTTGAAACAAAACAAATGCACTACAATAAGTATGGTCAACTTATACATACTTATCAATATAGTTTTATTTCAAAACTATATGAAAATAAAAAGTTAAAAAAACTCACTTTGACTCACTGGCATCCATCGACGAAGGCCTCCATTGATGTTGCTGATGAGTTGCTGCGTTTTGTTGAGCTTTAAGCTAATTTATCTAAATGGCTAATAGATTGAGCGGATATGGCCAATACATATAACCTGATACTGAACAGGCTATGTATGGGTAAAATTAGTTTATTTGTACATTAAACATTAGTTAATGGATTTTTAAAGTGCAGATTAGATTAAATTTATTTTAAATTTATTTTAGATTAATTTAATTTTATTTAATTTTAAACAAAATTTATCGCATATTAACAAAATTCACTTAACACAATTTTTATTTTAATTTTGATTTTACTTTCAACTTTAATTTTAGTTTTGCAGATTAAGTTTTATAGTGGGGCTTTTCTGTCACTTTTGCCAATCCATTTCACCTTATGTTTGGTTTTTTTACGTGCTTATTTCAAACTTAGATTTTAACTTAATTTCTCTTTTAAACTCTTTCAAACTTTAATTTTTGTTTCAAACTTTTTGTTTTATAGCAAACTTAGAGTATGTACTTAGTTTATGTACTGCATGAAATTTATGCATACATATACTGTATATGTAAATTAATCACCGTTTCTACATTTACCGAGAACTTTAGCTAGAACTTTTATTTCTAGAAATTTACTTATCAAATATTTTAGCGAATTTAGATTATCTAATTTTTTTGATTTAGAATAAGTATATGGTTTATAAATTATATATAAATTTTCCGCAATTTGATATTGTTTCCACGCATGTATATCGAGATCTAGCCATATACTTTTTTCGTAGAAATTTTAGCAAACCAATTTTTAAACGACTTAATATTTAGTGTAAATGGTTTTTTACATACTTATATTTAAGATCTTAACGCGAATTTAACACCGGCTTCACTTTCATCAATTTTATGATTTTTTACAAATTTCAATTCCGAAAATTTACTTTTACCGACCTGTTTTTTACAATACAAGTGACTTGAATCTATTGTTTTTACCGATTTGTCTGGAGTTTCTTATATTTTTCTTTCTCTTTGTTTTTAGTTTTTATGACTTTTCGGTAAGCTAGTTAACGCATTCAATACCGCACAGCAACTGAATTTTTGTCTTCTTGTTGAGAGTATGAAAGTTGACGCTGTTTTCTGAAAGAATTCAGTGAGAAGGTTGACCAAAAAGGAAAATCGTCCGTCCGCGGTTGATGAAGAGATATGGTGATATAATCCAGTGTGCTCAGACGAACTTTTCGACGTTTGCAGGCACTTGTCAAAATCACCATATGAATTTTAGATGCACTTTCTAATATTTTTGCAGCAGCTGGTACGATCTTCAGCTGGTTTTTTCAGAACGACCTCGTAGGTGAAATTTTGATTTGCGCAATATACACGCTGGACAGGTTTTGGTATATAACCAGAAGTTTTTTCGCCAATATATGATTTATTATTTGCAATAACTTGGATAAAATGAGAGAGATATCACGTTGTTTCGATTGCTGGTCCAAAAAGAGAAAGGAAGTTAAAAAATTATTACTGAAGTTGCAGCTTTTGATTGCAATTTCAGGGCTGAAATATCATGCTCGAACATATGTATGTTCAGTCAATTTAGTACATTCAGTTTCATTTAGGTAGAATACGCACTAGCTAGTTACACTATGAGACTATTTGGAAATATGAAAAAAATATATAAAATTTAAAGATTGTTCATTACAAAACCGTATAATATATTGCTAATTAGCAAAGATATTAGATGGAAAATTTGAAAACTATTGACGAATATCCTTAGCGTGGTATGTTCCTACCAAATTACCTTGTAAGTCTTCGAGAATATAATAATGACTACCGAGCTTTTCTCGCACACGAGCCTTCAAGAAGACAGGACTGAGCTTGGCGTTAAACTGCTTTTCAAAGCTACTTTGGGCGAAGTTTCGTCGAAAAACTTCTTGTCCTATTCGAAAAGAGACTGGGCGTGATCTCAGGTTATACTGCTGTGCGTTATTGTCATACGCCTTCCTAATATTTTTCTGTATGTCTTTTCTAAGCAAAGTAAGTTGATCATCTCTATCAAGTCTGCAATTAGATTCGCCAAGGAGATTCAGATTTTTCAAAAGCGAATATGATGATCCATGCGTGATCATATCAAACCCATAAAGAGCGTGGTATGGTGAGCAATTTATGGCTTGGTGGATCGAATTTCTGAGTGCACAACTTATGGCGGTAAGATTTTCATCCCATTCGCGATGGTCATTTTTTAAATACGCTCGAATGGCTGCAATTAAGGAACGATTTACGCGCTCTGACGCGTTTGATTGCGGGGAATGCACCGCAGTGTATACGTGGGATATTCCAAGTTTTGTGAGCAGTGCGTTGAAATCGTTTGCCTTAAATTGCGAGCCATTGTCGCTGACAATTATTTCAGGCACACCATAGATGTGAAAAATATTCTCAAGAAGATATTTTTGTATTGACGCTGAACAAAATTTTTTTAAGGGGCAAAGCCAATGGAATTTTGACATATGATCGACGACAATAAGCAGTCCAATATAACCATTTTTACTACGAGGGTATGGACCCAATATGTCTACGTAGAGACGTTGGAAAGGCCTAACTGAAAATGCTTGCGATCCCATAGGCGGTCTGAGGCATATATTTGGTGCTTTTGTCATCTTGCATATGTCACAATTTTTAACATAATTTCTAACTTCACTTACTATTCCAGGCCAGTAAAAATTTCTTCTGATCAACTCTAGTGTTTTTTTCATACCACCATGAGCTGAGATCACGGACTCATGGGCTCGGGACATGACTTGGGACCGAAGTTTTTTTGGGATCCACAGTTTCCACGCATTTCGTTCCTGATCTTCCTCTCCACTATAGTGCTCAGTTCGAAAATATATATATTTATCCACAATTCTAATATCGGGGTATTTCTCTTGGTTTGCATTTATTTTTACTTTTAGTGCTTCATAGTCATCGTCTTCAAAATGCGGCGAGTTCAAGTCAACCTCTGGGCCTACATCTTCTAACGCTAAAATTTCGTCGCAGTGAATTCGTGATAAGGCATCTGGGACAATGTTTTCTTTTCCCTTGCGGTGGCTAACTGTGAACGTATAAGCCTGCAATTTCAAGGCCCATCTCGCAAGTCGTCCACTTAGGTCAGGTTGCCTCATCAACCAAACTAGGCTTGAATGGTCAGTGATAACCTCGAACTCCTGCATCTCCAGGTAACATCGGAAACGTTTTATAGCCTCTATAGCCGCCAAACATTCGCGCTCTGTAACGCTGTAGTTTCGTTGTGCTGTGTTTAATTTTTTGGACATATAGGCAATTGGTTTTTCGGCTCCATCGTCCGAAAGTTGCACTAACACAGCACCGATACCGAAATTACTCGCGTCACAGTGCACATAAAACTTTCTCGAAAAATCAGGATTTGTGAGGACCGGTGCCGAAGTGAGTAAAGTTTTTACTTTTTCGAACGCCTTTTGGGCATCACTGGTCCACACAAATTTCTTTTTCGTCGACAAAGTCTCTGTGATTGGAAACACGACTTCTGAGAAATTTTCTACGAATCGCCTGTACCAGCCCGCAAGACCAATGAAGCCTCTAACTTGCTTCAAATTTTTCGGTACTGGCCATGACAATATCGCATTAACTTTCTCAGGGTCAGTAGCTATACCACCATTCCCAATTAAGTACCCAAGATAATTGACTTTCGTCACGCAAAACCTACTTTTACCTACGTTAATAGTAAGATTCGCTTTCCTAAATTGTTCTGATATCCTAACTAGCACCGAAAGATGTGTTTCAAAATCTTCAGAAACTACGCACAGGTCGTCGAGGTACCCAAAAACACAATGCCGCAAGTCAGGAGGAATGATCTGATCCATCAAGCGGGACATGGTTTGTGCCGCATTGCATAAACCAAAGGGCATCACCACAAACTGATAAAGAGGGCGTCCAGGTACGGTAAATGCTGTTAAAGGTTTCGACTGCTCGGAAAGGCCAATTTGCCAAAAAGCATCTTTCAAATCTATCTTGGTGATAAGATTTGCTTTCGGCAATCTTGAAAATATGCCTTCGATGCTGGGCAACGGATACGCATCTTTCTTTGTGACATCGTTGACCTTTCGAGCGTCTAAGCATAACCTTACCTTGTTTGGTTTGACGACTAACCTCATGGGTGAGCTCCAAGGACTCGCTGATGGCTCGATCACCCCTAACTCTAACATCCTGTCTACCTCTTTGAAGATCAACTCTTCTACCGCAGGCGAAACTGGGTAAAAGCGTTGTTTTATGGGCCTAGCTTGACCCACGTCAATTTCATGTTTTATTAAGTCAGTTCTTCCCAGACCTTGAGATTCAAAATCTGGAAAAAGTGACTTAACTGCATCTAATTGTTCTCGCTGCTTAGGATTCAGCGGATATAACTCTTCTTCTTCAAAACTATCGATTTTTAAAATTTCTTTTGAAATTTCATTGGATGAAATTAAATTTGGTGCTAGATTGAAACATTTCCAGAAATCTATCCCCAAGATTAATCTTTGCGATAATGCAGGGATTATAAACAATTTTAACTTTTTTATTTCACTTTTATATTCTAAATCTACCTCTATGAAACCTAAAACTTTTTGAATATTACCGTCTGCTGTTTTAACCGTCGATTTAGTTTTGTGAAAAGTACAAATTTTCGAAAACTCTTCCAGCGCTAGGTCGGAACCAATACAGCTGATGTTTGCCCCTGTGTCCAATAAACCGAATTCTGTGCGATTCAAGAAAGAAACTTTTGCGTAAAATCGGTTGTCTTCGCTGCAATTGAACACAGTGGAAACAATCAACTTTTTAGTTCGACGTAACGCTTTCCAAAATGTTCGAAGTCTTAATGTTGACCTTTTAGTCCTATTTGACGAAAATTTTAAATTTGGGTAATCTTCAAAAATTTTATTTTTCAGAGCCTCATAATTTTTCAAACGCTCATGGTATGGGCGAATCGGAAATAGAATTGGTTTTGGACAACTATTAGGTTTTTTAGAAAAATCGTTGCGTTTTAAAATTTTTATTTTTGGAAAATCTAAACTATTGTATATATTATTGCCTCCATCTTTCATAGTCTCACCAACTGAACTAGCCGGTAATGTGATTGGTAATGAATTTTTTGGTAAATCTAGCGGGTTGCTGTTCTGCTGTTTCTGAAAGAACCCGCTTTTAGGTTTTCCGCCTTTCTACTAATGCATTTTTCGCATTGGGGTAAATAAGTATTTTTTTCCCCGCATCCATAGCAGAAAACTTTTCGCTCGCATAAACAATTTTGCCAATGGTGGCCCTCCTCTTCGCAGTTCCAACACTTTGATGGTTGTTGTTGTAAAGCAGCCACTGAAGCTGAAGCTACTCCATCAAAAACTTCTTCGATATTTTGATCAACAGGTGAATCATTGCATTCGATTTCAGAGACGTTTCTTCTTTGGACAAAATTGGTCTGCGGATTTCGCATTTGATTGCGTCTAAATATCTCTTCAGATAGAAGGTTTTCTCGTCTTTGGCACAAACTACGTAACTGGGCGATTGACGTTATTCTAACGTATAGCAATTCATGCCTAATATCCGGCCTAAGATTTCTAGTTACTATTTCTATTAAATCTGCATCTGAAATTCTCTCAGACAAACGATCAGTGATGGACAAAATTTCTTCATAAAAGGTATCAAAGATTTCGTTTATCCTTTGTTTCCTACTGCGGATCTCCTCTCTTATGTCAAAATCAGTTTTAAAATCGCGATACTGTTCTCTTAATGCATCGCAAAAGGTATCCCACTGAATCCCCTCATTCTGAACATGCTTATGGTAACGCCAATACCAGTCCCTGGCCTTACCAAAAAGAACGATGTGCAAGTTACCGCATAAAGCTCGAAAATCATTACCTAAACTCGAAGACGTTAACGAACGGATTCGGTATAGAAAATCTTCGACACCTAAACCATTTGCAGTACCATCAAATTTTATATTCCAGTTTTGAATTATAGATGTTACTTTGTCTGCACTAAGATTTGACTGAAAATTGTTTCGAATACGATCAGGATTATGTCTCAGTATATTCTCTCTTGAATTTGAAATAGTGTTGCCATCATTAATTAAATTCGCATTGCCTCTAGAGGGCTGTAAATTCAAATCGCGCAGCATACGCTGCAATCTATTTTCAATAAGATTTGTAATCTCACCATAATCGAATGCTAAAGGATTACTGTTACGTGTATTGTTATTAGTGATGTTTGCTACATTTGGTGTTCTATGAGAACTATTATTTCTATTTGGCGCTGAGTTCGACTGTCTTGGTGGAAAATCTAGGTCTAGCAAAGGCAAAGTAAAATTTCGGTTATTATTTCTGTTAGCGCTAGCATGGCTTACATCCGGTTGAACACCATGGGCCTCTGCCTCTTCTACTCTATGTCTAAAATTTCGGGTATTGTGCCGTTTTGGGACTGCACCACGTCCACGACTATTATTGCGCCCGCGCGCTGAACTTATGTTTGGATTGCTATCTAAATTTTCTGTTTCGATAGCTATGGTTTGCAGCTCACTCACTACTGCAGATCGCCTGCAATTCGGACACTCTTGAGAGTCTACAAGCCAAAGCTCAATACATGCTTTGTGGAAAACATGATTGCACCTTGTGATCATGCAATCAGATCCGTTTGTCAATGGCTGGATGCAAATCGTACAAGACGATTCTACATGAGGCACCATCGCCGGTATATCCTCAGTACTACGTCGCACTGCCATATTATATTCGCAAAATAAATAGCGATTATAAACGCTTCAATTGAAAACGATTTAATTTAACGCGCAATGAAAATAATTTTTTACGAATATTCAAATTCCGATTTATCAAAAACAAGCAATGTTTTTAAAGAAAATAAATTTGTAAGTATATAGGTTAATTTTTCTCCTCAATGATGATGATATGGTTCTAGGGTTAGTTATCTAAACTGAGTAAAGATTGATAAAGGATTAAAACATGTTAGTCTATGGATTTCAGAAATAACAAACATTTTTTAACTGAAATGCAAAAATTTTTAAGTAATTTGGCTAAAACTAAAAATTTTTGGACAAGAATATTTTTAAAACGCGATATCTTGTAACTCCAAAAAATTTAAAGCTAGCACTAAAAAGCTTTATACAAAAATCGGTCAGGAAATTGCTAGTAGCAATTAACTTGAATATCCAGAATTTTGTATTAGCATGACAATTCAATCACAAAAAAAATTAAATTTCCAAAAATTCGCTTAAAGGTGTTACAAAGAACAATTGATAATGGTAGGCAGTCTTGAATAAAATTATCATATGAGCGCTTATCGGTCGATAGCTTTTCGGACTTGCCAAAAAGTCGAATTTCCAGAAAAGATCACATGATTATTTACCCACAGAAAACCTAACCAAAAGTTACAAAAGTCTTACTGCGAAATTTAATTTTGAAATTTACAATACGGATAAGGAACAGACTCATCAGAAGGACAAGCCTGCCCCACGTTGGGCGCCATTTTATGTGTAATGCACAGGGTGGATTATGTTCCTTTTAGGCCGAATGACCATGACAGGACAATGTATACATTGTATACAAAGCTGGTAAGATGTAGCCAAGGCAGAAGCAGTCTGGTCGGGAGCCATTAAATCGCTAGCTTTAGTCGTTGGGGGGGTAAGCGACCACTTCGACCTACCAGAGGACCCTATTACACAATTTTATTATAGACTCCCATAAAAATACATTAACTTTACTGTGGGCCAATATAACTATGAATACCAAAATAGTTAAAACCCCTTCATAGCCATTTATGAGATTAAAAAAAAAACAAACAAAATGTAGGTATCAATCTTTACTTAAAGCTATAGTATCTTCATGGTGTTATTGAAGATACGCGATCTACACCCACCCTTCCTGTGGTCTCATAATACGCATGATCTAAAAAGACCCCTAAATGTAGCTAACCCTATCACTCACATCTTTACATCAAGGAGAAAACGTTTGAATTTAGTTCCTCATATTCAAATAATTTTTATTTAAAACGCTATAAAAAATATCCAACATATTTGGCTTAAGCCAATTTAAGCTTAGTTTAGAAAATTTTTCAATGCATTTGTTCTGCACATAAGTTCTTTTTCATTCTTACTAAACTATAGACTAATTTTATTTATAAGTATTTAGCAGTTAATTCATTTTAAATATAGTATAAGTAGTTAATTTTAAGTTTATATATAATTGCATGTAGAAAAATATTAGATTTTAAATAACCATAATTTGTGCATGTATTTTTCTTTTCAATTTAATTTAAATTTTAGTTTAATAATTTAAATGTAATTTATGTTGCATGTAAATTTAAATTTTTATCCAAAGCTCAGGTAGAATTCAAAAATAAAAACAAAACTTACGCTTAGCAAACGCACAGCACTGACAATGCATTCAGATTGTTAAAAAGAGAGCAAGAACAATTTTATTGTAGAGATCTATAAGTCTCCACTTCTCTCACAGCATAGAAACACTTATGTTCTCTGTTTATCTTTGCGGTTGTTGCCATGAATAAAGCTTTCGCTTTCATTAATTTTTAAATTGATCAATGTTTTTATTTGAAACAAAACAAATGCACTACAATAAGTATGGTCAACTTATACATACTTATCAATATAGTTTTATTTCAAAACTATATGAAAATAAAAAGTTAAAAAAACTCACTTTGACTCACTGGCATCCATCGACGAAGGCCTCCATTGATGTTGCTGATGAGTTGCTGCGTTTTGTTGAGCTTTAAGCTAATTTATCTAAATGGCTAATAGATTGAGCGGATATGGCCAATACATATAACCTGATACTGAACAGGCTATGTATGGGTAAAATTAGTTTATTTGTACATTAAACATTAGTTAATGGATTTTTAAAGTGCAGATTAGATTAAATTTATTTTAAATTTATTTTAGATTAATTTAATTTTATTTAATTTTAAACAAAATTTATCGCATATTAACAAAATTCACTTAACACAATTTTTATTTTAATTTTGATTTTACTTTCAACTTTAATTTTAGTTTTGCAGATTAAGTTTTATAGTGGGGCTTTTCTGTCACTTTTGCCAATCCATTTCACCTTATGTTTGGTTTTTTTACGTGCTTATTTCAAACTTAGATTTTAACTTAATTTCTCTTTTAAACTCTTTCAAACTTTAATTTTTGTTTCAAACTTTTTGTTTTATAGCAAACTTAGAGTATGTACTTAGTTTATGTACTGCATGAAATTTATGCATACATATACTGTATATGTAAATTAATCACCGTTTCTACATTTACCGAGAACTTTAGCTAGAACTTTTATTTCTAGAAATTTACTTATCAAATATTTTAGCGAATTTAGATTATCTAATTTTTTTGATTTAGAATAAGTATATGGTTTATAAATTATATATAAATTTTCCGCAATTTGATATTGTTTCCACGCATGTATATCGAGATCTAGCCATATACTTTTTTCGTAGAAATTTTAGCAAACCAATTTTTAAACGACTTAATATTTAGTGTAAATGGTTTTTTACATACTTATATTTAAGATCTTAACGCGAATTTAACACCGGCTTCACTTTCATCAATTTTATGATTTTTTACAAATTTCAATTCCGAAAATTTACTTTTACCGACCTGTTTTTTACAATACAAGTGACTTGAAACTATTGTTTTTACCGATTTGTCTGGAGTTTCTTATATTTTTCTTTCTCTTTGTTTTTAGTTTTTATGACTTTTCGGTAAGCTAGTTAACGCATTCAATACCGCACAGCAACTGAATTTTTGTCTTCTTGTTGAGAGTATGAAAGTTGACGCTGTTTTCTGAAAGAATTCAGTGAGAAGGTTGACCAAAAAGGAAAATCGTCCGTCCGCGGTTGATGAAGAGATATGGTGATATAATCCAGTGTGCTCAGACGAACTTTTCGACGTTTGCAGGCACTTGTCAAAATCACCATATGAATTTTAGATGCACTTTCTAATATTTTTGCAGCAGCTGGTACGATCTTCAGCTGGTTTTTTCAGAACGACCTCGTAGGTGAAATTTTGATTTGCGCAATATACACGCTGGACAGGTTTTGGTATATAACCAGAAGTTTTTTCGCCAATATATGATTTATTATTTGCAATAACTTGGATAAAATGAGAGAGATATCACGTTGTTTCGATTGCTGGTCCAAAAAGAGAAAGGAAGTTAAAAAATTATTACTGAAGTTGCAGCTTTTGATTGCAATTTCAGGGCTGAAATATCATGCTCGAACATATGTATGTTCAGTCAATTTAGTACATTCAGTTTCATTTAGGTAGAATACGCACTAGCTAGTTACACTATGAGACTATTTGGAAATATGAAAAAAATATATAAAATTTAAAGATTGTTCATTACACAGCAAAATTAAGAAACAATTTAACCACGCCCTTAGGCATATTGACGTAACACCTAAACGCCCCTTATTAAAGTCTTCTTACCAATTAATGGTTTTTAAGTTGTACTTTACATTTATCAGATCTATTTTTTTGCAGTAACTTCTAGGTCTAATTGTTTATAGACTAAGTGTACCATATTTTTCACATTAATACTTAAAAACACATATTTTCAATTAAATTAAATTGGCGTTTATTTATATCAATGTTGGTTGATTGGAAAACGTACCAACAATCAATGATTACAGCGCAAATCATTCTATGTATATTTGTCCTATCTTGTGCACCAGTTAATAATTATTTATTATACTATAATTAAAGTGCTTATTAAAAAAATATAGTTAGTGGTTCATCTAACAGCAAAACCATTGCTGGATTTGTAATAGTTCGATCAATTTGTCGGTATTTTTCGGGATAGTTTTCCATCCAATAACTTGAAACCTTTGGTCTGGTGCAGTGCAGCGTTTTTAAAATTTTCCGCTTTTGTCCGAATTCCAAGCATCTTTTTGAAATTTATTTGCATTACATCGAATAATGTTTGCACTGAAGCTTTTACGCTCATTTAAGGGCAGAAATCCTTTACCGTGTCACGCTTTTACAGTGGATATATTGTGATATTTTAAATTTACTATAGAAAATTACATGGAAAATTAAAATATAATGTCCAGGTGATTCATCAGCTTTACTACGTTTATTATGACATTTGTTATATTTCAACTATTTGACTTTTATTATTTTTGCGCTTATTTTTTTACGCATGGGCATTTCCATGGTGTCGCACGTAACCGTTAAACACATTTAAAGTAAAAAATAGCAAAATAAAACGGATTTTTTCCGCGACCAATAATTCAAACGCCGATTTCAGGTAAACCTGAGACAATATTTCAATGTGATTAATTTGAGAGTGTTGTGCATTGATGTAACTTAAAAATGATTTTGATTTTACCTAAAATTTACTTATACATTTTTTTAATTTATTTTAAATCATGGTCCCATGGGACATTTTTCTCCACCATAAAATTTTAAATTGAAAATCTTACAAATAACCTGGATTCCCCGTCTACTTAACTTGCTTTACTTTAGCTTGTGAAGTTAACGTGGCATCACCAATTTTTCCAAAGGAAGTTATTTGTCCCGAACCAATTTACATATGTATTTACCAAATCTCATAAGTGATGATTCTTTTTAGCGGCGTGCATCGCCCATTTTACCAGTGAAAATTTTTTGTCTCGGGGCTTTGTATTCTTTCATGTGCGTTAAATATTTTCAGAGACATGATGAAGTTATTTTTGTGGGGGCGTGGCACATTATTTGTTTTGGTGCTTTTTACATATATACCTAATATGGGTGTGGAAATATTTTTTGTCTTGATATTCTTCAGCTGATTTCATTCAATGTTCACATAAGAAATTACAGAACTTCAGACTATTTTTTCATCAAATGCCATAGAACAAATTATACCATTAATAAGCCCATAAATAGAACTATCTCATTACTAAATAAGTTTAATTAAGATGCGTCAATTGATTTCTGTTTGAATAAACTTTAATTTAAAAATTGTCCTGTAAGAATCTTTCGAAAGACTTAAATGAATATATAAATAAATAAATCTCATCCGTACGTTACATAGTTTCAGAGACATGATGAATTAATTTTTTGTGGAAATACCCATATACAATCTTGTTGCTTTTTGTAATGAATATTTAAGTAAATGAAATAAAAGCTCTCGAAGAATAAAAATTTATCTTTGAAATGGTGAAAAAAGAAATAGTTTTTCGTAATATTTGCAAAAGTTATAGCTAATATAATGTGTATCTTAAATAAAATAAAAACGTAAATAATGTAATTGATGTTACTCATACGAGATGTGGTACTTTCACTTAATAATATAGGAAATAATTTTTAAATGTCCATAACTTCTTCAAATGTTATGATTAAGTAACAATTTTTTACCAATTTAAAGAATTTTTATTAAAGAATTTTAATTAAAATTTCAACAACAACCTTTGTGTGACCTTTTTCTCGGTACTCGAATTATGAATTCATACGAGTACTTAAAGATTTTTTCAGAAAGTGTATATTTTTGTGCTTTCACATACAAA
Organism: Calliopum simillimum; assembly: GCA_951812925.1. NCBI lineage: Eukaryota > Metazoa > Arthropoda > Insecta > Diptera > Lauxaniidae > Calliopum > Calliopum simillimum. Next base: position 99,439,566 of record OX638368.1, on the reverse strand, counting down.
ATGATTGTGCTATTTCAATGTTTAGATTTTTAAAGTTTTTCTAAACGTGGAGTTTTCTTGTTTAATTTAAAAATAAAAATTAATGGTATCAAAATTGCAACTGTTTTGAGTTGATAGTTACTAAGTAATATGGTAAAATTTTTGCACCTTTTCAAATGCAGCTTTCCCTTTAAAAGATGGAACTTTTTCAGTTTCTCAAAACAGAGTCATAGAAATAAAAATAATATTTATTCATATTCATATTTTTTTAATCCGAATTTGTTTTTTTCTTGTGAATTTTTAGGTGGATGAAAGACTTATTTCGACGTGGCTTAAAAGGGCCATTGGATGATGAAGATATCTATCAACATCGTAATGCTTTGGATAGTGAAAGAGTAACAGAAAAATTTAGCAAAATTTGGGAACAAGAAAGAAAGCGTAAAAATCCAAGTATTATACGAGTGATTGTACGCGCTTATGGCGCAGTATTCATACCACTGGGTATATGTTACTCAGTAATGGAATCAATAACCAAGTTAGTAATATAACTGAACATTTTCTTTAGCATATCTAAACGTACTTAAAACATTTTCTTTATCTCTCACGTACAGATCATTGCAACCACTTTTTCTTGGTGGTTTGGTAGCCTATTTTGCTGCTGGACAAACAACAATCAGTATTGGTGATGCCTATAAATATGCCGCTGGAATTGTGTCATGTGCGCTTCTGCCAGTGCTCACCTTTCATCCTTTCATCTATTATATCTTCCAAGTTGGTACAAAAATACGTTTAGCATTATCGGGACTATTATACCGAAAGTGCCTACAGATTAGTAAAAATGCTAGCAACGATGGGTTGCGTGGTCGTGCCATCAATATACTTTCAAGCGATTTAGGGCGTTTTGATGTTGCGCTTTGCTTTTTGCACGATGTGTGGAAAGGACCGCTGGAATCGATTATTATTGGTTACCTTATGTATCGAGAGATCGGTATTTCCGCAGTTATAGGCGTATCATTTATGTTAAGTTTTATACCGTTACAAGCATGGGCCGCAAAAAAGGCGGCCTACTATCGACAAAAGACTGCAGAACGTTCAGATTTGCGTGTTAAATTAATGAACGAAATCATCGAAGGCATTCAGGTGATAAAAATGTACGCTTGGGAAAAGTCCTTTGCGCGTGTGATAGCTGAAGTGCGAATAAAAGAAGTGAAGGCAATACGTGGTACATCGTACATACATGCAGCACTAGCGTGCACTGCCATGATCTCACCACTATCAGTATTTTTGGCGTTGGTGTCCTATGTTTATTTGGGTGATTCGCTAACTGCAAAACGCGTCTACACTGTATCTTCATATTTCAGTATGTTAAACGATTCGATGGTGCATTTTTGGCCACTTTCTATAACATTTTTAGCAGAGGCTTTTGTATCTGCAAGACGTACCAAGGAGTTCCTATTGGACGGTGATCAGGCAATAACACCCGCAGTTGCAGCGAAACAACATGACGGCAAACAGACAAGTAACAAAACTCCAAAAGATGTAGATAAAACAGAACTCAATGGCAATTTGAGTCCAGTAGACGCAACACCGCCAGCAACTGCTATGCGCGAAGTTAACGTTAAAGCGGAGAAAAAGAGTGTTATCATGAAAAATGCCACAGCTACTTGGGAAGCCATTGATGGTCACTCTATAGCGGCCATTGAAAATTTCAATATTGAAATTAGAGATCAAACTTTGGCAGCTGTTGTGGGCCCTGTAGGCTCTGGGAAATCTACGTTTCTTAATGTGCTCTTGGGTGAGGTTAAAATCAATGCTGGGCAGGTGATTGTCAACGGTAAAATTTCGTATGCTTCGCAAGAGCCATGGGTATTTGAAGGCACAATACGCGATAATATTGTCTTTGTTGAAGACTATAATGAGCGTCGCTATAAACGTGTTCTGAAAGTATGTGCACTAGAACGAGATATGGAACTGCTTCCCAATGGTGATCTTACGCTGGTTGGTGAACGTGGTGTCAGTTTGAGTGGTGGTCAAAAGGCGCGAGTGAATTTGGCACGTGCCGTTTATCGTAAAGCCGATATTTATCTGCTGGACGATCCACTTTCCGCTGTGGATACCCATGTGGGTAAACATATTTTCGATCGCTGTATTAATGATTTTCTTTCGGGCAAAATACGAATTTTAGTCACACATCAGTTGCAATATCTATTCGATATTGAACAATTGATATTAATGAGTTCTGGAAAAATTGCTGCTCAGGGTAGCTATCTGGAGTTGCAGCGCTCAAAGCAGTTTCAGTTTTTGGCACACTCACATGATGAAAGTGGCGTTGATACACGTAGCGTTAATAGTAGCCGATTTTCACGCAGTGACTCTGAAACAAGCGTCGATCATCATCATCATCATTTGTTGCAACCACACGAGAAACCGGTTGAGGATGTAAATAAGGAAATGCAAGCTGTTGGTGCTGTCGATATGAAAGTTTACATGTCGTATTTCAAAGCATTGGAAAGTTCACTGATATTAATCTTCATTGTGAGTCTCTTCATTTGTGCACGAATAATGCTAACCGGAGTTGACTACTTCCTATCTAGATGGTGCGTATTTGCTGATTGTAGTATAACTCAAAATCTGAAAATATGTCTTTTAAACTTATTTAGGGTCATCTGGGAGGAGCAAATATCACTTGAAGACGATGACAAGACGACAAATATTTTAGCTGCTAACATAACTAATAACACTTCAAATCTAAGGGAGACAGAGGAAGATGAAGCACATCGCCAGGAATTGGTCATATTCTATTCGATTATATTGGGTGCTACTATGATTGTTTACCTTTTGCGTACTTTTGGCTTCTTTCGTATGTGTTTGCGCATTTCGCTTAACATGCACGATCGTCTATTTCGTGGGATTACACGCGCCCCTATGTTCTTCTTCAATACGAATTCATCGGGTAGAATTTTAAACCGCTTCTCAAAAGATATTCACACAGTAGATACAGCGTTACCGTATACACTCATCGATTGCTTATCGGTAAGACATTTTCTGAATTATATTTTGATATATAAATGCAGAGCAAAATATTAAATGCTTCAATAGAATAGTTAAGTTATTCAGCAAAAGAAAAAAACTTTTATATGTAGTTCTATTTATGTGATTTGTGAAATATAGAACGATCGTACGAATGCATGCACCTTCACTGTAAAATAATAAATATTTTCTTTTCAGTTCGCTATCGATGCCTCCGGTGTACTCATCATTGTTGCCATTGCCAATTATTGGTTGTTAATACCTGCAGTCGTTATTGTGATCTGTTTAGTGTTGGTCCGATATTTGTACGTGAATACAAGTCGAAGCGTTAAACGTATTGAATCAATAAGTAAGTATTTCAAATATTTCTGCTTTCCAATCGTTTCTAAACTAAGTATTTTTTTTTTTTTCAGCTCGCAGTCCGGTTTATTCACTCACCAATCAGACCTTCCAAGGTCTTACCACAATACGTGCTTTGGAAGCTGAAAAAGCGCTAGAAAATGAATTCCATGATTATCAGAATGCAAACACTTCGGCATGGTTTCTTTTCTTGTCTTGTACACGCGCTTTTGCCTTATGGTCTGATGTGATTTGTGTGTTGTATATAACCGCTGTAACCTTTAGCTTTTTGATACTCAAAAACGAGTTTAATAGCGGCGATGTTGGATTGGCCATACTTCATTCGATTACAATGATTGGAATGTGTCAGTGGGGCATGCGTCAAACGGCTGAATTGGAGAATGAAATGACAAGCGTTGAACGTATCATAGAGTATACAGAACAGCCAACAGAGGCACCTTTAGAAACATTAGAGAAATTTAAACCGCATGGTGATTGGCCTAGTAAGGGACGTATTGAGTTTAATGATTTCAATCTCAAGTATTCAGCGAAGGAACCGTATGTACTGAAAGATCTAAACTTTACAATCGATCAGAAGGAGAAAATCGGCATTGTGGGTCGAACAGGGGCAGGAAAGTCATCAATTATTCAGTCGCTTTTTCGTTTGGCTGTCAATGAGGGTACTATTAAAATCGATGGTGTCGATATTGAGAATATTGGTCTACACGATCTGCGGAGTCGTATCTCAATTATACCACAAGATCCGGTGTTATTCTCTGGTACGCTACGTTATAATTTAGATCCAAAAGATGAATGCGATGATGTTGATATGTGGAAGGCGTTGGCTGATGTAGAATTGCGTGGTCATGTGTCGACTTTAGTTGGTGGCCTCAATTGTCGCATGTATGATGGTGGCTCCAATTTTAGTGTTGGCCAAAGACAACTGGTTTGCTTGGCACGCGCAATTTTGAGAAATAATAAAATTTTGATTTTGGACGAAGCTACTGCAAATGTGGATCCTGAGTAAGAGAGTTGGAATATACAAATTTTTGATTGCAAACTAAGTTTTTTCTATTATTTTTCTTATTTAGAACGGATAAGTTGATACAAAAAACTATACGCACAAAATTTGCCGATTGTACTGTTTTAACAATTGCACATCGCCTACACACGGTCATGGACAGCGATCGTTTGTTAGTCATGGATGCTGGGCAAGCAGTAGAGTTGGGGCATCCTTTCGAACTGCTACAACATCCTGGTGGTTATTTGCGTCAGCTAGTGGATCATACTGGGTTGGCAACTGCAAGTGCCTTACTTCAAGCTGCCGAGGAAAGCTATAAACAGAAATTCAATGAAACTGGTATTGAAGACTTAAGTGTAAATGATGTAGATAAAAGTAATTTAAGTACGAGTAGATAATAATTGTACGTGATATTTTTTATATCGATATTTAGCTTAGTACTTACGAAATCAATTACTTAATTTACATTACGCATAAATGTCTCAAAACTAGCTTAATAATATTGAAACTTACTATAAGGAAATGACCTTTTTAAGTATTATTTATTAAATATGTAAAGTATAAGTTGTTATGTCATCTCTACGTAGTTGATTATTTTCTTTTTTATATCTAAAACATATATTAATTTTATGTTTAAGCTTAATAGTCGCAAATTATGCTTTTGTTTTTTTTTATTTAAGAAAAAAGCCTTATTTACGAAGGAACATATGTATATTTGGTATTAAAGCAAACTCTAGAAAAAATAAATAAATTTATTAAACATTTTTCCAATTAATAATACTACTATTAAATACCCTTACTACCTAAAACAATTTAAAAGATGATTATAATTGAAACTCTTGGTTGAAATACATTAGTTCGAAAACAGTTTTTATAAATCTGAATCATCATGTCAGAATTCTGAGTAATCCTTGCTTAAAATTACGGAAAGGGTTTTATTCAATCATATGGCGCACTTTCAGGATAAAGTGTTATTTGTTTAGTCGAATGCGTTTGATAGCTATGAAAATCTTTATACAAGTTAGCGTTTCTACTTTTCCAATGGATCTTTACTTTCCGAGTTATCATCCATTGCATTATGGGTTTCTCAACTCCATATAAATAAAAGATATTTCTTTGCATGGAGTTAATAAAACTTTATTTCAATGAATGATTACTAGAAAAGTATTGATCCAATTGGAAAAGTAGGATGCTGAACTTCAATAAGTGAACTTATGGCTATCTGATGCCGTGAGCAGATAGCAATTGCGCTATTTACTGTAATTGTTATACAGCTTCAAAAACTCTTCGAACCATCGATTTGTGCACTTTGATGCAGAATATCTTAGAGTCCTGATGTGATACTTAAAAACCAATTTCAGATTTGTAAGTAGGAAGTCGCTCATCACCATGATAGCTATAAAATTCCTGAATGGAACACCATTGTGGGACTATGTAATCTTATGAACTAATAATAGAAAACGAAAGATTTTTGCAAATAAACAACAGATATTATTGCGTACTTACATTATTTATTTTATTTTAACATATTTTTGATATGAAATTTTGATGTGAAACAATATAAGAAATATTTTCATATATGATGAAACTTAGAAATTTTTAACCAATGCGTGCAGAATCCTCACATGCTTAAGCAAATGTGGGTAACGTGTGGTGTTTCTGCACTCACTGAAATTTTTCAGCTTTAAAAATTATAAATTTTTAGTGAACTAGGCGGTTAAGTTAAATTTAATGGCAAAAAAGTTATGTTGTGCATATCCGAAAAAAGTCAAAAAAGAGAAAAGTTTTAAAGTTGCCATGACACCTCAGTTTAACTTAAGGGAAGTGGCACGGCCCACCGAAAAACTAAGAATTTTCAATATACTATCTTAACGTTCTTTTCTAAAAACCAAAAATTTTTAATATCGTTGCATTCCAAATTTTATAATGACCCAGGCACTCAAAAAATAAAAAAAGTTGTATGAACACAATACTTACTATAGGCAGTCTTATAAATATTTCGACGCTGAATTGGACTGCATCCTCAGAATTGTCGATATATCTGAAAGATTTCGAGATATCCTTGCCTTGAAGTTGGAGAAAATGCTGTTTTCAGGGTGATGACGTAGCTACAAGGAAAGGTGAAATGCTTTTTCTTTAATCGCATCGAATAGCCACACTCTTTTTAATCAAAATATTCTCTCAAACTTTTCCAATAGGACCATTAGTTTCTAAGTTATGATCCTTTGAAGAGAAGGTATTTCAGCCCCCACACAAAGGACAAAGCCTATGTAAAGGGTGTTTTTTTAGAGGTATAGAACTTCAAATTGAAATAAAGCACAAGAAAATCGTTTTAATGTCCATCAATTTAGCTTTATTGGAAGGATAATTTTATGCCATTAATGTTTAAATATGATTTCGGGCATGTGGCCGCCGCGGCTGGCTCGAATAAAGCCAATTCTACAGGTCCAATTTTCAACCACTTTTTCGAGCATATGGGGCCGTATGTCGGCAATAACGCCACGAATGTTGGCTTCCAAGTCTCCTAACGTTTCTGGTTTGTTGGCGTAGACGAGCGACTTCACATATCCCCAAAGAAAATAATCCAATGGTGTCAAATCACACGATCTTGGTGGCCAATTGACAGGTCCATTCCGCGAAATTATGCGCTCATCGAATGTTTCCTTCAATAAATCGATTGTGACGTGCGCTGTGTGGCATGTAGCGCCGTCTTGTTGGAACCACAACTCATCCACATTCATGCCATCCAATTTGGGAACAAAATAGTCGGTTATCATGGCTCTATACCGGTCTCCATTAACGGTAACTGACTCTCCAGCATTATTTCGGAAGAAGTATGGCCCAATGACTCCACCAGCCCATAGAGCACACCAAACAGTCAGTTTTTGTGGATGTAATGGCGTCTCAAGGGTCTCATGTGGATTCTCTTCACTCCAAATGCGGCAATTTTGCTTGTTGACGTAGCCATTCAACCAAAAATGAGCCTCATCACTGAACAAAATTTTGCGATGAAAATCAGCATCGAGATCAATCTCATTTTCGGCCCATACACCAAAATCACGACGCATTGCATGGTCTCGCGGCTTTAATTCTTGCACAAGCTGGATCTTGTAAGGTCGCAAGCCAAGATCTTTGCGCAAAATCTTCCATAAAGTTGATGGACAAAGCTCCAATTGCTGTGCACGGTGGCGAATCGATTCATTCGGGTCCTCTTCAACATTTTGCTCTACAGCGGCAATTGTTTCTTCGGTGCGCACTGTTCGACGTCTCTGCGGATGCGTATTATCACATAGAGTAAACGTAGTGCGAAAACGATCCATGGTTAACCGAATTAATTGCTCTGATGGACGATTATGTCGACCATAAAATGGACGGAGCTTGCGGTAAACTTCGCGAACTGAACCATTATTTTCGAAATAAATTTGCACGATTTGCAAGCGTTGTTCTTTTGTCAACCTGTTCCTGATGAAATGGCAAACCAAACTGAACATAAATGACATTAGAGTTGCCAGATTTGAACACAAAATGCCAGTTTTATCTCTATTCGAAAAACAAACCTCTAAAAAAAACACCCTATATAAGGGAGGATCAAGCAGCTTTATTTGGCGCCTCTATGTAGAAATGTGTATGTATATTATGCAGGCTAGTTTGTAATTAGTAAAGGGTGTTTTTTTAAGCCTGATAGAATTTGAAATTGTAAAAAATAGCACAAAAAATCAATTTTTTTTTTCATTCATAGCTTTAACATTTAAAAATTATAATAATCACGAAGTCGTGTATAAGTTGCACGAATCGACGACTGGTTTTCAAAGTAAATTTCTAGACATAACAAATGCACTCTTGATGTGCTTTTAAAAAAATAACTTTATTTTATCTGGTTACAATAATCAACAGAACTTAAAACTAAAAAATCAAATATTTATAGCTATCGTATTTTAACATATTGAATTGACCTGATTTTTCATTCTAAAAGGAAAGTGCTTAATCAATAAATTAATATTAAAATAAGTATAAGTGCTAAATTAACAGAATAATATTAAAACAGGAAAATGCCTAATTAACTCAATATATGAGTGTTTCTTTGCGTTATCGACCATGATTCGACTTGACATCTCCGATATCTATGAAAATTGGTGAAAAGTTAGTATTTGGCACACATATTACTGTGGTAAAATGATTTTCCGAAATTCCGAAAATTTTCAAGATGGCGGCCATAGGAAGTTCGATCCAGCCTTTGGATACTCCCATATTTGAAAATTTATAGCTCCTCGACTTTTAAACTGATTTTAATGAAATTTTCAGGGTTTCTGTAAAGAATTATGAGCTTTTGAAAAAAAATTGTTACACTGAAAAAAAAATGTATTTTTGGTCCAAAAAAATCTTTTTACTTTTTTCAAAGCTAATTTGGGGCTTGGAGCACCCATTTTATTTTTTATTTTTTTAAAAATATTTTTATTTAAGAGCAAAATTTATTACAATTATTTTCCAGCCCTCAAAACTGTGGTATGTTCTATGGTTATCAAGTTTTGAGTTTTTGAAGTTGTATAATGTTGTGTTTATCATGAGTCGGTGGTGCGGGTGCGCTACCATACAGGGCTGCCACGGTCCGGATGGTATTTTTTGTTCAGTGAACCTTAGTGAAATTTTTCATAAAATTTTTTTGTGTAGTATTTTAACCCATTATAACCAAGTTTGTGGATAAAGGGGTCAAAAAGACCCATAAAAACGGGATATAATGGGTTAATATGTTCTAAAAAATTGTTCCTTGCTATATTTCATGATAACCTTTCAGAAAATATTAACCCAATATATCCCGTTTTTAAGCGTCTTTTTGACCCTTCTATCCAAAAACTTGGTTATAATGGGTTGAAATATTAAAAAAAAAAAAAAAAAAAAAAATGAAAAATTTCACTAGGGTTCACTGAAGAAAAAGCCGTCCGGACGGTGGCAGCCCTGTATGGTAGCACACGCACATACAGGGGTCAAAAAAACCCATAGAAACGCGATACAATGGGTTAGTAAGTTTCAGAAGGTTTACATGAAATCAAGCAGGAAACAATTTTTTAGAACATCTTAACCCATTATATCACGTTTTTATGGGTCTTTTTGACCCCTTTATCCAAAAACTTGGTTATAATGGGTTAAAATATTGCACAAAAAAATTTTATGAAAATTTCACTAAGGTTCACTGAAGAAAAAATACCATCCGGACGGTGGTAGCCCTGTATGGTAGCGCACCCGCACCAACGACTCATGATAAACACAACATTATACAACTTCAAAAATTCATAACTTGATAACCGTAGAACATACCACAGTTTTGAGGGCTGAAAAATAATTGTAATAAAATTTACTTTTAAATAAAAATATTTAAAAAAAAAATAACAAGGGTGCTCCAAGCCCCAAATTGGCTTTGAAAAAGAAAAAAGATTTTTTTCGACCAAAAATACATTTTTTTTTCAGTGTAATTTTTTTTTTTTAAAAGCTCATACTTTTCTACAGAAACCCTGGAAATTTCGTTAAAATCGGTTAAACAGCCGAGCAGCTATAAATTTTCAAATGTGGGAGTATCCAAAGGCTGGATCGAGCTTCCTATGGCCGCCATCTTGAAAATTTTCGGAATTTCGGAAAATCATTTCACCACAGTAATATGTGTATTAAATACTAACTTTTCACCAATTTTCGTAGAAATCGGAGATGTCAAGTCGAATCTTGGTAGATAACGCAAAGAAACACAATATATTAATTTAAATGTTGAGAAATAGTTTTATTGTTGCTGTAATTGTTGCTGCATGTTGGTTTTGTTGGCGGAAGCCCATGGTGTATGGTACAGTGGGTGCAGTGGGTACTACAATATGTAACTCGTACGATCATGATGATTTGCAGTAGTATACTGAAACAAATAACAAAAACAGTTTTTTGCGTTATTTTTTGCAATTTCAAGTTCTATCATAAACTATAGAAAAAATTAAACTAAAAAAAAAACCGGAAATGCAAAAAATTCTGACTGGTTTGGTATGCAACGCCTCATGTATAGTATGTACACATAAGACATACTTAATTTGTAAGTCCGGAAAAATAAGACTTTCTGATCACAAAAATAAGATCTAAAATTATACGTTTGCACTATGGGAAATTTAACCCATTTTGTGATATAAATTAATAACACCCAAACTATTTGAGGTATTGTTATGAAATTCGATATATGAGATGTTATTAGTAGCATCTATCGATTTGTGAAAAATGGGCGTAATGAGATCAAGGACACACCCACCTCCCATATGCATCAATATTTGAAGTCGCCATAAGTTCGTGAATATGTAAAGTACAACAATAATATTTGATATCTGAGATGTTGTTGGTAACATCTACTCACATATCAAAAATGGGCGTGATTGGATCAAAACAAAAAAAAAAAAAACCTCCACAACACATATAGCCCATATGATGATATGGTTTTTTGAACAAAAAATATGGATTTTAAGGAAAAAATTTTAAATATAATTGTTGCTTGCTGTAGATCCTTAGAGGAATATTTGTGCAAGTAAACTTTTTTTTTTTTTAAATTGGCCATTAAACTAAGCTATCGCAAGTATGTGTAGCTGCAAGACTTTTTTGTAGGCTTACGTAAACTTAAAAATAAAAAAAAACGTAAAAAAGTTAAAGTGGCATCCTAAACATTAGTCTTTTTCATTACGCATTAGATCTCACAAATGTTTTATTTTGTCATTGAGCCTGAATCCGATGTTCATATACCTTTGGGATTTCGAGATATTCCTGCCTGAAGTTGCAGAAAGCGCTATTTTTAGCCTTGTGGTGCAGTTCCTGGAAAATGTGTAATTCTAGTTCTTCAATTTCATCGAATAATCATAATCTTCCCTATCAAACAATTCTGAGCAATTCTGACACCGGATTCGGATTCATACATACATATGTCTATGTAGTCAAATGTTGTTTCCAACTTAAATGGAGACTTCGGACATTGGAAAACCAAAAAGTAAGTACTCATATTAGTGGTATAAATATCGCATTAGCGTTTAATAATTTTCTAATGATTTTACCGCTCAGAGCACGGAGAGAAAAAAATGTTCTAAAATCTAGCTCAAATCGTTCTTAAATTAAATATTCAGAATTAAGCCCAATATAGCATAAAATCATCCCAAAATACGCCCAACTTGTTCGCAATTCAAGCTCAAATTTGGGCATAATATAAATTTTGATAATTAAGACCAATTGTACTCAATGCATGCCATTTTGTACTTGTTTATCAAAAAAAAAAAAAAAATAAGCCCATTTTTTGCTTAATTCAAGCTCTTTTGTGATTGTTTATCAAAAAATAAATTTTCATTTGTGTTTATTCTGTGTGTTTATGATTCTCAATATGACTATGTTATCTATTGCTTAAATAATTCCTGCTCGACAGTCGAATTGGGTATTTATAATAGAGTAAATACTCCTGACATCCCATAATGGGATGTTACGATGTACAGAGGTGTCTTTGGACATTTTGGTACATTGATTTTGGAAAATGAAATGACATTTCTTGCATTTAGCAAAAATAGTCATATTCATATTTTGATAAATAAGAAATTATTAAGAAAAAATGGGAATATTTATTTTTTTTTATAAACAAGTACAAAAGGATTGAAATTAAGTACAAATGCGTTTAATAAATTTTTGACGAACAATCCCAAATTGAATTGAATTGAGCTCAAATGGGCATATTCATTTTTTTGATAAACAAGCACATTATTACTTGATATCAAGAAAATTATGGACAAGCTGAAAATCACACCCAAAATTGATTGGTTTGGGATTGTTTTTAGCTCAAAATTCTCTCCGTGAGCTTAAATTTGAAATAATTTGGACTTACATATACTTTTATGGAATTATGCAGCGACTTTAATTGCTTTGTAAGCAATTGTTAAGTGTTGCATTAACGATGATTGATCGATAAAATGATAAAATCTTAAAAGTTTAACTTTGTATCTACAACAGCAGACAACTTACGCATTTTTCTTTTATATATAAATATTATTAATTTTTTATGATTCTTTTAGAATTTACCTCGAAATTAAAGATTTTCTATTAAATATAAGTTACAATAAAGATAAGATATCACCCTTCAATCAGACGGTCTTAGGTTGAATTTTATATTAAAATTTGAAAAATAATATACCCCTAAAATATTGTTATAAACATTTTTAAAGAGAATGGTTACATTGTTGTTGTTGGCCGTTCTTACCTGTGGCCGTACCAAAGGGCCTTAGTACCAGTACTTAGCAAATGCAGTGCTATAGTAAGAATTGGGTGAAATTTTAGAAATTATTTAAATGGTTTTCTGTTTTCATGAAAAATTTACTTGATGGTGTGGAATTGATGGCATATGTTTTTTTCTACACCACAACTTTTCTAGGTTTGTATCAGTTTTAAAAAAGTTCTTCAAGATACTGTCATTTCGAAGCTTAATAAATCCCTTCTGAAAATCAACATGCAGATTCTAGGGATTTGCAATGCAAGGATTTAATTTTTTGAAACTTCTTTTTTTTTTTTTTTGTGAGAAAATTCAATGTAAGAGCTAGTAAGAACAAAGTTCTTTATGTAACATCTTTCTCGTTATAAGTGATAATTTCGATTTCCGTGGTTATAGCTCTAATTTTATTAAATATTTCGAGTAACCTAATTTCTTTCAAATTTTCTGGAAAAACTGACCAAGATAATTCAATGAAATTTGGTACACTACCTCCGTCGTTAAAGTTAAAACTCGTGGGATTGAAAATGAGCTAAATCGGTCAACAGACACGCATACCGCCCATACAAAAAATATATTCAAAATGAAATTTTATTAGTATTTCCCACTACAATTCAACCCAAAATACACATAAATACTACGAATTATAAGCGCAAGCTCTGAAAAAAAAACTGGGTGAATTCGGACAAGAGGGCGTGGCACCCCCATATAAGAAAAAGCTTCAAAACTCTATACTGAAAGCTTTTTTTGAGATAATCGAACTAAATTTTACTCAGACACTAAGAACTATAAATGCAAGCTCTCAACAAAAACTGAGTGAAATCGGACAAGAGGGCCATATTGTTGCATGACCCTATTTCAACGAACCTTCTGGCGGAAGTGAAATTTAAATAAAAATTTACTGATCTCAAAAAAAAAACTCAAAAGAAATAAAAAAACAACAACAAAACTTGCCATAAACTAATACGACCCAAAACTCAAAAGAAAACCACAGCACAGCCACACGGCATACCCATGAACAAGAGGAGTCGACTTAGTTCCTCGCACACCCACCCGTCCTGTATAGCCTTCCATTTCCATAAAAGGAGACCATACCCACAAAGACCCAATTAGAGCCAACGACCAACTCACCGGCTCATACCCAGCCTCAGTACTACCCCCCTATAAATTTATTTAGCCCATCATTTTTTTTTTTATGACAAAAACTCAAGAACAATTAATATCACATAAGGGACACCCTAAGAAATATTCCATCCAATACACACTCTAAAATCTGAATCCCATATAAGCAAAAGCTTTAAAAAGCTATAGGCTATGATCATCTCAATTTCTTTGAAATTTGCAGTTGGGTTCTCAGATTTTTATAAAAACTCACAGAGCTGTTCTTAGTGCTCATTATTAGTTTTGCGAAAAAAAATTTTTTATAATCTCATGGAACTTCAGAGTGTCCAAGTCGTGTTTTTGCGAAAAATCGATGCAATTTTTTTTTCTAAGTTCCGCCATTTTGTCAAAAATAAATTTTTTAAATTTTTGTTTTCGGATTCTTGTAGCATTTTAAACGTTATCTTCTCTTCTGATACGAGATAAAATTGTATGTACTTATGTACTTATGTATGTTTGTTTGGAACGGGCAAAACTTTTTCTCGAAAACGGGTACAGCGATTTTAATAAAACTTGGAACAGTGTTAGATATTAGCACATAATGAAGAATGAGCTAGGCTCGAACTTTTTTAATGCTCACCAGGGGGCGTGGCACCGCCCTAAATTATAAATTTGATTTGGTCAAAACTCGCAAACCATACAAGGTATTTAAATGAAATCTGGTAGACGGGTACTGCTTAATAATACCTTGTGACAGACAAAAAGTGGGCGGGATCGAAGAAGTGCCACGTCCACTTTTTTACGCTTGAAAATTTTGATTCAATATTACTCGAAAACGACTCCAACGATTTTAATGAAAATTTAGGAGCTTTTACTTCTGCAAACAAGAATTAATATGTGATATTCTCTTATATTGAGAAAACTCGTTGAAGGGCGTGGCACCGCCCACAAAATTATAATACGGTATAAAAAGAAAACTAATAAAGTAATCATTCTAAAATTAACTGTGGGGAGCATACTTGCTATAAGGCATCTCTGATCTGAAAGCGGGCAAAATATCGCCGTTGCGCGTGGAACCTCCCATACAAGCAAAATACGTTAAATGCTATTTCTCGGAAATGTTACAAGGTATTTTAATGAAATTTGGTATGTAGATATTGCTTAATAATATCTTGTAAAAAACGAAAAGTGGGCGGGATCGAATAAGTGTCACTCCCACTTTTTAACCCTTGAAAATTTTGATTCAATATTACTCGAAAACGACTCCGACAATTTTGATGAAAATTTAGGATCTGTTACCTCTTCAAACAAGTATTAATATGTCATATGCCATTATATTGAGAAAACTCGTTAAAGGGCGTGGCACCGCCCACAAAAATATAATGCGCTATAAAAAGAAAACTACTAAAGCAATCTTTCTGAATTTAACTGTAGGGAGTTTACTTGCTATTAGGCACCTACGACCTGAAAGAAGGCAAAATATCGAAAGTGCGCGTGGAACCTCCCATACAAGTAAAACACATTAAATGCTGTTTCTCGCAAATGCTACAACATATTTTGATGAAATTTGGTATGCCAATCTGGATCAGGAGTATCTAAAGCATAACAAAAAGAAGGCTTTGTTTAATTATTGCCGCGTCCACTTTTTATCAAAATAAAAATTTTTGTTAATAACTCAGGCACAAAAAAAAAAAAAATGGAATGAACTGTTTAATTCTTATATGCAGTCTTATGTACTTTTTGACGCTAAATCCGTCTTCATCAGCAGAACTGTCATTATACCTGCAGGATTTTGAAATATCCTTGCTTGAAGTTGAAGAAAACGCTGTGTTCAGTCTTACGGCGTAGCTACAAGAAAAGATGAAATTCTTTTTTATTAATAGCATCAGATAGTTAAACTCTTCTTTATCCAAATATCCTTTCAGATTTTTCCAATAGGATTCTTATTTTCCGAGTTATGATCCTTTGAAGATAAGATATTTCAGCCGCCATACAAAAGACAAAATATTTTGGGTGCGTGGCACATCCCATTTATTTATTTTAGAGCATTCTATTTCGCCAAAAAAAAATTTGAGTTTTTGATATTTTTCTATACCATTCGATGCTTTTCGAGTTTTTTCTTATTATTATTCTCATCGGTTTATTTATCATTTTGAAAGCATGATCGTTAGAAGTGAAAAAATACAAGTTTCATAACAAAAAATAGCTATGAATAAAAACATCGACTAAAATAATAAGATTAGATTGTTTTCCGAGCAGGGATCGGTCTCCGGGTACTACTAATTTATATACTAATTTTATACTAATTCGGAAAATTTTGAAAATTTACAAAATGGCGGACATTTTTTGAAAAATCTTAAAAGTTGATTATCTCAAAATAATATTTTTTTTTTTTTTTAATTTTTTTTTACAGAAAGGTTGATAAAAAATAAACATTTTGTGGAAGACTTGTTTTGCGCTTAATGGCTGTGAGAGCCAAGTGATTTTTTTTTCTATAGAGTCACGTGAGTTGAGGTTGATGTGGAAAATATCTTCTAGTAAGTCCTTGTCAATATTTCCCCGCATGTCTTTGAGAATAAATGTACCGACCCCTGGATTGATGGAAAACTAAAAATAATTTCAGCTTATTCAGATAATTGTTTGTCTGGGTAGTTATTCCAAAAGTTCAAAATATAAACATTATTTGAAAGCCGATTTGATTTTATCTATGAATGATCTATTTTTGAACTTTGTCTCATTTTTTCCTGTTTCTTTCATATTTCATCAATTTCTTCATCGATACTAAATTTTGAAGATATTTACGAGTCTGTAGTAGCCTAGCTACTATTTAATTTCGGTTTTAGATTTAAAACATGTATGATAAGTTCAATTGTAGTAATTTTTTCAGAAAAAAATAAAAAATTGGGGAAAATTTGTCTATTAAAAATTGGTCGAAACGAACTTTAAGCCTCTATAAAAAGTGGTTCAGTTAATTAGGGGTTTTCTGGACTTAACGGATTTTTATAATTACCTTTTGAAAGTAAGTTCCCACTAAAAAAAATTTAGTTCCGTATTTGTGGCACCATCTGTGTGTCAGGCCGGGGACTCATCAGCCGATGTGTTTCATTGTTTCTTAAAATTTTTTCCAAAGTCCGATATTTACCAACGAATCCATGCATTTTGTAAAAAACTAAAAAAAAAAAAAACTAACTAGCATTTTCTATTGAGTGTAGATTGTGCTATCTAAATTTTTTATCCCAGATTGATATGTATTTGTACGAATTGTAGTTACATATATTCTATATTCACAGCCGCATGTCGTTGATGTGTAGCTGTCTTTTGAGGATTTAGATATAAACCCTAAATTTTATTAAACAGCATCGGTATTCGTTCATATCTATTGCTTTTATTGTAGTTGTCTGTTATGTAGCTTTTGTTTATCAATATATTTTATTGATATTTATTTTTTTTAGGGTTTAAGACATAAAATCAAGATTTTTTAAAAACTGCAAAACATTCAGTAGAGAAATATCGCGCAGGAAACATCAATAAAGTAGGCTCAATAACGACCGATCGCGTGCAACACTGCGCAACAAGAACTTAACACCGCAAAGTGGATTACGTGCAATAATTGATAAATATAACTTTCAAAAGGATATTTTTTAATACAATTAATTAATCGTGATATGTAAAAAATAGTTAATTTTGAAAATTTGAAACTATGAATAGTACCAAAGAAAATAAAAAACGTAAACCAAATCCAGTTTTGAAAGCAAATTTCTTATCAAAATGGGTTTTTTGGTAGGTAACTATAATGGACTGGAAATATTAATACAAATATCCATATGCTTCTGAAGTGCCAAAAGTCAAAAAATATTGGTTAAATATTTTAAGCTTTATGATGTTCGATTAACTAAAATTTTATGAAAATTTATATTACAAAACAACCAAAAACTTTAGTGAAAAGAAGTGATGAGTATCACAAAAATTACGAGAAAAACTAAAGATGGGGCTGTGTTTGGAATTAATCATAGATAAATTGTCTGTTTCGAGTTAAAAATTCTAGATGGTCGGATTCAAATTGAGTATCCAGAAAGTTTCCCACATGCATGTGAAATATAAAAATGCAAACTGGAAAATCCTACCTGATTTCGTTCACAAGATATTGAATTTTTTATCAATGTCATGGACTTTTTATTAAAAATCCTTTGTGATGTTGAATCTAAATTTGGCCTCAAAATTGCTCTATCGTGTATGGTTTTTGAGATTTCTTGACCTAAATTAACAAAAAGATAAAAATCAATTTTTTTGTTGTTTTTGAAATAAATTAACTTTTAACAATAATTTTTATTCCAGTTATTGATTTGTTCTTTGTTTTCTTTAAGACTCTTTATGAATTATATTTTTCCTCCGAAATATCGTTACCTAAAAATGTTAAAAAAATTCACGAAAACACGCTTGTTTATGGCGAGTTGATTTAAATGAAAAGTTGTTAAAAATGATTTTGATGGCTTGGAAGTGAAAATATTTTGGAAAATACATTTTATTCTCATTGTATTGTATAAAAGTCAAATTTTCACATCTTTTGTGAATATAACGCTCAAAAGAGTCACAAATCCATTTTGGAGATCATACACATAAATTTCGAAATGTTCACAATTTAAATTAATTTTTTTTGAAGAAAATTTTGTAAACTTAAAATTCTAGACTTGTCAAATTAGATACTGGCTATATAGGTGATTCTTGCACTAATTCCAAACTTCATAAAACCTATACCAATCGAAAGAGAATTTTGCTCTGATCAACATATCAAAATGGGTTCTCTCAATTTTTCCGACATATGTAGGTACCACATTATCAAATAAGTATTACTAAAATTTGAAACTTTAAAATTTTTTACCTCGTGCTTCACGGGGAAAACTCCGATTTACATAATTTCCCGGAAAAATTGAGAGAACCCATTTTGGAATGTTGTTCAATGCAAAATTCTCTATCGATTGGTATAGGTTTTATGATTTTTAGAATTAGTGCAAGACTGAAGTTTTTTTTTTCATAAAATCTCAAAATTTCACAAAAAATGCGAACTTTAAACTTTGAGGAGCCACAAAATGAAAAAAATCACTGATACACACACACTGATACGGTAAAATACGCGTCTTTTTATTTTTCATAACCTATTAGAAAAACTTTATGAGACCTCATGAACATTTTGTGTGTTGCACTGTGTAATTTTTTCAATAAAATCAAACTGATATTTTCACCTCCACACTTTTATTTTAAATAATATTTTCTGTTTTGAACCATACATTTCGAGTAAATCAACAAGAACAAATGTTTAAACTCCTTAAAACTTTGCTATAGCAAAATGACATCGAGAATGAAAAATGTTGCATATGGGGATTAATTGTTGACGTATTATTCTGATTTCTAATTGAATTTGTAAACACCCCATTTACTAAAGTGTACCCAACGGGAAGTATATATTAAAAGCTTCTTCTGACGAAAGTGGAAAAGAAGTGAAAACTTTTCCATCCGAAGGTAATATATCGAGTTTTTAGCCCTTCGTATCAAAACACAAAAAAAAAAAGTTTGACACAAACGGATACAAAAAATTAGTAGCAGAAAGTTTCATGTCCGTAGATTAAAAAACCCGTAGCCGAAAAATCCTATCTGATTCAATTCTGATGACAATAAGATTCGGATTTCAGATCATCAAAATTTTTTACACTGAAAACTACAGTGGAAGTCGCTTATAACGACGGTCAAGGAACCGCGGAAAGTCGGTCGCTTTAACTGGCGGTCGTTATATCCGAAGTTAACGCTAATATGTAAAAGAAAAAACGGTGTTTGCATTTGCTATCAATTTTATTAAAATTACGTACTCAATGCAATTCTTTAAAAAAAAAACTGAATTAACCCTATTTTGCATGCAGTAATCACGCCTCGTTTGAACTAGTTTTTACCTCGATGTCGTCCCACTCCATGATTTTTTATGCAAAGGTATTCATTGGAGTTCAAATATACAGGAAAAGTTTTTTTTAAATCGGTCAAAGATCTAATCGATTTTCAGAGCTAAATTTCAGTTACCAAATCAAAAAAAAAAAAAAGTTTTGACAAAAATAATCTTAGAAACTAGAGTATGCAGTTCATTTTCCAATTGTTTGCAGACTCAAAAATGGTATTTTCGAAAATTCTACCTGATCGCGTTAACGAAATATTGAGTTTTTAAGGATTTTTTTGAACTTTTTTTGTTAAAAAAAAAAAAAAAATGAATTTTTACGGTTTTTACAAATTTATGAATAAATCAAAACAAGAAAAAAAATTGCAATGTAAATTTCGATGCTGAATCCGGCCTATCTTGTATGGTTGTATCTTAACCTTAAAGTTTGGTTTTTCGAGATTTTTGTGGATATCATATTCTTAAGGGGTTTATAATAGAGAACAAGAAAATCTCTCTTTCTGAGGCCAGATCCGGATTCAACATTGTAATTTACATTGAAAATAACTTTTTTTGTTTTTGCAGTTGGTAATTTTTAAAAAGAACGCAAAAATTCATTTTCTCTTCGACGAAAAAAGTTAAAAAAAAATTCTTAAAAAGCCTTCCAATTAATTTTAATTGTTTTTTTATTCATATTCAAATGTGTCGACAGAAAAAAACAAGTATGTGGCAAAATGCAGTCGTTACATCCGGCTTGTCGCTTTATCCGACAGTCGTTATAACCGACAAAATGCTCATAAGGTTTATGAAGAAACCAACCAAACGACTGAGAAAGGGTTGTTATAAGCGGAGTCGTTATAGGCGACTTTCACTGTACTTTTGAATTTTTTTTTTAAAAAAACCCCCCTTAGATTTTTTTTTAAAAGTACTTTAAATTAAAACATTATTTATAAGCTTTAAATCGATGTATGACTCAATATAGGATTCAGACGCTAAATGGGAGTTTTTGGCTTTTGAACGCCCGCGGAAGGCAAAAATCTTTTTTTTACTCAAGAGAAAAGCATCTTACGAAAAAAGTGTACTGGGCATAAAAGGCTTAGAATCATCAAGGAAATAAGTGTGCAATTTTTTGGGAATTTTTTGGAAAGTTAAAAATCCAAAAAATCACATGTATTGCTTGGACGATTCTAAGCATTTTTTGCCTATTACCCTTTTTTCGTAAGATGCTTTCCTCTTGAGTAAAAAAAGATTTTTGCTTTCCGCGGGCATTCAAAAGCCGAAAACTCTCATTAAGCGTCCGAATCCCATCTTAAATCATAGCTTATAAATTATGCTTCAATTTAAAGTACTTTTAAAAAAAATTCAAAAGTATTTTCAAGTGTAAAAATTTTTTTTTTCACCAAATAAATGGGACCAGTAGCTTAGATTTATCAATTTACAAACTTTAGTGTAAGCTATAAATTTTTGAAAAACACCCTTTTCATGAAAATGACTAAAAACGCCAACTTCAACACCCTGTATTTTAACAACAAATGGTACTAGGACCAAATCCTCCCGGATTGTTGTTCTTGCACACCGGATCTACCATATTCCCAAATTTGAGCAAAAAAAATTTTGAGCTGGTACACTTTGCGTGGATTGCTTCATATATTAGAAGCTGCTTGCGAGGAAAGTGGAAAAGAAGTGGCAACTTTTCCACCCAGTGGTAAAATACGGAGTTTTTAGCCTTCCGTATCAAAACGTAAAAAAAAAAGTTTGCCACAAACGGATACAAAAAATTAGTAGCAGAAAGTTTCCTGTCCGTAGATTAAAAAACCCGTAGCCGAAAAATCCTATCTGATATCGTTAACGAGATACTAAATTATTACTTACTTTTGTCTTTCCATCAAATAATTTAATTTTTGTGTAACAATCAATATTAAGAAACAAAAATAGTCAGTTCCGATATATTTTTTAATGCTGAATTCGAATCGAGATAATTTATCTCAAATTTGACAAACTTAGTTTTTTCATATTTTTTGAGGTTGTATAACACGACAAGGTAATTTTTAGGCATAAAATCTGATAGTAGTTGAAATCACTATTCTTTTTTACCAAATCCACTTTTATTTATATCGATAGGGGAACTGATGCTATTGTGGTGTAGCTAATGTTTAGGTGGAATTTGAAAGAGAACCGTTAGATCAATTTCAGCCAAATTTTGTTATGCTAATCATTGAGGTATTGGCTACAGAAAAATTTTGTTTGGTGCATGACAGCAACACATCCCTGGTTTTTCATGTTTTCTGATAGGATAAAAGCAGTGACGTTCGCAGGTTCTTTCCCAAATCGGAGATATGCGACCATACCACATTGAAAAACTATACCGCAATAGCATCAGTTCCCCTATCTTTATTTTTCGCCGAAATATCCTAACCTAAAGGAACTTATAAAATGCAAGTAAACACGCCATAACAAACTTTTTTTGATTTAAATCAAAAGTGCTAAATCGGTTATGATAGTTTACAAGTGGGAATAACATGTTTTTATCTAAATATTCTTACTTGTAAACTATCATTATCCAAAACTAACGATCTTCCTATTTAAAAGTATTCTTGAGCATAATTTGAATAATTTTGCATATTATTTTAGCAAAACAACTTATTTAGTAAAAGGTTGGGTAATATGAGTAATATAGAAATTATTACAATTGAAATGCGTATTCAATCAGCTGGTTATCCGCATGGAAAACTTCGTCGTAAATTAGGCGTTTCTTGCCCTGATTTAATGAAATATCAGTGATTTATGATTCTCAGAATAACCAACAAGCAGCAATTACAATTCATTGTGTTAACGAAAGTGTAAATATTTGCGAACATTTTGCTATGAATACAATTTGTAAGCAAATATTTACGGACAATTATGATGAGTTATAAAACACTGTATAATGTCACCAGCAATATGCTTGTAAATAAACATTATATGTAAGTAATAAATAAAATCCTACACCTCCAGTCAACTTTATACTCGAATAAAAAATGTTTATTTTCGTGCTTTCAAATTAATCCAATAAAATTTAGTTTTCTACTACACTAGGCGGCAGCGTTTTTCAGAATCACACCTTCTTATTATTCTGTGAAATTTTTTGGGTTCTCAATGTTAAAGAATATTTTCAGGGTCAAATTCAAAACATAAACATGACGTTAGTTCATGACTCAACTGCAGAGATTGGATTGTTGTTAAACTTAAAAGTACTGCAATGGGAATATTCTAAACTACATCTACCGTCTCTAGACTTTTATGGAAACAATAAGGAATTAGGTTTCTGGAAAATAAAATAGTTTGGTCATAGAAGCATTTTGCTTAAATTTATAAACTGTGGCCTTAAAGATTAGTGGTATCGTCTATCTCCTAATGCAACTTATTTTTTAACAAACTTTGGGTGAACCTAAGTAAAATACATATACAAACTAGTAAGGGTGTTACATTTTGCCTGGCCAAAATTTAAATACCCTACACTGTAGTATTTTGAAAATTTTTCTTGTACAGGCAGTGCCACGCCCCATTGTCTGAATTAACCTAGTTTTTTTCCCAAAGCTTGCATTTACTGTTCATAGTGTTTGAGTGCAGTTTGGTTGGATTATCTCAAAAAACGCTTTCAGTACAGTATTTTCAAACTTCTGCACAATATGTATGTATTCTCCTTTAACTCTTAGGAAGAGCATAGGGCCAATATGAAATCTCTTTATTTGTGACGATCCCTTGCGATGACTTTGATCTCTTGCCACGATTTTCCCGATTCTTGGATTTCCTTTTCCAACGACCTTTTACAGTTGGTTTTGGGTCTACCACGTCCTCTACTGCCTTGTGGATTAAACTGCACAATAAGCAGAAGCATATTCTTTTTTTGAAAAAAGATTTATCTTCTATAAAAAATCATATAAAAAATTTTAAGATTACACGGAAAAAATTCCGACTCTATAATTTTTATGTGTCCAATAGTAAATATTCATAGCCGTATTTTTTCTATGAATAATCATTTTATAGGTAAAGTTCATAGGTAAAGTTCATTTGTTGTTTGATAATTAAGCAGGAGTTCATTTTAAAACCAATAGATTTTCAGTCAACTTCACAATAACGATAGCGGAAATTATCCACGATATTTTAGATAATGGATATACATAGTAAGAAAATACATAGTGCAGTCGGCGAAAGCTTTGAGTAAAATTTTAGTTAGTTCGGACAAGAGGGCAAGTCGATGAACTTCACTAGCTCGGGAACTGTCGACATAGAATATCATGAACCAAACCAAAACTTTGAAGTTATTGCATAGTATTTAACACTTTTTTATAACATTGAAAAGAGTTAATTTCTAATTACTTATTGTGAGAACATCTAGATATTTCTTTGTTGAATTTCGTAAATAAGTATAATCAGCACGTGTCTGCTTTGTTTACGAGTAAACATATGAGACCATACATAAGTATGTATACATGTACAATTAGTCATACTATCTTTTTATTTTTCACAATGTTTCAACTTGATGACTTTGCAATGTTGATTGATAAAGTTGTCTTGATTTTTACAAATTTATGACTCCATAAATAAAATGAACTTAACTCAGGCGACTCGTTGAATTTCAACCAAAGTATCAGTTGTCAGTGATTTTCATAAAGTGGTTTTTTGACATAAGATTACTTATTTAGCTTGTTTTTGCTTCGAAAGAAATTATGAAAACTCATACATCCAGACACTGACTCATAATTTGTGGCTTGCAATGAAGTGTATTAAAACCGGACGCTGGAACAGACTTTAGTATGCAAAATATGGGCAACGGAAACTGAGCTCATATTCCTTTAGATAAGACCCCAATTAAGGAGAAAGTGGATGTTGCCAGGATGTGCGGTGGTCCATCCTCTAACTCAAGGGTACCAGCGTAGAACAAAAGTGAATCAATTTTGACTCGCCTACAACAAGCACTATATTTCAATATTTTCCAAATTTCTGGGAACTAAAACATCCATGAAAAGTTGTTTTAAGGAAGTATACAACAAACCCAATGTTTCAATAATTTTCAAAATTTTTCGGAATTATAACACCCATGAAAAATTGTTTTTGTTGCTATTTTTTTCTACGCAACCAACATAAAACAACAACATGATAAGCCACTACTTCGAATCATCTTTGAGTTCGATTCTTGTGCGTGTAAAAAACAACAACAAAAACAATTTTTTTAATTGTGTTGTAATTCCGAGAAATTTGGAAAATATTTGAATATTTCATTTGTTTTAGGCGAGACAAAATTTCCTCACTTTCGCTTTATGTTGTTACCCTTGGGTTATATGATAAACGAGAAATAGAGTACCGGACATCCTGGCAACATCCACTTTCTTGTTAATTGGGATTTTACCTAAAGGAGTATGAGCTCAGTTTTCGCTACACTTCATTGCAAGACAATTATGAGTCAGTGTCTGGATGTATGAGTTTTGATAATCTCTTTCAAAGCGAAAACAAGCAACACCACTTTATGAAAATCACTGACAGCTGATACATACTTTGGTAAGAATTCAAAGAGTTGTAGACGAGCCAAAATTCTACACTGTCTTGGCGCAGTGATTTCGAAACGCTGATACCCCTGCTCTAGCCCGTGCCTAGTACAACTATGGTTTTCCGTTCTCGGTTTTTATAGGCGTTAGTGGCAAAACGAAATCTCAAAAATATGAATCTGAATTTGGTTTTTTTCTATCACGTCAGAATACTGAGTTCTTGCTTAGAAGTGCAAAAATCACACGCAGCCTTGTGTGTATAGGAAACAACTCAACAACAATTAACGTTTTTTTGTTTACTTGTGCGCCGGAAAGCTAACTGTGTTTCATTTTCCATACTCAGTTTTGAGTTCGATTCACAATAAAAAAAAAACAACAAAATTTACGTTTTGTATTTGCTCGTAATTCCATAAATTTTCGTATTAACCATTACTTATTAACCATATAATGGCCCATTGAGTTGGCCCGCGAGTACGTGTCCGCTTTAGATGGTTAAATTCCTTTTGAGGAAATTCGATACTTTAAAAATCTAAAGCAGGTACTCCAACATGGATACATCTCTGGTGTTAAGCATATTTTTATTACAAGTAACTAATTTCTGCTCATTACGTAAATATTATAGGTGGACAAGAAGAATTTTCCAAAAGGGCTTGCATGGAAACATGGAATACGATGATATCTATGAGCACATTCCAAGCCTTGAAAGTAAAAAGGTTTCAGGTATGCTTATCAAGCATTGGGAAAAAGAAGTACGGCGAAAAAAACCCAGTCTTTTACATATGATATTTCGTGCATATGGTTGGAAATTTATACCAATTAGCATTTTATATTCCATATTGGAAATTTCGATACAGTGAGTACTGACGAGCTAAAAAAGCTGGCTGAAAATTTGAAAACAAAAATAAAACACGTTTTCCTTTTCATATAGTACATCACAGCCTTTGTTCTTGGGCGGTTTGGTATCCTATTTCTCTGAAGATCAGGATGATGTGAGCAGAAAACAAGCGTATCTCTACGCCACGGGAATTGTGCTTTGTTCACTAGTCGGTACCCTATGCTATCATCCTTTTATGTTCTATCTCTTTGAACTGGGCACGCGCATAAGAATTGCCTGCTCTGGATTGGTATATCGAAAATGTTTACGTGTCTCAGTTACAGCGGATAATACGGGCATGAGTGGTTTTGCAATATCGCTGCTCTCATCAGATCTTTCCAAATTTGATTTGACCTTGCAGTTTTTCTATAACCTTTGGAAGGGACCTATTGAAGGCTGCATATTCACTTATATTATGTATCGAGAAATTGGTTGGCCAGCGTTCGTTGGTATTGCCACAATTATTGTATTTCTACCATTACAAGCGTGGGTAGCAAAAGCGGCGGCACACTATCGACATGAATTCGCTGAGTATGCTGATGATCGCGTCAAGTTAATGAACGGAATCATAATGGCAATTAAGGTAATCAAAATGTATGCCTGGGAGAAATCATTTGCAAAGCTTATAGCTATCATACGAAAGAAAGAATTGAAGGCTGTTAAGGGTTCTATGCGTATTTTTGCCGCATTGCAATGCACTGAAATGATTTCTGTATTGGCGTTGTTTTTAACTATGATTGCTTATGTCTACACAGGAGAGATTGTTACTGCTCAAAAGGTCTTCATTTTGTCCTCGTATTATAATGTTTTGAATGACTCATTGATGCACTTTTGGCCTAAAGCAGTAACCACCTGGGCTGAAACTTTTGTATGCGCAAGACGAGTAGTGGAATTTCTATTGCAAAGTGAAGATCCAGCAGATGGTGGAATTGAAAACATTGGCGCTGATCTCGAGGAGAAGTGTAATTTTAGTGGTCGTGTACATAATACTAGAGCCATTAGAAAATCAGTCCTACTGCACAAGCTTTCAGCAAGTTGGGATAAAGTTGATACGGGGAAACACCTTAAACATATTGAAGATATAAGTTTTCATATAACCGAAAGACAATATGTGGGTATTGTTGGGACGGTGGGTTCAGGAAAGACAACGCTACTTAATGCAATTTTGGGTGAATTGGAAATACTCCATGGAAATGTTGAGATCAATGGTGTGGTTAGCTATGCGCCGCAAGAAGCATGGATATTCGAGGGTACCATACGGGATAATATACTCTTTGTGGAAAAATATGATGAGGAGCGCTACAAGGCGGTGTTAAAAGCCTGTGAACTGGAACGAGACTTGGAGTTACTGCCACACGGTGACTCTACGATTGCGGGGGAGCGTGGTATAAGCTTGAGTGGTGGTCAGAAAGCCAGAATTGGATTAGCACGTGCCGTTTATAAGCAAGCAGATATATATATATTCGATGATCCTTTATCGTCCGTAGATGCGCAAGATGGAAAGTTGCTACTTGATAAATGTATAATGAGGTTTTTGAAAGATAAAATACGCATACTGGTAACACATCGCTTGCAGCATCTAAAAAATACGGATCATTTAATATTGATGGAAGATGGCCGAGCTGATGTGCAAGGTTTTTATGCTGAATTGAAGAATATGATAAGATTTCGTGCTTATTTAGAGCAAGAATGTGATGAAATAAGACGTATGAGTTTGATGCATTTGGACAGTGTCGTTGAAACTGACATCGACGCGAATCAAGTCCATAAGACTGTGGACAAAGGCGATGATCGTAAGGAGTTGATGCTGCAAGGCAAAGTGAAGCTACGTACATACGTTTCCTATTTTCAGACGGCGGGCATACCATGGTTGGTAACATTGATTTTTGCAATCTTTATTCTAGCAAGAGTATGTCAGTCAGCAATGGATATTTTCATTGCTAAATGGTAAGTTCATAAGAGACTGCATTGTTTGTTCCAAGTAAAATAATATAGAAACTCTTCCAATAGGTCTTCTTGGGAAGAATCTCGACCATCGGAGCATGAGTCGCATAATGACTACATCAGTAAAAATATAGAGATGATTTTAATCTACACCATTTTCATAGCTTGTACCTTGGTTTTGTTTGCGGCGCGATCTTTTGGATTTTTCTTGCTTTGTTTGCGGATATCCTTGCGGTTGCATGATAGTCTCTTTGATGGCATCATACGTGCGTGCATGTATTTCTTTAACACCAACCCCTCTGGTAGGATTCTCAATCGATTTGCTTGTGATGTTGAAAATGTGGATATTGAATTGCCGCAGGCTATGATGGAGTCCATTTCGGTGAGTCTTAACTACAAGAACTAAAAAAAAAACTTCAGGGCTTTGCGCTAGATTTTGCAAAAACTGTGGGAATAAATCATCGTTCAATTTCTACCTTTAAAATTTTTCTGTGCATATCGACAGTATTACTTACTTTGTCGACACCGTAAGACTTTTATTGACTTTTCCGATAATAATTTTCCACTTAATCAAATTTTTGGTACTGTAGGACTACCGACTTTTTAATGTTTTTCGATGTTTCTTTATTTTGTACCATTTCATTTCATTTCATTTCATTTCATTTCATTCCATTTCATTTCATTTCATTTCATTTCATTTCATTTCATTTCACTTCATTTCATTTCATTTCATTTCATTTCATTTCATTTCATTTCATTTCATTTCATTTCATTTCATTTCATTTCATTTCATTTCATTTCATTTCATTTCATTTCATTTCATTTCATTTCATTTCATTTCATTTCATTTCATTTCATTTCATTTCATTTCATTTCATTTCATTTCATTTCATTTCATTTCATTTCATTTCATTTCATTTCATTTCATTTCATTTCATTTCATTTCGTTTCATTTCATTTCATTTCATTTCATTTCATTTCATTTCATTTCATTTCATTTCATTTCATTTCATTTCATTTCATTTCATTTCATTTCATTTCATTTCATTTCATTTCATTTCATTTCATTTCATTTCATTTCATTTCATTTCATTTCATTTCATTTCATTTCATTTCATTTCATTTCATTTCATTTCATTTCATTTCATTTCATTTCATTTCATTTCATTTCATTTCATTTCATTTCATTTCATTTCATTTCGTTTCATTTCATTTCATTTCATTTCATTTCATTTCATTTCATTTCATTTCATTTCATTTCATTTCATTTCATTTCATTTCATTTCATTTCATTTCATTTCATTTCATTTCATTTCACTTTTGAATTAATTTTTTTTTAACTTTTCATTTTGTTTTGTCTAAGAATCTCTTCAAAAAACTCAAGCTCAAAAGATTTTTTAAATCATTTTTTTTATCCTACACTAGTTTTTCTTGGATTCCATCGCCGTTTTGATAGTCGTATCCATTGCCAACTATTGGTCAATAATACCATCTGTATTGGCAATTGGTCTGCTTTACCTATGTCGTGGACTTTATATCGGTGCAAGTCGTTGCCTAAAACGAATTGAGGTAATGTGTAAGTACCAAATATCTTACCTTTTTTTTATTATTTAATTAATTTATTTTTTTAACAAATTAGCTCGCAGTCCTGTGCTGTCACATACTAATCAAACATTCCAAGGTCTAACTACAATACGTGCTCTAAACGGCTGTGGTTATTTGGAAAGGGATTTTCATGTGCAACAAAATTACCATACGTCTGCCTTGTACCTGTATACCAGCACAAATCGTGCTTTCGCTTTTTGGACAGATCTCATTTGTGTGCTTTACATTTTGATAGTGACCTTTAGTTTTCTAGTTATCGATCGTGATTTTCTAAGCGGTGATGTCGGCTTGGCCATATCTCAGTCACTTACTTTAGTCAAGACGGTGCAGTGGGGTTTGCGACAAACTGCTGAAATGGAGAATAATATGACAAGTGTAGAGCGTATTACAGAATATATTGATACACCTTCAGAGCCAAGCTTGGAAACCGACGCATCCCTCGCACTTCCAAAAGAATGGCCGAGCACGGGAAGCGTTTTCTTTCGTGATTTGCGTTTGCGTTATTCAGAAAAGGGTGATTACATATTAAAGGGTTTGAATTTCTCCATCAGACCCATGGAAAAGCTTGGCATTGTTGGTCGTACTGGTGCAGGGAAATCATCAATTATACATGCCATATTTCGTCTAGCTATTAATGAGGGTCTCATTGATATTGATGGATATGACATCGCTGCTTTGGGTCTGCATGATTTACGCAGTCGCATTTCAATTATACCACAAGATCCAGTGCTATTTTCGGGCACACTACGTTATAATTTAGATCCATTTGAGGAGAAAAGTGATGAAGAGTTGTGGAATGTACTGGAAGATGTCAAATTACGTACGTACGTTTCGAATCTAGAGAGTGGACTTAGTTGCCGCATGCATGATGGTGGCGTTAATTTCAGCATGGGTCAAAGGCAGCTGGTTTGTATGGCACGTGCCATATTACGGCACAATAAAATTCTTATCATGGATGAGCCCACGGCAAATGTGGATCCAGAGTAAGTTGTTGTTGTCAAAAATAAAAACAAAAGAAAAATATTTTCTAAAAAAATCTTGTACCTATCTGTGAAAAATATTTCTAAGTTACCTTAATAACCCCGATTTTCAATTTTTCTTTACCTTGCAATAGAACCGACCAACTCATTCAGGAAACTATTCATAATAGATTCGAATCCTGCACTGTGATAACGATCGCCCATAGATTGCATACGGTCATGGATAATGATCGCGTTCTAGTTATTGATGCTGGCCAAGCCCTCGAACTAGGGCATCCATTTGAGTTACTGCAGAATAAAGAAGGTGCCCTGTATAAGCTTGTTCAACAAACAGGTAGTGGCATGGCAAGACGTCTGAAGATGATTGCTGAAC
Source organism: Calliopum simillimum (assembly GCA_951812925.1). Classification (NCBI taxonomy): domain Eukaryota; kingdom Metazoa; phylum Arthropoda; class Insecta; order Diptera; family Lauxaniidae; genus Calliopum; species Calliopum simillimum. Next base: position 99,408,627 of record OX638368.1, on the reverse strand, counting down.
TAAGCTATAAAAAGCGCGTGACGGATAAAAAGTCCACTTAAAGATTATTTTATTGAGTATGTAGTTTAAGGTTCTTTCGAAATGTGATTCAGTAATAAGGTTGAAAGTAGTGATGCTAGTGATTAATGCTAAGATAATAAAGGAAAGAAGGTAACAAATATTGTATAAAAAAGTTAATTTAAAGTTAATAAATGTACAAAATGTACTCGAGACTATGGATGAAATGATTGCTGTGAAATTTAGTTATTAAACTTTTGTAAGAATTTGTTGAGAGTTTAACAGCTGAATAGTGATGCAATGAAAATCATTAAATAATTTCATTATCATTAAAAAACCTCTATGTTCCATTACTTTGTTTAAATCATCACAAATATTACATGCAACAATTGATTAAAAATTTTCACACACTAATATTAATATTCACTTTACTAAGTAAATAAGAGGGCTTTGGATCAGTTTTTTAATTATTTATTAATTTTCGATATTTCGAATCACTTAGATTAAAATCAAAGAGGTCATCAAATAAACAACAACATATACTTTATTCTTTATTTTACTGGGCAAATATATTTCTCTCAATTGGCAACTCTCCACGTTTATTATGAAAGAAGAAAAATCTAATCAAGCGCTGTTTGTTAAAAAATAATAATATTTACTAGGGTAAGGGAGGGAAATATGGACTACGTGGGTAATATGGGGAATCTAGTTGCAGTTTTCATGACGAGTCTGATGGTCGTTATATGTAATTCGTTAACTACAAAGGAAAAATATGATAAAAAATGCATATAATGTAATACCCTTTACTCAGATTATCGACGTGGCGAATTTTGGGTTGAATGTGTAATCTGACGTTCTTGGAGTCAACTTCTGTACCAAACGAACTATATGGTCCATATAACACTACATTTTTTTTATCTTCATTTTGAGTATTTTCAGTTTTTTAATTTTTTTTCTTTATCCTGATAAGATATTTATCTAAAAGTGAACCAGAATAAAGGTAAATTGTTTCCTTTACTAAATGACAAAAAATTAATTGTTTTGTTTTATGTATTTTGGGTTTTATTTAAAAAAGAAAGATGGGTGGTCCATATTTCCCTCCCTTACCCTACTAAAAAAATTAAATATTTAAGTTGCTAGGATACTGAGGCCAGTGACCTGAGATTTTTCAAAATTTCAATCAATAAACCGTAAATACAAAGAAAATATCAAAAATTTGTAACCTATAAATATTATTATAAATGCCTACAAAATAAATTTTTCACGAAAATATTAGCCAGGGCCCTGAGAATCTGACTGACGGTGACACTATCTCATACACAAAACTCGGCATATCATCTAAAGTTTCCGCGATCTCAAACAAATGCAGGCGATCACTTCTGCCATTCTCATCTCAAGTCAATAAAAACGATGATTAAATGAATGAATTCCTTTTCGAATTGGTTCCACACCCAGACACGATAACCTCCAATACTAAAAATTTTCTCAAAATGTTAGGAATTGCTTATGGTAGCTCCAAAAAATCACTTTTGAATTCGGATAAGACAGCTTAGCACCTTCAATACAAACAAAATTTAAAAAATATTTAACAAAAGATTGGTTAAAAGCTATACAATGCAATCTTCCAAGTCCAATATAAGATTACGCTAAATTTGAAAAAGAGGACGTGGACCGCCTCACGGTGGCGACATCTGTCATTTCTCGTTGCAAAAATCCTAACTTCTGAATCATTTAAGATATTTTAATTCTGTTTTCAGTTCTGGATAGAAAATTCTCATAGTAATTACGATCCCAAATTTCATTTAGATTGCAAGTTCGATTTTTTGTAAATTACATACATATTGTCAGGAAAATTCCGGAACAGTCAAATTTTTCAGAAATTGGGCGTTAAATCAAAAACTAAAAAAATACGTGCCCCATATTTTTCAAAGATCTATTCAACGATATAAATCTTGAGCCCCTCTCACACCCCGACGAGGCTGGGGCATGGGAAAGTTCAAAATTTTAAATGGAAACCCCCATTTTTTATTTCGGACTTTACGTAAAAAAGTACGAACATTTTGTCTGAAAATTTTTTTCTTATCTAACCTAAGTAGATGGCGCTGTAATCGACAAAAACAAAATTAAAAATACAAAGTTTTGTACTTAAAACTTTGTGAAATTAGCTTTTTTATCCATAGGTTTGCGATAAAAGTTGCTCGTACACAAAGGGTTGTAAGTAAAAGTATTCAGTTTTTGGAGCACATGCTTAGAGATAAACACCAATTAGTTGTGTAGTTAGTTTTTTTCAAACTCAACCCAAAGCTTTAAAACTACGCTTAAAGCAATGTCTTCAAAAAAAAATTCATAAAAAATAAAAAATATTATAAAAACTTGGGTTTTTGCTAATCAGTTTTATCAAACAAGACCATTAATGCTTTAAATGAAAGAAAAAATCACTTTCCTTTAACCACTTGTCAAATTATTCAACCTAAATATGAAGAATTTTTCTCAAAATTTACTCAAATTTGAGAAACTGCAAAAGCCAAACCACTGGCCCGAATGAGTTTAAATTTTTAAATCTTTTAGCTCCATAGATATTTCTATCCGATGGCAATAACAGATTTGTAAAAGAGACCCACTCGAAATTGATTTTTGCAACGCCTTTTCGTAAAATGACGCCATGAGTCACAGGTTTCATGATGAAAATCGTTATAACTCATAAAACCGCAAATTTCTTGAGCTAGAATTTTTATATTATATTTGGAATTGTTGGGCCTATTTGGTTTTAGTAGTCTATAAGGTGTCTTCTTCGGACATTTTTTTGAAACTCCATTGAAGTTGAAAAAAAAAGCTAAAAGTAGTGTTTCAGAAAAGTGCAGTCACCTCAGACATTAAAAAAAACGTAATTTATTTTTATTAGTTGATAGTATAAATACAGTTTATGTCATATATAAAAAAAATTAACCTTTCTTTCATAAGTTGCAAAAAAATTAGAACCTCATCTTGAATAAAGAAGAAAAAAAAAAAAAAAAGAAAATGGAAAACTTCAAAAAACTATTGACTTTGACCAACTCTACAAAGCGAGCCATTGTTTCAAATGAATTAAAATTTGATATTCTTGAGTATTGAGCATTTTTTTTATCAAACTGCTTCATTAAATTTGCGAATTTCTACCACCCCAAAATTGATTTTTGTAACCACTTTTGAGAAATGTCGCCAGTGTGCACGCCGCACAGTGTGAGATTTTGCCAATCTAGGACTTCAAAATGAAAAAAAAAATGTGCTTGAAAATCTATCATATTTAGTAATTTGTTAGAAAAGACCTCAATTGTTACGAAAATAAGCATAAAAGAGAATAAAAGAAATGTCATTGGCATGATATCAGCTATCAAACACGTACTGGCTCCCTGAAATAATGCCATAGGAAATAACGCCAGAAAATTTTTTGGAAATAACGCCAGAAAAATCTTCATACAAAACTCTGGCGTTATTTCCATTTTGTTTTGGAAATAAAGCCAAAAATTTTTCTGGCGTTATTTCCAAAAATTATGGCGTAATTTTCAAAAATAATGTAGTTTTGAAAAAGGAAATAACGCCATAGGAAATAACGCCAGAAAATTTTTTGCAAATAACGCCAGAAAAATCGGCATACAAAGTTCTGGCGTTATTTCCATTTTGTTTTGGAAATAAAGCCAAAAACTTTTCTGGCGTTATTTCCTAGTTAATTTTTGGTTTTATTTCCAAAACAAAATGGAAATCAAGCCAGAATTTTGTATGCAGATTTTTCTGACGTTATTTCCAAAAAATTTTCTGACGTTATTTCCTATGGCGTTATTTCCGGGAGCCACACGTACTATTGAACAGCATGCAAAAACAAATTTTTAAGCTTACATCGATAACAAAACTTTGAGCGATCAAATTGAAGTTGTGCGCGTTTGTTTTTTGCCAAAAAGTTTTTTGCATTAATGGTCAATACTTTCACTAAAAATTTTTGCTATACACAACCCTTACAATTGCACTTAAGTATTTTTATCGAATTATTTTATAATCAGCTAAAAGTTAAGATAAATTTCAAAAATCTTGAATCTTTCATAGACTATAACTTACAAGTTGGGCGTAGTTGGGCTATGACAAAGCATACATGATGAGCATGCATACTCATAGAATAGACTTAAAAAATAAAATCTTGCCCATTTTTTGCCCAAAGGTTACTTTTTTTACAATGACTAAGGTGTTGTAATGAACAATTGCACTGAAATCATGAAAAAAAAAAATTTATGCCATCGTTTTTAATCACTCCTATTTTTTGACAGTAGTATTCAGTTACCACTGAAATGGTAAATATCAATTTTCAAGTTGATATCTTCATTACAAACAATTTTAAAAAAAAATTTTTTTTACAAAAAAAGGCACATTTGTATGGGTGCACCTCCCAGTAGATTTTGTCTGATTTTTTTTTATCTCTGAACCAAACTTCCGCATAAAGAATTAAAGTTCATATACAAAATTTCAACTCGATATCTTTGAAACTACGGCTAAAATTGAATTTTGACGTCATAGATTGGCAAAATCTCACACTGTGCGCCGCCCTATGCAAGCAAACATTTACTTTAGAACGATATGATTCAATTTTGGTGAACAGTAAAAACCTTAACAGAATAAAACACATATTTTATTTTATTTTAAAGGTAATGATAATAATATATTTTAATAAAATGTTTTATAATTTATAATGTAATTTTTTTTAATTTTTTTTATTTTTATTTAATAAAGTGAGACAATCGCCATATTTATGTTGTTGTTATTGTTATTATAAATATTTATATTGTAGTGGTTTCTATGGAGTTGATGTTGCATTAGAGATTGATGACGTATTATTTTGGAAATATTTTCAGTTGCTGTTGTATTATTGCAAGCTTTATTTATTACAAATACATGTAAATAAAAAATGTTGTACATAAGTATGTAATATATTGTATACATTTACATATATAAAGAAATAAGCCACAGTTATAATGCAGAACATGCCTTAATGGAATTCTCCAGAGACAAAAGAAATTTTTTGATGTTTGTTGAATTTCATTATTGGTAGATATATATGTATATATATATAAATATATATATAATTGCTAAACAAAAAAGTACTAATAGGTAAAAACTTTAATATTTCACTAAAGAATTTGTTACATTTTAAAATTTTCTTCCATGGTTTGTTATATATTTAAATTTTTCCTATGTATCGTATATATGTATAACTAATAGCTCATATATTTAGGAATTATTTTTCATAAATAATAATGGAAATTATTTTTAAGATTGTTTTCAAGTTTAAATTATTTTATTTTTTTTTGTTTTTTGCCTTAAATACTTAAATTATTTATAATAATTTAATTTTTCACAATATAAGTAATTGTAATTATAAATAGTTACAGCGTAAAAACTGAAATATAATAAGTGGAGCTAGATTTTTGTAAAAATATTTGGATTTTTTTTTGTCATTATTAATGATTTATGTATTGAAGATTTTCCTTTGTGATTATGTCATTAAGAGTTTGTTTGTTGTTATCACTATTAGCAGTTTTTTGCACTTTTAATTTAAATTATTTTTATTATTTTCTTATGGTTTAAATCAATGAAATATAGAAATATTTTTTGAAAATTTTTCAATTTATTTATAGAAGTGTTTTTTTTTTTTTTTAGTGTAGGTAAAAATGTATAATTTCGATTTTAGCTTTAAATGGAAAAATCGTAAATTTCATGAGTTTTAAGGTTCAAACTTAATATAATTATTACTTAATAATGTAAATATGTGTAATTGTATATTTTTCATAATTATGTATGTAGGTTTTTTACATTACTTTGAAATAAATCGTAAATACACATATTTAATGTTTATTTATAATGCTTACTGAAAACTTTTATATTTAAATATTTAATTTTAATTTTTTTACATCTTAAAATAAAGTTAAAAAATAGCGTTGAATTTGAAATTTTTGTTTTTAAAGTTTTCAGATATTTCTACATCTATATATATTTTTTAAGTTTTTGCTATCGCTTTTGTTGAACTGATTTTGCGGCTACTACTATTAGATTTAGTTAGAATTATTAATATATATTTCTTAGTTTTTTTTCTATGATATTTTGTGTTTGTCAAAATCAATGTAATTTTGAAATTCTTCCCCAAATTTCAAAATCAGCCTGATTTTAGTTGTGTGCTATTTCAATGCTAGAATTAAAGAGCAGATTTTTTGTTTTTAATAAAAATAATTTATTTTTTGAAAATATCTAAAAACTTGTATAGAATTATAATAACAAAATGTAAATTATTTATTTTAAATTGCTCAGACGCAAGAGTTTCTCTTCTTTAATATATGACCAATTCCACGAGAGTACGAAACAACTGAAACTTTTTAGCATGATGCTTTACTCGATTCGTTTTACCCGTAACCAGTTTTCTGGACCTGTATGACAAAAATTATGGGATTTTAAATTTTCGAGTTAAAAAAAAAGTTGTGTTCAGTAAAATACTCATAGCTTCGGTTATTGTGAGCCAAATCTAACAATCAAATTTTTTTAGTATATTAAGATTTTTATCAGATTTCAATAACTGTAAGTTCTATTTCATGATCTTGTATAGCAATTAAAAATTTTAACCAACTGTCGCTAGTTTTCCATATAATTCAACGGTAGTCTTTAGTGTTCTGTAATTGCGTTTTTCGAGATATTTCAATTTAATTTTTTTTTTTTTACTTTTTCCAGTGTTCTGTAATTGCGTTTTAAACTTTTTTTCTTTTTTCAGAATTTCCAATACTTTGCCCTTGCTATAGTATTTATTAAATATACCTTAAACCTTTTGAAAACTGACTAAAATCTACATATTCTAAAAAAATTATTATAATTGGCTCACAGGAATCGAAGTTATGAACATTTTGCTGAGTATGTTTTTCTAAGGCTCGAAAACACAAAATCCTATAGGCCACAAGTTCAGAAAACCGGTTTTTAAGCAAAATTAAAAAATACGTGTCTACTCAAATCGATAAAATATATTTCAACGCGATCGGTGATTTTCGACCTGAAAGTTGGTTCGTTCACTCGTAGAATTGGCCATATACATAATTATGTATTATTTATTCTACTTCACCGGGTATCATTTTATTTTAGAAAGAAACAACCGCCGTAAAATACATAGTTGTTCTGAAATTTATATTTTTAAAATTTTTTTCTTAAGATCCAAATTTTTTTTTTTAATAGAATTCAAAACGAATAATTTAAACTACTTTATTTGATATAACATTTCCTTACTATTTTTTCTCATAAAATTTATTTTACTGGAAAAGATAAATCAAAATCGAAATTAAATTGTATATCAAATCAAAGCAAATAAATCGGACTACCTTAGCAAATCCTAGTTTTGCAGCTGAAAGATTAAATGGAATGAAGTTATTATAAAAAATATGTGTATTTTATTTTTTTAGAATTTTACATTTATTTTATAAACGCCTTAATAGGCCGAAGACTGTTTATTTTAAATGGTCTACTATGTGAAAACTTATCCTTCCCATTAAATAGGAAAACGATTTTGTTATATGGATGCAAAACATGGCTTGTTACCGAACAACTAATGAACAAGCTGTAAGTATTTCTCAGCAAGTTAGGTTATACTCTCCGGAAACCACACAGCGAAGTCTGCCAGATCCTTGAGTGGAATCCACAAGGCAGTAGAAAAAGTGTTAGACCAAAAATCAAATAAAAAAAGTCGTTGGTTAAGATAATCCAAGAATCGCGAAAATCATGGCCAGAGCTTAAAGTCATCGCAAAGTATTGTGACAAATGAAGACGTTTCATTTTGGCCCTTGCTCCTCTTAGGAATTACATGAGAATGCACATGGGAAAATCTCAGCAAGTATGGCTTTTCGAAAAAAATAAGCTATTTTTCAAACATGTGGCATCCAATTTAGACCACGAATTATCAATTTTAAATATATTAAAAGTATTTTTCAGCTTGCGTAACTGACTTTTTTCGATCACCTTCCCCAATATCTTCAAAAAACATTTTTCGAGGGTGATGCACTGCATTTAGCGAATCAGACACATCAAACAAACTGCTCCAAACAAACTGCTCCAAACAAACTGCTGATCCGCCTCAAAAGTTATAGCTCAATAACGGAAACCATTTTTTTCAATTCACACTCTAAATTTGTGGATTTTGCTCGAATTTCGACGAAAAAAAAATAAAAAATAAAGCTTCCAGACGGTAGTACACGTATGTTTTCGTATTAAGCATCATCCAATAAGTGTCCCAGACATGTTAGAATGGATAGGAAATGCAAAGAGTGCTCACTCGGCGTACCGAGACCTGTTCACACCGAAAGTCACACTTGCTGAGATTTCCCCATGTTTACATAAACCAGAGCAAGACTTACCCATAGCGGTGAGCCAAACGCTAAGTGACTTTATAACTATACACTTGACTCAAATCTAAGTTCGTTTAAAGAAGTTATATAAATGAATATTTTGTGATCAATAGGAACATTCTTTAACAAAACTTTGTAAACAGAATTTTGAAAATTAAGGATCTTTTGAAAATATTCACTGTCTTCAAGTTTCATTGGAATGCTTTGTTTTTGGAATATATTATCTTAGAAACAAATCACCAAAACATAACTTAACAAAAAAAATCGTTGAGCTATAAGTTTTTAAAAGCGGTCATCTTACACGAAACTAAAGACTAAGTATCTGCGATATATGTTTTGTTGATATCTACTTCCTTATACAAGAACTTTAAATGAAAACCAATCCAACTTACTTATAATTATAACTGGAAAGTTTGTTTGCTATGCAGTGATAAAATTTTCATATACATATGATATGATTATTTTACCACTTCTTTTTTAAATTAATTTTTTTTAAATATATTTGCTATATATAAAGAACATTCTTTTTTAACTCAACATTGGCATAAATTCAGGAAATTAAATTTTCAATGATCTTTTCTTGTAAGTTATTTTAAAATATTAAAATAATTCTAATGAAAATAACAAAAATTTGTGTAATGACGTTTTTATTATTTTAATTTATCATAAAATATAATGCCGCTATATTTAGTAATAGAAAATGAAATACTTATTATGCTATTAATGTGTAAATACAACATTATTATTTTATTTTTTAGTTTGTTTTAAACTCGTACTATATATTTTAAGTATTTCATTTCTCGTTTTTAATGTGCAAATGTTTTTTAAAATTTTTATTTAAAATTTTTATTTATTTTATAATTTATAATTTTATAATTATCTTTTGACGCTTGTTCATTTCTTCTTTTTTTCTTTATTATTTTTTAATTTTTTGTTTACATATTTATTTTCTCACAGTTAAGCTTTATTGATTGAGCACAAAAAGCAATAAATCCCATTTTTTGTTTTAAATAAATAAAAATGAAATTATTCAATTTTTGTTTTAAATTTTTCTTATTTATTCTATTGTTTTGAATTATGTATTTGTGGTAAAATAAATTTTTTCTTATAAGTGTTAATGTATTTAACACAATAATGAGGACAATGTTGCTTATGTTGCAATGTGTGTTAAGACTTGTTATAAAAAAACCTTTACTCAATTTAATTCTTCAGGAACAATTGAAATTCAAAGTTTTAGTAAAATTATTTGTCGAAAAAAATAAAGGAAAAAAAATATATATTCTTGAAAAATTTGAAAATTTTCGAAGTTTCGAAATTTTTTTGCTAGTTCTAATGTAAATCTATTATTTAAAACTCATGTTAAATATTTTAAAATTTATGTACATTAGGACTGTTCAAAAAAAAAAAAATTTTTCGAATTTCTTTATACTTTGGCCTCAAGAGGGAGGCATCTTACGAAAAAAGTGCACATGGCATAAAATGCTTAGAATCATCCAAGGAACAAGTGTAAATTGTTTTTTTTTTTTTTTTTTTTTTTCTTTAAATTTATTTCAAATTAAGTTAAAAAAAAATTTTTTTCTAAAAAAAACTAAAAAAAAACAATTCACACTTGTTCCTTGGATTATTCTAAGCATTTTATGCCATGTGCACTTCTTTCGTAAGATGTTTCCCTCTTGAGTAAAAAAGCGTTTTGCCTTTCACGGGGCTGCATCACTATGTTTCAAACGTTATATCATCGAGCCTGCTGGCCCAAAAAAATCTTAACATGTCTTGTCTTGAAGGTTTTTAAGAGTTCTTGTGAATGAGATCTTGTAAATTAAAAAATATTCATTTCGTTTAAAGCACGATGACTTTTTTCTTTGAAAAACCGTTAAAAGTCGCTTTTTTAAAGCAGTTTTTCGTTTTTTAAGAGGTGTAAAAATTTTTTTTTTCAAAATTACAACGTAGGTTTTAAAGTTCATTAAAAACAAACAAAATGAATGTTTTTAAGTTACTCTGAAACAAATTTTTGAAATTGTTTGACAACATTTTGTAATTAATGCTAAAAAAAAAAATAATAAAAAAATATTTTTGCTTTGAGCCACCTTTAAAAATGCATTTAAAAATCTGAAAAAATTCATGGGATATTCTGTCATGATGTGGAACGTGATGCCAAAGTATATCTAAGAAATTCGAAAAAAAATTTTTTTTTGAACAGCCCTAATGTACATTATGCTTCAACAGAAGCCAATTTTAGGTGAGGTTCATTTTTTGATTTCTGATTTTTTTTTTAATTTTAGTAAAATAAATAATATTATTTTTGGTCATTGAAGATTTTTCTCGATTCTTTATTTTTTCTAGTTCAAAAAGCGCTTTTTCTGAAAGCTTTTGAATTCAGTAGAATTTTAAAAATTATTATGTATAACACTGGTTTACAGCCAAAAAATACCAAGAATGAAATTAATGTGGTTTGATAGAATGGGATTTCTCAAGAACAAAAAATTTTCTTTTTTTCTTAGTCCTAAATTTTACCTGGAGAACATTTTATGTTTTTCAGAGATGGTTTCACTGAAATCCTTATGAAATCCAAAGAAAGAGTCTGATCGAGGTAAAGCGTATATCGTTGAAAAGGTAATTGAATAGCCTTTATATACAACGATAAATAGATTGGATTTTGATCAGACAACAAATGGCTGAGTTATGACTCCTTAAAGTGTTTATGAAATTTTCATTTCAGAAAATGTCAGATCAGGTCGTATTGCTAAATCTTGGATAACTCATTCAGACCGAAATTTATAAAATTGTTTTTTTTTTTAAATTATTAAAAAATATTAGTTTTGATCCGATTTTGCTCATTAATGTCTTAAAAGTTTTGTAATTGAATACACTATGCAGTAAAAATCACTTAAATGATAATTTTTATAAAAAAAAAAACAAAAATATAAATGAAAAAATTCCAAAAAAACAGAAAAAATCAAATTTTTCAAATTTAAGGAGTCATAACTCAGCCATTTGTTGTCTAATTATAATCAAACTACATATTAGCCGTGTTTTTTTTGACGCGTATATACAATTGTGGATACCTTCAAATTGCGATAACTTTCGAACGGTGAGTCGTACGATAAAAAGTCCAAGGGTCTTTTTCAAGGAGAACCACATGCTCTACAAATAATTTTAATCTTTTGTAAAAAAAAAAAATAATTATTTAGAAGTTATTTAAAAAAAAGTGATTTTTTGCCATTTATCGGCGCTAACCAGTTTTTATAAAATACCTCCTTAAAAATAAATTTTTTTAAATATAAAATTAAAGAGAACGTGATTCTCCATAAAAAAGTTTCTTAGAGTTCTATTGTGTGACTTACTGTTCATGAGTTATCGCAATTTGAAGGTATCCACAATTGTATATACGCGTCAAAAAAAACACGGATATTGTTGGAAAATTTATTTAATTACCTTTTCAACAATATAGAGTTTATTTCGATCAGACTCTTTGTTTGGATTTCATAAGGATTTCAGTGAAACCATCTTTAAAAAAATAAAATGGTCTCCATGCAAAATTTAAGGCTAAAAAAAAAAATTTTTTGTTCTTAGAAAATCCCATTCTATTTAACCACATAATTTTCATTCTTGGTATTTTTCCAAACTTGGATTTTTTTTTAACCAGTGTAATTAAAAACACAAATTTTCTCAATCCATGTTTTTTAAACTTAACCTTCTGATCGACGCAAATAATAGCCGTGTTTCTTTTGACGCGTATATGTATACAATTGTGGTTATTTTTAAATTGCGATAACTTATGAACAGTGAGTCGCACATTAAAAACTCTAAAGAAGTTTTCATTTTATTTTTAAAAAAATTTACCTTTTAGGAGTTATTCTATAAAAATTGGTTAAGCGCCGATAAACGGCAAAAAATCACGTTTTTTTTTAAATAACTTCTAAATAACTATTTTTTTTTTTACAATAAAATTAAAATTATTTGTAGAACATGTGATTCTCCCTGAAAAAGACCCTCATCGTTCATAAGTTATCGCAATTTGAAAATTACCACAATTGTATACATATACGCGTCAAAAGAAACACGGCTAATATACAAAAATAATTTGTCTATTAAATATTTTGCAAGAAATCTTTCCCTATTTTTTGACTATAATATTTAATGAGGGGATTCCTGAAAACGTGTAAAAGCCTCGAAACCCTCGTAAACTAGTAAATGCTGTAAAAATCAGTACGAAATTCGACAGTTTTACAAGTTTACGAGGTTTTCGAGGCTTTTACACGTTTTCAGGAATCCCCACAATATTAATTAAGGACAAATATTAAAATGCGTTGTGTAAAATTATACAACAAAAATTTTGTTCGCAACTATACATCAATATTGTTTATTTTGGCATTAGCGCAGTGAAATTTTCGCTAACATACGATATTGATTTTTGACATGCCATCATAAAAATGATTTCCGAAATATTGAGACATTAAAGATGTCAATATATTTCGAGTAACCCCTCTGTGGCCTTCATTGCTTGCAACGCTTAGCTATTTAAATCTATGCTATGTTTTAATAATATCTAAGGACAGCTGTTTCTTAAATTTTTAGTTTGCAATATCGTTTTGCCACGAAGTTTTATAGACTCGAAAACAACTTGACATATTTTGATGAAAGTTTCACTGTAAGATAGTACAGATCGAAGAAAGGTTATAGGCTAAAAAAATTGGCGATGCCACGCCCCTCAGAAACAGAATTTAACATATGCATCTCTAAAACTGTTTGACACATAAGTATGCAATTTGGTGGATATATAAAGGGCATCGAAATAAAGAAGGCTTTAAGAGTCATTGGTATCTACTTCTGTTATATCCAAGGATATAATTTAAATATTTGGAATTTTTCTAAATTATTTGTAAATTTAACCATTTGTTTTTTGTACTACGCAACTTTTTCTTTTGATTGTTGATTTTGATAGTTGTTTATAAAATACTTATAAATGTTGAATGTAAATAACAATTTTTGTCAGAACTATGTATTTTCTATACTATTTAAGAATAATTTTCCGGTCAAAACAAAAAAAAAAAAAAGTCTAGGCGCATTTTTGTTTAAGAAAGAAATGCCAATCGACCCTTGGATTAAAATAGTGGGATGTTCTACACACTTTGTGATATTTTTAATGTAAAAATGCTGTTTTTAATCAAAAAATGAGATCCTAAAAATCACTATTTTTTTTCAACTATTCGACAAAGTTGTTAGGTACACTTTTGGGAAAATTTTTTGAAAATAGTTAATAATGTTCCAAATTGCAGCATGCCAGAATAAGTAGAAAACCGATGTGCAAAATTTATCACTATCGAATTTTTCCCTTTCAGTAGATATGCCACATTCGACCGCTCCGCTCCGCAATCGATTTTTATTTGCAACTGAAGTAAAATACTTATTTTTTTATTTACGAATATAATTGAGCAAAAGTATATTTCAGAAAAACTTTTGAAGCGGCCTTTGGAAAGATGATGATTGCGCTGCCAAGGAAGATTGCATCAAAAAAATTTTAAAAAGTGTCTTTAGGCAATAATATTTGTCGATTGTCATTATGCCATAATAAATATATTCATATCATAGAGCGCTATAGTCCTATCTCCATTTTTCAAACGCAAAAATAAATTTTCAAACGGTGATTATTTTAGAACTGACATATAAAGTTAGTTTCTACAGTCCCCTATTAATTTTTAAAAAATTGGTGGACAGTTGTGGTAGTGTACTCGCTTAAGAAGCCCACCACGAGCCCATAACTAAAAATATCTCACAATTTCAAACAAGTGAAGATAGGAATATAGCGCTCTAAGTTATCGACATCTTATATCGGATATTGGGATCCTCTTAGTTTTTCTTAAAATAATTTTCACTGCTTGGAGATATTCTTAAAATTCTTAAATTTGACTACAATTTGGAATCCCTTAATTTTTTTTTTGTGATCTTCTTCAAGTCATTTCCAGTATTTTCGTGTCTTCTTAAAATTTCAAATTTTAGTTCATTAAATAACCTACGAAAATAAATTATACTGAAAAGCTATTTTTGGTGTTGAATCCGAATTCAGTCTCGGAATTGCACTATCGCATCCACATTTTGAGACATCTGAATCTGAAAGTTCAAAAAAGACCGTATTTTGCTATTTTCGAAGCTAAGTATATAACAAGTAAGCGTTACTTTCATCCATAAAACTTAATATGGCATTTGAAAGTCCTAGTTTTGTCTTCTTTAAAACCTAATAAGATATATTTTTCTTTCTTGGAAATATCATAATAGCTTAAGAAAATCAGTTTTTGATGTAATAGTCCAATTCTGAAGCTTTATTTGGATTCGGCAATAAAAACTACGAAAATTGCTATTATTATATATCGATACCTTAGAGCGCTATAGTCCTATCTCCACTTTTTGCGATTTTGCGATTTTTTCAGTTATGGTAACATTGTGGGCTTCTTTACCGTGTGGAAAACTGTGTGATATCAAAATACCACTAAAACACCAAAATATTCGAAAATTAAAAAAAACCCTATCTCCAAACTGTAATTTTTTCAAGAGCGCTACTGTCCTATCTCCACTGAATATTCAAATAAGTCACATTTTTGAAGAAAATTCTTCGTTTTTTCGCGATTTCTTCGCGTTTCATGACTTTTTGCGACATTTAAGTGAAGAAATTTGGTTACAACCAAGGCTCCACTCTTGTTTGTCGGAACCAAAAATTCAAAAATTCAAAGAAAAAAAAAAAAAAAAAATTCGTTTTTTTGTGTTTTCCACGCGTTTCATGACTTTTTACGACATTTTAGTGGAAAAAATTCAAAAAATGTACTAAATACGTCGTTTTTTCCAATAGTAGTGGAATTTTGTATAAGGGCAAAAGTAATGACATACTATAAATTGGCTGGGATTTCGTTAGAAGTTAATAAAATTGGTTAAAAAACTTAAATTATGTTAAAATATACTACAGGTAACAATTTTGCATATATCGTTATATCAAAATAGCAGCCAATCCTAAATAACCACTGTTTGAAATCTTCTTTTTGCATTTCCCAACAATTGGAAAAATGGAGATAGGACTATAGCGCTCTAAGGTATCGATATGTTTCTTACATTTTTTTTCAATCTTTAGTTTTGTAGGTTAATTTTTATTTCTCCCGTAAAAAAAGGTTTTTTCGTTATAGTCGGAAAATCTTTCGTATAGAAATGAATTCAGAAAACATATTTTATTTTCCTTCAAATGTTATTTTATTTCGTTCCCGTGCACCGCGATCTGTTTCAGTTTTTATTTTTTAATAAATAAATTCAAATTAATGAATATTACTTACAATAAGAGATTGTTTATTTTGAATTTAGCTTCAGGTATTATGTTGTCATGATTTCGAAATTTCGGAAATTGGAATTAATTTTTTTTTTTGCACCTTTCTTTTATAAATATAACACAATGTACATGTTAGCTTCTTAAATTGTGGTATAATTTTGTTAGTGCTTTCAGTTTTTAAAGGCAAAGTGATGCCATTCGAATTTATGATACAACGCATATGCAGCGATTTTGCTGAAAATAAGTACAAATTCGTATCGAGGCGTCTTACAAAATGTGGGATGATTCATTTGCCTTACAAAATCAAGGTTATCGTCTAGTCTTGCAGCGAAAGTATGACATTTCACACTTTTTTTTGCTGAAAACAAGCGTGTTCCATTACACGTACATATAACGAAAAGTAGGATTTTTCAAGTTTTTGTGTCGAAAAGCAGGACGTTAGAGATTTAATGTCGAAAAGTAGGATATCTTACAATTTTTTGACGAAAACTAGTATGTACATTTTGATGCGCTTTACGAAAAAGAGGATGGATTATTCAAGTACTTATTTATCAAGTATGAAACATCCTACTTTTCGTTAAAAAGTATGAAACATTAAATTTTTCGTCAGAGGCATTGAGAAGCATTAGCATTATACTTTTCGACGAAATTTTCAAACATCCTCTAATACAAATGAAAGATCCTACTTTACATCGATATGCATTATACTTATACACAGAATCGTCAACACAGACAAAACTGAGCTGTAAAATTCATTGAAAATCCCAGTAATTTTTATTGTTTTTTTTCAGTAACCGTTAAGCGCCCGTTAAAGCAAACCTTAATTTTTACAGTTGACATACAGTAAAATTTATTAAATTAAAAAACAAAAAAAACACCATGTTCACGGCACAAGTATCGAACTTGAGACCTTTGTGTTTGTAGGTGATGCTCTATCCACTGAGCTACACACGGTGCTCTTGAACAGTCGATGGGTGTGATGAAAATGTGGTGAAAAATCTGTGAATGGGGTTTCATTAGTATTAATTAATACATATCCCATATAAAAAAAAAAAAGAAAATGAAAAAAAGAAACACAACAATCAAATATGAAAGTGTTTATTTTAAATGTATTTTGCAATGCTGAATCCGAATCCGGCGTTAGAATTGCTGTATCTTATATGGTTTCTGAGATATTTTATCCTAAGCAAGCAAAAAAGACCGCTTATGCTTTATTTTGAAGCTATATAACTAGAAAATGAAATATTTATCCGTAAGATCCGATACAATATCTAAAAGTTTTTATCTTTTTCTTTACAACTTTATTTAAATCAAGTTAATAGCTGTATTTGGTGTCTTCTAAAATGGAAAAAAATGATTTACCTAATCTCGAAAGGTTTTTTTTTATCAAATTGAAAGTATCTCTGAACAAACAGTTTCGGAGTAATCTATCAAGGGAACCTTTTTTGTAACAAATTTTATTAACTATAAAAAGCCATGATAATATTTGTTTCTCATAACTTAGGCCGCAGTTAAGAGCATTGTATGCCCGGCTTATAACTTCATTGTCAACCTATAAGAACCATTTCGAAATTTTTATAATTTCCAAAATGGATTTGCGACTCTTTTGAGCGATATCTTCATGAGAGTGTAATAAGTAATTTTCTATACCTTAAAACTTCGGTTTGCTAGCGGTGGGCGTCCACAAAGGAAGTGAAAAATGGACTCTTCGACGATAGGATCTTTACGACTTCTACACACAGTGGGCTCCTACGTGTTTTGAGTTTGACTTTGTTGACGGTGAAATCGGGGTATGGGGATGTGTTCGTACACATTTCAGGATTATAAAACTGCTTCAAGTAAAATCTGAGCTGATCGGTTTCGTAAGTTACAACCAATTACATGTTTATTTCTTTTATACTGTGCAGTAAATAATAAATTATTATTATTACCACCCTGAAAGTTCCCTGTGAAGGAAAAAATGATAAGCAACTACTTATATTTTCCTCTCCTCAACATTTGTTTCAAAAATGTACATCCCTTATCTCAATCTCCTTGGGGGGCTCTCATACAAATTTACTGAAAATGTAAATGTAATGCCTTTTTAAAATGATCATAGCTTTGTAATGAAAAATATTACAAGCCCATTTTATAACTCATTTTGGAGACTGAGAATAGTACTAAGTGATGCAATTTATATTCGTCCTATATTTAACTCCAAATATAGCCAAAAACCGATTTTTAGCCCTTTTTCAACTTTTAAGGTTAAGATACTTTAGAAAAAACAAAAGATATTGATTTAATTCAAAATGAGTTTTAAAGAAAAAAAAATGGATCTTTTAACTTCTGTATCAGGTTTAATGACTTATTATTATCTGGTCTTAACATCAAAAATTACGAGCGCCAATTTTGAGGCGCGCCTGTCTATTAAAAAGTGCCCTGTGATGAAATCATTTAATATTCTAAGACTTAGCCCATCTAATGTGACAATTTAACTAGTTCTATTAGCGTCCTAAAAAGTAGACATATCGCCCTTGACGTAAGACATGTTGTTAAGTTTGACCATCTTAGCACGAAGAGAACTTTGACTTAGCGCAGACAATACATTTTGAGACAATGTTAGCTCAAATTAATTCAAGTGATTTTGTAATAAAGGTTTCAGAAATTGTGTCAGTTGAAGACACTGAAATTACTAGTTACATGAATATTAGAGATGAAAAGTATGCACAGTAATTTTTTACAGTTCGGCTTCTATAAACATGATAATGTGAAAGAAAATTCATAAATTTAACATGCGATTCAAACTTCACAGGCATTTCGGTCACTCATGATAGCTTTCGATGGTTAGATCTTATCGGCGTATATATTAATTTAATGTAAAAAACATATTTCCGTAATATGGAATATCATAATTTTTTATGCAAACATCGCTGCATATTAGTTGTAATATGTTTGCGGGTATTATGCAGAACAAAAATTTTATGAAAAAAAAAGTTGCAAAATTATTTAAATTTTTTTTTCTTTTTAATTATATTATTTTTTAATATGTATTGTATGTTTAAATTTTTAGTTTTTAGTATTTTCCCTACAAATAAGAATAGCGAGTTTTTTTGTTTTTTCTATTTATTTTTGATTAATTTAACTTATGCTAGAAAATTCCCTATTTGAATATTACCATGTATTTTTATAGTATATCATTTTTTATATAGTATATATAATATATTATATCATTAAATTGCAGCTAAAATGTAATTTTCTATTTCATTTTTATTTGCATTAGAAAAAAGTGCACAGATGGCGCTGTTTGTTGTCGTAGTAAATAAACAAATTAATATACATACATTATACATACATCGTTTATGAAACGCATATTTTTGTCCAGAAAAATATGGTCCCGAAGTTAACTAGATGAAAAATTCAATTGTAATAACAATTTGTTCAATTTGTGTTTTTTTATTTGTGTTTTTTTTTTTTTTTTTTGGAATTTTTCGTGATTTTTTAAATTTTTGATGAGGCTTTTTTTCAGAGTTTCTAACACTATATCAAATTACACAAATGCCGACCATATACATATACAGTTAAAATCAAACAAAGTTTGTTTTTAATGGTAAATGCCGAAAATAAATTTTTTTTTTATTTTTTTTAGTTTTTTTTTGGCATGCTACTTACTATGCTGAATTTTAGGAAAACTTCTATAACTAAACTTTAGTAGGATTATGATGTTTTTTTTGTTGTTTTGTTTTTATGATGGGTATGTGTATAATTAACTTGAAGATGCGGCAACATCTTAAGTTTCTTTTGTTTTTGGTTTGAATTTAAATTAATTTTTAATGCTATATCCTTTGAAAATTTTTGAGTTTTAAGCAAAATGTTTTGCTACTTTTTTCTAGTTTTACACTACTTTTTTTACTTATGGCATATAATTTTTTCTTTATTTTGTTGATTTACTTCAATGTCTACTTTTATGTGTTTCAAATAAAATTTGTTTACATATCAATTTATGTAGTATGTTTAATTATTTATATGCGTGTTTGTGTTAGATATTGATTTTGATTTTAATTTTTTTTATCAATTTTTAACAACAAAAGCTCTTTTTTTTTTGGTAGGAAATATGAATTTGTTATGCAAGGTTTTTTATTTATTAATTTATCATTTAAATTAGCAACTTTTTTATTTGTGTATGTTTTCTTCTGCAAGGGTGTATGTTGTTTGTATGTGTTTCTATGTGTGTATATGTTTAAATATATATATTTTAAATAAGCCAAAAATATTTTCATAAAAACGTTGTATTGCACTTTGTTATTAGCAGCAATTTTTATTTATTTTTATAAATTTTTTTATTCATTTTTTTTTTTATAATTTAAAGTGCAAACTTATTAGGAGGAATAAAAATATAATAATAATTTTTTGTTTTTAATATTTCGCATATTTTTGTTGTTTTAAATTTAAAGCATTTTAAATAAATTTAAAAATTTTCATGTATATATTTTTTTTTTTTTGTTATCATTTAATCAACTTTTTTTATTTCTCTGTTCCAATTATTTCGACCGTTACACTTTCAGCAGCTGGATTCGTTGTTATGTTGGTGATAAGTGGTTCTTGTTGTTGTTGTTGTTGCTGCTGCTGTTGTTGTTGTTGTTGATGTTGATGATGCTGTGTATGATGATGCTGATGATGTGATGAACCTTTACGTTCATGATGACTATTCATAATGTTACCAGGAGCCACAGAATTGCTACGTGTTGAACGCAGCGATGTGGCAGATTCGTTACTGCCATTCGAGTTATGCTGCGAACCTGTGATAGAAAATTGTCACAAAATATATTAGTAGTGGCCACTTCACTTCTGTAAGCAATAAAATCTAATATATAAAGATAAATAACACATAAACATAGATACATATTTACAGCTATTCTATTACATTAATTAAAGCTTTGTTTTCTTTTTGTTCAACCATACTTATTATCGGAAAAAAAATAAGCTACCTTTGATTGGTTCAAAAAAATACGAACGGTAGTGTTATCGAAAGATTGCGGCAGATTGATTACAGTGAAATAGTTTTTGGAAATTTGCCATATGGGACCTAATATGTTGGTCTTATGGGCACCATTTTTTTAAGCTTCATATACGGTTATAATGAACTCAATTTCAATTTTTAAGGATTATGATACGATTTAAAATCTATTGAAAAGCTGGCGCATAAGTAACGTTATGATTTGTTTGATAAATATCATTTTTATACCCTACACCCAGGGTATATTCACTTTGTCCTTCCGTTTGTAACGCAGAGAAGGAGGCGTGGCAGGTATGGAAAAGTATATATATTCTTGATCAGCGTCACCTCCTGAGTCGATATAGCCATGTCCGTCTGTCTGGCTGGGTTGCTGGCTGGCTGGCTGGCTGGCTGGCTGGGTAACGGCTGGGTGTGTGTGGAAATACACTTTTTGGGAAAACTAAGCAAGATAATTCAATGAAATTTGGTACCCCGCCTCCGTCATCAAAGCTAACTCGGGGGATTGCAAATGAGCAAAATCGGTTAACGGACACGCCTACCGCCCATACAAAAAATATATTCAAATGCAATTTTAGGAGTATTTTTTACGACAATGCAACCAAAATACACATAAATACTACAAATTGTAAGCGGAAGCTCTGAAAAAAAAGCTGAGCGAACTCAGACAAAAGGGCGTGGCACCTCCCATATAAGCAAAAGCTTCAAAACGCTATACTGAAAGCAATTTTTGAGATATTCGAACCAAATTTAACTCAGACACTAAGAACTATAAATGAAAGCTCTCAACAAAAACTGGGTGAAATAGGACAAGGAGGCGTGGCCCCTCCCATATAAGCAAAAGATTCAAAATGCTATACTGAAAGAGTTTTTAAAGATAATCCAACCGAATTTCACTCACCCACTATATATTATAAATGCGAGCTCTGAACAAAAACTGGGTGGACTCGGACAAGAGCGCGTGTCTCCTCCCACAAAAGCAAAAGCTTCAAAATGCTATACTGAAAGCGATTTTCGAGATATTCAAACCAAATTTAAATCGGACACTTATAACTCTAAATGAAAGCTCTCAACAAAAATTGGGTGAAATCGGACAAGGAGGCGTGGCACCTCGCTTACAAGCAAAATTTTCAAAACACTGCAGTGTAGGGTATTTATTTTTTGGCCAGGCCAAAAGTTACACCCTAACTAGTTCATTCTGATCTTATATAACCTAGGCATTTATTAAAATTTAGATTATAGCTTGGAAATATGTCCACATTATGTTTTTAAAATAGTGCCCAAATGTGCATTTCCATCACTTTTCTTAGAATTTCAGGTTCCAGCGCATGTTGCATGTTTTCGGGCTTATTGGCATACACCTTTTTTTTGAATTGTTCTGTACCTCTGGCCTTAAAAAATTTTCAATCATTGCTTGCTACTAAACGCCATCCACATTAACCACACTATACTGTGCATCGAACTGGGTGCATTTGATGTTCGATAACACAGGTTTACAAAAAAAAAAAAAAATGTCATGGCGTTTTGACCAGACTATGTGTTTTCTAGAGACTTTGACGTCCTGAATCCAAATCCTGGGTCCGTTTTTTCCAGAACGTCTGAGAAAAAAGATTTCAAGGTCATATGAAGGTCAAAATGGGGTTCATGTGTCGTTTAGTGATAAATTCGCTAAAATTCTGAAACTAATTTTTAAACCCTACATCCAGGGTATATTCACTTTGTCCTTCCGTTTGTAACGCAGAGAAGGAGGCGTGGCAGATATAGAAAAGTATATATAGTCTTGATCAGCGTCACCTCCTGAGTTGATATAGCCATGTCCGTCTGTCTGTCTGGGTGGCTGGCTGGCTGGCTGTGTGTTGAAATACACTTTTTAGGAAAACTAAGCAAGATAATTCAATGAAATTTGGTACACTGCCTCCGTCATCAAAGATAGCTCGGGGGATTGATTGAAATGAGCGAAATCGGTCAACGGACACGCTTACCGCCCATACAAAAAATATATTCAAAATGCAATTTTAGGAGTATTTTTCAACAATGCAACCAAAATACGCATAAATACTAAGAATTGTAAGCGCAAGCTCTGAGAAAAAACTGGGTGAATTCGGACAAGAGAGCCTGGCACCTCCCATATAATCAAAAGCTTTAAAACGCTATACTGAAAGCGTTTTTTGAGATATTCGAACCAAATTCGATTCAGACACTAAGAATCATAAATAAAAGCTCTCAACAAAAATTGGGTGAAATCAAACAAGAGGGCGTGGTACCTCCCATATAAGCAAAAGTTTCAAAAGGCTATACTGAAAGAGTTTTTTGAGATAATCCAACCAAACTTCACTCAAACACTTAAGATTATAAATGCACGCTCTAAGCTAAAACTAGACGAACTCGGACAAGAGGGCGTGGCACCTCCTGTATAAGCAAAAGCTGAAAAAGTTTTTCACTCAGACACTAAAAACTATAAATGCAAGCTCTGCACAAAAACTGGGTGAACTCGGACAGGAGAGCGTAGCACCTCCCATAAGAGCAAAATTTTAAAAATACTGCAGTGTAGGGTATTTAATGTCTGGCCAGGCCAAATTTTACACCCTTACTAGTTAATCATTGAGCTCTAAGGTCTTAAAAAGAATATGTGAACAAAAAGGGTATCTCGGACCTAGTTTTGGAGATATAGCCATCGGAAGATCAGAATATATATCTTCTATGAAAACCGCTATAAGTTAGAAACCCCTGGATGAATTTGGAAAATATTGGTGTCATATGAAAGGTATTTTGTTTTTGTTGTTGGTGTTGTTGATTTATTTGTTGTTGTTATTGAAAACTTTCACAAAATTTCAAAAAAGGTCATATCTCGAAAACTATGAATCCGATTGAAAATGTTGTCAAGACAGGCTATATATAGGCTTTGGCTTTTTTTTTTGTAAACCTGTGTAATTAATCTTGGATTTTCTAAGCTCCGTATTCCTTAAATTTTGTTTATTCCCGCTACCGTTGAGGCTAAAATGGGCCTCATCGCCCTTTATGAGTTTGTGTTTACATAATTTCGAAATACACACGAAAAATTACGGACATCCCCTTATTGCTGGACCAATCGGTAAATTGTTTGAGCACTGGGTGCATTTTGAAAAGAAATTTCGATATGAAGAAAGTTAATTTTGAAAAAAAAAGAAACAAAGAAATTAGTCAATAACTAAATCACAAAGTTACTTATGCGCCACCCTGTATTTATGTGAGCCGTTATGAGCGAGAGAAAAAAGTCGTCAAATGTTGAAACACGAAAAGAATCTATAGAAAATTGCCCAAGAAGTAAAGCATTTGAAATTTGTTGGTAAGGAATTCTCATTAGCTTTCCCAAACCAAACTTTTCTTCAATAACCTCCAAAATTTTTATCTCCATGCGTGATTGACCCTTTTAAATCCGGCAAATTCCAGAATTGTTTTCTTCCATTCCACATTAAATCGAAATATAAAGTTTTAATATAGAATAAGTTTATTTTGATATAGGATCAAATTTCGTATGAAGTTTAATGTCAAAGTGTTCTTTCAAGTAATTGGATGGTGCCCCTTTATGAGAGGTTTTACCTCTAGATATCAAATAGACGGAGTATACGGTTGCAGTTTAACTAACCTGCTAGAAATAAGGCAAAATATTTGTGTGAGCTTAGTATACTGTTAGTTAAGCAAAAAATCGTGACAAGGAAGGGTTCACGCGGTTATGGTGTTATTCTTTGATTGGGTGAAGAAATGAAAGAAAATGGTAAAAATAAACCTGCTTGCATAGGGCTTAATATTAAGAAAGTATGTATAAGAATATGAAAAGATATTCAAGGTCAAATATCACGAAAGTAAATTAATAATCGCTTGGGGTTACCTCTAGAAATAAATTATGATGGGTTTTGAGCTTAAAACACACACTACAATAAAGGTTATAATTTTTTTTTGTCTTCTAAAGACTGGCTTATAAATTGACAGTTGAGGAGATTTTTTCTTCTTAAATACATATCTCCGAATATTCCTAAAGAAATCAAAATACTCAGTACATAAAATTATAAAATGAATGGATTTTTTTGAAAGTGGAAGTCTATAAAGAGGCATTTTGTTTGAAATCCATAAAATTGGGATCTGTTTTCACACTAAGTTTACCTGATGATGTACATATAGCTAATCTTTGATTATTATGGCACTTAATGTATATGACATTACTTATGCTCCTTTATTCCACTTAAAAAAAAAAACCCATTCAAATGCTAACTATAACTCTTTTCCACTCATTCGCACAGTTTTAATTTTGAAACAATTTATAATAATAAAAAGCATTAAATTATCTATGTATAAATCAATTAATATTGGCACTAAATTTTACTCATAATTACATAATACATTTGTGCAAAATTTTCTAAGAAACTAAAAGAAGCAACAAATAAGTATTGCAACATATTAAATTATATCATAACTCAAATCTCATATGTTTAAAATAATAAAAATATGCTTGTAGGGATATTGAGGACGACAGGATCTTTAGATATAATGTATTTAATAAAATGTGGTGGACAGTGTTACAAAGAAATGCTTTTACGTACTCGTTTTTAATTTAAAAAATTTTAAATTTTGCCATTTGCCAGCTTGTTATATAAGTAGTTTCTATTAGATTATTTCGAAGAGTGGTTCAAAATCTTATGGAAGGCTGGAAAATATACCTTTATCTTATGAGGTTCTCGAGCCAAAATTTCTCAGGGTCGATTTAAGTATATTATTTTCTTCAGTATAATGTAAAGTGTTTGCTAAAATTATAAATCAGACAATCATCTTAAATCTGAAAAATGATTCATGGACATTAGACCTATCGCAAAAAATAAAAATGAGACTAAAAAGGGGCTAAAAAGTTTCCTATTGGTGTAAGTCTCAGGCATAAAATTGTTGGTCCCGATCGGAAAATATTTGATTGTGCCCCCAGGCCGTTGAAGGTCGGGAAAACGCTATTTACTAATAAGAAAACTGGGGATTTAATCGAAAGAATCAGTCCTATCTTTGATACTAATTGACATTAGTGGATGGAACTTGGCATGTATATAAACAATACTTGAGTTACTAGTATCCAATAAAAAAATGGGCAGCGCCACGACCCCGCCACCCGAAATTTATCGTATCTCTGAAAATATTTGACTCATGTAAATGAGATTTGGTACATATCTAATTGGCACTGGGAAAAAAATTTTCAATAAAAAATGGGCGTGGCAACGCCTCCTCATTCTAGAAAAAAAAATATTTGTCATATCTCTGAAACTATTTGGCAGAAAGAATTGAATATGTTTTTTTTCAGAATGAGAGGACGTGGCCCTGCTCATTTTAATTGAACATTTTTTTCCCAGTGCCAATTACTTAGATATGTACCGAATTTCATTCCTCTGAGTCCAATATTTCCAGAGATACGACGAATTTCCGGCGCAGGGGCATGGCATCCCTCATTTTTTTATGGAATGCAATTTACTCAATCATTGTTTATATACATACCAAACCTCATTTACTTGTGTCAAATAGTTTCAAAGATTAGATGAATTCTTTCGATTAAAGCCCCATTTTTTTCAAATAAATATGGTTTTTTCGACCTTCAACGGCCTGGGGGCACGGTCAAATATTTTCCGATCGGGACCAAAATTTTTATGCTTGATATTTACACCAATAAATAACTATTTAGTCCCTGGGGGAGCAAGGTTTTTCTTATTTTTAATTTTTCCAATATAACATATGATAGACCTGTTGTCTAATGGGCATGAATGTTAAAAATATAAAAAAATCTGACACTCTTCCATTTTGCTCGCCCAAAACCATATCATTTTAGAATCTTGCGGCCGCTCCACTATGTGAAATCGATCGGACATCCTATTTTACATTGAAAACAATGCATGAACAATTTTTTGTACCAACGATCAGGTTTGAGTAACAAAAATCGGAGTAAGTATGTATTGAATTTGAACCACTCTAGTGGGTATGTGTACAGGGTGGCTGATGAATATTGCTACATAAAGAAAGTTAAATAACTTTTTTTTAAATTCATTTAGTTAATGTTTTATTGTTTTATTTGAAAGATAATACATTTTTATTTAGTTTAATTAAGTAGCTTTAAAAATTATAGAGTTTAAATGGCCTCCACGCTCGGTGATGCATGTGCGGCATCTTCGTAAAAAATTATTCATAACTGTGCGAAGAGTTACAGCAGGAATCGCTGCAATTATTGTTCGAATGGATTGCTTTGTTTTATAAACTTCCTGTTTGCAATAACCCCATAAGAAAAAATCAGGTGCAGTAAGGTCAGGAGACTTGAGAGGCCAACGGAATGGGGAGTTTCTGGAAATCAGCTTATTTGAAAATTTTCGCTGTAATTCTGTCATAACAGACCGGGCAATGTGAGGAGTTCCACTATCTTGTTGAAACCACACAGAGTTGAGAGAGATTCTTTTCCGGCGAAATTCTGGGTAAAAAATTCTTTTAACATTTTTAAGTAACGGTCTGCAGTGACCGTAACAGTAGCACCGTTCTCTTCAAAGAAGTATGGCCCGACAATGCAATTCCGTTTCATGGAGTATGTGGGGATTATAATCACTCCATATTCGACAATTTTGTTTGTTAACATTGCCATTTAGGACAAAATGAGCCTCGTCAGACATAAAAATACAGTTTAAGACGTTTTCGTCCTCTTCCGCCATTTGAAGGATCGTCTGGCAAAATTCCAAGCTAATCGGCCAGTCTGCTGTATTCAGTTTATTTGTCGTTTGAAAAAAGTTCAAATCTTTGTGCATAATTGCCTGCAGTGACTGTCTGCTGATACTAATTTGGGCAGATAAGCTCCTTGTCGAAATTCTGGGATTGGCTTGTATGGCAGCAGCTACAGCAGCGATAGTTTCCTGCGTCCGAACTGAAGCGTTTCGATAATAAGGCCTTCTTTCAATTGTCCCGTGCTCGGCAAAATTGTTTACGAGCCTCATTATAGTCCATCTGCTCGGAGGAGTGCCCACAAACGTGCGCCTATATTCTCTTTGTACTGAAGCTACGGACTCCAATGCGTGATAACGGCGGACAATCTAAATCCTTGTCTCAGTGTCGCAATCTTCGATTTTCGTTCGTTAAATCTAAAGATTAATCTGTAAAATAAAAACAAAAATTAAAAAAATTAATTGGTTAAAAAAAGTTATAACGTTTTTTTTTGGTAGCAGCTTTCATCAGCCACTCTGTAATAAAAACAAAAAACCAACTATTTCTCCTTTTTATTTTTTTTTCTTTTATTCCCATAAAAATTAAGTTTCATTTTGAAGAGCGGCGGAATAAAAAACGATGTGCTTTGAACTCTAATATTATTACACTGAAAATAAAAAGCTTTAAAATCAGAAGAAAATGCTTTTGAATTAATAATGGATATAAAACCGTATCAAACACAAGTTAATTCGAATCAAAAACCCCGTATTAGTAGTCAAATTTAGACAAATTTAAACCAGGTCTTAAGGACTTAGAATGTGTAAAAACCTACTCTAAGTTCTTAAAGCTTTAATTTGTCTAAAACTACGGGCCAATTATTTTTAGCTCAAAAGTATCTGCTTATGAAATTTAAATTCAAAAACATATGTTCTTTTAGTTTAAAAAGACGCAATATTTATCCGATCGAGTAGAAAAAGACCAAGTAAGTCGGCCAATTAAAACAACATAAACATAAAGACGAAACTTGATGTTGCTTTTGAGACCATCGGATATTGAATACCATGCTGATACTGTATATATGTAGAACTATATGGAGATACTAGTAATTCCATTGTGAAGCGGCACCCAACTTACGTAACCTCATTGCTCCGGGCCCCAAAGGTTTTTGCTTTGCAAGTGCATAATATACTTTATGACACACCTATCCTCAATCAAAAAGAAGTTTCTTGAAAATGCCTATTGAAACAGTTTATGACCTCTCAATCCTGGCTGATCATTTTTTTTTTTAAAGAGGTCGAAAAATGGTACATTTGAAAAAAACCACAACAAACCAAAATAATTTTTAATGTATTTATTGGTGCTGAATCCAGTATCGGAAGTGCTCTATTTTGTAGGTTAGAATATCTCAAAAACCATACATGATAGAGCAATTCCGAGACTAGACTAGGATTCAGCAAATACATCGAAAATTACCACTTTGGTGTTCACATGTACCGTTTGTTGACCTCTTTTTAAAAAACTCTCAGCTAGGATTTTATTCGGTACATCTTGTTTTAATTTTTTTTTGTTCTGATTGAGGATAGGTGTGATGGAAATATTAATCACTTCTATACTTTTGTTGCATATTTTCCGGGGCATTTTTTCCACTTTAGTTTTATTTTGTACAAAAGTGGTTATTATCCTTGGGCTTAGTGCACAGTGTATTTGTGTTAGTGTATTTGTGAAATATTCAAACATATGTAGACAGCAAAAGAAATTGTGTATTAGAAAGCCGTTGTAGTTGGTAAGTGTGTAGACATAGAATATTAGTGTGGAGACACCGTAGTTTATTTGTGTAGTGAAATTAACAGCACAGTGGGACATTTATGATACTACAAATTAACATTTATTACGAAACGGGGCAGTCGAAACTACTGTTCGCTTGTTGAATACACTACAAAAATGCAAATCACACTACACTTTCGTTGACTACTAAGTACGAGTACTGCTACTACTATTTTGTAAGCCACTAGCAGAATGTATATAGATCCCATATATAATACCTTTGGCCGGAAACTTGTCAACTTTTTAGTTGTATTTGCTGCGCCATGTTTCATTTGCATTATTTATGTATATACTTTTGATACATGTATGTATGTATGCATGTCTATGTACAACAACAAAATGTACACAACTTTGTATATATGTAGATATGTTTGCGTAATTTCGAGAGTATGTGCATGTGAGTGAAGACGCTTTTTAGTGTGAAAATCAAAAACGGCGACTGTAGCATTGGCGACGGCGATGTCTTTAATGCTGGCGACGACGACGGCACGACGACGTAGACTTCAATTTAAATTAAAACTTATTCGCTTTAATGGCAACACTTGCTGCCGTCGATGTTGGCGACATGCCGCAACCCGATTCCGCACCAGGTGAACTTGCTGTATAGGTGGTCGTCGTTGCATGGTTGTTGTTGTTGTTGTTGTTATTATTGCTATTGGCAGCACTTGTTGATGGCAGCGCATTATGTGCGTGCGTATGAGGATGCGAATGCGTATGCGTATGCGTGTGAGTGCTGTGCTGCGTGGCTGTGGTGGCTGTAATGGGGTGATGCTCGAGCAATCTCGAACAATTGGAGACATCGCTTACACGTGATTCGCTCGACCGCGTATTACTTTTGGAACGCGTCATACTACGCCCTGCGTTAAGAGAAGAGATTGAGTTGGGAGTGGGTGGGTGGAATGGATAAGAGGGTGGTAGGAAGTTTGGAAGTAAAGTTTTAATTTCGAGTCTATGAGTTGCTGCTTTGGTTTGGTTTTTTGGTTTAATTCGCAGTAAAACAAATACAAATTAAGAAGAAGAAGAAGTAAATAAAAGTTTGCAAGAAGCAACAAAATATGTACCAAACTTTATTAAAATAAATTAATTAAAAGAGCTAAAGATCCCAAATAAAATCCAAAGGAAACAAAAATATATATTGAGAACTTTAAAAACTTATGTTTGTTTGAATTTTTTAATTAGTTTTAGAGACTACAATATGGCGCATATTCATTAGCATATTTGGAACACAACACTTTACTTTACTTTACACTGATCTTTCTTCAAGCAGCCACTAATTCATTCAAGATCGATTAAGTATTGACCTATCCGCTTAGTTGGAACTCAAAATTTAGTTTCAGATGAAATTGATATTTATTCAGTATCAAAGTTTTTAAAAAAAATATGGAGCTATGAAGATTTTTGACAATCTTAACCTAAAGAAAAGGACTAGGTATATGTAATTCACTAGGAATAACACAGGCCCACAAAAAAAAGTACCATGCGCGAAAGATCAGACCACCTGAACTTTATGTTTTCGGGGTCGCTGAATTATGCTGAAAAATTTGAGATTTTTTTCAGCATTATTTCTGATTTCTGAAAAAAATCGAGCCAACTCCGCTATTCTGACAACATATTCGGACTCAACGACCCCGAAAACATAAAGTTTAGGTGGTCTGATCCTTCGCGCAGGGAATTTTTTTTTGTGGGCCTGTGTTATTCCTAGTGAATTACATATACCTAGTCCTTTTCTTTAGGTTAAGATTGTCAAAAATCTTCATAGCTCCATATTTTTTTTAAAAACTTTGATACTGAATAAATATCAATTTCATCTGAAACTAAATTTTGAGTTCCAACTAAGCGGATAGGTCAATACTTAATCGATCTTGAATGAATTAGTGGCTGCTTGAAGAAAGATCAGTGTAAAGTAAAGTAAAGTGTTGTGTTCCAAATATGCTAATGAATATGCGCCATATTGTAGTCTCTAAAACTAATTAAAAAATTCAAACAAAAAAAAAAAAAAAAGTACCATGCGCGGGGTCGCTGAATCCGAATATGGTGCCGGATTAGCGAAATCGGTTCGCGTTTTTTCAGAAACTAGCAAAAATCAGTAGTTTTCAGTATTATTGTTGATTTCTGAAAAAACGCGAACCAACTTCGCTATTCTGGCACCATATTCGATTTCAGCAACCCCGAAAACATAAAGTTCAGGTGGTCTGATCTTTCGCGCATGGTACTTTTTTTTTGTGGGCCTGTGTAATTCACCTATTCCAAATGTACGGTGGTGACTTTTTCTTAATGTCAGTGATACCATGTCATGTTTTCTTTCTTCTTTTTTTTGTGATGAACAAAGCAGCTCTGTTTTATCTTTATTGAATTTTTATAACATTTCTTACAAATTATTCTTAAGCTTTTAGTTTTTGTCGTCATTGACCTAGTGAAATTTTCAGTAGCATATTTTTGTAGAATACCTTAACAAATGCGATACATCCAGCGTTAAAGTTGGTAACTCAAAGTGCCAACTTTTTACGCGACAGCATTTTTCGAAATCTGCACATTCGGTTCCATCTTGTGTCAAATTTTGGTACCTCTAGCTTGAAATTTGCAGGCCTGCGGACTATTTTTGAAGTCACAACCTAAATTTATTTTATATAGGTTTTCATACAAAAAAAAAAAAATGTTAAAATACAAAAATGCTCATTACTAAAAACTACGATTTTTGAGTTACCAACTTTTATGTTGGACATATCGAATTATAACTTTTTTTTTTTTGGAAAAAGAGGTAAAAAAACCTATAAAAATAGCAGATAATGGATTAAGGTTTCCAAAAACATGTTACTTGTATGTTTTCATTAAGACCTCCTCTCATCAAGAATTATATAAAATGTAGTTTTAGAGATTTACAGCGCACGGAAAAAACTATATCGTAAAATTTCTTTGAAAATTCCAGTAATTTTTACAGTTTTTTTCACCCGTCAACTATAAGTGTAATGAAAACAACTCCTAAATATTTTTTATAGGAAATTTATTGAGCTACAAAATTACTGACTAACATTTTTCTTGATACGTTATTCCTAATGACTTGGAATATTTTCGCTCAGCTGTTTTTTCA
This sequence comes from Calliopum simillimum, assembly GCA_951812925.1. Classification (NCBI taxonomy): domain Eukaryota; kingdom Metazoa; phylum Arthropoda; class Insecta; order Diptera; family Lauxaniidae; genus Calliopum; species Calliopum simillimum. The sequence continues at coordinate 99,376,339 of OX638368.1, read as the reverse complement.
TCTTCTTTGCTTAGGCTAGAAAAACAATACAAATTACTAGTTTCATCCGACACCTCACCAAGTGAGAAATTAGTGCCTAATCTTGCGTTTGCTGTTTTCGTAGTTTCTAAAACATTTTTCTTGCAGGCCAATTTCGCAATGATTTTGCTAAATTCAGCAATAAATTTCACTTAAGCTTCCTTTTTTTTTTTATAACAACACGTGATAAAACTTTGACAGCATACAAAAAGTGGCGTTTTTTAAGATCAATATTTATATCACGTTTTTTTTTTTTTCAAATGCTTTAGTTTAATCTCTGTTGCACTTGAACTTGTTGACTAGAAAGAGCGTTATCTTTTGTTTGACTTAAATTTAAATACCCTACAAAAGTGTACTGAAAGCCTAAAATTCTAATAAGTGCCGTCAGACCTTCTTGTCTGAATTAAACAGCAAAAAGTTTGAGGATAAAGTATAATCTTTGGATTTGTATTCATTCCAATTTGTTTTAAATTTTACACCCAGCAAATAGTTTCGGCGTTTTGTCCACAGTTTTCCCCAGTTATATCTAATTCGCATATCTGGGTGAAGTTTGGTTGTTTGGGAGTAATCGGATCAAAAAGACGTCCACAGCAAATATACCCCATATAATAATAAGATTTTTAAATAAAAAATATTGCTTTTTAGGAAAGAATGGGCTGGAAGGATAATTAAATAAGGTTTTTTTTTTTTTAATTTAATCGTTGCTTGCCGCAGATCCTTAGAGGAATATTTGTGCAAAAAACATTAATTTTTTTAAATTGGCCATCAAACTAAGGCTGCCTACAAAAAAAAAAAAAAAAGAAATCTCTTAGTTTGTGCGCAAAAATGCACCTCTTAATTTTGCTAATTAGCTCACAATACTATATAGTATATTTTAAGAAACAATTAAGTGTGGGAAGTTGTAGGAATTTTTTTTTAGGCTTACGTAAACTTAAAAATAAAGAAAAACAAAAAAAAAAGTGCCATCCTAAAAATGGGTTTTTTTTTTTTTATTGCACATGAACTTTCACAAATATTTTATGAATTGATTTGATAGTACTCACATTCCATTTAATTTTTCATATTTTGTTTTATTTTCATTACTATTAGTTTTCCCAATACAATATTTTGAAAAAGTTAAATAAAAAGCAGCGCGCGTGGCAATATAACAGTCCACTTATGTTTGGCAACTTTGACAGCTTGCTAATTGACGTTTAATTATTTTTTACAAAAACTAAATGCTGTTTCGTAAGGTCTAAAGCAAGCATGATATTCGCACTGATCCAATAGTATTTTTTTTTAAAATGCCAATAGTACTTTGGGTACTTTTTGTGTTTGCTGCCTTGTGTACATGAAATATAGAAAAGAAACATTGTGCATAGTAAATTTATTCGCTTCACTCGCGCATTATTCGATAAGAAGGACTGTTTATTTCTATTTAAATATATCTTCTCTTCTTATACGAGATAAAATTGTATGTTTGTTTCTTTGTACTTATTTCTGTGCCAATATTTTTTCTCGAAAACGGCTACAGCGATTTTAATGAAACTTGGACTAGTGTTAGATATTAGCTTACAATGAAGAATGAGCTAGGTTTGAACTTTGTAAATGCTCACCAGAGGGCGTGGCACAGCCTTAAATTTTAAATTTGATTTAGTAATAACTCGCAAATTATACAAGGTATTTGGATGAAATTTGGTGAGCGGGTACGGGTTAATAATACCTCGTAACGGACAAAAAGTGAACTGGATCGAAGAAGTGCCACGCCCACTTTTCAGCCCTTGAAAATTTTGATTCAATATTACTCGAAAACGACTCCAACAATTTTGATGAAAATTTAGGAGATGTTACCTCTGCAAACAAGGATTAATATGTGATATGCCGTTATATTGGGAAAACTCGTTGAAGGGCGTGGCACCGCCCACAAAAATATAAAACGGTATAAAAAGAAAACTAATAAAGCAAACATTCTGAAATTAACTGTGAGGTGCGTAATTGCAAAAAGGCATCTCTGTTCTGAAAGTGGGCGAAATATTGCCATTGCGCGTGGAACCTCCCATACAAGCCAAATACGTTAAATGCTATTTTTCGCAAATGTTACAAGATATTTTAATGAAATTTGGTATGTAGGTACTGCTTATTAATGCCTTATAATAACCGAAAAGTGGGCGGTATCGAAGAAGTACCACGCCCCCTTTTTAGCCGTTGAAAATTTTGATTTAATATTACTCGAAAACGACTCCAACAATTTTAATGAAAATTTAAGAGATTGTACCCTTGAAAACAAGTGTTAATATGCGATATGCCGTTTTATTGAAAAAACTCACTGAAAGGCGTGGCACCGCCTACAAAAATATAATACGCTCCAAAAAAAAAATACAAAAGCAATCTTCGTAAATTTAACTGTAGGGAGTCTCCTTTTTATTAGGCACCTACGACCTGAAAATGGGCAATATATCGCTGGTGCGCGTCGAACCTCCCATACAAGTAAAACAAATAAAATGCTATTTCTCGCAAATGCTACAACGTATTTTGATGAAATTTGGTATGCGGATCTGGATCATGAGTATCTTAAGCATAACGAAAAGTGGGATTCGTTCAACAATTGCCACGACCACTTTTTACCAAAATAAAAATTTTAGTTATAGTAGTAACTCAGGCACAAAAAAAGAATGGAATGAACTTCTTATTTTTAATATGCAGTCTTATGTACTTTTTGACGCTGAATCCGTCTTCATCAGCAAAACTGTCATTATACCTGCAGGGTTTTGAAATATCTTTGCTTGAAGTTGAAGAAAACGCTGTGTTCAGTCTTAACTGCGTGTCTACAAGAAAAGGTGAAAACCTTTTTTATTAATGGCGTTGAATAGCCACACTCTTCCTTATCAAAACTTTTCCAATAGGTCTTTTACTTTCCGAGGTAAGATCTTTTGAAGATATGATATTTCAGCCCCAATACAATAGACGAAATATTTTGGATGCCTGCCATATCCCATTTATTTAATTTTTTGATATTTTTCTATACCATTCCACACTTTCCAAATATTTTCTTATTATTATTCTCATCGGTTAATTTATCATTTCGAAAGCATGAACATTGGAGGTGAAAAGGTACGAATTCCATCACAAAAAGTAGCTATGAATAATATCATCAACTAAAATAATAAGATTAGATTGTTGACCGAGCAGGGATCGGTCTCCAGGTACTGTATTATTATATAGCAAGTTTCATAATCAATTTGTTTCTCAAATTAAATAAGTTAATATAAGTTAATTGTATTACATATAAAAAATTTAATTATTTACTTGAATAAAGTTGAGAAGTGATTTTTCAAAAGCCCGTAAAACCACTTTTGACATCGAATAAACCCAAGAACGCCATCGGCATTACCATGCTAAAATGCATCCTCTAGTTCAAAATTCATCACAAAAAATGCATTTTTCCAAGATAAAATCGTGATCAAAAGTCGCATTTCGGAACAAAACGGCTTATTCCCATAAAATTTCATAAAAATTTTTAAAGTTTGATACAAAAAGACGTATTTCGAATAGTCGCCGAAGAAACCCTTAATATAGGGGCTTCCATACCATGCCTATAGATAGCAGCTTAAATTTCCAAATGGTGAAATAAGAGTGATTTATAAAAATTTCCAAACAAAAGGGCTTATTTCAAAATGTTTCAGAACAAAACGGCTTATTTCCAAATGTTTTTTACATTTTGCAATTACTACAAATATGTTAGAATAAAAATGTTAAAGAGAATAGAATTTTTGGTCAACTCGCTATAACACTGGAGACATTAAAAAAAAATAAGTTATTGTAAACAGCCCCTAAAAGTTTTTTCTCATTACTGAAAATTTGTTTGACATGGTTTTACGCCTTTTTGAAAAATTAATCCTCAGTTCATTTTCAAAAAAAAAAAAATTAAAAAATTTTTGATGTCGAAGTTTGGAAAACGTTGCGAATAAATATAAATAAAATACTCGTAAGGGTTAATGAAGCACAAAATCGTGAATCAAGAAATCTAAAAAAATCACTTTCGTGCATAGAAAAAACCCTTATTTTAAACACTAGTGTATGCTGCACCCAAATCAATAAATGTACGAAGTTATGTTTACTATCTGTGGGCTTTTGACAAAACAACCTAACTCGAAACTGACGAATAGCCAAAAAAGCGTATTCAAATTTAATATTTATGACTAAATTTTGCAAAACTGTCTAATTTTGACATAGATATTTTTGCTTAAAGTACTCTAATAATTCTTCTTCCAATGGTTGAGTATTTGGTAAATTTGTGTAAACTTGTTCGTAAAATCTCAGTACCAACATCAAAGTTTTAACAACAACAATTTGTTGACTTAATTAAGTCTTTAGCTTGGATCAGAGCTGAGCATGTAGATACCGCCAAACGATTTTGATCAAGTTTTATTCAGAAAATATACTCCGCACATTAGCAGAAGAAATCCCAGTGAAGAATTTTATGAATTGCTATGGCAAGTTTACATACCAATTACACAAAAAATTACGAAAGGACTTTTTCTAGGCGAAAGTACTTCAGTACTTTTGCAAAGTCAATAGTACTAAAAAAAATACGATTCCACTACAAATATCATCCCTGGTCTAAAGTATTGTCTATGAAATATCAACAAGAAAAATTGGTTTGCAGCACATCGGAATTTTGAATTGTTCTCAAAACTGTGCAACAGTGGTAAATTATTTTAAAGTTTTTGCTGCCGCGGGTGATGCCATTCCTTGTTGTCCAAATATTTTTATTCCTTTTAGAAATCATTTGAAATTCGGTTGCATTAACTTAAGTTATTAAATATAATTTTTTTTTTCGAATCTTTGCTTGCATCGGAAGTGCCACGTTCTCCAGTCCGAATTCGTTAAGATTTTTAGAAAAAACACGGACTGACATAGTAGTAATTAGTGATGAGCAAACCAAGACCAAGACCATAGCAGTCTTGGTCTTGGTCTTGTTCTTGCACATTGAGTCTTGTCCTTGGTCTTGGTTTTGATATTGAGTCTTGGTCTTGGTCTTGATCTTGCTCATTAAGTCATGGTCTCGGTCTTGGTCTTGGTCTTGAAAAAATTTTCAGAGATATTGAGTATTCAAAACCATATTTTTCCAAAGCAGTTAGGTTTTTAAGATGCCAAAATTCAAATCGAGAGATGATTTTACCTTCAAAACGGGCGTGAAACAACTTTTAACTATAAATTAGCAAGACTGAAAAGCAGTCTTGGTCTTGACAAATATCGTGAGCAAGACCAAGACCAAGACCATAGCAACCTTGGTCTTGGTCTTGCAAAAAAATCAGCATCTTGGTCTTGGTCTTGGTCTCGCAAAATTAGCAAGACCAAGAACAAGACGCAAGACCAAGACTAATTTTGCTCATCACTAGTAGTAATATATAGTCAGGAGTTGAATTTGATGAATACAATATACATTTTTTTATACGTATCACATTTTCTTCTTAAAATGTGTAGGGTATAAAAAGAACGTATGTACGTATTTAAAATAATTAAATAAAATAGCAAAAAGAAAAAAAAAAAAAAATTATTTGACTGCCTGTCATATTGATTGAGTAAATAATCCTTTTGTCAACTGACGAGCCAGTGGACATTCACAGTAAACATTTGTTTTTTTATTAGGTAAGCTTTTTTGTTGCGCTCGGCACGCGGATAAAGTAAATATTTTCATGTTGTTTTTTTTAATTTCTTCTCTTCTTTTTGTATTTAATTCTTTTATATCTTTTCATGAATGAAAGTCTCATCATAAATCATGTCATCATATTAAAAGGGTTTAAATATCCGTCAACACGCTGTTAATCGCTGTTGTCAACATTTTGTGCGTCTTAAGCAATCGATCATTAAAAGTTGTATGCATCAGTCTTCCTAAGTAGTTATGTACATGTATGTACATTATTGTTATTAAGAAATCTTTAATATTTTCTGCGTTGATTATATGGGCTATTATTGACTAAAAAAAGCAACAAAAAAAACTATATTTTTCCGCGACCATTAATAGCAAAATCATCTGGAAATTATATTTTCACTTTCCATATAATTTTCCAAACTACTTACTTAAATTTTGAAATATTTAAAAGTTTCCACGGTAAAGACGTAACACGGTAAAGCCTTTTTAGCACTTGAATGACCGTAAAAGCTTCAAAATAAAATTTCATGTGTATTAAATTAATTATTGTGATCTAAGGAGGGATAAATCAAATTAGATTCAAATTGATCAAAGCTTGAGGACAAACTGTTTTTTTAGTTAAAGTATATATTGAGCAACGTTACAAGCCTCTACTCTCTCAATGTGTAAGATAAATAGTAATGTTTAAGGTAACCTTAATGAAATTTTCTGATTTTTGCACTTAAAAGTAGTTAAATTTTGACTAAAGTAAATTTTTTATTGCCGAGGGCTCTAATGGCTTTAGGGCTCCAGTGTCAATGGATAATACTTCAAAAACGACGGTAGCCTATGTAACATTTTGAAAACGTAAGACAGTAATGAATTATACCATTTGAAAGTCAAATTTGTATTACATTCAAAATAAGTAGGACGCAAAAATTCGCCTTTTAATGGAATCGAATGGTTATCTGAATAATGTAATGTGCAAAACATATTTAAATTATCTTATCAAAAATAATATAACAAAAAATTTATTTTTCGATGGATTATTCAGTCATCAGGAACACCATAGTAGTTCCAACTACATACCTCAAATTAAATAAATTTTAGGCGATACGATGATGGGATTGTATTTTTATACCCAACACCCAAGGTATCTTCACTTTGTCCTTTCGTTTGTAACGCAGAAAAGGAGGTGTGGCAGGAATAGAAACGTATATATGTATATTCATGACCAGCATGATCCCCTGCGTCTATATAGCTATGTCCGTCTGTCTGTCTGGCTGGATGTCTGGGTGTCTGTCTGTGCGTGGAAATATTTTTTACGGGAAAATTAAGCCAGATAATTGGATAAAATGTGGTACACTGCCTTCGTCGTAAAAGTTAGCTCGTGGGATTGAAAATGAGCGAAATCGGTCAACGGACACGCCTATCGCCCATACAAAAAATATATTCAAAACGCAATTTTAAGAGCATTATTCACGATAACGGATCCAAATAGACTTAAAAACTACAAGCTCTAAGCGAAAACTAGGTGAATTCGGACTAGAGGGAGTGGCACCTCCCATATAAGTAATAGTTTCAAAATACTATTCTGAAAGCGTTTTTTGAGATAATACAACAAGTTTTTGCACAGATACTAAGAATAGTAAATGCAAACTCTAATCAGGAACTTGGTTGATTCGGACAATAGGGCGTGGCACCGCTACACTAAAAATTTTCAAAATGCTGTAATGTAATAGTTATTTTAGTTAATGTGACAAAATTTCGCTCAGATACTAGAAATAGTTAGTGGAAGCTCTGAGCAAAAACTTGGCGAACTCTGACATGAGGGTGAGAATATACTCGAGAAAATACTCCCTCTCTAGAGGGAGCACTAGAAGTAGTGAATATTTTATGAATAGATACTCCCCTTCCTGCAGGGATACATTTTTATACCCAACACTCAGAGTATATTCACTTTGTCCTTCCGTTTGTAACGCAGAGAAGGAGGCGTGGCAGATATAGAAAAGTATATATATTCTTGATCAGCGTCACCTTCTGAGTCGATATAGCCATTTCCGTCTGTCTGGCTGGCTGGCTCGCTGGGTGGCTGGCTGGCTGTGTGTGGAAATACACTTTTTGGGAAAACTAAGCAAGATAATTCAATGAAATTTGGTGCACAGCCTTCGGTGTCAAAGCTAGCTCGGGGGATTGAAAATAAGCGAAATCGGTCAATGGACACGCCTACCGCCCATACAAAAAATATATTCAAAATTCAACTTTTTGAGTTTTTTTCTCGATAATGCAACCAAAACACACATAAATACTACGAATTGTAAGCGCAAGCTCTGAACAAAAACTAGGAAAATTTGGACAAGAGGGCATGGCACCTCCCATATAAGCAAAACTTTCAAAATACTGCTGTGTAGGGTATTTAATGTTTGGCCAGGCCAAGGGCAACACCCTCACTAGTTTATTTTAATATCGTTGACATTGTGCGCAATGAACCAGTTTGCAACGCTGAAAAAACATATGGCAACGCTATATTGCCAATATCGTTGACATTTCTTTACATTTTCAACTGGATTTTGACATCTAACTTAAAAATAAAAAGATAAACAAGCAAAAACAATTGCATCTGGATCAAATGTGTGACAATTAAGTTAATGTTTTGCTTTTTTATTTAAAAAATTACTTTTTAATCATTTTAGTGGATTTTCAAAATCAAAAGAAAAAGTTTTTTAATTTATAACAACAAGATGGTCGAATAAACTTCTTTAAATGAATGCAGTTAATGCAGAAATCAAAAAGCTTCAAAAACACAATTTTGAAGATTGCTTTAAAAAGCGGATCTACAGGCTAAAAAGACGTATGATGCTAATTATCGAAATGCGGAGCTCTTGAAAATTGCTTTCGTTTCGCTTCCGAAGTGAATCGGATTTCAGAACATACCTGATAAACAAAAATATTTTTCCCGTTTTTAGTCAGCTATAGAAACCGCAAAAAGAAAACCATTGCTGTCCTGTGCAATATGCTTTTCGCACTAGGTAGGTACTTTAGATTAAGTTCATGTGTTTTTTCAGACTATCATAATAAACCATTAAATGGCGACATGCGAATTTTTTTTCTTCAATTTAAATGCTCTATTTTTGGTGTTATAATGTTTATACATTCGTAAGCATGTAAATATTTATTTTTATTAGGGTGGCTAGTTAATATTATGATTTTCGATTTCCAAAGACAAAAAAAGAACAAAAAAATGTCTCCCTGGTTTTTGCCAATTTTTATGTTGATCCCTGACTGAACATTTAAAGAAAAATTTTTACAATATTTTATGCATTTTTCCTTATCTGTTTGGCATTAAACGTTATTTCAACAAATACTTATTAGACTGAGGAATTAAAAAGTGCCTATCAGGACTCAAAATAAAATTTTAAAAATCAGGGAGTCGCATTTTGTGGCATTTAGAGCTGATACATCATAAAAACTCGAAAAAATATCATTTAACGACCACTCTAATGTATAAATGTGATAGGCAAATTGTTTATTATGACGTTGTTTTCTTCTTCAATTTTTATAAAGCGCAGAAGATTACATGTTTTCTTCTGCACTGAAAATAAAAATAAAATAAAAATTTAAAGTTGAACCCAAGAACAATGAGTGGGGAGAAGAATAGGAAGTGGGGTGTTCTCAAATAATTTTAATGGCGTCGTTAAAATTTTCATGTGTGTGAAACATCAGCGCAGCACTTGAGTTAAAACACCACTTTTTTTTTTATTACTTTCAAGTTATTTAATAATTAATGAATGAACGATTTTTGGAAATGTCATTGACCACACGCTTTAAAAATATTTTGCAATTTTTGTTTCTCAATTTTTAAAGTTCTATATTTAACAAAAAAAAAAAAATAAATAAAATTCAAAATAAAATATAATGTCGAAAAAATATCAATAAATAGACAAAAACACAAGAGACAGTTCAACAGAATGGTGCAATTTTTCGGTGTCGGAATACAAACCTGTCTTACCTAGCGACGGATTCGGTGAGTGTGGTCGCAACGATGCCATACTGGGTTGACGTGATGGTGCACGTACGGACATTCGTGATCCGCGTCGCTCCTGGCCATGCAGCAGTTTGCTATCACGCAGCAACGAGACATTCATGAGGCGTGGATTCGGAGTGTTGAAAATCGTGCGATTCTCACGCCATCTTGCTCTGCAATGAAGAAAAAAAAAATAAAGGAAAATGCATTAATTATTTGGCATGAGACGAACTAACTGAAAAAAGACAGAAAAAAACATAGAGTTTGGTGGGCTAATTATGTACTGCATTGTGGCATTTACGCCTTCCGTGAATCATGTTATTACAATGCTACTATGTTAATAACTGCTTTAGCGTCTATGTGCTTATGGCGGTAACTTAAAGATAAATTCAGAGCAATGCACTACTTCACACAGTAAAGTGATTCCACAGAGTATGCATTATGATGTGAAGGCAAAAACTGACTAAAGTTTCATGTTTCTCAAAATATAAAATTTTACATCTTCACTGATTCATCTGATTTATTTGTTCTATGTATTTTCTTAATACTTTTTGCTTGTATAAGATATATATACCATAGAATGTTACAAATCAAAACTTTTTTTGAATTACCACGATTACGCCCAAAAATTTGAGCGAAGGTCATTTAGAAGTGTCGCTATGCCGATTTAAGCAAAATTTCTGCTTTGTGCGGTTATTATTATATTACGATCTCAAAAATGTACGGAATGGGTCATACGAAACACAAAATTTTTCGCTTTGAATCAATGTATATAAAAAAAAAATAAAAATTGGAACCTAAAATCAACAAATGCCAAAGTAGGCTCAGAAACCGTTAACCTTAAGCACGTGATTGGAAGGCATGGTTTGGGTGCGAGAAACGATAATAGAGAGCTTCTCATTGATGCCTGCAATGCAGCCGGTCTTGCCTTTGGAAGTACGCTATTCCCACACAAAAAATGCCATAAAGCTGCTCCGGACAACTTCACTGAAAACCAAATCGACCACTTCTGTATTAGCAGAAAATGGAGAGGGAGTCTTCTGGACGTACGAGTAAAGAGGGCCGCTGACATAGTCTCCGACCACCATCTTCTCGCCGCGGTCATTCAACTAAAAATTGTCGCTAATAAACGTCCCAGCGAACAATCTGTAACAAAAAAACGACGAGAGACGCAGATCTTTCGTAACTTAAAACAGTTCCGTTCGATTGTGGTGGAAGTATTGAAATATCATGGAGGGCCGCTGAGGCGGCGTTTTTAAACTCCAGTGAAAAAATACTTGGGTTTCGCTCCTCGAACAAGAAGCACTGGATGAGCGAGGAAACGTGGGGTCTTGTTGAAAAAAGAAGAAGCGCGAAAAAACTGAGAGACGACGCTAAAACTAGAGCGCAAAAGAACGTCGCCGAAAAGGTCTTTAACTCTCTCAATAAAGAAGTCAGTTGATCGTGCAGATAAGACAAAAGAATAATGTATAACGACCTTGCGGGCGAAGCCGAAAGCACTGTAAATGCTCAAAATCTCAGGCAGCTTTACGATATCACCCGCAGATTATCTGGCAGAAAACACCAACAGAGCCGCCCTATCAAAGATAAAAATGGAAATCTCTTAACATCCGCGGACGACCAACTAAAGAGATGGAAAGAGTATTTTTGTGATATACTAAATCCCATGTCTACCACATCCCCGCAACCAGAATAACCAACTACAACTGCCGCAGTTACTCGCAGTAGTAGTCGAATACAAACACCACCGCCTACAATCGATGAAATAGTGAAAGCAATCCAAAGCATGAAAAACAACAAGACCGCCGGTATAGATCAAATAACAGCTGAACTGCTAAATGCATGCCCCATAACATCAGCTAAAATTCTCCATCCTCTGTTCACCAAAATCTGGAGCGAAGAGCATTTGCCAGAAGATTGGCTACATGGCATGTTAGTCAAATTGCCGAAAAAATGTGACCTAAGCGAGTGCCGAAACTATAGAGGCATTACCTTGCTCTCAGTACCGAAAAACTTGATTCGGCCATTCGAAAGCAGCAAGCAGGATTCCGGCGAAACCGATCATGCGTGGATCAAATCAACACGCTCAGAATAATTGTCTTCGTAGACTATAACACTGCCTTCAACAGTGTCTCCCGAGAAAACATCTGGGTTTCACTGCAACGAAAAGGTATTGCCGCAAAGGCCATAAACTTAGTACGTGCACAATATGAAGGCTTTTAATGCAGTGTGTTACACAACGGGTTGTTGTCACCGACTTTCACCAATAATTCAGGCGTACGGCAGTGGTGTCTACTATCACTATCACTCTTCCTTATCGTTCTCTATGATATTCTAGATAAAGCTCTTAATAAGGCCAAAAAGGGTATCCAATGGAACTTTACCGAACATCTAGTAGATCTCGACTACGCTGACGACATCTGTCTCTTATCCTCCAAACATTCAGACATGCAAAGCAAAATTGAAGACCTTGTCTTGGAATCACAAAAAGCCGGCCTAAAAATCAACGTATCCAAGACTAAAAGCATTAAGCTAAACGCTAACAAGAATGACATCACGTTTAGAGCTGGCAGTGATGACATCAAAAACGTCGAAAACGTATTTAGGCAGCATTATCTCCATGGATGGTGGAACAAAAGAGGATATCAACTCATAAACAGCAAAAGCAAAAGGCGCGTTTGCTCAACTGAACAAAATATGGTCTTCTTCCGTTATATCCACCAAAACGAGAGTGCGCATTTTTGATTCGAATGTGAAATCGGTTTTGTTATATGGGTGCGAAAAATGGCTTGTTACTGAACAACTAACGAACAAGCTGCAAGTATTCGTCAATAAATGCTTAAGGCTTATACTGGTGGCGTCGCACTATATCAAATGCCGAGCTACATTAAAAATGTAATCAGAGGGCTATAGCAAACGAGGTCAAGCTGCGCAAATGGAGATGGATTGGTCACACTCTCCGGAAACCACACAACGAAGTTTGTTGCCAGACTCTTGAGTGGAATTCACAAGATAGTAGAGAACGTGGTAGGCCCAAAACCAACTGTAAAAGGTCGCTGGAAAAGGAAATACAAGAATCGGGAAAATCGTGACAAGAGATCAGAGTCATCGCAAAGGATCGCAATAAATGGAGACATTTCATATTGGCCTTATGCTCCTCCTAGGAGGAATGTAGTCAAGCATTAGTATGGAAACATTGGCTTTGAAATATTCAACCAGTTGTATCAAATCTCCCAATGTGCGCTGTATGTTAAACAATTTTTTTATCTTCAATATTTTCGGATGTAATGATACAATTTTGATTCTAACACTTTGCTTGAGACTAACTTTTACTTAATTTTTAAACGCTTCATTTGAGAAAGCTCAAATTTATTTTTTTCATTCGATTTCACTTAATCTAGTGACGTCATTGCGATAGATATTGCCAATAGATATCACGTCATTAGTTTACAACCAGAGGGATGAAGTAAATATCAAAATATTGATTTCCTTCAATTTAAAGTTAATTCTATCTTTTATTTCATTGTAAAGGAAATTTAAATTTTTTTTTTTTTTAAATCAATACATCAAATGGCTCCACATGTCAATCATGACAATAAAACAAGGTAAAATGTCAAGCTTCAATTGTGTTGTTCAGTTTGATGGCTTTAAAGAATATTGCTGTCAACAAGGAGTGTAGCTTCAAAAGTGTATTCTCAACAACAACCGTCCTGTGTACACGAATGTATGTACACATTCGGCTCTACTTTACAGCTTTGCAGGATTTCGTATTAAATTTTCACACGAATCCTGACACCTGGGAATAATTGCGAAAAATGTCGTAACAATTTTAGAGTAAAATAAAATATATCGACTTTTTCGTTTCACTTGTCAAATAAAAAAAAAAGGAAATTGTGATTTCTTGTAGGTAGGATCGTCATGGGGATTGAGTGTGAACATGAAAACAAAAAACTTTTAAATTAATAATGGAAAAGTGAAACATAAAAAAAAAATTGAAAATAAATGAAGATAAATTTTAAAATCACACAACAAGATATAAAAAACATACATTAAACTGGGTCACCCAAAAAATTTTTTCCTGGTAACCATTGAAATATGTTTCTTGGCTTATTGCTGGACTTTTCACCCAGTATTTTGACTGTGGTGAATACCTTAAAAGTGGTAGAATTTTTCTTGGATCAAAAGCACAATATTTTTCTGAATATCTTTTGGTTTCGCTACATAACGTTTAAAGAAAAATTCACATAAAAAATATTTATTTTCTGCCTCAAGAGTTTTTGAAAAGTTGCTTTCTGTCTGGACATTGATTTTAGAAATAATAGGGGTTATCGTGAATAAATATTCCCGGGGAATTTTCTCAAACTGCCGTGCATTCTCTATTGAAGTTTAAGAAAATTCCCCGGGAATCTTGATTCACGATAACTCCAAATAACAAATCTTAGAATTCAAACGATTCACTCGTTTACTAGGGGAACTGATGCTATTGTGGTATAGTTTTTCAGTGTGGTATAGTCGCATATCTCCGATTTGGGTAAGAATATGCGAACGTCAGTGCTTTTATCCTGTCAGAAAACATGAAATACCAAGGATGTGTTGGTGTCATGCACTAAATAAAATTTTTCCGATGTCAGTTGAACGAAACGTAAGAAGCGTGTGGTTGATTTTTTTCCCGGATTTTTTGCAAAAAAATTTTGTTAGGAAAAAGTTGCTTTTTGGTGAAGTTTTATTTATATTCGATAAAAGTTAGTGCTAAGTATTGCAAAATAGGTGTCTAACTGTGTAAATTCACAAAGTTTCCCATTTTATTTTTAGAATTTTGTAATTTTTAAAAATTGGCCAGTGTGGTATAGTCGGGATTCGCTAATGTGGTATATGAATATTTCATGTCATTCTTAACATTTTTTGATGGCTGTTTATTTTTTTTATAAAAACTATGAGTTTGAGAACCAATGTAAATGTTATTATGAACTTATTTCATACCTTTCAAATTTTATATTTGGTTATATGGTTAAGTATACCACATTACCCTACTAATATGTACCACATTACCAGCCCACTTTACAAGTACTGATCAGTATATATACCACATTGCGCCACCATATATACCACATAACCTGCCAACTTTTTGAAAACAGCTTTTTTTAACTTTTTTCAGATTATGCTCAATAACTTTTTTTAATGAAATTGCACACATTTTGTTGAAATATATTCTGTAGCCAATACTTCAATGATCAGCTTAAAAAAATTTGGCTGAATTTGAGCTAACGGTTTGTACGACAAAACATATCGCATGATATTGATATTGAGCTTGAAAGTATGCTAGTATTCTAAAAAGAAGCATGTTCGAAATTATGCAAAACCGTAGTGTATTTTAAGGCAATATATAGTCAAAATATTATTTATGGAATATATTTTAATGGTTACCAGTTCCTTTTGTATGGACGACCCACCTTAACGTACATATGGATGTACAATGTGTTACGAAAGTATAAAATCCAAATTAAGCGCATTATTAAATTACAATCCGGAAATTGATGGCAAACTGTCAATTAGCGATACACTACGAGAGTAAAATAAATATTGTAACAAAATGAAAGACTTAATTTTAATGAAATGGATAATGCACATACCAAAGCTACGATGGATCCGCTGCCTCATAAATCAATAATCCATGACTAAAAGACAAACAATAACAACAACAAAAGCAAGTTGCTTTCGTGAAATCCATCAACGATAAAACTTTCGCGTTCTGCAAATTAGTTTCAATCATGCGACAAAAAAAAAAAAAAAAATCGCATAAAAGTTATGATGATTGACGCGCTCCAATGTCACTGTGACAAATTAAGCCGTTTCACCAACTGTGGTCTCTGATTAATCACTTGTTCGTATAAAAAAATCTAATATTCAATAAATAAGACAGTTGTACTTTTAGCCACCGTGATTAAAAACGCTTAAAGTGTCGCATTTTATCGCATTGACTATGATCCACTCTTGGGAGAGAAAACATTTTGCAAATCATCGAGAAAAATTACGGATACAAAGGTTACTAAATAAGTTAGGGCTTCTGGATTGACAAGCTTGGTTACGGCAACTTGGTCAATTTATGCTTGATTATGCACAAATCAATTTGATTTGCCATGCATGGAAAGAAGTGTCGTATTAAAATTACCAGAATATTCATGTTAAATTGCTGGGAAAACGTAATATTTATTATGTACATGAGTTGACTTTATAATTCGTTATAACTTTTTAGCTTTGTACAATTGTTTTGATGTTTGCTGTAAGTTTCATTAATTTCAATCCAGCAGTCTACAGAATTGAATGTATATATATATTTTTTTTAACATTTGACATTTCAAACAGCATGCAAATGTAAAAAAAAGAATCTTCCACAGTTTTAGTAGACGATTTTTGTTCTTGAAACATCCTGTTTTTCACATTTTGTATTGAGGTTTTAGATTTGCTATAACTTCTAAATTTCAACAATTTGAAGAAACTTTGTAGAGATGAATTTTATGATTTTTTGTGGGCTTCAGTTCTATTAAGTGTCCTTGGCACCTTAGGGTGGAAGAAACTGAGATAACGAGTACAACTAGTCGAAAAATAAATCTGTGGCAAATGACTTCTACGAATGAAATGTAGTCCATGTTGAGACATTTACAACGATATACTATACTTGTCAAATGACGTCAAATGGCGGAGAATTCAGAGGTCGAAAAAAAAATGTTTTTTTTTTCTTTAAAATTCTTTCAATATTAGCTTTCAAGCTGGGGGCGGTCATTCTCACTTTGTTTTGTATGGGGGTCGATACTATCTAGTGTGCTATGTGAAAATGATGTCATTCAGCTCTACAAGGCATAAGTTCGAAATTTATTATGAAGAAGGACCTAAATTTTTGTATCTTTAAGGTCTTTATATTTTTAAATTTGGTCTTTTCTCATCAGCTTTCATTATGAAAATTCTGGTTCACATTATCTCTAATTTTAATTAAACTTCCGAAAGAGTAAATTTCTAGTAAAATGTTTTTGAAATTAGGTATGAATTTTATTCTTAATTCAGCCGTTTGACACCCGAGTGCTGTTGTTACGTGTATGGCATACGTTTAGAAGTAGTCGGTTCGTTGAACATATTTAAAATGTGAAAGAAATTTTAATTTCGTTAAGTCTGGTAAGTCCTAATTTTTGTCTTTAAAACCTAATTTAAATTCTGTTGATATCTTTTTTTTCCTCAAAGATATCCTAACTTAAAAAGACACAAAAAAGCAAAAAACCCGTTTTGACAATATTTCGGTCTACGATATCTCTTAGAAGCATGAAGATATAAATATAATTTAAATTAGGTTTTAAAGGAAAAGATTGAGGCTTTAAAGTATTTAAGCCACATTTGACGAATAAATGATATGTTACATAGTTATATAGCTTCAAAAAATGACAAAAAACTACTTTTTTTGGTTTTTAGGTTACAATATCTCATAAACTATACACGATAGAGCAATTCTGAGGTTGGATTCGCGTTTAGCATTGCAAAACACATCGATTGTGGTTATTTTAATTTTTGTTTAATGTAGTTAAAAAAATTTTTTTTTTCTTTTTGTATGGGAAAATGCCCCAATTGGAAAAGCGATTATCTCAAAATTTAGTCGAGGAGTCACGAGTGAAAATTTTTTTATACATCATTTGAACGATAAGTAAACAGAATCTGGAAACAAATTTGATGTGCTACGACGTCCGATTTAGAACGGGTTAAGGCACACCGTGCTTCTGAGAGGTGATAAAAAAGGTCTAGATTGTCAAAAAATTTCAGCTGAGGTGTCTAAAATGTACCCCTGAGGAGTTATAGGGTTAAAACTGATATTCTCTTAAAAAAAATTTCGCAAAGTTCTAGACCTTTCTATAAAAGTGTTTTCTCTAAAACGCTAGGGTGACCCAAGAAACAAGTCGGAAAATCAGTTTTAACCCTTTAACTCCTTAGCGGTATATTTTAGACCCCCTATGTGCAACTTTATATTAGTTAAGGCTTTGTTACCTTATGCAATACACCCTGTACATTCTAGAACAGTGGAATAATTAGCGCGAGCTCTAAGCAAAAGTTATATGAACTCGGACAAAAAAACGTGGCACCCAAAGGTAACATCCTTACTAGTTTGATCTAAAATCAGTTTTTTAAATATCAAGAAATTGGCGAAAACATGATCAGATTTTTTGGAACAAGAAAAATTCTACCATCAAAAGTAAGATGTAAATTTATCGCAAATGCTAACATTTCGCTTAGGGCTATTGATTTTTTGTTTGCTCGACTTCGCAAGTTTATTTTTGACTCTAGAATTACACTGACAGTTGACAAGAATTATTCGTAATTCTCGCAATATCTTAAAAGTTCTTATATAAACCGAGTTTAAGTGAAGATATAGTGCACTGGATTTCGAAATTTCGCATTCCTGATCACCTGCATATATGTATTTCAAATAACTTTTAAATGCTTGGTATTTGCAATCAACATACTAAATAGAACTGTGTAAAATTTGACATAAAACTGTTCAAAAACTGTGTATTAATTTCACACAGAATCTGAATTAAAATTAATCTATAACAGGGATGATATTTGTAGTGGAATCGTACTTTTTTTGGTACTATTGACTTTACAAAAGTACTGAAGTACTTTCGACTCGAAAAAGTCCTTTCGTGATTTTTTGTGTTACCCTTTTGAAAATTTGTATTTGTTCAGGGCACTTTTCTCGTCATATTAAAAAAAAAAAATTAAGAAAATCCGTCGGGCGCTTTTTTTAAATCGAATTTTTCGTTTTTGGACAAAGTTGAGTTAAGTAAAAAATAACATGCGAAAACTGAAACCAATAAAAAGAAACAAGAACAGTCGTTTTTAGCTAACTTTTTGATGTTGAATTTAAATTCATTAACAAAATTGCTCTATGGCTACAGAATTTTGAGATATCCTAACCTAAAAATTACCAAAATGTAAGATATTTCGTGATTTCTCCTACTTTTGAGGTTATGTAACAAGACAGTGTAATACTTTGTCATAAAAGCTTTTATGTAAATCAAATACACTTATCTTTGTCTACAAAACCCTTTTTAAATTATATCAATATCTTATTTTTTCTAGGAATTATCCTAACATAAAAATTTAAAAAGGAACAAAAACATGATTTTTGACTATTTTGGAGGCTACATAGAGAAGGCACGAATTTTACTTTGAAGTGTTATATACTAATTTATTTAAATAAAAATGCAAGTCCTTCTCATCAAATAATGCGCGGGTGAAGCAAATAAATTAACTATGTACAATATTTAATGATTCTATTTTTTTTCATATACCCTAGGCTACAAAAATAAAAAGTACTCAAAGTACTATTGGCTTTTAAAAAAAAAGTACCATTGAAGAAGTTCGAATATCATGCCTGATCTATAATCCGAGAGTAGTCATCGATATTAAAGATTAAAATTTCACACATTCTGATAATAATTTTACACCTTGGTGTGTGAAATTTTTATACGTGTGACAGAGTTTGTACGACATTAAATTTGAACAGTTTGCCCAGGGCTTTTAAATGTTTAAATGTTTATGCCAATTTGACATGTAATAATTTAATTAACAGTTTTTGTACAATTTGACTCTTAAAAAAATTGTATCGCCAATTTTAATCACTTTACGGATGTGAAATTGTTGCTTGCATGAGTAGATACATGTTGGTACATTGTGCATTGAGATATAAAAAATTAATATATTGCGCATTTGAGCATAAAACTTAGTCAAACTTTTCTATTGAATCGGTTTTAATTAGAAGTTATTGGTATTCTGTTTTTATTAATCAATATCAACATTAAAAAAATCACGAACTCAGCATCAGTTAATTAGCACTTACTCGGGCTTATTAGCAGCATTTCAAAATGTCATTTCAAATAAAAGTGATATTTTTTTTAACAGACAAACCTACGCCACTAGCAATTAACGCTTCAATTAACAACAAGCTAAATGTCAATTATTTTTGATTTTTGCCAATAGTAATGAGAAAAACAAAAACAAAAATGTAAAAAATTTCAAAGTGAAAACTACCAAACCCACTCTTTCTAAAAACAGATACAAAAGTTTGTATAAAGTAAGAAATTTGTTTTTTTTTTTTAACAAAAATTTACTCACTGTGCGAACAAACGTAGAACGACACAAATTATAATAAACATTAACGCCATTCCTACCAATACGCCAATCATAGCCGGATCAATGTAGGTCTCTGGTCCACGTTTTTCCTGTCTACCTGAAAGCACAAGAAATTCAATTCAATGTTATTTTAAAATCCATTCAAATTCTTTTTATGTTTTATTTTATGGCATTAAATATTAAAATTTCTTTTGATGTTTTATGTGTAATGATAGTCGAGTCGGTAATTTAGGGTTATATTATTGTATTATTTAGTTTAATAGTTGAATTTATTAATTAAAAGAAATTAAAAAAGTAATTCAGACAATTAAATATAAAATTAACGAAAGAAAGATTACATTCTGATCTGATTTCTATAGATTTAATTGTGCTAATTACGAGAAATATAATAAAAAAACTTCAGCACGTCACAATTGTAAGTAATTTAAGTTTAACTTAAGTGCCTTTTTTGTATATCGATACCTTAGAGCGCTATAGTCCTATCTCCACTTTTTGCGATTTTGAGATTTTTACAATTATTGCATCATTATGGGCTTCTTTACCGTGTGGAAAAATGTGTGATGCCAAAATACCACTAAAATGCCAAAATATTCGATAATTAAGAAAAATCCTATCTCGAAACTGTAATTTTTTCAAGAGCGCTACTGTCGTATCTCCACTGAATAAGTCACATTTTTAAAAAAAATTCTTCGTTTTTAGCGTTTCCTTCGCGTTTTATGACTTTTTGCAACATTTTAGTGGACAAATTTGGTTACACCCAAGGCTCCACTCTTGTTTGTCGGAATCAAAAATTAAAAAAAAAAAAAAAAAAATACTTTTTTTCGTGTTTTCTACGCGTTTCATGACTTTTTATGACATTTTAGTGGAAGAAATTCAAAAAATGTACTAAATACGTCGTTTCTTTCAATAGTATTGGAATTCTATATAAGGGTAAACGTAATGACATACCATAAATTGGCTGGAATTTCGTTAGAAATTAATAAAATTGGATAAAAACATTAAATTATGTTAAAACATACTATAGGTAAAAAAATTGCATATATCGTTATATCAAAATAGCAGCCAATTCTAAATAACCACTGTTTGAAATCTTCTTTTTGCATTTCCCAACAATTGGAAAAATGGAGATAGGACTATAGCGCTCTAAGGCATCGATATAAGGAGTGTGATCGAAAAAATCTTAACATATAATATATTCAATAATTTTTAAACGGTTGATATTAGAGTTTTGATTTTTTCTTTATGTAATTGATAATATTTTACAAATTACAGAAAAATATGGTGTACAACTTAAAAACCGGAATTTTTTAGCGAAATTTGATGCTTTATTGTGGAAAAATGTTACAATATATTTTATTCAAAATATTGTCCATTGGAAGCTACAACATTTCCCCATCTTTCAGGCAATTTATGAATTCCATCCCAAAAAAATTGCGCCGGCTTGGCGGCCAAAAATGAATCCATCCAATTTTCGATATCTTGAACTTAAGTGAGCATTACAGAGCATTTACCTTGGCACTATGGATATTTGCCTTTGGCTGGGAAGGTCCTGGTTGTCCGGGCTTCATATGTGAATGTTTGCGTTTCGGGTTGTCGTAATGGATCCATTTTTCATCCCCAGTCACGATCCGATGCAAAAATGACTTTTGGCAGCAGTTTTCTTTGCAAAAAAATGACCCAACAGAACCTCCCGCAAATACTGTCTTTTTCTCGAATTTTCGAAGTTATTCATCGTGAAAAATAATAATGATGCACACAAGATAAAATTGTTTTGTTGACTGATTTTGACAGCTGTCAAATGTACCTTCATAATGACATATATATAAAGTTCGAGCTTTCACGATATTTGTTAGTACGGACATCCACCGTCAAATTCCGGTTTTTAAGTTGTACACCCAATAGTTCTAACCACTATTTATGAACTGGGGAATTTTTTTGGGTAAGCCTTCCATTAGAGATTTGATATTTGATTCAGACACCTTTTTGGAACAGTTTGCCCATCTCCTTTTAAAATCTTCGATATTTTGGGACACTTTTTTTGTGCTATTTAAGTTTCTTTTCACAAGAGCCCAATACCTTTCCACTGATATTAGCTCTCTTTGTACAAAAGCTATGTTACTACTTTGGTACTACTGCACAGCTTTCTTGCCTTAGTGACATGATGCCTAATCGAGCCAAAAATATGTGGATACATTGTGCTTTCTTATGTCTTTTTTTCAAACATTCTTTGATGTATATTTCGGTATTTATAGCGCCTACTGTAACAAATGCTTGCTTCTTTTGCCGCAACTGCATATAGCATGCCATACCAGGAATTTTTTAAGAAATGTTGTCTGCTTTTGGATTCTAAATTGTTCTTCGACATTTCCTCGAGCATCAGCAATATAAAAATTTTGACCCGGAAGCTGCGTAAAATCTGCTAGTACATACGTTTCGTCGCCAATTATACAACATGAATATTTTTGTATAAAATTCGATTTTAATTTCCGAGCCATACTTTTGTCATCTAAATTTTTTGCAGCATTCCTGTCGGAAAATTTTTGGAATTTGTATGTTTTCAAACCTGCATTGGCTTTAACTTTTCGCACCAAAAAGTCAGAGCACTGGGCTAACCGGGCAGCTTTTCTAGCGGGTGTGCTTGGAGATCTTTTCAATATGATTTCAATTTTCTTGGCTTTCCCAATATCATGTGGTCTTTGTTTTCTTCCCGAACCAGGTTTTCTATTGATGGTCAAATTCTCCTGAAACTGTTTAATAACATTGGAAACAGTTTGACGGCAGACCTTTAATTCTTTAGCCAATTTTTTGTAAAACCAATTTGGATTTTTTTGAAAATTTTTAATAATTTTAAGACGTACTTCTTTCTTTTCACTCATTTTGATCAAACCCACAACAAATGAACAGGTTTGTCGTTAAAAATAATAACTGACATATTTTTCAAAGATAACTAGATCAAAGAAATTTTTAAATTTTACACCCAAAAAAAATTATTAGGTAAAACGTGTTAAGATTTTTTCGACCTCACTCCTTACAAGACTACCATGGTCGACTACATGGGATTGATTGAGGTGGTGTTGTACCCTTCATACAAAAAAAAAAAAAACTCTAAATATTTGAAAATTTTATTTGAGTCGCTCTTATGCCTATGCCAGTAGGTATATTGAAACCATATTAACACCATATATCCGCCTGATATTCCGACAGATTTGTCTTGATAATGGGGGTAATTGAATGAAAGAACGGTACGCTCGGTATACAAAGAAAACATACCAAAAGCAAAAAAGAAAAAACATAAAACACATTTTTACTTACTTAATCTGCATTATGAAACTTGATATCTGGGTGAATATTATGCATAGCAACTATCTAGATCGTACAGGGAACACCGAAAAAATATATGGTGTGTTTACGTCAAAAGTAAACCGTGCATGCTTTGCACAATTCTTTGTTTTCGCTAGCAGCAACACAGCGCTGCTTTCGTCATTTTTTCGAAGCGAATTGGTTTTGCTTCAACAACAACAAATATGAGCGAACTAAAATCCGCCATTCTTTTTATTGAAACACCAAAGTTGCAAGTCAGCGAACCCTTTTGCTTGAATTCAAATTAAACATTAAAAACATAAAAACACAAAAACCAACTAAAATTTAACATACAACACGAAGAACATCAGGAGGCAACAATAAGCAGCATTAAGACAACAGTGAACAATGTTCACTGAGCATCGAAAACGATCCGCACAAAGCACCAAACAACACAGCGGTGGACAAAGCCCTCAACATCGTTGGACGATTTGGCACTCAGGAAAACCCACGTCCACAAGAGAATTAACTGTATTGTAAAGTATAATTGTAATTTTATATATGTTTGCAGTTGAATTCACTTTATTAGCAAATACTCATAACAATTCACCCATACATGATGCAAGAATGGTCTAAATATGTTGAGTATTTTAGGCGTGATATTGAAGAGTACATAAGCACAAACGATTGAATTAATAAGTTTTCAAATGCTGCACAGACGAACAAGGGTCCCCCTCTTAAAATGTCCAATGTATTTTTTCATGTTAAGTCCAAATCTGTTTACAGAATTTCTCTATCACGTCAGATTTTCTAGAAATTTAAAAATAACAGTGGAAAACACACGATTTTTCATTATTTTTGAGGTTATGAAAATTGGAATATCTCAAAATCCTGACGTAATGGAAATAAACCAAGTTCTGATTCGTGATAAGGAGATCCCAAACCGCCATAATTGGCTTCAAAATTCAAGAGAGGTAAAAAAAGTGTCGAATTTGCAGGCTTGTGTTATTAATATGACACGCTTGCAACGGACTACTGCTTTGTTTCATGTTCGCGACAAAACTTAAACTGGTTCTCTTCGTGTGCACGGCTTCTGCATAAATGGCTTTACCACAGCTGTCGCATGCTACTTCTGCTTGCTATTTTACGGTTGGTGCCTTACAGTCCGCCTTTCCTGATAACGCTGAGGCGTCTCTCCTGGATCAAACTCGTAGTCTTCAACTGGTGGTACTTGGCACCATGGTTCCATACGATCGGATGAGAATACTGATAACTTCGCTGTTGTTTCGCTCCTAGTATACTCGAAATAACGTGCCGATCCTTATCAAGTATTGTGGTGATAACAAATGGACCTTTGTACTTCGGTTCTAATTTACGTGAAGTACCGGTGATTTGAGGCTCGTTTTCGAACTAATACCAAATCATTTATATCGTATTTCGATGGCTGTCGATGATGTTTAGCGAATCGTTGTTTTGCTTCTATTCACGTGTGACGTATATTTTTAGCTGAGCTTTTCTTCTTCGATGATCTCAGTGCGTTGTAACGCCAGTACCAATTTGTTTTGCAAAATATCTCGCGGTTGAAAACTGAAAAGTAGTTGTTGAGGCGTTTCTGCTACTGATTTATTCTTCGTTGAATTGATAACCCATTGGACTCGTCGCAGTTGCATATCCTAATGCTTATCGTTGCTCGTTGATGGTAGTAACATGCTCAAAATGGTTTCATTCATGCGCTCTACTTGGCCGTTAGAGCGCGGTGTGCGTACAGCTGTCAACGTATGTTTGATATCGTTGTTGTCGCAATATTTCTTGAAACCCTTCGAGGTAAACGCACTTTCTCTGTCGGATATGAGCCACTCGGGAACGCCCACATAACTGGTAATCTCGATCAAAACATCAATGACGTGATGTGTTGCTGTAGTCTTCACAGGTCGTATAATTGTAAACTTTGTAGTGCATCGGCAATCACCAACACATGCTCATTTCCTTTCGAGCTTCGTGGAAAAGGACCCAAATGTATAGGACCCGTATGTATAACACGGAATGGTACCGGATCGATGTCGTCAAAGTGATATCCGCCTTCTCGCATTCTTGCTTTTTGCTTGTTGTATGCACATTCAATACATGAACTGACGCAGGACTTTACTAAATTTTGCATTCGTGGAAACCAAAAGTTTTTCGTAAGAATTTCGATGGTTTTGTTAACGCTAGCGCGCGCTGTTCTCTCGTGATTATCTCGTACTAGCTGAGCTCTAATTGATGTTGGAACTAGCCACAAATGTTTGTCACCAACTTTTCGGAATAAACGATGATTTATAATTTCGTATTCGTTGCATAAAGGCTTTTCCTTCGATTTAACTTTTTCAATGATTTCTCGTATGTTTTCGTCCTGAAGTTGCAACCAGTCATCGGTTTCAGTATTCGTTTTGAAAATTTTTAACGACGCTGTATCGTTTACAGATGCTTCTTCATATGGTTGTCGGCTTAAGGCATCGACATGCTCCATTTTTTGGCCCGCACGGTGTTTCATGTTGACATCAAAATCTTGGACTCGTAGCCACCATCTCACAATTCTAGGAACTAATTCACGTTTCTGCATTGCTGTTGTAACTGCACTGCAATCTGTTCAAACCGTAACCGTAACGAATAGCGTTTTCTTCAACTTCAAGCAAAGATATTTCAAAATCCTACATGTATGTATATAAGACGGACTCAGCGTCGAAAAGTACATATGACTGCATATAAGAAATAAAAAGTTCATTCCATCGAAATATGTTGTACCATTTAATGTGTTTAACTTGTGTGGAAGGTTCCACGCACACAGGCGATATTTTGCCCACTTTCAGATTGTAAGTGTCTAATAGCAAGTTGATTTTCTACAGTTAAATTCAGAAACATTGCTTTAGTAGTTTTCTTTTTATAGCGTATTATATTTTTGTGGGCAGTGCCACGCCCTTCAACGAGTTTTCCCAATATAACGGCATAAGACATATTAATACTTGTTTTTTTAGGGGTACAATCTCTTAAATTTTCATTAAAATTGTTGGAGTCGTTTTCGAGTAATATGGAATCAAAATTTTCAATGGTTAAAAAGAGGCCGTGGTACACTTTTCGGTTATTACAAGAAGTACCTACATACCAAATTTCATTAAAATATCATGTAAGATTTGCGAAAAATAGCATTCAACGTATTTTGCTTGTATGGGAGGTTCCACGTGCAACGGCGATATTTCGCCCACTTTCAGATCAGAGATGCCCTATAACAATTAGGCTCTTCACAGTTAATTTCAGAATGTGTGCTTTACTAGTTTTCTTTTAATAGAGTTTTATATTTTTGTGGGCGGTGCCACGCCCTTCAACGAGTTTTTTCAATATACATATTAATCCTTGTTGGAGTCGTTTTCGACTAATATTGAATAAAAATTTTCAAGGGCTAAAAAGTGGACGTGGAACTTCTTCGATCCCGCCCACTTTTTGTCAGTTGCAGGGTATTATTAAGCCGTATCTGCTCATCAAATTTCATCCAAATACCATGCATGGTTTGCGAGTTATAACTAAATCAAATTTAAAATTTAAGGCAGTGCCACGCCCTCTGGTGAGCATTAACAAAGTTCAAATCTAGCTCATTCTTTATTGTATGTTTATATCTAACACTATTCCAAGTTTCATTAAAATCGCTGCAGTCGTTTTCGAGAAAAAATATTGGCACAGAAATAAGTCCAAAAAAACATAAAAACAAACATACAATTTTAGCTCGTATAAGAGGAGAAGATTTATTAATAAAAAGAAATAAAAAAGTAATTCAGACAATTAAATATAAAATTAACAAAAGAAAGATTATTAATATGATACGCTTGCAACGGACGACTGCTCTGTTTCATGTTCGCGACAAAACTAAATCTGTTTCTCTTCGTGTGCACGGCTTCTGCAGAAATGGCTTTGCCACAGCTGTCGCATGCTACATCCGCTTGCTATTTTACGGTTGGTGCCTTATTTATATATATTACCTTTACATTCAACGGAACCATCCTTTCCCCAGATCGGTGACATTTCAAAACGACAAACACAGCGGCCATCACGACATTCAGTTTGAAAATATTTCACTTCACATTGCTCGTTAAAGAAGCAGGATTCGTTGACAGCGGACTCTGAAAATTTAAAAAAAAGTTGACTGATTAATTACAAAAAGAGTTTAGACCAAGGGGTTGTTGTATTGTCATTAATATTAAATAAATATAAAGTGACTCAAGTATGAATTGTGAACATAATTATTGTAAAAATTGCAAAAATATTCTTTCGGCAATTTAAAGGCACTTTGCCCGAATTATTGACTTTTTATGAGTCATTTCATTCCAAAAAGGAAAACGATACAAATTTTTAAGTAAGCATGAATACCTCTATTTCAGTATTATCCTAGACTAAAATGTCTTCTTACCACAAAATACTTTTTTAAAATAATGTAAAGTAGAATGGAAATCATCATGACTTCTTTTCATTGTCTACTGTATACAAAATTCCACTTCAGTTGACAATAATTTAATAATTTAGTATTTTAAAAATATTTATTGAACTGATACATGCTTCATGTCTCGTGAGTCACACTGAAACATATTTTTTGTGCTATGAAGATTTTCTAAAAGCAAGGATTAATCACTGGCACGCTAGATTAGCTTCTTTAAAACCATAAAAACTTAAAATTGAAGTATTTTTAAAATTTTTCTCATATGGGAGGTGCCGCGCCCTCTTTTCTGAGTTCGTCTAGCTTTAGTTCATAGCGTGCACTTATAGTCCTTAGTATTTGAGTGAAATTTAGTTGGATTATCTCAAAAAACGCGTTCAGTTTAGCGTTTTGAAGCTTTTGCTTATATGGGAGGTGCCACGCCTTCTTCAGTTTATTTTTTAGAGCTTGCGCTTACAATTCGTAGTATTTATGTGTATGTCGGTTGCATTGTAGTGAAAAATACTCCTAAAGTTGCATGTTGAATATATTTTTCGGCCGTTGACCGATTTTGCTCATTTTCAATCCCACGAGCTAACTTTGACGACAGAGTCAGTGTGCCAAATTTCATTGAATTTCCTTGGTTAGTTTTCCCGTAAAAAATATTTCCACGCACAGCCAGCCACCCAGCCAGCCAGCCAGACAGACGGACATGGCTATATCGACTCAGGAGGTGACGCTGATCAAGAATAAATATACTTTTCTTTATCTGCCACGCCTCCTTCTCTGCGTTACAAACGGAAGGACAAAGTGAATATACCCTGGGTGTAGGGTATAAAAAAACTTCATCAGTAATTCTTAAATTGCAACATATTAAAATATTTTATCAAACAGCAAAAGCTTAATTAAAAGAAACTCTTACTTAAACAACAATTTAAAAAGGAAATAATTAACTTTTTAAAATTTCCTTATACTAACGTGTAGCAAAAGGAGGGTTCCTAGTTGTTGCCTAGTTGTAGTATTGATGTGACGATATACTAGTCAAAAAAGTCAGTTTAGTGCTATGCCATGTGTATCAAGCTCTGGACAAAAAGCTTGTTGAATTTTACCCAGATATTGTGAAACGGCTCTTAGTATTTTTTAGCAAAAGAAATTATTTTCAAAATGTGTGACACGTAGAGGGTTTTGGAGGTTCAACCCCCCCAGTAAGATTTTTTTCCCATATAAATTATATATGAATTGAATAAAATGTAATAAAATTCATAATGAAGAAAATTCTTTCCAAGGAACATGGAAGCATTGGTCCAGGCAAACACAAGCTAAACTTAACAATTTTTACAAGCCAAAAAAAAAAAAAAAAAAGAAACAGGTTATACAGATGATTTTGACATTTCATTTGTTAATTGTCAAAGTCGTTTATGAAACTATATAATCACATGATAAAAATATGAAAATATGCAACTTCATATGTGATGAATTTGCTAAACAATTACGGTTCTTATTGATATTTTATACAAATTAAAAAATAAACTGTGCAAATACAGGACAAACAGGGGATACAAACTAAAATACAGAACATTTGAATGACACGTATTTCTCAAATAAATTCCGGGGACACGTAGCCGAAATACAGAACTGTCCCCGGAAATACAGAACGGTTGGTCAGTTGATCTTGATTATTTGAAATTTAAAATATAATAATTTTATTTTTATCAAGTTTGACAAAAACAGCTTAAAATATTAAAAACATAAAATTATGTTTTTATAAAGTGAACCAAGTGAATCAGTCATTTTTAAAAGGTGATATGTGACAAAAATTTTACTTGTGACAAAGTAAAGAGAAACCCTCATAAGTTTGATAAATGTTATTTTAGTGATGAGGGTTAACTAACATTGCTATTATGCCGCAATCTGCGTACTTAGAAAAAAGATAGACTAACCAGCGCCATCGCCACAATGGCAGAAAAACAAAAAAACAATTTTCGGACGAGCGACACATATCTCCTTTTAAAAATGACAGATTCAAGTGTTTTTAATGTGGGGTGCCCCCTAAATAGTATCACAAAAAAAAAGTTTAAAAGCTTATTTTGGAAAAATTATCTCAGTTTCTACCACCGTAAGGTGCCAAGGACACCTTATGGAATTGAAGCCCACAAAAAATCAAAAAATTCGTCTCTACAAAGTTTCTTCAAATTGACATTTCGAACAGCATGCAAATAAATAAAATGAAAATATTGCATAGCCTTAGGCGGCGTTATTCGTTTTTGAAACGTCCTGTTTTTCATAGTTTGTACTGAGCTTTTAGATTCGCTATAACTTCTTCAATTTCAACAATTTGAGAAAATTTTTTAGATATGAAAACTGCATCGAATTTAGAGGCCGAAAAAAAAAGGTTTTTTCCTTAAAATTCTTTCAATATTAGCAGTATGGGGGTCGATACGATCTAGTGTCCCCCACACATTCAATAAAGATGATTAATTTAAGCCCTATGCTTCACCTAGAACTTATAGCATAGTACAGTTTAGCTTCTAAGTACTTTCGTAACTTACTAATTTTGTGAAATGTGTTTCAATTACAAGTTGAAAATGTTTTATTTTTTTTCAAATTCGGAGAAAATTTTTTTTAAAACCCCACTATTGTTTAGTTTTACTAAAACTTAAAAATTAGAGCCTTCAACACTTCAAAGCACACATGTATGTTGTTGCGAAGTCGTCTATGAGTAGAGTGTCGCAATAGGAATTTAAACGTTCACATGTGAAGCATTGACCATAACACCACTTCTACCTTCTTGACTGAAGTGCTTTGCATTGCTAGATTCTAGTGGTGGGTACCGTAACGCAGTGTGGATGCTCGTTAGGTCGTTTGGTAAAAAAAAAACAACTGAAATTCCCATGCCAGACGCTTATGAGAGAAAACTTAAACGACAGAGTCGTTAGACGGTAAATGCTGTTAGTGTGGCGCCAACGAAGTTTATTAAAACCACTTTGATATGTGCGTGTAATAAAAACGTTGCCACTTTGATATTTTTTTTTTTTCATAAGTAGACATTCTTTATAATAAAGATATGGCAAGAAATAATACTAGAACATATTTAAAAGAACTTTTGATTATATAGATTAGGATTTTCTTCGTTGTCAAAAGGCCATACACAGACGATGACTTTGAGCTCAACAATAACACGATGTGCCTTTTTTTGAAATGATAACATGTGGCACATCTCGACGAGGTACAAATTTCGATGTTACTCCTTGGTTTGCTTTGGTCAATATGTGTGTATTAGGGATTCCAATTTTTTGACTCTTTGCGATCCCGGGATTTCGGGATCGAGAAAATTTGAATCCCGGGATCCCGGGATTTTTCGGGATTCGTATGAATTTTTTTTTTCTTCCTAAATAGACAGAATTTAGTATTAAAAATTCCTAATATTTTGTCTTATATACCCCTACTACACCCCTACAAAGATATTTTATTTAAAAAGTGTCAAAAATATTAAAGAACAATTTCTTAAAGCAGGTACATTTTATTATTAATTCACGCCTTTTTTTAAAAACAAAAATTCATAAATACTTATTTGCTTCAAAAACAAGCATAAAGGTACATTGCAGCATTATATGCTTAGTTAAATACATATCGATACCTTAGAGCGCTATAGTCCTATCTCAATTTTTTCAATTATTGGGAAATGCAAAAAGAATACTTCAAACAGTGGTTATTTAAAGTTGGCTGCAATATTGAAAAAACTATACATGCAATAATTTTACCTTAGTATATTTTAACATAATTTTATGTTAAATAATTCTTTTATTAATTTTTAACAAAATCAATTTAACAAATTATATGGAATTGCACTACTATTCAAATAAACTACACATTTAGTAAATTTTATGAGCGACCAGCATTTCCCGGTGTGCGTTGCGATAGCTTCTTTTGTACGGAGGGCAGAGCATTTCCAATTAAACCAATGAATGTAAATTGCTCCGATGCAATTTATATGCGCACCAAAACTCATCTAGATAGTTTCAGAGCATTAGATAGTTTCAGAGGTATGATACTTTTTTAAGGACGTGGGACCGCCCATTTTCCCTTAGACACTATTTGTCCCGTGACTCTTAATACACATACCACATCTCATCCATATCCTTTGAATGATTTCAGAGACATGAAAAATTATTTTTTTTCGAATCATGGAAAAAACAAGAAAGTTTCAAAAATTTCTGGTTCCGACCTTTGGGTGAAAAAGAAAATGTTTCCACTAAAAAGATGTAAAATGTCATAAAACGTGTAGAAAAGACGAAAAAAATGGAAAAATTTTCTTAAAAATGTGACTTATTTAAATATTCAGAGGAGATAGCACAGTGGCGCTCTTCAAAAAATTACAGTTTGGAGATATGTACGATTTTTCTTAATTCTCGAATATTTCGGTGTTTTAGTGGTATTTTGACATCCCACAGAATTCCACTCGGTAAAGAAGCCCACAAGGATACCATATCTGCAAAAATCGCAAAAAGTGGAGATAGGACTATAGCGCTCTAAGGTATTGATATATAAAATATCATACATATTTAATTATATAAAATAGTGAGATCAAAGTTTTAACAAGTGTTGGACTTGGAAGAATTAACTTTTGTTTTAATCAGTTTTATTATTATTAAAATATGACTTTAGGAAAATTAAAGCATTTATTATTTTATCATCCAATTTAGATCTAAATTTATTACGTATATAGCCTGCACACGAAAAGCATCTTTCTGATTCAACACTTGTTGGTTGAATTGAAGAAAGATAATCGAATGTTTTCTGGAGGAAATAACCCCTATCACCACATTACAAAATATATCAATTTCTTTCATTAAAACGTCGGATAAATTATAAGACTTTCTAGAAAATTAATTTTTTGGCAACTCTGATAGTGGGAATGTAAATTTATTACACAAATGATTTATCAGAAGAAAACTCATATGAGTTATTTTGGCATTAGATTTGAGTCTATTTGAAAATAGAAGTCATAGGTGTTTTCAAATTTTTAAATGTTGTTTGAAAAATAAAAACTTAAAACAATTTCAACAATATAAATTAAAAACAATAAAAAATTTACAGTCAGAGAAAAAATCATACAGAAAAACATAAGAGAACTAGTCTGAAGTGCCTTTTAGCAAAAATGATATTACTCAAAGCAGATTTATCTTTCTTTATAATATCAATAGTGATTTTGATTGGTTGAAGAGTTCGAGCTAATTGTTTAATAATTTTAAATTCGCTACAGTGGATCGAAGAAACCTTTAAGTCAATACAAGCTGTTTTTATGCTACTCTCAAGCATAATAAAGTGCTGCAGCATATCTAAAAGACTACTCCATCTCATTTTGCAATCTAAGATTAACTTCAGCTCTTTATTATGTTCAATTTTAACATAATGTTGTAAGACTTCGTTTTTTGTTGGTGATTTTTGGAACATTCTAACAATTTTTCTAACCTAAAAAACTTACAAAAGAAATCCCGGGATTGGTAGCACTAATCCCGGGATTTTCGGGACTGCAAAAAGGCTCGAATCCCGGGATCCCGGAATCCCGGGACTGAAATCCCTAGTGTGTATCACAATATGAGGGGTATAGAAGCAAAGGCGACAATCTCCATTTTTTTTCTGAGCGTATCTCTTAGTGTTTGACGACAAAGCATCATCAAATGCAAGAAGATGGTACGATCAAAGAGGTACAGAATCAAAGACGACACTCTCTTCTTTGATCATGGACATGTTTGATAGTGAAATCTAGTTGCATTTGATGGTAGCTTGTGATCAAACACTAAGAGATACGTTCAGAAAAAAAATTGAGATTGTCGCCTTTACTTCTATACCCCTCATATCTTCTACACTACTCATTATGTACACTAGTTAACTAAAATAAAGAAATATAAAAAAAGTCACTATTTTTTCCAAAGCACTTTAACTAAACTCGAAAATCATGAAAAAAAATTTATGGATAGATTTTCGGGATATGAGTTTTTGAAAATTTTTTCCTATTTTTCAAAAGTGGCTTCACATTTTAAACCATATCTCAAATTAAAAGCGTATGTCTTAGTTGCACAAGATATTTAACTAAAGATAATTAAATTTTTAAAGTTTGCCTTATATACGTACATTATGTTTCAGACGGATTGGTAGTTTAAGTGGAATAACTCAAAATATATGAGAAAAGTCGTTTTTTATTGGAGAATGTTCGAAAATTATTTAAAAACTCAAAACATGTTAAGAAAAGTGCAAAGTCACGAAAGGTCAATTAGTTTGAAAAAAATGTTAAAAAGATGGAGCATTTTAAAAAATGTTAAATAACCAAAGAAATTTTGAGAAATCGACTGTCAAACTAAAAAGTATAGAATCTACTGGACTATTCCACATATAAAAGTTTAATTCAAATGTTGCTTCTCTAAAGATTTTGTTATAGGTCTAAGCCCAGAATATATATATTTTGTCCTTCCGTTTGTAGTGAACTGAGTCACTGTGACAAGAGAGCAGGAATAGGAAAATATGTATGGGACGCTCTTTGTCAAACGTAACAAAGCCCTGCCCAAAAATCATGCTGATGGCCGTAGAACCTCCAAATCAAGTATGCACTTCAAATATGCCATATACATATATATACTGACTGAGTTTATTGATGAGCAAACCAAGGCCAAGACCATAGCAGTAAATACTGACTCCGTTGATTTTCCGAATTCCACACCTTCTTCTCTCCAATTCATACAGCCAAACCTCAATTCTCATTGTCCGATTTTACGACCCCAAGACCATAGCAGTTTTGGTCTTGTTCTTGCACATTGAGTCTTGTTCTTGGTTTTAATATTGAGTCTTAGTCTTGGTCTCGGTCTTGGTTTTGAAAAGATTTCTAAAGATTGTTGAGTATTCCAAATTTCCAAACCTTATTTTTACAAAGCAGTTGGGTTTTTAAGTTGTCAAACTTCGAATTGAGATATGAATTTATGCTTGAAAGGCGCATGACACACCTATTAACTATAAGTTCGCAAGACTAAAAAGGAGTCTTGATATTGATGATCATCGTGAGCAAGACCAAGACCATAGCAGTCTTGGAGTTGGATGGATCGAATTCTTTCTTGAAAAATTATGTTGTTATATGAAAATACTTATTTTCTAGAAAAAAAGGTGGGAATTAATGAGTACGCAGTCGGGGAATGGGATCGTAAAATCGGACAATGGGAATGGAGGTCTGGCTACGCATTGGCAGACATATTTCCAGCGGAGAAGGTGTGGAATTCGGGAAATCAAAGGCGTCAGTATTTGCATGCATTTTTACGGACTACAAGTTATTGAAATGGTTCTATAAAATTGAACAACAATAGATAAACTAGTAAGGGTGTAACCTTTGACCTGGCCAAACATTAAATACCCTGCACTGCAGTATTTTGAAACGTTTGCTTATATGGGATGTGCCTCGCCCTCTTGTCCAATTTCTCCCAGTTTTTGCTCAGAGCTTGAATTTATGGTGTGTGAGTAAAATTTAGTTCGATTAAAATTTTATTCAACAATGTGTAAAATTCTCTCATAAATTAGAAGAAATTACTCACGAATGTGTAAAATTCTCTCAGTTTTCTTAAATATACCCAGTTTTTGAGTAAAAGTGCGACATACAATTTGATTTTGCAGGGGAAGGTAACCGGTTGTGGGCCGGGTTTCGTTTTTTGCCCGTAACTTGCATTCAAGTATACATTTTTCGGACTTGTAGGTACCAATGGAAAGCTAGAGGCAGTAGGTAACCAAAAAGAAACAATACTTTTATAATTTTTCAACAAAAAAATTTTTTTAACAAATTTTGTAAAGAGCTTGTTTTTGGACAAAAAAAATTTCATAACCGGTTGTGGGTCACCCTGAAAAATCCACTTCAAATGCAAAATTATGAAAAAAAAAACTAGTAAAGAAATATGTATTATCAAAATTTATTTATCAATGAAGCCTCTAGTGGCGAAAAAACATCAAGAAGATGTGGCTTTTTCAAGTCATCGGATTCGCAAATTTTTGCATGTATATTAGCTCATTTTTATAGTCTAATTTATAACCTTTATTGACTATTTAGGACTGCTGATTCCGAATCTAGCAATCGATTTTTTCAATCATGTCTGAGATCCAACTGTTATCCTTGGTTCAAAGTGTAGAAAACTCTATTTTCAGACGCATGGCGTACACCAAGAAGTAGTGTAGTTCACTTTTGACAAGGACATCAAGACACTAAGCTTCGTCGTTAAACTATGTTTTTAACTTTTTCAATTGGATCATTACTTTCCGAGATATCTTCCATTAAAGTAAAGGTATTTCAACTACATACAAATTAAATGTAGTCCTTTATATGAATTTAGAATACCTTTACTGCAAAGGAAAATGTCTCGAAAAGTAATGATCTAAAAGTTAAAGGTATAGTTTAATTAGAAAGCTTATACGATGCTGTTGTCTGAAAATACATTTTTATACACTTTAAGCCCAGGAGATCTCGGATCTCATATGGAACCCAGATTCAGAATAAGTGATCCTAAATTAGTCAAAAAAAGTTATAGAGATCAAATTCAGATTTTTGTGTTGCACAGTATAATTATTTTAAAACTATTATAATATATATTATTAACATTTTACTATCTTTAGGTGGCAGCTCTAGTTAGGTATTAATCTTTCGTATAATGTAACGCAAGCAAAATAAAAACGTCAATAAATAAATAGGATCTCTGACGCCAAAATAATTGATTTCTTTTGTTTTTGGATGTCGCATGTCAATGTAAACGCTCGTTCACATTGGAGCGTAACAGCATGTCGAGTTGTTGCGCTTTAACTTAAAGTTTTCGGGGAAAACATCAATTTATGTCTGTTGCTTCTTTAACATGTTATCGAAATTAAAAAGAAATTGTTTCTATGGAACTTTAGGTGATATTCCTTATAAGCAAATGATACAAACTTTAAATGATAGAAAATATGTTTGTAACTATACCTATGCAAGTAATGGAATAATCAATCTCTTTTTTATTAAACTGTTTATTAAAGTACTCGTAGTAAGCATAAGTAAACTTACGCTTTTTTTAAAATCGTTTGTGAAAAATTCGTATTTTATCCTATTTGTATAGATAAGGACTATATTATCGTACATGGTGCCAAGTTAAAATTTAAACAACCTCAATATTTAAGCAGATATGCAAATCCGAGAGCTGAATGAATTTAATATATTCATTGAACTACTTATAAGCTGATGATGACACAAATGAGGCAACAAATAGAAAAAGAAATATGTAGATTTGCCTCGAAAATTCTGATATAAAAGATTGGTACGATGTTATTGACGTAAAATTGTTTAATGTGATCATAAAAGAATCATAATTATAAATTTAATTATATTTATTTGTGTTAGGATGCACTTTAGGTCGAAAGGTACACTTTTCTGCCCAAAACCCAATTTATACAAGTGGGGTTTCATTTGTACTAGTTAAGTGATCTGA
This sequence comes from Calliopum simillimum, assembly GCA_951812925.1. Lineage (NCBI taxonomy): Eukaryota > Metazoa > Arthropoda > Insecta > Diptera > Lauxaniidae > Calliopum > Calliopum simillimum. The sequence goes on along the minus strand of OX638368.1, from coordinate 99,339,287 downwards.
AAAATGTAAACCCCAAAATTGTAGTTGATCATCTCCGCGAAATATCGCAAAAATACATATCCCATATAAAATTTTAAATGAAGAAAAAAAATACAGTACAAACAAATATGAAAATAGTAACATTTAATGTATTTTGCAATGTTGAATCCGAATCCGGCCTTAAAATTGCTGTATCTTTTACGGTTTTTGAGATATCTTAGCCTAAACAAGGAAAAAATACCGTTTTTGCTATATTTTGAAGCTTTCAAAAAATAACAGAAAACAAAATTTAATAGAATATTACATATAAAAAATTCCTACAACTAAAAGTTAAAATTTTGTTCAGTTGAACTAATGTAAAAATGGCAGCATCTTTTCACTGGTCACGTTTATAAAAGTCAAAAAAAAAAAAAAAAAAACTTGGCAACAACTCAATCCTCCACATTCATACATATATAAAATTGTATCTGCATAAGAATAAATTTCAATTCAAACTGCATCTATTTTATAGTTTTTAATGCCTTAAATTATTTTAAAGTGTCATAAAATAAAAAAAAAAGTATTTAAGAATTATTGTATTGTTTAATAGCTTAATACAGCGCTTGTATAGGACTTTGAATAAATCATTATACTCGAACAAATGCCCGCGGGAAATTTTAATTTTGCTATGTGGGACTTGAAAGTTCAAATTAGGGTTATTTTATTCTTTATTCTGTGGTAGTAATCATTAAAATTCAAAATATCAATGTGAAGTCTATTGGAAAATTTGCTCATATAAAGTTGCATTCATTGAACCAATTACACTAGCTTACAAATGATTAAAATTTTTTTTCCTTATAAATGCCATTATTAATTTTATATTTAAAATTGGCTGCTGATTCCGAAAATCGCATTATGATTTTTTTTCGTGTCGTTTTCGAGATATCGGCCATTTTCGGACCTAAATGTGGGGGGGTCAAAATGACCCACTTGTAAGGGTCTTAGAGGGTTAAAATTTTCAACAAAAATATTCCTCGTAATATCCTGCATAAGTTTACTGCACACATAATACACCTCAAAAGTAAGGATCATATAGTTAAATTCATCGATTTAACACAAGAATGCGCTATTTTGGTATTTTTCAAATACAGTGGATTAAAAACTTAAAAAATCGATTAAAAAAAAATCTGACGTGCTGGAGAAAAACGACGAGACACGGGTATTTTTTTTAACGCCTACTTTAAGAATTTTTTGGATTTTCTCATGTGTTTTACAAAAGGTTTTAATTATCGAACAGTTTATTACAAAAAAAAGAAAAAAATAGGGAAAAACGCATTTTGGTAAATTTTCAATGAATTGTATACAACTTTTGCATTTTGCCATCGATTTTTTTGAGTGGTATCTTATTTTCTTCACAAATATATAGTCTATAATACAAAAAAAAAAAATTATAAAAAAGTTATTTCTTCTTGTATAAATCTGCAGTTGATTTTGATTTTTTTTTAATTTTTTCGAAAAAAAAAAATGTTTTTTTAAAAATCAATTTATTTCGCCGAAACTAACAAACCAACCAAAAAGTAGGTAGTTTAATTACCTTTAATATGACATAGAAAACGTTTGAATACAAACATTGGTTCTTGAGATATTTGTATTTAAATGGAACTATCTTTTTTTTTGGTCCGAAAACCGAAAATGACCGATATCTCGAAAACGACACAAAATAAAAAAAAAAATAATGCAATTTTCGGAATCAGCAGCCCATTTTACATATAAAATGAATAATGGCATTCCCTGGGGAAAAAATTTTTACTCATTTGTTGAGTAGTGTTATTAGTTAGAACTATCCTAAAAAATATTTTGAGATCTTTTTGCCAAACATAGGTCTTTATAAGTTACAATAAATAAAAAGTCAACCGTAAAAAATCGAGACCGAATTATTTTTGAAAGTCCTTACATAAATTTTGAAAATTAGCACCTGGTAGGGATGGCCAATTCTGGCTGTAACCGCATCATTTATTGGTTAAAAATTCAAACAAACATAGTTATTCGAATAACAATTACACAAAAGGTGAACAAGAGGACGAGGCATCCCAAGAGGAAAAATATTCTAGCGCTTCTGATCCAAGCACTTCGAAAGTGCTTGTCCCCAAAGAAATTTAGAAGCACTTTCACAATGATTTTTTATAAGGCTGCAGTAAGAACAACATGGGTTCGAACCTATTTTTTTTTTTTCCTTTATTTTATTTTTTTATTAAAATATTTTTCATTCAACCTCTTTTATTTCACTTTTCTATTTTCTTTTCTCTTTTTAATTTACTCTTGTTTAATTGAATTGAAATTGATTACACAATGATTCCATGTAAGGCTGCTGTAAGAACAACGTGAGTTCGAACCCAGCCCGGGTGATTTTTTTCTCCTTTTTTTTTTTTTTTTTTTTTTTGCTTTTTTTTTAATTAAAATATTTTTAACTCAACCTTTTTTTATTTCACTTTTCTATTTTTCTTTCTCTTATTTATTTACTTTTGTTTAATTGAATTGAAACTAATTATACAATGATTCTATGTAAGGCTGTAGGAGCATTCGAATGTCAAATTCTGTTTCGACAACATTTGCTTAATATACAAATTTAATACCTCTTAATATCATCGGGCACTGGTGTAGCGGCCTAAAGAGTTGGTAAATGTTAGTAAAAAATAATCTGTTTCTATCTATCGCACGGACGGTCGTGGATTCAAATCCTGGTGCGGCCAGTTTTTTTATTTTTTTTTAATTTAATTGAAAAAACGCTTACAGCAGCATTACAAATAAGCGCTTCAAAAGGCCTTTTGCAGAATGGCTGCTGTAAGTTTAAGCGCGCTTACATCCTATGACATGCAATGTTAAAAAGAACGAATAATTCTTACGGAGCGGAAGCGCTTATTGGTGAAAAAGATGCACTTCAGAATGGTTTTTGAAGCACTTCTTTTCCCCTTGGGATCGTAAATTGTTTAGAAAATTGTGTTTGTAAGAAGGTACCACGCTCTCTTGCCCTAATTTGTAAAGTTTTTTGTCAGAACTTTAAAGTTGAAAGATTTTGCATGGCAGCAAAATATCATAATAAATATAAGTAAAAGCAATATTTGTATCTTCATTTAATATGTCTGATCTAGGTATTTCTTTTGAATATTTCTAAAATAAGCTGATAAATTACGAAAGCTATAATAAATTAATGTAAATACATACTAGTATGTATGTGTCCACAAAACGAACTATTTTACATTGAATATTACAGAAATGTAATTTATTTGAATTAAAGAAAATTTATTCGCTAAAAACTTTGCAATTTCACCCCCATTATTTTTATAATATAAAATAAATTATATATTCCGGCAAGTAGGATTATAACAAATAGTGTAGCTTATAGCTTTTAGTGTAAAGCTTTCGTCATTAGAATCCACAAATTGTCTGACAAACATACACAAAAGAAAACACCACCAAAATGAGCCGATAATTTTGCCTCTTCCTCGAACCATAATGATAATTATAGTAATTCGCTTAAGCACATAATAATAACTTTAACAACGCTCAGTTCTTTTGTATATTATTTAAGGACTTTTTTCTTCATTCTAAGTCGTATGTGAAGATATTTATAAAGAAAGAGCAGCAGAAGCAACAGCAACAACAAAAATATAATGTTTTATTACTTTTATGGTATTTGGGTTTTTCCTTATTCTTTTTGCGGCACTAGACTAAATATATCCATTTCATTCAACGAATGATGCAAATAATTTATATCAAAACATTACTTATTATTATACATATATATGTGACCCCTATCGTGGCGGGTGGCATTTTTAAAAATTTTTTTCTTATTAGTGTATGAGATCACACCTCCGAGGAAGATAGGGACAACCTCGACTTGGAGTCACTGAAGATTTTTTGATTAGGTTTTGTTCGTTTACCTCTCTTGAGTTGGTAACTGTGAAAACGAAAATCCTGACTCGTCCTTCTTGCAATTAATCTGAGTTTAAGTCCTTTTTTACGAGGCAAGTTTGAATTGCTAATATTATAGTGACCTCGAAGTCTTGGAAGTGAAATTTTTTTGATGAGGTTTTGTTCGTTTATTTGCTCAGAGTCGGAAAATAAGAAAATTTAATTCGAATAGTTCCTTACTGCGAATAAGCCGAGCTTAAGCGCCTTTTTTCTTTGTATGTTTAAACTATTAATATTAAATCGACCTCGAAATACTGGCAGTGAAAGCTTTTGATGAGGATTTGTTCAATAAATTTGCTTGAGTGGGATAAGGTGAAAAAATGAATCAAAACAACTCCTCCTTGGGCAGAAATCGGCTTTAAGCACCTTTTTTGCCCTTAAATTTTGAATAAAACATACTACTTTTAACTCGCAATAACTAAGCCAACAGTCGTTTTTTTTTCAGATGTGTATATGGAGAAATGTTTATGGTACATACATATAAATATTTTCATCAAATGTTTTAGAAAACCAATGCTTTATTGAATAATAAATCATCGCAAAATCCTATGTTTTCTCAGAAAAATTTTTATATTTTTTATATTAAATTCATAAATTAGTTTGCTTTTGTAGACATGTACAGCACTTATCACTTGGATATCATTATCATCGCGATTGTCAGATACTTTATAACTAGTTCATATTGACAGAAAGTCGAAATACACTGATCCAAAAGCCTCTTCGCTATAAAAAATATAAAAATTTTTCTGACAAAACATAGGATTTTGCGCTGATTTATCATTCAATAAAGCATTGGTTTTCTAAAACATTTGATGAAAATATTTATATGTATGTACCATGAACATATTCTCCATATAACCAGCTGAAAAATAACGACTGTGAGCTTAGTTATTGCGAGTTAAAAGTAGTATGTTTTATTCAAAATTTAAGGGCAAAAAGGGTGCTTAAAGCCGATTTCTGCCCAAGGAGGAGTTGTTTTGATTCATTTTTTCACCTTATCCTACACAAGCAAACTCATTGAACAAATCCTCATCAAAAGCTTTCACTGCCAGTATTTCGAGGTCGATTTAATATTAATAGTTTAAACATACAAAGAAAAAAGGCGCTTAAGATCGGCTTATTCGCAATAAGGAACTATTCCGATTTAATTTTCTTATTTTCCGACTCTGAGCAAATAAACGAACAAATCCTCATCAAAAGAATTTCACTTCCAAGACTTCGAGGTCACTATAATATTAGCAATTCAAACTTGCCTCGTAAAAAAGGACTTAAACTCAGTTTAGTTTCAAGAAGGACGAGTCGGGATTTTCGTTTTCACAGTTACCAACTCAGGAGAGGTAAACGAACAAAACCTCATCAAAAAATCTTCAGTGACTCCAAGTCGAGGTTGTCCCTATCTTCCCGGGAGGTGTGAGATGTGATGTTGATTTAATATCCTTTTTATACCCTACACCCAGCGTATATTCACTTTGTCCTTCCGTTTGTAACGCAGAGAAGGAGGCGTGGCAGGTATGAAAAGTATATATATTCTTGATCAGCGTCACCTCCTGAGTCGATATAGCCATGTCCGTCTGTCTGGCTGGTTGGCTGGGTGGCTGGCTGGCTGGCTGGCTGGGTGTGTGTGGAAATACATTTTTTGGGAAAACTGAGCAACATAATTCAATAAAATTCGGTATTCTGCCTCCGTCGTAAAAGTTAGCTTGGGGAATGGAAAATGAGCGAAATCGATCAACGGACACGCCTACCGCCCATACAACAAATATATTCAAAATGCAATAATAAGAGCATTATTTGCAATAACAGAAGCAAAATACACATAAATACTAGGAAAAGTAAGTATAAGATCTGAGCAAAAACTAGGCGAATTTGGACTGGAGGGCGTGGCACCTCCCATATAAGCGAAAGTTTCAAATTGCTATACTGAAAGATTTTTTTAAGAAAACCTAACCGAATTTTACTCAAACACTCAGAACAGTAAATGCAAGCTCTACGCAAAATTAAGGTACCTAAGCTCGGAGGCGAGGGCGTGGCACTTCATATATAAGCAATTTGTTTTAATACTCTCCAATAATATGTTTACTTGAAATGCAGTGTAGGGTATTTAGTTTTTGGCCTGGCCACCCTTACTAGTTGTAAGTAGAATAATGTTTCTCCAAAACAATTGCATTATGACCCAGAACAATAAAAAAAAATTTTACCAGATGTATGATTAAAAAAAGTTTTAGCAGATGTGTGATAAATAATTGAGCGCAACTTATGTTATGACCTTTCTTACTTTATTTCTCTATTGGCTTATGCAAATTTTATCTATCTATTGGAATTAAATAAATAAATAAAAGTTGGAAAAGTTTAAATATTTTCAATAAAAAAAAAAGCCTTTCATTAAAAAATTTAATAGACTCTGCTAATAAAATCTCAGTTTTCTGAAAACTATAGTAACTGAGTTATATCCTTTTACAAAAGTCAAAGGAAGAGTTACAATAGTAAAAGAATGTCACACAACTGAGTTATAATGTCAATGTTTTTGACGTACTGCAAGTTACAAAGAATTTGTTAAAAGTCTAATGAAAGCTTGTCGGAGCAAAACCTTGGCTTATGCGCATAGGATCCTTTCGAAATATGATACTTTTGAATTTTTTATGATATTGTAGATCATTCAATGCAGAATAGACTAAAATAAACGTAATAGTTTGAATTCCTTGCCATTTTTTATTGACCCTTAGTGAAATTTTCCGTACAATATTTTTTCAGAAAAACTTAACCTTTTCTTTCCTCTTTATATGGGTCTTTTCATAAAAATTTTGTACGAAAAATTTGACTAAGGGTGGCCAAAAATCGTTTCCTTTAAACCAGTCCATCTACTTATCTTTTAATGGGAAGGGATGAAGCAAGCATTTTTAATAGCACCGGCACGCAAAATAAATAAAGTGGTCCAGACACATCTTTCCATATGTATTTTGGTGCGCTGAATCAGCATTGCTCATATACCCTTGCTTGAAGTTGTAAAAAACGCTGTTTCCAGGCTTTTGGCGTAGTTCCAGGAAAAGGTATAGTTTCATTTTTTTTTCAATGACAACGCATAGCCATAATTGTTCAAAGGTAGACAACTCGGAAATTAAGAGTCCAATCGGAAAAGTTTGAATGTATTGTTTGATAAGGAAGATGGCTATTCGATGTCATGAACTTTTTCCTGAAACTGCGCCATAAGTCTGAAAACAACACTTTCTACAACTTCAAGCAAGGATATCTCTAGATTTTGACCTCGGATTTGGATCCACTGCATATGAATATCCGTAGATGTGTCTGGTCAAATGTACAGACTACTCTATTTATTTTGCGCACCGGTGCACCGACGCCGCGGCGGTGTAGTTAAAAGTTATAATTTCGAACAAAGTAAGATGTATAAATAAAGTTTGTAACAACCACTATTTTTAATCAATTTCAATGGATGATGGAAAAAATTAGAAAAAATTTGCATATTTCAACTTTCCTCTAAAATATCTCTACAAATTTCACATTGTAGAGTAGAACGGGGTAATGTCGTGCAGGGGGAAATGTCGTGCACTGGCTGTTTTAGCCCAAAGAATTGAATGATTTACCAACTGTTTGTAAGGTAGGGACCTGCTGACCTACTGAGCTTATGCATATAATACTAGCAATTTTCACCAGTTCGTCTCTACAGAGTAACCTTTTTTTCAAAACGCACGCTTTCGGGACGATAAAAGTGTTTTTTCATCGGGTCAGAAAAATAATTTTCCTTGCGGGAAAATATATCAGGTAAGTGTTTTCTGAAACGAAATATCCTGCCAAAGAAAAGAAGTATTTGGTTTTCGAAAAATTTTGGGCTTCACCGAGTTATCGAAGTTGACCTTTAAAACGACCATTGGGGTAATGTCGTGCACATTTTTTTCTTCACTTACACAAACACAATTTCTCGCTACACAAATGTTGTTACACATGGATGTTACCAACGAAATTATCTTTTGATCGGATGCTTACCCGTCGTATTCGCTTGAGATGTACGGCTTAACGAGCATGTCAAAGTTGAGTGCACGACATTGCCCCGTTCTACTCTACTAAACGGCAGTATATATTTTTAATCAGGGTCCGGCACTCGAAGTGTAACCAACTTCAGACCGTTCGCGCAGTTGACGCAGTGGCTTCAGCTGTCTAAAAATTTTGCTAAACAACAGTTCGGAGTGTTGTTTACAAGCAAACATAAGCAAAAAAGTGATCGGGGAAGATGGATTTCAAACGTAATAGTGTGATTGCTATATATTTAGCTGGAAAATCACAACCAGCGATTGTTCGTGAGCTGAAACACCTTAATGTGAATAAAGTTTTTATTTATCGCACAATAACTCGTTACAATAATGCTGGTAGGAATGCAAAACGTCATGGTCATCAAAAGACTGCAACGTCACGTGAGATGGTTCAAAAAGTGAAAAAGCAACTTGAGAGAAATCTCCGACGAAGTGCTAATCAAATGGCAAAATAACTGAAAATATCCAACCGTAGCATCCGACGCATACTGAAAATTGAGCTCAAGATCAAGCCTTACAAGATCCAAAAAGCGCATGATCTCACACCGAAGCAGCAACAAGTTAGACTTCAGAGAGCGAAGGAGTTGCTTCGCTTGGCCGAAAGCGGTCAATTTCCGAACAATGTGTTTTCTGACGAAAAACCAATTGAATTTGAGAATCGATTGACCGCCGCTGTAACCGCAGATGGGTGCTCTCCAATCGTTTTCATCGAGCCTGGCGTCAAGGTAAATGCGAAATATTATCGGGAAAGTATTCTGGAGGCTGAAGCCGTGAGCAGACAAACATTTCAGGGGCAGACCATGGACGTTTTAACAGGACTCGGCACCGTCTCACAAAGCTCGAGTGAATCAAGAATGGCTGGGAACCAACGTTTCGAACTTCATTACGACCACATAATGGCTCTCGAATTCACCAGACGCGAATCCAATGGATAATTCTCTCTGGGCCATTTTGAAGAGAAAGGTCCGAACTAAAATATACACCAGTCTTGAAGCGCTGAAGACAGCCATTGTTCGCGTGTGTGTCAAAATTCCGGCAAGTCACATTCGGGCAGCTTGCGATTCGTTTTTGGACCGTTTCAAGGCCATAGTCAAGGTAAATGTGGTTATAACGAGCAAAAGTGAATTGATTCTGAATTTTGTACTATTTTCACATATTCGGTACTTTAAAATAAATAAAAATAATATTCCAAACTGAATTTTGTGGCTTTTTTAATTGGTTATACTTTGAGTGTCGGACCCTGTACTTTCTATAGCCGTAAAAGAAATCGAAATCGGTTAAGAGCTATATTTTTAAAAGCGCAAAGTCAATCAAAAATGGTTTTTTAAGGGTTACTTAAGATTTCGAAGGTGCATTACAATTTTTAGATATAGGTGTGATAAGTACTCAACCAGACCTATTATATCTAGAAGGTTTGATGCAAAGTTTAAAACCACTATAGCACTGTGTTATTAGCGGCCATTTTTATGGGAAATCTTATTGTTGACATGCATTTTTCTCTAGAAGTAATCGTAAGAGAGATATTGGGGGTTATCGTGAATAAATATTCCCGGGGAATTTTCTCAGACTGCCATGCATTCTCTATTGCAGTTTAAGAAAATTCCCCGGGAATCTTGATTCACGATAACCCCCATTGTTTGAAACTGCTTTTAGGCGCCATTTTTCAGATATGGTGGCGCTAACGCCAAGGATACGAGGTGACAAAATTGAAATTCGGAAAGAGCACATTGAAATCCATAAAAGTTACCCAAAAACTTTCGAGGTTAAACTACCAAATGACTGTATTACAATACAAGTATGTAGTACTTATCAAATTTCAGAATCCATTCCTACCACTAATGCACAAAATAAAAAGTTGTAGTATGAACACCACCAACATAGTGGGATGGCGAGTGAGATAATTTTCTTTTAAGTTTACTCATATCACTTTTACCATAAGCTCACTTTTGGTGTCAAATCGGATTAGAATTTGGGTAGTTTATGCAAATACTTGATCGATGTGTATGAAATATCAAATGCCATTAGAAAGGTGCAAATGCATGAAAGGATTTAATTTAAATACTCTCGATATAAAACTTTGTTTGCTCAATGGATTAAAAGCTTAGGTACGGCATTGTGGTTGAAAATTTCAAAAAGAAATGCATACGAGTAGATAGATAGATACATGATGCATGGGTGAGACTCTTCCAAATTTAAAAAACCATGAAAAACCACAAAAACTACACAAAAAGATGTAAAAAGACATCGAATAAAAGGTAACAGATGCACGTGTAAGTTCAGTGGGGACCACATCAATCATTTGTGTTTGCATAATGTAAAGAAAAAAGAAAAAAAAAAAAATCAGTGAATAAAAATCAAAAAAATTTCTTTCTCATGAAATACCCTGCTCTAAAATTTATGGGTTTCATAATTCCTTGCGTCAGTGTATAGAATGCTGCAGCTGCGTCACACAAATCAGGATTAAATGAAGTGGGGTTAACAATGTTTTGCTATCAAGAAGGTCAAAACATTTTGTCGCTGGTTTAAACTATTTCTGATAGCATTGTGGGTCAATGTCGCAATAGCTTTAACCCTTTGTTGAACTAGGTATTTTACAATATTCTCTGTTTGTTGCATTTGAATTATATTAGTATAGACTGATTGAAAAAAAAAAAAAAAAACGATTTTTACCCCGAAAAATCTGAAAATATGCCAAAAAAGTGAGCTAAAAATTTGTCAAACTTTTTGAAGGTCAATTACAGGTCCCTCATCGCTGTCTAATCATTAGACTCTAATGCATAATCTCAGCGTGATACAGTTTTTATTTCGATCTCAAAAATGCTTGGAATGAGTTGGGTGAAATTTACAGCCCAATTCTAAATATTCACTCGGATTTTTTCCCTGTGGATTTTATTTTTTCGAGAAAAAAATCCTCCTATTATAAACTCACTGGAAAAGCAAAATTCGGAAAGAGAGTTTCGAATTTTCGAAATCTTTGTAAGTGGAAAACAGAATTTGCCAACTGCTTTTCTGTATTACTTTGGACCTTATTTTCACAGATTTGTAAAATATTACAGGCTAAATAAGCCCTGTGTTCCTTTATTTGATGCCTACTTTTTCCACCGAGTATTTTTACTCCCTTTCGAAGTTTATTTGGAATAGGAGGAAAGGGAAACATTAACTGTTAAACTGATTTTCAGACTTGTTTTACAAAAAAAATATTCTTGGGTCACCCTAGCTTTTCAGAGAAAAAACTTTTATAGAAAGGTTCAGAACTTTGCGAAACTTTTTTTAACCATATAAGTTCAATGCACTCTTAGAAAACTCATACAATTAGCTAAAAGTTTGATATAGTAGTGTTTTCTGTAAAACGCTAGGATGACCCAAGAAATTTATTTATTTATTTTTTTTTTATATATAACAAGTGAGAAAATCAGTTTTAACCCTATAACTCCTCAAGGGTACATTTTAGACACCTCTGCTGAAATTTTTTCCTAGTCTAGGCCTCTTCTTTCACTTCGCAGAAACTTTGTAACCTTATGCAATACGTCCCATATATACTATCCTATACCTATCACTCCTAGTTTTCTGCGTTACAAGCGGATGAACAAGGTGAATATACCCTAAGTGTAGGCTATAGGAAAACATCGGACTTTAAGAAATTGCACTCAAATCCAAAATATGTGGATACTGATGTGTAGACTTAATCGCTTATGGAATAACTCTAAATAAAACTAGTACATAAGAGTGTAACCTTTGGCCTGGCCTAACATTAAATACCCAACACTGCAGTTTTTTTAAAATTTTGCTTAGGTGGGAGGTGCCACGCCCATTTATACGAGTTCACCCAGTTTATGCTCAGTGCTTGCATTTATAATTCTTAGTGTCTGAGTGAAATTCGGTTGACTTATCTCAAAAAACCTTTTCAGTAAAGTGTTTTAAAGCTTTTGTATATAAGTATGTATGTGAGGTGCCACGCCTTCTTGTCCGAGTTTGTCTAGTTTTATATCAGAGCGTGCATATGTAGTTCTTAGTATTTGAGTGAAATTTAGTTGAATTATCTAAAAAAACTTTTTGAGTTTAGCGTTTTGAAACTATGCTTATATCGGAGGTGCCACGCCCTCTTGTCCGAGTTCCTAAGATTTTTCCTCAGAGCTTGCGTTTATAGTTCTAAGTGTCTGAGTGAAATTAAGTTGGGTTGTCTCGAAAAGTGTTTTCAGTATGGCGTTTTGAAACTTTTGCTTATGTGAGAGGTGCCACGCCTTTTTGTCCGAGTTCACCCAGTATTTGCTCAGAGCTTGCATTTATAGTCCTTAGTGTTTGAGTGAAATGTAGTTGGATTATCTCAAAAAACTCTTTCAGTATGGTGTTTTGAAACTTTTGTTTATATGGGAGGTGACACGCCCTCTTTTCCGAATTTGCTTAGTTTTCGCCCAGAGCTTGCGCTAACCATTTCTAGTATTAATGTGTATTGTGGTTGCATTTTCGTGAAAAATGCTCCTAAAGTTGCATTTTGAATATATTTTTTGTATGTGCGGTAGGCGTGTCCATTGACCGATTTTGCTCATTTTCAATCACTCGAGCTTACTTTTAACTCTTGCTTAGTTTTCCGAAAAACTGAATTTCCACACACAGCCAGCCAGCCAGACAGATAGACATACGGACATGGCTTTATCGACCTTCAAAATGCAACTACTACGAATTGTAAGTGCAAGCTTTCAGCTAAATTTGGTCAAATTCGGACAAGAGGGCGTGACACCTCCCATATAAGCAAAATTTTCAAAATACTGTTGTGTAGGGTATTAAATGTTTGACCAGGCCAAAGGTAACACCCTTACTAGTTATAATTAAAACTGGATTTTAAAGGAAAAAAAAGATCTTCAAATTGCCATATCAGGATATATGCCTCGGTATATCTTTGTCTTTCTATTCAACTTCAAAAATCTCGAAAAACTGAATGTTTTGGTTTGATATTCTTGAAATCCAGAAGCGATAGAGGCATTCTATTACTGGAATCAAATTCAGCATCGGAAACTACATTGAAAATGAGTCAAACCTCTAAATTGATTCAAAAACAATGTGAACATCATTATATATCCGAAATTCAGCCCGGAAATTCAAATAGCCTCTTAACCTCTTTTAGATTTGTGTGAGTTATCGTAGAATTTATTAGTAAATTTTTTTTTTTTGAATCAGTCTAACTTATGAGGGCATAAAAGGCAAATTCCTTCTTTTGAAATAAATATTTTACAATTCCGCCAAACCATTTTTGGTCTGTTATCTTTCCTACTTCATACTTGCTGACAGTTTTCTTTATTTCTTTTTTATTTCCTTCTAACTTACCTTTGCCACATTTATCAATGTGATTTGTGACTGGCAAATCCTCAGTGCATTGGCAGGATTTTTTCTTTGGGTCACATATCGATCCGGGAAATCCACACTCGAGCGTATTGTCGCATTTGTCGCCAAATTTCTTTTGACCTCGACTGGCATAATCTGTAAATAAAAAAGCAGAAAAAAAAAATGCACAAGAATGAATACGACATCAGAGAGGTATACAACGTATGGGGAAAAAATGAACTTTGCTCACGCAGCAGAACGATACATGTGAGCATAGATAATCCAATGTTTGTATGAATACTAAGTATGAGAAGGGGCTTTATTGTCCTGTGCCGTTGGCAAATTGCCAATAACAATGTGCAGTGTGTATGTTTGTGTGTCAAGCTTAAAGAATTCAAAGGGCAGCGGAAGATTTAAGCAACAAAATAGCATTACGAATAAGAATATATGGGATTTTTTTTATTTATAAAATGCCATTCAAAATTTTAATGTCGTTTTTGCATAATCTTTCCTTACGAAATTCTAAGGCAAAATCAACTTTTATTATATATTTGATTTTTTTCGCTCAAAATATAATCAATTTATGTTGATGATTTAATTTGATTTGTGTATTCAAGACTTAGGGTACTCAAGCAACATACTCTCATTGAAAATATATTTTTATTTAAACAGATGCAAAATTGACCTTAATTATTTGCAAAAAAATAACAAAAAGCTTCCCACTTTTCATTCTAATCGTATATTTTATTTTATAAATTTCCAAAGACTTGAAAATTAGCTCAAATCGTTTTAAAGTTGCTCTTCTTCTCTATTCAAATACTTATTTATGTGTTAAGTTGTTTTTCTAAAAAAAAAAAACAACCTAAAATGAAATTTAATTTCATAAATACCCATTGAAAATGAAGATGCCAACAGAAATCTGCAAAAAGCCGCTTTGAAACATTTTGCTTTTAACTTTTCTTTTTTGTTTTGCCTTTTGCCATGACGCTTTCAGGAAGTTTAATTAGCGAATGCCTTTTGGAAGTTTTCATATTGCAGGCGGGGGATAGGAATCAACCAACAACAACAACAAAAATAAAAATAAACAATTTAACGCTTCTATCCGTAGTAAATTTGGCAATTTAAGCTTTTTATCTTGTTTATGCTTTAAATTAATTAAACTTTGGCGGATGAAGAGCCTTTCCGGTTTTTTTTTTTATGAAATTTTGTTGTGTCTACGAGTGTTTACTCTGTAAAACTATTGAACTTATTTACATTTTACGTATTAAGTATTTAATAAATAATGATTTTGATCATAGAATTGTATCCAAGTTTAACATTTTTTGGCAAAATTTAACAGACAAACTTGTAAGATGTTTAGGCACAAGATAGAAGCATTTATGTTGTGATGGATGCAGTATACCTACTATTAATAAACCAACAGTTTTTAGGGAAAGGATAGTTATTTTAATTATTGTATCAGCGCTCTCTTCTTATGCATACAATTTTAAAAATAACGAAAAATTATATTTTTCTAACTACTTAGATTATCTGAAAATTCTGACGTGCTAGTAAGTATATTTCAGCTACTGGGTTTGAATTAAGCATTAAAGCATTCTTCTAAAATTACTATTCTTGTTTTGTGTTGTTGTTTTTTAATAATTTTAAGCAATAAAAATATACTTTTACTTGAGTAAAATCGAAAGAGCTTCACATTCTGTAAATCCTGATAGGTCAAATATTCTTCTCAATATTTTTTGAACCTTCAAATGGTATAGATTCTATACTATATACTTACAGAACAAACCCCCTGCTCACAGAATTTTGCAGAATTTTCGTAAAGCGAAAAGATGCTTGAGGAAGGTTGTGACCAAATTCGACATTATACAATATACGAACATACATATGTCTACATTGAAGACTCTCAAGTCGTGCTCTTTTATCGATTTTTTTTTTTTTAAATTTTAATGACCAAGGCAAAAGTCATCAGTTGCTAGATTATGTTTGTCATTATATGGGCAAAGTAGCAATGCCACATATAACCACGCAAGATGACGTCTCCCTTCGCTCATATCGCCCAGGCAAAGTAGATTTCTACAGCCAAGCTAAGACTAACTACTGTTTAATTTGTTCTATGTAGACTGATGAGTATAAAAATACTGCCAATGGCTTTTTCAAAGTTGGGTAGTTAAATAGCGCTATAGTGGTTCAAAGTTCGACAAATCGAGTATTGTAGAAAATCCGTTTTTTTGGGTTAAAAACTCAAATTATTTATACAGTGTGTCACAGAAGTATTTTGCATACATAAAATATTCAAAAATTCGAATTAATACTCAATATTTGGCCGTTACATTCTTGGAAAAGTAATATTTTTGTTATAAAGTTCGAGTCAATGGAATGTTAACTATGATACCACTTCATAAAAAATTTAAAATAATGCGTTCTAATCACTTAAAAAGCAAAGAAATGATTTATTCGTCTTTTTTATATGGTCACAAAATTATTTTGCTTTTTAGTAATATTTTACTTTAAGATTATTTATCAAGTAAAAGAAGCTTTTTTAATAATAACCATGGTAGCCATTATTTGAAGAGACATCATATAAACATCTTTGCGAGGATTCCATCCCTTTAGGACATTTTCAGTCGGTTTTTTTCCCATTTTTCTTGCAGTACTTGTTTGACAAAATTTTTTTGATAAAATATGGTATTTTCTGACCTTTCCACTAGATAAGGCCAAAAAATTTCTATTGGATTCGAAGAAGAATATCGCGGTGGTGTTTTAATCCCTTTGGTGTTTTACAGAAGTGTCCCAGGATGTGTATTTAGGGTCATTGTCTTTTGAAAATAAGAAGTCATCTTGTGGTAAACCCATTTTTTAAGTACTGGGTGCACATTTTTTTTGTGGAATTTGACCGATGTTCATGTCTATCCATATTGCCAACGATAAGTTTAAGTTTCCCCATTCCATAAGCCAAGAACAGCCCACTACACACCATCATGTAAAATTATTGCTCTTAAGTTATAAAAGTTAAGGGTTTTATTTGCTTTATGCCAGACCATGCGGCGTACATCGGATCCGAAAATATTATTTTTGCTTTCTAGTGGATCCAATAATACAATATTTGCTTGCCATCGGATCGATAGACGTCGTATGCTCTGACATAAGGCAAATAAAACCCTAAACTTTTATAACTTAAGAGCAATAATTTTACATGATGGTGTGTAGTGGGCTGTTCTTGGCTTATGGAATGGGGAAACTTAAACTTAACGGTGGCACTATGGGTAGACATGAATATCAGTCCCATTTTACAAAAAAAATTTGCACCCAGTACTTAAAAAATGGGCTTACCACAAGATGACTTCTTATTTTTAAAAGACAATGACCTTAAATACACATCCTGGGACACTTCTGTAAAACACCAAAGGGATTAAAACACCACCGCGATATTCTTCTTCGAATCCAATAGAAATTTTTTGGCCTTATCTAGTGGAAAGGTCAGAAAATACCATATTTTATCAAAAAAATTTTGTCAAACAAGTACTGCAAGAAAAATGGGAAAAAAAACCGACTGAAAATGTCCTAAAGGGATGGAATCCTCGCAAAGATGTTTATATGATGTCTCTTCAAATAATGGCTACCATGGTTATTATTAAAAAAGCTTCTTTTACTTGATAAATAATCTCAAAGTAAAATATTACTAAAAAGCAAAATACTTTTGTGACCTTATAAAAAAGATGAATAAATCATTTCTTTGCTTTTTAAGTGATTAGAACGCATTATTTTAAATTTTTTATGAAGTGGTATCATAGTTAACGTTCCATCGACTCGAACTTTATAAAAAAAATATTACTTTTCTATGGATGAAACGGCTAAAAATTGAGTATTAATTCAAATTTGTGAATATTTTTTGTATGCAAAATACATCTGTGACTCACTGTATGTACTTAATCTCTATTTCTCATTAATATAATAAAACAGGCCTGCAAATTTGCTACTTTTTCTTCGTCTCTTGATCTTTCAAGCCTTTAATGGTGGTTTGGGACCTCCTATTCAAAAATATGAACTTGGTTGGTTTCAAATTTATTATATTCAAATTTCTCAAAATTCTGACGTGATAGAGCAATTCTGTAATCGGATTTGGGCTTAGCAAAGTACATTGGAAATCCATCTCATCTTTTTAAATGGATTACCCTTGATGGTCTGTGCAGCATTTGAAAACTTATTAATTCAATCGTTTGTGTTTATGTATCAACCATAAAATACTCAACATATTTGTTTGGTGCTCCTCTTACGATCAAGATAATTGCTATGCAGATATGAAGTTTCATAACGCTACTAAAGTAAGTAGATATGGGTTTTTTTGTTTTTGGTATGTTTTCTTTGTATACCAAGTGCATCAAACTTTCATTCAATTACCCCCATTATCAAGACAAATCTGCCGGAGTGTCAGTCAAATATATGGTGTTAATATTGTTTCGATATTTTTGCTGGTATAGGCGTAGGAGCGACTCAAATTGACTTTCCAATTATTAAGTGTTTTTTTTTTTGGATGGGTGGTATAACCGTCCAATAGGTTCCATTTTTGTTGGAGCCCCAAAAACATATGGTTTTGATACGTCCAGTAGTATAGGAGTGGTAGTCTTGTGTATACATACAAAAAAGTCACTTAAGTAAAACTTAAATTACTGAAAATTGTGACGTGATGGAATTTTTTCACTAATTTTTTCGTAATCAGCACACTTAAGACTATAGAAATCCTTTTTTAAAATTAAGGGAGGAAAACCATTGTAGGACTGTGTAATGTCTTCTAAACAAAATAACAGTATGCTCCTATGGTTATTTTCTTAAAAATATTAAAACCATATCCTGTATAATTTCGCAGAAAATTATAGAAAACTGTTAAAAATTCCAAAAAATTTAAAATTGAGAGAAAATTGTACTAGGGTTCACCAAAGACAAGAAATGTTTTAAACTTATTCATTCATTCATCAAGAAAAACAGGAAACGTGGCACCCTATTTTGAAAGCAACTTTCGCATGCTTAAATTTTCATGCTAAATTGTGTACATATCACCATCTGATATCTTTGGGGCAAGGGTGTCAGCGTAGAACAAGAGTAAGCCATTTTTGGCTCGTCTACAACAGCAATAATATTCCAATATTTTTCTAATTTTTTGGAACTACAACATCCATGAAAAATTGTTTTTCTTTTTCTACACAACTAACATAAAATAACAAAAACGACTAACGATCACTTAATGCGAACTCACACAAAGGGGATGGGCACGTAGGACACTTAGAATTTGTAGGTAAGCGGAGGGAAGCAGTGCTTTTCGTTTCCCTCCCTTTGAGTTTGATTGCTTTGTGTACCAAAAAAACAATAAAAACTTTTTTTCATGGGTGTTGTTGTTCCGTGAAATTTGGAAAATATTGAAAAATTGCGTTTGTTGTAGGCATTGCCCAAAATCTACGCCGACTACGCACGCTCAGTGATTTTAACACCAAGGGGTCAGCTATCTAAAACTATTTTATAAACTTTTTATATAGTTTCCAGAATAACTGTATATATAGGCATAATGGTTTATTTTCCTAGTACAGAGTCAGAATAACACTTATAGATTCAAGTTTTTCTCTCAACGGTGTTTCTTCTCATCAAAAAACAATGTTTTATATAATAAAAGAAGTTGTTTCACTAAAACCGTTGTAACTTTTGAAATAAACGTTAGATCGGGTTTAATTTTTTACAGCTACTTTTTGAAAGTTTGTGCTTTTTAAAAAATAGTGTTTCTGTATTAATGACCCGAACTATCCAATGTCGGCGTGATCAGTTTTTTTATTCACTGAGAAAAGTTTAAAATAAACAATCAATAAGGAAAATTGAAAACCACCTCCTTTTTATTAAATTGTTAATTAAAATGCACTTAAGCATGCATGAAGTAAATTTGTACACCATTTTTTTTACTATATAAAAGAGCTCTGTTTTTTTTATTGATTCAATAAAAATAATTGTACTGAAAAAACAAATAAAGATCTGAATGAATGATTTCATTTTAAATCACCTTCCGTCGCCTTCCACAACAAGTTATTTGCATTATGCACACAACATGCTCATTCACAATAGTGGTAAAAATAAACCCCCAGTACCATCGTAGACCTGCACGTACAGGAAGAACGCATTGACCTATAAAACGTTTATATGGTGTATGCCATTTAACCATAGTGGGTCAGGCAGAACGATGCATATCAATTGCTTTACAATGAACGAGTTAAGGACTTAACAAGTATTTAACTTTTTAATGTAGAACATTTTTTTAACTTTTTTATTTTTAAACAAGAGTATAGGTAGGTAGTGTTCATAACTCATAGGAATTTATTTGGTGAATATTCGTCGCCTCGCAATACTACAATTTTATGACTCCTACTATGAAATTGACCGACTAACTGTGAAACTCTTTCCAAAGGTAGGTATTGCAAAGAAACGGAAAACTGTGGGCAGTTTGGTGCTTCCGCTCCCGACGGTAAGTTGTATTTGTAGTTTATTTTAAAAATATATTTCCGTTATTGCAAACGTTATCCATGAGCTATAAATGTTCACGGAAGCATAAAGGTGTGTCGCCGCGTTTATGTAAACTGTGTTCATGACTGACACCACCTGCATGTTCATTTCAAATGTCAATATTTGATTATAAAGATAAAAAGCGCAGCTTCGTTCAGATTTATTGCAGCAATATACGTAAATAGATTATACCTACTTGAATGTCTCGGTAAAATATCCTACATTTACAAATTAAAAAATAAATATTTTTTATTCCGAAAAATATGTATGTACACTAGGGTGGGCCAAATTGTATGGAGGAAATTTTATCGACCTCGGCTACCCCCCTATATGAAAGTTCATTCAATTCTATGAATATTTGCCCAAGGAACTATACCTCTGCGTTTAACTTTAGATCGGCGCATTTTTGATCGAAAATTGTACCTTTCATCAATATTTTTATACCCTACACCCAGGGTATATTCACTTTGTCCTTCCGTTTGTAACGCAGAGAAGGAGGCGTGGCAGATATAGAAAAGTGTATATATTCTTGATCAGCGTCACCTCCTGAGTCGATATAGCCATGTCCGTCTGTCTGGCTGGGTGGCTGGCTGGCTGGCTGGCTGGCTGTGTGTGGAAATACATTTTTTGGGAACACTAAGCAAGATAATTCAACAAAATTCGGTGCACAGCCTCCGTCGTCAAAGCTAGCTCGGGGGATTGAAAATGAGCGAAATCAGTCTACTGACACGCCTACCGCCCATACAAAAAATATATTCAAAATGCAATTTTTTGAGTATTTTTCTCGATAATACAACCAAAATGCACACAAATACTACGAAATGTAAATGCAAGCTCTGAGCAAAAACTGGGTGAATTCGGACAAGAGGGCGTGGCACCTCTCGTATAAGCGAAAGCTTCAAAACTCTATACTGAAGCGTTTTTTGAGATAATTGAACTAAATTTTCCTCAGACACTAAGAATTATAAATACAAGCTTTAAGCAAAAACTGGATAAAATCGAACAAGAGGGCATGGCACCTCCCATATAAGCAAAAGGTTCAAAACGTTATGTTGAAAACATTTTTTGAGATATTCCAACCAAATTTCACTCAAATGCTAAGAACTATAAATTCAAACTCTGGGTGAATTCGGACAAGAGGGCGTGGCACTTTCCATACAGGCAAAATTTCAAAATACTGCTGTGTAGGGTATTTAATGTTTGGCCAGGCCAAAAACACCCTTACTAGTTTTTTATTTTCATACTAAATTTTAAAAATTTTTATAAAGACAAAAGTAATGTTATTATATGATTTGGCTGGTATTCTGTCAGTAATCAATTAAATTGGGTTCTGTTTGCATAAAAAGTTTAATTGATGGTGTGGAATTGATGCTATATATTAAAAAAAATAGCCGATTATTATGACCGACTTTCAAAATAAACCATTCATATTTTTGGATGAATTTTTTCAAACAAAACACCAACCTAGGCTGAAAGTTCATTCAATTCTATGAATATTTGCCCAAGAAATCATACCTCTACGTTCAACTTTAGTTCGGCGCATTTTCGATTGAAAATTTTACTTTGCGTTTAATATTTATTTTCATTCTTGGTTTTCAAAATTCCTATAGAGACAAAAGTAATATCATGATATGTTTTGGCTGGTATTCTGTCAGTAATCAATAAAATTGGGTTCTGTTTTTACGAGAAGTTTACTTGATAGCGTGAAATTGGTTATATGTATTCCAAAAAATTATATCGGTCCAATTATATATATTTATTATAAACGATTCATATTTTTACATAGATTTTTCGTATATTGTTCTGTAAAATTAAAAAAAGCGGCTAATTTATATCCTAAAACTGCCACTAGATGTTGCCCTGGAAAAAAATGAGTGTCATATTCGGCAACCTAGCATCCAAATACATTTGGGTTGGTATTTCGATTGAAAAAATCCAGGTAAAAATATCAATCGTTTATAATAATTCGGTTATTTGACCGATATAATTTTTTGAAATAAATATAACCAATTCCACGCTATCAAGTAAACTTTTCGTAAAAACAAAACCCAATTTTATTGGTTACTGACAGAATACCAGCCAAAACATATCATGATATTACTTTTGTCTCTATAGGAATTTTGAAAATTAAGCATAAAAATAAATATTAAACGCAAGGTAAAATTTTCAATTGAAAATGCGCCGAACTAAAGTTGAATGTAGAGGTATGATTCCTTGGGCAAATATTCAAATCGGCCCACCCTAATGTACACGTATGTGACGAAATCTGACGCTACCTTGCCTTTAATAATTGCCTTATGGAATAGCAGTTTTCCTATTTGTTAGTTATTTCTTTTAATACTCACATTTGAATACCAAATAATTGTAGGGGAGTGGTCTGAGTTGTGACATGTTCCAGTTTTTGTGGCTACACCGAAGTGTACAGAGTCTGTACTACAGACGTATTGCTTATGCCAGTTTGAAAATCGATTGCGAAAACTTTTTTTTGATTTTTTTCAAAGTGCTATCTAAGTGTGTGAATTTATTCCAAAAAAGTGAGTGTAATGCATATTTATGTAGTGTTTTGTTTCTTTTCTACGATCCAATATTTGATTGTGTCGAAATATGATTGGAAATGTCGTTGTTTTTTTGACGACGATTTTTTTAGCACCTAAATGGCGTCATTATAACTTATTTTGCCTATTGAGGCCTTCTAAATGAATATAATCTCAACTTATTATGAAATTATTATTATTGTTATGGATGTTTTACTTCGAATTTTGCGCCTTTTATTCGGATATGTCGGATGGTTCACAACTCAGCTTCTTTTTTGGAAGTGCCAAAAATCATGTCCATTGAAAATTGACCGTAAAAAATTAAATTTTTATCAAAACGCTAATTTGTCTGCAACTTTCCAACGGTATCTGGAATGATTCGATGTCTTTATTCAGTGACAAGTTAGAGCCCATAAACAAAACGTAGCTCTCTCCCATACATAAAGATAGGTCGAATGTTTTTATCGGCATGGCTCAGTGAAAATCGCAAAGTTCTGATGATTTGAAGAAACTTTGTCAGCGAAAAAATATCTTTTTAGTCCAGTTTAACCCCCAGGAAATTAAAACTAGTAAAGGTGTAACTTTTTGACTGGCCAAATAATAAATACTCTGCACTGCAGTATTTTGAAAATTTTTCTTATATGGGAGGTGCCACGCCCTCTTGTCCGAGTTCGTCAAGTTTTAGCTTAGAGCGTGCATTTATAGCTTTTAGTATTTGAGTGAAATTTTGTTGGATTATCTCAAAAAACTCTTTCAGTATAGCATTTTAAAACATTTTTTTATATGGGAGGTGCCACGCTCCCTCTATTTTTATTGAGAGTTTGCATTTATAATTCTTATCTCAAAAACGCTTTCAGTATAGAGAATTTATCCAGTTTTTTCTCAGAGCTTGCGCTTATAATTCGTAGTAGTGTAGTGAAAAATTCTCCTAAAGTTGCATTTTGAATACATTTTTTGTATGGGGGTAGGAGTGTCCGTTGACTGATTTCGCTCATTTTCAATCCCACGAGCTAACTTTGACACTGGAGGCAGTGTTCTAGATTTCAATGAATGATCTAGCTCAGTTTTTCCAGAAAATGTATTTCCACACACAGCCAGCCGCCGAGCCATCCAGACAGATGGGCATGGGTATATCGACTCAGGGGGTGACGCTTATCAAGAATATATATACTTTTCTATATCTACCACGCCTCCTTCTCTGCGTTACAATCGGAAGGACAAAGTGAATATACGGTTACCCAACGGTGTCCCAACGGACATGATCCCCACTTCGTAAATGGGGATTATGGCCGAAAAATTTGTCGGTCATGGGGGTTATGTCCGCAAATTTTTCGGACATAATCCCAATAGGGGTTTTGTCCGAAAAACTTAATTATGATTTGAACAAAATTTTTGCAATAATCCATTTAAAAAATTTATATAGTGTTGGATGTTATAGACTGATCAGCGGCTGAAAGCCGCCACGGAAACGGTATTGGAATTTTTGGGAGTTGTAAATCCTGAGCTGCGGCTGTTGTCAATAACAAAATATCGTTATGGGGATAATGTCCGTTTTTTCCTGGGGATTATGTCCGAAAAACTTGCGGACATAATCCCCATTTCGTGAATGGGGATTATGTCCGTGGGGACTGAATATACCCTGGGTATAGGGTATAAAAAAGGTGTTATTCCCATAGATTCTTATGTGATTTTTTTACTGTAATGTATGTATGTACAATATGTATTCTCCTTTAACTCCTAGGAGGAGCATAGGGCCAATATGAAACATCTCCATTCGTTGCGATCCCTTGCGATGACTTTGATCTCTTGCCACGACTTTCCCGATTCTTGGATTTCCTTTTCTAGCGACCTTTTCCAGTTGGTTTTGGGTCTACCACGTGCTCTTCTGCCTTGTGGATTCCACTCAGGAGACTGGCGATAAACTTCGCTGTGTGGTTTCCGGAGAGTGTGACCAATCCATCCCCATTTGCGCATTTGCATTTTTGATGTAGCTCGGCATTTGATATAGTGCGAGGCCACCAAACCTTTAGTATTCGCCTTAAGCATTTGTTGACGAATACTTGCAGCTTGTTCGTTAGTAGTTCAGTAACAAGCCATGTTTCACACCCATATAACAAAACCGATTTCACATTCGAATCAAAAATGCGCACTCTCGTTTTGGTGGATATAACGGAAAAAGACCATATTTTGTTTAGTTGACCTTTTGCTTTTGTTATTCTTGAGTTTATATCCTCTTTTGTTCCACCATCCATGAAGATAATGCTGCCTAAATACGTGAAGCTATCGACGTTTTCGATGTCATCACTGCCAGCTCTAAACGTGATGTCATCCCTGTTTGCGTTTAACTTCATGCTTTTAGTCTTGGATACGTTGATTTTTAGGCCGGCCTTTTGTGATTCCAAGACAAGGTTTTCAATTTTGCTTTGCATATCTGAATGTTTGGAAGATAAGAGGCAGATGTCATCAGCGTAGTCGAGATCTTCCAGATGTTCGGTAAAGTTCCATTGGATACCCCTTTTGGCCTTATTAAGAGCTTTATCTAGGCAATCATCAAGAATGATAAGGAAGAGTGATGGTGATAGTAGACACCCCTGCCGTACGCCCGAATTAGTGATTAATGTCGGTGACAACAACCCGTTGTGTAACACACTGCATTTAAAGCCTTCATATTGTGCACGTACTAAGTTTATGGTAATAATTTTTATTAAAGTTTGCAACCGTTAGCGAGATATTTGCAAAAAACAGATGTGAATACAATTTCGCAATTGACTTTTCACTCTTTATTTTCCATAGTTTACTTACTAAAAATTATTCCAGTAAAACAAAAATCATCATTTTACTAAGAATAATAAGAATCTGAATGAGTGGATGTATTTTGAAGTTTCCGAGGGAGAGGGTCTCAAATCCACTAAAAATATATATTTTCTCCGTCAGACCGAAAAAATTTCCTGATTAGCATATTATTATTTATATTTTTTTCTCTCATTTTAAGGTGATTTTGTTCGCAGATTTGAACTAAAATTTATATAAATTTTAAATTAATTGTTTTAAAGCATTATATTCCTAGTTAACTATTTTTGGATCGGTTTTCTTTGATGCCGAAATCCTGGAATTGATTAAACGGTCCGAGATTATATTCCCTAACTATAACTTATCTGATAAAACTTTGAATATCTCCCAACGTATCTTTCTTAAAGATTCGCAAAGAGTTAGTTGGATTTCAATAGAACTTTTTTGTACCAATTTTATCTTTTATTATTAAATTCTTTTTAGAAATTCTCGAAATACCCGAACATCATATGGGACAAAGAGAACTCAGGCGAAGAATTATATTTAACTGCAGACTTCGAGGGTGGGCTATGTAGTGGGAAATCACCATTTCCAACTTTTAACTTTCTGAATCGTACGCGGATAGAATCTTGTTAACATCTGTTTCAGAGTTGGGTGCGAAGAACTGTGGGCTGTGAAAAATACCTTTTTATATGCATGAGACTACAATTCTGTTTTGTTTTTTAGTTTTTGATTAACTTACGAGTAAATATTTGCAGAGAGTATACTTAAATGATTAATTGCTTTTGCCTGCCTTAGCAATATGGCATTTGTTTTTGACATGAAGTCAACACCATAAAGATCATCTTCTTTTGGGTACGAGTACTTTTGAGCTCTGCAAAGCTTTTTTTTCCATATTCCCTCAAGATGTTTTCGCAATTCTACTTTTTTTGTTGTTTGTTTCTGCTCCTTATTGTTTACTTGTTTTTTTTTCCTAATATCATTTTGGTTTTTAGCTGAGTGTTGCTGAAGGATATTTGTTAAAAATTTTCATGTAATTAAATGTACATTTTATTTGATGAAAATATGCTGAATGCTTTAAGTTCTTGTCCTTTTAACTCCTAAAAGTGGTTGTGTCTTATTAATGCGTATGTATAACAATTGAATTCTAAAATAATCATCTGGTAAGCAGATGACATTGCGAAGTTTAAGGCATCTGTCTTGACTGCTTTTGTTATTGCTTGGTAGAATACCTAAACGGATGACTACCTTTTCGCTTTTGTCATTCCTTGGTTTTTTAATTTTCGATTTTTTATCGTTATACTCGTATACGAAAATAAAAGCTCTTAAATCCCAAATAAAAACAAATCATGAAAACTGGAGGTCTGTTAATTTACAACTTTTTTTATTCTCAGATTTTATAGCCGATTCTAGAGGTTTGGAAGCTCTTACTAATGAACCTGAACTTATGATTGCTTCAATTTGCGGAGAGCACCGTAATCAGGCATATGACGCACTTCCAGAATATAGCGCTGTTTATGTTTATCATAATCATTTATCCACTCCAAACAATGTACGTAAATTTCCTATGAGGTGCATAGACAGGATTTCATTTTGTGGTCAGGGCTGCACAAGCTCTTTTGTTCTAGTGCTCCAATAAAAATCACAAAGAAAGAAGGTAATTCGAAAATTTCGGTAGCTAGATCCATTTGAGCACCCATTACAAATACCCCTGCTATGGGTATTCGATGTAGTTGGCAAAATTGAATAAAGTTTTTCACTGAAAGTGCTAAATAATTTTAAATTTCCCTCTAAGCTGCCATTTCTGCACGGAGAAATAAAATAGTTCGTACTTCTTTATTTCCAGAAAATTTTGCTAAAATTTCAAGACAATATAGTGACAACTCCCCAATAAAATAAGTTTTACATTACTCACCCCTATTCCAAACTGCGGTTTCTGAGGCGTTTCAGTTTTTATTGTCATACCGTTTCTAAATTTGGATACTGGAAATATATTGAATCGATGAGGAGTGTTTATAGAGGGGTTAGGAAAACGAAGCAATCACACTTATCATTGTTTTCCTGACCCCTCGATAACCACCTCTTGTCTTTCCAATATATTTGAATATTTTTCAATACATGGGAACGACGAGGAGATTTTATCGAGTGGTTAGGAAAACAAAGCAATCAAACATATGCTTGTGTTTCTAATCTCTCAATGAACATTCCTTGTTGTTTCAATATAATTCCAGACTCCAAATTTAGAAACGAGACGACGATAAAAACTAAAACGCCTAGGAAACGAAAAAGAAACGCCATTTGGGAATAGGGGTGACTCTTTTAGTAAATTCGAAATTACAGCATAGTAATTTTTTGACAAAAATTTAACGGAAATTTACTTTACTGTAAAGTTCAAACACTAAAAACAAACACAAAAAATTAAAAAATTTAATCATCTGACCGCACTAGGATTAGAACTTTCTGTCCGTGTAATAGATAGAAAAATATTATTTTTACTTACAATACAATTACAAACTTGTTAGACCTCTACACCATTTATTTGATAAAGAGATATAAAATTTGTATATTAAGAAAATGTCTGTTCAAACATAAATATTTTTACTAGAATTATAAAGTAGAAATGGTTATATAAGGTAATGTAATTTATGTCCAGAATTTTGTGTTAATTACTTTGATTTTTTACTACTCGAGTGGAGTAAAAATTATAACACTAATTTTTCTCCGTGAGCGAGCTAGTAAAAAATATAATAATTTTTACTAGAATTATAAAGTAAAAATGGTTATACATTTTCCGACAGAAAGCATAATTTACTCTACGTATAGTAAAATGTGGACAATTTGAAGTAAATAATACTGTATTATTTCACTTTATTTTATTTTATATATTACTTTACGGAACCATCAAATAGTTTATATGTAAGTTAATTTATGTTTGAAATTTAGTGTTAATTATTTTAATTCTTTTACTACCCGAGTGCGGTAAAAATTATGACACTGATTATTCTTCGAGTGTGCTTTGAAGCAAGGATATCTAAGACTCCTGCAGTGATAGAAAATGCAAATCAAGTTCCGATTCAGAATAGGTCTTAAAACCTCAAATGGAAACCCATTATCTAACCAATGTTACTTCGTATGAAATCTTTGAAATGTGAATTTTATTTGTAACGCATATAAACTTCTCGAAATGTGGCTTAAGGAAACTTTTCATACAAAAAATATTGTCCTATTATTTAACAAAAGTCTACCGGGATTTATATGTGCATTCTGTTACAAAAAAAAAATATACATAAAAAAATTACGACATTTAATCCACTGCATTACATAAAACATGGCTCATCTCATTATTTGCACAAGCAACTCGCACTGCCGAAGCGCTGCATCACCACTCCTCAACAAACCAAATGTCTACGGTTTTCAACAACATTAAATATTCATGGGTGGATACACTTAGGCACTTGCCGTATTTCGTTGGTCTTGGGGTCTTAGGCGCACACAATGCGGCGGTCGAGGCGAAACGAAACGGGGAAGACATTGTCCTCATTTCCTTTGCATTTTTAGCAAGCAAATCCTTCTTCATTAAGTATGAATGAAATGAAGCTTTGTGTTGGGTACGGTGCATGCATAATTTCGGCTCCTTTTTCAGGTGCACGCAGACAAAAATACACGATTACGTAGATACTTATACCTTCATACACGTCGATATCGGCATCGACATTTGAATAAACGCTACGTTCAAACATACAACTTTAATACAAAGCAGTCAGGCCTTTAATTAAACTGAAGTACCACAACCGGCCTAAAGATAAAAATTTAACACCTTTGCTATTGTTGCAGTTAACAAATGAATTCGAACTCAAATTCTGTTTAGCAAAGACACTTTATTTTTGGAATCAAATATTATTTTAATTTTTATGTTAAATTCTAAGACGTATTAAGTACAGTCGAATGCACCATATATTGAATAAAAAAGTTTTTAAAAATCAGATAAAAGGTTACGTGTAAGATAAAAGAAATAAATAATCAAGGACTAAGCATATTTAAAAGTTGTATCTTACGAGAGGGCGTTGTTAAGTCCGCGGAATGTTAGGTAAAGATTGGAAATCAAAAATACAAATTTATTTTTCCTATTGAATATACAAGAATATTCTTCTGCTACTCTCACACATTTTTCTGATCTATCACTTAACTTATGTATACCTTGAAAAAAAAAAAGTTTAATCTTTGTCTAAAAAAAAAGAAAAGCTGAATCCTTTATTTCTTCATTACTTGAAAGTTTTTTCTCACGCAGTTTTTCTTTTCAAGTTTGGGAATCCCTGGGGTGTGGTCCAAAATTTCAAAACAGTACCACGTCTCTTGTCTACAGGCGCGTTCTCTTGCAGAAGGAGAACACCCTTGGCTTTTGTTAATTTTCCAGTCCTTTTTCTATGACGGCTTCCTTGAACCGCTCTAAGATTGAAATGAAGTATTCTCTAGGACACATTTATATCGAATCGATATTGAAGAATTTTAGCTTCTAAGTAGTATTCGCTCAAACATAAAGTAGAATAATAGCAAAGACAGACGTCGCATCGGCGCACAATGGGAGGGTTTGTATGGAACGGCGGTCATATATAGTAATAATAGAGCTAGGCTATTGAGATTTGGTACAGATGTTTTTTACATTAAAATAATAAAAATCTGTGAATATGAACAAAATCCGCCGACGGACACGCCTACCTCCCATACAAAGTTGGGCGTGGTCCGAATTTTTTTTCAAAATGGGTATCAATTTTCAATAACTTGACCCCGCTTATTTCAAAAATGTTAAAAATTTTGCGCTATCTTTTATAGTTTTCAAGATATGAGGAATAAACGAAAATCTACTTTATAAAAAATAGATTTTGTTTGTTTGTGTATTTGTCCCTTATTAACTCGGAAATTAAGTATCCGATTTTAAAAAAGTTTTTATATTATGCTAGTACAAAAAAAGGCTAAGCTATATACTAAAAAAGTGGGCGGTACCACGCCCCCCAAAAAATTGACTTATCATATCACCGAAACTCTTTGACGCAGATAAATGAGATTTGGTAAATGTTTAAAAATCATCAGGACAAATAATGTTCCTAGGACAAATGGGCGGTGCCACGCCTTCAAAAAAAAAACTCATCATATTTCTGAAAATATTTGACGAAGATAGATATTATTTGGTATATATGAAAAGACCATCAGAACAAATAATCCGCACTAGAAAAATGGGCAGTGCCACGCCTACCAAAAAATTAATTTATTTTAATTAGTTTTTTCATTTAATTGCAACACCTCTTGAGCTTCTGGTGATAACTCTTTACATTTTTTATCACGTTTTACTCGGATTTGGCTAATAATCGGATCAGAAGAGATCAGCATGTAATGCAAAACGTCTTCGTTGTTTGCTACTCTAGAGCACAATCTGCTGTTGTGTAACCTAGCGTTTTTAAAAACTTTCTTTGATGCTTCCTGAGCTTTTTCGGAAAGACAACCAATTGGTATTTGAAGTGCTTGTATGATATTATACCAATTATAATGTTTTTTGTATAGCCTTCAATATGCTCTTGGCTTATTTTAAGAAAGGGTGAGTCCCAAGGGGGATTTAAAGAAGGAAATATACTTCTTACCTGTCACACTTCTCTTAAAAAAATTTTTTTTTGGAATTTAAGAAAACTTTACAGTCTTAAAAATGATAAATATATTGTAAAACGTTGCAGAATGTAAAGAAATAAAAATATTTTTTTTCTCAAAAACTGCTACAGGAAAAAATTCATAGAAAAAAAAGTTCTCAAAAAAGGCAGTAGGGACTTTGCATATCGATTAAGCATACTTGGCCACATATTATATTGGAAAATAATGAAAATCAGAACATGTGTTTTTTTTTTTTAATGTCAAAGTTTGTACAATTTATCGATTTTGGCTTTTTGAGCTTAAATTTTCGAAAAATCACCATAATTCACCTATCATACATAAAAACTCAAACAAATGTTTTTTTAAAAGCTAAATGCTTGTACTTTTTGACAAAATGCTATCTTGATATATTTCGATGCAAACGAATTAAAAATAGCGTTCCAAAAAAGTCAACTTATTTTGTCCCGTCAAAAACCACAATATGAAAAAGTTTATAAAAAAAAAAGTTCTCAAAAAAGGCAGTAGGGACTTTGCATATCGATTAAGCACACTTGGCCACATATTATATTGAAAAATAATGAAAATCAGAAGATGTGTTTTTTTTTTTTAATGTCAAAGTTTGCAATTTTTCCATTTTTACCATTTTTTTTTAAATATTTGAAAAACCACTATAACTCACATAAAATCGGCAAAAAAAAAAATAAAAATATTTTTAACAAAGTAGGAACAATATACTTTCTAACGATATACTACATTAGTGGATCGGGCTTAAAACAAATTAACTATAGCGTTTATCCAGCAGTTCCTAATTTTAAAAGTTCTGTAGAGCATTTTTTCTGTTTAAAGCCCAACTTTGGGCTCACTGTGTTGCTAAGCCAAAAAAAATTTTAAACTTTTATAGTTTTTTTTTCCGTCCCTAAGTATTATGTGACGATTGGCGTAAAAATTTTTTTAATCCATAGCACTTTCAAATTTTACCTATTTATGGCCACAATCTCCCATTGTGCGGCGTTGATTCGCATCAGCAGTCTTAAACCGAATTGACTTCTGCATTATATCCATCTCAATGCGCATTCACTGTAACGTTAATGCATGAAATCAAAGTGAATTTATTCCGAATTGAGCTATAATTGTAATAGATTGTAACAATTTGATAGAAACAAAACATCTGATTGTTAATTTTGAATCGACTGTTTACCATCTGTTATGAAAATGTAAAAAAAACCGGTAAACAAACAAATCAGCTGTTTACTTAATGCAGAAACTGTAAAAGCTGTCGTCTGTCAAACTAAAATCTCTATTTGCATTAGTTGATTTTTAATTGAAATTAACGCTGTCGTCTGTCTATGCTATAACACCAAAATGCACGCTTTTATACGACATACCAACGGTATAATTTGTCCGTCCGTTTGTAATGTACAGAAGGAGGCGTGGGATAGGTATAGAAAAATATAGTCAAAGGCAGCTCGTGGGATTGAAAACCACCGAATTCAGTTAACGGATACGCCTACCGCCCAATTAAAAAAAATCATTTAATACAATATTTTAAGTAGTGATGAGCAAAATTAGACGCTGATATCATTGCAAGATCAAGACCAATACTGCCATGGTCTTGGTCACGATGGTCATCAAGACCGAGACTGTTTTTTAGTCTTTCGAGCAAAACATCGTTTTTCAATTCGAAATTTGGCATCTTAAAAACCCAACTGCTTTGAAAAAATAGGGTTGAAAAAGACTCACTGTCCAAGGTCAAGACCAATACCAAGAATGCTATGGTTAAGAAATATTGAAAAATTTGTATAAAAACTTTATTTTATCAAAATTTTGAATTACTTAAAGTCCAGGAAAAAAAATTTCATAAATTTTCGCTTAATATATATGGAGAAATCGCAATCTAAAAAGAGACGTACATAAAATTTAATTTGCTAATAACTTCTTAAGTCTCACAAAAAAATATATGGCAACAATTCTCATCAAAAACTCTTCAGCAGTCAATAATAAAATAGTTTGAGTTCAGCAAGTTAGTTTTTACTGTGCCCGCTTCAAAAAACTTGACTCATTGTGGGTGATCGTAATGCAGCGATTCGGCGTTTTAGAGCCGAGCAAAATAATACTACAGACGCTGCAGCCACTAATGTTGACAAAATCAATGAAAAATCTATGAAAGCCGGCATCTGAACATTAGAAATATCGTGGAATAGCACCGACACTCAAACCATTCACTGGCATTTGAAAGCAACAAGTACCATTACATAAAAAAACAGTGTGTGGAATAAATTGTTCACTGAGTGTCAGAAATTCCAACAACATATGGATAACATATGCAAATAATCAGTTAGTAAGTATATAGAACTTTATGAAATCATATTTGGATAATTCTACAAATGACGGATTAGATAGTTTGCATCTAGGCATCTGGTTGCCCTATCCACGGAGAGAGTCAGCTGTGTAACAGTTACCTTAAAAAGAGACGTCGATATGATATGAGTAATATTTATTTCGTGATTTTGAAATGTGCACAACTTGTCGAGCCTCTCCCGAAAAATAATCCTATCTACGCCCCTCGTCAGAGATGTATACATTTGTGCTTTTTCCGAAAAAAATAAATTAATAAGTAATACATTTTTTTTTTTAATAGAATGCCCTAGCAGCAACTTCTTGGAAATAAGAGGAAAAACTGAAGTTGAACTTGAAGAACAGCGCAAACATCTGGCATCAATTAACAACGCATTGAAGACCACAAGTGGAATTCAGCTCACCCAGAGCATTTTGAATATTGAACTTGGATTTTAGTTGAGTGACACTATTCGAACATTAAAGAACACAACATCAAAGAGAAAACAGTTCAGTGAAATCATCATCATTAAATCTTGGAACAAAAAATGAATTTTGTTTATAAGCTTAGTAGGCTCTTCTTTATCATCTACATCTCAATGGCAAGTGGCAAAACGATATCTAATGAAACAGCTTCACTTGACGCAAATCAATCCAGCGAAACGCCCGTGGTTGCATTATTTGAAATAGAGCAGTATTTGCAGCACAAATTGGAAAGCATCACCAATGTGCTCACTCAGGTTGATAGTTCCGTAAAGAGTCTTCAGGAGAAAGCACACACTTGGGCAATTTTTCATCATCACATTGAAGCTTGGAATGAACAGCTTAAAGCGCTTGAGCACAAACTGGAACTGCTACAGCGCACACATGATGAGCAACAGTCGTTTGGTCACAAATTGATTCTCTTTGAAATGACGCTGAATAGCATATATAGCAAAGTGCTTTATCTCAGTGACAACTGCTGTAACAATCGGCAGCAGCAGCAGTTGCAAGCGCCAAATGTTGATGGCAACATTGTTGACTTACTTAATGAATTACAGCAGCATGGCACCGCAGATAAAACGGTACGTAGTGAAATTCTAGCACGTTTAGCCAATATTTTGCATAGCGTACAAAAAATCGAAAGTGAACGTTGCAACATGGCGCCGGCGCACAAAATGCGGCACATGGAAGGTGGAAATAAAAAGTGGAAAGAACTACATGCGGCCAAATTAATGTTACCAGTTGGAAGCTGTAATGCAAGCCAACGTTACGACTATGGCGTTAATCAAACGCTCAAAACAATGGAACAGCAGCTGGAGGAACTCACATCGAGCATTTCACCGAAGGACCTCAAGCAACTGTATACGCTAACGAAAAAGAATGCGCACAGCTTGAATGGCATTGCACATGCGTTGGCAGGAACTGATCGCAAATTAGAAAAATGCCAGGAGCTGGAGAAAAAGTCACGCAATTTCCAAGAATTATGTCAGTCAATATCGGGTGAGCTTGCTGATTACTCTGAGAGTACTGATTTACTGCTAAAACGCATTGAGCTAATTGTCGGTGATGTTAATGAGAAATTGCAACGAATATCAGAGCAAGCTGGAAGAGATAAAGTATCGGATGTTGAGAGGAATGAGCACCGAAATGATGATGAAGAAGAGGTAGAATCTCGCAGTTTTGATGCCACAAACGAAACCAATCCAAATATTAATGAGCCAGTAGAAAGTTATGATGTGAACGATGCCTCTGAAAACTTTGACACAAGTGAAAATGATACGAATATTGATGTTGAGCTAAATAAAGTGCCAACAGACATACGTAAGTCCTAGAGTAAGATTGTTTAGGTACAAGGAAATTTTTATAAAAATCTGAGGACCCAACCGCAAATTTCGAAAAATTTGAGATAAAACGGGTCGTGTTGTACCTATTTCCGAAAAAAATGCGAAATGGTAAAGCCAACTTTTGTTACCCTAGGCATGGAATGGCTGCTTTGGTAAGCTAGTAGATGCATGAAATTTGGTACAATGTTGGGCTAAAAATATTTAAAAAAAAACAAATTTATGTAAATGACCATTCCTTTTGGACAAATTTGATAAAAAGAGATAATTGCATATTTTAAGGTTTTAAATTCAAGTTTCGTTTTTTTGCACCGTAGCTTCTTCAATTTCAACAATTTGAGCAAACTTTGTTGCGCTGATTTTTTACGGGTTTAAATTTTATGATGTATCCTTGGTAACTTAGATTGGCAGAAACTGAGATAATGTTTATAACTAGTCAAAAGCAAAATCTCAGATAAATGACCTCTATGAAGCGTACATTGAGATATTTACAACGATATACTATACTTGATGATCGGACGTCAGTTGGCGGAGCAATACTTAACAAAGCGCCAAAATAAGGTTTTTTTGAAAAATGTAAATTTTATTGCGGATAATGATACGGAGAGCCTAACAAAAGTTCGCTTAGTAGGTGTCATGTTATAAATTTTTAATTAATCAAAAAATTGCGTACTATTTGTTATGGCCTTACGACATATCATTTTAATTTTCAGAAAGATCGGTCAAAATGGAGAGAAGAAAACGTAAAATTCGTGAAACAATGTCAGCAGATATTCCAGTGCCAACGCAGCAAGAGATTCGGTTTGCTAATCTTTTGTTATTTCGACGTAAACTCAAGCCTGTGGGAATATTTAGTGAATGCCAAGTAGCATTTGAAGTTAATGTGCCATCCCTCGTGACTGTTTCAAAGTAGTTCCGAAGATTCCAAACCGGTAATTTTTCGGTGGAAGACGAACCTCGATAAGGCCGCCCAAAATCTTCGACTTATTATGCAAGTGTAGCGCTGGTGAAGTCTAAAATTGACGAAGATCTAAGATTGACCCAGAAAATCATTGTTGAGGAACTGGGTTTGAATGCCATGGCTGTATTGCATATACTTATCAAAAAATGATCTTGGATACACGAAGAAATCTGCACGATGGGTTTCTAGAATTTTTAGTCATGCTCAAAAAGAGGCACGTGTGCGTTTTGCTAAATATTTTCTTGAAAAATTCAAAAAACGGAGAGTCTAACACTTTCAAGAAAATTGTAACAGGTAATGGAGAATGATTTTACAAGTACGACCCTGAAACCAAACAATAATCCACGGTATGGAGGCCAGAAGGTGCAAGTCCACCTGTTAAAGCAAAGCAACAAAAGTCAGCAACAAAAGTAATGATGTCGGATTACTTCGCCAGAGAGAAAGTTGTAGCTGTTGTCCTTTAGAAAAAGGTCAGACGGTTACTGCTAAGTGGTATACTGAAACCTGCTTACCAAAAGTTTTCTAAAATTTATTGGGAAAACGCCAAAAAATGGAGCTACGCCGCTACTTTCTGCATTACGATAATGCACCAGTGCACACTGCTGAAAAAACGACCGATTTTGTTGCGCTTTCAGGCATCGAAGAAATTCGTCCCGCACCTTATTTCCCAGATCTAGCGCCTTGTGACTTCTGGTTGTTTCCAAAAATAAATAAAAATTGAGAGGGAGAGTCTTCAACAGCAATGAGGAGATAATAAATGCGTTTAATGATGAAATTGCAAAACTGGAAAAAGCCGATTTTGAAAACTGTTTTTCAAGATGGATTTATCGACTTCAAAAATGTATCAAAATAAATGGCGATTACGTTGAAAAAAAAAACAAATATTTAGATGAAGAACAAAGTTATAAATTTAAAAAACTTGTTATCCAATTTTTTCAATTATACTAAGCGAACTTTTGTTAGGCCTCTCGTAGATATGACCTTAGGCAACATTAGGCTAGCATTTCAAAAAAATAAAAAATTTTATCAACTGATGGAATTTTATTTTGTAGATAAAAATCGAGATTTTTACATAGATTTTTAATTTAAATGCCTATAACTTCTTTTTAGTGATTCTGATCTGATCTGATCATAACACAATTCTTAGAAAATATTATAAGATTTAAAACGAGTTAAGAATTTTGGGCTTGCCTAGGTTCTTCTGAAGTTATAATCTTTGAATTGAAAAAAGGTCGACTTTTTTGAGAAATTTATGTGGACCGAGAGTGGCGTTTCAAAGAAAATCCTATAATAAATCGACAGTATACTTGGTTTTTAATTCAATGCAGTTTGTCTAAAGAAAAGTCTTTGTTAATAAAAAACGGCTGAATGAGAGTAAGTTCTTCCAGGATAGGGGCATATATCCCATTATTCACAGTGTTTAAACAAGATATCTTAATGGGACGACGCTGAAATCAATAGCCCTTAATCTCTTGAGTAAAATGATATACTTTAAAATCGAAACCTTGGCACTTCTTTTTTCTTTTTTTGAGAAAATTGGGTAAATAGATAATTTTCATAGATCTTCTAAGGAAAGTATAAAGATAACTAAATCAAACAAAAACTAAAATAGCTATTTTCGATGTATTTATCGATATGTTGATTTCGAATCCAGTTTCGAAATTGCTGTATCTCATTTGGTTTTCGAGATATCTTAGCTTATAAATGCTAAAAACACGATTTTTCACCATTTTTGAAGCGATATAACAAGACTAAGTTATTTTAGCTATGAAACGTGATATGGTGGCTGAAAGCTCCACGCTTTCTCTTTAAAACTTAATTTGAACTATACCAATATGGAACGGAAACAGATCGGTATTCCAAATAGTCGAACATAAAACCTTGCTGGACATTTTTTTCATTCTTTTTTATTTTCAAAATATATTTTGGCTAACGCATAAACAACTCTATTCACACTTCTTACCACCGATGTAAGAGGCAAATAGCACATTTTGGAGTCTTTTATCGATAGATATGTCAAAACTTTTGCAACAGAAAAATCTTATAACTTCCAGTTCTTTCAGATTTTGTGCAGCCAGATGTAATTGGTTGCCATGAGCTGGAGGAGCGCGTTGATGGCATTTACAAATTATCGACACCAGAGCACAATGAAGATGGGCGTGATTTCAACGAACGTTTTTGTGCATTTGCTACCGAGGGCATTGCTTGGACGGTTATACAGAATCGTGGGTCTTACAGCGAACAAGAAAACTTTAATCGCTCCTGGTTAGATTATCGCAATGGCTTCGGGCAGTTGGATAAAGATTTCTGGTTTGGCACAGAGTTAATACATCAACTGGTGTATGCCGATGACTATGAATTACGTATCGAAATGGAAGATTTTGAAGACGTCAACGCGTGGGCAGAATATGCAACATTTCGATTGGAAAACGAAAGTTACAACTACAACTTACTAGTGAGTGGCTATCGAGGCTCAGTGCCAGATGCGATGCAGTATCATAATGGCATGGATTTTAGCACATACGATAGACGTAACGACAAGAGTGTGGACGCCTGTTGCGCATGTGCTACTGGTTATGGTAGCGGTTGGTGGTTTGATAAGTAAGCTAAGCACTTTGTAAGAGAATTCAATTTTATTTAAATATTTTTTTTTTTTTTCATTTCAGTTGTTCTGAAGCAAATTTAAATGGCGTTTACCGCGATACACCATTGGGTCACAATTATATTGGTATCGTGTGGGAACATTGGCATGGTGATTATTCATTGAGAAAGGCACGCATGTTAATACGTCCCAAATACGATGAATCTGATGATTCCGAAGTGGCAACACATGAAATATATGAATTTGCTGAGGATCCTTAAATGGCAAATGTTATGAGCCACTGAAGAGCGCCTTCATTTCTATTAATAAGAAACCATGAAATTAAAAATAAAATCGACGCTTCCGTATGGTCCTAAAAATAAACTCACTTTTGTGCAATTTTTTAAGAAATCTCATTCATTCGTGCCAAGCCTTTCGAAAAAAAGCTTTTGTCTAACAAAGTAGCATGAATATTTTTAGCCCAACATTGTGTCTTCTGTCTATCACTGCTGCAGTGGATTTGTGAGGTTGCAGCAAACCAAATCCGTTTATAAGCAGCTACCTTCTGATGCTAATGCTGATGCTGCCTGGAGCTACAACGACACACCACCATGCTCTCTATCGTTGGTGCTGTAGTTACCGTTTGCAATGGCAGCATTTTTGCTGGCGACCTCTTTTATTGTTCATTTTAATGTGACATTTTGTTTTGTATTTTATTTTCTGTTTCTTTTTTTGTTTTGTTATTTACATCCCTTTTTACATTATTTCCTTCTACTTAGTTGCAGCTTTACATTCCACTTATGGGTTTAAAAAGTAGCCTTCAATCCATCATACAAAAAAATCTGCAGCAATGGCAACAAAATGCCAGCAACATCATGAAAGTAGCACAAAGCCAAATGCTACAGCAACTTAAATAAGATGCACTACAGTGGGCATAAATAAATGCTTCAAATGCTGCAAAATTCAAAAATCATTTGGTTTTCTCTCTGTATTGCTAGATGAACTATTTTTGGTAGGGTAAAACGCGGACAAGTGGCACCACTAGGTGATATGGCACCCCTTTCAATTAACAAAGAACTAGAAAGGGTGTTACTTTTAGACTGGCCAAAAACTAATATACCCTACACTGCAGTATTTTGAAAATTGTGATCGTACCGGAGGTGCCACGCCTTCTTCAATGAATTCACTTAGTTTTAGTTTAGATCTTGCACTAACTATTTTAAATATCTGCACGAAATTTGATTTAACTATCTTAAAAA
Organism: Calliopum simillimum; assembly: GCA_951812925.1. NCBI lineage: Eukaryota > Metazoa > Arthropoda > Insecta > Diptera > Lauxaniidae > Calliopum > Calliopum simillimum. Next base: position 99,299,539 of record OX638368.1, on the reverse strand, counting down.
TCGATGTCAGTACAGTTTTGTGAAACTAGTTCAGTCTTTGCTCAGAGCTTGCAATTAATGTGCTTAGTGCTCGAGTGAAATTTGTTTGGGTTATCTTAAAAAACGGTTTCAGTACAGCTTTTTGAAGCTTTAGCTTATAAGGGAGGTGCCACGCCCTCTAGTCCCAATACTCTTAAGTTTTGCTCAATGCTTGTGCTTACTAACTTAAGTATTTGTATGGGCGGTAGGTGCGTTCGCTGACCGATTTTATTCATTTTAAAACAAAGCCACTATCTCAAATTTTATTGAATTATCTTGCTCAGTTTTCTCGTAAAAAATATTTCCACAGCCAACCAGCCAGACAGACGGACATGGCTATATCGACTCAAGAGGTGACGCTGATCAAGAATATATATACTTTTCGAAACCTGTCACGCCTCCTTCTCTGCATAACAAACGGAAAGACTAAGTGAATACACCCTGGGTGTAGGGTATAAAAATTGGGTATGTAAACGGCTGAATTTTTTTCATTTTCGGATGAATATGAGCGCAAGTGAACATGTTTAATCGTTTGGTGACTCTTTTATTCGGTATGTACCAAAAAGGAGAAATGGCACCCAATTACTGAGGATGATCTAAATCTGTTGCCATTTCTCCAATTGCATGTTATAAGTTATTTGGGAATACAAATATGAGGTCACTCAAAAATTGTAGAATTTATTGAAGGTAGGACCTCAAGTTAATTTTTACCGGATTTAAGTGAGGTTTCTCCAGTATTTTAGAAAACCCAACTTTGAATACAAGTGAAACACCACAGAAATGGTAAGTGAAATTTTGCCAGTACCAATGACAGCAAAACACTCTAAGCTCAACACAAGAAAATAAACTGCAAGAAATCTAATTATATGGTCTACCAGAAAAAGAAAAACTGGTGGTTCCACAGGAGACGACTTAAAATGAAAAGTTGTTACTAGTTCTGATTCTTTCAAAGAAGGTGAAAAAAATATTTACTTCCAACATGAATCCTATGGGTGTATTGGATGTGGATAAGACTATGCACAAACCACTTAACCAGATGGTTGGATTCATTGCGTTATGTGGTCACATGAAACATGTATGTACATCTTATAAAAACATGTAACAATTCTGGCAACAAAAACTTAAAAGCCACTTAGGGTGCCAAATCGCCCTTGATATGGTGCCAAATCACCTATAAAGTGATTTTGCACCTTAAAGCGTTTTTTTTTTAAATGGAAAAACATACTTATTTGAAGTACTTTTTTTTGTTCTAAATTTATTAAAGAACAAATTCCTGTTTAGTATATTTAAAAATGTCTTTCACTTTTGTTTTTATAGCAGTTCAACAAAATAGGTGCCATATCTACCCGGCTTACCCTATATATCTGGAAGTCTCCTTCCATATAAAATAGTTAAATAAAATTATAATTTCAAGCTGATTCAATGGACGGTAGGGCCAAGTCAAGTGTGTATCGCAGTTGATGAGGTGTAGAGTAACTTAGGGTAATGTGGTTACCTTTTTTCTTTTTCGCCAATTTCTACCAAAGTAATGGTAGTAGTTTAGTTTAGTCAGTTAATAAGTATTAGTTATTCTATTGTTTTCACTATTATATTATTTATAAAATAAAATATTAACTTCTTCAAGCGTCAGGCCAGATAAATTGACAGTATCTAAAAATAGCTGAAAAAGAAAAGTGTTGGGTAATGTGGATCACCCTGTCCATTTCCTAAAATAGTACCGTTATTCGCAACTTTTGTTGACTAAAAGTCGAGTTGTATTATTTTAGATTATAATTGCTGTAAAATAGCTGTAAAGGTTTATTACAGAATATTTTTTTGGAAGATAAACCAAATTCGTACTAACAAATGAATAAGACACAAAGAATACCGAATCATACGTAAAATAGTGCACCATAGTACTCAAACTCGGGTGTTCCACACATGTAATTAGCTTTTAAAGGTGTAATAGTAATCAGTGTTACAGTCTGTTAAATAAGAGCGTGGTCATTGTTGTGAGAAAATGAAAATACCCATTGCGAAAATTCTTTTTAATATTGATTTATTTGATCGAAAACTTCAATGCAAATACATTAATAGCAGGTCCAATCACCCCCAGCATCAATTATAGCTTGACATCTTCGCAACATACTTTGAACAAGATTTTGCGCATACTCTTCTGAAAACGACCTCCAAATTTTGTGAATGCGTCGAACCAGCTGTTTCAAGTTTGTTGGTGGGTGTGGTCCAGGCATGCCTGATGATAGGAAAGGCCCAAAAAGAGGATTCATCAGTGAAGATAACGTAGCCCCAGTCACGATCCAAATTGTCTTTGGCCCATTCAAGACGTTTTTGGACATGTTTTTCACTGAGCATCGGTTTTTGCAAAGTACTTCGGTATTTCACACTATTTGCAATCAAATGATTACGAATAGTTCCGTGGGAGATATTCAAACCTTTTTGGGACAATTTCGAAGCACCTTCACGCAAAGTTAATGTTGGATTTTTCGAAAATAGAGCACAGATCAGTTTTTCCTGTTTTTCCGTCACTACACCGACAGACCCGCGATTTGGAAAGTCATCGACATTTTTTACTTCTTTGAAGCGATTCACCCACTTACTCACAAACTGTTTCGACTTTTGCATATACTTCGCAGCCGCCGCTTGGGTCATTTTGGGACCTTTGGGGTGCAAACACAAAAAAACGGCTTCAAAGCGCGACGCGTACGCGGTACTCATTTTGGAAAAATGCTGAGAACGCATTGAAAACAGTGGTCAGCTGATTCACTTTCACGAAGCATGAAGGACAATACTGCCCTCTGTGTGAGAAAAAAAAATTACATCATTATACTTTACCGATCGCGAGTAATCGTGACCACGCTCTTATTTAACAGACTGTAAATAATATGGGGTAGGCCACATTACCCGAAAACATCACTTTTTTGAAATATTCATTAAATATATAAAAGCAATGTAAAAGCAGACGTGCTTATGCATTTTTTCGTTGAATAATAGCTCCGCAAATGCATTAGAGTTATTTGAATTTTAGAAAACAGAGTTCTGAGGAAATTATTTAGCTATTCAGTACGTACTAAAAAAAGTCATTTTGACCGCACAGCTTATATAAAGAAATTGCACATATGTAAGGAGTATAACAGAAAAGCCAAAGAGCGTAAAAAATATGTTTTTCGAGCTTTAATATGCACAAGTAACCAGAATTGTTATATATGGGAAATAAAAGGGTGCACCACATTACCCACATAGTCCACATTACCCTAACTTACTCTATTTTCCGACAAATGATTAGGGTAAATTAAATTCAGTGGATTTCAGTGGCAGTGTGAGCATTCATTTGAAACATCCTCCCTAATTCTTGACATTTATCTGCACGGTTAACATTTTGGAAAATCTGTAACTAAACCTAAAAATCTTAAAATGGTATATAGAAAGTAAGCCTAGAACTTTTCACAATTTTTGAAGGACATTTAGAGCACGCTAATGATGACGTCATATTACGATCTTTTTTTAACGAGTTCAAAAGGCTCGAAATGAGTTTTAAGACGACTCATATGCATACTAGCATTTCCCGGTGTGCGTTGCTTCTCCTTGTCTTGTTCAAGGGCATGCCATCACCAATTTTCAAAAGGATGTTATTTGTTCTAACGCATATTGCATATGTACCGCATCTCATCTTTGTGCTTTAAATAGTTTCAGAGATATAATGAAGTAAATTTTTTTTGGGGCGTGGTGTCGCCAATTTTTTCCATCGTACATTGTTTGAGTCGGTGCTTTTTACATATTTAACAAATCTCATATGTATAGGTCAAATAATTTCAGAGATATGATGACTTAGTTTTTTGAGGGGCATGGCACCACACACTTTTCTAGCCTATGACCTAGAATTTTTCAATGTTATTACAGTGTAGTTTCCAAGTCCATGAGGTACTAATATATGTAAGTACAAAAAATAATTCCAGAAGAAAAAAAATCTTTTAAAAATACCACAAAGTTTGTTGCCTAAATTCATATCTAGTATAATCCGCAACAAAATTTACCGAAACATACTTCTGTATCTTTTACAGTATCTTTAACTTGTAGTAAGTAATATTGGCCCTTGCTGGATCGCATAAGTTGGATCCACTGCATTGTGCAATGTTAACTTTAAAGACGTCACCACTTGCCATTGTTATCAAGTGCATCCTGTAGTACTTGCCGTTGTCGTCGTCGTCATCGCCTTAGCGCACAGCGTTTGCAGTTGAATCTCTGTCGTAGCCGTTGTCACCGTCGCCGCCATCGTAGCGCCATGAGTACCACTTGCTTGGTTGCAATGTGATTTTTTCTTTTAAGTTTTCTGGGTTGCGGGCCACTTTAGAGCAAACAATGCTTTATACGTACTATATTACACAAACAAACATTCATTGAAAATACAAAGAAATTGAATTGCAACCAAACAAAAAAATGTCTCCACTACATGTGACTAAATAAAAGTTTTTAATTTAATTTTTTTTTTTTCTATTTTTATTTTTGGGTCAACAGTTAAACTTGGAAAGTAATAGCTATTGTTCAAACTTAAAATAATAAGTTTTATTTTAACGAAGTTATTCAGTGACTTTTATTTAAATTGCAAGTTTTGCTGCCGAAAATCATCTACCATACGAATTGAACTTCAAAGTTTTGAGTAGCCGAAATATTGAAAAAGTAGAGTTATCGTATGTGTTCCACGTAATGTCCGATAGACCGATACATCTATTACACACATCAATGTTTTTCTGTCGTTTGTAACCCATAAATTTACTCCATCTTTTCAGAAGAAGGGTTTGTTTCAGACATCACTTCATCGTATGAACATTTTTTTTTTTGGAAGCAGAAAATATTACTTGAGAACTAAGTCTATCGAAAATGATGAGCACGGAAGAATTTCACCATAGCATTGTCTTGATGTTTTTCTTTCATATTTCAGATAGTGCATGACTTTTTTCACCTAGAAAGTTGCGCTGGATTTCTTTGACGCCGTTTAGCCTTGGAAAATATAGCCTTTGAATAATTCTGTGGACTTTGGTGTGCTGTGATTCTCCATTAGCAACTGAGCAACCAAAATTCGGAACCCAAAGGAACAATAATCGGAATATTTCCGAACTTGAAACTCAATTTTTTTATCTTAACATATTTGCGCAAGGTTGGTTTTATTCCCTTAAAAATTCTTCTTCAGGCCAGGTCACAGATTGGCTTGAAGAAAATAATCTAGATATTTTCCCATTTTTAATATCACACTTCATATTACTATATAAAATACAACGTCTATCTGTCTATGTCTCCATAACTCGAGAAAAATTCGTCAAGTTTGTATGATTTTTCTTTCTTTTATAGGTATTTTTTATGGCAAGGTTTTAGCATACATTTTATTTCGAAATACTCTTGGCTTCATTCGGGTTCTTGGAAAATCCCATAATTCAAAAAGCAGTTATCCGATTGGCAGGATTTTTTGTTTTCGAAGACATGCTATCAGGTAAGATTTCAGGACAAACTCTTATTTAAAATGGCCTCGGAATTGCCTGGTACATTAAAAATTTCTGGCACCGGAACAAATAACATCCGTTGGTAAATTGTCCAATACAGAGATAAAGGTACAGGCATTTTAAATGGTATCGGAAATGTACTTATGAACGAAGTTGCTCCCGGGCAACTATTTACGTAGTTTCTTTGTAAACTTTAAAAAAACTAAACTGGTTCCATTCTTTTTGTACACAATATAACATTATATATTTGTGCGTCCTTTGATTTAAAACTGCATATGCTAATATTGAACTATAAATGTCCTGGATCATTCAATTTTCGTTATTACTAAAAAAATGGATAAAGTTGAAAATTCAATAATTTCATAATAAAAGAAAGAAGGTAAGGGTAAGTAGCACAGGGGTGAGTGGTTCAAAGGGGTGCACTTGTCCGCAAAGCTTTCTGACAGCGGTTCAATTAGGAACTACCAAAAGCGATACCTTTTCTGAACTACTCAAGCAGCACACAACCTCCAGCCTTAGGGCACGTTTACCCTGGATTATAGTGATGGTCTTGGTCTTGTTCTTGAGTTTTAAGTCTTGGTATCAATCTGGGTCTTGCTCTTGAACAAATTTCTAAAGATTGTGAAGTATTAAAAATTTCCAAACACAATTTTTCCAAAGCAGTTGAATTCTTAAGATGTCAATTTTCAAATTGAAAGATGATTTTATACTTAAAAGGGGCGTAAGAGACCTATTAGAAATAAATTATCAAGACTAAAAAGCAGTCTTGGTCTTGATGATCATCGAAAAATTACGAAGACCAAGACTAATTTTCCGTTTAAGAACATACGAGTTTCAAAGGCAATAAATTAAGTACATGCACTAGGACGGGCCAGATGTTTTTACAGGTCTGGCTCAGTCAAAATAGTAAAATTTGAATTTAGAAATTTAGAGAAACTTTGCCAAAGAAAGTATATATTTTCATTGCAATTGAGAAAATCACTTTTTACAAAATGCGGCGAAGAAAATCACTTTTCACAAAATGAAATTATTTTGAAAAAATAATTTTTTCAGAGAAATTTGTCCAATTCCTTTTAAAAAAAAATTTGCATTACTAATCGAAAGAGTGATTTTTACGCTGCATTTTTAAAAAAGAGATTTTCTTCGCCGCATTTCGTAAAAAGTGATTTTCTTCGCCGCATTTTGAAAAAAAGGATTTTCTTGTCCGCATTTAAAGAAGAGATAGTCTTCGTAAGCACCGGCGATGTAAAACATAAAGTGTAAAAAGTCCATCGCAAAATTATGTTTTCATACAAAGTTTTTCAAGGTCAAAGATTGCAAAAATCAGATTTTTGCAAATATCTTGTCAACAAGTGCTTGAAAGAAATACCAAAGGTTTAGTGGCCTCGCATTATCATAAACGCTGAGCTACACCAAAAATGCAACAAGATGATCATTGCAAACGAGGTGAAGCTACGCAAGAGGGGATGGATAGATCATACTCTTCGAAAACCGCAAGCCAGTGGAATTATACAAAAATGTATCATATTTTAAAGCTCAACGTTAACAAGTTTGAAATTTGAGAATAGTCTGAAGCAACTTTATAAAAACTTTTAATGCAGGTCCTTAAATTTTCGTATGTAACCAAACTAAAAAAGTTCACCATACAAATACTGCGTTTTTGCACCAAATAAAATTGTAGCCTTATTAAAGTTTTCACCAGAGTTAAAATATTTTATGAAAAGTCTAACAATAAGCCAAGGCACGTATTTCGATGGGTAACAGAAAATAATTCTTTTTTTATGAATGAAATAGTAAGTATTAAAAATCCATGCGTGAGCAAATCAACAAAGGGCGTAATGTTATGTTTCTAATGGGAACATCTAATAATAAATCAAGGTTCTACTGTATGTAAATATGTAAATATGCAATACTCACCGAAGGCGAAATGATAGCCTAAATTAAGCGAGCGAATAGAAAAACGAAAAGAAAAATGCCAAAAATAAGCAAAAAACCACACAAAAAAGCACGATGAAAAAACTTTAATTTGTTTTTTAACAGAACTCACCAAATTCAGGTGTCGTTGTTTCTGGTCCCATACTAAAACTGTTGACTGCAAAGAAATTATCGCCATCATCGCAAGCAACTGGACGCGGTAGCAATGCGCAGACTGAAAATAAACACAGGACACTGAATGCGAGGCCACGATGTCCACCGCCAAAGCGACCACCACCACCAACTCCATCAACAGTTGCTGTTGCTGCGGCGTTGCTGCCAACTGTTTGAATTCCGGGCATTCGGCTACATTGTTTAGTTGCCCGCATGAATGATTGTTGGACACGCATCATTTTAACAGCAGTTGCGCTTAAGCGTACGAAAAATTGAGCGCTACAACAAATGAATGTAGAAAGCAGCAACAACAACATTGTCGGCAGCAGCAACAGCAATTGCGTTGACGACGATTTTAAACGATGAAGGCGACGCTCATTGTAAGAACTTAAATCGGCAGCGGTGGCAACAATGTTGAACAACATCTTTGTTGTTGTTGCTGTTGACACTGCAAAGTTGTCGTCGTTGTCGTTGAAATCGCCAGCAACAGCTGGAGTAGCGATGCGTGTTGCGTGGTAATTTTCGTAATCAAATGTAACGTTTTCTTGTTGCTGAGTTTTGTGCTGTCGTTGCGATGTTGCTGATTCTTTTTTGTTGCGGGTGGTGCAAGGTTTTACATTGATTTTTGTAGTGTTGTTGATTGAAATGTCCACTGTTGCTTTTGTTGTTGTTAGTGTTGTGTTGTTGCTCTCGATGTCATCTGCTTCGTGTGCACTACTATTGCTGCTTTTGTTGTTGCTATTAATAATAATTTGATTCTTTTCGCAATTGTTATTGTTTTTATTATTTCGTCGTAGCAACCACGCCTTTATTTTCCAGTCGCAGGGTCGCTGTCTCTTGTTGTTGCTGTTGTTGTTGTTGCATCTGCGTTGCTGCTGCTTGTCGCGATACTTTTTAGCACCAGTGGAGCGTCCATATGTTGGAGCTCCTTGGTGGGGCTTTAAAGCCCCATTTAATCTCATATTCTTTCGTCGTCGTGTTCCTCATCCATTCTGTTGGATTTTGGAGCGGATGTTGCTGTTGTTGATTGTTACGCGCACGTTAATAGTAATCAGTTTGTTGCTGCTTGTAGCGCTTTTTCGTTAGTATTTGTAAAACCAACTGTAAAGAGAAGAATATACCAAAAAATTTTAGAATTTAGAGTCTTATAGAGCAGCATACAGAGAAAACAATTTAGTTCTACTTCATAGAAAATTATGGCGAAAACTTGGAAATAAATCTTAAAGAATTATTTTAATTGGTCTGTTAGTTTTTTTAAAGAAAAGTGTGAGAAAAAATCTTTTGACGCACGAGTTTTGAGCTAGTTTTAAGATGATCTTGAGCAAAACGCCTCTTTTGTTAGACCATAAACTTTCCCGGGACATCACATGATAAAACTTTTTTATGGCTAATTTTATTAGCCAAGGAATAATTGCCTATTAAATCTTTCGATACGGAAGTTTTAAGTTAGTTTTGAGCTGATCCTGAGTAAAAAACTTTTCCGGATAATCCCAAAAACTTTTAAATGGCTTGCTTTATTTTTTCAGTCAGACGAAAAGTTGACGACAAAATCTTTTAACACAGGAATTCTGAGCTAGTTTCGAGCTAATCTAAAGCGTGGAGCGTTTTCCGAAAATCCTTAAAAACCGTTTTTTGTGGCTATCTTTATTTTTAAAGACAGACGAGTCCACAGAAAAAGTTGATCACAATATCTTTTTTAATAGAAATTTTGAGCTAGTTAGACTATCCCAGAAAATCACAAAAAAAAAAAGAAAAAAATAATTTATTATTTCAGCCGAATATCCTTGGGAAAACTTAACGACATTATCTTCTGCTATGGGAATTTCGAGCTAGTTTCAAATAGTTTGAGCTTAAAGCGATTTCTGAAAAGCTTTGAACTTTCCTGTAAAATACCAAAAAATAATCTTTTTTTATGGCTCACTTTATGTTTAGAGCCAGATGATTCCACAGAAATAGTTTGGATCAAATAATTTGACAAACGAATTTCGAGCGTTTTCTGGAAAAAATCTAGTTTTTCCCAGAAATTTGTGAGTAATATAAAATGTTTTTTTAACCAGAGGAACGCGTACATGGGAAAAATTGGCAATAAAACTCTTTGACACAGGAAGAGTGAGCAATTACTTTCTCCTGGCATACTAATTAAGCACTACCTGGAAATGCAAAGAAATTACTTTTGAACTGTGCAAGCATCAGTTTTACCGTCAACACTTAATTGCGTGAACTTTTCCTGAGAATTCATCAGGCGATAAGCGATTAAAAAAGGTTTTTATTGATTTTACGGAAAAGTTTTGGGTTTCCGGAAAACGCTTTAAGCTTTCGATCAGCTCGAAGCTAGCCAGAAATTCCTTTGTCAAAAGATTATTTGGTCAACTTTTCCCGTGGGTTCGTGTGGCTGAAAAAAGCTTCTTGGGATTTGCTAGTTTTCTGAAAAACGCTTTTTGCTAAACATTTTCAAAAGATTTATAGCTGTGTATTCCTGTGGGCTTGTCTGGCTGAGAAAACTAAAGTTCGCCATACAAAAAAATTTTTCTGAAAGAGGCCATCCATTAATTACGTGAGAAAGAGGGCAGTTACACAATATCTCTAAAGTTTTTTTAAGACTTTTCAGTTTTCGATCAAAGCTCCTGTACTATTAAAGAAACCGTTATTTTATTCTACTAAATTTGTAGCTAAATATCCAACAAGTAACTTTTCCTAATATATGTACTTCGTCAAAAAATTTTATAGACCAAAAAACACTTTCTGCAAAAAAAGTGAACATAGCATTAACTGTTTAAAATTGTCCAAGAAATATGTATGTGTGAATTTTTTCAAAATTGTTTACAACATTTTAAATTTTATTATTTTTAAATTTTAATTTTTTGTCAAAAACTCAAACGTACATATTCCTTGGACGATTCTAGACATTATATGCATGGAAATTTGAAAAATTTTCCTGATATGGGAGGTGCCACGCCCTCTTGTCCGAATTAACCTAGTTTTTGCGCAGAGCTTGCATTTATATTTCTTTATATTTGAGTGAAATTTGGTGGAATTATCTCAAAAAACGTTTTTAGTATAGCATTTTTAAACATTTGCTTGTATGGGAGGTGCCACGCCTTCTTGTTCAAATTTGCCTAGTTTTTGCACAGACCTTGCGCTAACCATTCCTAGTATTTAAGTGTATTTTGGTTGTACTCATCAAGTTAGATTTTGAATATATTTTTTGTATGACACGCCTAGTCCATTGACCGATTTCGCTCATTTTCAATCTCCCGAGCTATCTTTGACGACGAAGACAGTATACCAAATTTCATTGAATTATCTTGCTAAGTTTTCCCAAAAAATGTATTTCCACACACAGCCAGCCAGCCACCCAGCCAGCCACCCAGCCAGCCAGACAGACGGACATGGCTGTATCAACTCAGGAGGTGACGCTGATGAAGAATATATATACTTTTCTCTTCGTTACAAACTAAGGGACAAAGTGAATACACCCTGGGTGTAGGGTATAAAAATTGTCAATTGTCAAATTGTCCAAATACAAAAATTGTCAATGACGACGTATTATGTGATGCTGAATCTGAATCCTGCTCTAGAAATGCACTATCACGATTGGGTTTTTGAGATATGCTTACCTTAACGTTAAAAAAATACGGATTTTTGTTTTTTTTTTAACTTTTATTACAAGACATGGTAATTTGTATTCATAAAAGTTGCTTTGCAAAAAGTCCACAGATATGTATGTATGTTTTTAAACTGATTGCAAACTGTCTTGGTCTTGGTCTTGATACCAACGCCTTAGTCTTGGTCTTGGTCTCGAAAAATTACCAAGACTAATTTTGCTCATCCCTAAGTAATATCCATCGGTGGTAGGCTATGAAAAAATGGTAGATACCATGCCCCAAAATATATACTTCATTAAATTACTGAAACTATTTGACGCTGATTGATGGAATTTGATACACATGTTAAGGACACATGGACAAATCACTTGCATTGAAAATCCCAAAATCCAATCCCGAAAACATAATCCAATATATCTCTGAAACTATTTGATGTCGATGTTAAGGATAACGGGATAAATATCATCCACTAGAAAGTGGGTGGTGTCGTGCGTTGTATCTCGTTAACTATTTTATGCAAATGAATAAGCTTTAGTATATATGAATGTAAACTGCACAGGGACAAAAAACATTCAATCATTTTTTGGAAAGTAGGCAATGCCACGTCCCCACAAGACATAGTTCATCATAACTTTGAAACTGTTTAACGCAAATGAATGAAATTCAATACATACGAGTACTTATCGTCGGGTTAAAACTACAATAAGACATCTACATTTTTGATGTTTTAAGAAATACGCTTTTTAAGTTTTTTTTAAATCCAACTTTTGTATGGGATTTTGAAGTTTTCTTTTTTTTACATAAAATCGGATGGAAACTACGTTTCAAAAAACTAACTAGATAGGGACTAAGAGATGTACTTTGTCATGTTTCTGTATACTTAACTTGAAAGATCAAAAAATTTGGATGTCTTGTTTATCATCTTTCCTAAAACTAATGTGATTCTAAAAACACGTGCATATCTGTAAAAATGTTTACACTTTCGAGATTTCAATAGTTTTTCTCAGTGTACAATGTAAGTATGTTGCTGTTTACGTAAGTCATTTAGGGAAACCATTCGTGCGACAAAAAGGCGCACTCACTTGCTTATCGTGGCAATTTATATGCACGGAAATTATTGGCGGTGCTCTTGTCGTTGTCGTCATCATCAGCAACAGCAGCAGCGGCAGCAAAGCTGGTAATGGTGTTTGAGGCGGGAACCATATGAAAAACCGAACATCGCATATCAACATGCATGAAACAAAATATGAATTCTTGTCATAAAAATAACGGTAATAGAGGCTACAAATGTAGAAGCGACGTTATTAAGTTAAAAATATCCCATATTTAATTTAGAAAAAAAAAACCTTTCACACATACTAAGCGCTACGAATTAATGAGCCCCATTTTTTGCACATAAAACTTTTTTGTTAGCAAAGATGTGCAGGTTAAAAGGTTAAATTTTTCATTGTTTTTATTTTTTTTCTCTACACTTGTAGAATATGAAAAATAACACAAAAATATGCGTCTCAAAAAATCATACTTATTTTATATCTGCTAAGCTTGGTGACAAAAATGATTAATTTAGATCTTGAAACAGGTGAATGTACTAATTAAGATAAAATAACACTATAAAACAATTACATTAGAAAAATTTTCCAGTGTACATACGAGTAGCAAAGATATTTAGGGAAAAATTTAAATCCCTTTGGAGTGAACTTAAAAATTTACATTTGTTTTGTTATGTCTTCGAATTGGATATAATTTTTTTAACTTATTTTGTATGCTTTACTGCATATATTTCTGAATTGAGGGGGTTATAAGGAGCTGAAAGTGATAAATTACAAAAAATTTAGTTAAGTAAGCGACTAAATAGATAGAGCATTACTCAGCTGAGGAAAGATATTACAACTAAACATTTGAGATCTCTAGGTCGCGATCAGAGTGCGCGCTTTGGGCAAAGTAGCGCTCAAAGCAAAGCGAGGCAAAAATCAAGTTGCGCATAGCAATTACAGCGGACACTTAAAGAAATGCGTGAAGGCGCTCCGAGCAAAGATGTGTTTGCGAAAACCAAAACGCTTTGCTCGAAGTGCCGCACATGCTTTGTTTTGCATTTAAATGTACTTATGCTGAGTGCGTCGGACTTCTCATAAATTACACTGTTCGACAATTTCGAACCTTTTGTAAACACATGAGAAAATCCAAAAAATTCTTAAAGTAGACGTTTAAAAAATACCCGTGTCTCGTGGTTTTTCTCCAGCACGTCACATTTTTTTTAATAGATTTTTGAAGTTTTTTTATCCAGTGTACATGAAAAAAACAAAAATACCGCATTCTTGTGTTAAATCGATGAAATTAACTGTATGATTCTCACATCTCAGGTGTAACATGTGTTCAGCAAACTTATGCAAGATATTGCGGGGAATATTTTTGTATACAATTTTTACCCTGTTTAACCCCCACATGTGGGTAATTTTTGGCCTTTTCTTAAAATGGTACAAAAATGACACTTAAAATAGGGGAATATTGAGTCAGTATGTATTAAAGAAATATTTGCTGTAAAATCAGATGTAAGGATCATATAGTTAAATTTATCGATTTAACGCAAGAATGTGGTATTTTTGTTTTTTCCATGTACAGTGGATGAAAAAACTTCAAAAATCGATTAAAAAAAAATGTGATGTGCTGGAGAAAAACGACGAGACACAGGTATTTTTTTTCAACGTCTACTTTAAGAATTTTTTGGATTTTCTCTTGTGTTTTTTTTTTTTTTTTTGTGTCGAACAGTGTTATCAAATGCTCATAAAAAGAGTCGTGTAGAATAGTGCCAACAAACACTTAAAAAATTCATCCAAAGTGTTTTCAAAAACGTTTACACCATTGCAACAGGTGATGGATCATGAATTTTTGAGTCTGAACCCGAAACAAAAAACCAATTGATTGCTTGGGTCTTTCCATTTGAAGAAAATCAAACAAAATTTGTGCAGCGTTGGAGCGATACAAAGCAAATGGTGGCGTGTTTTTTCACGAAAACCAAAAGACGGTTATTTCGGCGTGGTATACTACCATTTGTTTCCCAAAAACTTTAGATAAATTGAAAGAAACCTATTAAAAATGATAAATCACTTTGCACAAAGGCATTGTAAGCTGTTACAATTCCGACTTGGGACTTTTTTGTTTGCAAAAATCAAAGATCAAATGCGTGGACAATGATTTACAACACTCGAAGAAGCGATTAAGGCTTTTAATAACCATGTTTTAGAGTTATCATCTTCGGACTGGTTTGAGCACATAACGCCTGAAGTAATTTTTATTGTCACACAAAAACTTATACCAAATTTTGAATATAAATGCTGTAAAACATTGTATTTTCATGAAAAGTACAAAAAACCTACACTTAGAAAAATGCACTAGACAGCTATTTTTTAATTGTTTTCATTTTTGATTTATCTTTGTTAATTTATTTTAATTTTAATTTCACATTAGCTTTTTACATAAATTGATTGCAGAAAAACCAAAGTTGACACAAAAGTGAACTATAATTTAAATACCTCATCCATATGGCTTAGAATTCCCCAATGACTTTCATATTTTACATAGCAATTAAAGTTTGCGTGCCTACGCCTAAAATGCTGCAACCATGCAAATGCACAATTTCTAATTGTGTAAATGCGATGTAAATACAAAATTACTGCAATGAAAACTTTAAAAGGAAAGCTAGGGGGGAATGATAATTTTCATTTTCCCCGATACTGATTCCAGCGCATTGGAATCTTCGAATTCATGATAAAACAAATTCATTCATCCATCGCACTATAGGTCAACAAACACACTTTTTAGGCCAAAAATCAATTTTTACAAGTGTTCTTATTGAGTTTTTGTTTATGCAGTGTAACGGAGAAAGGACCAAGACTGCTATGGTCTTAGTCTTGCTCACGATAATCGTCAAATCCAAGACTGCTTTTCAGTCTTGGTAATTTTTAGTTAAAAGTTGCTTCACGACCATTTCGAAGATAAAATCATCTCTCAATTTGAGTTTTGGCATCTTTAAAACCCAACGGCTTTGGAAAAATATCGTTTTGAAATTTTGAATACTCAATATCTCTGAAAATTTTTTCAAGACCAAGATCATGACCGAGAGCAAGACTTTATGAGCAAGATCAAGACCAAGACTCAATATGCAAGAACAAGACCAAGACCAAGACTGCTATGGTCTTGGTGATGAGCAAACCAGAACCAAAACTTCCATGGTCTTGGTCTTGATCTTGGTTTGCTCATCGCTATCAAATATCTCCAAATCCTGAGGTGATGGGTCTTTTCTGACCTCGGATTCGGATTCTAAGCATGAAGTTGCTTAAAAAATGCTTGGAAACAAAATTTTGTTTGTAGGTGTTATTAATTTAGAAAATTTATTATGTACCATTTTTGACTCGGTAATACAAGGGTTAAGGTTTTTTTTGTGAATTGTTCTTTTAGTCTTGAGTCAACATAAAAACTACATTTGCAGTTGGTCACCATGATAATATGGACGTTAAGTCATAAAAAACAAATTGAGAAAATTCGTGTTTTTAATTCTTCCGAAATCATTTTTATATTTTTGTAATTTAAAATTATGTAGAATATTTAAATTTTGGAAATCCGATCATTTTAAAAAACGAAAAAAATTACTCTTATTTTAAACTAGTAAAAGTATCATATTTGGCCTGGCCAAACATAAAATGCCCTACACTGCAGTATTTCGAAAATTTAGCTTGTACGAAAGATACCACGCCGTCTCTTCCAGCTTTTGCTCAGAGCTTGCATTTACAATTCTTAGTGTCTGAGTAAAATTTAGTTTGATTATCTCAAAAAATGTTTTCAGTGTTGCGTTTTAAAGTTTTTGCTTAAGTGGGAGGTGCCACGCCCTCTTTTTCGAGTTTGTCTAGTTTTTCCTCAGAACGTACATTGCTAGTCCTTAGTGTTTCTGTGAAAATTGATTAGACTATCTCAAATAACGTTTTCAGTGAAGCATTTTGAAACTTTTGCATTTGTGGGAGGTGCCACGCCCTCTAGTCCGAATTCGCCTAATTTTTGCTCAGAGCTTAAGCTTACCATCCCTAGTATTTATGTGTATTTTGCTTGCGTTATCGCAAATAATGCTCCTAATATTTTGTTTTTAACATATTCTTTGTATTCTCGTGTTAACTTTGACGACGGAGGCAGAGTACCAAATTTCATTGAATTATCTTGCTCAGTTTTCCACGCACAGACAGCCAGCCAGACAGACGGACATTGCTATATCGGCTCAGGAGGTGATGCTGATCAAGAATATATATACTTTTCTATACCTGCCATGCCTCCTTCTCTGCGTTACAAACGGAAGGACAAAGTGAATATACCCTGGGTGCAACTTTAAAAGTTTTTTTTTCACGACAATGCAACCAAACTACATACAAATACTGGGAACACGTAGCACAGGCTCTGAACAAAAACTTGGTGAATTCGGACAAGAGGGCGTGGCACCTCCCATGTAACCAAAATTTTCAAAATGGTATACTGAAAGATTTTTTGAGATAATCCAACTAAATTTTACCCAAACACTAAAGACTATAAATGCACGCTCAGAATAAAAACTGGGTGAACTCGGATAAGAGGGCGTGACACCACCCATATTAGCAAGAGTTTCAAAATGCTTTACTGGAAGTGTTTTTTGAGATAATCCAGCCAAATTTCATTCAAATACTAAAAACAGTAAAGGCAAGCACCCAGCAAAAACTGGGCGAAATCAGACAAGAGGGCGTGGCACCTCCCATGTAACCAAAATTTCCAACTAAATTTCATCTAAAGACTAAAGACTATAAATGCACGATCAGAATAAAAACTGGGTAAACTTGGAGAAGAGGGCGTGGCACCACCCATATTAGCAAAAGTTTTAAAATGCTTTACTGAAAGTGTTTTTTGAGATAATCCAGCCAAATTTCATTCAAATACTAAAAACAGTAAAGGCAAGCACCCAGAAAAAACTGGGCGAAATTACAGAAGAGGGCGTGGCACCTCCCATGTAACCAAAATTTTCAAAATGCTATACTGAAAGAGTTTTTTGAGATAATCCAACTAAATTTCATCTAAAGACTAAAGACTATAAATGCACGCTCAGAATAAAAACTGGGTGAACTCGGATAAGAGGGCGTGGCACCACCCATATAAGCAAAAGTTTCAAAATGCTTTACTGAAAGTGTTTTTTGAGATAATCCAGCCAAATTTCATTCAAATACTAAAAACAGTAAAGGCAAGCACCCAGCAAAAACTGGGCGAAATTACACAAGAGGGCGTGGCACCTCCCATGTAACCAAAATTTTCAAAATGCTATACTGAGAGAGCTTTTTGAGATAATCCAACTAAATTTCACCCAAACGCAAAGGGCTTGTAAGCTCTAAACAAAAACTGGGTGAACTCGGAGAAGAGGGAGTGGCACCTTCCAACATTTTCGAAATACTGCAGTGTAGGGTATTTAATGTTTCTCCAGTCTAAAGGTAACACCCTCACTAGTTTTATTTTTGAATACCCAAAAAAGATTGATTTGGTCCCCGTTGAGAGGTAGACTTTTTTTATAAATTTATTATTGCCTGATAAACAATTGTGACAAGTTACAAATCCACAGGAACATTTTACTTAGTTTATTGCAAAAAATTTTTATTTGTTAAGAATTAGAACTTTAAGATCCGACTCAAATCAAAAAGAAAACTACTTAAAAAAAGTTATTTCAACGTCTGGTGCTTGTAGAAATTTATCGAGCGGAAACCGTTAAGCGTCACAAAGAAGAATTGTTTGGTCACGAGTTACTGAAAATGCTTTTGAAAAACCAGACATTTAAAAATGTTTTTCATCAAAATGTAGATATTTTACAATGCTCACGGCAAATAAATAACAATACTGCAACACTTATCATACCAATGAAAAAATTAATAATAAACTTACAATTCATGTTTCCATATCATGCGTACAATTATAAATTCCTCACATGATTTCATTGCAACAAAACCAATAACATCAAGAGTAAAAAGCACAAATGCATTTTCCTGTATTTTAAGCAGCATTGCAAAATCATGATTCATGTTGCAGTTGTATATCACATGTACCTGTATAAAAAGCCCAGTGGCGGCAACAGCAACAACAGCAATTACAACAATAATAATAGCTAGCAGTGTCCTTAATTTGGACCGCTGAATTTACAACTGAATGCCTGAATTTCCATGGCATGAAAACTGAATGCTAACAACACACGCTACATTGATGCCGCCGTGTCATGCAACGCAACTCATGCGACAAAAAAACAACAAAAAATAAAAATGCATTCAATTGCACCCAGCAGAGTCAACATAATTAAATGAACATGACATGTCATCGTTGACATTTCACAATGCAGAAGTTATTGGGTGTGGTGCTATTGCTGGTGATGATGGTTTTATGAACTAATGCAATTGAGGATTGTGTGAAATTTTCAAAATTAAAATGATCCTTAATTTTATATAGACTACACAATTGATTCACTGGACTGATAATTGACAGCAGTTTTTAGAAAACTTTAAATTTCTTTTATCAAAATTATATTCAAAGTTAGAAGCCAAACATATGGTTTGGTATAAATTAAAATTTGATTCTCTCTTATACTGTGTGAAGCAATTGTTTCTACGATTACATTCTAAGAACTTTTTAAAAGTCAAATGTCATAACATTGAACTTTTTGCGTCGTTTCGTGCTCTTTCTATACATGAAAGTTCTGTCATACCATTTGTAAGAAATGAAAGACTTTGAGTTGAATTTCAGTCAAAAAAAGAAAAAAGAAAAGATGAAAAACTTTAACTGTAAACCAGCTTTGTTATTGAAAAGTAAAAGTTTAAGCCAATAAGTCTAAGAAATATTTTCTTATTGTCAAAATATTTTTTAATATAAATAAAAACTTTGATGCGTCATATACTGGAAGTGATTTTAAAAATATTTAAGTGCTGGAATGAGTTTTGTATTGCGAACCATAGTAAGCTACAGTTATAGGCATAAGTATTTGGACAACAAAATTCTACATATTTTAGAACGATATTTATTTATTCGCATTCATATGTACATACATATTAAGAAAAGCAGTGTAATATATGAAACGAAACACGCAAAGTGTACCAGCTGAAAATTTTGTTGTCACCGATTTAGCTAAAATTTGGCAATATTGTTGTTTCGGTATGCAAGATTAATAATGCGGGAGGATTTGGTCCTAGTACAATTTGTTGTTAAAGTACAGGGTGTAAAAATTGGTGATTTTTATGATTTTCGTAGAAAGGCTGTTTTTTCAAAAATTCATACCCTACGTCAAACTTAGTAAATTGATAAATGTAAGTAACTTTTCCTATTCATTGTTAAATGTGTCGTTGAATATCAAAACTGACTAAGCCACTCTCTTATATAAAGGCAAAATAAAATAAGTTAAAATCAAATTTTTGAAATTTATTTTATTTTGCCTACATATCAGAGAAGGACTTAGGCACTTTTGATATTTAACGACACAAATGATTTTTTTCTAAAAAAATTTTACTTACAAAAAAAATTTTTTCACCAACATTTTTTAAATTTAAAAATACTTTTGAATTGAAAAAAAAAACAACCTATTAATTTTTTTTAAAAGTAGAGTAGAACGGGGTAATGTCATGCAGGGGGTAAAGTCGTGCACTGGCTGTTTTAGCCCAAAGAATTGAATGATTTACCAACTGTTCGTAAGGTAGGGACCTGCTGACCTACTGAGCTTATGCATATAATACTAGCAATTTTCACCAGTTCGTCTCTACAGAGTAACCTTTTTTTCAAAACGCACGCTTTCGTGACGATAAAAGTGTTTTTTTATCGGGTCAGAAAAATAATTTTCCTTCCGGGAAAATATACCAGGTAAGTATTTTCTGAAACGAAATATCCTGCCAAAGAACAGAAGTATTTGGCTTTCGAAAAAAATTTTGGGCTTCACCGAGTTATCGAAGTTGACCTTTAAAACGACCATTGGGGTAATGTCGTGCACATTCACTTACACAAACACAATTTCTCGCTACACAAATGTTGTTACACATGGATGTAACCAATGAAATTATCTTTCGATCGGATGCTTACTCGTTGCATTCGGTTGAGATGTACGGCTTTACGAGCATGCCAAAGTTGAGTGCACGACATTGCCCCGTTCTACTCTACACAACATATTATGTACTTCACACTTGTATAATAATGAATAAATACCTGATAATGCTAAATCTCCACTAATAGAACCACTACCTATCATTTCTCACACATTTTGGTACCTTTACTATACTCGGAAAACAATGCACGACATAACCCCACAAATTTTGAGGGGGGTAATGTCGTGCTCATTTTTTTTTTCTTCACTTACACAAACACAATTTCTCGCTACACAAATGTTGTTACACATGGATGTAACCAACGAAATTATCTTTCGATCGGATGCTTACTCGTCGCATTCGCTTGAGATGTACGGCTTTACGACCATGTCAAAGTTGAGTGCACGACATTGCCCCGTTCTACTCTACTTCAAATTAAAACTCAGTTTATAAGCTTAAAAAATACATAAGACTCAAGATGGGATTCAGTCGTTAAATGAGATATTTTGGCTGTTGCACGCCCGTGGTAGGAAAACACTTTTTTACTCAAGAGGAAGGCATCTTACGAAAAATTTGTGAGACGTAAAATGTTAAGAATATTCCAAGAAATACGTTTAAACTTTTTTTGGAATTTATACTAATTTTACGAACTTTTAGTCATTATTTGCAAGAATCTAAAATTCTATGCATTTTTCAACTTAGAAAATCATGACAATTAGGATTAGAGAAAAAAACTACTAAGCATGGCTATGGTGACATATGTTTCGGTTACCGCCACGTAACCATCATTAGACCAATTTATGTTTTATTTAATTTATTTTATATTAAATGAAATAACAATTGAAAAATTTTTGAACTTTTTTTTGAACAACAGGAGTAGAAAGAGAACAAAAATCTCACAACATGAATATAGGCACCTAAGCTACCAATTTTTCTGAGGGTACATAGCACAGTCCATTTATAAATGCGCTATGTAGAGAGATTTACTCCGGGGTTCATAGTTCAATCCCGTCCTAGGTGTCATGTTATAAATTTTTAGTAAATCAAAAAATTGCGTACTATTTGTTATAGTCTTACGATATATCATTTCAATTTTCAGAAGGATCGGTCAAAATGGAGAAAAGTAAACGTCAAATTCGTGAAAAAATGTCAGCAGATATTCCAGTGCCAACGCAGCAAGAGATTCGGTTTGCTATTTTTTGGAATTTGACGTAAGCTCAAGCCTATGGAAATTTTTAGTGAATGCCAAATAGCATTTGAAGTTAATGCGCCATCCCTCGTGACTACTTCAAAGTGGTTCCGAAGATTCCAGACAGGTCATTTTTCTGTGGAAGACCGCCCAAAATCTTCGACTGATTATGCAAGTGAAGCGCTAGTGAAGTCTAAAATTGATGAAGATCCAAGATTGATCCAGAAAATCATTGCTGATGAACTGGGCTTGAATGCCATGGCTGTATCGAGAATATTAAAAAATTATCTTAGTTACACGAAGAAATCTGCACGATGGGTTCCTAGAATTTTAAGTGAAATTTAAAAAGAGGCACGTGTTTTTGCTAAGTATTTTCTTGAAAAATTCAAAAATGGAGAGTCTAAGACATTCAAAAAAATAGTTACAGGTGATGAGGCATGGTTTAAGAAGTACGACCCTGAAACCAAACAACAACCCAGAAAGTGCAAATCCACCTGTTAAAGCAAAGCATAAAAAGTCAGCAACAAAAGGAATGATGTTAGTTTACTTCACCAGACAGAAAGTTGTAGCTGCTGTTCCTTTGGAAAAAGGTCAGATGTTTACTACTGAGTAGTATACTGAAACCTGTTTACCAAAAGTCTTCCGAAATTTACTGGGAAAACGCCAAAAAATGGAGCTACGCCGCTACTTTCTACATCACGATAATGCGCCTGCGCACGCTGCTGAAAAAACTACCGATTTTATTTTTCTTTCAGGCGTCGAAGAAATTCGTCCAGCACTTTATTCCCCAGATCTAGCGCCTTGCGACTTCTGGTTGTTTCCAAAAATAAAAAAAAAAAAAATTGAGAGGGAGAGTCTTCAACAGCAATGAGGAGATTATAAATGCGGTTATTGATGGAATTGTAAAACTGCAAAAAACCGATTTTGAATACTGTTTTTCAAGATGGATTTATCAACTTCAAAAATGTATCAAAATAAATGGCGATTACGTTGAAAAAATACAAATAGATGTAGAATAAAGCCATAAATTTAAAAAAATTTTTATCCAGTTTTTTCAATTCTACTAAGCGAACTTTTGTTAGGCCCCTCGTATGTGACAAAAACAAAGT
Organism: Calliopum simillimum; assembly: GCA_951812925.1. Lineage (NCBI taxonomy): Eukaryota > Metazoa > Arthropoda > Insecta > Diptera > Lauxaniidae > Calliopum > Calliopum simillimum. The sequence continues at coordinate 99,276,931 of OX638368.1, read as the reverse complement.
GTTTTGAAGTTGATATGAGGAGTGATTTTTCAAAAGGGCGCAAAACCACTTCCAACCTCGAACAAACCTAAGGATGCCATCGCCATTACCATGCTAAAATGCATCCTCTAGTCCAAAATACATCACAAAAAATGCATTTTTCTAAGATGACATCTTGATCAAAAGTCGCATTTTAGAACAAAAGGGCTTATTTCCATATAATTTCATAGAAATTTTTAGAGTTTGATACAAAAAGAAGTATTTTGAATAGTGGCCAAAAAAACTTTTAATATTTTTTATATGCCCCAGGCTATATAGGTGCTTACATACCATGCCTATAGACATCAAAATTAACTTCCAAATGGTGAAATAAGAGTGATTTTGAAACAAAAAGGCTTATTTCCAAACGTTTCAGAACAAAAGAGCTTATTTCCAAATGTTTTTTACTTTTTGCAATTACTGCAAATATGTTACAACAAAAATGTTAAGGGGATTAGAATCTTTGGTCAACTCACTGTAATACAGGAGACATTAAAAAAAAATTTGTTATTGTAAACAACGCATAAAAGTTTTTTCTCATTACTGAAAATTTATTTAAAATGATTTTACGCCCTTTTGAAAAATAACTCCTCATATGAAAAATTTCAAAAAATTTTGAAATTTCAAAGTTTTTGCTGCTATAACTAAGTCAATTCTGTTTGGAGCATAATCATTGGGATAGCTGTTGAAAACGCCATTAATCATTTTATAAACGTGGAAAAATAAAATCGATCGGACCTGGCGTCATACAAATATATTGATGTATATGAAGCTAAAGAAAATAGAAATAATCGAATAACTCGGGAACGGCCCCAAAGAAAGAAAAAAAAAATTGTATTTTTCGTATTCAGCGAAATTTAATGAATAAAAAAAAAAAAAAATTGGTTTGCAAAATGTTACAATTAGTTTTTTTATTTCCTGTTGTAATAACTTTTTATAATTATTGCTTAAAAAATAAACAAATCAAAAGCACAAACAAATTTTTAGTAAACTTTACTTTTTATAGTAAGTATAGAAAATAAAATCCTTCCTCGACCGTATAAATTCATTCACTGTAACAAAACTTTTAGGCTAAAACCCCCAGGCACTTAAAATGGGAATATACACAGTTTTCCAGGCTCCATTTTGAATTTTGAAATGTTCTTATATCATATTTGGATTCAGCAACCCCGACAACTCCTTGAATAGAATAATTTTCCATTTGAAGGCATTTGAAAACAGTTTTATTGAATTCCTCGGATTTTGGGGGCTTACGGGATATTAAAAATGTTTTAGGGGAAAACCCCAAAAATAGAATGCCTTAATTTTTGTTTCTAAATTCAATTACAAAATGAGCCATGTCAACAAAATTAGAAATGCATACCTGTTTTTACCTAATCTGCCTGCACTTTTACTATTCTTTTAAGTATTATTACTAAAAATCTTAACTCTCAATTAACTGCTACAAATCCACATAAAAAATATGGAACACCCAATTCCACGCACAATACGTGCTTAAAATAACATGTCGTATGAATAATCTGAATATTTAGTGGCATTAATTTTGTTGCCAACTCGTATTCGTAGAAATAACAGAATGTCATTTTGTAATGCGCAGCTTATTAAATATGGACACCCAAGGAGCAACAATTGACACATACACACACACAAATATTATTGTGCCACATGTTATTTCAAACGACTGACATCACATGCCACCTGACACTTGGTGTGGTGTCAGCTATGCAACTCTGTATGTTGACGTTTCTAATTCCCAAATTTAATTTCCTTCAATTTACTTAAGAATTTTAGAGCTTTTACGGACGTTGTCCTTCGTTCGTTGTTCGTTGGTCTGTCTAAACGCCCATCAACTACTCTGTTGGTCATCTTCATCAGCGTCAAGTGTAGCGGCGGCAGCGACGGCCCAAAGACACATGCTGAAAATGTCGCATTTAATGAGGGCAATGAATTTTCACATCCGCTTCTGTCAGTTGGTGGTAGTGGGACGTTGATTTGAAAATTTGGAAAATTCATTTCGTTTACTTAACGTAAGTAGCTATGTATGAACTTATGTAAGGTTTGTATGTTAATGCCTACACTACATGCATACAAACATTAATGGCAGTGCAAAATCTAAGTATGTGTATGTCCCCCTACATGTGTTTGCATTTGCGTTAATTTGTGTGCGCTTAACTAATACTATGAATAATGTCGCATTGTTGAGATGATCTGGTAGGAAATTACACAAAAGATTGTAAAAACTTTAAAAAATATCTTATCATATAACTACTATCGAAAAGTGCCGATTTGAAGAGTATTAAGGGTATATTTGGAAAAAATTTCATTTAAAATTATATGATATCAAAAAAAAATTGATAAATATCCAAAAACATCGAAAAATCTTACTAAAAAGCCAATGCCTGAAATTTGTTGTTAATTAGAAATTCATCAATCACTCCCACACTGGTCGGAAAGTCATAAAAGCAGGCCAAAATACGACAAAAAAACTATTAAGAGTGTATCCTTTGGCCTGGCCAAACATTAAATACCCTACACTGCAGTATTTTGAAAATTTTGCTTGTATGGAAGGTGCACTTTTGTCTGAGTTCACCCAGTTTTTGCTCAGAGCTTGCATTTATAAGTAGTTCTTAGTGTCTAAGTAAAATTTAGTTCGATTATCTCAAAAAACTCTTTGAGTATAGCGTTTTGAAGCTTTTGTGTATATGGCAGGTGCAACGCCCTCTTTTCCGAATACGCCCAGTTTTTGCTTTGAGCTTGCGCTAATAATTCGTAGTATTTATGTGTATTTTGGTTGTCTTGAAAAAGTTATTTTTTGTATGGGGGGTAGGCGTGTCCGTTAATTTCGATAATAATCGATTTCGCTAATTTTCAATCCCACGAGCTAACTTTGACGACAAAGGCAGTGTAACAAATTTCATTGAATTATCTTGCTCAGTTTCTCGTAAAAAAAATTTCCACGCACAGCCGGACAGACGGACATGGCTATATCGACTCATGAGGTGACGCTGATCAAGAATATATATGAAGCAAAACACGCCAAGTGTACCAACTGAATATTTTTTTGTCTCCGATTTCGCTCAAATTTGGCAATATGGAAGCACCAAAGTGCAAAATTAATAAAGCGGGAGGATTTCGTCCAAGTACCATTTGTTGTTAAAATACAGGGTATTGAAGTTGGCATTTTTAGTCATTTTCATGAAAAGGGTGTTTTTTCAAAAATTTATAGCTTACACCAAAGTTTGTAAATTGATATATCTAAGTAACTGGTCCCATTTATTTTTAAGTGTTCTTTTTATAATAAAATATTACTTGGTGAAAAAGATTTTATTTCACCAAAATTTTTTAAGCTTAAAAATACTTTTGAATTTTTTTTTTTAAAAAAACCCCAATTAAATTCTTTTTAGTAGTACTTTTAACTGAAGCATAATTTATAAGCTCTAAAATGATATATAATTCAAGATGGGATTCGGTCGCAAGATGAGAGTTTTTGGCTTTTGAACGCCCGCAGAAGGCAAAATTCTTTGTTTACTCAAGAGGAAGGCATCTTACGAAAAAAGTGTCCTAGGCATTAAATGCCTAGAATCGTCCAAGAATTTGTGTTACAAAAATTAATTTCATATTCTTAATCAGCGACTTTAAAAATGTCAAAATACTAAGGAATAGCTGCAGTTTAGCATTATTTTGTACACCATTGTGAAAACGCCATTTTTCTTTTTGAAAAATGGATTTCGGATTCGTAATCAGCATCATCATAAACCCTTTTTTACAGACTACTACCCACTACTTTGGCTTGGTAGAAGTGTTTGGAAAACTGTCGAGTTTTTCTGTCCATAGTTGGATTCAAAAAACTACTGAGATATTGGGAGAACTGAATATCCCTAAAAGGGGACTAAGTAAATAGCTAAACTTTTAACACAGGTACCTACCTTTTGATTCAATACTTGTCGAGCAGTCTCGATATATTTGAAAAAATTGAAAAAAGGAAAATAAATAAAATCAGAGGTTAAAGTTTGCGAAAAATGTTCACTTATGGTTTTTTAAAAATTTAGCATACTATCAAATCGTCACCTCAATACTACAACACCCAAAAAAATCTGTTGTAAAAGTGTGGCAAAATGCTGTATGTTTTACAGCATTTAGGGTAGAAGGGGGAGGTTTCGACACGTGGGAGGCTTCATCAGTGCCAAATTTTGCGATCTCTATTCGCACTTACTCCCATGTGTAAACCAAAAAGTCTTACTCCTAATGGTACGCAGCTATCATAAAAATTTCTCTGCGCAATTAGGCTAGGGTGCGTAGTTAGTCGTGATTTTTTATTTTTATAGCAAGTTGATGTAATATTTGCTTGTTGCTTTTTGTGTGATACTCGGTTAATATAATATAAAATTTCCATTTTTTTTTTTAGCAGATACTTAAATATATTATTCCTGTTAATATTACATTTAAGCTTTGCAAAATAAATAAAAGTTAACTGCGAAATTTTGCAAATTTGGAAACAAGAAGATAAGGGAGGATTCGTCAAGTGTAAATGGGAGGATTCGACAACTGAAATTTATACATATGATTCAATTATTTTCCATGAATCTGATTTTTCACAAGATATGGAGTTCGGTACTAATGCCGAGGTACAAATGGATATAGAATCAGCCTGAATCATGTCTCGAACTCGTTCAAGGCTCTGACCTTCCTGATCGGAATGATTTGCTGGATATGGCCCCGATTGAAGACGACATCTCCGATTTTCGTTCTCCCATTGTATCACCGGAAGCAATTCGTCTTTTACCATCTAAATTCAAAAGGTTGAAGGTTTCAAAAAATCAAGGGAATCAAGAATTTATGTGACTGACGAAGCCTCCCCAAAAGTGGGAGGTTTCGTCATTTATTTTATCTATGGTTTTTTGGTCACAGTTCCGAAAATAGCGAACATATAGATTTTTTTGTAATTTACAAAAGAAGCACACATATTCGTGCATAGTCTGTGTGTATTCAAAATAATATGCACAATTATATATGGAAGGTATAAGGACTTTCTTGTTAGGGTGTCGAAACCTCCCCCTTCTCCCATACTTTCATTTTTCATCCCATATCTTTTGCAGTTAATATTACAATTTTGTTGTACATTTGAAAAATTAGCTGTGAAAAATAAAATATTTGCTGTAGATTTCACAACAAAAAAAAGTTTATATCAATAATTTTAACAAATTTCTGGCAGAAATTATTGCATTTGCTGTAAAATTAACAATTAATTGTAAATTCGATTGAATTTACTTTAAATTAGCAAATCCACAGAGAATTGTAAAATCCACAACAAAAGGCTGTTAAAACTACCGCAGCAATTTTTTTGGGTGAACTAGGTTACTCTTCGAGTCCTGAGATAATTCAAATTTAAGATTTTGGAAAATTTGTTACATGCATCTAATGTTTAAGATGCATGTATTAGAGCGTTCCACAAAACGATAGTCGTTTTGAGGCTAATTTCAAACAATACAAAGATGGTAAATTGAATGCGCTTTCAGAAATGTTAATCTCCACCCTAAACCTCAAAATTTTAAGATTGTAAAGTATTATTTTATTTATCCATGTCAGGCATTTAACAGTTTTCTCTTGATTAAAAACAAATCTATTTTTTGTTTATTTTGTATTGATACATGTAATTAATATATGAGAACACATCAAAAATACGTTTTTCAAACATATGCAAAATACACAGTAAAAAGTGATAGTTTACTTTTTATTCCATTCGGTATTGATTTTAAACTGCTTTGGTATTAAATTCAAAATTTATTCCAAAAAAGGTTGAAATTTATTCCGGTAGGTTTTAATTTTATCACAAAAAATATTTACTTTTAAACCAATTAGTTTTTTCAATTTTTTAATACCCAAGTGGCTTAAAAACAATCCTAAAATAACTTTAAATTCAAAAAACTAATCATTTTTAGTTTTAAAATAAGTCCAAGAAAAGTATTAAAATATTCTGTGCGCCAATTTTAATACTTTTGGTTTGAAACTAATGCCATCAAAGTTTTAATTTAGCTTGGAGAGACTTTTTAGTTTCAAAATTTGAAAAACTTTATTTATCAAAAGAGCATAAAAAAAAGAACGAGAAGAAAATAACAAAAAAAAAAAAATTTTCTTTTTCAATTGTTCAAATAAAAATTTCACACAACTACGTCAATACGTTTGATAGCCGAGTGAGCTAAAGACTTTGTAATTTATGTACACAAGATGTTGTACCCTTGGTTCGAATCTCAGTATGGATGGCTTGTTTTTTTTTTTTTCAATTAAATTTAAATTTTTTTTTTTTTTTCAATTTTCTCCCTCTCTTTATTTATTCCAAAATAGTTTAAAATTAAAACTTTTTTTGGCATTATTCTATATAAATACTTTTTTTGGTTTTAAAATTAAACTAAAATTTTTACTGTGTAGTTGAATTCACATCATATTAAAAACTTAAATTTTCCAATTGGGTAGCTAGCCACTCACTGTCGTTGTTGGTATTTCAACTTTATCCCCTCGTTTAAATATAGAACGACAGCGCCAGTGACGTCGTAGTCTTCAAATTTATTTATGCGTCTCGCCCATTTTAACGCCCTAAAATGCTGCTCTGGGCCTGTTCGTTTTCTCTAACTAACAATTAGCCAACGTTAGTTGGCATACAAATACAAACTACTTTACCTATACACAGATACTGCTGCTCCATGCAAACACACATACACACATACGAGAAATCCAACGAATTCCATTTAGTTTGCCGTTTTGTCTCACTTATCAAGCTGAGTTTGTTTGTGTTTGGCAACAGTTTTCAATTAATTGCAACTGTTGTGAGGGTTTTTAGGAAATATCCAGTTTCACCAAATCAGAGTGACAATTTAAACTTTTCACAAATACTGGACACACCTCTGAGAGCAAAGAAAAAACAAAAACGAATGAAAATATTCCCCAACTGCGTTTGGCCGTTGATTTAAGAATGAAATTGAAGGCAGTGAGCGTGTGCTTGCGATTCTTTAGAATTTCGGCCTCTGTAGCAATAAGCCAAAAAAAAAAAAAAAAACATTTATCGGTAAAACGCTGCCATGTATTTAAAAAACAGTAATGGCATTTGAAGACTTCAGAAATGTGTGTTCTCCCCGGAAATCTGGATTTTTGCGAAATTTCCAGATAAAACGACTTCCTGAAATCCTCTCATGTCGAAATTTTCTTGTACACCTATTGGGAATTTCATTTTACATGTCTAGGGATATGCTCCATTTAATTATAGAATATGAAAAAAAAAGTTTTTCTTAAAATCTGGATCATATAAGGGAAGATTATTCTCGGATATGTCCATATACTGTAATGCTACTTTAGTGACAAAAGTAGCTTTTCGCTCTCTTCTGGTGCCTCTTTTTTGTCTACGCTCTCTCTCTCTTCTCTCTCGCCGAAATGTATAAAAGCTACTACAGTCTTGGGTTACCAATGTGTTGCAACTTGCACGTGTTACCATTCTACGGAGGGCCTAACAAAAGTTCACTTAGTAGGTGTCATGTTATAAATTTTTAGTTACTCAAAAAATTGCGTACTATTGGTTATAGTCTTACGATATACTTATCATTTTAATTTTCAGAAAGATCGGTCAAAATGGAGAGAAGAAAACGTAAAGTTCGTAAAACAATGTCAGCAGATATTCCAGTGCCAATGCAGCAAGAGATTCGGTTTGCTATTCTTTTTGGATTTCAAATAGCATTTGAAGTTAATGCACCATCTCTCGTGACTATTTCAAAGTAGTTCCGAAGATTCCAGACCGGTTATTTTTCTGTGAGGATGAACCCCGAGAAGGCCGCCCAAAATCTTTGGCTGATTATGCAAGTGTAGCTCTGATGAAGTCTAAAATTGAAATCATTGCTGAGAAACTAGGTTTGAATGCCATGGCTGTATCGCGAATATTAAAAAATGATCTTGGATACACGATGTAATCTGCACGGAGAGTCTTCAACAGCAATGAGGAGATAATAAATGCGGTCAATGATGAAACTGTAAAACTGCAATAAGCCGATTTTGAAGATTGTTTTTCAAGATGGATTTATCGACTTCAAAAATGTGACAAAATAAATGGCGATTACGTTGAAAAAATACAAACAGATGAAGAACAAAGTTTTTTATTCAGTTTTTTCAATTCTACTAAGCAAACTTTTGTTAGGCCCTCCCAACAAAAAGTTTCGATGCGCATCCCTAAAATGCCATAGCGATGCGCGTCCTTCTCGCATCTAAAGAACTGGGGTCGAATCGTCGCATCCGTAAACGTACAACTCGTGACGTAAGGTCATGTGTTTCACATGCATTTCGCATTACAAAATATGTACATGATTTTACGTAACGAATTGTACGCTCACTTATGCGGCGATTCAGCCCCTGATTTTGATGCGTATATTTTCTGCGCTACAGGTAGGCAATAGGCAGTTTTATTTGCTTTTTTTTTTAAATATTTTTTTATTGTCATCCAAAAAGTATCCAAAGAGAATTTCTGGTAGCGAGAAAGAAGCGTTTTCGGTCACGTATTTACACACAAAACAAAATAAGTTAGTAAGTCGGCTTCGTAAGAGCGCAAGGATGGAGCAAGGGTCTAGCGACTGACACTGCTTGAGAATTGTACCAACCTAGACGTTCTAGGTTCAACTAAGGCCCAGACCAAACACAAAGTTTTTCAACTTGCAATTTTTCAATTATAATTAATATAGTAAAATAAAAATAATTATGATTACATCAAAAATAGTCTGATGAGTTTTGTGGCGAAAGACGTAAAACTTCAATTAAAAATTAATTTTTTAAATCTTTTTATTGTCACCCAAAAAGCATCCAAAGAGCATTTCTGAATACGAGAGCGTTGCGCATCCAAAGAGCATTTTAATGCGCTCCATTCCCCATTGGGGTTTTACACTGACTTGTAGTATTTGTTTGTATAAAATACAGTAGACTGAAGTTTTTAATACAATAAGGTTTTTTTCTCGGACACTAATAAAACAAAAAAAAACTATTTCAGCAACTTTGTAAATATTTTTAAACATGAAAACCTGGCTCCCTTCCAAAAACTACGTACAATTAGTGTTTGAAAATATTGACATGTATTGAAAAAGCTCCGAAATTACTAAAAATCGCCTAGTTTTACCTACCTAAGATCTTTTCAGTACTAAAACTGTTAGCTAGAGCTACGAATAACTGAAAAATAGTCCATTTGATTGTACTAAAAATTTCATCACGGGCTTAGCCTATTTGAGCCATCTTGCTAAGTTTGTTAAAAGTCCACTCCGTACTCATATTGAGATACATACATACTAAGAGTTTTTTTAAGTCCTTACGTACATCAGAAGCAGTAGCAAAATATTAAAATATTTGAATACTACCATCTTAAGCCCTCAATACGATTATGATTCAATTCAGGAAATGTACTGGCAAGAATACGATTTAATGTATTTACCTCATATTTTAGCATAAACGCGCACACGTGCGTCCCATGTAGTGATATCAATAAATAATCAATAGCAAATAAACAAAATAAAATTCCAATGAAATTGGCATTTCTTTCATGATTTAAGCAAAGCATCAATACTGCGGTAGGATAACGAAAAAAGCCAAATTCCTCTGAAATATATAGAAAATTAGATTATGCCGATAAGAAATATATAAAAAATAATTTTTTTATATCTTTTATTTTACGGGGAACACAAATACCCAAATAGATACCGCCAATGATTTTTGCAAATAAAAAGGAAAAATTTCAAAATTTTTTATTTTATTTATAAATCCTATGAAATATTTTACAAAGTAAATTATCAAAACAGCAGCTGAAAAAACCAAATACAACTTGTTTTCTATTTGAATTTATTCCGAGAGAGATCAATTCTGTATGAATTTGTACTCCACATATTTATTTATTTTTTTCATTGTATGTACATATATCGTCACCTGAAATGCAAAAGGTCGTATCAGCATTTTGGATTTTTTTCAAAGGCATTGCGAAAGACGTTCAAGAACAAATATTTGAAGTTTTAAAGCCAGTTGTAGCAAGTATTCCCTAAAATAAAATCATTATTAAGCAAAACTAGCCAAAACTGGCTTTAAAATGTTAAATATTTGGAGTTTTAAGACGTTTTTTGCAACGCCTTTGAAAAAATTCAAAATGATGATATGACCTTTTTATTTCAGGTGTCGATATGTGAGTGGTATATATATATATAAAGGGAGCAAAACAAAACATCCACATATCCTGTTCAATTTGCTATGAAACAAAAATGATGATTTTAAAAATTCAACACTGCATTTTTTATGGTGGCAGGTAAACGTGTATGTTTGCATATGGGCGTTTGTATACGTTTTGTGCATGTGTTTGAAGGTTCAATTTGGCAATATGAAAAATACAATCAAAAATTCTGGCATACACGAGGGTTCCTATTGATGTATACGGAATAACAAACGGTTTCCTAACCGTAATCGTCACCAAAATTATGAATTTATCATAACACCAATAACCGTTACTTATGGGACCATTTCTATTTTTCCGAAATAAACGAATCGATCGATTTCGATGTGTGTTTATACCGGACCGATATTACCGGTACGATTTCGTTTGTTTTTCTGAGCGATTACTTCACCTTAAGACTTACTTTTTCTCCATTTGAGCATACTACAGAAATGATTATGAAATCATATAATTTGCATCGAATTGTTTCAGATATATGACGTATTTTGTTTTTGAGAGGCGTTGCACTATGGGAAATTTGAACATGTTTTCTGGCACAAAAGTACAAAAATAAAGATATTGAGCTGAAATCTCGTGGAAAATTTTCTAGGAGTGTAGAGAACATCACATTTTAAAATTGGTCAAATTGGACAATTATCTGGCCCCTTTCTCAACCTCTTTTCAAAGAAATTATTATGAAGCATATTTTATTAAAATTTAGTATGGTATATTCATATTTTTTAAGTAGGGGAATGTCGTCAGGGTTGGGCCACTTTTTAACTTTCCTCTGTATCTTTTTATATATTTGAATACTACTTAAAAGTGCTGACCTTTATTTGTAACATACCTTTAGGACAACTTGCTGTGATTTCGGAAAAAGAGTTATTGACGAAACTAAAAAAAAAGTAGTCAGGGTTGGGCCATTGTAGTCAGGGTTGGGCCACCACCAAATATCGATGAAATATGTACTAAAATAGTGTGTAATGAATATGTGTGAAACTTTATATTGTTTTATTCGATTATACAAAATTCCGATGAAAAATCTCCATAATAACATTAATCTGAATCGCAATTTGGGCATACATAGTAACTTTTTGTGAGATTGACACTTCAAGTGCACGTCTCGCTTGCATTCAATGCATGCGATTGAATTATTTCGATTCAGGCTTTTTTAGGCGTTTTCGAAGCATCGCGCGTCTGTTGCTATTTACGTAACTCTTCGCGGTTCTCTGGGGAGGTTAAGAACGTGCTTTTCATCGGGCGGCGCCTCCGATTAGATTTCACTATTGGCGCGGCCGCTTGCAAAGGCCCGACCAATGACAAAATCGTAGAAAGGGTGGACTCATGAGACGAAGAAGTCGAACTCCGAGAAGTAGTCGATAGTTCCTCGTGCGTTTCACTCGTTGCTTTTTCGTGCTTGCCCATAGAACTCGCAACTTTTCCGTTCGTGTCAACTCTGGGGGTATCCAAAACTGTAATGTTAATGTTCTGTGTTCCGGAAAACCGATTCAGTGATGTTATTTTACTGATTCTAAATAAAAATTGATGTGGCCCAACCCTGACTACACGAGTGGCTCAACCCTGACGACAAGCGTATTTTTCGACCGCACAATACTACATGTGAACAGGTTAGGAAATCGAATTTTCCCGTTGCGAACTTGATAATGGTTCACCCCTTAATGGATATATATACTTACTTTTTCGGTGTCATTCTTCTTTTCCAAGTTTCGAGTAATTTTTCACTGCTATTACAAAATTTTTTGAACTATCGAAAACTACACTAAGGCACAACAATTTTTACTGACAATCCCGGTGACAAGTAATGCTTAAAAAAGTTTTCTGGCATCGAGAACAATAATGCGACGCTATAACACATATGGCAGCACGTGTCATATACGAGAAATAGCAGTGGTCCAACCCTGACAACGGCCCAACCCTGACGACATTCCCCTACATACATACACACAAATGTACATATATTAACAATAACAGTAAAATTACAGAGATCTAAAGGCATACTAAGATTAAAAACTAATTTTTTCAAACATTGCATAAACTGAGCTTATTTAAAAACATAAGAAACCATTATAAATTCATGAGTAAAATACATATTAAGAGCTTGAAATTTTCCAATATATTCTCGAACTCTGCGTCTATTAACGTACAAATATCATCACTTTCTGCTTCATCTTCATTTTCTATTAGTTTGCTTAAACTATCTTCCTTATTATTTTCAACACAACTTAATAAATTTATGACTTCTAGTGCAAGTAGCGCTCGCTTTCGTTCTTTTATCCGTTTACTTAAAGAAATGCTGGAAATTACGGGATCTGAAGTATTCAAAGTTTTATGAAAAACGTCAGAAAAATTTATTGTTTCATCACATTTGCGAGCGTGATGCAGTCTATCTAATTTAAAAATTTTATTCCGACACTCAGCTGCGTCTTTTCCAAAGTATCCTTAGACATAAGTAGTTATTGTTTTAACATAAAAAGACTTCAAGAGACTAACTCTATTATTACTATTTATGTTGATCATTCGATACAAGCCTATCTATCCACTGTAAGTAGGCAAGCCTTTTTGTTTTGTTCAGGTATAAACTTGTAAACAAAAATAAATAAATATCGGTGAACTCAATCGTAAATGAAATTTACAAAAAAAACAATACCGAAATATAACTGTTAACCGTATTATGTGTACCAATATACGTTTCGGTTATAGTTCCTGATTAAAATTCAATATCTATTTTAGGAGATAAGTAATGAATTTCCAGTGTGCATTTTTTTATTCTACAAATATTCTGCATACTCATTTTTTGAATTCATTTATTTTCAAATTTAGAACCACGGTTCGAGGTCATAGCACGATAATGAAAGCTGTTATGATTTTTAGACCAACGGCATTTTGTTTTACATATCGTTATCTGTTCATTATCTGAATTGAGACATAAGATTGATGTCAATATCACATGAAAAAATATAAGTATAAACCGTCCAAAATGCTTCACTTTACCATAGATATGCCCCATGCTAGCTAGCAATATTCATGTTATCTCTTCCGGATACATAAAAAGCAACACATACATATGCAAGCAGATAGAAGGTGGTGTGCACACATACATAAATGCCAATAACAGCTGTTTCCTACAAAAGCACACCAGTTCCTTCCGTTTCCTTTTTGTTCTTCTTTGCTGTTTTTTTTTTTTTTGATATTTAAAGTTAAATTCATTTTATTTCGTTGCTTTTTCATTTTATTTTTCTTGATTTTTCATTTTTCGAGTTTCCTTTTAAAGTTTAATTCATTTCCACGTATTGCAAACAACAAACGATTTTTGTGGAAATTGAAACTTTTGACTTTTCTGGAAATTGTAAAAAAAGAGCAAAATCATTGCTTTCCTTTGATTAAAAATTGATGTTTTCTTGTAAATGATATGTACTTATTTAAGTATGTGCAGAGCATATGAGTTGATTGGTTTTGTTGTAGTAAAAAGGTGGGATAACGAGCACGAATATGTTTGCAATTTTTCATTTGATTTCATGAATATATTTGACGGTATTCCTCAGAAAATTCAGGTTTGAAAAAATTTTTTTAAATTTCGACAAAGTAAAATAAGACAAAAAAGTAAAAATTCAAAAAAAAAAAAAAAATACTGAATTGCGTGTCCAAAGCAGATCCTGACAGTGGCATTGCTTGATACATATTTTAGGAAAAATAGAAGCAGAGCTCCTACGGAAATTATATTATGCATGCTTAATTAGATACAGCTGCTTAGTTATGAAATATTCGGAAAATGACCATGATACGTCAAGGGATACACTTACCGCCAATAAAAAATGTACTAAAATTCTTTAACCCTCAGGGTATGCAACATATTATTTCCATATACAATAACTTCATTGGACACTTTTATTGAAATTGTCCCAGTGTGCCAAACGGACTCGTTTCGGATCCATAACGGGTTCATATTTTCGTTCTTTTTATCCGTTACGGAATCCGTTACGTATCCGTTACTGATCCGTTTGCGGGAAGGATTCCTAAAAAAAAAACGAATCGTTTTTTCTTCTTTTATGGATCCGTTTCGAACCTGTAACGTACATCAAAAACGAATTCAAAACGGATTCGCTTCTAATAATGTTAATGCTGCTTATAAAAAAAAAAAGAAAACAGGGTGAAGCGCTTATTTTTAATTAAAAAAAAAACAAAATAACAAAAAAAAAATTATTAGCCCGGCCGGGAGTCGAACTCAGGCTCCCGGGGTATTACTCTTTCATCCACGAGACATTAGACAACTAGGCTATTGGCCGATATGATGTTTACTTAACTGATTTAGACTTATTTGATGTTGAGATTTAAAGTTTGTATATTAAACCAATTTCTGTTGTTTTTTTATAAGTATTCTGTGTTGTTTTTCTTCCCTTCTTTTGATAAAAAATGTTATATACTCAAATTGGGAATCAAAAACATTTTTTCAAACAGAGTTTGAAAAGTTTCCAAAAAATCATACGCAATAAAATAAAAAGAAAAAAAAAAACATAAAACTATTTTTTTTAACATAAAAATTAAATAAAGCAAATCCGTTTTGAGTTCGTATTTGAAGTATTTACGGAATCGAAACGGATTTGCCCAGGTTCGAATCCTACCAGAGGTGGATTTTTACCCATTATTTTTCTTCTTTTTTTTCTTTTTATTATTTTTTAATTGCTAATAGGCGCATCAAAACGGTTTTTTTCTGTAAATATACAGCATTAACATATTTAAAAGCAAATCCGTTTTAAATTCGTTTTTACATAAGTTTCGGATTCGAAACGGGCCCGCACTGCGGAATTTAATTTTTTTTTATTCGCTAATAAGCGCTTCAAAATGTTTTTTTTTTTTATACAAACAAAGCGTTTTGAATTCGTTTTTGATGTACGTTACGGGTTCGAAATGGATCCGTTACCGCGGATTACGTTTTTTATACCTTTATGAACTCGTAATGGATTCGAAACGGATCCTCATCCGTTTTTGTGCACATTGGGGTCAAACATTTTTTGAGTTAAATTTAAAAATTAAATTTAATGTTTTTATAGTTATTGTAGAAGAAAATTGCAAATTGAAAAAGCCATTTTACCTTAACCCATTCTCCGCCAGTGATGCCATACGCCACAGTTAAAACGCATTACCCGAATGGACACCAAAATCATTTTGTAACTTTTTCGCGCAGGCTTGTTGTTTTTTATGTGCGTAGAAATGTGTGATCTATCGTTTGATGCATTCTACGCGTAAATATTCCATCAACTTTTCAAGCGTGAGCGGAGAGGAAGTGATCATTGAAAAATTATTCGAAAAAAATCGATTATGGCATCGAGACGTCGCACATAAAGGTATCTGAGTTAAAAACCTGGTCAAAATTAATAACTCTGAAACTACTGGTCCGATTTTGGAAATTGAGGTGTCATTTTATTCAGATTATTTAGACAATCAAAACAAATATAGACTCGTTTTACAAAGTTGTCAATAGAGGGCGCTGCAGACAAGTGAAATATTTGAGGACTTGTAGCTCCTGTAGTACTGAGCCGATTTTGGTTTTTATAAAGTTTTTCTCTTTCATTTTACTAAAATGACAATATGATGGCATTAAACTTTTGAAATACATTCAATAGATGGCGCTGTACACATGACAAATGTAGTAACTTTTAGGGTCTTCTATCTCGTATACTGCTTTATTGATTTAAGTTATCAAGGTGTCAATCAATTTATATAACTCAGAAGAGTAGTCCGAAAACACTACAGAATAGAAAATTTGTCCACAGAGGGCGCTATAGACAAAAACATCACAAAAACATTTTAAAAATTCTATATCACTGTACCTTATTTAATAGATATGGCTTATTCTTTTAGTATTGGTAACTGGAGTAATACTGTAATACTGAATTATCAAAAAAATTGATAATAGAGGCCGACATAATTTACCGAAACTCCAACTTTTCAATCTCTGAACTAATAATCTCAAGTTTTTGAAAAACAATTATTTTTTATTTCAATCTGAAAACTCTTCGCCATCAAATAATTTCTGAGAGTTTTTGTCCTCTGAATTCGTTCATTTTTTCGTTTATAATTTCTTTAAAACTAAAAATATCACATATATAGGCATCATCAAAAAGTGCAGCTATTTTGCCAATAGGAAATATTAGGAGCCAAATTTTGCAGTTTTAGCTACAAAAATATTTGATTTATGAGAATTTTTGGTTGAAAAAATTGGGACTCGTGAGGATCCATTACTTTTCTGCTATTAAAAATTTACAATTTTTCAATAAAAAATACTTAAAAAGTTTGAACACACTATTTTGACTCTCATAATGATTCATTTTTTATTAAATTAAATTCATTGTAAAGAACACACTTGTCGTAGAATAATCCATTCTGCAATTTTTCGTTTTTTCTGCAATTAAAGAAATATACGCACTTAAATCAACACTTCTTTCGCAACTTTAAAATTTTATTTTTAAATGTTTTACAAAACTTCAACTTTAACAACGTAGTATGCAGCCGCAAATTGATCTAGATAAAATCGGGTGTCAGATTTCTTTAGTTTGGGGTATTAGCTGTATAATAAAAAAAAAGTTGAGTCATTTTGAACCAATCACAAAAATTCGTTTTTGACCAGCTTTTTGGGTTAAATCTCCCTATGTGCGTCGGCGAGTTGCAAAAAATTATTTATTTGTATTTCGATTATGAAAAAAGTAATTATGCCAAATTGAAGAGTAATGCAGTAGTTTCTAAAGTGCATTTATATTTTTCCATAATTTATTCCTTACTAAGTGATAGGCATGAATATATTTTAAGTGTGCCATATGGCATCACTGGCGGGAACCGCATATGTAAAGTTTAGAGGTAGATTAATTTCCATTTATTTCAGTAATTTAATTCATAAATAATTTATATGAGGAAAATATGTACCTGGGGTGGTTTGAACACCAAAAAACCCACCCCGTGTGAATGGGCCTGGGTGTCATATGAATTTCTCGAGCCTTTTTTTTATGAAGATGTGCTGTAAATGATTGTGGATGCATCTAACTATTGGGATTATGCTTATCTTTGGTTACAATGCTTGTAGTTAATCTTGAAGATTACACTGTACTAGTTGAAAATTTGGTCGGACGGGAAATAGGTCATTCTTACCTAATTCGGGCATGAGGAATTCAGTGGTGTTAACCGTTTTGCTGGATTGGTTCATCGCCCCATACAAAAAGTTCAAATCAAAATTTCGTCTAGAAAGAGGTGTTTTTCATAAAGAATCTCTTAGTAACTTCTGATAAACCAATGATTTTTCATCAAAAGTATGTTTTCCCGTTCAGGTTGTATTCATTGGCAATGGAGTTGCTAATTTTTTTATCAATTCATCGGATACTTCTTAACTTAAACGTTAATTTTACCGAATTTTTTATGGAGTGGGCACTAGACGGACTTGAGTATGCAAAATATGAGTACGAAAAACTGAGCTAAGTTTCTAATAAGTCTGACTATGAGTAACAAAAAAGTGGATGCTGCCAGGATCTGCGGTGGTCCATGTTTTTAAGCCCCTGCCCTGGTCCAGTCCAAGTATGGTTTTCCGTTCTCAGTTTTTATAGCAATTTATCATGGATCGGGACCTTCTTATTACGATTATGATCTTGGTTTTTTTCTATCACGTCAGGATCCTGAGTTATCCCTGCTCAAAAGTAAAAAATTCACTGTTTTGAGGTCTATGAAAAAAAATATATAACAAAAACAGCAAATAGTAAAATTAATTTTTGTTAATGACAACGGATAGCAAAAATTACCCTTAACAAGCCGCATTTTAACTAATTTTCAATTGGATCACCACATCCTGAGTAATAAGCCTTTAAAAACAGGATATCTCACAATAACATCCAAAGGCTATTTCCGAACCGATAACTAAAAACTTTAAATTTTATTAATTTTATTATTTTATTGCAAAAATTTCAAGCTTTTAGAGAACAAAATCATATGACAAATGACAGTTCTATTCAAGATTTAGTGAATAAACCCAAAATTGATTGAGCAAAAATTAAAATTTTAAGAAAATTCGGAAAAAATTAACCTTTAATTAAAAAAATACCCAACAAATTGATTTAAAAGTTAGCAATTCCAATGTATATTAATTCATCATGGACTGGAAAATATACTTCCGATGAAAAATCATTGATTTATCAGAAGTTACTAAGAGATTCTTTACGAAAAACACCTCTTTCTAGACGTAATTTTGATTTGAACTTTTTGTATGGGGTGATGAACCAATCCAGCAAAACGGTTAGCACCACTGAATTCCCCGTACCCGAATTAGGTAAGAATGACCTACCTTCCGCAAGACCAAAAAAAAAGGTCCCAAAAACTAGTACAGTGTTATTGGATCATTAAAGCCATGATTTCTGCTGACATGTCTCGAAATAGTTTCAATCAAATAAGCCGTTTTATTCACTTTACACTGAAAAAACACATTGATCCCTTTCACCCTGAGCATCATTTGATGAGTCCATGACACCGTATTTCAGACTGCTCTTATGCAAACAGTTTATTTGAACCAATCTTCTTCGATTTAGATACATTGCATGGTGTCTGAACACTCTTGGAGGGTATTTGGTGTCCTTTTGTATTTACCGAGGAAAGTATTGTTGTATTCACTTTGTGGCAGCTCTATTACAAGTGATTACTGCCCTTCCTGACGACGTTCGTGCCTTCCTATTCCACTTTTACTTCGATAATTTATTAACTGGAACCCCAGAAAACAAGGAATTTGACGTCGCCATTGTAAAGTGGAATGATAATAATTGCGTTTTAGTTGCTTCTACTTCACATGGAAGAGATCTAAAATCGATAGCTACGCTCTTTTGTAGAACAGAATGAAAGCTATAATGGTCGAAAGCCTAAAGGCAATCGAACCATATAATAAATGTATGGAAGGAACTAATCGAATAGATCATTATTTGTAGATGTTTCGTCAAATATCACACTACCGCGGATTAGTATGCTAACTTACCATTTTTAT
The DNA here is from genome assembly GCA_951812925.1 of Calliopum simillimum. NCBI lineage: Eukaryota > Metazoa > Arthropoda > Insecta > Diptera > Lauxaniidae > Calliopum > Calliopum simillimum. The sequence goes on along the minus strand of OX638368.1, from coordinate 99,257,672 downwards.
TCAAAAAATATGTATGCATACTTGTAAAAAATAGAATTTTAAATAAAACTCAAAGTAAATTTTTTGCTAAGAGGTTCCCGCCAGTGATGCCATATGGCATCAGGTCACCATGGAAAAATGGGGCGTGGTCGCTGAAAAAGCTAACCGGATTTGAACTCAGGAACCTTCTTTTACCCCCCAAAGAAAAACTCACCATCAAATTCAAAAAAAAAAGTACTGGCGGGGAATGGGTTAAGCATATGGGCATATATGCCCATTTCGCATATATGGGAAAATAACACAGGTTTACAAAAAAAAAAAATGTCATGGCGTTTTGACCAGACTATGTGTTTCCTAGGAACTTTGACATCCTGAATCCGAATCCCGGGTCCGTTTTTTTCCAGAACGTCTGAGAAAAAAGATTTCAACAACACATAAATCAACAACACCAACAACAATAATAATATTGTAACAACAGGAAAATATTTTTCATACGACACCAATATTTTACAAATCCATCCAGGGATTCCCAACTTATAGCGGTTTTCATAGAAGATATATCCGAATCTTCCGATGGCTATATCTCCGAAACTAGGTCTGTGATACCCTTTTTGATCACATGTTCTTTTTAAGGACTAAGAATTCAATGATAAAAAATTAGTTTCAGAATTTTAGCGAATTTATCACTAAACGACACATGAACCCCATTTTGACCTCCATATAACCTTGAAATCTTTTTTCTCAGACGTTCTGGAAAAAAATGGACCCTGGATTCAGATTTAGGATGTCAAAGTCCTTAGGAAACACATAGTCTGGTCAAAACGCCATGACATTTTTTTTTTTTTGTAAACCTGTGTAATTTTCCCTTATTTGATCTAGGTTTTCAGAAATTTATTTATTTTTTTTCATATTCTATGGTCAAAAACTTTTTTTTTCGCCAAAATACCACCGCGCATCGTCGCGGGCCAAGAAGTTAAAATCACTTGAGTATGCGGGCCAATGCAATTTAAAATTATTAAAAATAACAAAAGACACTCAAGTGAAAGTAAATGCAAAAATTATAAGGGTTGCGAGTGGCTCTAACTTTTTAAAAGTATGTACAAGCAAACAAAAATTGCTCTAGAATTAATAACTTACTGATGCCGAACAGTGGTCTAGAATGTTTTCAATTTCCATGTTACCACTTGTTTACGTCTGTTGTTGAAATATTGCAAAAATAACTGTTTAATAAGTTCAATATAAATTAATCATTTACTAAAATCTGCTTAAAAGAAAAAATAAACGAAAACCTGCTGAAAATTTCAAAAAAGTTGCTCATAGCTATGCCAGCACCACAGGAGCATAGTAATTGGTTACTTTACGGAATTAATAGAGTACGCCATAAATAATCAACATCAATAATTTCTTCAATTTCTAAACCAATGAATTTGATATAATATTTCCCACATCGCATTATATTTGAATTATTTTCATATCATACCATCACTAACACCACTCTCCACACAACTCGGTTTTCACCAAATCTGAATTGAGGTTTCCTATAAAGTTTTCCGTGTACCTTCAACCATAAAATCAACAACTGATGAAGTGTTAAGTTGATTTATGTCATTACAATACCCGATAGTAAAACAACAAAAAAAGCGCAAACACAAGAAAAACACCAACAAGTAAAACATTTCTAAAAAGAAAAATGACAAATAGAAAGAAGAAGAAAATATAGAAAAAGGATATCGAAAAGTTGTGATTGAAAAAAAGAAAAAAATCAACAATAATCAAGTGAAGCAAAACATCTGTGTTGAATAAAAAATTTAATAAGAAAACAACCAACAGCACCAGCATAATGCCAATAAATACAAAAATCCCAGCGGGAAATGTGGATGCTGCTTTGTACGTTGAGGTTCACATCAGGATTGGGTAAGTTAGAGGACGAAAAGGTGAGGAACTGCTCCTGCTTATAATAAGAAAATACGCGTGCAACTCAGTATATGGAAAAGAAGTGAAAAGTGTGTGTGGCACGTTCGGCACCTACCTACTAAATTTCATGAGAATAGCTTCTATAGTTTGTGAGATTTAACAGAATGCGACGAATAGTGAAATTTTGCCACAAACGTGGCAAAACAAAATGTTTCTTCAAACAACAGATAGTAGCTTTCGTTTGAAGAATGTCAGAAAAGTTTCCAATTCCCTTTGGGATATGGTGTAAGTATGTATATAGAAAATATTTATTAGTAACATGTGCTTTATGTTGTTTTCTGTAACAAAACAATAATAAAAAATGCGACGTGTCAATGCACAGTAGAGATGCACGCAATAAATGGGAGACAAAATATTAGTAATTTAATTTCGACCACATTTGTTCATTACATTCCCATGTACTTTACAAAAGCGATAAAACGTCCAATGACGCGACATAACCAAGACAAGCACTTGACTTGTCAAATGTAGCCAAAGGGACATCATGGGAAGCCACCATCAACAACATAAGAAAACTACAACAAAATCTGTTCCACATGCTTCTCGTATTGTAGTAAAATAAAGGATAACAAGTGGAATCGACAACATATGTGCACAAGGAGGAAGCCAAATAAAAGTTTTCACATTAACAACACCAACAATAAACAGCAACAGCAACATCCCTTGGAGAACGATGAGTACGAGGACACATTTGTCATTTGATGCGACATAAATACGAAAGGATATCAAAAAGGGACAACACAACAAAACAATGAAACGATCTATAGATAGACAGGACGTTCGCAAAGACAAAAAATACAACAAAATGAAATGAAACGAAATGGCAAATTGTGGATGTCGTTGACATTTTTGGTGAGCAACAAATAAATTGTTGTTTCAACTTTTATCGTACAGCTGACGTATCGTATATGTGGGGTCATTGGGTTTAAGACGACTCTGCAGAGCACGCCGAGTCATTAAAAGTTTTGATAAATCTGCAGCTTAAGTGTATAGAGTAAATTATTGGTGAGTATTGATACAACTTGATCCTTAAAAGTTGGCTTGATTTTAAGCCATCATAAGTAATGAGCTAACTATGTTCTACACTTAATTATTAATAGTCATGGATTTCATTGCGTTTAAAGCGGTTCAAGGAATGAGCAAATTTTTTTATGAAAATACACGTTAAATCACAGAAAAAACAAGAGTTTAGTTTCGTTTATAATATGGCTGGAAAATTTCATTGGATTTTTTCTTATTTTTTTCCAGACCATTTTCCAATATGAATCCAGTAGAAATCTTTTTTCTTAATTTCAAAAGAACAAAATTCGTTATATTGTGGACGTAAGTCGACCTTCAACTTAAGCAACCAAACTCTCATTACCAGACCTTAAAACTTTTATTTAAAAAGTTTTACTAATCAAAGTTTTTTGAAAACTTTTTTTGCATAAAAATTCGATCATAAAAATTTTTAAAAAACTTTACTTGAAAATATTTTTTATACCCTACACTCAGGGTATATTCACTTTGTCCTTCCGTTTGTAACGCAAAGAAGGAAGCGTGGCAGGTATAGAAAAGTATATATATTCTTGATCAGCGTCACCTCTTGAGTCGATATAGCCATGTCCGTCTGTCTAGCTGACTGTCTGTCTGTGGATATATTTTTTACGGGAAACTAAGCAAGATAGTTCAATGAAATTTAGTACAGTGAAGTTACTTCGAGGGATTGAAAATGAGCGAAATCGGTCAACGAAAACGCCTACCGCCCATACTAAAAATTATTTCAAAATGCAACTTTAGGAGTATTTTTCACGAAAATGCAACCACAATAAATATAAGTACTAGGAATAGTTAGCGCAAGCTCTATGCAAAAACTAGGCGAATTCGAACAAGAGGGCGTGGCACTTCCGATATAAGCAAAAGCTTCAAAATGTCACACTGAAAGAGTTTTTTGAGATAAACCAACTTAATTTCACTCAAACACTTAAAACTATAAATGCAAGCTCTGAGCAAATACTGGATGAACTCGGAAAAGAAGGCATGACACCTCTCATATAAGCGAAAGTTTCAAAACGCTATACTGAAAACGTTTTTTGAGACAACCCAACTTGATTTTACTTAGGCACTAAGGACTATAAACGCAAGCTCTGAGGAAAAACTGGATGAACTCGGACAAGAGGGCGTGGCACCTCCGATATGCAAAGTTTCAAAACGCTATACTCAAAACTTTTTCTGAGAATATTCAACTAAATTGCACACAAATACTAAGAACTATAAATGCAAGCTTTGAGCAAAAACGATGTGAATTGAGGCAAGAGGGTGTGGCAGCTTTCATATGACAAAAATATTCGAAATAGTGCAGTGTATGGTATTTAATGTTTGGCCAGGACAAAGGTTACACCCTTACTTGTTTTGAGCTCTTACTACTTATCTATAAGTTTTTTTTTTTTTTTTTTTTTTTTTTTTTTTTGATTAAAATGTGACCGGGTCTATTTTCATAAAAAAAAAATATGAAATATGAAAATACACCCAATACCGAGTTGAGAAAGTAACAGCAAATTGCAATTTACCGTCGAAGAGGAAATAAACAACACGCTACCCTATTTAAATACAACAATACACAGGATACAAAACACAATAACATTTAACTGGTACACAAAACCAACAGCATCCGGCAGAATTATAAATTTCAATTCAACACAGCCATACAATCAAAAAAGAAACACAGCAAACAACATGATAAAAACCGCACTAACAATAAGCCATACAAATTTTCAAAAACAAAACATTGAAAAACTCAAAAAAATTTTACACAAAAACAACTACCCACCAAAATTAATCAACCATCTTATAAATAAAAATCTAAGAAATATACAAAATCCTCAACCGGACTTAAGAAACAATGATGCTGCTGGTCACCCTAAACAATATTTCAGCATACCATATGTACCAAGACTTACGGATGACACAACAGTAAAAAACATTAGGAAAGAGAACGCAGCATTTGCATACAAGCCAAACAAAACACTTACATCGATATTTACAAACAACAAAGATAAAACCGAGAAATTAAAAGAGAACAACGTCGTTTACGAAATAAAATGCAACGGAGGAGAAAGGGAAAAGTGCAATGCGATCTACATAGGGACAACTAAACGAGCTTTCGGCATAAGATTAAACGAACACCAAGCAGACGCAAAACACAAAAGAGAGACCACAGCTTTAGCTAAACATTTAACAGCAACTCAACACACAGCTGATTTCGAAAATTCGAAAATATTAGACAGAGAACGGAGGTATAATGTAAGAATGACGTTGGAGAGCCTTAGAATAAGGCAAAATGCAAAAACAGCTGTGAACGATAGGGAGGACTATAATAATATTAGTCAGTGTTATAGTGTTATATTGTAATAGTCTTAAATGTTCAATGTTTAATGTTTTTATTGTGTTTTTATTAAATTCTTTTTCATTAAATTAATTGAGATCGATGTAAAATTTTAATGTAAGTGCATTTATCTAAGTGTCATTTGTTAAAAATGTTTTTTAAAAAAATTTATTTTCATTGTAGTTTTTCTTCCAAATAAAATATACCCCTGAGGAAGCCTAAAACCAATAGGCGAAACGTTGGGAAATAGCGGAATGAAATTGTTTTAATTTTATTTAGCGTTTTAAAATCTTGTGACCATCAAGCTCAATGCAACAAATTGATGCAAAAAAACTCATATGTAACTTTGCTTCATTCGATAATAAAAAATGAGAACTAGCGTGCAGATTACCTTTGAATTTTTTTATATGCTCGCGCATCAGTCATATCGAGCTCCTGAGGGCAATATGGAAGTCTGCACTCTGAAGTTTTGTGCCCACGACGAAAATATTTTTTTTTTCAGGATACAAGAAACAAATCATCATGCCTTGAAAATGCACACATTTCGAGTTATTCACGTCTGAAAATCATGAAAAAATGGAAAAGTCGGTCTGTTTAATCTGTCTAGTGGATACATCGGTTTGGCGCAACCGCTTGCCGTAAAAATTTTATTGGGTCATCGGAAGCACTTGAAGAATACATTTCTGTGGTAAATATCGATTTTTATTTTGCATCGAAAAACTTCGCATGTAATACCTCATATACATATATGTACGCTAAGGATCGATGTAAAATAGTTTCAATACTATCGGAACGTACCGAAAAAAAAAATCCAGCCTAAATTAGTCAATCCTTCATATGCTTTTTTCAACATTTAGCGCTATGCTTAGACTAAGATTCTATGAGAACTTAGATTTTTCTTTGCCACCCTCCAGATAGAGCTTTATAAAAAAACGTATTTTACAAAAACCCGTCATAGCTGAACACAGGTTATTTAGGTAGGGCTCTGAGTAACCAGAAAGTGTATATTGCCAGGATCTGTAATTAAGAGATCCCATTTCACCATGAACTGCTGTAAATACAGAGACTAGAAAACCTTGTTTGGACTGGATGCGGGGTAAGAGATAAAAAAATGGACCACTGCAGATCTTGGCAAATTATTACTTGGGGTCATTCTTATAGTTATCTGAGCTCAGTTTTCAGTATTCATACTTTGCGTACTTAAGTCTGTCTGGCGCCTAACCTTTATTAGGAAAATTTTCAAAACTAGGAAAAAATTTAAATTGAACTTAAAATTCTTATCTAGTAAAGATGAAATATTCATTTTAGTTTCAATTGCTTGTGTTGAAGTATAAAAGTTCTCATTGTTCCACATATGAATGCTTTTCGATTGGGTGTGTCACAACGCCCAAGCATGTAGGTCGTCATACGTTTAATCATAGGATTATTTAGCGACATGTTTCTTAAATTAAACGTTTTAAAAAATCATTCAGTCGCAAATCCGAAATTTTTTAAGGACCCATTTACTTAAGTGTGATTAGTACATGGGCCATTATTTCTCAACCGAACACCATTTGCCTACAAAATTAAGCTTATTCTACACAGTTTGTTTGTACTCTGGTTAACCAAAAAGTTCTCGTACTACAGGTTTTTCTATGCTGAGGCCAAATATGTAGAATAAGGTTTATTTTTTTTAAATCGGACAACGAGCTATTCGAATTTCTGGGTCGAATTTCGGTTGTCAAATGTTTTTCACAATATCTCTGAATCAAATAAAAGGTTTGACAAAAATTAACGCAAAGATCTGAATGTATGCAGTGAGTTTTCCGTCTATTTGTTAATTAAAAAATGGCTTTTTGAAAATTATTGCTGATCGCGTTAATAAGGTTTTATTGTATTTTTAAGAATTTTTTGGATTTTTCTATTTAAAAGTTTAATTTCTACTTTTATTCAGATAGTACAGTCATTTGGTAGTTTTACCTGGAAAAATTTGCGGGATTTTTGCAAGTGAGTTATTTTATAGATTTCGATGTGCTCTTTCTGAATTTCAACTTTGCTACCTCGAGTCGTGTTTGCTCTCGCCGCCATATTGGAAAAATGGCGTCCAAAATCAGTTTTTTACAAATATCTCTTTAACGGTTACATTTATAAAAAAATATTGTTGGACAATATTGTAGCTTATAAAATTTTCTGTAAAAATGGCCATTGCGCCACAATATTTTTTTCTAAATGTAACCGTTAAAGAGATATTTGTAAAAAACTGATTTTGGACGCCATTTTTCCAATATGGCGGCGAGAGCGAACACGACTCGAGATAGCAAAGTTGAAATTCTGAAAGAGCACATCGAAATCTATAAAATAACTCACTTGCAAAAATCCCGCAAAACTTTCCAGGTAACATCATTTTATTCTCCCAAATGATTGTACTAAGAAGGAAAGCAACAAACAAGAAAAAATTATTTCTTAATGTTTGTTTCGATGCTAGATTCGAACTCAATAATATAATCAAACTATCGCTTTTAAGAAATCTTACACTAAAAGTGCGGTTTTTCGAACAAAAAATCCTTAGCCATAAAATCTGATAAAGCAGTTTTATAAAATCCTTGTCTTTTTTTCTTCAAAACTTAGTTAACTACTCGTAAGTTCTTTTAAGTAGTTTTTGTCGAACCATTTATTTGATTCAGAGACAATGTAAAGGTCATTTGGTAACCAAAATTTGGTTCGGAAATAGCACATTGTCCATTTAAAAAATAAACTGTTTTCTTTATATTTGGACATCAGTTAATAAGTTTGCATAAGAAAAGCTGGAGTGCGAAAACCTTTGGGTAAGACACGGATCGTGTCTATGGAGTTCAAATCACAAAAAAAAGTAGAACAACAGACTAAACATTTAAGTGAAAATTTTGCAATTAAATTGGGAGAATAGAATATGTTTATAAAATAGAATCGATGTACGGTAGACCGTACCAGAAAGAAAAGTTTGCCGTACACCATTGAATCTGAAGCGTTTTTGCAAGGCATTTTCGAAAAAAAAATTTTTGAACGAACGTAGGAGTCGCTCATTAACATTTTTCGTCATATCTTCAGTATTTAGAGTCCGATCTCAAAGTTTGATATATAAGTGCTTGTATCAATATTTATACCTCAAAGAAACATATTTTTTTTTTTGGTCTGATGATCATTGACTTCAAGTACCCCATTCCAGTACTGACCCACCAGTTAATATTTCTAACGAATCAATCTAAATATTTTCTGTTGAAAAGTTTTACGATTTTTTTCGAGCTTTAATTTTCTGAAATATATCAAACTTTAAGATGAAATAAATGCATTTAATACATAATGCAGTGTGTCCATCTATGATTTATATTTCAAAGACACCTATTTTTTTGCTACGAATATCATTGACATCGAGTACCCCATTCTAGCACTGACCTACCAGTAAGTATTTCTAATGGAATAATCGAAATACTTTCTGAAGAAGTTTTTTCCGAGCACTAATTTTCAGAAACTAGGGTGGTACATTAAGATGGTAAGAATTGTGATTTAGGGGGTAAGTACTATAATGGGGTACTTGATGGCAATGACCTCAGAAGCAGAAAAGAATTTATATTGATATATCAAACTATAAGATCAAACTCTAAATGCCAAAAATGTTAAGGTGCGACCAGTACGTCCGATCAAAAAAAAAACTATTTGTTCGAAATTGCTTCATAAAAATACCTCTGATTCGATGGTCTACGATGGACTTTTTTTGCATGTAAGTATACGGTTTAAAAAGAACGCCCCATATATACGTCTCTATACTTTTTCCTTCTTATGATATACATAAAATATTCCGGAAGCCTTATCATGTCAAACAAATTGCAAATGTGAAAGATGGCTTGGGTGTGTTGGGTGTTGTTGTTGTGGCTGTTAACATCGGTTGTAAGTTATAGTTAACACATACCCAAGCACAAGGTGTGGGTGCAAGCTGTATTTTTGTAGGACATTTCAATTTGCTGCTGCTGTTGTTGTTGTTGTTGTTTGCTTTGTCTCATCAGCGACGACGTCTTTTTTGAGCGCGCGCACTTTGATTTCTTTTATGGCGTACATTTTTACATTTTTGCGCTTCATCTTCAGAATCGAGCACTTGTCTGTGGAATCTCTTGAATTCATCACTTGGGCTATAGAATTTCCTCGAGTGTTTCTTCATTTATTTTTTTATTTTTATCTTCTCTTCTGAATCTTCTCTTGTGTCAATTTTTTTCGCTTTTTCAATTTTCCCCACTTTCTTTTTTGTTTTGGTTCAAGTTGTATCCTCTTATCAAAGTCTTGTTGTTGTTGTTGTTATTGTTGCTAACTTAGGATAAACTTAAGTGCGGATGGTTGATATCCTTGCTTCAGTTGTTATTGCTATTGTTTTCGCTGATGCACTAATTGAATTGTTGCTGTTGTTGTTATGGCTATTGTTGTTGTTGTTGTTGTTGTTGTTTGGATGATGTTTCCAGCACTTTTTCTCGATTTGTTTACTTTTTGAGGTTTTGTTTGCTTAATTAATGGAATTTTATTTGATGCATAAAAGGTTGCCTTTTATGCACAACGCCACTTTCTCTGATGGGTGGTGGGTAGAATAATTAAATTGAATGCCACTGGGCTTATCACAAACACAATGGATTGAGGATTGCATAACATTGTATGACTAGTGATTGATATAGTATTTTTCCTTGATTAAATTGTGTATGGGTGTTGCGTGGAAATTACTCAATGATATCGCTGTCATAGAACTAATTTCGATTACAACTTAAGGAAAATAAAGCTAGTAAAGGCTGGGTCGAAAAGTAAATACACCAGATCATGCGCAATAAAAACACCGAATATATATTTAAGTTTATATAGTGATGAGAAAACAAAGACCATATCAGTCGTGGTTTTGACATTGACCTTGGACATTGAATCTTGATCTTGATCTTGGTTTTGAGATTGAGTCTTGGTATTCGGCATTAAGTCTTAATCTCCGTATTGTTGTTGAAAAATTTTCTAAATATTGTTGATTGATTTTGAAACCTTATTATTCCAAAGTAAGCAGTTTGGTTTTTATGATGTCAAATTTCGAATTGAGAGATGATTATATGCTTGAAAGAGTCGTAACACACCTATTTAATATAAATTACCAAAACTGAAAAGCAGTATCGGTCTTGATGACCATCGTGATATTGATCTTGAAAGTAAAGGAGCGACTTGGTTTCGAAAAATTACCATGACCAAGATCAAGACTCAAGACCAAGACTTATTTTGCTCATTACTAACTAAATATAACGTTTTGAAGTACACATATGTTTGCATAAAATGTTCAACTCCCTCCTGTCAAGGTTTGGATAACTTTGAGTTATTTTGAGTAACTATCAGTTTGAAAACCTGCTAGAATATTTACACAGCATCTCTTCTAATTCACTTAGTTTTTCTAAGAACTTGATTTGTGTCGTTAAATATCAAAACTGCCTAAGTCCCTCTGTGATATGTAGGCAAATTTAAATAAAATTCAATAATTTTATTTAAATTTATTTTATTTTGCCTTCATATCTGAAAGGGACTTAGGCAGTTTTGATATTTAACGACACAATTGATTAGTTTTAGTCAAATAAAGTTTTCAGTGTTGCATTTTGAAGATTTTTGCGTACTCTTAATTTATGTTTAAATGAAGAAAAACTGGGTATTTATAAAAGTTGTAGAACCTTTTCTTTGCGAAATTTCGATTTTTTAACTATCAAACACTGTGCACGAATCGTAAAATTTTCCTTTTTTCTAAGATTCTAAGATTCGATTTGAGTATGCTGAGTTAAGTGATATTTATCATTTCAACGATTGAACTCCGATTTTCGAGATACATATTTGAATTTGAAAGTTTATACTCTGCGAGACCCAAAAAAAAAGTGTTTTTTTTTCTAATACAACCAATTATTCAATAATTACCTATTCATTTCGGTCGCATTTCTACGTTTCTGGAAATAATAATATTTAGATTTTTTTATTTCACTGAGTGTTCACGACAACAGAAAAGTGTTAATAAGAATACGAGGTGCACTACTTATGTTTCGGGAACTAGCAACACTAATGTCAATAGCTAAAATCTGGCAACACCATAATAAAGTTTGACATTTTTTAGCATAAACGTACTCACAACATTTTGATGTACAAGTGCTATTTTTTTTGTTTCCAGTGAGTTAAGAAAATCATTTTGACCAAAAAATGGAAATTTCAAGAAAAAGTTTTCGTTGGATTATTTTTCACAACTTTCGACGTGGATTATGTCAACAAGAATGTGTCGATGAACTCAGTTCTTTATACGGCGATAAAGCACTATCAATAGCTACAGTATATGGTAAGTATAGTGAATTCAATTGTGGACGCAGTTCGGTCACTGACGAATTCCGTGAAGGTCGTCCAAAATCGGTTGTTGTGCCACAAAACATCGATGCAGTGCATGAACTGACAATGAAAGATCATTATGTGGCATATTGTGAGATAAAGGCATCTTTGCACATTAGTTTCATTTCAATACATTTGATTTTGCATGATTACTTAGTTGTAAAAAGAGTTTGTTCACGTTGAAAACCCCATAATTTATCAATCGCTCAAAAAAAGGCTCGCATCGTTTGGTGTAAGGAAATGGTAAAAAAAATTCGACCGTGCTGCTTCAAAAGACGTGTATATGATCGTGACAGGTGACGCATTATGGATATATGCGTATGATCCGGAAACAAAACAGCAATTCTCCGTGTGGGTATTCTAAGACGAGCTTAATCCAACAAAAGTTGTTCGTCGAAGAAGCACAGCGAAACAAATAGTCGCTTGTTTCTTCGGCCGAATGGGTCATGTTACCACTGTTCCGCTTGAGCAACGTTGAACGGTCAATGCTAAGTGGCACACGACCATTTGCTTGCTGGAAGTCTTCGGAGAAACTCGTAAAACCAACCCCCGAAGACGAATCATTTTCCATCATGACAATGCGAGCTTTCACACATCTCGTGAAACAGATGAATTTTTGAGAAGTCAATACATCGAATTGATGACCCATTCTTCGTACAGTCCTGATTTGGCACCCAATGACTCCTTCTTGTTCCTGAACATCAAAGGTAAGCTGCGTGGTCAACGATTTACGAGCGCCGAAGAAGCAGTTGAAGCGTTCAAAAACCATGTTTTGGAGTTGTCTCAAGAGGAATGGGAAAACTGCTATGACAAATGGTATGAACGAATGCAAAAGTGTATTGATCATCAAGGGGAATATTTTGAAAAACAATAAAGCCATTTTCAAGTAAAAATGTTTGTTATTATTTGCTATTCCCGAAATATAAGTAGTGCCTTAAGCATATAGTGCGATTTTAGGACACAAAATTCTATCTGTGCATACAACACTTTCGATAAAACTAACTTTGAATGTTTCGTGTTTCATAACTTTTATATCTACATATGAGGGGCATAGAAGCAAAGGCGACAATCTATACTTTTTTCAATTTTGTGAAACAACACAAAAACGTATATCTCTGAAGATACACGATTTTAGTATACTGTATGTTTTGCAATTCTGTAGAATAGAGTTAGATGAGGATGTAAAACAAGTGTAAACCAATTCCTCAAAGGGGTTTATTTACAAATTCGATAAGAAATTTGGAGATTGTCGTGTTTGTTTTAATCAAGTGGACAATGCTGGGTTTGTAATAATAAAACTGCCACACCCCCTTCTATTTTGCTGAAATTTGGTTCATAACTTCATTTGTTGCTAAAACCAATAAAAATGGTGTAAAAAATAAGATTACTTTTTGGCTGACCTCTAAGAAGTTTTGCTTAAGAAGTTTAGAAATGAAAACAAAAGCTACAATCTCGTCGGAGATTGCTGCCTTTGTTTTGATTGGCAGTTTTCAACCTTAGATATATATTGGACAGAGACGTATTTGGTATTGCAAATTTCACTGATCACTAGAGGTGTTTTAAGAATGTATGGAGATCGTTAGTAACAACATTTTGATACTTGACACCCCTCAATTTTGTGAGGTTGGAAAAAAAAATTAATTTGCAATAAAATTTTGGGGGTGGGGTGAGGGTAAAGGTTGGCGCATCGAGGTTAAAGGTGGGAGAAAAAGAGAAAAAATTTACATACAGCAATACAAATGTTTAGGGGTCCCCTCTAGAGGGGTCAAATGTATGACCAACCCACATTATTTTTCCCCCTCCAACATTTTTACCCAGCATACTTACCCCCTATCTCTAACCCCTAAGGGGGCTCCCATGCAAAATTGACATTTTTAGGAAATCGACCCCCACCACTCCGTGAGTGCCCCTAGAAGGGCCAAATGTATGATTGGTCCCTAATATTTTTTCCTTCCCAACATTTTTTCCTAACATACTTACCCTGTATCTCTGACTCTTTAGGGGACTCCCATACAAAATAGATGTCATTCATAGACATGAAAAATATGGAAAGAAAATCGTCAAATAGGCCCATAACTGCCCAGAAGTCACTCCAAGAGGAGTCAAATATATGACCGACCCCCATTAGCCAACCTCCAAAGTTTTCTCTGAATATACCTACCCCCTATTTCTAATCCTTAAGGGGGCTCCCATACAAAGTTACCGTTTTTATATAAAATGCCCCCACTGCCCTAACTGGCCCACAGGTACCCCTAGAAGGGTCAAATGTATGACCGACCCCCATTATTTTTTTGCGACCTATATTTTTCTCCCACATACTTGCCCCCTATTTTCAACCCTGAAAGGGGCTGCCATACAATTTTTTTTTTTTTATAAATTTTCCTAGAAATAATGGGGGTCGGTCATACATTCGACCCTTCTAGGGGTACCCATGGTCCAGTTAGGGCAGTGGGAGCAGTTTTAAAAAAAACCGTAACTTTATATGGGAGCCCCCTTAAGGATTGGAAATAGGGGGTAGGTAAGCTGTGAAACTTTGGAGGGGGATAATAGGGGTCGGTCATATATTTGACTCCTCTAGGAGAGACTCCTGGGCAATTATGGGCCTATTTGACGATTTCCTTTCCATATTTTGTATGTCTATGACGTCAATTTTGTATGGGGGCCCCCTTAAGAGCTAGAGATAGAGGGTAAGTATGGTGCGAAAAAATGTTGAGGAGAAAAAAATGTTAGGGGCCGGTCATACATTTGACCCTTCTAGGGGCACCCTGGGAGTGGTGGGGGTCGATTTCCTAAAAATCTCAATTTTGTATGGAAGCACCCTTAGGGGTTAGAGGTAAGAGGTAGGTATGTTTGGTAAAAATGTTGGGGGAGAAAAAATAATGTGGGTCGTCATACATTTGAACCCTCTAGAGGTGGCCCCTCTTGTAGGACTGTAAGAATAATGTTTCTCCTCTTCTCTCATCTTTGACCTCGATGCGCCAACCCTTACCCTCACCCCACCCCCAAAATTTTTTTTGCAAACTCATTTTTTTTTCCAACCTCACAAAATTGAGGGGTGTCAAGTATCAAAATCCAAAATTCGTGCACTAAAACACCTCTACTGATCACAAGCTTACATCAAATGCAACTAGAGGCATTCTCAGATGCATTCATGAAAAAAATGGAGATTGTCGCCTTTGCTTTTATACCCATCATTTATTGATTTTTATCACAACATAATTTCAAATTTAGTAAACCAGATAAAACTTTGTGTTTGTCTCTGTAAAATAAATAATTTGAACAAAACGGTTCTATCTGCATCGAAAAATCCCAACAAATTTCTAAGAACGCAAAGTTCTTTCATATAAAACTTTGTTACGCATACTATATTCTAAAGCGAGAAACATAAAAAGTATGCTCAAATTTTGTGCAATATAATGATGAAAATTTCAATAAAGTTCTTTTTACGAAATTATTTCTAAAGGCATAACTTTCTATGTGTCTGTCAGTAGACGTATGTAAATATGTAATATATAAATAAGTATATAACGCAATTTTTTTATATATGTCAGTTAGAACCTTTTTGTGCTAAGGTCGCGATATTTTACTAAAATGTTGCTCATTTGGTATGTTGTACATACTTGATTACAATCTCAATCAGTAATAATTGAAATGTATTCAAAGCAAATACTGCAGAGCCCACTATTTTTTCATGCGACAACTTTTCACTTCTCTTTTCGATATTATTCATTGTTTATCTCTCTACCTTTTTGAAGTTCAAGCCGTATATTTTACTTTTGTGCCATTACTTTTTCATGAGAATTCAGTAAAGTAATTGAATTACTGGAACAAACTGTAATTTTTCATGAGATTATTATCACATTGTGCCATTTGAAAATCAATTTTTCTGGATCATTTTTTTGCGTGTAGAAAATAATTTTGAAAGGACTATTACTTTTGTAAATACACATTATGATAATTTATCCATTTTTTCACCATTTAAAAGACAAAATCTTAGATTTTAAGCGATGTCTTTTATACATATATGAAAGGCTCTTTATGGAATGATAAAATTTCCATTTAAATTCGAATGTCTCGAAAGCCACAGCTAAACGCTAAAAATTAAAATGAATAATAAAGATGTGTGTATTTATAAATTATAATATATCTACAAAGTTTTAATGTTATATACCATTTTGCATTCTTCTTGTTCAGCATTGTTCTTGACATTTGAGCCCATTTTATTCACTTCCATGATTCTATATCTGTCATAAAATTATATTGCAAAATAGCTACGTCATTATCTAAAGTGATGTGGATGTGCTAAATTACGTCAAGAATTTGCTAACAATTACAAAATTCAACTATGTAAATGAATAAATTTTAAATGAATTTCATTCGAAACACATTTTTCTGACAACAAAAGTGCTTGCTCACGGACAAATATTGCTGCGAACATGTGCAAATATTCATACATAACTATATATTTATATGTATCATACATACATATATGCAATATATCATTCATTCTGCATGAATAAAAGACGTTTTGGATTTAGAAGTGTCAGAAAAATACAACAAACTGCGAGTAAACTGGAAAAAACTTAAATGTCAAAAAAAGATGAAAACATTCCGCTGCACGCAATCATAACAGAGGCTTCCCTTTTACTAAGGAATATCATGGAAGGGGTAATAGCTATTAGGGTGGTTGTTATTCAAATATCTTTTTTACAATTTTATCAGACAATTTGGGAAAAATAGCCAAATATGTAATATGTAGGTCACGCTTTTTACAATAATAGATTTTTTCAATACTCCCCGACTCTTACTCATGTACTCAATGCAATTTCGATAACATTGGATGCATCTAGGGTGATATTTTTCAAAAAAAAATTGCTTTGTTCAATACTTTTAAATATTTTTCAACAATAAAAACTTAGTCATTTTAGGTTTCGACTCTTTTGAAGCTCTCCGACAACGTTCGATAACTTGATCGATTAAATGACTACTCCTGATTTGTTGTGTCAGGGTGTCTGTCCTACTATAGAGTAAGCGATATGTCAAGTGTCGTTTGTAATTATTACTATTATAATTACGAAGGTCAATGAGGTGATATCAAGGCTTCAAAAATATAATCATAATTGGATTTGTATGCAAAAATTCTTTGCACAATTCAGTCTTGTAAACATTAGAGTTGTTCAAAAGGTGTCATTAGGATGTCGCTCAACTTACGGATTGAATTTTGTTTTGTACCTGCCACTCACGTTTCGCTGCATAACAAACGGAAGGACATAGTGAATAGACCCTGGGTGTATGGCATAAAATCTAATTTATCGAATCGTTTTCTTATTGTTCAATAAACTAAGAATTTTTCCAAATTTTTCAATAGGTATTTATATTTTAGGGGCCTTAATGTTTAATTCGATGGCTTTAGAAACGATTCAACAATACTCAGTTTTTTCAAGGATTTTTGATACCTATAAATTTGTTATGATTTTTTCTGGAAAAATTCACACATATCCTTTGGACAATTCTAAGCATTTTTTGCTTTTGAGTAAAAAATCGTTTTGTTTTTTTACCGCTTAAATGAAAAACGCATAAAAATCGAAAATAATTGATAATTGATAATTTTTAAACGCCAAAATTTTTATAAGAACGTAGTCTTTATTTCTAAAGCACCCTTGGGTATCCACGTTATGACCAAAAACATGTTTTCAGGCAAAGTGGGCCTTCAGCAGAATCAAAAGGGCTCCTCGGATTGAAAAAAATAAAATGATGCAGAAATCGTTTTTAAGAGTCACTTTTACTTTTGAGTTGGTTTGGGGATGATTTTATTTTGCTTCATACAAACTCGACCCAGTCTAACCCTCCATATTTTTATATGAAATTTAGTACATAAAATGGGTGTCGTAATTTTTGCTCCACTAAAATAGTAAAAAATTAAAATAATTATTTTTGTTGTTTTGAACAGATAATGATTTACATTAACTAGCTACCAACAAATCACGTGTCAAGTGGTTCTGTGGTGTGAGCTTACTGTTCTGTGTTTTTGAGTAAAAAAAACAACATTACAAAAACAAGGCAAAATTCATAGGTAAAAAAACCAAAAAATTTGGTTGGTAGGTTGGTTTTCGATACGTTTCACCCATAACCATATGGGATCTTTAGTCGAATTCACCTACAAAGCAAAAACTCGACCAAGCATGCTTTATTCATTTTTTGCATAGATTAGACGAGAATCACAGCAAAAAATTCAATGCAGCATATGCAAAGTTCTAATTTTTTGTTTTTCCCCTTGCTTGCTACTTCGGTTAAAACTCGCCAAAAAAGCTTGCATCCGAAGGCGCTTTGCAAGAAAAGTATAATATCAACGACTTACAAATAGCGGGGCGATGCATAACAAGGGAAAAAACCAAAAATTAATCTATGCAAAAAATGAATAAAGCATGCTTGGTCGAGTTCTTGCTTTGTAGGTGAATTCGACTGAAGATCCCATATGGGTATGGGTGAAACGTATCGAAAACCAACCTACCAACAAAATTTTTTGATTTTTTTATCTATGCATTTTGCCTTGTTTTGTAATGTTGTTGTTTTTACTCAAAAACACAGAACAGTAAGTTCACACCACAGAACCACTTGACACGTGATTTGTTGGTAGCTAGTTAAAATAATTAACACCAAACTTCAAACTTAAAAAACTTATGTAATTTTTGATTGTTTTGTAAAGTAATATTGACAAATAAAATATAGTTAAATAATAACGATTTATTTACTTTAAATTGCCTACATTTTCCTGTACATAGAATATATGTATTATGATTTCAGCCAGAAAAATGTATAACCATTTTTACTTTATAATTCTAGTAAAAATAAATATCTTTTGAAAGACACTTCCTTAATATACACATTTCACACATATAGGTCAGTGGTGTAGAGGACTAACAGGTTTGTAATTGTAAGTAAAAGTAATTATGTGTTTCTATCTATCAAACGCACCCACAACGGTTTGAATCCTAGTGCGGTCAAGTTGGTTTTTTTGTCCTTTTTTTGTTTGAACTTCACAGTAAGGTAAACATCAATTCAATTTTTCTCAAATTACCATACTGTAAGATTATCCGAAAATTCTGAATCTAAAGCAGTAAGTAAAATTTATTTTATTGAGAAGTCACTATATAAACTTGAAATTCTAGTGAAATTTACTAGAAATAAAGTAGTACGAAGAATTTTTTTTCTCCGTGTATGTGAAAAGTACCAAGAAAAATAATATTAACTGAAAAAATTAGGGGCACCATAGTTTTTTTAAATGGGTGTGTGGCACCGCCTATTACTGCAGTGAATATTATTTCCCAACGGGAAACGGAAACGCATTGAAACGACTTCAAATGCGCTTCTAGGGAAGCACGAAGCTGCATCAAGTGCTGTTCTCACTGCTTATCTTTTTTAACACAGCATGTCCTAGCAGATATGCACATCTTCAGAAGCACATGAAATACGCTTCCGTAGAAGCACACATTTGGAAGCATATGAAATACGCTTCCGTGGAAGTTTTTAAAAATTTTTAGTTCTATTTCACAAAAACTACTTTTTTTCTGTAACTTTTGGTAGATTTATTAACTTTTATAAGCAATAAAAAAAAACAGAATTTGAAAAATTTTTTATGCTACCAAAAATGTGCTTCTGTTGCGCCCGTTGGGTTGTTCTGGTGCCCTTTGTATGGCACGAAATCTTAAACATAGCTCCAGATATAAGAAAGATTTTATTTTTGTGGGCGTGGAACCATCCATTTATTCTAGTGGATATTACTTCTATTCGGGTTATATTTGGAAAAATTGCTTGTAACTTGTTGCTATGGAAATGCCAAGGAATTTCTATTTTAACGTCACTAAAGCCGCATGTTTTTTAAGCTGATAAATTGTGTTTGATATTTCGTTTCTTTGTTAATGTAGGTGTATAAAACGCTAGTTATTTTATTTCATTGCTTTTTTGTTTTTGTACACGTGTACAATCATAACGGCCCAGCAAACATTTTCAATCAAGGAAGAATCGTATTCGATTCGCCTAGACGATTAAATCAATCGTCCGCGACAGTCGTATTCTGCTCTTCCGCGAATGTTCAGGCGTGAGAAATTGTCCGGCCGAATACGATTGTTTTAGAAGAATCCTCTAACAACTCCCCGAAATGAATCCGCAAACGATCCCCAGGAAGAGTCATCTGGCGACTCCCCAAGATGAATCTGCAAATGATCCCCAGGAAGGGTCAACAGACGACTCCGCAACATGTTTTTCAAAGCGAAAAAAAACTTGAAAAAACTTGAAAAAAAAATAAAAAAAATAAAATATGAAATGGCGACATAAAAATAATTTCATAAGAAATTGCTAATTTTTGTACAATTAAATGTCAAAATTTATGTGCCGTTAAAAATATACCGTGTAGTTTGACATTTTGCTTCGTGAAAAATACCGGGCCTCAGAAATATTGCCTTTTAGAAAAAAAAATTATTAATTTTTTCGAAATTTCTCAGTAGATGACGTCATGTCGTAGTCGGCCATCTTGTATCGTGTAAAACTCGTCTGAAGGAGTTGTTGGTTATTCGTAAAGAAGTTCGATTTCAAACCATCATCCAGAAGAGACTTAGTCGAATCTTTTTTTATTCGTTTTGGGCTTTTTTTTATGAATTTTTTTTTTTGCACCAATCGATGGGGAAAGGTCGAAAATATATTTTGGTCATAACCAGATTTGGTTCCGGCCCTCTAAGTGACCGATTTTGGCCAATTTTTGTAAAAAAATTTTATTGCACCAATCGATGGGGAAAGGTCGAAAATAGATTTTGGACATGTCCAGGGGTGTCTCCGACCCCTCTAAGTGACCGATTTGGGCTTATTTTTGTGAAAAACTTTTATTGCACCAATCGATAGGGAAAGGTCGAAAATACATTCTGGACATGTCCAGGGGTGTCTCCGACCCCTCTAAGTGACCGATTTGGGCCCATTTCGGTGAAAAATTTTTATTGCACCAATCGATAGGGAAAGGTCGAAAACAGATTTCGGATATGATCAGAGATGTCTTCGACCACTCTAAGTGACCATTTTGGACCCATTTTTGAAAATAAAATTATTGCGCAAAACTCGCCTGGAAGAGTTGTATATTCATTGCGAAGATGTTTGATTCGCAATGATCTTCTAGAAGAGTGTAAGGAGGAATCTTCTGTTACTCGCGCTGAAGTTTTGTCGCGTAAAACTCGCCTGGAAGAGTTGTATATTCATCGCAAAGATGTTTGATTCGCAATGATCTTCCATAAGAGTGTAAGGAAGAATCTTCTGTTACTCGCGCTGAAGTTTTGTCGCGCAAAACTCTCCCGGAAGAGTTGTATATTCATCGCGAAGATGTTTGATTCGCAATGATCTTCCATAAGAGTGTAAGGAGGAATCTTCTTTTACTCGCGGAAATTTTTTTCGCGGAAAGCTCGCGTAGAAGAGCTTTAAATGCATCGCCAAAAATATGGAAGATTGTCCGCGATTGAAAATGTTTGCTGGGTTATTACGAGTATTTGTTACGACACACACAATCACAAATATTTCAGCAATAAAATGACAGTAAAATGCGATACGGACGGGAAGTTTAGTTGCTCGCATAATAACAATTGCCAAATATCGTTATACACCACGCCATATTTCGTGATTTACATCAAATGTCATTTATAGAACACACACACACACACAAATTTTTGTAAAAAATATAAAGTTTTTTTTTTCTTCTCATAAATATTTTATTGCAAACTTTTGGGCGTTTTGATTTGTTATGCAAAAGTAGAAGTGCATAAATCAAAGCTGCTAAAAGAGCTGAATACACACAATACGGCTAATTAATTTATGTATTGTACACATATATAGTATAAAATATATGTTTGTATGTATTAACCATATTTAATTAATACATACACCAATAAGACAATAGCGCAACCTGTGAAAACTTTTCTAATGACCTGGGAATACGAACAGATTTCACGCAAACTCTTTACAAATATGGAGGTTTTCGCTCAAAGCTAATGCTTTCTGATGAAATAGTTGTTTTGGATTTGTACATTAACTCTGTTGAATATTTGAGGTAACCATTACCATTTGTATGTCAGTAATTTTCATTTACAATTTCGCACAAATGAAATATTGTTGCCGTACTCGTAATTAAATTTATAAATATGAATAGTTAGAAATCACTTTATATGTGTGCGTATAAGACTTTGGTACTGTTTCACATCTGAAGCAGAATGACCTTGAGAAGTATGACAATTAGCATACCAACATAAATAAATACAAATCACTAAAAAAAGAAACAAAGAATCAAATACATTAGACCGGGTGGATTTTGTATGAAGCAAAATAAAATCATCCCGAAACCGACTCAAAAGATAGAGGGACTCTTAACTACGATATCTGCATCATTTTAATACTCTACACTCAGGGTATATTCACTTTGTCCATTCGTTTGTAACGCAGAGGAGGAGGCTTTGGAAATATAGAAAAGTATATATGAGCCGTTCAAAATGACAATGGCGCAACTCCAAACTCCGTTCGAAATGACAATGGTGCAATTCCAAAATGAGGCAAAAGTAATGTCATAATATTAATTGGCTGAGATTTTGTTAGGGATGAATAAAATTGATTTCTGTTTTCACGAAAAATTTACTTAATGGTATGAAATTGTTAAAATTAAGCTGAAAAAATGATATCGCCCAAATACCGATCATCATTTAAATGACATAACTTTTGCCTCATTTTGGAATTGCACCATTGTCATTTCGAACGGCTCCTATATTCTTGATAAGCGTCACATCCTAAGTCGATATAGCCATGTTCGTCTGTCTGGCTGACAAAATCGGTCAACGGACACGCCTAACGCCCATACAAAAAATATATTCAAAATGTTACTTTAGGAGTATTTTTCACGACAATGCAACCAAAATACACACAAATATTATAAGTTGTAAAGGCATGCTCTGAGAAAAAACTGGACGACCTCTCTTTATAGACCTCTCATATAAGAAAAAGCTTCAAAACGCTATACTGAAAGAGGTTTTTAAGATAATCCAACCAAACTTCCCTCAGACACTAAAAACTATAAATGCAAGATTCAAACAAAAACTGGGTGAAATCGAACGAGAGGGCATGGCAAAATACTAAAAATTATAAGCGCAAGCTCTGAGAAAAAACTGAGCGAATTCGGACAAGAGGGCGTGGCACCTCCCATATAAGCAAAAGCATCAAAATGCTATACTGAAAGAGTTTTTTGAGATAATCCAACTAAATTTCACTCAGATACTAGGGATTATAAATGCACGCTCAAAGTTTAAACTAGACGAATTCGGACGGAAAACGTTTTTTGAGATTGACCAACCAAATTTCACTCAGCCACTAAGGACTATAAATGTGTCTAAAGTAATAAAATTATTATACAAATTTTAAGTAAAATATCTAATTATTATATTTGAAGTATCAGAATAACAAGAAATAATACCATTTTTGAGTTTTCGCGTCTTGAACTTGATGCATTCAGAAAATGTAAATTTCTCCCGAAAATCTCTTAATAAATTTAAGGTTTAAATGAGTGCATATTTAAAACAATACAATCTCATTTCATAAAACTTTTATTAAGTAAAATTTTTTCCATTTTCTGAAGATTTACATAAGTACTTAAATATTAATTTTTCTAATATAAGAAGGATACTCGGATTTTAAATTTATTTCCCGGATCCAACAATTAATTATAGTGCTTTTAAATTATAGTATGAAGTCACAATTTAAGGTGGTTAATAAAAATGAGATGTGAAGGAGGGAGGAGAGAGACTTGAAGTATGTGTACCACCCAACTATACAAAATGACTATTGCAAACTGAAATAATACCCAGGAGAAGTGATATCAAAAGTTTAGTAAATTTCACAAAAAATCATTATTTAAACATTTCGTGAAAAGTTTTTTTCACTTCGAAACTATTCAAACCATTGTTATTTAAAAAAAAAACTAAAACCTAAATTTTCCATAGCTCAATAACAAATTTAATGCAATGACTGCTCAATACCACGCAATTTACTGCAAATGATACTTGAAGTCCCCTTTATTGATACTCATCTGCAGGCATCTTTCAACATTAAGCCCATGAAACGGTCACAGCGTCAGTAAGGCGATATGTACTGACGTTGTTGTTATTGTTGCGTCAAAGACGAGCACATTTCGCACAATTTGTTTCCCTTGCACAAACATACAAACACACTCGCACTCACACACACACATTCAAGCAAATACTCAGAATAATTCCCACTTGTGTCAAGAAGCACCACAAAAGTCCTCACAACTCAACTTAAATACAGAACCAAATAATGTGAATAATAGATGCGTCCAAGTGAAAAATTATACGACGGGTGAATTGCCAAAATGGGCTGCATTGGAGCAGCTTGTAGGCTGCGGGCGAATACGTAGATTGGTTGCACCCCCATGTAATCATACTCTGCCTACAGAAAGCAAATTAAATAGTTCTAGGGCCTTTGTGGGAGGGTGTATACTTCTGTATAAAGAGAAGCAGTGAAATTTTTGGCATACTAGGGTCTGTTTATTGAAAATGCAAGAGAAAAAACCAATTTGACGAAAAAACAAAAATATTCAAAGTTCGTGTATATAAACTGTTAATGAAACGATTGTGCTTTTGTGTGCTTAAATATATTCATGCAAACAAACATATCGAATAGCTAATAGATAAGGTTGATGATTCAAAATTAAAATTTCACTTCCACTAATGACATTGAAAATTGTTAAGCAGTAGGATCTTTTGTAAATCGTTTAGCATCTTAAGTTAAGGCTTGAAATCTTTAAATGTTATCACTTTAAAGCGTTCGACCTCTGGTCTGTGGTGCAATCAAAATCACAATATATATGTGGGATTGGGACAAGACGAACGAAGACAACTTAGAAGTGGACGGCAACATTGACAGAAAGTCAAGGAACAACACTAATTGAGTGACAAGACAAGCAGACAACATTGACAATATTAAACTGAACGAACAAATGACGAAACTTAAGATTTAAAAAACGGACGAACGAACAGTTGGCGTAGAAATTTAGAAGTGAACGGATGTGAGAAAAAGAGGAATTGTTGTAAAATTAAACTTAAATAACTGATAATATTAAAACTAAAACGTTATAAATAAAATTGACTATTTTAATAAAACAAAAGTGTCTTTATTGAAATTAAAAAGGAAATAAAGAATGAACCTACAAATTTTGAGGACTCAACCGTGATTGGACTGAAAATTGAGCCATAAACTAAAAGAAATTTAAAAAAAGTGAGCCATAAACTAAAGGAAAACTATTGAAAAGTGCTAGTTAAAAGTTCAATAAAACTAAAAACATAAAATTTATAAGAAATTAAAAGCTGTTTGATTTCAATAAAATTTACAGCGCATAAAGAAAAAACGTTACGCAGTTTCAATAAAAACGCGCAGCGCAAAAGAGAGGAGAAAAAACGTTACGCCAACGAAAAGCAGCAAACGTAGAAGCGTCATACGCAAAAGCATCAAATGTAGAAGCAGCAAGAGCGAAAGCAACAAACGCAGAAGCAACGAGCGCATAAGTTGTCAGCGCAGAAGCAGCAAAAGCAGAAAAGTAAAACAGGCGAGAGAGCAGAGAAATACAAAACAGCCCTTATTGTTATGATACAATTTTAAGCGTATGTATGTATGTGATAGAGATCAGAAGCTAAAAAGAAAATAAATTGAAATAGATTTTTAAAACAGTAGTTGAAAGTTGAAGTGAAGTAAAATAAAATTAAGATTTGTGTTGAGAAGGCGAAGAGTTAAAAGTTGCGTTGAAAATAAAAACAGAAGAAGTTGCATTGCAAATTAGTTGTGATGAATAGAAGTTGAGCAAGTTTGAAAATATGTTGAAAGAATAGAGTTGTGTTTGAGTTGAAAAATTTTTTGTGTTGAAAAGAAAAGAGATTCAAGAAAGTTGAAGCAGAATAAAATCAGTTGAAAAAAGAGTTGAGGTGAAATAAAATTGAACTGTTTGAGTTGAATTTAATTTGAGTTGCTTGAGTTGAAATAAATTTGTGTTGAAAATAAGTTTTAGGAAAACGAGACTGAAAAGAAGTTGAGTTGAAATAAAAATAAGTTGATAGGAGTTAAAAAGTTGAATTGAAAAACAAACAGAAAAGATACACTGAAAATAAATATACAATAAATTTTAAAGTTGTATAGGCACAAAAATAATAAAAAATAATTCGTAATAAAAATTAAATAAAATTAAAAAGCAGAAGGATATAAATTTTGAAGTTTGGGAAGATAAAATAAAATATTTTTATAAATCATAAATTTCATTAAAAATTTAATTGAAGATAATTTATATTTTATATGTACCTTTATTTGTATAATTAATCTAAGTATATACAATAAGCATTATATTTTTTTCACATTTGTTGTAAGTGGACATTTGTTTAGATATGGACGCTGACAGTGTTTTGAGATTGACAGTAGGGGAGTTAAAAGAGAAACTAGGGGAGTTAGGTTTGTCGACAGTAGGGTTAAAGCAGGCTTTGCAGGACAGACTCCTTGACCACTATCAGCTATCGAACGGCGAAGATGAGGAATCGGAATATGATGACGCAGGTTCTGTTACAGCGGCACCAACCACAGTAGCAGTGCGATCAACTGTCTTCACACTTCGTGATGTTGTGGATTCTGTGACATCATTCGATGGTTCTGGCTATCCTGAAGTGCGGCAGTGGGCTCAGGAATTTGAAGACAACGCGTTAACAATGAATTGGGATGAACTACAGAAATTTATTTATGCTAAACAATTGCTGAAGGGAGCAGCAAAGATTTTCGTAAGATGTTTAAAAGGTGTACTCGATTGGAAATCGTTGAAGGTTGCTCTGATCAAAGAATTTGGAATAAAGCTGTCATCTATAGAAATTCATCGAATGCTGCAGAACAGGCGTAAACTACCAACAGAAAATTACAGAGAGTACCTCTATAGCCTAATGGAGATTGGAAGTCCAATAGACCTTGATGAAGAGAGCCTCATCGAATATTTTGTAGACGGAATACCAGATTCGAGATTCAATAAAAGCATTTTATACCAAGCTCAGTCGTTAGATGATTTGAAAACTAAAGTGAAGGTGTATGAAAAGGTTCGAGATTCTCATTCACAGTCATCAAACGTGAAAGAAAATCAGCCTCAGTTGTCAAATAGATGGAATTCTATGCGTCAGCCTGTTCAAAATATGGAAAGAAAATGTTTCAAGTGTGGTGATAGAAATCATATTGCAAGAGACTGCATGCTGACCAGTTTTAAATGTTTCAAATGTCAGCAGCAAGGACATCGTGCTTCCGAATGTAAAACTTTACTAGCTATAGAAGATGTGAAAGCAGAAAGGGAAAATGTTCATACATTGGCAGATTCACCAAAATCTACTAATCGTATTTTTAAAGATTTAAAAATAAATGACTTTACAATATCTGCAATTCTGGATACTGGAAGTGACATCAGTGCTATAAGGTATGACACTCTTTTGATGCTAGGCGATATTGATTTGATACCAGAAAAGAGAAATTTTGCGGGGATAGGTCAAGCTGAGATAACAACGTTGGGATATTTCATTATGCCTATTGAGATAGATGGTTTTAAGCTTGACATTACTTTTCATGTAACTCGTGAACGCGATATTCTATATCCAGCAGTGATAGGTAATGACATCTTAGAATTTGTTGACGTAAAAATTGACTCAAAAGGAGCTGCATTTGTTAAGAAATCGCCAGCAGAGAACGAGAGAATTAAAATCAATGGGAACGTAAGCAACAAGAAGGATGAAAACACTGAGAAACATTCAAGTTTCATAGATTTGATTGATTGTGTCGAAGATTTCCAAAATGATCATGAAATTGGTGTCTATCATGTTAGTGAAGAACATACTGTCGAAATAAAAAGTATAGTAGCAGAAGAGAAAAATGAATATGAAGATCGCTATGCAAAGCATAATGTACTACATAAAGATCCCGTTAAGGAGCTTATTGTTGTCCCATCGCTTATGGAGGAGGAAGTTATTAAAAAGCCACATGAGAAAAGTCACTTTTCCACCAAGAAAGTGCAAGGCATCGTTGAAAATTCATTTTATGTTCCTCAGTTAAATTCGAACGAAGACAAAATAGATGAAAGCTGTGTGGAATACACCGTAATTGATAGTGTGGCAGAAAACAAAGAAGTTCAGCAGTTGATCAGTAGTACTCCACCACAAAGCACACAGTTCTCACCCCTCAAGGTAGTAACTGGCTTAGAGATGAGAGTTCCAGGAATGCCAAATTTACAAAATTTGCTGAATGAAGCTGCCATCAAACCTTGTGTTGAAAAAGAAGCAGTACGAAGGCATGTGAAGGAAAATATTGCTAAAATCAAGCAAGGAAGTCGTGAAACATTTGAATCCAAGCGTAAAAGGAAGGCTGAGTGCAAAGTGGATAAACTGGTAGCCATTAAGCAAGCCCAGTATGGTTCAGATTTAAATTTGAAGCCCCATTTCTTCGGAAGAGAGAAAGGAAGATTGAAGAAAATGAATCATGGAAAATACGAAGTTTTGAACATCGGTGATTATGATGGTCCTGGTCGTACAACAGTCGTTTCCGAGTTCATGAAGACGTGGAACCCTTCATTCGAGCCGAATGAAAGCTCAGGATGGCCGAATGTGGGATTGGGACAAGACGAACGAAGACAACTTAGAAGTGGACGGCAACATTGACAGAAAGTCAAGGAACAACACTAATTGAGTGACAAGACAAGCAGACAACATTGACAATATTAAACTGAACGAACAAATGACGAAACTTAAGATTTAAAAAACGGACGAACGAACAGTTGGCGTAGAAATTTAGAAGTGAACGGATGTGAGAAAAAGAGGAATTGTTGTAAAATTAAACTTAAATAACTGATAATATTAAAACTAAAACGTTATAAATAAAATTGACTATTTTAATAAAACAAAAGTGTCTTTATTGAAATTAAAAAGGAAATAAAGAATGAACCTACATATATAAAGGGTGTTTTTTTTAGAGGTTTGTTTTTCGAATAGAGATAAAACTGGCATTTTGTGGTCAAATCTGGCAACTCTAATGTCATTTATGTTCAGTTTGGTTGACAAAAGAACAACGCTTGCAAATCGTGCAAATTTATTTCGAAAATAATGGTTCAGTTCGCAAAGTTTACCGCAAGCTCCGTCCATTTTATGGTCGACATAATCGTCCATCAGAGCAATTAATTCGGTTAACCATGGATCGTTTTCGCACTACGTTTACTCTATGTGATAATACGCATCCGCAGACACGTCGAACAGTGCGCACCGAAGAAACAATTGCCGCTGTAGAGCAAAATGTTGAAGAGGACCCGAATGAATCGATTCGCCACCGTGCACAGCAATTGGAGCTTTGTCCATCAACTTTATGGAAGATTTTGCGCAAAGATCTTGGCTTGCGACCTTACAAGATCCAGCTTGTGCAAGAATTAAAGCCGCGAGACCATGCAATGCGTCGTGATTTTGGTGTATGGGCCGAAAATGAGATTGATCTCGATGCAGATTTTCATCGCAAAATTTTGTTCAGTGATGAGGCTTATTTTTGGTTGAATGGCTACGTCAACAAGCAAAATTGCCGCATTTGGAGTGAAGAGAATCCACATGAGACCCTTGAGACGCCATTACATCCACAAAAACTGACTGTTTGGTGTGCTCTATGGGCTGGTGGAGTCATTGGGCCATACTTCTTCCGAAATAATGCTGGAGAGTCAGTTACCGTTAATGGAGACCGGTATAGAGCCATGATAACCGACTATTTTGTTCCCGAATTGGATGGCATGAATGTGGATGAGTTGTGGTTCCCACAAGAAAGCGCTACATGCCACACAGCGCACGTCACAATCGATTTATTGAAGGAAACATTCGATGAGCGCTTAATTTCGCGGAATGGACCTGTCAATTGGCCACCAAGATCATGTGATTTGACACCATTGGATTATTTTCTTTGGGGATATGTGAAGTCGCTTGTCTACGCCAACAAACCAGAAACGTTAGGGGACTTGGAAGCCAACATTCGTGGCGTTATTGCCGACATACGGCCCCATATGCTCGAAAAAGTGGTTGAAAATTGGACCTGTAGAATTGGCTTTATTCGAGCCAGCCGCGGCGGCTACATGCCCGAAATCATATTTTAACATTAATGGCATAAAATTATCCTTCCAATAAAGCCAAATTGATGGACATTAAAACGATTTTCTTGTGTTTTATTTCAATTCGAAGTTCTATACCTCTAAAAAAAACACCCTTTATAATATATTTTTTATAAATCATTAAATTTTAAACTTCTGAAATGTTCTTTACAACTATTGCTTAAAATTTTAGCATACACTGTTACTTTAATACGTTGTCAACACTATAACTTTACTGAATTGCAACCAAACCAAGATTGAACTGATTTATCCTCTGTAGCGCCTTTTACACAAGATATGGTAAAAATAATACCAATAAGTGAATGCGCCATAATTTTTGGCGTCAAAAGTCATTACGCTTTGACATTTATGCTTAACTTTAACCTAAACAAATATATTTAGTTGAAAATATTTATTAGCAATAGAAGCATGCACAAAATATCTTGAAATATAGTAAACTTTTTTAACTCTCAAATTTTGCACTGAATTGAAATATTTGATTGAAAAAATTAAACATTCAAATCTTCACTGTACACCGATTTCATTTCGAAATTGAAGCATCGTACTATGCCTTGTTTTATCAATGTCAAAAGAAAAAAAAACTAGTAAGGGTGTAAACTTTGGCCTGGCCAAAGGTTAAATACCCTACACTGTAGTATTTTTCAAATTAAGCTCATATGGTAGGCGCCACGCCCTCTTGTCTGAGTTCGTCTAGCTTTAGCTCAGAGCGTGCATTTATAGTCCTTAGTAGTTGAGTGAAATTTAGTTGGATTATCTAAACAAGCGCGTTCAGCTTAGCGTTTTGAAGCTTTTGCTTATATGGGAGCTGCTTCGCCCTCTTCAGTTTATTTTTCAGAGCTTGCGCTTACAATTCGTAGTATATATGTGTATGTCGGTTGCATTGTCGTGAAAAATACTACTAAAGTTGCATTTTGAATATATTTTTTATATGGGCGGTAGGCGTGTCCGTTGACCGATTTCTCTCATTTTCAATCCCACGAGCTAACTTTGACGACGAAGTCAGTGTGCCAAATTTCATTGAATTATCTTGGTTAGTTTTCCCGTAAAAAATATTTCCACGCACAGCCAGCCAGCCAGACAGACGGACATGGCTATATCGACTCAGGAGGTGACGCTGATCAAGAATATATATACTTTTCTATATCTGCCACGCCTCCTTCTCTGCGTTACAAACGGAAGGACAAAGTGAATATACCCTGGGTGTAGGGTATAAAAACTGATCCGAACAAAAACTTCAGTGTACTGTATTTTATACAAACAAATACTTCAGGTTAGTGTAAGTAGAAAACAACAGTAAAATTAATGAAATGGTAACACTTGGTAACTTAGGATTGTAGCAGCTTTCATACATTTTAGCGAGAGAGAGAGTGTAATCAAAAAAGAAGCACAAAAAGAGAACGAAGGACTACTTTTGTTACGAAAGTAGCATTTCGTAGAGTACACTCAAACTAAAGTATTTAACTGAACTGAACTGACGCAAATCAAACAAGACAAGTCTGTGTAATATTTGTTTTTCTTCTTTCACTTCCAAGTACTATCAAGACATTTGCACACGATACTGTACTGAAGTATTTGATAAATAAAAAGCGGGTACAAGATATAGCGTATTTTGAAACGAAATGTCTTAAATATCTAACAAGACGTCTTGTACAAAACGCCTAATTAACAAATTTTGGTAAATATGGCTTAAGTTGAAGATTAAAAAAAAACTAGTGAGGATGTTAACGTCGATTTGACCCTTTGAATACCCTACACTGCAGCATTTTGAAAATTTTGCTTGTATGGAAGGTAGCACGCTTTCTCGTCTGAGTTAACTTAGTTTTTGCTCACATTAGCTGTGCGAAATTTGGTTGCATTATCTCAAAAATCGCAAGCACTTCAGCATTTTAAAACCTTTGAGTATATGGGAGGTACCACATTCTCTTGTTCTAGTGTCTGACTGAAATTTGGTTGGAGTACCTCAAAAAATGTAAAGCATTTCGAAACTTTTGCTCATATGGGACGTTCCTCATCTTCTTGTTCTTTCGTATTCACTTAGTTTTTTTTTTCAGATCTTACGCTAAATATTTCAAGTACATATTTGTTTTAAATTTGGTTGTATTTTCTCAATTATACTTGCACCTGCTCCTAGTATTTGTGCGAAATTTTGTTACATTTCAACACTTGCAATAAATTGTTTTGTAAGCTTTGAATTAATAGGAGGTGGACGCTTTTCCGATTTTACCTAATTTTTGCTCAGAACTTTAACTTACTATCCCTATCCGTTTTGAATTTGTTTATGAAATACTTTATGTGTTCGAGATTTTCGATGAATTTTACCCACAAAAGTCTCCGTATAGGATCCGAAACGGATAAAATATACGAGAAAGAGAACCCACTACGGATTCGAGACGGGTCCGTCTGGCACACTGGGGTATTTCAAATTTTCAAGACAGAGTTGTGTCCAATAGAAAATTTATATACATTAGAACTGGCCTTAGATTCCTTTGGCTTGGAGTGGGAGCTGTGTTTTCCTTTAACGAACACTGTTATTCATATCTATTGCTACATATTTGCATCCCATTAGTTTTTAACATTCAATGTGATAACTTGCGCATGTTTTGGTTTCGATATATTTTGGACTCGTGTATAAAAAAGCTCAAGTAATGATATATATTTGAAAACATGTTAGTTCAGTGGGTGCAGAATTTTTGTTTGATATTTCTACCGGGACATAAGTATATGTCGTAACAGTATGTTATTATGGCACTATTGGGACATATATGTCCCACGTATGGTTACTGATGGGACATCCGTGTCCCAGGCACGTTATTTGGGCCACAATCAACCAATTCACATCAAAAAATAATTTGAATCTTTAAAAAAAACTAGTAAGGGCGTGAAATTTGGGCTGGCCAAACATTAAATACCCTACACTGCAGTATTTTTAAAATTTTGCTCATATGGGAGGTGCTACGCTCTCTTGTCCGAATTCACAAAGTTTTTGTCCAGAGTTTGGATTTATAGTTTTTAGTCTCTGAGTGAAAAACGTTTTCAGTATAGCGTTTTGAAGCTTTTGCTTATATAGGAAGTGCCACGCCCTCTTGTCCGAGTTCGTCTAGTTTTAGCTTAAAGTATTTATAGTCTTTAGTATTTGAGTGAAGTTTGGTTGGATTATCTCAAAAAACTCTTTCAGTATAGCATTTTGAAACTTTTGCTTATATGGGAGGTGCCACGCCCCCTATTCAGATTTCACCCAATTTTTGTTGAGAGCTTTTATTTATGATCCTTAGTGTCTGAGTCCAATTTGCTTCGAATATCTCAAAAAACGCTTTCAGTATAGCGTTTTGAAGCTTTTATGAGAGCTGCCACGCCCTCTTGTTCGAATTTGTTCAGTTTTTTCTCAGAGCTTGCGCTTACAACTTTTAGTATTTATGCGTATTTTGGTTGCATTGTCGTGAAAAATACTCCTAAAATTGCATTTTGAATATATTTTTTGTATGGGCCGTAGGCGTGTCCGTAGACCGATTTCGCTCATTTTCAGTCTCCCGAGCTATCTTTGAGGCAGTGTACCAAATTTCATTGAATCATCTTGCTTAGTTTTCCCAAAAAGTGTATTTCAACACACAGCCAGCCAGCCAGCCAGCCAGCCAGCCAGCCAGCCAGCCAGCCAGCCAGCCAGCCAGCCAGCCAGCCAGACAGACGGACATGGCTATATCGACTCAGGAGGTGATGCTGATCAAGAATATATATACTTTTCTATATCTGCCACGCCTTCTTCTCTAAGTTACAAACAAAGTGAATATACCCTGGGTGTAGGGTATAAAAATCCGTGTTGAAATCGATTCAGTTTTACAGAAACCAAAAATTTGGGCTTTTTTCGTTTTTTTTTGGCTTTATTTCCTTTTTTTAAAAAAACGAAATAACGCCCAAAAAAATAAACGAAATAACGCCCAAAAAAAAAAAACGAAATAACGCCCAAAAAATAATTAGACGAAATAACGCCCAAAAAATAATTAGACGAAATAACGCCCAAAAAATATGAAATAACGCCCAAACTCAAAAACGAAATAACGCCCAAATTATTTTAATATAAATTTGTGCGATAATCATTTTGGAAATAACGCCCAAAATTTATTTGTATGAAAATAGTTTGGGCGTTATTTCGTTCTGGGCGTTACTTCGGTTTTTAAAATTAAAACGAAATAATGCCCTAAAAAAGCGAAACAAAGCCCAAATTTTTGGGCGTTATTTCCAAATTGATTATCGCCCAAATTTGTATGAAAATAATTTGGGCGTTATTTCGTTTTTGATTTTGTTCGTTATTACGTCATATTATTTTTTGGGCGTTATTTTGTTTTTTTTTTTGGACGTTATTTCCTTGGGCGTTATTTTCTAACGCCGAAAAAGTCACACTTCCTGAGATTTCCCCATATACCGATCTATGCCTGTCGCGCTTCATTCTCTGCATTACAAACAGTATGCAAATTGTATATATTTTGGTACAGGCTTTTCAAACTCTCTTGTCTGGGATTCGAACTCACTCGCCCAGACTGGAATGTTTTGTCAATTTCCCCATTTTTCTTAAACATCTATAGGAGAAACAAAAAAACATATGGCTTATACACATACTTATATCCAGTGGGGTTTGGACGTAGTAGTCTTTCATAGATATGCACTAATGCTTTTGTTTATTAAAATATATAGTTACGTTCTTTGATTATGCCGGAACTTTAATTAAAAGTCAATGTATCGCAAATATTTTATTAACTGCAAAAATAATTGCTTTGTTCCAAATTAATTGGATTTATTTGTCAACTATTTCGATAGATCATAATGCTGTGCTTCTGGGTTGGCTCTTGTGTACACGAAGGTCAATTAATGAAAATACGAGGAAAATGCAAAAGAAAAATAAAGAAACAAAGATAGCAATATTTAACACGTAAATATTCAAATCCTCTAAGGATGCGCTGGTGTGTTGGTGTATGATCAATTTTTCTACCAGCAAGTACTCATGCACATTCATATATCTGTATGTATGTGTGTATGTGTGTAAACATGTGGGAAATAGCAATAACAAGAAATAATGCTTGGCTTGTTGCCAAAACCAAAAGCGTAAAAGAAAAAGACAAAAAAAAAAAAGCAAAAATACACAAACACACCGAGGCACTAACGCATACAAATGTATTTAACATGAACTATATTGATTGGTGATGTAAACATTATTTCACACACAAGACAGAAGATAACTACTACCAACACATACATACGCTACTAATACCCAAACAAATACGATTTATATCGATATAAGTAAATTGTACAAACGCACAGTGTATGTATGTAAGTGCTTGGGCATGATGTATGCACGCCAAGATGTATGCAACAAATCTGTACATATAACAAAAGCCTTTGAAGGCTGTGTGACAAAGCCTGAAAGCTTTATGACTGTAATTTGGCTCACATTGTTTGGCGGATATTTATTGCATTTTCCTGAAGATTTATATGCAGAAATTGAAATAGAAATTCGAATGAAAACTGGCACATTTGCGGAGAGCTGTAGAGGAATTTTGAATAAAGTTGTAGTTGTTGCAATAAAATAAAAGAAATTTGTTGTGCCACACATCATTGAATTACAATTTAATTGTTTTCAGCAGTAACAGTGTTGCACAAAAAAGCATCAATATCTTGCACATATATTAGTTCTTCCTAACAAAAGTATAGTCGGTCTCAAAAAGAAATGTTGTTTTATATAAATAAGTAGTTAACATTATGTTCTAAATGCAAATTTTATTAATTTCAATACATGCTTAAGGGCCGATTTCACAATGACATGAAATTTCATACAAAATTTTTATTTATCTAGAAGTTAAATTTTAACTGGATATTGTGAAAGCGGCCCTAAGACCATAAATTAATAATATTTGAAATTTTTCCTCAAAACATGATCATTAAAACTTTACAATTTCGAGATTAGAAGACTCCTTCCCTCAAATCATCTTTGATTTTTGAAAAATAAACAAAGAGGACTTTTCATTTCGACAGCAGTTGAAAATTTTATAGAACCATCGAGCAAATTTCTTAATGTATTTCAGATGAATTTTCAATGTTCATTCAACACAGTTTTATCACTACAAAAGACAAATTTAGATTTTAGGTTATATTAGAGTTTTACCATTTTGTCATTAAATAAAGAGGTAGAAATTTGTCTATTGGGTATCTTATGGGATGGCTCATTCATTCCACAGATTTTTTAGCATTTGTTAAAAAATTCATCGACTAGAGTAAACTTCGAAACTTGTGAAAAGTTATTGATTTAAGGTTTCTTATATGGAACGTTTCATGTCACCAGGGATAGCTCTGTCTCCAGAAGCCAAATTTTCATCTGCTCAAGATCTTTCGAAATGGCAACGGCTATTTTATTAGTAAATTTTGAAATGAAATGGCGACTAAGATTGGAAATTTAACAACAAATTATTCGGAAGTTAGTTTATTGTCTGTTTTTTGCTTGTATAGTACTAATGAAAGTACCAACGCGCTTTTTTCTAAATTGAAGTATGATAATTTTATATTGAACTAATTAAACAGTCATTTTTTGCAAATTTTCAACAACAGACGAAAGCAAGTGTTAACATGGAAATTGATTACATATGTTTCGGCTACTTCCACATACAGTGAGTCACAGATGTATTTTGCATACAAAAAATTTTCAAAAATTTGAATTAGTACTCAATATTTAGACATTTCATTCTTAGAAAAGTAATATTTTTTTTATAAACTTCGAGTCAATGGGACACTAACTTTGATACCATTTCATAAAAAAATTTAAATAATGCGTTCTAATCACTTTAAAAGCAAAGAAATGATTTATTCATCTTTTTTATAAGGTCACAAAAGTATTTTGCTTTTTAGTAAAATTTTACTTTGAGATTATTTATCAAGTAAAAGAAGCTTTTTTAATAATAACCATGGTAGCCATTATTTGAGGAGACATCATCTAAACATCTTTGCGAGGATTCTATGCCTTTACGACATTTTCGGTCGGTGTTTTTTCCCATTTTTCTTGCAGTACTTGTTTGAGCACATGTTTTGGATAAAATATGGTATTTTTTGACCTTCCACTAGATAAGACCAAAAAAATTCTTTTGGATTCGAAAAAGAATATCGCGGTGGTGTTTTAATCTCTTTGGTGTTGTACAGAAGTGTCCCAGGATGTGTATTTAGGGTCATTGTCTTTTGGAAATAAGAAGTCATCTTGTGGTAAGCCCATTTTTTAAGTACTGGGTGCAAATTTTTTTTGTAAAATGGAACTGATATTCATGTCTATCCATATTGCCATCGATAAATTTAAGTTTCCCCATTCCATAAGCCGAGAACAGCCCACTACACTACATCATGTTAAATTATTGCTTTTAAGTTATAAAAGTAAAGGGTTTTATTTGCCTTATGCCAGACCAGATGGCGTCTATCGATCCGACGAAAAGCAAATATTATATTACTGGATCCAATAGAAAGCAAAAGTAATATTTTCGGATCCGACGGAAGCCGCATGGTCTGGCATAAGGCAAATAAAACCCTTTACTTTTATAACTTAAAAGCAATAATTTAACATGATGTAGTGTAGTGGGCTGTTCTCGGCTTGTGGAATGGGGAAACTTAAGCTTATCGATGGCAATATGGATAGACATGAATATCAGTTCCATTCCACAAAAAAAAAATTGCACCCATTACTTAAAAAATGGGCTTACCACAAGATGACTTCTTATTTTCAAAAGACAATGACCCTAAATACACATCCTGGGACACTTCTGTACAACACCAAAGAGATTAAAACACCACCGCGATATTCTTTTTCAAATCCAAAAGAATTTTTTTGGTCTTATCTAGTGGAAAGGTCAAAAAATACCATATTTTATCCAAAAAATGTGCTCAAACAAGTACTGCAAGAAAAATGGGGAAAAAAACCGACCGAAAATGTCGTAAAGGCATAGAATCCTCGCAAAGATGTTTAGATCATGTCTCCTCAAATAATGGCTACCATGGTTATTATTAAAAAAGCTTCTTTTACTTGATAAATAATCTCAAAGTAAAATTTTACTAAAAAGCAAAATACTTTTGTGACCTTATAAAAAAGATGAATAAATCATTTCTTTGCTTTTAAAGTGATTAGAACGCATTATTTAAATTTTTTTATGAAATGGTATCAAAATTAGTGTTCCATTGACTCGAAGTTTATAAAAAAAATATTACTTTTCTAAGAATGAAACGGCTAAAAATTGAGTATTATTTCAAATTTTTGAAAATTTTTTGAATGCAAAATACATCTGTGACTCACTGTACATATTTATATATTTTCATATATAAACATGTAGCCTCATCAGATCAGTTTTAGTTAAATCTTGCCAGAAACCGTACTCGAACCCGTGACTCCGGTTTTCTAATGAAAGAGAACGCGGTGCTTAAGCGATTGTGCTATAGGTCACGAGTAAACTTTCTGAACAGGATCGCCATTATGAATAAATCATAAGGCTCACTAGCGCCGTCTGTTGTGAAAAATAGCCAAATTGTTAGTTGGTAACACACTCTGGTTTTGAGACATGCTACGCTAGCTACAATTAAAACCTACAAGGGCGGATTTGTTTTCCACATACAATGCAGGCTCTCGAAATTACGAGAATTTTAATGATAGATAGGCAGGTTCCCCTAGATAAATTATGAAGTTAGTTTATTGACTGTTTACTAACTAACTAACTAACTTCATAATTTATCTAGGGGAACCTGCCTATCTATCATTAAAATTCTCGTAATTTCGAGAGCCTGCATTGTATGTGGAAAACAAATCCGCCCTTGTAGGTTTCAATTGTAGCTAGCGTAGCATGTCTCAAAACCAGAGTGTGTTACCAACTAACAATTTGGCAATTTTTCACAACAGACGGCGCTAGTGAGCCTTATGATTTATTCATAATGGCGATCCTGTTCAGAAAGTTTACTCGTGACCTATAGCACAATCGCTTAAGCACCGCGTTCTCTTTCATTAGAAAACCGGAGTCACGGGTTCGAGTACGGTTTCTGGCAAGATTTAACTAAAACTGATCTGATGAGGCTATATACATGTTTATATATGAAAATATATAAATATGTATGTGGAAGTAGCCGAAACATATGTAATCAATTTCCATGTCAACACTTGCTTTCGTCTGTTGTTGAAAATTTGCAAAAAATTACTGTTTAATTAGTTCAATATAAAATTATCAAATTATTTGGATTTTTGTGGAAAAAAGTCCAAGTGAATTTTTTTCACTAAAAAAATCTTTATTTGAGTATGGTAAATCAACTGGGAAAAGTAAATTGCGAAATCGTGTTCGTGTAAAAAGTAATTCAAGGTCAAAATTTTCAGTCAGTTTTTTGCAGATATCGCGCTAACGGTTGCTATTTCAAAAAAGTAGTTCAAAGTAATTTTGTAGCCCAGAAAATTTCCTATAAAAAAACGACAAATTTATTTTCGTACTACATTTAGTTTAGGAGATATCTTTACCAAAATAGTGGCAAAAAAAAAGTAATGTGGACATCATTTTGTATGATTTTCCTTTAAAAAATTATATTCAAATGGCTACAGTTTTTTTTTTAAATAAATAATAAAATAATAATATTAAAAGAAAATTTATTAAACACAAAATTTGAAAGCTATAGAAAATAAAAAACAACAAAATATTTTGCGGTCAAATAGAAAATTTTTCTTTTTTTCATATAAGAAAGATTTTGTCAACCTTTGAATGCAAGAAACTGTAGAAACTTAAAATTGAAGTATGCTCATTTATTTCAAAAATAAAATCAAATCATTTCCATTTAGCTATAAATTGTGGATCGTAAAGTTTAATTGAATTGCTTGAAAAAGACACGTTCCAGCAATCTCTACGCAAAGCAATAACAAAACTAAACAAGCAATAAGAAGCCTTTCATATGTGTTGCTACATTTGCAAATTTTTATATGACAGTCATAATGCGCTTTTAATGGCCCACGTACTGATGAATGCCTGCAAGGATATCTACATATAGAGAAATAAACTTCAATACACCTAAAGCTGCCATTAGAAATATTTTAATGAATTTCATCTTATGCCATACACTTACGTATAATACGTATTTTTTAAGTTTTGAGCAATAAAAAAGCTTACCATTTTAATTAATTAAAGTTTTCATTCATAATAATTTTAATGGTGCCCCGTAAAGTATGCCCTACTGACTTAGCAGTTTTAATGCAGGTGGGGTGCACGTACGATATATGCATTTGTGTATGTTAAAATGGATATGTGCGTGTATGCGCTTTAAGTAAGGCACTTAATCTTCAGAGCATTTTGAGATCACGGCAAATTTTTGTGTTAATCCAAGCTCTAAAAATAGAAATTTCAGCACGTACAGTATTTGCATGTACATATGTATATGTTAGTTAGACTGCCCATGAGATATATAAAATGTGCAAAGTTATAATATCATTTTGCTCGTCGTTTATTTTCGTAAAAAAGAGGTAAAAAAACTATGAAATAAAAAAAAAAACTAATGTTACCTACATTAAATGCACTACACTGCAATTTTTCGAAAATTTTGCTTAGATGGGATGTGATACGCCCTCTTGACTGAGTTCACCCAGAACCTGCAATTATAGTCCTTAGTATTTGAGTGAAATGGATTATCTCAAAAATGCATTCTGCATAGCATTTTGAAACTATTGTTTATATTCGTCTAGTTTTTGCTCAGAGCTTGCGCTTATCGTTCTTAGTATTTATAGTTTTCATTGTCGTGAAAAGTTGCATCTTGAATATATTTTTTGTATGAGCGTGTACGTCGACCGATTTTGCTCATTTTCAATCATTTGAGCTAACTTTTTCAGTAAAGTCATCGTACAATATTTCATTGAATTACCTTGCTTAGTTTTCTCGTGTAAAATATTTCCACAGACAGCCAGCGGACAGACAGACTGACGGCCATGGCTATTTCGACTCAGGAGGTGACGCTGATCAAGAATATACATACTGAATATGAAGAATATACATGCCT
This sequence comes from Calliopum simillimum, assembly GCA_951812925.1. NCBI lineage: Eukaryota > Metazoa > Arthropoda > Insecta > Diptera > Lauxaniidae > Calliopum > Calliopum simillimum. Next base: position 99,216,708 of record OX638368.1, on the reverse strand, counting down.
GCCACGCCTCCTTCTCTGCGTTACAAACGGAAGGACAAAGTGAATATACCCTGGGTGTAGGATATAACTAGTAACGGTGTAACCTTTGGCTTGGCCAAACATTAAATACCATACACTGCAGTATTTTGAAAATTTTGCTTATATGGGAGGTGCCACGCCCTCTTTTCCGAGTTAGCTTAGTTTTAGCTCAGAGCATGCAGTTATAGTACTTAGTGTTTGAGTCAAATTTAGTTCGATTATCTCAAAAAGCACTTTCAGTATAGCGTTTTGAACCTTTTGCTTATATCAGAGGTGCCACACCCTCTTGTCCGAATGTGCCCAGTTTTTTCTTAGAGCTTGCGCTTATAATTCGTAGTATTTATGTGTATTTTGGTTGCATTGTCGTGAAAAATACATATACATTAGAGTGGTTCAAGTTTTGTATGGAAAAACCAAAAGTGTTAAAAAGTCAAGGTGCGCGCGACTTTTCTGAATCCTTGGATCCTGCTGATTACAAAAAGTGCTTTGGAACCAAAAAAAAAATTGCGTTTAGATATTCCGCAACGAGCTTGAAGGTACTTTTTTAAGAATTTTTGAGTTTTTGAGTACTTTTTTTAATTTAAACGCTATAACTTTTTAACCAGGTAAGGTATTTGGAAAAATTAAATTTCATTTTTGTTAAAATAGTCTTGGGTATTTCCATGTAAATGTGGACAAGGTATTGAAAAATTTCTGGTTTCTTCTCAACCTTCAACTATATCCAAAGTAATGTTTTATTGAATAAACATTAGCATTTAGTGTCAAAATTAAGATTGGACATTGCAATTCGTTATTACCGCGTTTTTTAGTTAAAGTCGTCACATCAGAAGAAGTAAAAACGGGCATAAAAATAAAACGGTACTTATCCGAGGAAAGTTATGGATCTGGTGGTGACAGTAATAGTTGTGATGATAATATACCATCTGTATTTAAACCATAAATAATTTCAATCGCCATATAATAGACTTAGTTAAACAATTATTAAATTTTGATCTAGTTTTGGTTCCTGTGCATAAATGCCAGAAGTAGTTCTTTATTATTCTTGTATTTTGACCCAATTTTAATTTTTATACCTATGGACTTGAAAAGGCCCTCTGTATTGGTCTAAAAATCGATAGTAACGCGAGTTACCAATTTTTTTGTAACGCGAGTTACCACATAATTTTCGCATTATTTTAAAAATACCACTTAATATTGTTGTTTCTAATAAAGAAATACTTATTGATATCCTTCTGGCTTTATTTCTGTCTAATGTAAAGAAATTTACCCACAAATTTCGCAGAAACTTGCGAAAGAAATTTACGCTCTAAACATGTTGTCCAAAAATGGTAACGCAAGTTACCAGCACTATTCACTATTTTACTGGTTAAATATTAAGTTACCACTGAAAATTTCAACTAATATGCAACAAGAACAAAGTATTTTGTTTATAAAGAATCCAATTTTATTTGTTAATCCAAAGGCTGAGCCTCAAAAGCTCCATTAAAGTCTTAAAAAGTGTTCTAATTGTAACGCGAGTTACCATGGAATTACCCTCTTTCCCAATTTTTTTTAGCAGCACTTTAAACTTCAAAATTTGTTAATTTTTTGAGATGTTTGCACATTCAAGAACCGATTTTTTCTTATTTTACTCTAGCAAATTTTTTTTTAAATTTATAAATTTTTAAGCATTAATTTATCTTCAAAATAATTTTAACAACTAATATGGACCACTCTAATATACATATTAGGGTGGGCCAAATTGTATGGAGGAACTTTTATCGACCTCGGCTACCCCCCTATGTGAAAGTTCATTCAATTCTATGAATATTTGCCCAAAGGACTATATCTCTGCGTTCAACTTTAGTTCGGCGCATTTTTATAAAGACAAAAGTAATGTCATTATATGATTTGGATGGTATTCTGTCAGTAATCAATTAGATTGGGTTCTGTTTACATAAAAAGTTCACTTGATAGTGTAGAATTGATGCTATACTTTTATTTAAAAAAATGATGTGGGTCAAATAGCCGATTATTATGACCGACTTTCAAAATAAACGATTCTTATTTTTGGATGAATTCTTTCAAACAAAATACCAAGCTAGGCTGAAAGTCCATTCAATTCTATGAATATTTGCCCAAGGAACCATACCTCTACGTTCAACTTTAGTTTGGCGCATTTTCGATTGAAAATTTTACCTTGCGTTTAATATTCATTTTTATGCTTAATTTTCAAAATTCTTATAGAGCCAAAAGTAATATCATAATATGTTTTGGCTGGTAGTCTGTCAGTAATTAATAAAATTGGGTTCTGTTTTTACGAACAGTTTACTTGATAGCGTGGAATTTAAAAAAATTATATCGGTCAAATTATATATATATATTTATTATAAACGATTCATATTTTTACATAGATTTTTGGTATATTGTTCTGTAAAATTAAAAAAAGCGGCTAATTTATTTCCTAAAACTGCCACTAGGTGTTGCCCTGGAAAAAAATGAGTGGAAGATTTGGCATGCTAGCATCAAAAAACACTTGGGTTGGTGTTTCGATTGAAAAAATCCATGTAAAAATATGACTCGTTTATTTTGAAATCGGTTATTTGACCGATATAATTTTTTGGAATAAATATAATCAATTCCACGCAATCAAGTAAACTTTTCGTAAAAACAAAACCCAATTTTATTGATTACTGACAGAATACCAGCCAAAACGTATTATGATATTACTTTTGTCTCTACAGAAATTTTGAAAACTAAGCATAAAAATAAATATTGAACGCAAGGTAAAATTTTCAATTGAAAATGCGCCGAACTAAAGTTAAACGTAGAGGTATGATTCCTTGGGCAAATATTCATAGAATTGAATGAACTTTCAGCCTAGGTTGGTGTTTTGTTTGAAAAAGTTCATCCAAAAATATGAATCGATTATTTTGAAAGTCGGTCATAATAATCAGCTATTTGACCCATATCATATTTTTAAATATATAGCATCAACTCCACATCATCAATTAAATTTTTTATGCAAACAGAACCCAATTTAATTGATTACTGACAGAAGACCAGCCAAATCATATAATGACATTACTTTTGTCTTTATAAAAATTTTTTAAGTTTAGTATAATAAAAAGAAAATATTGATGAAAGGTACAATTTTCGATCAAAAATGTGCCGAACTAAAGTTGAACGCAGAAGTATAGTTCCTTGGGCAAATATTCATAAAATTGAATGAACTTTCACATAGGGGGGTAGCCGAGATCAGTTTTCAAATCGGCCCACCCTTATACATATACATAAAGCATATTAAATATTTTTAGACTGAAAAAACATTTTTGAAAATTCCACGATTATGCCAAAAAATCTGAAAGAAAATATCAAACAAGTGAGCCGATATTTTTTAAAATTTTGAAGGTCATTTAGAGATTGCGTAATGTCGATTTATGCAAAATCTAGGCTTGATGCGGCTTTTATTTTATTACGAACTCAAAAATACACGGAATGAGTTTAACGATACATCAAATTCTATGTCTCTAATCACTGAAACCTTAAACGAACCACATGGTTTCTTAGCTGAAATACTCACTAAAACATATTTTCGAAAATTCATACAATTTAAAACTCTAAATCTTCAATTTGGATAAAATTGAGGTACCAATATCACCATGAAATGACGCAATAAACAATGTTTTTAGACTTTTAACCCAATTTTTCCTGTTTTTACACAGAGAAAACAAAATTGTCAAAATTGGCAGAAACGTGGTTATTTTAACAACGTTACGACCAAAATTTTGAGCATTGCTCGTTTGTAGTAGTTTTAACAACGCACGTTGCTAAATGAGTTTCAAATACGTTCGTGAGTGATTTAACAATGCACGATGCTAAATCAATTACAAACAAAAAATATCTATATATATTTTAAAATATCTATATTTTTTTATTCTTTTTTTTTCCTGTCAACAACAATGAAAATGGTATTATTTTCATTTTCAATTTCTGTTTTAAATATTCTTTTGTTTGATATTGGGGAGATTTGAATCTGGAACCTGTCGTGTGATAGATGCGGACGTTACGAACTCAGCCACTGCCATCAATATTGTGAGGTTGACTGAAAGTCTATTTGTTTTGAAATTAGCTTCTACCAAGTTTATGAGTGTTTTGACTACGTTTCGTAGCTGATCTGGATTTCACTACGTTTCGTGGTGTTTTGACTACGTTTCGTTGCTGATTTGGATTTAACAACGCTTGGCAACCAGCGTTGCTAAATAAGTTTCACCCACGTTCGTGAGTGATTTAGCAACGCACCATACAAATATGATCTTGGAGCGTTGTTTAATCCAAATCAGCTATGAAACGTAGTATAAACACTCACGGACGTGGTAGAAACTCATACAACTATGTGTATGGATCTTTTTGGCCCATTGAAAAAAAAAGCTCGGATATAATGGGTTGAAGTGTTCTACAGAAATATTCTACGGAAAATTTCACTAGGTGCCACCAAAAACAAGAAATTCTTGAATCTTTAGAACTATAAACAGTATATAATGGTTTAAGATATTATGGAAAATAGTTTATTGCAAACTTTCATGATGACCGTGGAACAAAAAGTTGTATCCAAAATGAAAATCTAGAGTTTTTGAAAATAAGTTGTCGTGAGTATTTTAGCTAAAACAAATATGGTTGATTTTAGGTTCCAGTATATATTTCTTCTCAATTCCTGTTGCGTTAATATTTTGGTTGCCATTTTTGAAGCTTTAATCGAAATTGGTGTTTATCACTGATATCCATGGCCTATGCCACGGGCACTTGAGCTTTGATGCTTTAAAGCTTTCCGTAAACGTATTCACTCACAGATAAGCGTTCAACTGTGTCAGTAGTTGTGCAAATCTGCGCCACTTGCTTAGGGCTTATGCAAAATATAAATGCTTTCAATGAGCTTTTATACATTGATAAAATGCGCTAGTATTGAGTTTAGTTTTTACTGGTTTATATGCTTCTCCAAGGAGTGACAGGAGAATGTCCATATACAATCAACATCCAGATGGATTTTGCCACTATAGATTCCTATTTTTTTCATTGTTTTGCACATATGGGCAATCTAATATAAGTAACAGCAAAAATACCAGGCGGAGTAGAAAAGTCTTGCAAAGTGTTTTTTCTTTTTTTTTAGATTTTTGTTTAACTATAAGGTAAGCAGAGTCGACATCAGCAACAACAAATTAATCATCATTCATGGACTAAAAATTAAATGTTTTGCCTTTTCAATGGGAGTTCCTTAGTATTTGTGTTTGTATAAATGTTACTATGTGTGTTTGTGTGTGTAACTATAATTAAAATGCGTAGAGGTGCACATGAAAATAATGATGTTGCTTTCATCAACACCTTTGAGAGTTACTTAATGTCTTATGGCAAAGACCATTGTGGTAAAAACAGCAGCAGCATGATAATTACACTAAAAAAACAGAAGTGAAAAGCAACTGTTTAATTAACATTTTAAGGTGACAATTTTAATCCACTCTGCAAAATGTTAACCAAACAAGCAAGAAATGTTAATGTCTATTAACAACAAAAAATACCAATATCCCAAAAAAAAAAAAAATTTAGTTTTTTAACTGCTTCTGCATTAATCATTTTTTTTAAATGTGTTTTTTAAGGCTGTTCTTATTTTATGAATATCATCAGTATCCTGTGACCTCCTTCGGACTTCGGACCTCCTTAAGACAAAGTCGTAAGATGTTTTGGTATTCCGGTAGGAGTTACAAAGCTCTTTTCTATCTTAACCCAATCGGAAAAATTTCATGCACTTCCGAACCAAGCACTTTAAAAGTATTTGTCCCCATAGAAATTTAGAAGCACTTACACAATGATTTTTTGTAAGGCAGCAGTACAAACAACATGGGTTCGAGCCCAGTGCTTGTGATTTTTTTATTTTGTTTTTTATTAAATTTTTTTTATTTCACTTTTCTATATTCTTTTCTCTTATTTATTTACTTTTGTTTAATTGAATTGAAATTGATTACACAATGATTCCATGTAAGGCTGTAGGAGTATTCGAATGTCAAATTCTGTTTGAACAACATATGCTTAATATACGAATTTAATACCTCTTCATCGCATCGGGCAATGGTCTAATGAGTTTGTAAATATGAGTAAAAATAATATGTTTCTTTCTGTCACACGGACGATCGTAGATTCGTACTCTTTTGTGGTTGCTTACGCTTACCGCCGAATTACAAGTAAGCGCTTCAAAAGGCATTTTTCGGTAAGGCTACGATAAGCTTAAGAGCGCTTACATCCTATGATATGCAATGTTGAAAAGAAAGAATAGTTCTTACGGAGCTGAAGCTCTGATTGGTTAATAGCAAGGACTTCAGAAGGGTTTTTGAAGCACTTATTTTCCCCTTGGGTATAAAGACGATGTTTAAGCCTTGCTAGCTTGGAGCTATTAGTTGCTTGCCGTCAGGTTTATGTTCATGTGAAAAAGTGAAAAATTGAGAAAAATTTTATTTTAATTATTTTTGCTTGTTTATAATTGTTTTGTCAAAAAATTATTAAAAGAACATAATTTTTCATCGTAAAACGAATTTGTGAAAGCACATGAAGCAACAATTTTAGCAGAAGCAAAGCAAGGAGAATACCTTATTTTAGAAAATTTGACAAGTTCACCACTAAAGCTTCTGTGTGGGGAATATATGAGCTTTTTCTTGACTAGACTTTTCTGCCAGAAGTCTAAGGAAGTATTAGAAAATCTTAATAAGTATTTTTGAAATGTATTACGAAAGACTTTCTGCTATCTAAGCCGGAATAGACCTATTAGCTTAGCTTAAAGCTAGTCTCAAAGCGACTTCCATTTTGTGAAACGTCCGAAAACACATTTGACAAACTTTAAATTGAGACTAATATATTGTATTTAATATTTTTTATTCCTCTAAATATCCTATAAATTATACTTTTTCCAAATACCTATTCTACTCGAACATCGAACTATCGAACATTCTTTAAAAGAACTATCCAAGTGAAAGTCTGACATGTAGGATTTAGCCATATTTGATTTGATAAAATATTTCTAGATGGAAGGAAATTGTAGCTCATTATAAAAATTTAAGAAAAAAAATCTGTATTCTCATCATATAATCATGCACTTGGAGAAATTTAAAAAAAAAAATCAAAATTCTTACCGAAAATATCCAAATCTATATATATAAAAATGACTGTGTGTCTGTGTGTCTGAAGCATTATCACTCAGAAACCATTCGTCCAATTGAGCTGAAAATTTGGAAATGAGTATATTTTAGGTTTGGGAATGTTTTTATGCTATACACGAAAGTTTCCGAAGACCACCCGAAGGCTTAGTAGTCAAAACGAAGAATATCTAGGTACACTAGAGGAAAAATATCTATGACAAGCTTTCAACAAGTTTTAACTGATAGTTTTTTGGAATACCCGAAGTTTGCCGAAGGTCACCCGAGGGCTTCATAGTCAAAACGAAGAATATCTAGGTATACGAGAGGGAAAAAATCTATGGCGGACTAACAACAAGCTTTAAGTGATAGTTTTTTGTGACACCCGAAGGTGTTCTAAGATCATCCGAAGGCTTCATAGTCAAAACGAAGAATATCTAGGTATACGAGAGGGAAAAAATTTATGGTGAACTATCAACAAACTTTAACTGATAGTTTTTTGGAATACCCGATGCTTCCCGAAGGTCACCCGAAGGCTTCATAGTCAAAACGAAGAATATCTAGATGTACTACAGGAAAAACATATAAGACAAACTATGAACAACCCTTAATTGATGGTTTCCTGGGACACTCCAGCTATGCCTTTGGCAATTTTTAAGATGGTTTGAAATGAAATTAACTTTCTCAAAATACCTAAATTTTTATTGGTGACGTGGCAGTGGCGTAAATCAAAATTTTATCCCTGTATACCTTCTAAGATATTGGGAATCAAAAAAAAAAACAAACATGCCTAGCGAAGCGGGCAAAGAAGGCTAGTCGCATATAAAACAAAACAAAAATTAAATAGAAAAATCAAGTTTCTGAAAAGAGACCAGAAGATATGAGTCGTTCAAATGCAGAAGCAATTAAAAAACTCTAATTATTTTTTTTGGATATTGCTATTTTTTGAATACCTAGGAAGAAAACGAATCCAAAAACAACAATATTAAAAAAAAAAATGTTTTTTGTATTTTAACTGCTTCTGCATTTGGACGACTTATATGATTTTGACACTGAATCTCCGTGAAAAAGAGAGTCATGGTTCAACGAGCAGCCCTGATTTCTAACATTTCACCATATTATTCTAACATCTATTTATAAATAGGCAAACGAAATCGGTTCAGTCCCTGTTTCTATACCTAAATCTCAACCGATTTGCTTGATTTTCTTCTGTTGGAAAGGTTGTGAGGAGGAACAATGCATATGACTATATTTTTTTTTAAGTGGGCGGTGCCACGCCCCTAATTGGACAAAACGCTCTCACGGCTTAGCCGCTGCATCGATTTTGACGAAATTTGGTATGGAGATAGGGTAAGCACTAAGAAACAGTAATATGACCATTGTTTTTCAGTGGGTGGGGCCACGCCCCTAAATGGAAAAAACGCTCTCAAATCGAAATGGTCGAATTTTGGCCACAAGGCGAACTCTAGAAATAATAATAACTCAAATCAAAGAAAGTTTTCTTTTGTTAAAAAATTAGTAGGTATTGAATACAATTTAAGAGTTTTTCAGTATAACTATGTTAAATTGGAAACTTTCGCCCCTTTTTTCCAATTTTTTATATAGAAAAAGCACTATGGTGCTTTGTTTTCAATTATGAAAAGAATTTAAAATCGGCTTCGTCCCCGGATAACCGAAGCAAATAAAGCTTAATCATTTTTTATTACAATTATCGAAAAAGGTAAGTTTTTATAAAAAAAAAAAGCCATACAAAAAAAGATTCATAAACACACTACTGAGACCTCGTGTATTTGAGAGCGGGGAAGTATGGTGGTGGGGCGTTTACCATTCAAGCTATCACAAAGTCGTGGAGTTCAGGTTAGAAAAAAATTTATGAACACGTCATTGGTTTTCATTCAAATCAAAAATATGTTATGTTCCCTATTCTCAAAATTTTATACGCAGGCCTACGGATTAAAAGTAAAAGGAGGAACATACCGTAATTACCATAAAAATATTGTTTTAAACTATTGCCTTTTTTGAAATAACCTACAAAAATCATCAACTATCAGAGTAGTTTTCGGCAATGCATCAAAGTGATATCACGTAAATGCAAATTTTTATAAGTACATCCAAAAAAATGCAACTCAAGTTCTTTTACATATGTACGAGTATATGTGCAATGTACATTTGTATGTACGTAGTCATAGACCTTGAACAAAACTTTAAAAGGAAAGTCACGTCTTAGCATGGTGGTATCTATTAAAAATTTTATATTGTAGATAAAGTTTGTAGTGCCACCATTCACAATTGCAGGAATATGTTTTAAAAGAAGTTGAATGCAACATAAAAACCAAGTCTTAAATATGCACCCATCCCAACGATTTATACATATATGAATAACACAAGTAGGTACACGTACTTATCTAAAATTACATTTGTTAGTTTCATATAAAAATTTTAACACAAAAAAAAGGATTATTTTAAAAGATGTCTGAGTCTCCAAAATAGCAAAAAATTTCAGCGGCAGCTTAAGCAGCCGTTTTTATAGAGTTATAAAAATGGCTGTTAAGATAAAGTGGCTATCATCAAAGTCATATGTTCTTATGTAGGTTATGAATCGCAGAGTGCTTTTGTTCGGAGCAAACTTTTCAGCTTACTTCGAAAGAGATTTTCTTAAGCACCTCCACGAATAAATTTTGTAAATGAAACAATATTAAATTTATAATAGCTACTTAGAAAGTTTTAATTTTTTATTTAAATATGAATAAAATATCCGCTTTTGAACTATCGAATCCCCGCATTATTCCAAAAGAAAATTTTCTTCATTTAGAAATGTGGAGGATCTCAAATTTAAGCTCAAAATCTCTACTGATGAAAGCTTTCGCTAGAGAATCATTATTATTTCCTTTACGTTTATCGCATTTGCACTATGCCGTTCCGATTGTAAAGCTTTTAAAGAGGCGTAACGCGCACTATAATTTCGATGATTTGGAACACCATCTCAGGAATAGCTCGACCAATATGTTGACTGTGGTCAGATTACCAGCATTGTAGCAATACTTAACGACGCCCTACAAAATGGAAAATCCTATGGGGTCATCGAACTTTTCAAATTTTAATAACAATTTTTAGCCTTCGATGTTTTTAAAATAAAAAGTAGTTTTGGTAGTTGTAATAATGTTCTTGTTGTTGTCATATTGTTGTTGTTGTTGTTGTTGTCATGTTGTTTTTGTTATTGTTGTTGTTGTTGTTATGATACCTATTATTGTTGTGGTTGTTGTAATGTTGTTGTCTTTTTGTTATAATCAGGCATGTTCTGAAATCCGATTAACTTCGGATTCGGAATTAAAACAATCTTTAAGAGCACCGCTTTTCGATAATTTACACCAAATCAGATTTATATTTCGGTAAATCTAATAGAAGCCATTAGCAAATTTTATTTGCTAAAATACAAATACGATTCCACCTCATTTGTCGCAATGTAGAGCTCTTGAAGTCTAAATTAACTCCGATTCCGAAATGAATCGGATTTCGAAACATGCCTGATTATTTGCAAATTTCATAAAATTTTGAATAAATCGTCATATCTTGAAAATTATGCATCTGATTAGAAGCGCATTTTTATAGCTTATTAAAATACCTTTCATATGACACCAATATTTTCCAAATCCATCCAGATGTTCCCAACTTATAGCGGTTTTCATAAAAGATATATCCGAATCTTCCGACAGCTATATCAGATCTTGTCGATACTCGTTTTTTTGTTGTTAAAAATTTTTAAAGGTAAAAACAAAAATTTTTTCCCGAATTGATCCGTAACGGAAAAAAACTCCCAAATTTTTAGTCTTAAATCAAGGTATATATGTATATATAAAAAAAAATGGAACCTAAAACTAACAATAGATTGTTTTTTTAACCTAAAATACTCTCCAAAAAGTTTTCACCAAATTTCGCCCTACTGTGAAACTCTAAATTTTCATTTTGGATAATACTTTTTGTTTCAAGATCACCTTTTGTTTCAAGGTCACCTTTTGTTTCAAGGTCACCTTTTGTTTCAAGGTCACCTTTTGTTTCAAGGTCACCAAATCGCGTAAGGGAACATTTTATAGGATAATATTTTAACCCATTACATCCTGCTATTAAGGCTCTTTTTGACCCACTTATAAAAAAGACTTGGCTACAATGGTTTTAAGCTTTCTACAAAAATATCCTACAGAAGATTTAATTTCTTTCAGATTTTTGGGCGTACCTAATCGTGCAAATTCAAAAAAAGTTTTTTTCTAGTGTACATTAAAAAAAAATATATTGCCTTGTTTTAGTTTATAGCTTTAGTTCCATTTTCCATTTTTTGCACTGAAGTCCTCAGATTTGCTGTAGCTTGTTCAGTTTCAACAATTTGATGAAATGTAATTGAGACGAATTTTACGATTTTTTACGACTTCAAATTAATGATGTTTTCTTGGTACTCTAGGGTGGTAGAAACAGAGATAATGGATACAAATAGTCGAAAAACAAATCCCAATAAATTACCTCTATTAATGAAATGCAGCACACATCGAGACATTTACAACGATTTATAAAAAATTATTCATTTTTTCGTTAAAAATTATTTTAAATAAGTTTTCAAAATAGAGCTAAACTTTTTTTTTTGTATGAGGGTGGATACCATCTAATGGACATATTTGACTTTTCAAAAAACGCAAACGTTTCATGTGTGACTTTGCTAAGTCCTTACTATATCAAAGAAAAAAAAAAATTTTGTGCAAAAATTCAACTTTTTAACTTTAATTACAAAGTTTTATAAGTATTTACTTGACAGGTCTTGTTTAATATTTTTAAACTGAATCTAAACCGCATAAAAGCACAAGTTTTACGGTCAATAATTTTAAGAACTTCTTGCTTCAATAGCAGGAACGACAAAGAAAGGGGCTCAAACATAAAATTCTATTCCTTTGAAGTTGAATAATTATGCTGCACTTAGTGCTTAAAGTACTTTCAAAAAATAAAACAAATAATGAACTTAACTGTTAAGTACTTTTTTTATGGATACATTTCCTAAGCCTTCTCGCCTTCCGCAAATAACTTCTCATACCCAACTGAATAAATGTGGGAATAAATTTAATTGCACAGACCCTTTACCCACGGAATTTCGTTTATTTATTGCCTTCCTCCCATAGCGGCAATTTCTTGGCAATCTACCAGTGCCAATGGTACAACATTCACAAATATTGCGTGTTGTTTTGGGTGTTTGGACAAGGACACAAATAAATCATCAAACTAGACGACAGACAATTTTATGGCAAATGATTATGCGCTGACAAACGCAGCGTTTAAAATGAGCCTTCTTTAGCCCATACATAAATACGTGTGTATGTACATACTTACTTGGGGGTATGCAGAAGTATAGAAATGTGTGCCAAAGGCAGGCAATTCAAATGCATGGCACACTCGCACACATAAATGAAGCCTTTGAAGACAAATAAAAAGGTCAAATGCGATTTTATTGCAAAAAGATGCGCCACTTTGTAAACGTTTTGAAAAAAAAAAAAATTAATTTTAAGGTTTTTTTTTTTTGTTTGTTATTTCTTTGTCATTTTATTTTGACTTAAATTTCTTACTCACCCTTAGGCCTTTGTGGATGATATCCTTTTTGCTGTGTTTGAGTTTCCTTGTTTGCTTTAGTTGTTTTACGCGGTGTGGTATAAAATCCTTTTATCCTTCTTTTTAGATTTTGTTTTTTTTTTTTATTTTGCTTTCGCTATTTTTTTAATGTGTTTCACTAAGTTTTATTTTACTGTAGTTGTTGTTTCTTTTACACTGCATTCACTGAAAAAAATCCAATGGCATACAATTTAGCATTTTGCATTAAAACAATCTTAAGGATATATGCTACATAAAGGAACGTTTTAATGTTTGCCTGAGGCTTTCGCATGTCTCTATTACCAACACTGGTGCTCTTCATTTCATTGCACTCAGCGAATGAGTCGCTACTGTGGCACAAAAAAACGCAATAAAGGCAACGGCAAAAGGAAATTTAACGTCACAAAAGAACAAAATGAAAATGAAAATGAAGCAAAGGAAGAAGAACGGAAATGTAAGAGGAAAGCTCTTTATTGATTCTACACTTTTTGAATTTAGCACAAAGTCAGCGGCGCAGTAAAGGAAATATGAAAGACGTACTTTGCGCTATTAATTCAACTCTAAAAATAGCCCCACAGAAAGAAGGCGCTGCACGCAAATGTTTTTCTGATTTAAATAGAAAAACAAAATAATTATAATATCTGCGGCAGAAAGGAAAACCAACTCAAGTCGATTCAAGTCACTTGGAGTTGGTTTCAATGCTCCTTTAGTTGTGGTGATTTTTTTTTCTCGGATTAATCCTTAAAAAAAAAAATTGAAAATTGTTCTCTACATCACTAGACTTAAGTAATTTTTCTTCCCGTCACAGATATGCAGTGGGGCGTTTTCAAGTTCGCGAAATAGGGGGTAAGGAGTTAAACAAATACAAAAAATACAAATTTATTTTTACTTTTCAATATATATATATATATATGCATCGTGACAAAAGGTATCTTATTTTGCCAGAGGTCAAACTTGAGTTTTTGATGCCATTGGACAAAGGATAAAATTTTAAAGAGAACGCATTAAAAATCCCTTAAAAATTTCTTAAATGGCAAAGTTATGTTGTTTTGAATTTAAGACTTTAAAAAGGATAGTTTTAAGATTATAGTAGATTTTGGCAGAGGTAGCAGTTTGAAAAAACAGATTTTTATGCAACCCAACGGCTTAACTTAAAAATAATTTCACTTATTACTTGAGTAATCGATTAAGTTTTTGGGTTGACATCTCCGATTTTTATAAAAATTGGTTAAAAGTTAGTATTTGACATACATGAAATCCCGAAAATTTCTAAGATGGAAGCTCGATCCAACTTTTGGATACTCGCATATTTGAAAATTCGAAGCTCCTCGGATTTTTATTCGATTTTAATGAAATTCTCAAGATTAATGCAAAAAGGTATGAGCTTTTGAAAAAATATGACACTATTAAAACAATTTTTTTTATGTGGAAAAAAAGCTTTTTGCTATATTTTTTTAATATTTTTTTTTTTTAAGTAAATTTTATTGTAATTATTTTCCGATCCTCAAAATTATGGTTTCTTTTGCTGGTATCAAGTTATGAGTTTTCGAGGTTGTTTAATGTTATGTTTATCATGAGTCGTTGGTGCACGTGCGATACCATATAGAGTTGCACCTAAGGTGTCAAATCGCCCATAATATGGTGCCATAGTTGTGGGTGATTCACATGATATTCCAATGAACTAGTTGAAGAGAGTGTTGATGTCCAAAAAAAAAAAAAAAGTATACACGAGTGAGCTTTACAATATTAACAAAGCTCAAGGCAAACATTAGTGTCGAAATCGTCGCTATACTGCCACGAGATGCTCGAAAAAGTTATGGAAAATGCAGGAAAAAATCACATTTTGCCGTGGTCAAAAGAGATGGCTGTTGTTTTCAAAAAGAAGTTTAAATGAATTAAAAAGGACTAAATTAAATTATATGGAAATCAGTTTTTTTTTAAGTCATTTAAGGCTCACAATATAAAAAGTGTATAAGAAGACACAAAACTAGTAAGGTTGGATCCTTTGGCCTGGCCAAACATTAAATACCCTACACTGTAGTATTTTGAAAATTTTGCTTATATGGGAGGTGCCACGGCCTTTTATCTGAGTTTTGCTCAGAGCTTGCATATATAGTTCTTAGTATTGGAATGAAATTCGGATAGGTTGTACCATGCCCTTTTATCCGTGTTTGTCTAGTTTTAGCTAGTCCTTAGGGTTCGTGTGAAATTTAGTTGGATTATCTCAAAAAACTCTTTCCGTATAGCATTTTGAAATGTATTCCTTTTATGGGAGCTGCCACGCCCTCTTGTATGATTTTACCCAGTTTTTGCTCAGAGCTTGCATTTATAATCCTTAGTGTCTGAGAAAAATTTAGTTCGATTATCGCAAAAAACGCTTTCAGTATAGCGTTTTGAAGCTTTTACGTATATGGGAGGTGCCACGCCATATTGTCTGAATTCACCCAATTTTTTTTTAGAGCTTGTGCTTACAATTCGTAGTATGTAATGTATATTTTGGTTGCATTGTCGTGAAAAATACTGCTAAAGTTGCATTTTGAATATATTTTTTGTATGGGCTGTAGGCGTGTCCGTTAATCGATTTCGCTCATTTTCAATCCCACGAGCTAGCATTGACGTCGGAGGCAGTGTACCAAATTTCATTGAATTACACAGTGCGACACATAAAAAATTAACTAAAATCCGTTATAAGGCGTCGCAAGTACTCGCCGAAACAAGTAATTCTGCCAGAGCGTTTTGCTAGGTTGGCTCATATAAGGATTTTATGGTCATTTTTGCGATTTTAGGGCACTAGATGAATTTTTTTCGGTTAAGTTTGTTCGGCATTTTTTTATTTTTTTTTCTTCTAATTATAATTATAATTATCCAGCTGAAAATTGCAACTTTTTGCCTCAAATTGGATTTTGAGCGATTTTTCGAAATTTTCATATGGCTATATCTCGGTAACGAGTCGAAAATATTGTTTTGATGACTTCAGCAATGTTGTAGCTATTGAATAGAAGAAAAAAAATGCCGAACTAACTTAACCGAAAAAAATTAATTTAGTGCCCTAAAATCGCAAAAATGACCATAAAATCCTTATATGAGCCAACCTAGCAAAACGCTCTGGCAGAATTACTTGTTTCGGCGAGTACTTTCGCCGCCTTATAACGGATTTTAGTTCACCGTCAATGACTTGAAAAATGTTGCACTTTGTTATCTTGCTCAGTTTTCTCTTAAAAAATATTTCCACGCACAGCTAACCACCCAGCCAGACAGACAGACAGACAGACGGACATGGCTATATCGACTCGGGAGGTGACACTGATCAAAAATAAATCTGTATACTTTTCTATATCTACCACGCATTCTTCTCTGCGTTACAAACGCAAAGTGAATATACCATGGGTGAAGGGTATAAAAACACGGTTTTCATTTGGCTATTTTAAGCATTTATTTAACAGATTCGATTTGATACAATTTCTTCGTTTCATGAAATATTTTTCACTTTTGTAACAAAAATGGAAAATTTATTTTTCCATGTAAATATTTACAATAATTAAAAGTTACTCATACGACAGTTTGTATGTGATTAAATAGGAAATTGACTACAAATTCTGCAAATATTGCAACAAATTATCTATTTTTTCCACCATTTTAAAGATAAACCTTTAGACTTTTAGGATAAGCAATTTATTTAACGTGTACATGAGATGTTCTTCCAAAACCAGAGTGTAAAATAACTATGATCACTTAGGTCAGCTTACTTGAATTTCGTTATTGTATTTTGCTTAAGGTTTATTGTTAGCATTTATTATCTCAGATGGAGGTAAAATTGTTAAAAAAGGTAATGAACTTTTGCTTGCCAATTAGTTGAACAATTGAACGTATTGACTAAACCGCTATTGAACAACGCTTATTTACGTTTGGCCGCCTTCAACACTCTATCCAAGAAACCCAATAAATCAAAAAAGCGCTCTTCCTACATATTTCAATATTCAAACAAGCGGCGTTGAAATGCATCAATATTTAATAATAAAAAAAAAGCTGGGCAGGTATTTTCATAAAATTATTTTCAAGGTTTCAGCGGCTGTGATGTATAAGAAAAAGAAAAAAATCAATCGGAAAAAATGAGTGTTGTCATATTCAGTTTTACAGCAGCGACGAGCTAAAGTTACACAGAAAAAAAGACCTTTTGTCGATGAAGCCAAAGCGAATGTGAAAAAATCGAGCGAAAAACAAATTGGAAAAAACTTTATTTACACAAAACTGAAAGTTTCATATCGCACGAAATATTTTACCAGGACATGCAAAAACAAAAATAAAAAACACAAAAAAAAAAAGAGAAAAAACCAAAAAACAACAACAATATTTTGAAAGTTTTGTCAAAAGAGAGAAAGAAACAATCAAACGCAGTGTTGATGATGTGAAAGGATATGATGAAAAAGGCAAATAAAAACATTCAACAAAGTATATCGAAAATATAGGTAATAAAGATTGTGTTAAAAAAATAATGAAAAATAAATAGTAAATTTCTTTAAATAAAAATCGAAAACACAAAAGATGTAAAATAAAAAACTCAAAAAAAAAAAAAAAGAATGCAGAAACAACATATTACGAATATAAAATGAAAGAAAATGAAAGAAAATTTTACTAAAATCGTCATGAATGGATCGATTTGGCTGCAGCAGTTAGCCAGTCATGCCACGTTTTGCCATAGCAGCAGCAACTACTTAAATCTGCTTGCATACCTCAAGGCGCATATAAAATTTACTCGCATGAATTACTTTTCTCTGCATTTTTGCAGCGCAACAAAAAAACAAAAAAAAAAAAACTAAAAAAAGGTCCTGCTGAAGATACGATAGTAAAATAAAAGTACACAGCATGTGCTGCCTGCTAAATAATGCAAGAATTACGATGACAATGCAGACAGAGTGAACACCAAACCAACTGCTGCAATGACTGAAATGACTACTGTATGCTGTTTGCTCTGCTTTAAAGGGTTTTTAACAAACACCAACTGCTCCTTACCACACGCTCTTGCAAATATTTGCAAAATAATTACCCAAGTGGAAATGGTATTTGGTTTATAAAAATTCTATAGAGCGTCTATTAATTATATCTGGGCATAAATATTTTAAAAGTATAAGCTTGAAGATCGTCTTCATATGGAAGTCATTGATGATCATCAATGAACTTGAAGTTTTTATTTAGCAACTTCAAATAGAACATGCGTGTCAGCGTAGAATAAAAGTGAGCCAATTTTGGCTCGCCTATAATAATCACAATATTTTGAAAATTTTTCCGAATTACAACAATCATGCAAAAGTCGTTTTTTTATCGAACTTGTTTTATATTGATTGCGTAGAGAAATTGTATCAAAATATAAAAAAAAAATAAAAATTATTTGCATGGGTGTTGTAATTCGGAGAAATATTGCGTTTGTTGTAAGGAAGCCACAATTGATTAATTATTATTCTACGCTGATTTAGTACGACTGGCTCAGAGATTTTGAAACGTTAATACATTAGAATAGGTACTATGGAATTTTTCAATCTAAGAATTATTGTACAGAGAAAAAATTTAATTATGAAAAGGTATGCTTTTAAGTTTGCGTAACAGCGCGGTCTTAGTTGAAACATGACAACTCAATTAGTAAGAAAATATTAAATGTGTCACAACAAAGTTATATATTAAGTAAGAAAAGTTTGTTCAAACCAATATTATCTGTAAATGGATACTGTTGGTACGATTTAAAACAGTATTACTGTACAACTTTTTTATTTCACGAAAATTGTTCAGTAAATAAAATTTTTTAAAACTCATAGTACAGTCATTTGGTAGTTTTACCTGGAAACTTTTGCGGGATTTTTGCAAATGAGTTATTTTATAGATTTCGATGTGCCGTTTCAGTATTTCAACTTTGCTACATCGAATCGTGTTCGCTCGCTCCGCCATATTGACAAAATGGGACCCAAAATCAGTTTTTTGCAAATATCTCTTTAACGGTTACATTTAGAGAAAAATATTGTGGAGCAATGACCTTTCAAATGTTTCCGTACGACTTATAACTCAGGAGGCATCCTAATTCAAAATTTAAAAAAAATTTGTAAATTGTACATGCCGCTTATGAATAGGCACAGTGATGTGTTGAGCTTAAAATTATGATAACTCATGAACGGTGAGTCACACGTTCAAAGTAAAAACACTTATTTATAGGAAATTATTGTACTTCCACTACACGGAGAGAATTTTGAGCTAAAAACAATCCCAAACCAATCAATTTTGGGTGTGATTTTCAGCTTGTCCATAATTTTCTTGATATCAAGTAATAATGTGCTTGTTTATCAAAAAAATGAATATGCCCATTTGAGCTCAATTCAATTCAATCTGGGATTGTTCGTCAAAAATTTATTAAACGCATTTGTGCTTAATTTCAGCCCTTTTGTACTTGTTTAAAAAAAAAAAAAAATAAATATTCCCATTTTTTCTTAACAATTTCTTACATATCAAAATATGAATATGATCATTTTTGCCAAATGCAAGAAACATCATTTCATTTTCCAAAATCAATGTACCAAAATATCCAAAGACACCTCAGTACATCGTAACATCCCATTATGGGATGTCAGGAGTATTTACTCTATTATAAATACCCAATTCGACTGTCGAGCAGGAATTATTTAAGCAGTAGATGACATAGTCATATTGAGAATCATAAACTCACAGAATAAACACAAATGAAAATTTATTTTTTGATAAATAATCACAAAAGGGCTTGAATTAAGCAAAAAATGGGCTTTTTTTTTTTTTTTTGATAAACAAGTACAAAATGGCATGCATTGAGTACAATTGGTCTTAATTATCAAAATTTATATTATGCCCAAATTTGAGCTTGAACTGCGAACAAGTTGGGCGTATTTTGGGATGATTTTATGCTATATTGGGCTTAATTCTGAATATTTAATTTAAGAACGATTTGAGCTAGATTTAAGAACATTTTTTTCTCTCCGTGTATAAGCTATTTTTTATTTTTATTTTAACATGATCTATAGTTTACGAGATATTTTTTCAACAAACCTAAAATTTTGAAAAAGACCGTTTCTTCAAAATAGCTCCAAAAAGGTTCGTTCTAGAAAAAAACACTTTCTCGCATTTTGTAGAACGTTCAATTCCCTTTAGGGATCTTTCCAAACTGTTTTTTCGTCCGAATTACCGTTCATGAGATATAGCGTCTTGAAAATTATTCAAAATTGAACATTGTACTATGCTCCATACTATGTTCAATTTTGAATGATTTTCAAGTCGCGATATCTCATGAAGGGTAAGTCTGACGAAAAAACAGTTCGGAGCTATTTTGAAAAAACGTTTTTTTTTCTATATTTTAGGTTTGTTGAAAAAATATCTCGTAAATTATAGGTTATATGAAAAAAAAAAAAAAATTTAGCTTATAGTTAAAGTAATTTCCTATAAATAAATGTTTTTGCTTTGAACGTGTGACTCACCGTTCATGAGTTATGTTAATTTTAAGCTCAACACATAACTGTTCCTACTCATAAGCGGCATGCACAATTTACTAATTTTTTTCAAATTTCGAATTAGGATATCTCCTGAGTAATAAGTCGTACGCAAACAATTAAGAGATCATTTTTATAGAAAATTATAAGCTACAATATTGCGCCACAATATTTTTCACTAAATATAACCATTAAAGAGATATTTGAAAAAAACTGATTTTGGACGCCATTTTTTCAATATGGCGGCGCGAGCGAACACGACTCGAGGTAGCAAAGTTGAAATTTTGAAAGAGCACATCGAAATCTATAAAATAACTCATTTGCAAAAATCCCGCAAAACATTCCAGGTAACATTTCCGAAATGATTGTACTATTGTGGGAAAATGTACTTTTATCAAGAATTTATTCACTTTCCAACAGTCCTTGAATGAGAAAATATTTAAATATTTCTGAAAAAGACATTGCAGTTTTTTAAAATCTTATGTCAGATCTTAGGAAGAAATCTTCAGCAAGATAGTTAATTTATCGTGATTCCTTAAATCCCCTTTTAAAGTTTTTCCAGCTGCAGAATGAACTGCTGGGCTGCGAAGTTGTTCAGTGTTTCAAAGAACTTACTTCAAATGGAGACAATAGACTTGCAGGCAGACACTTCCTTGCAAACATATAGAACTGCATCCGCCGAAGAATTTTGGAGTGGGCTCCACATTGTTTGTAGAACTTCAATTTAAAAAAAGGCATTTCTTTAAGTTTCAATATCGCTCAAGATAAACGGCCGCTCACCTTGAAGACACCGCATGTACCAAACTTTATAAAACTCACATTGATTTTTTGAGCTCAAATCTGTGGGATTTTGACAAAAGAACCTTACTTGAAATTGGCAGCTTTTAAGGAGAGCTAAAAAACAGCGTTAAATAGATAGCGTTGTCTTCTCTTTAAATACTTTTTACTAACTTTAGCTATCAGCTATCAAACTCTTTTCTTTTTTTAATTAACTATTGTTTTACCGCACAAATGGCGGCAAGTTCACATCTTGCATGAATAATGGGACATCTACAGTGTCACAGAAGTATTCAAAAATTCGAACCTTTACTCAACTTTAAGGCGTTTCATTCTTAGAAATGTGGTATTTTTTTATAGCCTTCGAGCCAAAGGAACGTTAACTATGATACCACTTCATAAAAAAATCAAAATGATATATTATAACCACTTTAAAGCAAAGAAATGATTTATACAACTTTTTTTATAAGGTCACAAAAAAATTTGGCTTTTTAGTAATATTTTACTTTGAAATTATTTATCAAGTAAAAGAGACCTTTTTAATAATAACCATGGTGGGCATTATTGGAGGAGACATCATCTAAACTACTTTTCGTGGATTCCATACTTTTACGACATTTTCGGTCGGTGTTTTGTACCATTTTTCTTGCAGTACTGTTTTAAGCACATTTTTTTGATAAAATGTGGTATTTTCTGCCATCTCCACTAGATAAGATCCAAAAATTTCTATTTGGCTTGAAAATGGATATTGCGGTGGTGTTTTAATGTCTTTGGTGTTGCACAGAAGTATCCCAGGATGTGTGTTGAGTATCATTGTCTTTTGAAAATAAGAAGTCATCTTGTGGTCAACCCATTTTTTAAGTACTTAATGCAAATTTTTTTTGTAATGCCAGCCATTCATTTAAGTTTCCTCAGTCCATTAGCCGAGAACAGCCATCATGTGTTATTTGAATTTAGCGTTTTATTTGACTTATGCCAGACCAT
Organism: Calliopum simillimum; assembly: GCA_951812925.1. Taxonomy (NCBI): domain Eukaryota; kingdom Metazoa; phylum Arthropoda; class Insecta; order Diptera; family Lauxaniidae; genus Calliopum; species Calliopum simillimum. The sequence continues at coordinate 99,194,654 of OX638368.1, read as the reverse complement.
ATATATATATATCGCCGGTGCTTACGAAGACTATCTCTTCTTTAAATGCGGACAAGAAAATCCTTTTTTTCAAACTGCGGCGAAAAAGATCTTTTTTGTGCGAATGCGGACAAGAAAATCACTTTTTACAAAATGCGGCGAAGAAAATCTCGCTTCATTCGCTGCGATTTTAAGTGAAATGTTTATTTTCGTAACTCGTCGAAAAGTATTCACTAAATAAAGTGATTTTCTTCGCCGCATTTTGTAAAAAGTGATTTTCCTCGCCGCATTTTGTAAAAAGTGATTTTCTTGTCCGCAATTTAAAAAAAAAAGATTTTCTTCGCCGCAACTTTCGGTTGGAAGATTTTCTTTGTAAGCACCGGCGATATATAGTTCTGGATATGATAATTTTGAACAGCCATTCGCTTTTTGTTAAAAGAGCTGGAAAAGAGTACAAGTGGTCATCACGAAGACTTGAGTAAGGAATTATCTCATTTCAAGTTCCAATATAGGTCAAAATCATTCAAAGTATGTAGAACAGAAGAGAAGTTTAAAAAGTCTAATTAAATTTGGCTCATAACATCTATTTCGATTTTCATGAAGTTTTAGGTAGATTCAGGCTTTCTAAAAATAGGCTATTAAGATTCAAAATTTTCAAAAATATATGAAAAAATTCATGTAAAAAATATAAAGTAAAACAGTAAAATTTAAAAACAAATGCTTTCTTAAAGTTACTGTAGTCTTCAAGTATTTTACTGAAATAACAAAAATTTATTTTTAAAGCTATAAAGATAAAAACGACATATTAAGTATAAGAATTTCGCAATATTCCAAACTCGTAATTATTTATTTCGTTTTTTCGCTGACATTTTTAAAGTATTCAATCTAAAAACTATTCATTTTAGAAGACTGAATTTTAGCCTATAAAATTTTTTTTGACCTCTTCCAAATGGTTAAGAAACAAAATTTTTGTAGCCTTTAAAATTTAAAATTGATGTAAAACGGTAAGAAAAATCTTTTCTAACAAATAAAAAATACCTTTAAAGCATTTTTTGTCTTTTTCTGATCGGTCAAGAAACAAAAAATTTACTAGCTTTATATGTACATAGTTTAAAAAAATTAATATGAAATATTTAAATTTTTAATACTCACTAAATTTAGAAAACAAAAAAAAGGACATTCAGTTAAAAATAACTTATCTCAGTCAAGATTTATGCTAGAAGAATATTTTAAAAATAAAATTACATTTGCTACACATTCTTCATGAGAGATATGTTTTTTTTTTTTTTTTGTTTGTTTGAAGCATAGTTTTCAATTAATTTGTCAAAAACTGATTTTTTTGATCTTTGAATCCTCACAAAGGGGGGTTTGACACCCCGTTGAGTGGTGGACTTTTTTATTTTGTAAAGTTGCTATAGTCTAATAAGCAACTGTGCCAAGTTTTAAGTCTGCAGCTTTTTTTTCTTTTAGATATTTAATTTTACTGTACTACTTGCATAATTTTAGAGGTATAAAAAAAAATGTTTATCCCAAAAAAATTGTTTCAGATAATCTTTCGAAATGTACACCGACCAAACTTTTTCTTTTGTGATACTATCTACTGCTTCTTTAGGAAATATAGTATCTCTTTTACATGGAGGAAATCAACTCTGTACATTTTTTGACGAAGAAGAGGCAACAGCATATACTACTTATGTCCCTCAGACAGTCTTGCAAGATACAGATATCCTTACTTCTCTAACAAGCACCCATCTAAGTATTTCTAAGGTGGGCGCCTTACCACCCAGAGACATACTGGCATTCATTACTTTAGATTAAGTCTAATCAGGGCTTGCAAAATGCATCTTATAACTGCGATGACTTTCGGAGATTGGATCTCAATCCTTTCCTAGTTCTAATTCAATACAAAATGTTCACTTTGTTCCAGGTCAAAGGTCGCGATAAATATTTTTTACCCATTTCTCTATTTTCCGCTGGAATTAAGTCTTAGCAAAAGTTGTCGGTAAGGAATTTTTAAGAAAGCTGATTATATCTATTCCACATACAATATTCGAGATATTTTCGGTGCCACCCGATTTGGCTATAAATTGGCATAAGCAATAGGAACATAGTGCAACAAATTACTGGCAAATATTTTTTCAAAATTTTTAAAAATTGCGGAGAATTTTAATACCTGTTTCAAGACAAATCATTTGATACCATAAAATTGAGAATTGAATAAATGCAACTAAATTTATAGCTTCTCAAAGAAAGCTAACCTAAAAATTTCATAGTGCCGTATCTCCGCCATTTTTTTAAATTTTGGAAAAATATTTGGTAGTAATTTTTTTCATTATGCTACTATTGCTTATGCCAATTTATAGTCAAATAGAATTCAATTAACAAATTTATTGATCGTTTTGACATGGTTTACACCCATTATGTAAATTTATTGATATTATTTTTGTTTTTTTTTTTTTTTTCAATTCAAAATCTGCAACTTTCCTTCAATATGTAAATTATAGTCCGACCAAAATAAGCCAGAATCTTAAAAAAAAACCTTTTTATTTTAAACTTTTGTTTTGAAAATAATGAAAATATTTTCACTTGTCAAATCTATAACTTTATTTCAGATTGAAGCAACATCAAAGCAAATTTATGTTCAACTTTAAATAATGTTTCCAGAAAATAAAGGAACGGCTGGTTCCAAAGAAGTGCTCTCAAGAATTGCTCGAAATATTGTTCTAAGCGTGCTTTCAAATGATATACAAACTTTAATTTTATATTTATATGTATTTTTTTTTTTTCATAAGAATTTTAATGTTGCTTTTCGACAAGCTCCCAAAATTGATTTTTAAAATACATATCTCACATTTCGACAGCTCAGAGCAAATATCACGCAAACTCTATGAAATAGCTCGACGTGGTTCTGAACTGAAAGTTTTTTTTTCAAAGTCTTTTCAAATGCAAGTGAACAATAATGCAAATTGGAAATTCCACTTGGGCCAAACCAACACAAACGTAATTCATACAACGCGAAGAAAAGCAGTGAAAATTTTGCTTTTTTTTTCTTTAATTTCTTTTATTGTTTTCTTTGTGCAGTGCGAGTCATGCGAATGGTAAAAAGCAACATACAAAAGAAAATTCAGGAAAAACCAGCAAAGAAAATCTGACGATAATGGCAAAGGCAGAAAAAAAAAAAAGCACAAAAAATGAGCGTGTGTTTGTTTGTTTGGCAACAGAAATCGGAGTAAATTGGAGCACCGTGGAGTTGAGTGTAGGGGAGCAGAATGGAGAACGAACCATGATGGCATGACGTGACATGTGAGCCACATCAAGTGAAATAGACTGGAACCGTCATTGTGTAGTCACTGTAGGTAGTTAGTACAAAAGGATATAGAATGAAAACACGAAAACACAAAAAATACCATTGGAACAAAAAAAAAAGAAAAAAACATAACAAAAAAATTAACGCAACAAAAATTGATTTTTATCAAAATTTTAATTTTTTGGGTTGCAACTTTTATTAAATCAATTTTAATTAAAACAAATCAGATTTAAAAGTTTTTGAATTTTTTCAAGTCTGTTTTTCGAAAATTCCTTTTTGCACAGTTTTTGAAAAATTTGGCATGCTGACACACTTTTTGGAGTTCCCTTTTTTTTTTTTTGCAATTTCACTTTGCTGACACACTTAGAAATTTATGCATGAATTGCAAAATTTTCAAAACTTTTTTAAAAATAAATTTTATATTATTTCTTTTAAATATATATTAAATATACATCTTTTTTTCTTGCAGTTTTTTCATACTTTTCTCTTAAATTTCTTTGTTTATATTATATATGATCATCTTAATGTTTCAATTATCTTAATTTTGTTACTTTCACACGCGACGCAAAACACGTTAACGCGTTACAACAGTTACCAACGTTCTGAATTGTGGTATGTTTTTGTGGCTGCAGTCGCATGTCCTGTTTTCGTTGTTGCTTCACTTCACTATTTGCAGCGCAACACTTTCTTTCTTGTACTCTGCTTGCTCTCTCAGTGCCTATTGTTCTCTCATTTTAACATTAGTATATTTTCTTGCTCATTTGCTCTCTTGCGCACTTTTCGCATGTCCTACATTTTTCAGTTTCGCAATGAAATTTTCAGTAAAAAACGCATGTTAGCTCCATTGTGCAAGGACTTGCGCCTTACAGTATGCTATGTTTTTTTTCTTTTCTTTTCTTTTCTTTTTTTGTTCTTTTGTCATTTGGCACAGTTTTGTTTATAATAAAATTTCACCACACGTTGCGTTAAAATTGCAAATTTTTAAAATATTTTTTATATTATAGGTACATAAGAACACGTGTACATGTGTTTGTGCTTAAAATATGTAGTATGTATTTTAATATTACATACGTAGTTATGGCATTTGCTTAGCAAAAAGAACTCGCATGATTCTTATGAAAAGATGGGTTAAATTAAGTAGGCAACTTACTGAACAAATGGCAATAACACTTGGTACACAAGTGGACTTTTATGACACTTTAGAGTTAGAAAAGATGATATGTGTATTAGAGTACAAATATTGGAGTCGTATTACACTGTACGACACAAAACAAAACACATGAGAAAATCCAAAAAATTCTTAAAGCAGACGTTAAAAAACAAATACCCGTGTCTCATGGTTTTTCTCCAGCACGTCACATTTTTTTTTAATCGATTTTTGAAGTTTTTTTATCCACTGTACATGAAAAAAACCAAAATACCGCTTTCTTGTGTTGAATCGATGAATTAAACCATATGATCCTTGTATCTGAGGTGTATCATGTGTACAGCAAACTTATGCAGGATATTGCGGGGAATATTTTTGTATAAAATTTTAAGCCTGTACAACCCCCATATATGGGTCATTTTTACCATTTTCTTAAAAAGGTATAAAAATGACACCTAAAACAGAGGAATATCGAGTCAGTATGTGCTAAAGAAATATTTGCTATACAACTTCACTGCTATGAAGTATGAAGGGGGTCTGAAATGAACCCCTGAGGAGTAATAGGGTTAAAACTGATTTTCTGAATTGTTTTACAAAAAAAAAAAAAATTTTTTGGATCACCCTAACTTATGGAGAAAACATTTTTATGGCAAAGTTTTAGCTAATTGAATGAGCTTTTAGAAAAAGTATATAAATTATTGGGCTTAAAAGGATTTCGCAAAGTTCTTGACCTTTAAAATTGATATCTTGATTTTGTTTACTATTTTTTGACATTGGAGGCTATTTTAGTATGAAAAAGATCCTCTTAGCATATCCTTTTATAATTTTTTTTTGAAATCTTCGTGAAATTTTCTTCAATTCGGTTGTACATTTATCTTACCAATGTGTTAGTTTGAGGTCAGAAAGAAATACTTTTCCAGAACAATCCATTTGCAGCGCGCACATCATAAGAGCCGCTCACTGCACAATAGATAGTATCACAAAAAAAAGTTCAAATGACCGCCCCCAGTTTGAAAGCTATTATTGAAAGATTTTTAAGGAAAAAAAACGTTTTTTTTTCGGCCTCTGAAGTCGATGCAGTTTTATTTTTTATAAATATATCCGCCATTTGACGTTCGATCAACAAGTATAGTACATCGTTATAAATGTCTCAACATAAGCTACATTTCATTCATAAAAGTCATTGATCTCAGATTTCTTTTTCGACTAGTTGTACTCACTATCTCAGTTTCTACCACCCTAAGGTGCCAAGGGCATTTCATAGAATTGAAGCCCATAACAAATCATAAAATTCATCTCTAAAAAGTTTATTCAAATCGTTGAAATTGAAGAAGTTATAGCGAATCTGAAACCTCAGTACAAAATATGAAAAACAGGATGTTTCAAAAACGACAATCGCCCCCTAAGACTAAATAAATTATTATGTAAAGAAAAACGATGAAATAGTTAACAACGTTTTTTAAATAAAGTCTTGTTATATGGCTAAGTGTGAGGTCTCGTTATTTCGACTTATTCTCAAGTGTTTATAGTAACCATGGTTAACATCAGGAATGAATTTTTGCACGAATTAAATCATAATGGATTTTGAGATAAACTTTTTATTAGTCAATGGTCAAACAATTTTTGTCGATTAATTTGACGCCTAAATTTAAAATTTTTGGAAAAGTAGATTTAGTCACTTTGTGCTGTGAACGGCTCATATGTAGCGCATCGAATGTGAGTAACCCGTGTGTTACATAGAAAAGTATTTTTTTCCGACCTCAAATTAAAAAATTGGTATAATAAATGTACTACCGAATTGAAGGAAATTTAAGGAGAACTTCAAAAAAAAATTATAAAAAGGTATGTTAGTAGGACCTTTTTCATACTAAAATGGCAACCAACGTGAAAAAATAAGTAAAAAAATTAAAATATCAACTTTAAAGGTTCAGAAATTTGGAAAATCTTTTTAAGCCCTATAAACCATATATCTACACTGCTGTCCTAAGAAAGAATGCCGTAACTCCAATAAATTTTTATTTCTGTAAAATGAGTTTTTGTGTTTATGTGCTTATGTTTATGTGTACGGCTGGGAGAAACGACAAAAGTCGTACTTGTTTTTATAGGGAAAATGAAGGTATAATGCAACCTGTTCTTGTGGGTTGACGAACTGAACCGAGATGACCCAAAAAACGCCGTAAACTCATTTTTTTTGGAAAATTGGAGTTACGGCATTCTGGCTTAGAACGGCACTACACTACCTGAAAGCACATACAATTAGCTTAAACTTTGCTATAGAAATATTTTCGATCAAACGATCAGCTCATTCGTTTTGAGATGATCGTTTGTTTGTTCAGCTCAGAAACGCTCAGATAAACTTTTTTAAATTGTACAAAATCTTTCAGGACTGCCACCTGATTTTTATTTTATTTTTTTTAAATTTGTAAATTTCAATTTTTGTAAAGTTCTTAACATACAGTCAGATTTCTGTTAGTGCTTCGGCAACAAAAAATTTTGTGTCATCATGATGGTCATTTGCTTAAGCTCACACAAAGCAGTGGAAATCCAACAAAAACAATGAAAACAAAAGATGTTCCCTTAGACGCGACACTCAAACTAGTGCATGTGGAGAACAAAGTCCATGAAGGCGTATTTCAATAGATAAATGATAATAAAAGAAAAGAGCAAAAACAATAAAATAAAGAAAGGACAGGCCAACATTAGAGATAAGATAAACATAACGTGGTGAATTAATTTCACCAAATTTTATTTCTTTTAGGCCGAAAATTCAACACAAAAGCATATCCTTAGATACTTAGTATATTCAGCAAAAAAGGATAAAGGCATAGTGAAATAAAAATAAAAGGTTACAACAATAAAAAAATTAAGGAAAAATCATTATCAAAATAGAAAACAAAACAGAGAAATGGATATAGAAAGTGATGACATTTTAGAAACACAATACGAAAAGAGTAGAAAAGAAAAAAAAAAAAAAAATTGAGAAGAATAAAAATATAATCATAAAGAAGAAGGGCCCAAATAATAAGAGGATAAGAATAGTCAAGCGGCAAATAAATGAACAGTCATACATACGTATGAAATATAGGTACACTCGCACACACACAATATTTTAGTTTGTATTTAAGTTCTACCCTGCAGTTAAGTTTGGATCTAGTCCCAAAGAGTAACTATGTAGTTCGACAACCGTTCAAAAAGCTACTATCGTTCTAGTTTCCATGTAGTGCATAGATCGTCAGTACAAAGTTTTCATGTTTTTGTTTGTCTTGATTTACTATCTTACTAACTGAGAAGTGCCGCTGATTGAGAAAATGTAGAACCGCGAGAGAGCAATATGTGCGAGCAGTCACGTTTTTTGGTGTTCCGTTTTGTTAATAAATTTACGTGTAAGACCGTTACATTAAAGTAAACAACTGTTTTAGATTGGATGATCCGAAACTGTGTTAATTTATTGATTATTTGAAAAAAATTTAAGTTTTTCATTCGCCATTAAATTGCGCATTAGCTAATCCGCCATTACTCGACATTTTTCTGCTGATTACATCTCTCAATTTTTAGATCCTCATTTGCTCAATTTTTAGATATTCGAATTTGAGTCTCGATACTCTCAACATTTTCAATTGTCTCTCGACTTGTGAATAGGTAATGCAGAGATAGACAGTTGTCTCTCGACAAGAGAAAATGTAACGCAAAGGGAGACAATTGACGATTTGTAGGACATCAACATTGAAAAATCGTCAGTCCATTGAAACTAGTACTAGTCCCGTTTGGAAGTAATCAAAGACTAGTCATGCACTAGTCCGATTAACTGCAGGGTGCATATGCAAATGAAGGTGTAGAATTTCTAAAATACATTGAATTTTCTCAGACATTCATGTGTGTGCTTTCCCAACGAGAAACAGAAGTGCGTTGAAAAGACTACTGATGCTTTTCTAGGATAGCAAAAAATTTCTTCTAACCTTATCTTATTCAAGTTAGCATGTCACTAGAAGCACGTCTTCGAAACCCTTTCAACCATTTCTATCAAAGTTCAGAATACAACTAATATGGGTGAGCAAATTTTTTGGATTGCTGGAGACATCATTCTATCTGAAGTGTAGAAGAATTTACCCTAATTGATGGCACCGCCCATTTTTTCCTCGTACATTATTTGTCCCGTTACTCTTAATACATATACCAGATCTCATCCATGTCCGTTAAAAGTTTTCAGAGACATGATAAATTATTTTTTTTTTTTTTTTTGAATCACAGAAAAAACAAGAAAAAGTGTTTTAAAAATTTTTTGTTCCGACATTCAAGAGAGATCCTTGGGTGAAAAAAAAAAATGTTTCCACTTAAATGTCGTAAAAAGTTATGAAAAGCGTAGAAAAAAACGACAAACATTTTTTTTTTTTTTTAATTTTAGGTTCCGCTGTCCAAGGGGGACCCTTTTTACTCACTAAAATGTCGTAAAAAGTCATGAAAACAAAAAAAAAAAATGTATGATTTCAATATTCAATGGATATAGCACAGTAGCGCTCTTTAAAAAATTTCAGTTTGAGATAGGATCTTTCTGAATTCTCGAATATTTTGGTGTTTTAGTGGTATTTTGACATCCCACGGTTTTCCACTCGGTAAAGAAGCCCATAAGAATACCATATCGGCAAAAATCTCAAAATTGCAAAATGTGGAGAAAGGACTATAGCGCTCCTAGGTATCGACATTTAAAAACTATTAGAACAAAAATTCTTTACCAAAAAAAATGAGCAGTGCCACGCCCGCCTAAAGAGTGATGCATCATTTTTCTGAAACTACTCGACGCAAATAAGTAAAATTTAGTTTATATCCAAAGAGCATCGAGAATAATAATTTTCAGTGGAACAATTCGTTATATTCCTGAAAACATTTGAAGCAAATAATAAGATTTGGTATGTCCAAGATAAGAAAGCATTATTCCCAAGGTTATTAAAACGGGGTATTTAAAAAATCTATCTTTCAAAATTAAGCACACTGCAAGCTTAACACTTATAAAACCATTGTAAAACATTGCAAAATATCAAGAAATAAAAATATTTTGTCCACCTAAAAACCAAAATAGGAAAAAATTCATAAAACAAAAAAGTTCTCAAAAGTGCAGATTTGTACTTTGGATTTCGAGTAAGCATACTCCGCCACATATTATAATTAAGAATAATACAAGCCCGAAGATATTGATTTTTTTCATTTAATATCATAGTTTGCAGCTTTTTCGCTTTTACCATTTTTTAATGTTATATATCAAAAATTCACATAAAATCGATCGAAAAAAGTAAACTATTTTTGATAAAGTACAAACAAAATATTTTCTAACAATATGCTACACTAAGGCATTAAGTTTCAAACAAGTTAACTAGAGGGTTTTATCGAGCAGTTGCTAACATGAAAAGTTTTCCATGCAGCATTTTTGCTGTTCAAAATTCAACTGTTTAACTGAACCACAAAAAAAATGCAAACTTATATAGTTTTTTTTCGACTCTAAGTATTACCTGGCGATTGATGTAAAAAATTTTAAAATTAATAGCACTTACATTTTTTGTCTATTTGATGCCACTGTGCAATGTCTTGCTCCTGCTATTAACCCATTTAAACACCATTTACCCTCTTTATCGCATGGGAATGTGACCCAAATATTGTGAAATATTAAAAACAAAAAAGAAAAGAGGGGGAGGAGAGAAAAAAACCCAACACAATTATGTTGGAATTTCGTGCAATCAATGCCATCACTGCGAAGCCAGCACCCCTTTTCGAATGCGCTGTGCGACTTATTTCATGTAAAGTTTTTTTTTTTTTGTTTTATGAAGACGCAAGGCTGCTTGATGGGATATACAGGGTGGTTGAGATTCGGTAGAACACCGAAAAATGTAAAATTTCTGGGAATATTCTGAACAATTTATTTTTGTTCCATTTTTGGAAATTCGCAAAACTGACGGAGGAGATATAACCATCAGAAGATCGAGAATGCCAGTATAAGTTCGAAACCCCTTGATGGATTTTAAAAATATCGATATCATATGGAAGGTATTTTAATTGGCTACAAAATTAGTCCTCAAAAGTTTTAAATCCGAGTAATGATTTTCGAGATATGGCGGATTTTCGGTGTTATTGTAATGTTTTGGTAAATTGCATGAATATTTCTTTTGTTTGGTTGGAAATTTTGAGCTATTTTTGAGCTTTCCAACCGTAATTTCGAGCTGTCTGGAAAATTTTCCATTTTCCGGAGAAGCGGAAAAATTGTTCTGCATAGCTAAGTTTATTTTTTCAGCCAGACGAATCTGCGGGAAAATTTAGCGATGGAATCTTTTAACGCAGGAATTTCGAGCTGACCTTGAATGAAGTGTTTTCCTTAAATTTCCCCGGAAAATCCCAAAAGATTTAAAAAAAAAATTTTTTTTTCCCAATGTTACGTCCGCAAATTATTCGGATTGTGTCCCAAAGTTTTTCGCGGATCAGCCTATAATATATCCAACACCTAGTTTGCTAGCCACAGTAATTTTACATAAGAGTAGGGGTAAGTGAGCATCCAGCGGCCGCAGCTCAGGATTTAAAACTCCGAAAAATCCAACACCGGCTACGCGGCGGCCTGCGGCCGCGGATCAGTTGGTAATATATCCAATAATTTGCGGACATAACACCTATTTATGAAATGGGGATTATGTCATGGCACCGCCATAAAAAAAGGTTTTTTGGGATTTTCCGGGAAAGTTTGGGGTCTTCTGGATGACCTCGAAACTAGCTCCAAATTCGTGTGTCAAATGATATGATCGCCAAATATTGTCATGGGATCGTCTGGCTGAAAAAATAAAGCAAGCCCTTAAAAAATTTATTGGGATTTTCCGGGGAAATTTAAGGAAAACACTTCATTCAAGGTCAGCTCGAAAGTATCTCGGAATTCCTGCGTTAAAAGATTTCATCGATTTCTCGAAAACCATGTTTCGGATTTAACACTTTCGTAAACCAATTTTTTAAACAATTAAAATACAGTGTTATTAAAATTCACCAAAGGGTTCCGATTTTCCAGTTTGGTTTACATAAAGCTATATCTTGATCTTCCGATGGCTATAGCTCCGTCAATTTTGCGAATTTCAGAAAACGAAACTAAGAAAAGTTCTTGAGAATAGTCCCAGAAATCTTACATTTTCCGATGTTCTTCCGAATACCAACCACCCTGTATATGGGCGTCTGAAAGGGACTGTATATTCGACAAGGTGCTGTTGTTGATTTCATGTTGTAGACCATTGAATTGGTGAAGAAATCACTTTTTTTTGTTGTTGTTGTTGTTACGTCTCGTTTTTTTTTATTTTTTATTTTCAGTGGGTGTCATTAAGTCACAACAATAACAATAGAAGAAAAACCCTATGGAGTGAGATGAAACACACTACAACAACAATGGCATACTCTAGAATTTAGTAAACTCACGTCATGATACGGCACGACACTGACACCGCCACCGCCATTGAGACACGGCAACCAAAGGAATTTTGCTGCTGTGTTATTGCCCCTGTTGCAACTACTTGTACAATTTGTACAGCAAAAGCCTTAAGGATTAAATTGTTGGTTTTTTGCTTATAGTAAGCGTTATACGAAAAATCTACTTTCTTCCTCACTCTTTCTCACTCCTTCTGTTTCTTGCGCGCCTCATTCAAATACTGCCAGCCATAACAATAGCGACAAACCCCAACAATTTTGATGACGAAGATGCTCTGCAATTTAGCGTTTGTGAGCTGGTGTCTCGTTGTAATCGTTTTTTCTTCGTGTTCTTTTTTTTTTTTGGAAATTCTCGCATGGCATATGGACGAGTTAGGAGTCCTCTTGAAACCCCGACCGACAAGTAGAATAGAGTATGTAAAGAATGCAGTGTGAAAAAATAAAAATGTTAATGCAGGAAAGAGGAAAATGTCGGTCAGGCACGGGCATTCATAATTAAGATGCTAAAAAGTCATCTACAACACAAAGAGAGAGGAAGCAACACGGTGTGAGTATTTAGAGTTGTGATGTATAATACAATACAAAATTTTTGACCTGTAAGAAATGAATAGCCCAGGAAATTAAGGATTTTTCCGCAAAAGAATTCATACTACAATTGGCGTGATTCAAGTGATTCTCAATTTGTCATTATTCAGTGTAAGAAAAATGCATTGAGATATTTGTAAGTTTTACAAAATTTCCAAAAAATACTAAAAAATAGAAATAAAAGAATTAATTTTAGTTGAACATAAAAAAAAACACTCTTTAAAACCTTAAAATAATGTAATCTATGATCATATTTTTAACTAATTTTCCCATTTGACTTTTTCAACATTTTTCGATTTTTTAACCATTATATTTTTTTAACTTTGCACATAATTAACAATTTGTTTTTAGTTTTTTAATGTTTGTTTACTTTAAAAACATTTTAACGAATTTTTAACAATATTTCGGGAGTTTTTTTTCCGGTTTTTTCAATAATTTTCAATTTAGGATTATGATTTTTAAGCCCGATTTTTCAACTTTAATAACATTTATCAATGCACTATAGATCAAAAAGCACATTTTCTGGCCAAAATTCATAACGTCCATTATTATCATAGTGACCAACTGCAAATGCAGTTTTTATGTTGACTCTAGACTAAAAGAACAATTCTGAAAAAAATCTTAGCCCTTGGACAACCGGATCAAAAATGATAGGTAATAAATTTTCTAAATTAATAACACATACCAGCAAGGTTTTGTTTTGTTCCGAAGTAACTTTATTTGTAAAACCCGAATCCGAGGTCAGAGTTGACCCACACCTCAGGAGATGGAGATATTTGAGGTCAAACTCATGAGAAATGGCTTTTTCCACTGGCACTGCTATTGAGAGTTGTACCAACCGTGACGTCCTCGGTTCAACTCCGGCCCAGACCAAACACAAAAGTTTTTCAACTTGCAATTTTTCAATTATTACACTATGCAACAAATGAGTAAAAATTTTTTCCCCAGGGATTGCCATTACTCATTTTATATGTAAAATGGGCTGCTTATTCCGAAAATCGCATTATTTTTTTTTTATTTTGTGTCGTTTTCGAGATGTTGGTCATTTTCGGTTTTTGGACCAAAAAAAAAAGATAGTTCCATTATATGTCAAATTAAAGGTAATTATTATTATGATCCTTACATTTGAGGTGTATTATGTGTTCAGTAAACTTATGCAGGATATTACGAGGAATATTTTTGTAGAAAATTTTAACCCTCTAAGACCCTTACAAGTGGGTCATTTTGACCCCCCCACATTTAGGTCAAAATGACCCATTTTTGACCCCCCCACATTAAGGTCAAAATGACCCACATGTGGGAGTTTTAGAGGGTTAAAACTGTCTACAAAAATATTCCTCGTAATATCCTGCATAAGTTTACTGCACAAATAATAATTATGTTAATTTTCAATATAAACATGTCATTAAGTAACATAGAGTAACTAAGGGTAATGTGGTTACCTTTTTTCTTTTTCGCCAATTTCTACCAAAGTAGTGGTAGCAGTTTTAATTGGTAGTTATTCTATTGTTTTCAATATTATATAATTTATAAAATAAAATATTAACTTCTTCAAGCGTGAGGCCAGATAAATTGACAGTATCTAAAAATAGCTGAAAAAGAAAAGTGTTAACTTTTGTTGACTTAAAGTCGAGTTGTATTATTTTAGATTATAATTGCTATAAAATAGCTGTAAAGGCTTATTACAGAATATTTTTTTGTAAGATAAACCAAATTCGTACTAACAAATGAATAAGACATAAAGAATACCGAATCATACGTAAAATAGTGCACCATAGTACTCAAACTCGGGTGTTCCACACATGTAATTAGCTTTTTAAGGTGTAATAGTAATTAGTGTTAAATAATATGGGGTAGGCCACATTACCCGAAAACATCACTTTTTTGAAATAATCTTTTAATATATAAAAGCAATGTAAAATCATTATGCATTTTTTCGTTGAATAATAGCTCCGCAAATGCATTAGAGTTATTTGAATTTTAGAAAACAGAGTTCTGAGGAAATTAGTATTTAGCTATTCAGTACGTACTAAAAAAAGTCATTTTGACCTCACAGCTTATATAAAGAAATTGCACATATGTAAGGAGCATAACAGAAAAGCCAAAGAGCGTAACAAATATGTTTTTCGAGCTTTAACCCAATCCCCGCCTGTGATGCCATACGGCACAGTTAAAACGCATTACCCGAATGTTCACCAAAATCATTTTGTAACTTTTACGCGCAGGCTTTTTGTTTTTTATGTGCGTAGAAATGTTTGATCTACCATTTGATGCATTCCACGCGTAAATATTCCATCAACTTTTCAAGCGCGAGCGGAGAGGAAAGTGATCATTGAAAAATTATTCGAAAAAAATCTATTATGGCATCGAGACGTAGGCGAGTTGCAAAAAATTACTTATTTGTATTTCAATTTTGAAAAAAGTAATTATGCCAAATTGAAGAGTAATACAGTAGTTTCTAAAGTGTATTTATATTTTTCCATAAGTTGTTCCTTACTAAGTGATAGGCCTGAATATATTTTAAGTGTGCCATATGGCATCACTGGCGGGAACCGCTTATGTAAAGTTTAGAGGTAGATTAATTTCCATTTATTTCAATAATTCAAATCATAAATAATTTATATGGGGAAAATATCTACCCGGGGGGGTTTGAACACCAAATTTATTTCAATAATTCAATTCAAAAATAAATTATATGGCGAAAATATCTACCTGGGGGGGTTTGAACCCACCCCGTGTGAATTGGCCTGGGTGTCATATGAATTTTTCGAGCCTTTTTTTATGAAAACGTGCTGTAAATGATTGTGGATGCATCTAACTATTGGGATTATGTTAATCTTTGGTTACAATGCTTGTAGTTAATCGTAAAGATTGTTGGATCATTAAAGCCACGATTTTTGCTGGCATGTCTCGAAATAGTTTCAATCAAATAAGCCGCTTTATTCACTTTACACTGAAAAAACACATTGATCCCTTTCACCCTGAGCTTCATTTGATGAGTCCATGACACCGTATTTCAGACTGCTCTCATGCAAACAGTTTATTCGAGCCAAACTTCTTCGATTTAGATTCATTGCATGGTGTCTGAACACTCTTGGAGGATATTTGGTGTCCTTTGGTATTGTTGTATTCACTTTGTGGCAGCTCTATTACAAGTGATCACTGCCCTTCCTGACGACATTCGTGCCCTCCTATTCCACTTTTACTTCGATAATTTATTAACTGGAATCCCAGTTTTAAATTATTTGCAAGGCCTAGGCTACAATATAACAGGAACCATAAGAGAAAACTGCATTCCACACAAATGCCCACTTCCTGGAAAGACATCATGAAAAAAATAAAACAAAGAGGGCATATCAAATTTGCAGAAAACAAGGAATTTGACATCGCCGTTGTAAAGTGGAATGATAATAATTGCGTTTTAGTTGCTTCTACTTCACATGGAAGAGATCTAAAATCGATAGCTACGCTCTTTTGTAGAACAGAATGGAAGCGTATAATGGTCAGAAGTCTAAAGGCAGTCGAACAATATAATTAATGTATGGAAGGAACTAATCGAATGGATCAAAATTCACGTTTTGATGGAATCGCTCATTACGTTGGTGAATGTGATCGACTTAGATGTAAATATAGACCATGCAAAAACCAAATCGGAAATAGGTGCATAAGATGCGATGTAGATTTATGTGTTAGATGTTTCATCAAATATCACACTACCGCTTATTAGTTTGCTAACTTACCATTTTTAGTCAAAAAATATGTATGCATACGTGTAAAAAATAGAGTTTTAAATAAAACTCAAAGTAAATTTTTTGCAAAGAGGTTCCCGCCAGTGATGCCATATGGCATCAGGGCACCATGGAAAAATGGGGCGTGGTCGCTGAAAAAGCTAACTGGATTTGAACTCAGGAACCTTCTTTTACCCCCCAAACAAAAAATCACCATCAAATTCAAAAAAATAAGCGCTGGCGGGGAATGGGTTAGTATGCACAAGTAACCAGAATTGTTATATTTCTATGGGATATAAAAGGGTACACCACATTGCCCACATAGTCCACATTACCCTAACTTACTATACTTAAAAAATTCTTAGAGTTAAATAAAAATATAAAAATATTTTGATATTAGTCAATACAGTAAATATGGCAACTTTGTAAGTTTGTACATATTTTATTTCTAAACACTGCTACGTTCAAAATATGGATATTAATAAGTAGTTCTTCCATTGCATTACACAGAGATTGTTGTGGTTTTTTGCTTATTTCATGCTCTGCACGCATAACTTTAAGTTCTACATTATTTCAATCAAATAACTCGCACTTTCTACATGTTTGTATATATATCGCACACCCGTAACAAGACTGTGTTAACTCTAAAATAACAAATTGAAACTGTTAAAACTGTTCATCTTACATACATATGCACTGTGTCCGAAAATCCCGGAACGGTCAAATACTTTGGATGCTGAACGTTTAATCAAAAAACAAAAAAACATATGTTCAATAATTTTACGAGAGAAATGAGAATCCCCCATTTTTATAACGTATTTGGATTGTACAAAAAAAAAAATATGAAAATTATGTCCGAAACATTCTTTTCATTTCCTAGATGACGGTGTAGTCGACAAAAACAAATTTAAAAATAATAACTTTTGTACCTAAAACTTCGTGAAAAAACTTTTAATCAAAAAACAAAAAACCACGTGTTCAATATTTTAGGGAGCTTTTCAACAATACCAATTTTTATCCCCCAGTCAATCCATTTAAAAATTAGGAGCTGCCATTGCCCCACACTTCGAAGAGATGTGACGGGGACGGGTCAAGATTGGTATCGTTTCACGCAAAATGTGGAAGAGCTTAATTTGAAAATCTTAATAGTGATAAAAAAGAAAATACTGATATTTTTAAGTTTTTTAATGTACTTATTTGTTTCAAAAGAACATAATTGGAAATAATTACGTTATTAAATACAAGCTTCAACACAAAATTTGGGATGGGTTCTAACCTAGCACTTTCGATGGCTATTGATGAGTGAAAAAAAAAAAACTGCCAAAGGATTTTTCGAAATTCGGTCGCTAAGCGGCGCTATAACGGTTCAAAGTTCAAAAAATCAAATACTATGGAAAAACCGTATTTGTAGGTTAAAAACTCAAATTTTTTATATGAATCTTTATTTCTCGTTTATGATGTCTTCTAAATATAACTTAAGCATACTCCAATGATTATTTTCTTTCCAGAAATTAAAAGCATATCTTGTACCGTCTTGGAGAAATTTACAGATAACTATGAAAAATTTTAAAATACTCTCTATGAATTTTAAAATATGTGAGTGTCTAAAAGTAGTATCGAACTTCCTATCTTGGAAATTATCGGAATTTCGGGAAATCATTTTACCACAGTTATAAGTGTGACAAAAACTAACTTTTTACCAAATTTCATAAAAATCGGAGATGTCAAGTCGAATCTTGGTCGGTTAAGCAAAGAAGGACTCATCTAGTTTTTAATTTCAGTTATAGTGTCACAACTAAAAATAATTCACTAGAGAAATGCCATCAAAAAAGTCGCAGCTAAAATTTTTTAAAACAGACTACTGATTACAAATTCTGTAAGCACCTTCATGTATTTCTTGACCTCAAAAACAGAATTTTTGCGTTTTCTGAAAAACTCTAAAATTGTAATAAACACATTTTTGTAGCTGGTGTGCAATATGAACAATATTGCCCTCAAACTACATTCTAATGGTTGAGAAAACAACCTAAGAAAACGTTTACAACTTTTACGTTCGTAGCAGAAAACTTCTTACGGTTGTAAGCGCATGATTTTCCTTTTCATTGTATGCCAACGTTTCACTTAACCTCTGCACTGAAGAATAATAAAACGACTCTTAATTAGTTCATTATTGAATTAATTTATTACGTCTATTATGTTTCTTACTTACGTTACACGTTAAAGCAGGTCATTATAACGATTATGATTATTTATGTATTTCTTTTCGAAAACAAAGTCATGACGTTTTTTCAGTTGATTATGGATTCTACTTATAAACCACGTTGTTGGTATTAAATATTTTGAGATCAATTTAATATAAGTAATAGCTAAGTAATTGATGACAACAATACGAATAGTTTGAAGCAATATATGTACCTAGTCGTGCCATAAGTTCTGTTACCAATTAGTATGCAATAAAAATTAAAGAAAGAAGTTATTAAGTTATTTTGCAATTTTTATTTTTTAATTTAAATATAATAATATAAAATTATTCTAAATGATGGCCTTTTGCTTTGGTTTCACTTCAGTTTTTACACCTTTTTGACAAAAATGCAGTTATATGACGCCTTTGGACGATACTGCCCACCATGACTCATGCAGGATGATGACCTCTCTGAACCCTAGGTACTATATTTTTGGCTTCCTGGGATTTTCTAGCATAGACTTTGACATTTTGTCCATTTAAAACTTCCTCCATTGTAAACAGTTTTTCATCGTGCCGCTATACCCAATGACCAGACCATTTAAGAGCCTGTATCAAACCAAAAGGCCATCATTTTGAAAAATTGTTTGTAATATTTGAAAGATTTTCTTTAAATTAAAAATTAATAATTGCAAAATAATTTAAAAACTTGTTTTAACTTTTACAGCTTACTTTAATTGTAACAGAACTTATGGCACGAATAGGTAATATTTTGCTCATAAATCAGACAAAAATTTATTGAGTTATTGCATTTTGAAATTGTTATATGAAACTCAGTCGTCTTTTGGTGATTTAAGTCATAAATGGGCACATTTAAAAAGTCGGGCATACTCATATTTCAAAAAAAAAAAAATAAATGCAAAAACTCATAAAAAAAACCAATTTAATGCTCGTCCTCGATCCCAAAAAAAATTTAACAAAAATCTCAACTTTCAACTATAATACCAAACTAGGTTAGGATATCTCAAAAACCATGGAGATATTCTAACTTAGCTTACTCTGGAAAAAAATACAGGATAATAATAACACAAGGTAATAAAGCATAAAATCTGGTATTGTTATCGAAAGTTCTGGTATTTTTCTTCAAAACGCAATTCAAATTATATCCATATCTTTCCTTAGAGACATCGTGGCTTGAGGTCTATTTTTTCTTATTGACTCTTTTTGATATTTTGATCTCTCTAATGGTGTTGTCAGAATGCATCTCAGTATAGGTATGCTTTAGTTTTTAAGACATGTTGAATTTATTTTTTTGGGTGAAGGATGTGGCTCTTCCCATTTTTCTCCAGATCGATATTAACACACTTCAAAAATTTCATTGAAATCGTTTGGACACACCTTCTATTCATGCAGAAAGTTAGTTCTAAGTATATATATATATATACATTAGGGTGGGCCGATTTGAAAACTGATCGCGGCTACCCCCCTATGTGAAAGTTCATTCAATTTTATGAATATTTGCCCAAGGAACTATACTTCTGCGTTCAACTTTAGTTCGGCGCATTTTTGATCGAAAATTGTACTTTTCATCAATATTTTTTTCTATTTTCATACTAAATTTTAAAAATTTTTATGAAGACAAAAGTAATGTCATTACATGATTTGGCTGGTATTCTGTCAGTAATCAATTAAATTGGGTTCTGTTTGCATAAAAAGTTTACTTGATGGAGTGAAATTGATGCTATATATTTAAAAAAATGATATGGGTCAAATAGCCGATTATTATGACCGACTTTCAAAATAAACGATTCATATTTTTGGATGAATATTTTCAAACAAATCACCAACCTAGGCTGAAAGTTCATTCAATTTGATGAAAATTTGCCCAAGGAACCATACCTCTACGTTCAACTTTAGTTCGGCGCATTTTCAATTGAAAATTTTACCTTGCGATCAATATTTATTTTTATGCTTAATTTTCATAATTTCTATAGAGACAAAAGTAATATCATAATATGTTTTGGCTGGTATTCTGTCAGTAATCAATAAAATTGGGTTTTGTTTTTACGAAAAGTTTATTTGATAGCGTGGAATTGATTATATTTATTCCAAAAAATTATATCGGTCAAATAACCGATGTATTATAAGCGATTCATATTTTTACATGGATTTTTCAATCGAAACACCAACCCAAGTGTTTTTGGATGCTAGGATGCCAAATCTGACACTCATTTTTTTTCCAGGGCAACATCTAGTGGCAGTTTTAGGTAAGAAATTAGCCACTTTTTTTAATTTTACAGAACAATATACCAAAAATCTATGTAAAAATATGAATCGTTTATAATAAATATATATAATTTGACCGATATAACTTTTTGAAATAAATATAATAAATTTCACGCTATTAAGTAAACTTTTCGTAGAAACAGAACCCAATTTTATTAATTACTGACAGACTACCAGCCAAAACATATTATGATATTACTTTTGTCTCTATAGGAATTTTGAAAATTTAGCATAAAAATAAATATTAAACGCAAGGTAAAATTTTCAATCGAAAATGCGCCGAACTAAAGTTGAACGTAGAGGTATGGTTTCTTGGGCAAATATTCATAGAATTAAATGAACTTTCAGCCTAGGTTGGTGTTTTGTTTGAAAAAATTCATCCAAAAATATGAATCGTTTATTTTGCAAGTCGGTCATAATAATCGGCTATTTGACCCATATCATTTTTTTAAATATATAGCATCAATTTCACTCTATCAAGTAAACTTTTTGTGTAAACAGAACACAATTTAAATGATTACTGACAGAATACCAGCCAAATCATATAATGACATTACTTTTGTCTTTATAAAAATTTTTAAAATTTAGTATGAAAACAAAAAAAAATATTGATGAAAGGTACCATTTTCGATGAAAAATGCGCCGAACTAAAGTTGAACGCAGAGATATAGTTCCTTGGGCAAATATTCATAGAATTGAATGAACTTTGATATAGGGGGGTAGCCGAGGTCGATAAAATTTCCTCCATATAATTTGGCCCAACCTAATATACATATATATATGCATGAAAATTAAACCCCATCCGTTCCAACTATGCTCTTCCATATCGGTTTTTATAGCCGTCCTAATTACGAATCTCCTTATTTCGAATCTGAAATTGGTTTTTTTCAGGACGCTCAGTTATCCCTGCTCAAAAGTGCGAAAGTCACTATTTTGAAGTCAACTTAAAGCTATATAACAAAAACATCAAATAGTAGAATACGTTTTTTGGCACTGGATTCGGATAGCCAAAACTAACCTCAACAAGCAGTACTTGAACCATTCCACCATAAACAGCTATAAAAAGCAAAGGCGGAATATCATGGTAGGACTGGGCGGGGGGTAGGTTATAAAAGAAAAATGAGCCATCGCAGATCCTGGTAACATCCACTTTCTTGTTACTTGGGGTTTTACTTATCTTTAAGAATCCGAACACAGTTTTCAGCACTCATATTTTGCATACTCTAATCCATCTGGCGCTTACACTACATGGAAATATGAAAAAATTCATTTCCCATCGTAAAAAAGTTATGAACCTTATATAAAAGGTCCATGTTTTCTCTTTCGAATGCAGAGAAATGCATTACAAACTTTGTATTCACTTGGAAGATATATAGTTTTTACTACAGAATGCCAAAATACTTGCCTTTCGAGCCACCGTGCGTCCGCTTAAAGTGGGACATATTTTGTGGATAACCCCTTGCATTAAATATCGCCACATATGGAAATATATAGCCTATTGTTGTTTATCAATATATTTGAGTAATATATGCCAACAGTTAAAAAATGCAAATCACAAAAAATGTTAGATATCCAGATATTCAAACCTAAAACTGTTAGCACACAGCATAGATAGCATTCAAAACAAAAATCAATGTTGCATAAAAAATACTAATGGACAAAATGATAAAAAAAAAGTTAACTAAGGATCGATTGCTATGGGTAAACGCGTGCAATTGCAAAACATTTTAATGGTAACTTTTCTCAACTGACAACATTTTGACCAAATTCCAGTCATAACACCTCACGTACGTAATAGAACCGGCGTTAATTTAGCCCAGTTTTTTGTTTTTGTTTTGGTTTTTGTCTGCATATGATTTCCGCAGGAGCGGATTTTATTAATTAAAAACTGGTTTATATGCCAATTGACAAAAAACCAAAAACAAATCAAATGGTAAATAAGTCAACATAAAAGCCGCATATGTAGATACGAGTACATTCTATGACAACACTCACCAAAAATGCATCAGCAACCAGACAGCCAGAATAAAAGCCAAAAAAAAAAAAAAATAATTCGAAAGCTTTTGAGCGCAACGCAAAAAATGCATGACATTTGGTTCCAGTTTTGTCAAATTAGTTTTGGCAGCATTTTTCTATAATATCTCTTTATACCCAGTACTATTTGGTACCTCATATGCACCAAATAATCGTCAAATGAATTTCGATATCAAGTTGGCTAAAAGCTTACGATAAAGCATTGCTTACCAACATAATTGAAATGATATTCAACTAACGTCTAACTGTTTGCGCTGTTTAATGTTCACAGTTCAGCAACAGCATAACCCACCATAACCAGTAGCTTTTGCCTACAAAAAAAAAAAACTACAAAGCGCAGCTTTATTTGCTGCTGCCGTATTCTTGGCAAGCGCAACTCATGAAAGCCTTTAAAAGTCCAACACCACGCAGCTGTGCCAAGAGATTTCTGCTTGATTTAACCGAAAACTGTACGTCGCGCTTGTTACGCTTGTGAGATTTTTCATTCAAATCGCCGTGCAAATTCAATTTAACTAATTTTTTGAATTTTTGAATAAACACAATTCGAAAAGACCTTGTTTGTTAACTTCCCCAAAAAAATCGATATCAAACTTGAACTTTTATTCAAAGTGTTCCAACAACAAAATGTATTCTTTCATGGGTGCCATAAACGCTGCTTTAGTTTGCTTAGTTTTAATTGGATTAGTTGTTGGATTTCCGGATGGTGCACCAGCGGATACGTGCGTCAAGCAGCGCGCCAATCAACCGAACCATGGTCAGGCGCGAACGCAGCCACTGCACACAAATCCATTTCAAGTTGTTGCCAATTCGGAAACCTATCATCCAGGACAACAGATATCAGGTATATACAGTGGTTCAAACGACTAACCGGACAGAGCGTATGGCTTCTTTTGAGTGCTTAGTATAAAGAAATAGGAAATTTTAGTTGGAACAAAATTAAGCAGTTAATTTTATTTATTATTCTAGTTTTGGTCGGTACCAACAACATTAAAAAAATTTTGCTCTAAACGCATATTATTAGCGATAATTTAAAAAAACTCACTTTTAGAGCTCAAACGTCTAACCGGACACTAAAAAATAATATTAAAATTTGGCACTTCCATAATTTGTTGATAGTCCATTAGCATTTATAACAGCTTGCGAACAGTTTTTCATGGATTCTATTAAGTTTGAACAAATATCCGGTTGAATGTCATGCCATTCTTTAACCAATTCTTCCTTAAGCTGAGTTATGTTACTGATTGTCCAGCTGTAGAGCTTCTTGCTCCATTCGGTCCATTAATTTTATATCATGTTGATGCCAGGTGATTGAGGAAAAGTTTACAATAGCTTGGCACAGTTCTGAATCAGCCATAATTGCGCTACATGAAAAGAATGCTTCGGATCTTTATAATAGTAAAATGCAAAACTCTCTTCAATACCATGTTTTTTAGCGTTTTGCTTAAAATTATCCTTCGAAATATTATGGTAACCAAACTCATCCATTTTACCATCGTTAAACACTAAAATCGCGACACCTGCAATGGACTTATGGCCCCAACGAACTACAAAACCGCCCCATGTTTCATTGTAGAACGAATATTTTTAATATTAAATTCAGTGTCTGGTTATCGCCACATAAAAGCTTTACCATTTAAAAAAATGGGAATAATTGCAAGAAAATGTGTTATTTAAGGTCTTATTTAGCGACAAAAGAAATGTTTTTTGTGTGATTCCAAAGGCAAAGCTTATGTATGGCGACAACCAAACACTCAATTTAATATTAAAAATATTCGTTCTACAGTGAAACATGTGGCTGTTTTGTAGTGCATTGGGGCTATAATTCCATTGCAGGTGTCGCGATTTTAGTGTTTATCGATGGTAAAATGGATGAGTTTGGTTACTTCAACATTTCGAAAGATAATGTTAAGCAAAACGCTTTTAAAAACCCGAAGCATTCTTTTCATTTAGCGCAATTATGGCTGATACAAAACTGTTGCAAGCTATTGTAAACGCCTCCTCAATCACCTGGCATCAACGTGATATAAAATTTCTGGTCCGAATGGAGCAAGAAGCTCTACTGCAGGACTATCCGTAGAATAACTCAGCTTACGGAAGAATTGGTTAAATAATGGCTCGACATTCAACCGGATATTTGCTCAAACTTAATAAAATCCATGAAAAATCGTTTACAAGCTGTTATAAATGCTAATGGACTATCAACAAATTATGGAAGTGCCAAATTTTAATATTATTTTTTAGTGTCCGTTTAGACGTTTGAGCTCTAAAAGTGATTTTTTTTAATTTATCGCTAATTATATGCGTTTAGAGCATACTTTTTTTAATGTTGTTGGCACCGACCAAAACTAGAATAATAAATAAAATTAACTGCATAATTTTTTTCCAACTAAAATCTCCTATTTCTTTATACTAAGCACTCAAAAGAAGCCATACGCTCTGTCCGGTTAGTCGTTCGAACCACTGTTGATACACAAAAGCTAAATATTATGCAAATGGGTTGAAAAGTGGAACAAATATTTGATGTTGATCTATAATGTTAAAGTTCAAAATAATCTAATTCAAATAACAAAAGCAAACAAAATGAAGATACAGTGAAAAAAAATGTATTTATATATTTTAGTGCATAAAAAAATACATATAATATTTCTAAAAATCGAACTTTGTAGTGATGTGTCGAATAGAAAATGCAATTGAAATTGATTGAGCCACATTTACCTAATCATTAATGAAAAAGTTTCACGAAACTGAAGTGTGACACCTTATCCTAGATATTCAAAGTGTCGCAAAGTGCGGCAAAATCCAAATTTTCTGGCCATAAGTCACATAAATAACACTAGAATTTTCAAACTTGGTGGACATAATTCTTAAAAGTTTTAACGATACGTGTGAATTTGGACGAAATCAACTGATGGACATGCACACCTAACCTAAAAACCTTTTTGATCGTAGCTATTACATTTTTAAACAGAAATTGTTAAGATTTGGTAAAATAAGAGTAGGGGAGGGGGGGGGGGGGTGGCTAGTGTGGACAATTTTTATATACATTATTACAAAATTATATATGTAAATATATCATTTTTGTAATAAAGTAATTTTAAGCGGTTACTTATACCTCTTGCCTGCATAATTAAACCAATAGTTATGATTTTTTATTTTCATAAATGCACTATTAAATTATTTTAAAATGAGCTTATACGGGGCTAGTGTGGACAACCATTGATTTTACTGGGGCTAGTGTGGACACCATTAGAAACTTGATAATTGATACAAAAAGAAAGAGTTCAAATATATATATATTGGTGGTTCTTACTGTCGTCATCGATTTCACCAAGTCCAGGCTCTTCCCCTGATTCCAATATATTCTCTGAATCCTACGATGAATTTAATACATTTTTTTTTAATTTGTTTCTTGAAGCAAATATTTGTTGGAGATGCATGTTTTCTTTTAAGCGTTTCTTCATTTGTCTTGTCAGTTGTTCCGGTAAAAATTCATGACTTTCCACGTTTTTGTCGATTTTGATACTTTCTTGGACCGTCTTTTAGAAATGGTCTGACGATTTCTGGAGTCATTTCAGCTGCTGCGGACATGTCCACACTAGCCCCATTTCAGTTGTCCACACTAGCCCCTTCATGTTTTTTTAAACAAAAATATTTTTTTTTAATCTTACGGTAAAGTTCTCCAAAAATAATTTCAATGATTTGAATAAACACTAGTTTAAGTTGCATTATCTATTAACACTACAGCAGAAGAATAATTAGTTAAAAGTATCACTGAAATTACGAAAAAACAAAAAACTTACTTTTTGCAGCGTAAAGCAAGTTCGGTCACATTATCATGGAAAGCTGAACTGTCAACAAATGAATTTTTTTTTGGTGATGCAGAGTACGCGTACCAACTTGAAAAAAATTAAACAGAAACAAAAAATTCAAAGCGGGGCGAGAATTTGAATTTGTCCACACTAGCCCCCAGTTCACACTAGCTCCCCCCTCCCCTATGCAAATAACAAATGATATTCACAAAAAATGGGCGTGATCAAAAATCAAGTACGCCCACCGCCCATATGACCTAAACAGAATTTTGATTATAACTCTTACATTATTTATCAGATATTGTTTGAATTTAGTGAAATAAGAATATTAAAACGTATAAAAAAGTAATGATTTTCACGAAAAAAGGGCGTGGTCTCATGTACACCAACCAATTTTTAACACAAAACTAATTTATTTTCAAATGAGAGCAAAACGCTTTATTTCAAAAACATGTCAATGTGAAAAAAGCGGAACTCGTTACGGAACCGAATCGCTTTTGATCTGCTTTTAAATTGAGTTGAATTATTTTTTTCTACACATAAGGGGCCGCCCATTAATAACGTAAGGCGTTTTATGCATATTTTTGACACCCCCTCCCCCACGTAAGAAATCGTAATATTTTTCACTACCCCGCCCCCTCCCTATACAATCTTACGTAAGAACTCTATGTTTCTATTTTTTTTTTTTTAATAAATAACATACAAAGTATTCCGAATGATACCTTTTAGTAAAAGAAACAAATAAAGATTTAACAGAAAATCAAGTGAAAAGCACTAAGTCAGTTTTATCCAGTTTTGAGTTATTTGGAGTACGCTCTAAAATTTTAAAGTGTTTATAGCATAAAATGCTTAGAATTTTTCAAGAAATACGTGGCTGTGATCATCTCACTTTTTTCGAAATTTGCAGTTGGGTTCTCTGATTTTTATAAAAATTCACAGAGATGTTCTAAGTGCTAAGCATGGAGACCTCTCATTATTAGTTTTGCGAAAAAAAATTTTTTTTCCAAGTTATGGGCATGGAACTTCATAATGTCCAAGTGGTGTTTTTGCGAAAAATCGATGCAATTTTTTTTTCTAAGTCCCGCCATTTTGTCGAAAAAAAATTTTTTAAATTTTTGTTTTCGGATTCTTGTAGCATTTTAAACGTTAATTTATTTTCCATTTTTGAATTTAGAAAATTTTTAAAATATACAAAATGGCGGCCATTTTTTGAAAAATCTTAAAAGTTGAATGAAGTTGTGTGAATTTTTTCAGAATTTTCGGAGACATAAAATTTATAAAATTAAAAAATAAAAAAAATTTAAATGTCGCAAAAAATGTCGAAAAAATTTACAAGTACTTCTCGGACAATTCTAAGCGTTTTATGCTATATACAGGGTGGCTGATTCGAACTGTTGCCAACTTCAGATAGACTTATCTGACAGATGGAACATGACATGATGTTAGTTCATTCTATTGTCAACAAGTAACCAAAAGCATTTGCGCGTCAATTTATTGAAAATAAAAAATTTTCGAAATGGAATTCAAACGTAATAGTGTGATTGCTCTTTATTTGGCTGGAAAATCGCAACCAGCAATTTTTCGTGAGCTGAAACATTTAAAAGTGAATAAAATGTTTGTGTATCGGACCATAACACGTTACAATGGTACCGGCAGCGTTGCCAAACGACATGGTGGTGGTCGGAAAATAACTGCAACATCACCAGAAATGGTTCGAAAGGTGAAGGCCAGAATTGAGCGAAATCCGAGACGCAGTGGCAGACAAATGGCTGCCGAGCTGAAAATATCGCGTGAACGAATGCAACACATATTGTCAAACAAGCTCGGACTAAAGGCCCTCAAGTTCCAAAAGGCGCATGATCTCACTCCTGCTCAAAAAAAAGTTAGGCCAAGGAGTTGTTGCGCTTGCACGCCGCCGGAAATCTGTCACAAATTGTCTTCTCTGATGAGAAAAATTACTGTATCCAGCAATATGTAAACAAACAAAATGATCGGGTTTACTTGACAGAGAGGTCCTACGAAAATTTGAATGTTCGTTTGGCCACCAGGACGCAGGCACCACCGCATGTGATGGTTTGGGCTGCAGTGACTGCTGATGGGCGCTCACCACTCGTTTTTTTGGCCGCTGGCGTCAAAGTAAACGCCCAGGTGTATCGTGAATCAGTGTTGGAGGGTGCTTTACTACCGTGGGCACGCAATCATTTCGGTCGCAAGCCATGGACATTCCAACAAGACTCAGCACCGTCACACAAAGCTCGTGTGAATCAAGAATGGTTAGAAAAAAACGTTCCTAGCTTCATTTCTGCTCAACAATAGCTCTCAAATTCGCCTGATGCGAATCCGCTGGATTTCTCAATCTAGGGTATGTTGGACAGGAAGGTCTTGACTAAAAAATACCAGAGCGTTGATGTGCTAAAAGTGGCCCTTCAACGAGAATGGCGCAAACTTCCACAAAATCAAATTCGTGCAGCATGCAACTCGTTCTTCGACCGTCTACGGGCCATAGTTAAGGCCAAAGGTGGCCATATCAAAACTCTCAAGTAGATTTTTAAAATTTGAACATTTCCCAACAATTATAACGTTTGATCAATAAAACCTGTGCATGGAAACTAAAAATATAGTCTTTTGAATTGGTAACACTTCGAATCAGCCACCCTGTACAATACATTTTTTTGGTACGATGCTCGCTTTTGAGCAAAAAAGTCGTTTTGCCAGCCGCGGGCGTTCAACAGCCGGAAATTCTTGGAATACCCAGTGAATAAAATTTTAAGACGAAGTATGTTAGGAAAAGTTACCTGTTGGATATTTGGGTACAAATTAAGTAGAATAAAATAACGGTTTCTTTAATAGTACAGCGTTGATCGAAAACTGATGAGTCTCTAACAAAAACTTTAGAGGTCGATAAAAATCGTTATGCAGCTAACTTCGCAAAATCCCAAGTGGGACGTACTCAACTATGGTTATGGTTATCGTCCCAGTATAGCCAAGTCTTGTCTCTATATTTTTTTTTTTAAATTGTTACACTGCGTAAACTATAATTAAATTTATTATTGTATGTATGCGCTGCGTTTCAGTTGATGCTAATAATGTAAATCTTACGTAAGATATTGTTTAACTTCCCCCCCCCTCCCCCACGAAAGAAATCGTAAGATTTTTCCCTACACCCTCACCCCCCAAAAAATCTTACTTAATTAATGGATGGCCCCTAAGTAGAAAAGAAGCTGGTAGGAGTGTTGCCTCTGGCCTGGCCAAAAATTAAATACTCTGCACTGCAGTTTTTTGATGATATTGCTTGTATAGAGAGTGCCACGAGTTTGCATAATTTTTGCTCAGAACTTTCACAAACTCTTCCTAGTATCTATGCGAAATTGTTTTACCCCAGTGTGCCAAACGGACTCGTTTCGGATCCGTAACGGGTTCATATTTTCGTTCTTTTTATCCGTTACGGAATCCGTTACGTATCCGTTACTGATCCGTTTGCGGGAAGGATTCCTAAAAAAAAACGAATCGTTTTTTCTTCTTTTATGGATCCGTTTCGAACCTGTAACGTACATCAAAAACGAATTCAAAACGGATTCGCTTTTAATAATGTTAATGCTGCTTATAAAAAAAAAAGAAAACAGGGTGAAGCGCTTATTTTTAATTAAAAAAAACAAAATAACAAAAAAAAAAAAAAATTACTAGCCCGGCCGGGAGTCGAACTCAGGCTCCCGGGGTATTACTCTTTCATACACGAGACGTTAGACAACTAGGCTATTGGCCGATATGATATTTACTTAACTGATGTAGACTTATTTGATGTTGAGATTTAAAGTTTGTATATTAAACAAATTTCTGTTGTTTTTTTATAAGTATTCTGTGTTGTTTTTCTTCCCTTCTTTTGATAAAAAATGTTATATACTCAAATTTGGAATCAAAAACATTTTTTCAAACAGAGTTTGAAAAGTTTACAAAAAATCATACGCAATAAAATAAAAAGAAAAAAAAAACAAATCAAAAATATTTTTTTTATCATAAAAATTAAATAAAGCAAATCCGTTTTGAGTTCGTATTTGAAGTATTTACGGAATCGAAACGGATTTGCCCAGGTTCGAATCCTACCAGAGGTGGATTTTAACCCTTTATTTTTCTTCCTTTTTTTTCTTTTTATTATTTTTTAATTGCTAATAGGCGCATCAAAACGGTTTTTTTCTGTAAATATACAGCATTAACATATTTAAAAGCAAATCCGTTTTGAATTCGTTTTTACATAAGTTTCGGATTCGAAACGGGCCCGCACTGCGGAATTTAATTTTTTTTTTATTCGTTAATAAGCGCTTCAAAATGTTTTTTTTTTTTATCTAAACAAAGCATTTTGAATTCGTTTTTGATGTACGTTACGGGTTCGAAATGGATCCGTTACCGCGGATTACGTTTTTTATACCTTTATGAACTCGTAATGGATTCGAAACGGATCCTCATCCATTTTTGTGCACATTGGGACCTTATATAACACTTTCTCTACAGCATTCCTAAATTTTGAAGTATATTGGAGATGCCACGCCTTCTTGTTTGAATCAACCGAGTTTCTGGTCGTAGCTTATATTTATTATCCTTAGTACTTATCTGAGTGAAATTTGTTTGGATTATCTTAAAAAAACGCTTTCAGCATAACATTTTAAAACTTATGGGTAGTACCACGACCTTTTGTACGAGTTCGCCTAGTTTTTGCTTAGAGCTTGTACTTACTGGTCCTTTTTGTACCAAATCCTTGTCAAACGCTGCTTGAACCCATTAATTGTTAAGCCTATCGTTGATCCAGTTTGATTTAGCATATAGCCCCATACCCAAATGAGTTTTAACCTCAAATATCTCAAAAGCTAGAGCTGATGGGCCTATTCTGACCATGGAATCAGATTCTTCGCTGAAAGTTCATTCAGAAATTACTTCCAGCTGCCCTGCAACAAACTCATTGTTGTGCTGTGTTATAGAGATATATATATTGGCACAAAGCTTCCCAAAGTTATTCATTGATAATAAAATTAAATCGACTACATTTTTTTTTTTTTTTTTTTTCACATTATGAACCGATTTTACAATGTTCAGTAAAGCCTTAAAAGCACTCATCACAATGATGGCGTAACGTAAAACGATTCAATAAATTTACAATTATTCCGGTAGCGCAATGTTTAATGGAACGAAATAAAATTGACCGTTGAAAATCCTTTAAACAATACCTACACACACATACATATTTAATTTCCTTTTGTTTTTCTTCTTCTCATTTAACAGTTGTGATTTTTCCCCATGCGCATCAACACGTTTTTCGCGGATTCTTTATGCAGGCACGCGATGCCAACTCCAATGAATGGATCGGTGAATGGATACAAAGTGAGAACACAAAAACTATACCAGAATGTTCGGCCATAACGCATTCAGATAACCGTGACAAATTGGGAGCGAAACTTATTTGGAAGGCGCCACAAAATAAACGAGGACGCGTATACTTTACGTAAGTACATCTGGAGGTAGAAAAAACGCACCACCACACTACGTAAAAGCAAAGCATATTGACCCATAAAGTGTGAAATAAACAAACAAAAAAAAAAAATCGCTAAGGCTTTTTACATAAATTTTAATGTAATGCCAAAAGTGGCATCAATTAAAATACTCCAACTAAAGCCAAGTAAGTAAGAACCTATTTGACGTCGCATTTCACATGACCATATCGTTCAAACGGACGGACTCCTATGATTTATCGTCATGCGTTGGCTGTTGGAAAATGCCGAAAATTGAATGGGCCGCGTGACAAAGCAATATTTGAATGTTTTAGTGATGCAGCCAATTGCCTGGGAAGCTTGCTAAGTTGTTTTACTTGTAAATTTTTTTTTTTTGGTGAAAATTTTAGCATTACCTTTTTTGCGTAATCAATTATAACGTAATTTGATGTATGTTGTATTTGTAGGATTTTCATTTTAGCACTTGGGATATTGCTAGCAATATACCCTGCAACATATAATCATTCTGCTACAATATATATTGCGTGCGTATTATTTTAATATCCAGTATGTTTTTTGCCTTTGACTGCAGGCATAATGAAGGAAAAAGGAAAGGAAAGCCTTTAAAGCCCTAAGAGATTTTTGAGTAGCATAATATATACGTACGTACTCGCTATAATTTGCAGTTATGAAGAAAAGGAAATAAGCCGACATTATTTGACAAAAATTAGCTAACATTTTTTGTTTGAGAGCTTAAATAAGAAATTTAAAATATTTAATATATGAGCAGTTCAAAATGACAATGGTGCAACTTCAAAACGAGGCAAAAGTAATGTCATAATATTAATTAGCTGACATTTTGTTAGGGATGAATAAAATTGATTTCTGTCTTCACGCAGAATTTACTTGATGGTATGGAATTGTTGAGATTAAGTTGAAAAAAAGATATCGACCAAATAACCGATCATTAAGGCACATAATTTATATGACATTACTTTTACCTCGTTTTGGAGTTGCACCATTGTCATTTTGAACGGCTCATATATTTAATTTCACTAAAAAGGAAATATCTTCAATATCAAAATTAAATTCTGGATTTTCTTAAAGGCAAACCAGAGGCCAATCACAACTCCCAAGAAAATAGGGACAACCCCAAAGCTCGGTGACAGAATTTATTTCCACGGCGCACAGTGTGAGATTTTGCCAATCTAGGACGTCAAAATGAAAAAAAACAATGTGCTTGAAAATCGATCATATTTTGTAATTTGTTAGAAAAGACCCAAATTGTTACGAAAATAAGCATAAAAGCGAATAAAAAAATGTCATTGGCATGATAACAGCTATCAAACAAGTAATATTAAACAACATGCAAAAACAAATTTTCAAGCTTGGATCGATAACAAAACTTTGAGCGATCAAATTGAAGTTGTGCGCGTTTTTTTTTTTTTTTTGGCAAAAAGTTTTTTGCATTAAAGGTCAATACTTTCACTAAAAATTTTTGCTATACACAACCCTTACATTTGCACTTAAGTATTTTAATCAAATTATTTTATAATCAGCTAAAAGGTAAGACAAATTTCAAAAATCTTGAATCTTTCATAGACTATAACTTACAAATTGGGCGTGGTTAGGCTATGACAAAGCATACAGGATGAGCATATATACTCATAGAGTAGACTTCAAAAATAAAATCTTGCCCATTTTTTGCCCAAAGACTACTTTTTTTTCCAATGACTGAAGTGTTATAATGAACAATTGCACTGAAATCATGAACAAAAAAATTTTAATCACTCCCATTTTTTGACAGTAGTATTCAGTTACCACTGAAATGGTAAATATCAATTTTCAAGTTGATATCTTCATTACAACCAATTTTTTAAAATTTTTTTTTACAAAAAAAAGGTACATTTATATGGGAGGTGCAAGTAGATTTTGTCCTATTTTTTTCATCTCTGAACCAAAACTGCGCATAAAGAATTAAAGCACATGTACGAAATTTCAACTTGATATCTTTGAAACTACGGCTATAATTGAATTTTGACGTCCTAGATTGGTAAAAATCTCACATTGTGCGGTGCACAGTGATCTATAAGAGAGCGCTAGCCTGTCATAACTCCGACAATTTTTGTATTAAAAGTAATATTTTTTTGCACAAGTTTAAAGTTAAATGTCTAGATAACATATTTCAAGTACTAGAATACCAAGAAATAATACCATTTCTGAGTTTTCGCGTCTTAAGCTTGATGAATTCAGAAAATGTTAACGATTCTAAGCCTTTTATGCCATGTACACTTTTTTCGTAAGATGCCTCCCTCTTGAGTTAAAAAAGCGTTTTGCCTGTCACGGGGCTGCTGACCAGCCTTGTTCTAACGTTTAACTGACTGACCGACAAAATTGTTTTTATATGCATTATACAATCTGTATAACAATTTTCGGCCTTTAAAAATTAATTCGATCAAAATCGAAATTATGACATGTTTGAGATCATATATCAGCCGCCTGTTTTACAGTACGCTTGACTGACTGACAGTTTATTGCTGTACACAATTACTACTACCAACTGTAACAAAACCAGTTTTTTGAGAAACGCAAAGTTGTTTTTAAGCGCTGGCTCTTAGGCTATAATTTGATCTATTTTCTGAAGATTTGCGAACTTAGGTGTTAGTTTTTTTAAATATAAAAAGGATATTCGGATCATCACAAAAAATCTCTTAATTTATTTTCCAAATTTACAGATTTTGCAATCTGTATATTATAACTTAAAAGTTTAATAGAGTTGCAACGACTCTTTAATTTAAGTGTGTAATATGAGGTTCTCTGAAGGTTCTGTGCATTTATCAGGCACCCCTTTTATACCCCTTTTTGGACTACGATGAGTTTTTCTTTAGCAAATTTTCCGTATTCTTGCAACGCTATAGTTTCGTAAAACTGTAACAACCAAACTGTTTGAGGTAAACCAAGAAAATTCGATTTCTGAAATAGTATTGGTAGCACCCATTTATATGTTGAAAATAGGCATGTTCAGGCCAAGGACACGCCCACCTCCTATAAAACTAAAAATTTGAAATCGCTATAAGTACAAAAATAATATTAAATATCTGAGGTATTATTGATAGCATTAACACACTACGTGAAAATGAACGTGATCGGGTCAAGTACACGTCATCCTCCCATACAACCAAAAATTTAGAATCGCCATAACTTCGTAAATATTTGAAGTATTTACAGAAATAATATTTAAGATCTGAGTATAGATAGCATTAAGCCACTTGGTGATAATGGGCATGATCGGAACAAAGACAAGCCCACCTCCCAAATAGGCCAAAGTTTTAAATCGACATAGCTTTGTGAATATTTTAGGTACAACAATAATATTTGATATCTGAGTTAGTATTAATAGTTAGTATTTTCACTTGGTGAAAATGAACGTGATCGGGTCAAGGACTTGCCCACCTCCATTGTTCTAGTTGATGCTTTTTATCGTATAAGTATACTATCGTATTATTTGTAAGCCTCCATATAGGATCCGCCATTTTGTTTACAAAAAATGTGATATCGAATTCAAAATCAGCGACCTCAAATCACCCCAACCACAATTTTGTCGTGATTTTATCAATTTTTGAAAAAATTGTCCGCCATTTTGGATTCGCCATTTTGTTTACAAAAAAGATGAAACCGAATTCGAAATCAGCGATCTCAAAAACCTCCCAAGTCACAATTTTGTTACGATATAATCAATTTTTAAGAAATGGTCCGCCATTTTTAATCCGTCATTTTGATTTTTAAAAAATCGTTTCTAGATTTAGAGTCAGCGACCCCCAAAACATAAAAGCTGATATTTTTTTTAATAAAAAATTACCAGGAAAGAGTTATGACTAACTAGAATAGCATTCTAGACCACTGTGCGGCGTGTTTGTTGTTCGTTTATTTTTATCGTTTTAATCTAGAAAACATCTGCATCAAATTTCAAGGTCTATTATTAATATTTATAACCGGCGTTTCATACAAATCCGCAATGTCTAGAAATCGGTAGAACACCGAAAAGTTTAAGATTCCTAGGACTATTCTGAACAACTTTTTTTAACGTCATTTTTCGAAATTCGCAAAATCAACAGCATTATTTGAACTGCTAATTTTGAATTTGGGGTTACGATTTGAAAGTATTGGCTGACATTTTGTTAAAAATGTTCCTCCTGTATAAACATAAGTTTCAAAATATATCATTTTGAAACTGTTTTTTGACATAACCCAACCAAATTTCGCTCAGACGCTAAGACAAGAGGGCGTGGCAACTCCCATGTAAGCCAAAGTTTAAAAATGCTATACTGTAAGCGTTTTTTTAAGATAATTCAAATAAATTTCACCCGTATACTAACAATAAGTAGTATAACTCGGTATCTTGGTACCTCCCATGTGCTTAAAGTTTTCAAAATGCTATAGTGAAAGTATTTGTTGAGATAATAATGGTTTCTCCTGTACATGCAATTATTTCAAAATGCGGCAGTGTAGGGTGTTTAATTTTTGGCCAGGCCAAAGGTAACACACTCTCTAGTTTTTTTTTTTTTTTTTTTCGTAACCAGATCTTTGGAAGGAGGCAAGCACGGGCGTACTGCTGAAATCTGGCGCTATGTTCCTAATGTCGCAATACTCCCTTGCATTCCAACTCATATTTAAGCAAAAACTTTGAGATATCATGCACAGAAAACAATATAAACCGAATTTCACAAAATATATTTATTATGAGAAGAATTGCCGACACAGGAGATTAACTTATGTATTTTCACAATAAGCAGACGCGACAATGATGGTATGCTTACTGCAATTAAGTCTACACATAATGGAAAATAAATATGACAGTTTTCTGATGCAAACAACAATGAAATCCAATAAAAATCATTAAATCATTCGTTATTACACAACCGTTTCATTCATCATTACTGCGAGACAAGTCTCTATGGTAAAAATTGTTGATGATTGCGAACAATCTGATGGATTGATTGCTGTCAAGTTAATTAGGTTGTTTTTCTTTTTTTTTTTTAATTCATTTATGGTGTTGACAACTTTTGATGTAAGCACTCGAAGTAATAGAAATATAAACAGTTTATTTTTTTTTTTTCTGCGTACGATTTCAAAATAAAGAATGTGTGACCGATATTTTTTATTTTTTAAACCAAATGAAAGAAAAGAGATAAAAAACGTTCACACATATGCCGGCCAACTTAAAAATCAGCAAAGAAACCAGTTGGTTACAAATGCCACCAGACATTCACTAGTGGCTCCATATGATTTTTCACTTTTCATTCATAAAAACGTTGATTCATGTTTTTTGCATAAAATCAATTTAGGTTAAGAGAAAAAGAGTTATCATAATAAAATGATTGCATAACTTGAGTCAGAGATAAGCGATTTGTAAAAAAAACTGCAACATTGTACAGTAAATTACAAAACAAATAAAAATGTAAAGGCTGAGAGGTCTACATATATGTGACCGTCCAAAGGGAAAGGGATCTTATCCTCGCAATGTCAAAAACCGGAATTTTTGCATTTTCTAAAAATACATAGGGGTAAGTGGGGTAAAGTGGGAAGTGGGGTAAAAGGGAAATGCCCCTGTCCGGGCAAACTAGCAAAGTATAGCTGTCATGCGCTTCTGACGTGTACTTGTAATGACCGTAAGCAAATCTTTATGATATCGCGACGCGTGCAGACGCATTTTTGTGCTCTCTGGAATCATGCAAAGTTTTTAAGTGATTTTGAAATTTAATTTTTAAATTTTTAAACATCAAAATATGTACTGTATTTGGAGATAAACCGATTGTAAATACAATAAAATATCGAGCCCTAACCGCAATAGTAGCGTATGCGACAAAAAGCAAATTTTACAGGAGAGTGTTTTTTTAATTTTTTTTCGAACATGCTTGGCGGATTTCTTTAAAACGTTAAATGTAGTCTAAATTAGACCTCATATAAATAATAGACGCGTTTTTAAAT
The DNA here is from genome assembly GCA_951812925.1 of Calliopum simillimum. Taxonomy (NCBI): domain Eukaryota; kingdom Metazoa; phylum Arthropoda; class Insecta; order Diptera; family Lauxaniidae; genus Calliopum; species Calliopum simillimum. The sequence goes on along the minus strand of OX638368.1, from coordinate 99,156,692 downwards.
TGATTTTTTGCATATTTCACTCATTTATGGCGCATGCGACATTATCGCAGTCACTCTTGGCGAAGATTGAAATTAAAATGTGGCGCATACGTTTTATGAAATTACATGGTTTTGCCTTTGAAGAATACATTTATTACATTTATTTAATGCACAGAAAGAAATTTGTAACCATTTGAACGGTTGAAATTGTACCAGCCCACAAAAACGGTCGGATTGACTGTAACATTGTCAATTTACAGTACTATTTAGTAGAGTAGAACGGGGCAATGTCGTGCACTCAACTTTGACATGCTCGTAAAGCCGTACATCTTAAGCGAATGCGACGAGTAAGCATCCGATCGAAAGATAATTTTGTTGGTTACATCCATGTGTAACAACATTTGTGTAGCGAGAAATTGTGTTTGTGTAAGTTAAGAAAAAAAAAAAATGTGCACGACATTACCCCCCTCAAAATTTGTGGGGTAATGTCGTGCATTGTTTTCCGAGTATTGCAAAGGTACCAAAATGTGTGAGAAATGATAGGTAGTGGTTCTATTAGTGGAGATTTAGCATTATCATGTATTAATTCATTATTATACAAGTGTGAAGTACATAATATGTTGTGTAGAGTAGAACGGGGCAATGTCGTGCACTCAACTTTGACATGCTCGTAAAGCCGTACATCTCAAGCGAAAGCAACGAGTAAGCATCCGATCGAAAGATAATTTCATTGGTTACATCCATGTGTAACAACATTAGTGTAGCGAGACATTGTGTCTGTATAAGTGAATGTGCACGACATTACCCCAATGGTCGTTTTAAAGGTCAACTTCGATAACTCGGTGAAGCCCAAAATTTTTTTCGAAAACCAAATACTACTTTCTTTGCCAGGATATTTCGTTTCAGAAAACACTTACCTGGTATATTTTCCCGGAAGGAAAATTATTTTTCTGACCCGATAAAAAAACATTTTTATCGTCCCGAAAGCGTGCGTTTTGAAAAAATGTTACTCTGTAGAGACGAGCTGGTGAAAATTGCTAGTATTATATGCATAAGCTCAGTAGGTCAGCAGGTCCCTACCTTACGAACAGTTTGTAAATCATTCAATTCTTTGGGCTAAAACAGCCAGTGCACGACATTACCCCCTGCACGACATTACCCCGTTCTACTCTATTAAAAACTTACAAAATATCACACACACACATCATTTGAACTTGGTTTTACTCCGATGTAGTCCCACTCCAGGTCTTTTTTTTTGCAAAGCTGTTCATAGAGGTCCAAATACACAGAAATAGTTTTTTTTTTTTTAAATCGGTCAACGCGCTAATCGATTTTCCGAGTCGAATTCAGGTTACCAAATGGTCTTCACATTGTTTCTGCATTAAACAAAACAGTTTGGCAAAAACTAACTAAAACTGGGTGTGCAGTTAGTTTTTTGTTTATTTGTAGATTCGAAAATTATGTTTTTGAAAGTTTAAACTGATTGCGTTAACGAGATATTGCATTTTTAACAATTTCTTTTGAAATTTTTTTGTTAAAAAAAAAATTAACTTTCGCGTTTTTTTATAAAATTAGCAACGGACGAAATTAAAAAAGATAATTTTCAATGTAAATTTTGATGTTGAATCTGAATCTGATTTTAGAATTGATATATCTAAAATGGTTTGAGAGAAATCTTAGCCTAAAGACTAATTTTCCATCCGTTTTGTGAAAAGTTAAAATAACATTTTTTTTTATTTTTTTGAGGTTATATAATAAAAAAAAGAAAATCCTTAGCCATAAAACATTAAAAAACACCTTGAAGCCCTATTATTTTACTTCAAAACCCAGCTTATGGATATATTTTTTCTTCTTCGATTTATTCCAACCTGAAAAGGTGAAAAAAGGAAAAATTCACGTTTTTTGATATTTCAGCTTACGATATTTCGCAGGCAAAAAAAGATATCGATATAATTCAAACTGATTTTCAAATTAAAAGACTGGGCCTTCAAGCTTCATTTTCAATCCTTCGAGCTAACTTTTACAACGAACCCTCTTACAAAATTTCGTCGAATTATCCAAGTTTTCCCGTGAATAATATGTCCGCGGACGAACAAACATCCATCCAAACAGACGGACATGGCTAAAGCGACTTAAAAGCTGATTCTGACGAGGAATATATATTCTTTTCCATACCTGCCACGCCTCCTTCTCTGGTTTTTGAGGTGCTTACGTTCTTTTTGCTGTCAACAAAAAAACATATGTGGCTCTTACGACATAATTGAAAGTGCGATATCTTTGTTAATACAAAAAATTCAGTATTAATATTTGACATATAGCTGTGAATGACATTTTAGAACATATTTGCATCAAAGAAAAAATTTCGAAAAAATGTCGCATACGCTACTGTTGCGGTTAGGGCTCGATATTCTTTGTAGTCTTAATTTTGATTACGCAAAAGGATTCCGTGCAATTCATAGAGTGAAAGACTGACGTTCACATTTTTTTGCAAAATGTGATGTCGGTGTAAAGCGGGAAATTTTATGTGGGGTAAAGTGGGAAATGTTATTTTACGATTGCTCGTCCCCATTTGTCAACGTATTATTGGCCAAGCAAAACAGAAATTTAGTAGAGTTTGGACAGCATGAAAAGCGCCGTTTTAACAACTCCGGAAAAGCTAAACGAGTTGCAAAAAGCAGTTGAGAAACGTTTAGGCAATAAACGGAAGAAAGAAGAAAGCGAATCACAAAAAAATAGAGGGCCAGGAGCAAAAAAAGCACCACCAGCAAAGAAAGCGTCAAAGAAACAAAGAAGTGCTAGCCCTCATGAAAATCGTGATTTTTGCAACATTTGCATGGAACTCATGCCCGAAATCATGACCAGTCACAATACCATCAAATGCAACAAAAAGGATTGTCAAAGTCCATTTCACTTGAAATGCGTTAATCTCACTACAAGCTTCTTTTATTGCAAAAACTGTGACTCGGACTTGGATATTTCATCAGAGAACGAGGAATAAGCTACAATTTCACCTTTTTTTAAACACATTTTTCATCCATTTTTTTTTCCAGCAAAATTATTTTTTTTTTCCATATTTACTCTTATCGGTGTGTTCTCTGAACCTTTTTTGACTTACAATAAAGATATTAACACTTTGTTTCAACATTTGTTTTAGTTTTAATGACTTTTTGAAAGTTTCCCACCTTTCCCCACGATTTTTAATTTTTGCCATTTTGGGCATCCTCGGTCAAAGCGTCTTACTCAACAGAAAATCCATATTTTCGGTTCGTTTCTTCGGTAATAACATAGGTTAATTAATTTCTTTACTATTGGAAGTTGAAACATGGAAAAATAAGAAGTTTTGTTCATTTTATGGAGCTTCGAAAAAAAATTTCCCACTTTAACCCACATTCCCCTATTATTTTAAATAAAAATAATAATCACCGGAAAACTTAGAAAATAGTTTAATGAAAAACTTAAGCTTGCAAATATCGAAGTTCAAACCTTATCAACTTTTTCTCCAATGGGATAGGGATTTCATAAGACCAATTTTAATGATATTTGCGATGTTAAAATCGACCTCCAATCAATTGCAAAATTTCCAGAATATATCGACGACCTTCCACAATTTTTGGATTGCTATTTCCAACTACTTAAATTTTTCAAGTGACTCTTTTGCCTTGTGGATTTCAGTCAAGAGCTTGACCTTTAACTTCGCCATGTAATTTTCGAAGAGCATGTTGTGATTTTATTGAACTAAAAATTTAAATTTTCTATAAAATAATGCAGAAATGTTTAGCATTTTTTTCGTGAGGCCTTAAACGAGGGTTCACATATCTTTAAAATGGACGAAATAATTATGTTGAAGCAAGGCCTAAATTATTCGATAATATTTGATTCTATGTACATAGCGTAAAACTTTAAATTTCATTTGTACTAGTCCAGGAAAATAAGACATTCTCTGCGAAAAAATTCCCAGTGGAAATTTTTCACCGGAATTGTCTTTATTTATGCATGATGCACAAACTGCGAAAAGTCCAATGCAAAGTCGTGTGCGCATAAAAAGTTATTAAGGCTCAAAGGTCGCTAAAATCAGTTTCTTGCAAATATCTCGCTAATGCAAACTTTTACAGAAAAATGTTATTATCCAATTTTGTAGCACAGGAAATTTCCTACAAAAGTACCTTAAAAGTATTTGCGTGCGACTTATAGTTTAGAAGATCACCCAATTTAAAAAAATGTTAACAGTTACGATATGAAATACTACCTATGAGTTGATATAAAAATATCTTACTTTTTAAATTGCAATAACTCTTCAATGAGAAGTCGTACAAGCAAAATTAAAATGCCGTTTGAAAGATAATTTAATTTTCTATATACCGTATAAAATTTTTTTTTCAAACGGCTCATGACCTTAAAAATATTCTTGAATAACCGTTAAGGCTTCGAAATTACTGGTTTTTTAAGGATATCTGCGAATTGGTAAGTACTACGATAAAAAGTAATGGGACCAAATTTGTAGAAAATTACAAGATCTACAAAAAATAAGCGATATGTGTACACTAGGGTGTCTCTTATTTGGGAAAAGTCAAAATTTTATGTCGCGCTCCCCCAGAATCGAAAGACTTTGAGAAAAAATGAGATCCCCTAAACGACAGATTTTTTTAAACGAATTAACCTGTGCCACGAAGACATTCAAATTTAAATGAAAATTAACATACATAGATTTTATATACTTTTGTTTTAACTTGCTGGGGATCGCGTTGCCTGAAATATTTTTCGCCATCAAATGTGTATCTTATTGTTTTTGGGTCGCTGAACACGATACAAGTGTCAAAACTAAATTTTGACAGCTGTCAACGGCTACACGTGTCGACACAAGCTACCGGTTTAACCTTCATTTCTCGGTGTTTTGATTTGAAATCAGCTGTCAAAATTTAATTTTGACACTTGTATCGTGTTCAGCGACCCGAAAAACAATAAGATACACATTTGATGGCGAAAAATATTTCAGGCAACGCGATTCCCAGCAAGTTAAAACAAAAGTATATAAAATCCATGTTAATTTTCATTTAAATTTGAATGTCTTCGTGGCACAGGTTAATTCGTTTAAAAAAACCTGTCGTTTAGGGGATCTCATTTTTTTCTCAAAGTCTTTCGATTCTGGGGGAGCGCGACATAAAATTTTGACTTTTCCCAAATAAGAGACACCCTAGTGTACACATAGAAGTAACCGTTTATAAGATATTCCAAAAAAACCCTTAAAATGCCAAAAAAACCGGTTTCTATTGAATATCTTCTATACGGTTACGTCTATGTGTACACATATCGCTTATTTTTTGTAGATCTTGTAATTCTCTACAAATTTGGTCTACTACTTTTTATCGTAGTACTTACCAACTCGCCGGTATCCTTTAAAAACCAGTAATTTCGAAGCCTTAACGGTTATTCAAGAATATTTTTAAGGTCATGAGCCGTTCGAAAAAAAAACTTTGTACGGTATATAGAAAATTGAATTATCTTTCAAACGGCATTTCAATTTTGTTTGTACAACTTCTCATTGAAGAGGTATTGCAATTCAAAAAGTAAGATATTTTAAAATCAACTCATAGGTAGTATTTCATATCATAACTGTTAACAACTTTTGTGAAAAGACTGAACGTACAACAACTGCGTTCTTCTGCGCGTTTACCGAACTCCAAGGAAGAACAAGTCCCTATTAACTCTGGAGACACATTGAACACTAAATTATATATAAGATTAATTATGTATAATAATGTTATTTAGGATTAAGATTTTTTAAACTTATTGTTAGTCTCCTAAGATGAGAAGATTCAATAAATGAATTCAAGTACAATATTAAAAAAAAAAAAAAAAACTTTTTAAATTGGGTGATCTCCTAAACTAGAAGTCGTACGCAAATACTTTTAACGTACTTTTGTAGGAAATTTCCTGTGCTACAAAATTGGATGCTTACATGTTTCTGTAAAAGTTAGCATTAGCAAGATATTTGCAAAAAACTGATTTAAGCGATGTATTTTCATTGTTGGTAGCTAAGAGTGATTTAAGCGACCTTTGAGCCCGAATTACTTTTTATGCGCACACGACTTTGCAATGGACTTTTCACAGTTAGTGTATCATGCATAAATAAAGACGATTCCGGTGAAAAATTTCCACTGGGAATTTTTTCGCACAGAAGCTCTTTTTTCGTCTTATTTTCCTGGGCTATACTGGAACATTGAACATTTTATATCTAGACTTCTCAAATATTATATTAACTCACCTTTTTTTCTTTTGATTTTATAGTGGCACAGTGCTCAAGGAGTATGGAACTTTCTGGAGCGATATTATTAATAAAGTGCAATCTCAGCAATGATTTCGATTCAGATAACATTAATAAAAAGTTATTGTATTAAATTAATACATATGCCTATATGAGAATGTACAAAATAAAGTTATTATTAAAAATACAAACACGTATACTAAAGTGTTTTGACTAATTTTTGTAATGTAATTAATTTTTGTTTCAGTTTGTAATATTTGTTGTTAAGTATCACTTGATAATGTGGTGTTATTGCAAATACCCACTTAGTAAATTTTAGCATAAAAACACAATCTTATATAAAAATGACTTTCAGAATTTTAATATACGAAACAAAAACAAGCGCTTCGTTCTGATGCTAGTTTTTAACTGATAAGCAAGTTAAGGCTTGAAAGAATTTGTGTTTTGAAATGCGTAATCTAGTAAAGCAAAAATGTATGAAGACCTAGAAATAATTGCGCACTGCAATTTTGTTTGCTTAATGTTTTTAGGACCACTATAGAGGCTTAACACCAAAAAAGTGACCTCTCCACCCTTGCGCTTTAGCCGCCATCTTGAAATATGTTTTATTCAACTCAACTCGTTTCCTGTTGGTCGTATAGAAAAAGTTTTGAACAAAAGTTACGGGCAATAAAATTCTACGTACTTTTGATCTGAGATGCGGTATTCATAAGTTGATATTTCGAGCAGTAGGGGCCGCCAAAGTTACCAAAAACCATTTTTTTTACATTTTGACCCACTGGATGTTTATTTTTCTAAAAGTTGTGACAATTGGTTCTCGAGTAATTAAGTATTATGTGATCAATGTTCAGATAAAAAATATAAACAATAAATTTTTTACACGCATTTTATTTTTAACTTGTCATAACTCGAGAACCAATTGAGATAATCATTTCATTTAAAAACTATTTTGCTTGTTTTTACAAGCGCTAAAAGTATTAAGAAAAATTTTATTGGCAGTGATTTTTGGCAAAACAATTTTACAGTGTTTCTAAAAACATTAAGCAAAACTTTGGCAGCCTCTACTGCGCGAAATATCAACTTATGGGTACTGCATCCGAGATCAAACATACGTAGAATTTTATTGCCCGTAATTTTTGTTTACAATTTTTTTCTGTCCAACCAACAGGAAACGAGATAAATTGAATCAAACATATTTCAAGATGGTGGCTAAACCGCAAGGGTGAGGAGATCACCTTTTTGGCGTTAAGCCTCTATAGTGGTTCTAAAAACACTAAGCAAAAAAAATTGCAGTGCGCAATTTTTTCTAGGTCTTCATACATTTTTGACAACTTTACTGTACTAATCTAATTAGTCCAGTCAGTAGAGAAATTTTTCCTTAAAAATTTGAATATGAATGTTTGATAGGGTCTAAATTAACCGACGCAGAAGTTAGAAAGACTCGATCCGAGAAAAACCAATGGAGCGCTTTTGATTCCCCTGAAGGTACATTTTGTCTAAGAAAACTGTATTTTGCATATTACTTTTTTTATCATTACAAAATGAATACCCAAGGTTGCTTCAAAACTAAATTTTGCCGTTAAAAAATTACAACATATGTTTTTTTTTTTTTTGTATTATACCTAAAAGTACAATAAAGTACCCTTTTTACGCTATTTTTGAAGTTATGTGCCAATGTAAACTTTTGCCATAAAACTTGATATGGTAGTTAAAAGTACTAGTCTTTGTCTCTAAGGCTTTAATTAATATCCATGTCCTTTTTTTGTGCTGAAAACTCCTAAACTGAAATAGCGAAAACCATATTTTGCGATTTTTCAACTTTTTTGTGATAGGTATATGACCTGAAAATTTTCTTAGTCATATTTTTTAATTTTAAATTTCGAGATTAGTGCAGACAAACTACATAGGTAAAAGTATGACATGGCTCATATTGTTAGTAATTGAATTTTGTTAGTAAACCAACACTTACGGCTTATGCAATTTTTGAAAAAAAGTAGAAATAATTCAAAACAAAAATAGTCAATTTCAATGAATTTGTCAAGGCTGAATCCTAATCTAACATCAGAATTGTTATATCTTGTATGATTTCCGATATGTTCTTACACGAATGTTCAAAAATGATCAAATGTTTGAGATTGTATAGAAGACGCATAAAATTGTTTTGCTCTTATCTATTAAATGCATGCTACTCTTCGTCAATAAAATGAGCTACAGACTGATCTTGTGTGATTTTTCTTTAAAAAGTAATGTATGTATTCTCCTTTAACTCCTAGGAGGAGCATAGGGCCAATATGAAACATTTCCATTCGTTGCGATCCCTTGCGATGACTTTGATCTCTTGCCACGACTTTCTCGATTCTTGGATTTCCTTTTCCAACGACCTTTTCTAGTTGGTTTTGGGTCTACCACGTGCTCTACTGCCTTGTGAATTCCACACGAGAGCTTGGCGACAAACTTCGCTGTATGGTTTCCGGAGAGTGCGACCCCCTATAGCCCTCTGATTGCATTTTTGATGTAGCTCGGCATTTGATATAGTGCGAGGCCACCAAATTTTGAGTATACGCCTTAAGCATTTGTTGACGTATACTTGCAACATGTACGTTAGTTGTTCAGTAACAAGCCATGTTTCGCACCCATATAACAAAACCGATTTCACATTCGAATCAAAAATGCGCACTTTCGTTTTGGTGGATATAACGGAAGAAGACCATATTTTGTTCAGTTGAGCAAACGCGCCTTTTGCTTTTGCTATTCTTGAGTTGATATCTTTTGCTCCACCATCCATGAAGATAATGCTGCCTAAATACATGAAGCTATCGACGTTTTCGATGTCATCACTGCCAGCTCTAAACGTGATGTCACCCCTGTTTGCGTTTAACTTCATGCTTTTAGTCTTGGATACGTTGAGTTTTAGGCCAGCCTTTTGTGATTCCAAGACAAGGTCTCCAATTTTGCTTTGCATATCTGAATGTTTGGACGATAAGAGGCAGATGTCGTCAGCGTAGTCGAGATCTTCCAGATGTTCGGTAAAGTTCCATTGTGAATTTGTGGTGGATGTCGGTGACAACAACCCGTTGTGTAACACACTGCATTTAAAGCCTTCATATTGTGCACGTACTAAGTTTATGGCCTTTGCGGCAATACCTTTTCGTTGCAGTAAAACCTAGATGCTTTCTCGGGAGACACTGTCGAAGGCAGAGCTATAGTCTTCGAAGACAAGTCGAAGTGCAGCACGCCACTCGTATGATTGTTCGACAATTATTCTGAGGGTGTTGATTTGATCCACGCATGATCGGTTTCGCCAGAATTCTGCTTGCTGCTTTCGAATGGCCGAATCAAGTTTTTCGTTTACCCTGTTCAGAAGCACTTTCGTCAATACTTTTGATGGTACTGAGAGCAAGGTAATGCCTCTATAGTTTCGGCAATCGCTTAGGTCACCTTTTTTCGGTAGTTTGATTAACATGCCATGTAGCCAATCTTCTGGCAAACGCTATTCGCTCCAGATTTTGGTGAGCAGAGGATGGAGAATTTTAGCTGATGTTATGGGGCATGCCTTAAGCAGTTCAGCTGTTAGTTGATCTATACCGGCGGCCTTGTTGATTTTCATGCTTTGGATAGCTTTCACTATTTCATCGATTGTAGGCGGCGGTGTTTGTATTCGACTACTACTGCGAGTCATTGCGGCAGTTGTAGTTGGTGATTCTGGTTGTGGGGATGTGGTAGACATGGGATTTAGTATATAACAAAAATTCTCTTTCCATCGCTTTAGTTGTTCGTTCGCGGATGTTAAGAGATTTCCATTTTTGTCTTTGATAGGGCGGCTTTGTTGGAGTTTTCTGCCAAATAATCTGCGGGTGATATCGTAAAGCTGCCTGAGATTTTGAGCATTTGCAGCGCTTTCGGCTACGCTCGCGAGGTCGTTATACATTCTTCTTTTGTCTCGTCTGCACGATCGCCTGACTTCTTTACTGAGAGAGTTAAAGACCTTTTCGGCGACGTTCTTTTGCGCTCTAGTTTTAGCGTCGTCTCTCAGTTTTTTTGCGCTTCTTCTTTTTTCAACAAGACCCCACGTTTCATCGCTCATCCAGTGCTTCTTGTTCGAGGGTCGAAACCCAAGTATTTTTTCACTGGAGTTTAAGAACGCCGTCTTAACTGCCCTCCATGATGTTTCAATACTTCCACCACAATCGACGGAGCTGTATTAAGTTCTTTCTATGAAAAATCTGCATATCTCGTCGTTCTTAAGCTTAAGCACGTCGAATTTTTTTGCTACAGATTATTCGCTTGGACGTTTATTAGCGACAAGTTTTAGTCGAATGACCGCGACGAGAAGATGGTGGTCGGAGCCAATATCAGCGGCTCTCTTTACTCGTACGTCCAGAAGACTCCCTCTCCATTTTCTGCTAATGCAGAAGTGGTCGATTTGATTTTCAGTAATAAAAAGTAATGACCACTTTAAAATGATATATGAAAGTTAAACATCGTATGGGATTCTCAAATGATTTTTCTCTCCATTTTCAAATAATCATAACTTTTTGAAAAAAAATCATTCAAGACCGATTTGTAGCTAATTTTGAAGATGAGAAGCAGTAATAAATGATGCATTTAACAAAAAAGAGAAAAACAGTTTCGTGCGTCTTCTATATACATTTTTGAACGCCAGGGGTGGGATATCTCGAAAACCATACACGATATTGTGATTCTAATACGAGATTCAGCGTTGACAATTACATCGAAAATAACTATTCGTTTGAACTAGAGCTGTCTGTTTCTGTACGAACTTCGTACTTTAAAGGTACGAAATCACGTACCTCCAATTCACGTGAATTTGAGGTTCGCACAGGTACGTGAATTTGGTAAAGTTCGTACCTTTGATACGAACTTCGTACCTCGTACTTTTCGTACCTCGTACTTCGTACTTTTCGTACCCCATTTGAGATAGTACGGATATGCCACGCCCACTATTTAACGATTGATCGAAAAAAAAATTGAACACGTTATATCTCAAAAACTATGGACGCTATTTCCAAGAAATTTGGTAGGTAGGTGCTCCACATAATTAACATCCGCTGACCAAAAAGTGGGCGCCACGCCTACTTTTTAACGCTTCAAAGAATCGGCACTTTAAAGCACTTTATCTCCTGAAATATACGAGCTATTTCGATGAAATTTGATAGGTAGGTGCTCCACATAATTATCATCATATGGACCACAAAAAAATAAAAGTACCCTGAGCGAAAGATCAGACCACCTGAACTTTATGTTTTCGGGGTCGCTGAATCCGAATATGGTGCCAGAATAGCGAAGTTGGTTCGCGGTTTTTCAGAAATCAACAATTATGCTGAGAAATTTGAGATTTTTTTCAGCATTATTTCTGATTTGTGAAAAAACTCGAATCAACTCCGCTATTCTGACACCATATTCGGACTCAGCGACCCCGAAAACATAAAGTTCAGGTGGTCTGATCGTTCGCGCAGGGAATTTTTGTTTGTACTCCTGTGCACAGGCCAAAAAAAAAAAAGAAAAGTACCCTGCGCGAAATATCAGACCACCGGATTTTTATGTTTTTGGGGTCGCTGAACCCGAGTATAGTGTCAGATTAGCGAAGTTGGTTCGCGTTTTTTCAGAAACCAGGAAAAATCTCTAATTTTCAGCATTTTTGTTGATTTCTGAAAAAACGCGAACCAACTTCGCTATTCTGGCACCATATTCGGATTCTGCGACCCCGAGAACATAAAGTTCATGTGGTTTAATCTTTCGCGCATGGTACTTTTTTTTTTTGTGGGCCTGTGTTTTCTTTCTAACTAAAGTTTATTTAGCTGAGAATTCCAAATGTATTTTTAGGGTTGCTTCATACTTTTCACAAAATTTTCCAACTAATATACATACATAATTGTAATTTTTAATTTCATCGAAATAGCTATTTAAGGAGTAATAGCGTTTTAAATTGTCCATGCTAATTATGTGTTGCAGCTACCTATCAAATTTCATCGAAATAGCTTTAATATTTTGGGAGATATAGCGTTTTAAAGTGCCAATTCTTCAAATCGTTAAAAAGTAGGCGTGGCATTGTCCGATCACGCCCACTTTTTGGTCAGCGGATGGTAATTATGTAGTGCACCTACCTATCAAATTTCATCGAAATAGCTCTTATATTTTGGGAGATATAGCGTTTTAAATTGCCGATTCTTTGAATCGTTAAAAAGTAGGCGTGGCATTGTCCGATCGCGCCCACTTTTTGGTCAGCGGATGATAATTATGTGGTGCACCTACCTATCGAATTTCATCGAAATAGCTCTTATATTTTGGGAGATATAGCGTTTTAAATTGCCGATTTTTTGAATCGTTAAAAAGTAGGCGTGGCATTGTCCGATCACGCCCACTTTTTGGTGAGCGGATGCTAATTATGTGGAGCACCTACCTACCAAATTTCATGAAAATGGCGTCCATAGATTTCGAGATATAACGTGTTGAATTTTTTTTCGATCAATCGTTAAATAGTGGGCGTGGCATATCCGTACTATCTCAAATAAGGTGCGAAAAGTACGAAGTACGAGGTACGAAAAGTACGAGGTACGAGGTACGAAGTTCGTATCAAAGGTACGAACTTTACCAAATTCACGTACCTGTGCGAACCTCAAATTCACGTGTTTTGGGGGTACGTGATTTCGTACCCCTGTTCGTGAATTCACGTACTCACGTGTAGTACGAATTCACGTGATTCGACAGCTCTTGTTTGAACTGTTTCTTCTTTTTCAGAAATCGTTTTTCAAACTGTTTTCAAAAACTGCATAAATCTAAAGTGCTGGTTTTTTATACCCTACATCTAGGGTTTATTCACTTTGTCCTTCCGTTTGTAATGCAGAAAAGGAGGAGTGGCAGGTATGAAAAAGTATAAATATTCTTAATCAGCGTCATTTCCTATGTCCGTCTGTCTGGCTGGCTGGCTGACTGTGTGTGGAAATACATTTTTTCGGAAAACTGAGCAAGATAATTCAATTAAATTTAGTACACTGACTTCGTAGTTAAAGGAAGCTCAAAGGATTAAGAACAAGCTAAATCAGTCAACGGACACGCCTACCGCCCACACAAAAATTATATTCAAAATCCAACTTGAAGAGTATTTTTCACGAGAATGCAACCAAAATACACACAAATACAAGGAATTTGAAATCGGACAAGAGGGCGTGGCACCTTCCATATAAAAAAAAGTTTCAAAATGCTATACTGAAAGACTTTTTTGAGATAATCTAATTTGACCCAAACACTAAGGGCTATAAATGTAAGGTCTGAGCAATAATTGGGCGAACTTGGACAAGAGGGCGTGACACCTTTTCGAAATATTGCAGTGTAGGGTATTTAATGTTTGGCCAGGCCAAAAGTTACACCCTTACTAGTTCTTCTTCATTCAATTACTTCCGTAATGAGCTATATCGGATAAAAATCGGTGCTTGTGCAGAAATCGCGCTAGATGGATTTTTGATTTTTATACCTTACACCCAGGGTATATTCACTTTGTCCTTCCGTTTGTAACGCAGGGAAGGAGGCGTGGCAGATGTAGAAAAGTATATATATTATTGATCAGCGTCACCTCCTGAGTCGATATAGCCATGTCCGTCTGTCTGGCTGGCTGGGTGGCTGGGTGTGTGTGGAAATACATTTTTTGGGAAAACTGAGCAACATAATTCAATGATTGAAAATGAGCGAAATCGGTCAACGGACACGCCTACCGCCCATACAAAAAATATATTCAAAATGCAATAATAACTGTATTATTCGCAATAACACAAGCAAAATACACATAAATACTAGGGAAAGTGAATATAAGCTCTGAGCAAAAACCAGGCGAATTCGGACTAGAGGGCGTGGCACCTCCCATATAAGCAAAAGTTTTAAAATGTTATACGGAAAGCTTTTTTTGAGATAACCCAACCAAATTACACTCAAACACTCGGATCTATAAATGCATGCTATACGCAAGATCTAGGTAAACTCGGAAAAGAGGGCGTGGCACCTCCCATATAAGCAAATGTGTCAAAATTATATAATGAAAGTGTTTTTTGAGATAATCCAACTCTGAGTTTAAAGTAAGCGAAGTAGGATTAGAAGGCGTGGCACCTCCCATACAAGCGAAAGTTCAAAATGCTATACTGAAAGATTTTTTAAAGAAAACCGAACCGAATTTTACTCAGAACAGTAAATGCAAGCTCTACGAAAAATCAAGGTAAGCTCGGAGGTGAGGGCGTGGCACTTCCCATATAAGCAATTTGTTCTTATACTCTTCTAATAATATACTTGAAATGCAGTGTAGGGTATTTAGTTTTTGGCCAGGCCAAAGATACCACCCTTACTAGTTTTTATAGAAATCGGTCAACTTGACTACTCATTTGTAGAACCGGCATTGATGGTTTTCATTGAAATACTTAAGTTGGATTAGAATAGTGATGAAATTTTTACTAAGTTAATTTGATTAAACATATTCGCACATACTCACGTAAATTTTAAATAAGTCAAAAGTTCAGTGCCGAACGTTCTAATTTTATTTTTTTGCTGTATGATAAGGATCTTTCAAGCTATAAATTTAAATCATCATATACCAAATCAATGTTTCGAGTATCTCTATTTGTGGACAATGTATGTACTCATAAGTATGTATATTAAAGTGGGTTGGCAAAAAAATAGTCTTTTCACAAATTATTTTGACTCTGTTAAAAACTTTAATAAGATCATAATATTTTTTGGACCGAAAACACAATATTTGCTTGGAACACTTTTATGTTTAGCTACATAACGCAAAGAAATTCATTAAAAGATGTAGAATATAAAATATTTTTAAGATCTACATCAAAATTTTTTGGAAACTTGCTCTTTGCTTCAGGACATTGATTTGAGAAATAGTCAAAAATTAAAAACATGTCACCCATATCAAATAGAGACTTAAAGTACGCTACGTTTTGCAAACGTAGAACACGAAAGTAAACTACGACTGTGAAATTTGTACGACAAAACATTTCGCTTGACATTAGTGATGAGCAAACCAAGACTAAGGCAATAGCAGTCTTGGTCTTGTTCTTGCACATTGAGTCTTGGTCTTGGTTTTGATATTGAGTCTTGGTCTTGATCTTGCTCATTAAGTCTTGGTCTTGAAAAAATTTCTAGAGAAATTGAGAATTCAAAGTTTCAAAACCATATTTTTTCCAAAGCAGTTGGGTTTTTAAGATGCCTGTAGTCTACGATCTACGTTAAATAAAACTCTTTCAGCTTCTTCATACGTGCTTTATTCTTAAGCTTCACTTACTAACTTACTTACTCGTATATTTCATATATCTTACATACTTAATTTAGTACATCGATGAAGCAGTTATTTCTCTTAACGGGATTTGTTTTCTTATTATAATATATACAGGGGTGATCGCATATCGATCGCCACATCACTCCCCTCTCAAAAGAAAAAAAAAAAAAATAAATATACATAAAAATAAAATTCAAATATGTACATCTATGTATATAACTTCAACTTGTACGAGAAAATGTAGAAAATTATACAGTTTCTCTTTTTTTATGTTTTAAATTCATGATAAAATGGTACTACAATTGTAAATATAATTATAAAAATAACTTCAAAATTTTACTTATGATTATATATGATTAGCCAAAAGGAAAATGTAAATAGTTAACTATGAAATTTATGTTTATAAATGAAAAGATATTTGCTTTGTTTTGGATCGTGTAACAACTTGATCTTGAGTATTAAAAGCGGGCTTAAGTCTATCAATACTTATAGTTTCACGGCTTCCAGCTTTATCAATAACGAAATGTTTATCTGACCTTGCAATAACCTCAAACGGACCTATGTAAGGAGATCTTAAACTACCTTTTTTAATTTCTTCCCTTAAGAAAACATATTTACATTCTTGTAAAGCCTTTGGTACAAAAATGTATTTTTGAGTACGCTTCCGTGTGGGATTTGGTCGAACTTGAGCTATTGCTTCGCGTATGTCTCGAGCTAAAGACGAGTTTAGAATAGGATTTTCATTCTTATCCCGCGCTATTAGTTCTCCTGGCAATCGTAAGGATTGACCATATAACAAATTAGCCGGGGTAACGCCTAAGTCATCAATAATTGTAGAACGGATTCCAAGGAGTGTCCATGGCAAATTATAAAACCAATTGTCTTTATTGTCATGTGAGCGTAAAGACTCCTTTAGCTGTCTGTGAAAACGTTCGACTAACCCATTTGACTGAGGATGGTATGTGGTTGTTCTGATTCTCTTACACCCAAGAATGTTTAAAATTTCTTTAAAAATAGACGATTCAAATTGGGTACCCTGATCTGTAGTAATTGTTTCAGGTACACCAAAACGTGAGACCCAGTTATGTAAAAAGGTAGAAACAACAGTAGAAGTAGTGATATTTCTTATTGGATACGCTTCGGGCCAAGAAGTGAACCGGTCTTTTATGGTTAAAATATAAGTGTATCCATTGGATGGCGGAAGAGGACCGACTAAATCCATATGGATATGAGAGAATCTACCCTCAGGAATCGTGAACTTTCCATGTTTAGACTTAGTGTGGCGTACTATTTTTGATTTTTGACACGCTATACAACATTGTGCCCACTTGTTAATGTCTTTATTCATCGTAGGCCAGAAATATTTCGATGTTATGATTTTACGTGTTGCCCTTATACTTGGGTGAGATAAACCATGGTGGTTATCGAAAATTGTTCTTCGAAAAATATTCGGAATGTATGGGCGATTCACTTCTGTAGTAATCTCACACCAGATGTGAACATCGTCAATTGGAATAAATATTTGTCTTAAAGTGGTAGATGAGTTTTCGTCAGCAATTAATGATTGCAACTCAACATCATTTGACTGCTCTTGAGCGATGTTTTTCGTGTTAATCAAGTGAAAACTCACTACATCAACATGACATCGAGAAAGAGTGTCCGCAACGACATTATATAGGCCTTTTACATAACGTATGTCATTAGTAAATTCCGCAATATATTCGAGGTGGCGCGTCTGTCTAGGAGTTCTTTCTGTTTTGGAACAAATTGCATTTGAAAGAGGCTTGTGGTCTGTAAACACGGTGAACTGTGTACCTTCCACAAAGTAGCGGAAATGCTTTATAGCTTGAAAAATTGCAAGCAATTCTCTGTCAAATGTAGAATACTTTTGTTCTGGCGGGCTTAATCGCTTTGAAAAGAAACCGAGGGGTTCCCATTTATTTGAGTTGAATTGCTGAAGAACTGCACCTAACGCATCGTTTGATGCGTCCACCATAATACTGATTTTAGCATCAGGATTAGGGTGGACAAGCAAAGTTTGTTTCGCTAAATCATTTTTAAGAGAGTTGAATGCAAGTTCGCATTCATCAGGCCAATTAAATTTTGGTTTTGTTCCTTCCTTATGTCGTAGAGTTTTTAAAAGTTGATATAACGAATGTGCTTTTTCAGCAATTCTGGGTATGAAACGATTATAGAAATTTGCCATTCCCAGAAATCGTTGTACTTGTTTTAACGAAGTAGGCGTAGGAAATGCGTTAATTGCTTGAACTCTAGACAATGATGGCGTAAGTCCATCTTTTGAAATTGTATAGCCAAGAAAATCAAGTTCAAAGACACCTAGCATACACTTAGCAGCATTAATAGTAAGGCCATGAGACTGTAGTCTATCGAATATAATTCGCAAATGATCTGTGTGTTCTTCGATTGATTTACTTGCAATAAGTATATCATCGATATAAACAAAAGCAAAAGCTAAGTCACCTAAAATTTGATTTATAAATCTTTGAAAGGTTTGTGCTCCATTTCTAACTCCAAATGGCATTCGAAGAAACTCATAAGTGCCAAATGGAGTTATAACTGCTGTCTTATAGACATCTTCAGGTGCGACTGGAATCTGATAATAAGCACGGAACATATCAATTTTTGAAAATATATTGCAGCCGTATAGGTGCGCAGTACAGTCTTGAAGATTAGGGATAGAATATCTATCATGCACAGTAACTGCATTCAAACCACGATAATCTCCACATGGTCGCCAATCCATAGAGTCTTTCTTTGGAGTCATGTGGAGTGGAGAGGCTACTGGAGAAGATGAGTGTCGTATTATGCCGAGTTTTAGCATCTGCTGAAATTCTTTTTTGGCGAGAGCCAGCTTTTGAGGATTCAATTTCCTGACACGTGACGATGGAAGAGGACCATTGGTTTCTATTCTATGTTCTATAGTATGTTTCACGGGTAACGTGAAATCTGGAGGGGCCTTTAGTAAAGGAAATTCGTCTAAAATTTTTCCAAATTCACCTTGAATTGAAAATAATGTTGGTGAGCAGTAAGAAGATATTTTTGATACACAACATATTTTGAGTGTCGTAAGATTGTCTACAAGTTTTTTTGTTCGCAAATCAACAGATAAATTGAATTTATACAAAAAATCAGCACCAATAATTGGGTGATCAATTGAAGCTACAACAAAAGTAAAATCGAAATCTCGACGTAGGTTGAAATCTACAGTAATTCTTTTCATTCCATAAGTTGATATTTTACCTCCATTAGCCGAAAGTAAAGTAAAATCAATTGGATCGCGTAAATTGGGGTAAAGTTTTCGAGGCAAAATCGAAATTTCTGCACCCGTATCGATCAGAAAATGTTTTTTTGTTGTTTTATCGAAAACAAATAAGCGGCGAGAACAATTTGTAGCACTCGGTGCCGCCGCCGAGTTTGTGCTATTTAGTTTTTTTGGTTACTATTCGTTTGCGATTTAGAAAAATTACACGGCGAAATGCATTTTTGAGCTGCATCCCCGTATTTAGTGTGATACCAACATTTAGGATTAGTCTTGCTGCTATTTCTATAGTACTTTCGATTTCTAGATGCGGATCGTTCGCGTGAACGTTCACGAGATCTGTAAAAACCATCACGTTTTTTATCGTGATCTATTTCCAGCCGCTCAATGCGTTGTAGTAAAGCAATGTAATTATCATCGTTATTTGTGTTTGAACTGGGTTTCGCAACGCTCGAAATTTGAAGTTTACCAGTGGAGTCATGAATTCGATCAGCAAGTTTAAAAAGTTCTTCTTGTGTTTGTGAACTTTCCACGGCCATTATACAAGTTCGAATCGAGGATGGCAGTTTATTAAGCCATAACTTATTTAGAAGTGAAGGATTTACCAAATTATTACCATTCGCGAGGGATTCCATTGCTCTATACAGTTCGGACGGACTTTGGTCACCCAGCTCTATGCGATTCAATAGTGCGTCTAGTCTTTTTTCTTCACTATCGCGATTACGTTCGAGAAGCGCTCTTTTAAGAGATTCATATTTATCCGAAGTCGGAGGATTTAACAAAACATCGGCTACTGATTCCATCGCTTGGTTGCTAAGCGATGCGACCAAATAATTGTACTTGGTATTTGAAGCAGATATACCTTTTAGTTGAAATTGCGTTTCGATTTGAAGGAACCATAAATCAGGTCGATTGTTCCAAAAAGGGGGTAATTTTATTGTCAATAAAGAAGTATGTAAGCTTAACGCGTTTTCTACTTGTGCATCGCCACCAGATGCATTTGCTCCTGGCGACGATGCCGTGGTAGAATTCTCTGAATTTTCCATTTCTACTTTACCTATTTTCATGCGAAACCCGAAGTTACAGAGTAGCAGTTAATTTTTTCTTATTAATATTTTCTAAAAATTATGAAATTTAGTAAATACAAATACAT
This sequence comes from Calliopum simillimum, assembly GCA_951812925.1. Taxonomy (NCBI): domain Eukaryota; kingdom Metazoa; phylum Arthropoda; class Insecta; order Diptera; family Lauxaniidae; genus Calliopum; species Calliopum simillimum. Next base: position 99,136,726 of record OX638368.1, on the reverse strand, counting down.
GTGGTAAATAATATAATAAATATAATACACAAAATGTCCCAAAATGTTATATAAAAAATTATAATACATATATAAATTGTCTGCAATCCGAGTCTATCTCCAATTATGTGAACTGCTGTCATCTGCTGTTTACTGACTGCTCTTAACTTAATTGTAGTCTATTATTAACTGACTGCTGTTAACTTACTGTTGTTAACTTACTGCTGTTAACTGACTGCTGTTATTTGACTGCTAGTGACTGACTGCTAAGCAAGTAGCATGATATTTTTGATGTAATTAAATGTTGTGGTGTAGCACATCGCATGTTATTTTAAATTGCGAAGCTCGTCGAAGAAATATGAAACATTAACATGCTGCGTTGATTTATTCGAAATTCTCTTTTATGCTCTCAAAAACGTTTCGAAGATTGCAATTTTTGCATGACTGTACTTTCCATCAAATAGTTGTAAATTTACATTAAAGTCTGTTATGCAGATTGCAACTAACTGTATGTTGCTCACTCCTTTTTTTTATGATGTTTATTTCAAGTATTTTACCGCATTGGTTTTTGTTTTTTATATATAGAAAAAAAAATTTTATTATATTCTATATATATTATTAAATTGTTTTTTTTTTTTTACGAATTTTCTTTAACGACGATTTATGATTTCTTTTGTAGTAGTGTTTAATATGTTATAATTTAACATTTTGTTTTTCTATTTTTTCACAGTTTTTGCTTAGTATGTTATTATTTAAAATTTTGTTTTTTTATTTTATTTCTTTCTAATTTCCACAGTTTATTATTTTTTTTTTTTGTATTTGACTTCAGATAACTTGTTTTAAAGTTTGCAAATTTTAGTTTATTCGAGTTAGTTTTAATTTTTCCCTCGTCGGGGTCACCAATTGTAGTCTACGATCTACGTTAAATAAAACACTTTCAGCTTCTTCATACGTGCTTTATTCTTAAGCTTCACTTACTAACTAACTTACTCGTATATTTCATATATCTTACATACTTAATTTAGTACATCGATGAAGCAGTTATTTCTCTTAACGGGATTTGTTTTCTTATTATAATATATACAGGGGTGATCGCATATCGATCGCCACAATGCCAAAATTCAAATTGAGAGATGATTTTATCTTCGAAACGGGCGTGAAACGCCTTTTAACTATACATTACCAAGACTGAAAAGCAGTCTTGGTCTTGACGATTATCGTGAGCAAGACCAAGACCATAGCAGTCTTGGTCTTGGTCTTGCAATATTACCATGACCAAGAACAGGATGCAAAACCAAGATTAATTTTGCTCATCACTACTTGACATTCAGCACGGTTTTCTGGAAAGCGAATATTATGTACAAAAAATGAAGAGAAAATCTGCAAATAAGGTATCATTTGTACTAGTTTAGTGGTCTAAAAAATGTAAAACCAGAAATAGCAGTAACTTATCTCCGCGAAATATCGCAAAAATACATATCCCATATAAAATAAAAAAAAATTAAAAACAGAAACTCAACAAATAAATATAAAAGTATTTATTTTAAATGTATTTCGCAATGCTGAATTCGAATGGAATTGCTGTATGTCATATGGTTTTTGAGATATTTTATCCTAAGCAAGCAAAAAAAAACCCTTTATGCTAGATAATTTTTTTTTTTATTTTATATGGGATTTGTATTTTTGCGATATTTCGCGGAGATAAGTTACTACGATTTCGGGTTTTACATTTTTTAGACCACTAAACTAGTACAAATGAAACCTCATTTATAGATTTTCTCTACATTTTTTGTCCATAATATTCGCCTTCCAGAACACCGTGTGAGTACTGAAAGTATGCTAGTATTTTGTAATTATATAAAAACGTGTCATATTTGAAGGTTCTGTTTTAAATGGGTAATACGTTTGAAATATGAAATTTGTCACTATTTCTTAAATCAATTTCCTGAAACAGAGAGCAACTTTCCAGAAACTTTTGATGCAGAACTTAAAAATATTTATTGTAATTTTTTTTTTTTTTTTTTTGCGTTATTAATATGTAGCCAAACAATGCAAATATTGTGTTTTTGGCCCCAAAAAAATCTTTGTATCTTTTGTATGGTGGTCAATCCACTTTAATGTACATATGACGCTCAGGACTAATTCAGTACTGCCATATGACGTATAGACGTGTTTCCATGGAAGTTTTTCAATTCTGCGTTTCGTCTAGTTGGATATGATACTTATACACAAACAATTTTAGATTTGACGTAATTTTACAGCAAAACAAAAAGTAAATAATTAGTTTTTTGAATAAAAATAAAGCTCTCATTATAGGAACCTTTTGAGTATAAATAGTCTATCACTTTTTTTGTAAGTGTCAAAACGAAGCAACTGTATTGGAGAAATAATGAAATTGATCAAATGCAAAAGCTCTTAATGTTATAAATAATTATATCAATGCCAATCAAGGCGGAATGGGTTAGCAATGGTAACTCGCGTTACAAATATAAAAGTTTTTAAGAGTTTAATGAAGCTTTCGATCCTTTGGATTTACTAAAAAATTTTAGTTCTTAATGAACATAATATTTAGTTCCTGTTATAGTTTAGTTGAAATTTTCAGTGACAACTTAATATTTCATTAGCAAAATAGTAAATTGTGCTGGTAACTCGCGTTACCATTTTTGGACAACATGTTCAGAGAGTAAATTTTTTTCGGAGGTTTCTGCGAAATTTGTGGGTAGATTTCCTTACTATAGACATAAATGAAGGCAGCAGGATATCAGTAAGTATTTCTTAGTTAGAAACAACAATATTAAATCGCATTTTTTTAAATAATCCAATAATTATATGGTAACTCGCGTTACAAAAAATTGGTAACTCGCTTTGCTATCGATTTTTAGACCAATACTAGGGGCTTTTTCTAGTAAATATATTATGTAAATATTTCGACTAAAAAATTTTAGTATAAATATTTGTTTGGACATACATTTGCTTGATATACAATTTTTATACCTTTTCATCACATGGGCCAGTAGGGCAGAGGATATGTTTTTATCCATCCTACGGACGAACCACGGTTCGAATCTTCACAGTTCTAATATTGGTTAATTTTTTTTTTTTTTTGTTGATTGCTCTTTACAGTATGGTAAATATCACTTCAATTTAAAAAAAAAAAATAAAAAATACTAGACTGCAAGTAGGGATTGCAATCCGGAAGACCGGATCCGGCATCATTTAACATCTACCGAATCCGGCATCATTTCACCGGATCCGGCATACTAAAAACAAAAATAAAGTAACAATTTTATAAGCTAAAAGTATGTATTGATAAAGTTTTGATTGATATGGCATCTGACACAAAATTTATGGACCTAGAATTGTGTAAAATAAAAGACTTGATTGACAGTTTTCAGCTATTTTAGCTGTCTATAGAGACACTATACATTAAACAAGTTTCTGTTAATTGCTGAAAGAACACTATTAAAATTAATTTTTGAGGAGCTCCGTAGTCAAGACACAATCTTAAGTGCTGAATTATCTGAGGCACTGTGTGAGAGTAGGGGAACTGATGCTCTTGTGGTATAGTTTTTCAATGTGGTATGGTCGCATATCTCCGATTTGGGAAAGAACCTGCAAACGTCACTGCTTTTATCCTGTCAGAAAACATGAAAAACCAGGGATGTGTTGCTGTCATGCACCAAACAAAATTTTTCCGATGTCAGTTTAAAGAAACGTAAGTTGCGTGTGGCTGATTTTTTTTTTCCGGAATTTTTGCAAAAAAATTTTGTTAAGAAAAAGTTGCTTTTTGGTGAAGCTCAATTTATATTCAATTAAGGTAAGTGCTCAGTATTGCGAAGTAAGTGTTTAACTATGTAAATTCCCAAAGTTTCCAATTTAATTTTTACAATTTTGTAATTTCTAAAAATTGGCCAGTGTGGTAGAGACGGGAATCGCTAATGTGGTATATGAAAATTTCTTTATATTCTTAACATTATTTGATGGCTATTTATTTTTTAATAAGAACTATGAGTTTGAGAACCAATGTAAATGTTATTATGATCTTACTTCTTACCTTTCAAACTTTATATTTGGTTGTGTGGTTAAGTATACCACATTACCCAACTTATATTGGTGTACAACTTAAAAACCGGAATTTTTTAGCGAAATTTGATGCTTTATTGAGGAAAAATGTTACAATATGTTTTATTCAAAGTATTGTCCATTGGAAGCTACAACATTTCCCCATCTTTCAGGTAATTTATGAATTCCATTCCAAAAAAATTGCGCCGGCTTGGCGGCCAAAAATGAATCGAGCCAATTTTCGATGTCTTGAACTTAAGTGAACCGTATTCCTGATAGGGCATTCTGCATCGATCGAAACAAATGGTAGTCAGATGGTGCAAGGTCTGGGCTATAAAGCGGGTGAGGCAAAATTTCCCATCCGTTGTTTTTCAGATAATTTTTGACTGGGGCAGCAATATGTGGCCGAGCGTTATCGTGGTGGAAAATGATTGACTCGTGTCCGGTCGCATACGTTGGCCGCTCTGCCTGGATTTTCTGCTTCAATCGGATCAATTGTTGACGATAGAGTTGAGCATTAAGGGTTTGGCCACCTGGCAACAGCTCATAATGGATCACACCTAGCTGGTCCCACCAAATACAGAGCATTACCTTCGAAGCGTGAATATTTGGCTTCGGCTGTGATGGGCCGGCCTCACCTTTCTTGACATACGCTGTTTTGCGCTTGGGATTGTCGTAATGGATCCACTTCTCATCGCCAGTGACAAAACGATGCAAAAAACCCTTCCTTTTGTGGCGTTCAAGCAGCATTGTGGACATCAAAAATCGGCGTTCGACGTCCCTTGGCTTCAACTCGTATGGCACCCAATTTCCCATCTTTTGAAAAATTCCCAAGGCTTTCAAACGTCTGGAAATTGTTGCTCGATCAACTTCCAATGGTTCTGCAAGTTCTTCTTGCGTTTGACATGAATCTTGATCGAGTAATGCCTCCAATTCTTCATCCTCAAACTTTTTCGGCTGACCAGGACGTTCTTTGCCTTCGACATCAAAATCACCACTTTTAAACCGTCGAAACCACTCACGACAGCTTGATTCAGCTGGAGCATAGTCCCCATAAACTTCTACAAGCAAACTATGACTTTCTGCAGCAGTTTCTTTGCAAAAAAATTACCCAACAGAACCTCCCGCATATGCTGTCTTTTTCTCCAATTGTCGAAGTTATTCATCGTGAAAAATAATAATGATGCACACAAGATAAAACTGTTTTGTTGACTGATTTTGACAGCTGTCAAATGTACCTTCAAAATGACATATATATAAAGTTCGAGCTTTCACGATATTGTTAGTACGGACATCCACCGTCAAATTCCGGTTTTTAAGTTGTACACCCAATATGTACCACATTACCAGTCCACTTTACAAGTACTGATCAATGTATATACCACATTGCGCCGACATATATACCACATTACGTGCCAACTTTTTGAAAACAGCTTTTTTGACTTTTTTCAGATTTTGCTCAATAACTTTTATTAATGAAATTGCAGACATTTTATTGAAATATATTCTGTAGCCAATACTTCAATGATCAATATAAAAAAATTTGACTGAAATTGATCTAACGGTTCTCTTTCGAATTCCACCTAAACATTAGCTATACCACAATAGCATCAGTTCCCCTATATAAAAACGCACTATGGAACAGGACTGTAGACATATTTATAGATTTCAAAAATATATGACGACGATAAGATGCGAACTGTTGATAGATTTACCATGCCAAAATAATGCTACTATGTTGGAAATGAAAAAAAAAATCTAAAAAAGAGTGCTTCAAGATTTTACTCATACTGCCAACGATAACGTTGTTATTTTAACAGAAAACAGCTAAGATTCATCATCATTAAGAGTTGATTTGAATCTAAAAGAACAATTAAGTACAAACGAAAATACAACCGAAAGCTAAGATACATCATAAATCTCAAAAAAGAAAGGTTTTGATCGGGGAAAATACATTTATTTATGAATAGGTACAGCTATGTCACCAATAAAACCGATAAGTGTAGAAACTCAAAAAATCTTCACGGCCGCGGGTTATATTTGTAGCTCTAAAAGAAGTCGATTAGCAGATGACACAATTAACACAATTTGTTTCGTACGATAAAAAGTTTCTTAGTAACGCTGTACTAGAGTTTTATTGTTATTTCATTACCTTTTGCTGTTTATTACTTACCCAAAGTATTTAAATAAACTTGAATTCAGACAAAATAAACGCATTTTTATAAACTTTGTAATATGCACTGAATTAAAAATTTTTAATGTAACTAATTTCAGAATGAAAAGGCATAATATGTTTGATGTAACTAATCCGATCGGATCCGGTCTGGATTGACAAGAATCCAGACGGATCCGGCTGGATTGAAATTGCTACCGGATTGCAATCCCTAACTGTAAGGTCATTCGAAAATTCTAAATTGACTAAAACAGTAAGGTAGAATTTACTTCAGAGGGGAGTTGTCACTATTTTGAATTGATATTCTAGTAAAACTTATTGGAAATAAAGTAGAACGTATTATTTATTTTCTCCGAGTCAGAATGATCATAATTTTTAATAAGAGTAAATTTCGTAACCATATGAATTTTATTTCTTTGTTGATTTTTTCTTTTGAAAACGCCCCTATTTTTCCTTAGTACTTACTTTTTATTAATGCTGATCAATAAACCTATTAAGCAAATGTAGTTCAATTACATTTAATGATGATAAACTGGCATTAATTTAGTCAATGCACTATTTCGTCGGTCAAGAGGTAAAACTCATTAAGTGCATAGGAATTGTTAAGCACTTAGTGACTTTTACCACTGAACTGATAATTTTGCTTTTAGTTTTCTTTTGATAATGGCCAGCCTATTACAACTCAGACGTTTATTTTGGACTCTACGTATTTTTGCCCTCATGAATGTGAAATATGTACACAAGGAAAATCGTTTTATTCATGTTAAATCTCGAAGGATTTTTACACGCCTATTCCTTAAATATCTGTACTATAGTTCATGGGCATACATTGTATTTATTTTTGCATATATTAAACTCTTACTTACTCTAGATGAAGATGCTTTCGAATCATCTTATACAGCTCAAGATACGACACTAGGGTTGCTGGTCATACTTGTTGCAATGTTTTCACTTAAAACTTGCACCAGAATATTTCTTTATAAAGGCGAACAAATCATTGATATTGCAAATAAATTGCTAGAGATTTCACGTATTTTTCAGAGACTAAATTGCCGTCAGTTTCGTGAGACCAATCTATTGGTTCCACTGGGTTGGACAATTTTTGCTCTTGTTCATATTTCAAACATAATAATTTATCTAATGATGTTTTTTTTTTGGTTTGGAATAAATTATGCATTCGCTTTTATGACATATCAATTGTTATTCCTTATTGCCACCATTTTCTTGGGGGGAATTCTAGTATTTTACAAAACGATTAACTGTTTCTTAGCGATGTGCATTGAGTTTAAACCGCTGATGACGCAATATAAATATCAAGTGAGGTTATTGAAACATTTGAATGTTTTAACGGAAATACGTAAGCTACAATTGAAATGCACAGATTTGTTAGCCTCATTTTTAGGGTATTCATTATATTACCTCTTGGGTTGCGTATTGCTTGTGTATTAATTTTCGCGTTGCAGTCTCTATATTGATGTCACAGATTTGCGTACAAATTTTGAAGGCATTATGAAGCTTTTAACAGCAATAAATTATACAATAAACATTTTGATAATTTCCTGCAATGCTGAATACCTGCAACAGGAAGAACGACGCACAGTGATGCGATTAGTACATGCTAAACGGAAAAAACTATTTTTTTTTTGCAGTTTTTTATGTTTTAGGTATGGAAAAGTACAAAAAAATTATTTCAGAATTTTTGGACAAGTGGGTGTGGCACCTCCTATACAACTTATTTACATTTTGGGCTATACCTTAAAAACGGAACGACCAATGGTTACAAAATTTTAAGTGTATGGATTTTATGTAGTTTCTTAAATGTATAAAAAATTTCAGCACGATTGGACAAGTGGGCGTGGTACGTCCCATACAACTGAAATATAAATTGCACCATAACTAACGAAAAAATCTGCAATAACGAAATTTTAAGTAGACGTGTAATATTTGATTTCTAAGGCACTAATAATATTAATAATATTAATATAATAAATAATATGAGTATAATAAATAATATTAAAATAATAATAATGCTTAGCAAATATCGGTGATGATATTTGATAAATTTGGAGGGGACCTTTTTACTCTTCAGAAAGTACTTTTTTGGTTGCGAGAGTACTTTTTAATAACATGATTAAATAAGCTTTTGTTTTGTTGCTGACGCAAATATATATTTCAGTTTTATTATATAAAAAAAAAAAAAAAAAACAATAAACAAAGGATTTTAAAAAAAAAAATATATATATATTTGAGGATTTATTGATTTTTTTTTTTCCTGTGTGTTAACATAACGTGTTGTGTTAGTTATGTTACCCGGATTAGAGCTCAAAGTAATGAAATAACCCAAAAACCATTCATAATATTTAGAAAAAATATTCGGAACCTGGATTTAAAATTTAATTTAATAGCATTTTAGGACAATCAGATAGGTTGAAACAAAAAAAAAAATACAATGTCAAGTTTGCGCACTTAGGCACTCCTAGTGCTTAAAGTAGACATAATACTCTTTTGAAAAACAAAAGTTTGGTGAAAATATCAAATGGCCTTTTTTTTTAATTACCAAAATATTTAACCAAATTTTTCGTTTTTAAGAGTAATTTACACTTCATTAAAATAGGTTTCTTTTTATTTCGTGTATTTTTTTTTTTTTTTTTTTCAGTGCTTGAGAAGTTCAGTAATCAGCTTTGATTCGTAGTTTTCAACCTTTGATATATGTTGAATAGCGACGTTTTTGGTATTGCAAATTTCACTGATCACAAGCTTACATCAAATGCAACTAGATGGCATTCTCAGATGCATTCATGAACAAAATGGAGATTGTCGCCTTTGCTTCTATACCCCTCAATTTTTCGTATCTAAATTGAACATAAATATTTACTTAATAAATCTACATTAAAACTTTTTCAAATTTTTTACCCCTCTATATTGTTTTTTGTCACTTAAATTTGAAACAGCTGCTGTACGAAGACATAATTAGAACGCTGTAAGTCAACTTAGAGTTATATTGATATTTTGCCCTTTGATATGGTGTTGTAGAAAAAATGTCTGAGGCGTTTTGGAAACGGCTAGTTACAGTCCTTCTAGAGTGCTAACTATCAAACCGTTGCAAAACAGTTTTGACTGTATTGTAACAGTTGATATTGTTAGCTGACCTGTAAAGAAGGTTACTTGTACTTTATCTGTTAACCGAGCTAACTGTAAACTAAAAGAGCTCTACACAGAGAAAACAACATTGTCAAAAGTGGCAGAAACTTAGTTATTTTAACCACGTGGCGACACAAATTTTCAACATGGCTCGTTTGTGGCAGTTTTAACAATGCGAGTTGCTAAATTATATACAAAAGAAAAATTTTTTTGAATTAATTTTTTTTAATTTCATCCTGTCAACGGCAATCAAAACTGACATTATTTTCTTTTTCTTTTCAATTTTATGCCCTAAATAAAATTTTTTCTGTTTTGATATTAGAGAGATTTGAACCTGAACCCTTTCGTGTGATAGATGCGGACGTTAGCAAGTCAGCCACTGTCATCATTATTGTGAAGTTGACTGAAATTATATTTGCTTTGAAAGTAGCTGATTTTTGTTTAACTACGTTTCGTGAGTGTATTAACTACGTTTCGTTGCGGATTTAAGTTTAACAACGCTTCGTGAGTGTTTTGACTACGTTTCGTTGCTGATTCGGATTTAACAACGCTTGGCAACCAGCGTTGTTGAATAAGTTTTAACCGCGTTTGTGAGTGATTTAGCAACGCACCATACAAATATGAGCTTGGAGCGTTGTTAAATCCGAATCAGCAACGGAACGTAGTCAAAACACTCACGAACGTGGTATTTTCTTCGCTCTGTGTACGGTTATAATATAAAAAATTTTGGTTGGCGCAATTTCTATCGAAAATCTAGATTAAATTTACTGTTTTTGCAGTGCCTAAACATTTTACCAGAAACTATACAGTACTATTTTCACATTATTATAACTGGACTACATAGTCAATTTAACCTTTACTGAGGGTTGGTGCAATTTCTATCATTGAAATCGGTTAGATTGACCGATTTTTTTTTTCTCTGTACCAAAATTTGCGATATTTATTATATAAAGCATCTGGAGTTTTGTAACATTGAGTTGAATATAAATTTTATTTGTTTGTTGATTTTTTTATTTTCAAAACACCCCATCATATTTTTTCTTAACACTTTTCATCAATGCTGAGTACAATCTAATGTACTTCAATTACATTAAATTATGATAAACTGGCATATATAGTCGATATAGTATTTCATTATACTAAGTCATCTGGTAAAGTCCGTTTTGCTTTTAGTTTTCTTTTGACAATGGCCAGCCTATTACAACTCAAACGTTTATTTTGGACTCTACGTATTTTTGCCATCATGAATGTGAAATATGTTCACAAGAAAAAGCGTTTTATTCATGTTAAATCTCACAGGATTTTTACACGCCTATTTCTTAAATATCTGTACTAGTTCATGGGCATACATTGTGTTTTACCTTCTTTTTATTAGACTCTCATTTGTTGTTAATGAAAATCCTATGGAAACATCATATGCAGCGCAAGATATGACAATTGTGTTGTTGGATATGTTTACTGTATTGTTTTCACTAAAAACTTGCACCAGAATATTTCTTCATAAGGGCGAACAAATCATTGATATTGCAAACAAATTGCTAGAGATTTCACGTATTTTTCAGAGACTAAATTGTCGTCAGTTTCGTGAGACCAATCTATTGGTTCTATTGGGTTGGATGGCTTTTGCTATTATTAAAATTTCAGACATACCAGATTATCCAAATATGTTTCTTCTTTGTGGAATAAATGCTATGATCGCTTTAATTACATATCAATTATTATTTCATATTACCACCATTTTCTTTGCGCAAATTCTAGGGTTTTACAAAACAATTAACTTTTTCTTAGCGATGTGTATTGATTTTAAGCCGCTGTTGACTCAACATAAATATCAAGTGAAATTATTGAAATATTTGAATGCTTTAACGGAAATACGAAAGTTACAATTGAAAGGCACAGATTTGTTAGCACCGTTTTTATGGTATCCATTATATTACCTCTTGGGTTGTGCATTGGTTGTGTATGATTTTTTGCGTTGCAGTCTCTATATTGGAGATGCTATGGGTGCAACAGATTGGAGTGGCAACTTTCAAAACTTTGTGAAGCTTTTGACAGCAATAAATTATACAATAAACATTTTGATAATTTCCTGCAATGCTGAATACCTACAACAGGAGGAACAACGTGTTATTGAACAACTGACTGTAATTGCTGCATTTCAGTTCAAGGAACAGAATACATGGAATACTAGGCAACATATGGTAACTTTGTTTTGTACAGAAATGTTGCCACATTTTTGAAGGTGTCAGTTTTCTTTTGTCTCGTTACAGCTTCATGTGGCAATTCAGTATCCGAAACTATTTGATTTGTCCCTCTCATGTAATGGTTATTTCATCTATAGTCGCTCTTTTACATTTGGTAGCATTGGACAATTGGCAACGATAGTTATATCATGTTTGCAGTACTTTTTAAGTGAAACAAAATTTTCAACGATCGCAATTGAAAAAGACATCTGTATTGGTGATAATAGTACTTATAAGGATTTTTATGATGAACCTAATATACATGGCATCTTCCTTATAATCAATATTTCGACAATTGTTTGCATTTTTGTAGATGAATGTTTTAAACCGAGAAATTAATGGATATGAGCGGTGAAAGTGCAGCACTAAGCAAAAAAACAGTGGAAGTGGCGAATTATTTAAGTTACTGCCTTTAATGATTTTAATTATGAAAAATATCATTTTTTTCACACCCTGCTTACATTTCTTTATTTGCAATTTCCAAAAGAAGTGGAAAATGTAAAAAACTGGCGATTGATTTAACATATAGATAAGAAAATTGCTTAATCCGATGGGGAAATAAAGGTTGAAAGGCCGTAACTTAAGTTGCGACCTTCTATTTTTTTTACGGCAGATTTGTGCAAGAACTGATGAAAGAAAAGCGTTGTGAACTCTGTGCAAAATTTGTGAAAGGTCAGAAGCAAACAACCTTGTACTACTACAATTTCTTCTTGCACTAAAACTTAAATATTAAGTGCTTGTAATTATAAATAAATTTGCTAAATATTTATCAGACTTGTTTTTTATAATATGATTAATATGTACGATGGCATATCATCGGGTTAAAACTGCAACTAGACAGCCAAACTTTAGTTGTTTTGAGAAAAACGTTTTTATTTTTAAATTCGTTTTCGCTCTTAGAATTTCTCTTTCTCATATCGTTTTTGAGATATCTTTACCCAAACAAGCAAAAAAGACCGTTTTAGGTTTATTTTTCAATAAGTCCTTAGGATGACACATAGATAGCGTTACTAGAATTTTTTCCATATGATTTTTAATTAGAAGTAACCTTTCAACGATACGTGTATAAATTTGACAACAATCGGACTATTGATTCATGAGTTATAGCATTTTGTGTGAAGCAACTTTTGTTAGTAAAAAAAAAAAAATTGAAAAAAGTGAATTTCGAATTTAGATAAAGCATTGCTTTTTGATAAAAAAAATGCAATGGAAACCAACCAATCAGGCATGTTCCAGAATCCGATTGTGTTCGGAAATGGATTTGTTTCCGGTAATTGGTGTTCCGTATTCCGAAGTTCGGAAATGAGTTCCGATTTGAAATTCGAACGGATTTGTTTCAAATATTTGGTGTTCCACATTCCGACGTTCGGAAATTTTTTGTGAAATCAATTTTGTGAACAGTAGACAGTAGGTAGCCGTGTTTCTTTTGACGCGAATATACAATTGTGGATATTTTTAAATCGCTATAACTAATGAACAGTGAGTCGCACAATAAAACTCCAAGGAACTTCTTTATGGAGAATCACGTTCTCTACAAAAACTTTTCATTTTCCATATGAAGCACTCCATGCCAAGAGTACCAGGTTTAAATTTTTTTTTTTCTCCGATTTTGCTCAAATTTGGTAATATGGTAGATCCGGTGTGCAAGAACAACACTCCGGGAGGATTTGGTCCTAGTACCATTTGTTGTTAAAATACAGGGTGTTGAAGTTGGCGTTTTTAGTCATTTTCATGAAAAGGGTGTTTTTCAAAAATTTATAGCTTACACTAAAGTTTGTAAATTGATAAATCTAAGTTACTGGTCCTATTCATTTTAAAGTGTTCTTTTTATAAAAAAATATTTCTTGGTGTAAAAAATTTTTTTTCAACAATATTTTTTACACTTAAAAATACTTTTGAATTTTTTTTAAAAAAGCCCCCTTCGATTTTTTTTTAAAAGTACTTTAAATTAAAGCATCATTTATAAGCTTTAAAATGACGTATGACTCAAGATGGGATTCGGATGCTAAATGGGAGTTTTTGGCTTTTGAACGCCCGCGGAAGGCAAAAATCTTTTTTTACTCAAGAGGAAAGCATCTTACGAAAGAAGTGTACGGGGCAAAAAATGCTTAGAATCGTCCAAGCAATACGTGAGATTTTTTTGGACTTTTTTTGGAAACTTTTTTTTTTGAATAATTTTTGAAATTTTTTTTTTTTCTAAAATTTTACGAAGTTACTCAAACAAAAAAAAAATTTTTTTTTAACTTTCCAAAAAATTCCCAAAAAAATTCCCATATTTTTCCTTGATGATTCTAAGCATTTTATGCCTAGTACACTTTTTTCGTAAGATGCTTTCCTCTTGATTAAAAAAAGATTTTTGCCTTCCGCGGGCGTTCAAAAGCCAAAAAACCCTATTTAGCGTTCGAATCCCATTTTGAGTCATACATCATGTTAAAGCTTATAAATTATGCTTGAATTTAAAGTACTTTTAAAAAAAATCGAAGGGGGCTTTTTAAAAAAAAATGCAAAAGTATTTTTAAGTGTAAAAAATTTTGGTGAAAAAAAATTTTTTTACCAAGAAATATTTTTTTGTAAAAAGAACACTTCAAAATGAATAGGACCAGTAACTTAGATTTATCAATTTACAAACTTTAGTGTAAGCTATTGTATAAATTTTTGAAAAAACACCCTTTTCATGAAAATGACTAAAAACGTCAACTTTAACACCCTGTATTTTAACAACAAATGGTACTAGGACCAAATCCTCCCGGATTGTTGTTCTTGCACACCGGATCTACCACATTGCCTAATTTGAGCAAAATCGGAGAAAAAAAAATTTAAACCTGGTACACTTGGCGTGCTTCATAAAAAAAAATGTATCTTTTAGGAGTTATTCTATAAAAACAGGTTAAGCTCCAATAAACGGCAAAAAATCACTTTTTTTAAAATAACTTCTTAATAATTATTTTTTTTTTACAAAAGATCAAAACTATTTGTGTTGCATGTGGTTCTTCCTGAAAAAGACCCTTGGACTTTTTATTGTACGACTCACCGTTCATAAGTTATCGCAATTTGAAAATTACCACAATTGTATATACGCGTCAAAAAAAAAACACGGCTAGTGTGTGAAATTGAAAAATTAAAAAAAAAAATAGTTTTACTAGGTTTTATTGGACGGTCTTGAGAATGCAAAATATAAGTACCGAAATCTGAGCACAGATTTTTAAAGGCAACAAGATAGTGTTTGTTGTCAGGATCTGCGGTGGTCCATGTTTTGTGTCTCTTAGTCTCCGTCCAGTCCAACCATGATCTTCTGTTCTCGATTTATAAACCCGCTTATAGTAAAATAGGATGTCTCTCAACTTGATTTTTTTCCACCACTTTATGATCCTAGGTTGACCTTGCTCAAAACTGCAAAAAACACTGTTTTGAGGTCTTTTTAAAACTATATAACAAAAAGCCATTCCCATTTCTCAATTGGATCCCTACTTTCTGAATTATAAGTAGTGTATTCGACAAAATATGCTCTATTATCAAATGCGATGCCATCAGTATGCGTAATGTTTTCAGAGTAAAGAATAAAATAAATAGCAACGACGATAATAACAGAGTCAAAGTCAACAAAGCCGCGGTCATCGTATCGACGCATGATACGAAAAGTAGGATGATTCAATTCTCCTACGAAAAGTAGGTTGTTTTATATTCTTGGAAGTAAAGTAGGACGTTTCAGAATTTTTAACAAAAAGTATGATGTTTCATATTTTTTTATTAAAAATAGGATGTTTAACATTCTTGGACGAAAAGTAGGACGTTTCAAACTTTTTTACGAAAAGTAGGACGTTTCATAATTTGTTACGAAAAGTAGGTTGTTTTAAACTTTAAGACGAAACATGGGATGTTTCATATTGAACGACAAAACAAAAACGTGGATTAGCCTAAACAAAACTACAGCAAACGAACAATCAAATAACAGATGAATATGATTATATTCAGAATGTTTTCAAAAATGATTATCCGTAAAGTATAACCCTATTTCTATCCTTGGATACTTCTTGTATTTATAGCAAACCGTCTAAAAGAGCCAAAAATTAGTGTTTGACGTGAAACGTGTATTTTATTAAGGGGCGTGGCACCGCGTGTCTAAAACATTATGATTATCGTTCCTAAGTGCTAACCCTATCTCCATACCGAATTTCATAAAAATCGATGCGGTGGCTTGGACGTGAGAAGGTTTTTTCTATTTAGGAGCGTGGTACCGCCCACTTAAAAAAAAAATTCTATGCACTGCTGCTCTTCACAGCCTTTCCAGCAAAAAAAATCAAGTGAATATGTTGAAATTTAGGCATAGAAAGAAACTGAACCGATTTCGTTTAACTCTTTATATATAGTTATGGGTGATTCTTAGATAACTGTGCTTTTTTGAGTTGTAAAATTGGCAGATAATTTTTTTGGATTTTTGAAAGTTTCTTCATGCTATCTTATGTTAACACACTCTTAAAACTCACCTTTTAAATAAATCAACTACAAGTGTGAATTTACGGCTTTGAGGTCGAAATTAAGAAATTTTGCTGCCACGTTTGTGACCAAATTGCCACGTTTGTGACATTTTAGCCACAGTATGGAAAAATTATGGTTTTGAAGCGTTTTGATGAGAGATATATTGCATTTACACTTCAAGACTAATTTTGCAACAGTGTCATGTCTCCAGTGGTCCCTTTTTTTTTAAACCCTATCGCCCTAAAGATCAACAATGGTTTCCTGTTCTCTGTTTTTATAGCCGTTTATGGTGGATTAGGATGTCCTAATTACGAATCTGATCTTGATTTTTTTATATTACATCAGTATCCTTAATTATCCTTGCTCAAAAGTGAAAAAATCACAGTTTTGACATCTACTTAATAAAAACAGCAAGAAGTATAATTAATTTTTGTCAACGGATTCAGACAGCCGAATTTATTATCAACAAGACATAATTCACCGTTTTTCAATTGGATTCCTAGTTTCCGAGTTATAAGCCTTTAAAAAAAGGATACCTCCCAATAACACACAAAGGATTTTCTGGACCGAAAAATTAACAAAAATGGTAAGTTTTATTATTTTTATCAAAAAAATAATTTATCACAAAATTTTTAAGCCTTTGCAGACTAAAATCGGATGAAAAAATAAGGCTCTATAGATGAAATTTTGATTCTGTTAATTTGAAAAGCAGTAGTTTAGTAGGGTCATTCACTAAATCTAGCATAGAACTGTCATTTTTTATGCGATTATGGTCTGCAAGGTCACGAAATTTTTCTAATTAATTATGTTATTGATAAAAATAATAGGTAAAACTTGATTTTTTGTAACTTTTGGGTCTCGAAAAATCTTTTGTATGTTATGTATGTCCTTATTTTAAACGTTTATAACTCGAAAGCTAGGAATCCAATTGAAAAACGGTAAATTATGTCTTGTTGACAATAAATATGGCTGTCTGAATCCATTGACACAAATTAATTTTACTTGGTGTTGTTTTTGTTCTATAGCTTTAAGTAGATGTCAAAACAGTGATTTTTTCACTTTTGAGCAAGGATAACTCAGGATTCTGATGGTGTAGAAAAATTTTTGTATTAAAAACATAATTAATAGCCTTCAACTAAACATCTGTATACTCAATTTTATATGAAAATATGTTTTTTTGCAAACTGATAAAAAGTGCCACGTTTGTGACATTTTTGATGCGCCACTTTTGTGACATTTTTGTAGTTTATCGTTCATTGTAAAGCACGCTTTTGAGTTCAAGATTTTTCCGAAAGAATTTGGGGTCATGTATGCAAATCCTACAAAAAAAATTGTTTCATGCATAAAATAAAATGTACTACCTGGGAGTGCCGAGTGCCACGTTTGTGACCATAATTTTTAGAAAAAACTGCTTTTGTTTATAAACTGCCCTATAAAACGCAAACAGATTTCTTTTTGGACTCGTCTTGACATGATGACCTTTGGGTGATGGATAGTGATCAGAACTAATGCATATGTATCGCAATCTATTGACTGAAACAGTAGTACCATGCAGTAGTAGCATAATGCTTTCAAGAATTTTTTTTTTTCCAAAACTAGGGGACAGTTTTCAATTCGAAATTGTGCCCTCTAAAAATTATTTAAAACTGCAGATGAGCTCAGAATATTGTAGCCTTAAGTATTTATTTAATATGTGTTGTAACTTGTTTTCTGTTCTATTTCCGTTTTTGGGTCGTTTTTCATCGTTTTGTTTATAAATATAAAGTAGGGGTAGGACATGCCACGTTTGTGACATTTGGGGTATATTTGCAAACTTTCAAAGTAGACCAATAAATATTTGGTGGTAAAATTGATACGATCTATTAGAAAACATAGTTTCTAACTTATAGCGTAATTTTTTGTGTAAAAAAAGACTACTGTATAGGTGAAATCGCCAGAGGACACAAAAAGTACAGTTATCTGAGAATATGTTATATTTTCTCATCGTTCTTTCACTTAATAACTTATACCTGATATTAATATTTCATTTACATTAGGAAATTGATGTAACAAAATAAGAAACACCCTAGTTTTTGCCAAAAAATACGCTGCAAGAATCAACGTCAACCTAGTTTTTGTGCAAGGCATCGAAACGTCCTAGTTTTCGTCCAAAATGTTCAGACATCCTATTTTTCGACATAAAAACTTTAACGTCCTACTTTTATACACAAAACTTCGAAGAAACCTAGTTTTCGTCATATATAATGAAACAACCTAATTTTCGTCCAACTTTTCGTCCTACTTTTCGTCCAAGAATTTTTGAAAACCTAATTTTCGTAGGAGAATTGAATCATCCTACTTTTCGTATCAAGCGTCGATATGATCGTAATAAACTTTTTAAATGTCTTGCGTTATTCTGCAAAACAAATGAACGGCAACTTGAACTGAATGACATCGGATGCAGTGGTAGAGGTAATATTTATTTGAACGAGAGTCTCACTACTTCAAGCCGCGCTGTGTTGTTGTATGCGATGCAGAAAAAGCGCCAAGAAAAGTTAGCTACTGGGTATTTCCATGTAAATGTGGACAAGGTATTGAAAAATTTCTTGTTTCTTTTCAACCTTCAACTATATCCAATCTAATGTTTAATTGAAGAAACATTACCATTTAGTGTCAAAATTGAGATGGGTCATTGCAATTCGTTATTATCCCGTTTTTTAGTTAATGTCTGCACATCAGAAGAAGTAAAAACAGGCATAAAAATAAAACGGTACTTCTGCGAGGAATCTGGTGGTGACAGTAATAGTTGTGATGATAATATACCATCTGTATTTAAACCATAAATAATTTCAATCGCGATATAATAGACTTAGTTAAACAATTATTAAATTTTGATCTAGTTTTGGTTCCTGTGCATAAAAGCCAGAAGTAGTTCTTTATTATTCTTGTATTTTGCACCAATTTTAATTTTTATACCTATGAACTTGAAAAGGCCCCCTGTATTGGTCTAAAAATCAATAGTAACACGAGTTACTAATTTTTTGTAACGCGAGTTACTACATAATTTTTGCATTATTTTAAAAAATACCACTTAATATTGTTGTTTCAAATAAAGAAATATTTACTGATATCCTTCTGGCTTTATTTCTGTCTAATGTAAAGAAATTTACCCACAAATTTCGCAGAAACTTGCGAAAGAAATTTACGCTCTGAACATGTTGTCCAAAAATGGTAACGCGAGTTACCAGCACTAATCACTATTTTACTGGTTAAATATTAAGTTATCACTGAAAATTTAAACTAATATGCAACAAGAACAAAGAATTTTGTTTATAAGGAATCCAATTTTATTAGTTAATCCAAAGGCTGAGCCCAAAAGCTCCATTAAACTCTTAAAAAATGTTCTAATTGTAACGCGAGTTACCATGGAATTACCCTGCTGTGTTTTCTGTTCGTGGGCGCGTCTTTGTAAGAAAGACAAGCAACGGAGAGGTGAGACATGTATTGGATAATGAGAGCGTGGATTGTGCGGTTGCATCCGAAAATTAGGGTGATATCATAAGTTCTTAATTAGGGTGTTTTAAAAAAAAAAAATTTAGCATTTATTTATTATCAAAAGTTATTAGCGACTTAAAAAATTTTGTTTAATGTATTGTTTAATTATTAATTCATAGCTTGGATTTATTTTGATAGTGTTAGCTCTTTCTCTTTCTTTGCTTCTACTTTTTACTTATCTTTTATTTTAATTCCTCTGTGCTGTTTTCTTTAATAATTGAAATTGCTTTCTTCAAGTTAAGTACTGTCTAACAATATAAGCCCTAGTGGTGCTGGTGAGAACACCAAAGCTCTAGTCCATGTATTATGCAATAGCCATAGTGAATTAAATATCATTCACTTTAATGCTAGAAGTCTGAATGGAGTAAAACTTGATTATGATAGATACATATTTGAAAACTCTCCTGTTGATGTTGTGTGTGTTACGGAAACTTGGTTTCATGCTGAAATCTCTGATGATTTTTATGGTTTTAATTGGTTTAAGTTATTTAGAAGCGATAGCGTTGGCAGAAGGGGAGGTGGTGTTGCAATTTATTGAAAGTCAAATATAAATGCTAAATTTATTAGTAATAGTAATGTTAATTGTGAATTTCTAAACATTGAAATTTTTGATGATAGCACTAAAGCTTTGATATCTGTTGTTTATAATGCACATAGGTCCCTAAGCCTCGAACCATTTTTTGAAAATATTTCGCCCAGGTTGCTGGACTACGATTTTCTCATTGCTTATGGTGATTTCAACATTAATTTATTGGAAAACGATACCGTATCTGAAAATTTCCGTAATAGTTTCAGTACTTGCAGCTTACAACTGATAAATTCCATAAGCCCCACGCGATTTGCAAATGATTCTATGCCCAGCCTTCTTGACGTTTTTTTAGCTTCTGATGCATCGTTAATTGTAAAATTTGATCAATTTACATTTGTTTCTTATCATGACCTAATTTTTTGTAGTTGTGATATTAAAATTGCCCAAATTAGTGAGTCGTTACGTTTTTCTTACTATGATTATAAACTTATTAATATGAGTTCTTTGTATAGTGATATTATTAGTGAATACTTATTAAGTATGGTTACCTTTAATGTACCTTATCGCCCAACTAGAAATTTTGAATTTTTCCATCTGAGTCATCATAGAACTAACTACATGCTTCAAGAGCCACTTCGACGCTCTTGTAGTGACTTTAACATGGTTTTTATTGTAATCGATTTTAATGAATCCTTTCATCAAATTAATAAAAAAATTATAGATTACTTGGAAAACATCATTCTGTAAGATTGCAGCGGCCTGTCACAGAGTGCTACTTTGCTATTTTCTTTAAGAACTATGCGTCCATTGTGCACGTGTTCTTTTGAATTTGAGCATCCACAGTCCATAACTGTGTCAACTCTTTACATCGCTTAGCTGAGGTATCATTTCCAGCCTCCAAGAAATACAACGATTATTATGACATGCATCGTTACATTATCCACTAATTTCATTACGATGGCTATTTATCGTACCAGCTTCCACAAAGCGTTTCATCTAACGCTGTGGCCATACCGCTCCTTCCAGCGCTTTTCGTCGAGATAGTGGTTGCAATGTATAGTGTACTTCTAGCGCTAGGGTGGTTCGTGACCACCATTCTCTGCCATGCCATAGTTCCTGGCCAAAGAGTTTAGAAAAGCAATTTAAGGAAACTCTTGCGAGTATCTCTCAAATTGCATATTTCAATAATGCTTTGTTCCGGTACTATTTGAACCACCTTGTTTGCAACCACTACTTTCGGATCCAGCCGGCTGTTACCTTGCTCTTATTTGTGAGCTGTTTTATACCAAATTATAATTTTTGGTCTTGCTCATTTGTTTTAATGTTTGTATTTTTGAATTGTACTTATATAAAAAATCATTATTGTAATTTATAAGGGCACTACAGCTCAGTAAATGAAACTTAAATAAATAAATAAAAAATTAGGTGCAATTAATTGGAGTGAGTGTTGGTTCTATGAGAAAGAGTGTTAATGACAAGTTAAGGTTTCTTATGTCAAAAATTGATTCTGCCTTTTTTCGCCATGTACCCTTGCGAACGGTGATTTCTAAGCGTAATAGTAGTCCTTGGATTAACGATTCTGTGCTAGCTGCAGTCAAAAAGAGAAACCGACTTAACTCTAAGTGGAAAAAGAGCCGTACTCCGGTTAATTGGGATAAATTCAGAAGAGCTAGGAATCATGCGACTGAATTGTTAAATCAGGCTAAAAAAAATTTTTTTAACTCTCAGTTAAATACGAAGCTCAGCTCTAAGCAACTTTGGCAAAATATAATAAAATACAGAATTTCGAGCAAAGCGAAAGCTGAATGCTTGTTAGATCCCGATGAACTTAATGATTTTTTCCTTGCTCTTGGCCCCTCGAACAGTTCTGCTAATACTTCCTTTCAGTTTTCCGCCGTAAGTGAAGTAGATGTTGCAAGGTCCATTATGAAAACTAGCTCAAATGCTGTTGGCTATGATGGAATTTCGATCAAATTTGTCGAACTGATATTGGCTTTCATATTATCACCACTTACTCATACTATAAATCACTGCTTCACATGTTCTTCTTTTCCTGATTCCTGGAACGTAGCTATCGTTACGCCTATTGCTAAAAAAGCTAATGCCTCTGTGTGTGATGACTACAGGCCTATAAGTATTTTGCCTGCACTAGGTAAAGTTTGTGAAAGAATAATGTTTGACCAAATTTCTGATTATTTAAGCACTTATAAGCTTTTATCGCCACTTCAGTCAGGTTTTCGTGTTGGTCACAGCTGCTCCATTGCCTTAATGAAAGTTATTGATGATAGAAGGACGCCCTATGACCAAAATTTTATAACGCTTCTTTGTCTTTTGGACTTTGTATGTTGTTGGGTCCGTTTCACGTATAAGAGTCCAGCAATAGTCTCCCAGCATGCTTTTGTCCCAAAAAATACGTAATGAATTTTTTGTAAATTTTGTTTTTGTATTTATTAATGAGTAGTATAACGAACATAAATAACCTTATATAAAGAGAACTAGACCCGATGGCGCATTTCTGGCGCCAGATTTGAATTCAGCGCACCCAAATTACTTTAGAAACATCCTCTTCTCCAGTCGAAATTTTTTCGAAATTTGTGAAATTAATAAACAAGCAACATTTCCCTATATAAAGCGGTACTAACGCAGAATTCGGCAATCCCAAAGGATTGCTGTAGTCTCGCCTTTCTTCCTCTGCTGCGTGTTGCTAGTTTTCAAATAAAAGCCCCGCACAATGGGAGGGTTTGCATCGAACGCTATTCAAATTTGGTACATATGTTTTTCACATTAAAATAATAAAAATCTGTGAATATGAACAAAATCCGCCGACGGACACGCCTACCTCCCATACAAAGTTGGGGCGTGGTCCGAATTTTTTTCAATAACTTGACCCCGCTTATTTCAAATATGTTAAAAATTTTGCGCTATCTTTTATAGTTTTCAAGTTATGAGGAATAAACGAAAATCCATTTTATAAAAACTATATTTTGTTTGTTTTTGTATTTGTCCCTTATTAACTCGGAAACTAAGTAACCGATTTTAAAGAAGGTTTTATATTATGCTAGTACAAAAAAAGGCTAAGCTATACACTAAAAAAGTGGGCGGTGCCACGCCTCCAAAAAAATTGACTAATCATATCACCGAAACTCTTTTACGCAGATAAATGAGATTTGGTAAATGTGTAAAAATCATCAGGAAAAATAATGTTCACCGGACAAATGGGCGGTACCACGCCTTCAAAAAAAAAAAATTCTTCATATTTCTGAAAATATTTGACGAAGATAGATATTATTTGGTGCATATAAAAAGACCATCAGAACAAATAATCCGCACTAGAAAAATGGGCATGCCACGCCTACCAAAAAATTAACTTATCAATATCTTCGAAAATCTTTAATGCAGATTGATGATGTTTAGCAAATATGTTAATGATATTATGACAAATAATGTCCACTAAAAAAGTAGGCGTTGTCACGCACTTTAAACATTTTATTTACTATTTTCATAAAAACTATCAGAAAAAATAGTCCGCACTTTTTTAAAAAAACAATTTCGTATTAGAAAAAAAAAATATTATTGTTTTTACTATTTGTAAAAATTTGACTGGGAAACCTTTCGTGTGGATTGCAATGCATTGTGTGATAGATGCGTACGTTAGCCATCAGCACCACAACCAATATTATAACGAAGTTGACTGAAAGTCAATTTGATTTTATATGACCTACCAAATTATCCAACAACAAACAAAGGTTACCAAAAAAAATAAAAAATTTATAATTGAAGTACTGAGTCGGAATTTTTGTACGATTTCTGATAGAAATCATCATTTATTACTAAATTCAATATGCTCTTGTCTTATTTTAAGAAGGGTGAGTCCCAAGGCGGATTAAACGGAGGAAATATACCCCTTACCTGTCACCCTACTCTTAAAAATTTTTTTTTTTTTTTTGGATTTTAAGAAGACTGTAAACTTAAAATTGATAAATATATTGTAAAACGTTGCGGAATGTAAAGAAATAAAAATATTTTTTTTTCTCAAAAACTGCTACAGGAAAAAATTCATAGAAAAAAAAGCTCTCAAAAAAAGCAGTAGGGACTTTGCATTTCGATTAAGCATACTTGGCCATATATTATATTGAAAAAGAATGAAAATCAGAATGGGTTTTTTTTTAATGTCAAAGTTTGCAGTTTTTCCATTTTTATTATTTTTACATGTTATATTTTTTTATACAAAAAACTGAATTTAATTTTAGTTGACACATGATTGAAGTTTTAATTTTCGAACTTGTAAATTCATTCAGATTCTGGAACGGCAATTCCATTTCCGAAGCACTTCCACTTCGGAATCTGGAACATGCCTGAATGGCTTGATAAACATTATCCGAACTCTGCTTCATCGATACAAATGGATTGCTGAATTGCTGGTCGTAGCAGCACAAATGATGCAGAGCGCTGTGGATGCCCAAATTAGGCTGTTATTCCAGAAAACAAAAAAAAAAAATCCACAAATTGGTTATACGATTGCAAATTGAAGATGCTCGAGCTAGCTGACATTGTAAAGATATCAGATGGTAGTGGTTTTACCATTTAACACGAACGTTTGGGTATGCGAAAGCTCTGTGCGAAGTGGTTGCCCCGTGAGCTCACAGTCGACCAAAACAAAAACGAATTGATGCTTCAGAGGAGTGTTTGGCGCTGTTAAACCGCAATAAAATCGAATTCTATCGTCGATATGTGACAATGGATGAAATATGGCTTCACTTTTACACACCAGACAGTCAGCTGAGGCCTATTTTGAAGAAAAATAGAAATCCTAATGGTATCGAAAAGTTGGAAAATCGCTATACTCGTTTTTGTTTTTTATTTTTTTCTTACTTATCTTACGGACTTATTGAATGACCTGTTATACTAGAAAATAGAATATTTGTCCGTACAATCCGATAAAGTCCTAATTTTCTTTTTGAAAATAAATTCAAATTAAGTGAATGATACAAACCACGTGTAAACGATCAAGATTTTTTTTATGGCATCCGATTTGGCTGAAAATTGGCATAAGTAATAGCAGCATAGTGAGAAAAATTACTACCAAATATTTTTACGAAATTTAAAAATATAGCGGAGACTTAGGACTTTGAAATTTTTAGGTTAGTTTTCTTTGAGAAGCTATAACTTTAGTTGTATTTATCCAATTCTCAATTCGATGGTGTCAAATGATTTGGCTTGAAACAGGCTTTAAAATAAAAACTAGCAAATATTATTATAATTTTTTTTTTTACATAGTTTTGTAACGAACCTTTCAGCCAGCGGTTTTGCTCGCCGGTGTCCAGGGGTTCGGCTACAAAAATTTATAAAGAAAAGGACGGCCTCTGGGTTAAATTCAAAGTCACGGGTTGGAGTTTTGTTTACTTAGTGCAATTTCATTTCTTTATTCGGTTTCTCTTAATACATAGAAAATAATATATATATATACTAAAACACGTCTCTCTGCTTCCCCACCACCCTTCGCTCCTATGCGTCGCTCTCTCGTCGCCGATAGCCGTGGTCTCGGAAAGTGTAGTAGTGGTTTGTCGTCTCGCTTATTCCTACTGAAATGGCTACTGTCGTAAACTCGTGGCTGATAGTCGTGAGTAGTTGAACTCGTGTCAAGCTGCTCCCACCTACACTTCAAGACGGTTTCAAACGCGTGGCTTATGGCCGTGAGGTAGCTGGTTCCGTATCGGGCTACGTTACCCCTGCTGTATACAAGAATGGTTTAATCGCGTGGCTTATGGCCGTGAGGTAGCTGATTTCGTATCGGGCTACGCCACCCCTACTATACACAAGGTTAAGTTACGCGCGTGGCTTATGGCCGTGAGGTAGCTGATTCCGTATCGGGCTACGTCACCCCTGCTATACACCAGAATGGATTAATCGCGTGGCTTATGGCCGTGAGGTAGCTGATTTCGTATCGGGCTACGCCACCCCTAATATACACAAGACTAAGTTACACGCGTGGCTTATGGCCGTGAGGTAGCTGATTCCGTATCGGGCTACGTCACCCCTGCTATACACAAGAATGGTTTAATCGCGTGGCTTATGGCCGTGAGGTAGCTGATTTCGTATCTGGCTACGCCACCCCTACTATACACAAAATTAAGTTACACGCGTGGCTTATGGCCGTGAGGTAGCTGATTCCGTATCGGGCTACGTCACCCCTGCTATACACAAGAATGGTTTAATCGCGTGGCTTATGGCCGTGAGGTAGCTGATTTCGTATCGGGCTACGCCACCCCTACTATACACAAAATTAAGTTACACGCGTGGCTTATGGCCGTGAGGTAGCTGATTCCGTATCGGGCTACGTCACCCCTGCTATACACAAGAATGGTTTAATCGCGTGGCTTATGGCCGTGAGGTAGCTGATTTCGTATCGGGCTACGCCACCCCTACTATACACAAAATTAAGTTACACGCGTGGCTTATGGCCGTGAGGTAGCTGATTCCGTATCGGGCTACGTCACCCCTGCTATACACAAGAATAGATTAATCGCGTGGCTTATGGCCGTGAGGTAGCTGATTTCGTATCGGGCTACGCCACCCCTACACAACACAAGATTAAGTTACTCGCGTGGCTTATGGCCGTGAGGTAGCTGATTTCGTATCGGGCTACGTCACCCCTACACAACACAAGATTAAGTTACTCGCGCGGCTTATGGCCGTGAGGTAGCTGATTTCGTATCGGGCTACGTCACCCCTACACAACACAAGATTAAGTTACTCGCGTGGCTTATGGCCGTGAGGTAGCTGATTTCGTATCGGGCTACGTCACCCCTACACAACACAAGACTAAATTACTCGCGTGGCTTATGGCCGTGAGGTAGCTGATTTCGTATCGGGCTACGCCACCCCTACACAACACAATGTTACTTATACACGGTCTCTACGTCACTATACTACCACACCACTACTACTACTCATGCCACTACTTTAAATATTTAATTTCCCTTGCTGCTTACCGGTGTTCTTCTTATGTTTCCTGTGTTCTCCTTCTGCTGTTTACTGCTACTGCTGTTGATGTTCGCCGGTCGCCGGCCACGCAAAGACTGATCGATCCACCGCCGCACAGTGGGGCAAGGAGCTCTCATATGTGGCATCAAATAAACGGAGCTATGCACTGCAACCACATTACATATACTTACTAAGGATGGATCACTTAAGCTTTCAACAAAATTTGGTCGAATTTTAACAAGAGGGCGTGGCACCTCCTATACAAGCCAAATCTTAAAAACTCTATACTGATGGTACTATCTGAGATAATACAACCAAATTTCGTACACTTGCTACCAATAGTATAGGTAAACTCTGGTAGTAAAATTTGCGAATTCGAATAAGAGGGCGTGGTACCACCCATACTAACAAAATCTTAAAAGCTATACTGAGGGTACTATCAGAGATAATCAAACCAAATTTCGTACACTTGCTACCAATAGTATAGGTAAATTCTGGTAGGAAAATTAGCAAATTCGGACAAGAGGGCGTGGTACCTCCCATACAAGCAAAATCTTAATAACTCTATATTGAGAGTGCTTTCTGAGATAATCGAAACAAATTTGGTACAATTGCTAAGAATAGTAAAGGTCAGCTCTGATAGGAAAATTAGAGGCACGCTTTCAGGTATTTTGACCAATATTGGGACTTGAAATGAGATAATTTCCTACTTAAGTGCTCGTGATGACCACCTGTCCTCTTTTCCATCTGTTTTAACAAAAAACCGAATTGCTGTTAAAAATTATCCTGCCCAGAACTATACATAATGTTTATAAGTTCTTGTCTCGTGACAAGTAATAAGTTAGAGGCCATTTGTAAAACAAAATTAGAAATTTTGAATAATGTCGGCAATGCAAGAAAAAATATTTTATTTTAGGTTACGTTCTAAAAATCGATGTAACTTTTAAAGTAGCAAAAAGTAGCAAAATTTCCTTGTCGCTTCTAGAAGTCAATACTAAACGGAATATTTTTGAATCATAACTAATGCTTGGAAAGTCTTGGAACCTAATTAAATTATCTATTATTTATTTAATGTCGTAAAATTTTTCCTCTCCATTTTATTTAACTTACCTACCTAAATGTGTTAACATTTTTAAGGAAAAAAATATGTTTACATACGGTTATATACCTGAAGATGAAGGCTCCATGGTCAAATAACATTAAAAATTAATAAACTTGAGCAAAAAACTGCTTTGATTAATATGGAAATAACTTATAAAAATTATTTCAGTCTACAAAGTTAAAGTTTAGCGTGCTGTACTGATGAAATGGGTTTGTTACAAGTCATTTGAAAAATGGCAAATAGTACGTTGGCTAATATTGTACTTAACCAATATAAAAGGATATCCTGAAATAACATTTAATTTTTTGAATTATCGCCAGGTATTGAGTGTATCTGCCCCACTGTGCGCCGTGTGTCTAAATTTATGCTAACATTGTTTGACCATGCACAATTCGATCGACGGCTGTGTGTCAGAAACAGCTGTGTGTCAGAAACAGCTGTTGTGCGGTGTTGCCGTTGAATCATTTTTGGTGATGTGGGGAATTTTCCTTAAACTATTTACGCTACATTTTCCCTTAAATAATTATTTACATTGTTTCTTAAATTCATTATGTTTGGGTTCTTTTTTTAATAATTATATAATAGAAAAGCAAGTAATTCAGTACATTTCATTTGAACAATGATAATAAAAACGCATATATAAATGGCGAAAAAAAATAGATAAAAAATAAACAAAAATCTTGAAGCGCTGGTATGTTCTTTCGTTGTTTCGTTTCTCTTGTTGAGGGGAAAACAAGGCCCTGTCGACTTTCCTCCTCACAGTTTACACTGAAAAAAAAAAATTTAAATTAAGTTTCCCAGAACACGTCATTTTTTATGTTTTATTTTTCTTGTACCAAAAATTGGAGTGGGACTGCCAATAGTTCTCCAGAAAAACAATAAAATGTAGTATCTTTCGCAATTTTTCAGTACATTTTTTTAATTTAAAATTTTTATTAAATAAAATTTTTAAATGCTGAAGTAAGTTTATTGACTGTTTTTTTTTGTACTTTTTTTTTTTTTGTATAGTACTAATGAAAGTACCAACGCACTTTTTTCAAATTCAAATTAACGTTTGATTAAAAATTTCAAATTCAAAAAAATTTTACTGAAAAATTGCGGTAGAAGCCACATTTTATTGTTTTTCTGGAGAACCACTGGCAGTCCCACTCCAATTTTTTGAGGACTGGTAAGTTACACCTGTATCTTTTTTTGTAAGAAAAATAAAAAATATCAAAAATGACTTATTCTGGGAAACTCAATTTAAAATTTTTTTTCAGTCTAAACTATATATATAAAAAAAAAATAATTTTTGCTAGTTTTTATTTTAAAGCCTGTTTCAAGCCAAATCATTTGACACCATAAAATTGAGAAAAATCTGCAGCCAAATCGGATTCCATGAACAAATTTCTTGATCGTCTACACGTGGCTTACATCGAATACATTTTTTTTTTTCGGAGGTATCCTAACCTAAAAAGTTAAAAAAAAAGTGCAAAAAACATGTTTTTCAATATTTCAGTCAACGATATAAGGAGTGAGATCTTAACATATATTAAATTCAATAATTTTGAAACTGCTGATCGTAGAGTTTTGACTTTTTTTTTTTATTTAATTGATAATATTTTACAAATTACAGAAAAATATAACTTTTATAGTTCTAACCACAATTTATGAACTCGTGGACCTTTTTTAGTAAGCCTTCTATTAGAGATTTGATAGTTGTTCCAGACACCCTTTTGAAGCAGTTTGCCAATCTCCTTTTAAAATCTTCGATATTTTGGGACACCTTTTTTGTGCTCTTTAAGCATCTTTTCACAAGAGCCCAATATCTCTCCAATGGCCTCTCTTGGTACAAAAACTATGTTATTACTTTGGTACCACTCCAGATCTTTCTTGCCGTAGTGACATAATGCCAAATCTGGTCGAAAATACGTGAACATATTGTGCTCTCTTATGAAAGGAAGAAATCTTTTTTTCAAACATTCTTTGATGTATATTTCGGTATGTATAGAGCCCACTGTAACAAATGACTTGCTTCTTTTGCCGCAACTGCATATAGCTTGTCATACCAGGAATTTTTTAGGAAATTTTGTTTGCTTTTGGATTTCTTAATTGTTCTTCGACATTTCCTCGAGCATTAGCAACATAAAAATTTTGACCCGGAATCTGCGTAAAATCTGCCAGTACATACGTTTCGTCGTCCATTATATGTACAACATGTCTGGAACTTTTTGACCTCTGTATGTTTTCAAACCTACATTGGTTTTAACTTTTCGCACCAAATAGTCAGAGCACTGGGCTAACCTGGCAGCTTTTCTAGCAGATTGTATTTTCAATATGCTTTCAATTTTCTTGGCTTTCCCAATATCATGTGGTCCTTGTTTCTTCCCGAACCAGGCTATTTATCGATGATCAAATTCTCCTGACATTAAATTCTTTGGACCAATTTGGATTTTTTTGAAAATTTTTAATAATTTTAAGACGTACTTCTTTTTCTTCACTCATTTTGATCAAACTCACAAGAAATCTACATGTTTGTCATTAAAACTAATAACTGACATCTTTTTCAAAGATAACTAGATCAAAGAAATTTTTAAATTTTACACCCAAAAAAAATTATTAGGTAAAACGAGTATTAAGATTTTTTCAATTTCACTCCTTATCTTTGTACAGAACAGTTAAAATATGCCCTCCAAGAAAAATTTGCAGTTCGTACATTGCGTACTCAAAGCGAATCGCTTACGAACTGTAATTTTACTAACAAATGCATACATTATGTAAATGTAAACGTTGGTTTATTTGTCAGTTTTAAATTTAAAAAAAAAAATCAAAAATCAAAAACAGAAATTTGTGAAACAAAAACCGAAATTTTTTTAATTCCCAAACAAGCAAACAAAATTCCTCGTTAGTTAAATATATTGTTAACAAACAATTTTTTTTTTTTTTGCGTTAACGAATGTTGTATTCCCAAAATAACAGTGAAGCGAACGGTCCATAGAATACTTCGAATACGTCACGTCGTTTTTTTCAACTGACTGCGACGCATTTGACGGAGAAGCCTGGCCTAATGAATACTTTGAAAACGGATTAAAACATCAAAATTATTTTCATTTCATTGATTAGAAATTTTAATTTTGCACTTGCAACAGCTCTAATAATTTTTTATTCACATTTTATTTCAAAAATTATTTTGAATAAAACTCTCAACGACTGAAAAATTCAAAAAATTTATTTAGCATGGAAAATATGAGTACTGGCAGCTGTGCTCAAATTCTTATATGTACATGAAACTCCAAATAACAAGAATTTGGATGTTGTCAGGATCTGCGGTCATCCACTTTGTCATCCTCCGTCATACGTATAGTCCCTACAATGGTTTCCGTTATCAGTTTTTTAACCGTTTATGATATTGTTAAATTGTCCAATCATTAGAAAAGTGGCCGTGTCATGTTTCTGATTACGCATACTTTTCGATCAGTCCAAGGAATTCATATCCAAACATCCAACGTATAAGTTGGTACCTCAAATAACCAACTTTTTACGGGACAGTGTTTTTCGAAATCTGTATCTCTAGCTTCAAATTTGAAGCGCTGGGAGATAGTTTTGAAGTTACAACCTAAATATATTTGTTTAAACGAAAACAATACACGTGTTAATCGTTAAATCTTTAATTGTTTTCATGGTGTTGAGAAATTCTTTTAGTTTGATGCCTAATAATTTGTAAAGTGAGGATTCAATTGAAACATACTATAAGTAAGACTGGATGAAGCAAATTAAGGGTAACCGAATTCATTGGAAATTATAAAATATCACTATTTGCTTTATGTTCATATAGCTCTAAAAATCGTCTAGCGTCCGGTCTAGTTTAAAATTTTAAAATATTTATGGTACTTTTCTCAAAAATATCAGAAGAGTGTTAAGAAACATAAGAACTTCAATTTCTAATAGAATTGTAAGTGGTTATTTTATGTTTCTAGTGTTGATTGATTAATCGTTCGATTGTCAAAAAGCGGATATATCCATCCACCTAC
Organism: Calliopum simillimum; assembly: GCA_951812925.1. Taxonomy (NCBI): domain Eukaryota; kingdom Metazoa; phylum Arthropoda; class Insecta; order Diptera; family Lauxaniidae; genus Calliopum; species Calliopum simillimum. The sequence continues at coordinate 99,104,493 of OX638368.1, read as the reverse complement.
CAAACTTCATCGAAATACCTTGCGAAATAAGTGCCTTAAAGTGTCTGAAATATATAGCACAAAATAAGGTCCCCATAATTAAGGGTTGAGCAATATCCTTTTTATTTGTATTTCTAATTTAGAAATCGGCTAAAAATCATTCCACCTATTTTCGTAAGCCAATAAATATCTTACGTTATAAGTTTCAGAATACGATTTAACGATAATTGTGTTAACAGCAGTTAACGATAACACAATTGTCTTTAACTCGTTTGGGAATTCCGCTACAGCACTCAAGGGCTCTTTAACTTGCAACTGGAAATGGTAAAGCTGATTCTGCTAGTTGGTATGGTGGTGATGCACGCAAGGATATCGCCGGCCATATTGCGAATGTTGCTGTTGGTGGCTCTCTGATCAATCAAGCTTTAGAGTTTGCCGTTTTGCAAAAAGCATTGGCAGGCTGTGGTATCAGCTGCTGGTGATGCTGCGGCAAACTTTGATACACTTAACGCCAATTTCGCTGATACCGGTATCTTTGGTTTTATTGCGTCTGCCGATGCACAAAGCATTTGAAAGGTAAAAAAAGCATGGAGATGAATTAAAAATGGAAATATATTTCAATATATTTCAATATATTTAATTGGATTTTATTTAGATTGTTGATGCTGCTTCACGTGCTTTAAAATCTGGCAGTGTTTCCTCTGAAGATATCAGCCGTGGAACAGCTTTACTTTATGCCGGCGTTTTAAGTGCTTATGCACATTCAACACCGAAGACTTTTTCTTTTGTGCCATGTGCAATCTAGCAGTACATCAAGACTGCTGTCGCCGTTGCTTACAGTACCCCAGTACACCGGTAAATTGTGTACTTTGTCCAAATACAAGTGGTGCATTTAAGGAAACAGATCGTGGAACGTAGACGCACGTTATGAATAATAAGTTTGACCAATTTATGTTTTAATTATTTGAAGTTGAGCTGTTTGGTCATGTTAAAATAAAAATTCAAAAAGTTATTTTAAATTTTTTCTGTTCGACGTTTCGTGGATAATTCTCCACTTCCTCAGGAACAATTTATTTAAAAAACTCTCTAAAAAGGAACAAATTAGAAAATAATACAATAGTTATTACTTAATACTACTCACAGAATTATTACATTGAAACACGACTGACTTGTTGTATAAATAAATAAAATAAAATAATTAAAAACTGTTCACTAACAAAAATTTTTAAAACACGAAAACAAGAAACACTTATTATTGCTGCTGCCCGATTACTATTGCATATACTTTGCAAGTTTTGTCTATGTCTTCCTTTGTGTTCATCGCTGTTGTCATTTTTTGTTGTATTCTTAAGCTTTCAAGAGTAAATCTCGTACCATATTTTCTCTCCTTGTCTAGAATGTTGGCTTCGTCGAAGGTATGCTCGTTCTCAATCATATGTTCAGCTAGTGCTGTTGTCGTTTTTCCATTTCTTACATCTGCTTTGTGTTCTGCTACTCTTATTTCTAAAGCTCTTTTAGTGGTCCCAATATATGAAAGCTTGCAGTTCTCTTTATCATTTCCATTGCATTTGATCTCATAGACAACATTGTTTTGTTTCTCCTTTTCTACTTTGTCCTTAGTATTAGTGAAAAATGTTTTTAGTGTGAAGTTCGGTTTTAGCGCAAAAATTGTGTCTTCATCGTTTGTTATCGTTTTCATGTTTTTGTTGTTTGTTAGTTTTGGTATGTATGGTACACTAAAGTATCTTTTAGGGTTGCCATCTGTTATAGACTTGGTTGAATTTTTGTTTATTTCATATTTAGATATTAAGTTTTTAATTAAATGTTTAGGATAATTGTTGATTGTTAAAATTCTTATTATTTCGTTTATGTTGTCAAGTTCGAATCTTTTATCACTAATCGTAAGTACCTTTTTTATAAAATTATTTGCTGTATTGATTTTCTGTTGCATAGGTTGTGTCGATAAATAATTGATCATCCTGCCTGATGCGATGGGCTTTTTGTACCAATTAAATACTAGTTGATTGTCAATTCTGTGTAGTTTCGTGTCCAAATATGGTATGCTGTTGTTGTTTTCTCGTTCTACCGTAAATTGAATTTAGTTGTGATACTTATTGAGCGTATCCAATATTATTTCTTGGTCCTGTGGTTTAATAATTGCAAGTATGTCATCGACGTATTTGACAATAAATTTTATTTTGGTGTTTTTTTGTTTTAAAATCTCTATTGTTTCGTCGAGCAGATTGTCCAAAATTATGTCTGCAATAGTCGGTGATAGTGGGTTGCCCATTGGCATACCAAATGTCTGTTTGTAAATTTTGTTGTCGAACAGAAAAAATTTAAAATAACTTTTTGAATTTTTATTTTAACATGACCAAACAGCTCAACTTCAAATAAGTAGACGCACGTTGTTTGTGTTCTTTAAATAACAAAAGTGCGTTTCACCAATACCAGATTTTTGGAACCCATATGTAAGCTTACAAAAGTTGTAGTTTTTTCTTACGTTAATATTGATTTTTTGTTTTAATTTTCTCACAACAGATTCAATTGAGACCATTCAACAGGCGCATTGGCATCTCACCTGCTTTGGTTGTCATGAAAAGCGTGCTGGTGAGCCATCCATTTCACATGCGCTCTGGCTGGCTTGTATATGACCATGTAATGAATATTATCAAACTGTTAACTATATAAATTATCTAAAATTATTTTTTTTTCTCAATAAATAACATAAATTACATTGTGGAACAAAATTTGGTCGAAAAAAGTTAACTCGGATCTGACGCTGCGGGGTGAAAATATATGTAAAAAAAAGACCATTTGGCCCATTTTGTTCAAGTTGGTTCTAGTTTTCGAGAAAAGGCCGTTTGAATTTTGGACCTTGAACTATGTGGTTTTTCATTATATCTCTTAAGCAAATTAAGTTTTATTGGGGTTTTGTTCGTCTCGTATATATCTACAACTTTTACCAACAAATTGGTCCTTTAAAATGCATTTCCGGCAAGTTAGAGCACATAATTCCAAAAAAAAGTGATATTTTTCGCCTTTTATGACATTCGGCTCAATAGTTATCACCCGAGTGGTGGAGTTATGCCTTTTAACCTATAGCTGATATCCATACAAACACTTTGGTATAATATATGTGGCATATGGGCAAAAATTTCTCATCTGAGCCATCTAAGAAATTAAACGTAAAAAAGGCTTTAACAAAATGATGTTTTCTGACAACTAGTAAAGATTTTGTAAAAATGTTTTTTTAGAGATATTTAGCATAGGTCAGGGAATAAAATGGTGTTTTTGATTTGTAAAAAAATGTTTCATTTATTGAAAATCCCTATTTCAAATAGGTACATAAAAATAAAGCAACTTCTTCGTCTCTGAGAAAACTTTACGAAATAGGTAAGCACTCTCCACTTGTCAAAAAACAATATTCCAGAAAAAAAATTGGGGTAATCGATATTGGTTCAAAAGTTATTAACAATATAGTGATGTCGTGCAAGTCTTTTTTCAGCATTAGAGAAAAACAAGGCATCCTACGAAAAAAGTGTATATGACACAAAATGCTAAGAATTATCTAAGGAATACGTGTGAGTTTTTTGGAACATATCAAATTTTTTTTTCGGACGTTTTGAAAAATTATAAAATGTCTCAGAAAATTCTGAAAAAATGCACACATATTCCTTAGATAATTCTAAGCATTTTATGCCATATACGCTATTTTCGTAAGATGCGTTGTTTTTCTCTAATGCTGAAAAAAGACTTGCACGACATCACTATATTGTTAATAACTTTTGAACCAATATCGATTACCCCAAGTTTTTTTCTATGATATAGTTTCTTGACAAGTGGAGAGTGCCCACATATTTTTGTTTAGTTTTCTCAGAGGCGGAGAAGTTGCTTTAGTTTTATGTACCTATTTGAAATAATGATTTTCAATAATAAATTAAAAATTTTGGTCCAAAAAAAAAGTACCATTGTATTTCCCGACCTACGCTAAATATCTCTGAAGAAAACATTTTTAGCAAAATCTTTCTTAGTTGTCAGAAAACATCAGTTTGTTAAAGCGTTTTTTACGTTTAATTTCTTAGGTTTCTCACTTGAGAAATTCTTGCCCATATGCCACATGTGTTATGTCAAAGTGTTTGTATGGATCTCAGCTATAGGTTAAAAGGCATAAATCCACCACTCGGGTGATTACTATTGAGCCGAATGTCATAAAAGGCGAAAAATATCACTTTTTTGGGAATTTCGTGCTCTAACTTGCCGGAAATGCATTTTAAAGGACCAATTTGTTGGTAAAAGTTGTAGATATATACGAGACGAACAAAACCCCAATAAAACTTAATTTGCTTAAGAGATATATCGAAAAAACCACATAGTTCAAGGTCCAAAATTCAAACGGCCTTTTCTCGAAAACTAGAGCCAACTTGAACAAAATGGGCCAAATGGTCTTTTTTTTACCTATATTTTCACCCCGCAGCGTCAGATCCGAGTTAACTTTTTTCGACCAAATTTTGTTCCACAGTGTTATCAAAAGTTAAAAATGGAATCTTATTTTAACCATAAATTTTTATATGTATTAAATCAGTTCAGTGATTCCTGATGTTTTTGTTTTGATTGTTGCTTTTTTTCAATTTCTCTCTGAAGATGACTGCCAGTTTCAGTCGAAATACTGGAAAGTAATAAATTTAAAACAATGTTTTTAATTTAAATTAACCTTGAAGCCCGAATATCTACAAATTTTGCAAATCAAAAGTCACAAAATCAACTATTCGCATATCGAGCTCTATCTAATGTAAAATGAGTTAAGCGAATAATACAAATGGAAAATAAGTCTCCGAAGCGTGTTCCTACTAGACCATTTTCAGTTCAAGAAAAAATGATTTTACATACGCTAAACGATTTGACCCTGTCATTCTCTCACAAATGCAGGATTTCAGCCCATGCACTCTTGTGGAATTTGCCATAGTCGGTAATTTCTTTCTCTATTTATAATATAGTGAACTTGAAGAGACTGATTCCAAAATATCCTCTTATCTATATATTAATACGCAAGAAAAAAATTTGTCCATCTTTTTTTCCTATTTTAGAAATTCACTTCAACCTTGAATTATACACTATTAGAAAGGTTTTTGTGTGTAGATGAGCACAAAGTTAATATTATTTTAATTTTTACATTTTAGCATGGTAAAATTTTTTAATATTTACAACAACAAAATACACGGTCACATAAGATAGAAATATGTACAAAGAGAAAGACGAAAACTGACACATGTTTTTTTTTTTTTTTTGCTTTGCTTTCGTTGCACTGACATCGCACCAGGGATGACAAATGTGCCTTTTTATTGTGTACCAAATAGCAAAAAAGTACTAAAAGCTCCCAAAAAAGTATCAGCACTTCAACAGATCCAAGTTTTGCATTAAAATATAGTTTTATGGAAAGTGGAAAGAAATTTCTTTTTTGATAATGTGGCAACACTAATTTGCATATTTTCGAACTGTCAAACTAAAGCTTTTTCTTTTTATTCGGTCTACTAGTTTCTAATACACAAAATTATTGTTAGACTTAAGCCCTGAACACATTCGGTGCGAGCTGCGAGTGCGAGAGAAAATAGCTTTTGCTCAAACGATTTTTTGAGCTTTTTCTCGTGCGTAAAAACACAATCAACTCGTTGCGAGAAAGTTTTTTTTTTATGAAAATTGAAAACAAATGAAAATAAAAAACGAAAAATAAAAACGTATTTGTTTTCAAAATTATTTAAACTTCAAATTGAAATTAAAAAATTCAGTCGAAAATAATAAATTTAAATTTTTGTGTTTGATCTTGTTCTTTTTTTTTAAAAATCGTCAGAAAAATAGAATCAATTCAATCGCACTGCGAGAGCTTTTATAAATGACGTTTAATAAAAGCTCAATTTTATATCTTACTCTAACATATAGAGAAAATCGTGGTATCTCGGTCGGGTTTCTCTCGCACTCGCAGCTCGCACCGAATGTGTTCAGCACTTTAGATTACAGTCCACTTAATAAAGTTGTTTAGTTATACGACGTTCTCGTTTTTTATTTACTATCAAACGAACTTCGGCAACATTTTTTGGACCTTCGGTGCCGAATTAAACTTTCGGAAAAAACAACAAAACAGCTGCGCTGCTGTCGGATCGTGTCTTGCTACAAAAATTAACGTGCAAAAAAATAAAAAAATTCCTAAATTGCCGTGCTGCAAAATAGAGTTAATAAATTCGTATATTTCCCGATTGGCCGTGCTGCAAAAAGTGAAAATAAAGTCACTTAATTGCCCCTTCTGCAAAGGGATATAAAATTGTTGGTGTAAATTACGGAATTTATACAACAATTTGCGGGTATTAAAAATTGCAAATCTAATTGCAACAACTATTTTGATTACGTCGACTGCGGCGCCTTAATATAAAATCATACGTGCTGCTTTGACTAGCGGGATAGCGTCGGGTGCTGCGCTTAACATATGTACATACATAAGTACATACAAATATTCGTCTTGCTGCGCTTTTACAATATCGTCGGTTGCTACGTGTTGTACATAAGAAAAAACAACCGTTTTCGTCGTGCTACGAAAAAGGGGAATTGTTCCAGTTTATACCTTGGATAAAAACACAACAAATACTTGCCATCTAACATCAAGCGGTACTTACAAGTACATAAGGATACATTGAGATTACTATTGCTGCTACATATATTCACACGTGGGAGAGAAAATATTTTTGGATTTTATCTACATATATACGTTGTATATAAGCGGACTGGAACTGGGAGGAGAAATAAGAAAGTACAGTTGATCTTACCACTGTATTCAAGGTAACATATTTTTCAATTTATATACTTATTATGGAGGCCTTGAAACTAAAACTTGCCAGAGTCAAGGGCACTGCTGACAGACATGAAGCATTTTTGGAAGCTATAAATGCTGAGACCTCAATATATGAACTAAAAGTGAGGTTAGACAGAATTGAAATAATGTTTACAGAATTTATCAAAATTGATGAATGGATTCTGTTAGGAGAAGCTGTTGAGGATAGGGAAAATGAATTCGAAATTTTTGAAACCAGATATTTTAGACTTAAATTAGAATTTGCTAAAATAATTGCTGAACGCAGTAATTCACCCCCAGTTTCCAGTGATCCGTTGCTAAGCTCAACAATTAACGGTAGCGATGCTCTACAAAGGATTTTCGAACAGCAGAATAATATTCTTGAACGCTTGAGTAGTTCTGTAGGAGAAGGCTCAGACGTCAATACAGTGCAACGTCTTGTAGAACAACTTCATACGCTGAACGCTTCTAGTTCTACACGTTCCCATGGGGTTCACTTTCCTTCTCTTACGATAAAGGCTTTTAGTGGAGAGTACAATGATTTTCAACCATTTTGGGATAATTTTACTGCGTCTGTTCATAACAGAAATGATTTGACTAAAGCTCAAAAGTTTCAATATCTAAAGGGACTTTTACCGGGATCAGTAGGATCAGTAATAGATAAACTTCTAGTGACAGATAATAACTACGATGAGGCGTTGACACAATTAAAGGAACGGTATGATAAACCCTCGCTGGTAATAGATACACTAATAAAGGATTTTTTCAACATAAAAAAGGTAGAAATCTCAAATGGGACATTGCTGCGCTCAGTGGTCACAGATTTCGAGCAAGTGATACGTGGCTTACGTGCTTTAGGTTCTGAAGCTGAAAAACGTGACCCCTGGCTTATTGTGCTTATTTTGAAAAAGGTAGACTGTGAAACTCATACATCTTGGGCAGAGCACATAGGAAATAACCCGTACCCTACTATTGAAGAGCTGGTAAAATTTTTGAATTCACGATGTGATACATTGGAAAGGGGGCCCTCAACTGGTGCAAAGGCGAAGCCTATTTCGCAAATCAAATACAAATCTTCTAGAGCCTATGTAGCTACTGCAGACAAGTCTTGTCCAGAATGTAAGCAAAATCATCATCTGTCTTACTGCCATCATTTAAAGCCATGGATATCTCACAGCGACGTGATTTTGTGAATAAGAATAAACTTTGCTTCAACTGTCTTAAAGCAAATCATCTAGCTAATAAGTGCCCTTCAAAGCACTCATGTCAACAGTGTCAGAAGCTACACCATACATTTCTTCATCTTGACTATAACTTAAAAACAAATTATGATAAATCGAGCTCAAGCTCTCAACATATAACCCAAGCTGGCCAATCTAGCGCCCATAGAGAAACTAAGGAAATCCCGCAGACTTCACAAGCTAAGTCATCCCCTACTACTAGTTCGATTTTGGCGACTCAAGCCAATCATGCATTTAAATCTTCGGTAAATGCACTGCTACCAACTGCAACGGTCTACGTCAAAGACCAAATGGGAAACTTACATCTATGTAACGTTTAACTTGACTCAGGCTGTCAAAATACGCTCATAACTGCGTCCTTTGCTCAACAATTAGGTTTACCAAGAAACCCTGCCCATATTCAGATCTGCGGTCTCTCAGGCAGTCATGTAGGGGTTTCAAGGGGTAGAATACTGCTGCAAATGTGTTCACTTCAATCTAAAGAACTGTGCCTTGAAGCGTATGCACTAGTATTCAACAACATTACTTCGGACCAACCAGCTGTTCCTATAAATACTTCTACCTGGAGTAAACTAAAATCATTAGACTTAGCTGATCCTAACTTTAGCAAACCAAAGAAAATTGATGTTCTTTTAGGAGTGGACTACTTCTTTTCAACACTTTTAGAAGATCAGATTAAGGAGGAAGGTATCGTGATTGCCCAAAAAACTATCTTCGGGTGGGTGATCTGCGGTCCTCATTTATCTAACATGCAGAGCTCATGCAATATGTCGACTCATACTGTCGAAGAAAATCTTAATGCGACTTTACAATTAATTTGGAAAACAGAACAGTTACCGACTATGCCTCTAAGTCTCACAAAGGAAGAGCAGGAAGCGGAGGATATCTTTATATCGACTTACCAAAGAGATGAGGATGGTAGATATTTAGTCAGACTTCCCTTTAACTCAGATAGGACTTCGTTAGGGAATTCCTACAAAGCAGCAGAGAATAGATTGTTTGCCATGGAGAGAAAGTTTTCGAAAAATAATAATCTTATGGATGGCTATAAGAAATTCATGTCTGAGTATCTAACGCTTGGTCACATGGAATTGGTTCCAGACGAGGAAATAAAAAAAGAAAATACCCAGCTGTATTATTTGCCGCACCACGCTGTGCTGAAGGAAAATAGCCTCACAACAAAGCTTAGGGTTGTGTTTGATGGCTCTTGTAAATCAAGCAGTGGAGTGTCTTTAAATGAAATCCTACTAACTGGCGAAGCACTACAGCAAGATTTGCCTGCAATCTTAATACGATTTCGATGTGTGCTGTTTTTCTTGTGATATTGAAAAGATGTTTAGAATGATAGGAGTCCAAATTTGCGATCGTGATTTCCAACGCATACTTTGGCGTGATGAAGCTAGTCAAAAGATTAGGGTGTATAGACTTACTACTGTCACTTATGGGACTAAACCTGCCCCTTATTTATCTATGAGGACTCTACGTCAATTATGTGAAGATGAAGGATTGAATTTTCCCCTCGCTGCTAAAGTCATTCTAGAAAACTTTTTTGTGGATAATGGTATGGCCGGAGCAAATTCACTTGAGGACACCAAGGATATTGTATCTCAATTGGTTAGTTTGCTCAAGGCAGGCGGTTTTAAATTAAAGCAATGGGCATCAAACTCCTCTGAAGTTCTGTCAGGTATTCATCATGAAGACCCGGTAGATTCACTTGTAAAACTGCCGAATGATTTCAACATCTGTTTACTCGGAATCTCTTGGAATCCAAGAAAAGACTGTTTCTTGTTTCAAGTCACTCAAGGAAAAATTGAGCTAAATACTAAAAGAAAGCTATTATCTGAAATCTCAAAGATATTTGATCCCTTAGGCTGGGTCTCCCCTTCAATAATTATGGCGAAAATTATTTTGCAGAAACTTTGGCTGCTTAAAGTGGGATGGGACGATTAACTTCCCCCAGATATTGTGGATGAGTCAACCCAGCTGTATGACGAAATGAATTTACTAAATGAAATAAGTATTCTTAGAATATTGTACATTGAAGGAGATAATGTACAGTACCATGGATTTTGTGATGCCTCTTCATCGGCATGTTCAGCGGTTATCTACTGCCGCAAAGTTACATCTGATAACTCTATATCTGTTAATATTGTCTTGGCGAAAACTAAGTAGCACCTTTAAAGGAATTAACCATACCCAAGCTGGAACTATGTGGAGCCTTTTTACTGGCAGAACTCTTTGAATTTCTAACGAAGGCTATAGGCAACATTGATCATACGTTTTACTGTTGGACGGACTCAAAAATAGTATTGGCATGGCTGTCATCTTATCCAAAAAAGTGGAAACCATTCGTGAGTAATCGAACATCTTTTATTTTGGAAACTCTTCCTGCTGCGAAATGGCTTCATGTATCATCAAAGGATAATCCAGCGGACTGCGCTAGCCGTGGCATAATACCATCACAACTAATCAACCACAATCTTTGGTGGATGGGTAGAGCGTGGCTTTCTTCAGACGAACTTGAATGGCCTACTGCATCGGTTGCAACCCATGCAATGTAAGAAGAAGAACGCTAATCTCAACAAATGATACTTCAAACTTCAGCGACTGAACCAGGAGTTGTTGCTAAACTTCTTACACGTAATTCACAATGGAAACGACTCTTTCGAATTGTAGCATACTGCAAACGGTATATACAGGACTATCTTACTAAAACTGTAAATAAATCACCTCTTTTGGTATCTGAGCTACAAGAGGCCAAGAATATTCTTTACAGATTTTCGCAAAAGGAATCATTTTCTGATGATATCAAAGGCTTACATACGGCTAAAACTGTTCCAGCGAACAGCAAACTAAAAAGGCTAGCTCCTTACATTGATAATAACGGAATCCTGAGGGTTGGCGGGCGACTTGGAGATTCTGATCTAGCATTTGAGAAAAAGCATCAAAAGCATCTTACATAAAAATCATATATTGGCTAGAAGAATTGTCGAGGATTATCATGCAGAAAATCACCATGCTGGCTTCACTTTGCTTATTGCATTACTCCGTCAAACTTACTGGATTATTGGAATTCGTGACTTGGTAAAATCTGTTGTTTATCCCTGCGTCACGTGCTATCGTCACAGCAAACGAAATGCTGAACAGCTCATGGGAAATATTCCAAACTTAAGACTTCAAGGGATTCATCCATTTCACAACACGGGCTGCGACTATGCTGGTCCACTAATTTTAAAACGACATTGTGGCAGAAAAGCTCCACTTATCAAAGGTTACATAGCACTCTTTATCTGTCTGACAACGCGAGCGCTACACTTAGAACTAGTGAGCGATCTCAGCACTGATACTTTCCTGGCTGCACTTAGGCGATTTATAGCTAGACGAGGGCTATGTGCTCACTTTCATAGCGACAATGGCACCAATTTTGTGGGTGCCGCCCGACAACTTGGCGAATTACATAGACTTGTTGCATCTCATAACTCTAATCATGTAATTTCTGATTTTTTATCTTCTAAAGGTATACAGTGGCACTTTATCCCCCCCGGTGCACCTCACTTTGGTGTTTCTTGGGAATCTGGTGTGAAGAGTGTCAAATTTCACCTAAAGCGAACGGTGGGTCAAGCTACCTTAAACTTCGAAGAGATGACCACGCTGCTCACTCAAATCGAAGCAATACTAAACTCCAGGCCTCTCTGCGCGCAAGCAGACTCTGATGATGCAAGTTATTTGACACCTGGGCATTTTTTGGTGGGACGCCCCTTAATTGCGGTTCCAGAACCCGATCTTACCAATGAAAAGCTGTCCTTATTGGCAAGATGGCGATTAATACAACAGCTTACTCAATCTTTTTGGTCAAGATGGTCACTCGAGTATTTGACCTCTCTACAACAGCGGCAGAAATGGCTTCGTACAAAACCTAACATCAAAAACGACGACATAGTTTTACTATAAGATGACAACAACCCTCCTACAACCTGGTGACTAGGGCGGGTAATTGAGACCCATGCTGGTTCCGATGGTCTTGTTCGTGTGGCTACGGTCCGCACTAAATCCGGAGTCGTCAAGAGACCTATCACCAAGCTGTGTATATTACCATTATGTGATTTAATATTAATTTATATTATTCAAGGCTGGCGGAATGGAAAGAAATTTCTTTTTTGATAATGTGGCAACACTAATTTGCATATTTTCGAACTGTCAAACTAAAGCTTTTTCTTTTTATTCGGTCTACTAGTTTCTAATACACAAAATTATTGTTAGTCTTAGATTACAGTCCACTTAATAAAGTTGTTTAGTTATACGACGTTCTCGTTTTTTGTTTACTATCAAACGAACTTCGGTAACAGAAAGAAAACATATATTTTGTAGAAAAGTGTGAGCTAATGTAAATATTATTAAAAAAAGGTCAGTGCGCACATCTTTTTATGGCCAGTATGCATCATCTTCTACTAAGGACGATGCGCCGACTTATCTCTAAATATATGTTTGCAATGCAGTGGCATATCTTGAGAGGCGAAGGGGGCCACCGCCCCATGCAAAATGGGCTTGTAAAGGGTAGCATTCATCAATTCAGATTAATTTTTCGGGATCGAATTTCTTTTTTGGTCAAAACTTTTTTTTGGGCATATGGTCTAAGCATATTTTACAGATTGCGCGAAGTCACACGTAGGGTTCATGATGATGGGGACTTAAATCGGTTGTAGTTTCCTTCAGAAAATAAAAAGAATCATTTGAGCGAGAGAATGAATTTTTGTTAAGCGGGCACAATAATTAATTTTGTGAAGTGCTTTGTTGACGGACTTAATGGGGTGTAAGTGCTTTGATGGAACAAATAAAAAAATAATGTAATACTTTATAGAGAAGAAAAAATACATTATTTTAAGAAAATAATGCATCAACTTAAAACAAATCTATCTGTTGGGTCAATGTATAACATTTACTTTATTTTTTATACTAATGTATTTAAACTCCTAAAGTTGCAATTTTTCTATAATTTAATTTGCCTCAAAATAATTGATCATTTTTAACTATAAATAGCCCTTCAGTAATTAAACTAATAATTTCTATAATAAGGCCTTAAACTAGTTTAATTAAGATGTACTAAAACTGTATTAAAAAGAGAAACTAACTGTAACCTAAGCTCTTCTATTTTTGTATAAAAGACTGCAGAATAAATTGCAGGCTCTCTTGCTGCATTAATCGTTTACGACTTCGCATTGTCTTTCTTTTACCGCGTTGAACTTCTTTCAATAGTGATTTTTACACCACGCGTTTCGAACTTGCCCCGTAATCGCAGTATTTGATTATTTGTTAGTAAAAATATTAATTAATTTAATAATTCGGTCACTGCAAAGTGAGAAAAACTCTTCTCATTTAACATTTTGGCGCCCAACGTGGGGCAAGACTTAATTTAATTAAAAAAAAAGGTGTAAAAGTGCATCTGAAAAATTGTGAATTCAATATGAAAAACAAAAGTGTTTCGTATTAAAAAACTAATCAAAAATTAAAAAAAAAAAAAACATTATTTCGCTAGTGTCATTGCGGTAAATTTCATTTCATAAAAAACATTCAACTTGTTCTTTTGAGAAGTTCGGTTTCGCGGCTCGCGTCTCGGTCAACGAAATAATCAAGTTGTAGCTGTCGTTATTGTCTCGGCCAGCGCAGTCACCATTGTTCCAGAAACAACAATTGTATGCTGTCTCAACAGGGAGTATTAATTTATGTATCAAACCATTTAAATTAAATACCTACATAAAAATTCCTAAATTAAAAATTGAATTGCATACATTTTTCGTAAAATTTCTGCCGTAAATTATGTTACGATATTAGAAACTGCGTTCGGTTGAAAAGTCAAGCTTCTCACAACACTTGTAGCAGCAAAGCATAAAGTCAACGCACACGCATTCTAGTGTGTGTGAGCTTTCATTTACGATATTCCTCGCATTCGTCGCCTTCCATTTTTTGGTGTTTTCAATTTACGATCTAGATCGCTAATCGTACAATTATTTTGCTGAGATCTTCCTCTTCTTGTGTTTCAAGTGGAACTCTGAAAAAAAAAAAGCTTCATTGTCTCTTTCAATTTTTCGCATTTTATTGTCGCAAGCTGCAGCAACGTTTATTGTTCTGCTCATCGCATTTCTGCCGTCAGCTTATATTCTTTTTCTCATCTCTTTCGTTATCGTTGCATTACCATGTCGCTAGAAGAATATAAGCATCAGCGCAGTACCACTAGGAAAAATATTACGCGAATCAAAAATATCATTGAAACAAATGCAAAGGGGGAAGGGAAGGCGCTCTCACCTACTGAATTAAAATGTCGCTTAGGAATACTCGAGTCATATTTTAAACAAATTTTGTCGTACCAAACTCACATTGAAAAATTAGATGCAGAGGACAATGGTCGTGGTGAACTTGAAGATCTTTATATCTCGATCAAACTTTCGATACAATCACAATTAGGAGATGAATTGCATAATAACACATTGTCAGATACGGGTTTTTCGTTCCCTGTCTCAAGTACAAAGCTGCCATCTTTGAAATTGCCTCTTTTTGATGGGAAGTACTCCGAGTACAAAAATTTCATTACATCATTTAATCAAATTATTGATCGTGAACTTAGCGTTTCCAACATTGAAAAATTCAACCATTTGCTCAATTGCCTTCAAGGTCAAGCTTTAGAGACTGTTAAGGCTTTTCAAGTATCAAATGAAAATTACCCAAAGGCCCTGGAGAGACTCAAAAATCGCTATGATAATAGCACATTAATTTTTATGGAAAATATAACTACATTATTTCAACTTCCTTCAGTTTCTAAGGAAAGTTGTGGTCAACTAAGAAGCCTTGTGGATAATGTTTCGGCACTTTATAGCTCACTTTCGTCGCTGGGTAACGACAAGGATATATCAAATGCAATGTTAATATATTTAGTCATGGAAAAGGTTGATGAGGACACTCAGAAAAAATGGAAAGATTCGTTGGATTTCACTAAACTTCCTACATGGGATGACTGTGCAAAAGTTTTAGAAAGACGCTGTCAGTTTTTAGAATCGACTACAGCAAGCGCAGCTCAGCCTCATCAGTCTGAAAATAAAATACCTTTCAAAAAAAATAAAATTAAATCTAATCGACAAGGCTACACATTTTCTTGCACCAAACTTTCGTGCCTATTGTGCTCAAAGTCTGACCACACAATCAATAATTGTTTTCGCTTCAAAAATATGGAAGTTTCGGAACGTTTTGAAAACGTCAAGCGCCTTGGCCTATGCATTAATTGTCTCTCTAAAAGTCATCAAGTCACAAATTGTTCGTCCACTTTCAAGTGTAAAACTTGCTCACGGCTCCACCACAGTCTTTTGCATCGCCCTCAATCGATTTCCAATACTTTATCTTCGTCGCTATCGTCACCACAGCCATCGTCTTCGCGCGTTGCGCAAACTGAAGCCAACGCCGCAGCAGCTGTTCATACTCATATTGGAAAATCTTCGTTAGATCAAGTAATTCTTGCCACTGCTGTCGTTTTGGTTCGTGATACATCTGGTTGCTATCACATTGGCCGAGCCTTACTTGACTCTTGCTCACAAGTTAATTTCGTTACTGAAGAATTCGCGCAACGATTGCGCTTACCGAGGGAAAAACATTCGATGCAAATTTTGAGTATTGGAAATTCTCATTCCAATATTAAGCACAAAACATCGACATCTATCAAATCTCGTTTTACTAATTTAGAGTTGTCTCTTTCGTTTTGCATTACATCGCATATTTCGTATCAGCCTGAATCGGAAATTGATATTTCGTCGTGGAATTTGCCACCGAATACACAACTAGCTGACGAGAACTTTTTTAAGTCTAAACGTATTGATTTGTTGCTGGGAACAGAAAGTTTTTTCGAAATTTTGTCTGTCGGTCAGATTAAACTTGGCAGCAACCTGCCCACCCTCCAGAAAACACTATTGGGATGGATAGTTTCAGGACGATATAAGGCTCAAGAATCTTCTGTCTCATCGTTGTCCACCTGTTTTTTATCTTACGAAGAAGAAATTGATAAAAAATTGGAACAAATGTGGAAATTGGAAGCAGTTGAGGCCACAAACCACCGTTGGACTGATGAACAAACTTGCTGTGAAGATATTTATTCAAAAACTGTGTCTCGCACCGCAGAGGGAAGAGTAGTCGTTCGATTGCCTTTTAAAGATACACCTTCGTCTTTAGGCCTTTCATATAATACTGCATTGAGGAGATTCACGTCTTTAGAGCATCGCTTGGCTCGAGATGCTGAAACAAAAATTCAATATGCTACTTTTATGAAGGAATACATTGATTTAGGGCACATGAGTTTGATCAAAAACCCTAAATTCGATACACCGCACTACTATATTCCTCACCATTCTGTTCTGAAGCCAACAAGTACATCAACAAAATTACGGGTGGTTTTCGACGCTTCATGTCATACTTCATCTCAAAAGTCTCTTAACGACGTTTTATTGGTTGGCCCTACAATTCAAGAAGAATTGTACATTTTACTCATTCGTTTTCGCCTATATTGTTTCGCCATCACCGCAGATATCGTCAAGATGTACCGCCAAGTAGAAGTGGATCCCAGGGATCGTCGCTTTCAATATATTTTGTGGAGAAATTCAAAGGATGATCCTATTCAAACTTTTTGTCTCAATACTGTTACTTACGGTACTGCTGCTGCTCCATTTCTTGCTGTGCGCAGTCTTCACTATCTTGCAGATCAATACTCTTCTGAATTTCAACTTGGAGCTGAAACAATTAAATCGTCGTTCTATGTGGATGATTTCTTAGGTGGATCTGACACACTCGAGGAACTATCGAAAATCAAATTTGAAACATCTGAAATTCTCAAAAGAGGCTGTATGGAACTCGCAAAATGGCATTCCAATCACAATAACTTTAGAGATGACAAAACGATCAAAAACTTGAACTTAGATGATGCTTCTATTACAAGCGCGCTAGGCATAACATGGGATCAAAATCAAGATATATTGCTTTTCTCATTTAATCCTAAAAATCAATTTGGTAACAAAGTTACAAAAAGAACCATTTTGTCGTTAGCTTCGTCGTTATTTGACCCCCTTGGATTATTAGCTCCTGTCGTTATCGTCGCAAAAATAATTCTACAAGAACTTTGGCTCCTAAAAATTAATTGGGATGAATCTATACCTCAACCTCTACAAACTGCGTGGGAAGAATTTCTTAGGGATTTGGCTCAACTTCGTTTGCTTAAAATACCAAGATATTGCTTGCTGGCGAATGCTGAATCAATTCAATTGCATGGATTTTGCGACTCATCCATTCGTGCATACGGCTGCTGCTTTTATCTTTGTGCGACAGACTGTCATGGCAACGTATCTGTGCAACTTCTTACTGCAAAATCTAGGGTCGCACCAACAAAGAAAAAATCATTGCCAAAATTAGAACTCTGTGGAGCTCAACTTTTATCGCAACTTTACGTAAAAATTAAATCATCTTTACTTAACTACACATCTGAAGTATATTTATGGACTGACTCGCAAATTGTTCTTCACTGGCTCAAATTACATTCTGCTACTCTATCAGCCTTCGTTGGTAATAGAATTTCTGAGATTCAAGATCTCACTTCGGAATGTCATTGGAGACATGTCCCTACTAATAGCAATCCTGCCGACATTGTCTCTAGAGGCTCTTCTGTTAAGGAACTCATAGATTCGATATGGTACACAGGCCCAGCCTTTTTGAAACTTGGTAAGGAACATTGGCCAGAAAACAAATGCGACAAAGTAGATTTTGATGAAGTTGAAAAAGAAAAGAGAAAATCAACTTTTCATATTGCGTCCAAAACCAACTATATTCTCGAAACCATAAAAAAGTATAGTTCATACTTAAAAATTTTGCATATCATAGCTTGGATTTTTCGATTTTATAAAAAAATTAATAAATCATCTAATAATGATTTCAACTCAAATTCCCTTTCCCCTCAGGAACTGGAAAATGCACTTCTTTGCATCGTTTGGAATTTGCAGCAACAACATTTCGAAGAAGAAATACGGCGGCTCAAGAAAAATATGGATCTACAAGGTTCTGTAAAATTCCTGAATCCTTTTGTGCAAAATACTGGTGGCTATAACCTGCTAAAAGTCGGTGGTCGACTTGAATTAGCAAACATATCTGATGGTCAATAACATCCTATACTTTTGCCAAGCAACAGTGAATTTGTAGAAACATATATTCGGCACCTGCATGTCACCAATTATCATGCCGGTGCAAAGGCATTAGTGGCTCTAATTCGCAATCGCTTCTGAATAATCAACGCCAGGAATTTGACTCGTCGCATTGTGAGATCTTGCACCCACTGCATCCGCTATAAGCCTCGTCTTCTTCAACAAATTATGGGCAATCTTCCAGTTGAGCGTCACAACCCTTCCAGACCATTTTCTCGCTGTGCTGTTGATTTTTGTGGACCAATAAATACATACTATCGAATTCGTGGCAAGGTGCAAGACATACATCGCCATTTTTGTGTGCCTTGCATCGAAAGCTGTCCACATCGAGGTTGTCTCAGATTTGTCTACGGAAGCATTCATCGCAGCATTAAAGCGTATGATCGGTAGAAGAGGTCTACCTACTGACATTTTCTGCGATAATGCTACCAATTTTGCTGGCGCTAATAACAAATTAGCAGAACTTAAAAAATTTATTTTTAATTCAAATAACCAAAATTTTATTACAAATTTTTGTACTAATGAATTTATTAACTTTCGTTTCATACCTCCCAGGGCACCACATTTTGGCGGCTTGTGGGAGGCTGCAGTGAAATCTGCCAAAGGCCATTTAACACGCACTGTGATGAACGCACGACTCACATTCGAAGAACTGACGACAGCCATGGTTGAGATAGAAGCTATACTTAACTCTCGCCCAATTTCGCCTCTATCATCGGATCCAAGCGATTTTGAAGCACTTACGCCTGGACATTTTATCATTGGTAGTGCGCTTAAGTCTCTTCCTGAAAGTGAAGCAGCGAATAAAGATATTGGTCAACTCGAGCATTGGGCTCGCATTACTGCTGTTAAACAACGCTTTTGGCAACACTGGTCCAACGATTATCTCAACGAGCTTCAGGCCCGCACCAAGTGGACCAACACAAAAAGCAATGTCGCAATTGGTACACTTGTGTTAGTACACGAAGACAACGTCCCGCCTCAACGCTGGCTCATGGGGCGAATCATCAACGCCATTCCTGGCAGAGATCAACGTATACGAGTCGTCGATGTGCAAACGGCAAAAGGTGTCATCCGTCGACCTGTGCATAAGCTTGCTGGTTTAACCACGTCTTGAAAGGGTCCTTTCAAGGGGGCCGGAATGTTGGGTCAATGTATAACATTTACTTTATTTTTTATACTAATGTATTTAAACTCCTAAAGTTGCAATTTTTCTATAATTTAATTTGCCTCAAAATAATTGATCATTTTTAACTATAAATAGCCCTTCAGTAATTAAACTAATAATTTCTATAATAAGGCCTTAAACTAGTTAACTTAAGATGTACTAAAACTGTATTAAAAAGAGAAACTAACTGTAACCTAAGCTCTTCTATTTTTGTATAAAAGACTGCAGAATAAATTGCAGGCTCTCTTGCTGCATTAATCGTTTACGACTTCGCATTGTCTTTCTTTTACCGCGTTGAACTTCTTTCAATAGTGAATTTTACACCACGCGTTTCGAACTTGCCCCGTAATCGCAGTATTTGATTATTTGTTAATAAAAATATTAATTAATTTAATAATTCGGTCACTGCAAAGTGAGAAAAACTCTTCTCATTTAACACTATCCATTTACGTTAGATGTGTTTTAGATGAAAGTTTTCAGCGCTTAATTAAGTACTCTCTGAGAAACTTATGGGAAAGGAACAACTTAAGTGCTTAATTTAACACTGATAAACTTGTGTGAATGTTGCCGTTTTCACTGAATATTAGCTGTGTTTATGGGATTTTCACATAGTGGCCACACAATTTCATCCATTCTCTTGGCGATCACAGGAAAGTGGTGCGGAAGCGAATAGCAGAATGAAGAAATAGCTTACAAATTCATTTAAAATATAAATACGCTTTCGTCTAAAACACAGCTATTAACAAGTTTGTTTTTTTTCTAAACGGAAATTAGTCTTGAAGTTGAATTTTCAATTAGAAAAAAGTATGCCAAAGTAAATGGATATGGTTATTTTAGGTTGTATCTACGCTAATTTTCTGCAAATTTAAGTTTTTACCTGTTATTTTCACACACACGTCGGGCTATAGTACTATTACAGTGGAAAGCGGTCCCTCCGCTTGCCTGAAAATCGTACTATCCCCGACAATTTAGTCGTGTGTGTAAACCAGCTCTAAATTGTTGTGATAGAAAAATCTGAAAGAGAATAAAAAAAACCGGATTCCCCACCATCCATATGCCCTACGTGTGACTTGTGACTTAACGAACAAGGCGTGTAGTATAAAGAGAAATAGCTGAAACACAATGCGGCAGTGGCAGTAATCAGCTGTTTCGTATTTTAATGCTTAGTGTGAAGTCACACGAAGGCACGGACACGTAGGACTCTTCGAGTTTAAAGGCAAGCGGAGGGAAACGGTGCTTTTCATTTCCCTACAAACTCGAAGAGCTCTACGTGCCCGTTAGGCATGCGCTTATTTTACGATTTTCTGATTTTCGTTCATGCCGCCCCCTGAAATCCTTCTAATGGTCATAAAAACAAATACTATGAAGTTTCACGGCGATCGGATAACGATAACCCGGCCCGCAAGAGAGGTCAAGGTCATGTTGAGGTTTCAGGCAAAACATAATGAAAATTTTTTTTAAACTTAATTAAATTAGTCAAAGCATAACTTTATCTTATAGCAAATTGAAATACCTTTCCAACAAGCTATAATTGTTTAAAATCGGGTAATAAATACGATTTCTATGAATTTTTCTTTTATTAACATTAGCGAAATTGCCGCAAAATGCTATTCTACTAAATACATATGGTATTTTGCGGCAATTTTGTTAATGCCGTAAAAGAAAAATTCATAGAATTCGTATTTATTACCCGATTTTAAACCATTATAGCTTGTTGGAAAGGTATTTCAATTTGCTATAAGATAAAGTTATGCTTTGACTAATTTAATTAAGTTTAAAAAAATTTTCATTATTTTTTGCCTGAAACCTCAACTTGACCTTGACCTCTCTTGCGGGCCGGGTTATCGTTATCCGATCGCCGTGAAACTTCATAGTATTTGTTTTTATGACCATTAGAAGGATTTCAGGGGGCGGCATGAACGAAAATCAGAAAATCGTAAAATAAGCGCATGCCTAGTACCCGTGCCCTTCGTGTAACTTTACACTTTGTGAGGATTGAAGTCAGCAGGCCTCGTTTCAACCCACAACATAATAGCATTCAAGAGGCATACCGAATACAACGTTATATGTTGCTGATATCACCACACTTATTGTTCTTAAGCAAAAGAACCAACTGATGTATTATGCTATTATGCTATATTTAAATTTAATTTCATATTTAAATTTAATTATCTAAGAAACAAAATGAATTACATATACATAAAAGATAAGTAAAATCAAACAAAGAAGATTTAAGCTTAAAAGAAAACGAAACATTGGCATCACTAAACAAAAGTTAAACACAAATAGTATGTAAGTGACATAAGTAGCAACTAAGAAAATCACACGCGACGGCCCTGCTAACACATGACACAAAAACAGCTGTTCATGACAATTTGGCAGCACATACATGATTTGCAAAATTTGCAAAGGCACAAGCCAACTTGAAAATTAAAATAAAATTCACTCAACCGGGGAACCTCGCCGGGAGCGGTCAACCAGCAGCAGCCGACCAACAGTAG
The DNA here is from genome assembly GCA_951812925.1 of Calliopum simillimum. Taxonomy (NCBI): domain Eukaryota; kingdom Metazoa; phylum Arthropoda; class Insecta; order Diptera; family Lauxaniidae; genus Calliopum; species Calliopum simillimum. The sequence continues at coordinate 99,082,543 of OX638368.1, read as the reverse complement.
CCGAAGTAAGAACAACTAATTAACTTTGTTTCTTTTCCTTTGTCTCGTTTCAGCGTAGTCTAAACTCGTGTGTTGCGGTGGAAACATATGGGCGCAGTCGCTAAGCGTGGTACCCATATGCTACAACAAAACACCACAACGAGTCATAGTTAGAAGTAGCGTCGGCACGACGTCAGCATTTTGGCGTTCGAATTCAGTCGCTAAGCGTGGAATTCGTACATCTAAGTACGTACGTCATATTACTGCGTTCAGTTTCAGTCGCCAAGCGTGGGAACTGTGCGACGTAATTAAAGCAAAGTAGCAACAGCGCAGTAGACATAGCTAAGCATAGGTAGGCACGGCGTCAGCATTTTTAAGTCCGAATTCAGTCGCAAAGCGTGGAATTCTTACGTCTAAATACGTACGTCAAATTACTGCGTCCAGTTTCAGTCGCCAAGCGTGGAAACTGCGCGACGTAATTATATTCAGGCAGCGACAGCGCAGTAGGCATAGTTAAGCATAGGTTGGCACGGCGCACAATGGGAGGGTTTGTATGGAACGGCGGTCATATATAGTAATACTATAGATAGACTATTGAAATTTGGTACAGATGTTTTTTACATTAAAATAATAAAAATCTGTGAATATGAACAAAATCCGCCGACGGAAACGCCTACCTCCCATACAAAGTTGGGGCGTGGTCCGAATTTTTTTTCAAAATTGGTATCAATTTTCAATAACTTGACCCCGCTAATTTCAAAAATGTTAAAAATTTTGCGCTATCTTTTATAGTTTTCAAGATATGAGGAACAAACGAAAATCTACTTTATAAAAAATATATTTTGTTTGTTTGTGTATTTGTCCCTTATTAACTCGGAAATTAAGTATCCGATTTTAAAAAAGTTTTTATATTATGCTAGTACAAAAAAGGCTAAGCTATATACTAAAAAAGTGGGCGGTGCCACGCCCCCCAAAAAATTGACTTATCATATCACCGAAACTCTTTGTAAAAATCATCAGGACAAATAATGTTCCCAGGACAAATGGGCGGTACCACGCCTTCAAAAAAAAAAATTCATCATATTTCTGAAAATATTTGACGAAGATAGATATTATTTGGTATATATGAAAAGACCATCAGAACAAATAATCCGCACTAGAAAAATGGGCAGTGCCACGCCTACCAAAAAATTAATTTATTTTAATCAGTTTTTTCATTTAATTGCAACACCTCTTGAGCTTCTGGTGATAACTCTTTATATTTTTTATCACGTTTTACTCGGATTTGGCTAATAATCGGATCAGAAGAGATCAGCATGTAATGCAAAACGTCTTCGTTGTTTGCTACTCTAGAGCACAATCTGCTGTTGTGTAACCTAGCTCTTTTAAAAACTTTGTTTGATGCTTCCTGAGCTTCTTCGGAAAGACTACCAATTGGTATTTGAAGTGCTTGTATGATATTATACCAATTATAATGTTTTTTGTATAGCCTTCAATATGCTCTTGGCTTATTTTAAGAAAGGGTGAGTCCCAAGGGGGATTTAAAGGAGGAAATATACCCCTTACCTGTCACCCTTCTCTTTTTTTGGAATTTAAGAAGACTGTAAGCTTAAAATTGATAAATATATTGTAAAACGTTGCAGAATGTAAAAAAATAAAAATATTTTTTTTTTCTCAAAAACTGCTACAGGAAAAAATTCATAGAAAAAAAAGTTCTCAAAAAAGGCAGTAGGGACTTTGCATATCGATTAAGCATACTTGGCCACATATTATATTGAAAAATAATGAAAATCAGAAAATGTATTTTTTTTTTTTAATGTCAAAGTTTGTACAATTTATCGATTTTGGCTTTTTGAGCTTAAATTTTCGAAAAATCACCATAATTCACCTATCATACATAAAAACTCAAACAAATGTTTTTTTAAAAGCTAAATGCTTGTACTTTTTGACAAAAGGCTATCTTGATATATTTCGATGCAAACGAATTAAAAATAGCGTTCCAAAAAAGTCAACTTATTTTGTCCCGTCAAAAACCACAATATGAAAAAGTTTATAAAAAAAAAAGTTCTCAAAAAAGGCAGTAGGGACTTTGCATATCGATTAAGAATACTTGGCCACATATTATATTGAAAAATAATGAAAATCAGGGAATGTATTTTTTTTTTTTTTAATGTCAAAGTTTGCAATTTTTCTATTTTTACCATTTTTTTTTAAATATTTGAAAAACCACTATAACTCACATAAAATCGGCAAAAAAAAAAAAAAAAAATATTTTTAACAAGGTAGAAACAATATACTTTCTAACGATATGCTTAAAGTCCAACTTTGGGCTCACTGTGTTGCTAAGCCAAAACAAAATTTTAAACTTTTATAGTTTTTTTTCCGTCCCTAAGTATTATCTGACGATTGGCGTAAAAATTTTTTTAATCCATAGCACTTTCAAATTTTACCTATTTATGGCCACAATCTCACATTGTGCCGCGTCGACGTTTTTACGTCCGAATTCAGTCGCAAAGCGTGGAATTCGTACGTTGAAATACCTACGTCAAATTTTTGCGTACAGTTTCAGTCGCAAAGCGTGGAAACTGCACGGCGTAATTATAGCAACAGTAGCGATAGCGTAAAAAGGCATATAGGAAAGTTTGTACAGTTGAGTCCAACGGTAAAATACAGTTAAAATCGCCACGCGAAGTTCTTGTGTAAGGTTACCAAATGGGTACCGTTACACCAACATAAAATTTATCGGCGATCGCAAAAAGAGAACAGCGGCAGAGTTCCCCGGATAGCAACGCAAATGAAACCACGTGCCGACACGACAACTAGCAAGCAGAGCAACGAACAGCAGAGCAACGAACAGCAGAGCAACGATCAGAAGAGCAACGATTAGCAAAGCCAACGACAAAAGAAACTTCAGACGTAGATAAGTGTTATTTCGCGACCTTAGGACAACAGGGTTCTAACTGACATTTTTTGTGAAATTGAGTTATATATTGCTTCGTACTAAATAGACCACGCTCTTTCGATTACCGCTACTCAAATATTTCTATCTCGTATGGTTTCTGAGATAATTAATGAAATTGAAATGCACAAGGTTCTATCTACACATATTCAAATTAAAATTAATTTCACAAAGTTCTAACTGCCAGATAGAACTTTGTGTTTCTGTAAGAGAGCAGGCAAATTAGATAAAATCATGTAATTTTGTTAAACAAGCCCCGATTTTGAGCAGACATGGCTCATTTTGTTAGTAATTGAACTTAACAAAAACCAACACTTAAGATTTATGCAGTTTTTGAAAAAAAAAGGTCGAAAAACGGTTTTGGAAAATTGGAGAAATCGAATCAAAGATAGTCACTTTCGATTAAGTTGCCAACGCTGAATCCGAATCCGTTATTAGAGTTGCTATATCTTATATGATTTCGGAGATATCCTATCATAAATGTTAAAAAAATGATCAAAAACACGATTTTTGAGGTTGTTTAGAAAACGCACAAAATTGTTTTTCTCTTTTCTATTGAATGAAGCATTAAGAACAGTTATTCTTCAAAACGAGATACAAACTGGCTTCGTGTGGTTTTTATTTAAAAAGTTAAACTCGATTTAAATGATACATGAAAGTTTGTCAATTTTTCGAAAACCGTTTTTCTACCATTTGTCAAAAACTGCGTAAATCTTAAGTGTTGTTTTTTTCTTAGTCCAATTACTAGCAAAATGAGCCATGTTGGCTCAAAATCGGGGCTTGTTTAACAAAATTACATGATTTTATCTAATTTGCCTGCTCTCTTACAGAAACACAAAGTTCTATCTGAAAAAAAAAAAAAAATCTTACAGAAACACAAAGTTCTATCTGGCAGTTAGAACCTTGTTTCCCAATTTCAAGTACCTTATCGTTTAGCAACAAAGTTCTATCGATTTTTTAAAACTTAAATTCCTTATTAACTAGGCAACGTATTTTTAATTATTTTAGTATCAATGAAATCGTCGCGACAATCAAATGCTTGTAATATAAATAACATTGTGATTAAAATCAATTCATAAAAGTTATACGACCGAAATATTCAAACATAGATTTCTCGAAAGTGATGTGAGTGTAGATAGAACCCTGTTGTTCTAAGGTCGCGATTTAGAAATTAACTAACGATATTTTTATTTCTTATATGAATTTAATATTAACTAATTATTAAGGAAAATTAATTAAGAAACTAAAAGGAAATTTGGAGAATTGTCGGAAAATTAAAACTCGTCTATTAACTTAAGCCACCTGCAAATATAAATTTTTGTAATCCGAACCTTGGATACCGGCGAGCCAAGACCTTGGCGGAAGGTTCGTTACAACTTAAAACTTACAATAAAGCAGTGGTAGCAGCAGTGATCAGCTGTTTTTCTTTTGTCTTTTAATTATTACAATGTTCCTCCCTTAATTTTTTCGTTGGCTGTGGCAGTAAATTTAGAAATAGAGCTAAGGGGCCGTTCATATATTACGTAACGCGCCAGGGGGAGGGGGGTTGAACGATTTCTTACGAAGAGTTACATGAGGGGAGGGGTCATCAACTACTTTACTTAACGTCGATTTTATAAATTTTATGCGACGATAAATTCAAATTACCACAATTAAGATTTGTAATGTAACTAGGGAGGGTGTCCGTTTTGTTACGACCGGGGAGGGGGATTCAAAATTGGTCGAAAGTTGCGTTAAGTAATATATGAACGGTCCTTAAACATGCTGCTTACTGCTACTGATTTTATGTAATTGTTACCATTGAAACACAGTGTTTCTAAAAAAAAACAGCTGATCACAGACGCTGCCGCTGCCACATTGTGTTTTAGTAAAGTCACACAAAGGGCGCGGGCACGTAAGGCAAACGAAGGGAAATGAGAAGCACCACTTGCCCACAAATTTGACGTGCCCTTCGTGTGACTTCACTGTTGTTTTGTTTTGCTTACATACATTTTGCTTGAAACTGACCCACGGGATTTTTTAAATTGTACCCAATACCAAAAAAAGTACTAAGTGTCCAAAAAGTACCAAAATTATTTTATTTATTTGTGGTCGAATTTCGACCACTGGGCGATACTAGTTTATACTAATTTGTGATATTAATATAGGTTTTTTACCATCCCTATAATTGTGTTTTAATTTAAGTTATTCTAATAAATGTTAAACTATGAATTTATTTGTTGCAAAATCTATAAGATAAAATCTCAATCCTTGTAATTTACTTGCAAATATCTGAATTGATGATAGAATAAAATACATAGATACATATATACATTCTGTTATTATCTAGAAATGTAGTCAATCGACCCACCCTCTTGACAATGCTGGATCCGCCACTGATCAGAATTGTATGAAATTTTGAGTCAGTGGTAATTATGCGACCGAATTGAATTTATTGTATCCAAAAACATGTGAATATTTAATATTAATATTTAATTTTAATATATTGAAAAGCTTTTTTTTTATTTTTTCGTCGTGTGATTGTAAATTATTATATCCATATTGTGTAAATAAAAAGTAATTCACAGCGATGCTAAAACTTTCGACGATATTAAGCAAAATAAACAAAGCAGATGTACATAGCAAAGCAACATTGACGTATAATGAATAAATTTCGTAACAATAGCTGTATTCACGATCTTGTTGCATCGTAGCAAATGTAAAATTATTTGAAAATTTTTTTTAAAAATCAATAGAATTTGTTTTTGTAATTTCAAATAATTTTGGATTTGCTACGACGCAACAAGATTGTGAATACGGTTAAAATTACAGTGAAAGTCGCTTATAATGACGGTCAAGGGACCGCGCAAAGTCGGTCGCTTTAACCGGCGGTCGTTATATCCGATATTAACGCTAATATATAAAATAAAAAACGGTGTTTGCATTTGCATTTACGTACTCAATGCAATTCTTTAAAAACAAAATTGAATTAACCCTATTTTGCATGCAGTAAATACATCAAGCCTCGTTTGAACTAGGTTTTACCTCTATTCGTCCCACTCCATGTTTTTTTATGCAAAGTTATTCAGTGGAGTCCAAATATAGAGAAAAAGGTTTTTTTAAATCGGTCAACGAGCTAATCGAATTTTAAATTTCAAAGGTAAATTTCAGTTACCAAATGGTATTCAGATTTGAATCAAAAAAAAAAAAAAATTGACAAAAATAATCTTAGAAACTAGAGTATGCAGTTCATTTCCCATTTGTGACTCGAAAATGGTATTTTCGAAAATTCTACCTGATTGCGTTAACGAAATATTGGGTTTTTAAGGATTTTTTGAACTTTTTTTTGTTGAAAAAAAAAAAAAAAAGAATTTTTACGGGTTTTTACAAATTTATGAACAAACAAAAACAAGGAAACAAATTTGCTATGTAAATTTCGATGCTGAATCTGGCCTATCTTGTATGGTTTTCGAGAAATCTTAACTTTAAAGTTTTGTTTTTCGAAATTTTTGTGGATATCACGTTGTTAATAATTGTTGTTAATTATAGTAGAACAAAGAAATCTTTCCTTCTTTTTGCAAATTATATATATATTAGGGTGGGCCGATTTGAAAACGTATCTCGGCTACCCCGCTATGTTAAAGTTCATTCAATTCTATGAATATTTTCCCAAGGAACAATACCTCTGCGTTCAACTTTGGTTCGGCGCATCTTTGATTGAAAATTTTACCTTTTATGAATATTTTTTTATTTTCATACTAAATTTTGAAAATTTTTATAAAGACAAAAGTAATGTCATTATATGAGTTGGCTGGCATTCTGTCAGTAATAAATTAAATTGGGTTATGTTTACACAAAAAGTTTACTTGATCGTGTGGAATTGATGTTATATATTTAATAAAGTGATATGGGTCAAATAGCCGATTATTATGACCGACTTTCAAAATAAACGATTCATATTTTTGGATGAATTTTTTCAAACAAAACACCAACCTAGGCTGAAAGTTCATTCAATTTGATGAAAATTTGCTCAAGGAACCATACCTGTAAATTCAACTTTAGTTTGGCGCATTTTCGATTGAAAATTTTACCTTGCATTTAATATTTATTTTTATGCTAAATTTTCAAAATTCTCATAGAGACAAAAGTAATATCATAATATGTTTTGGCTGGTATTCTGTCAGTAATCAATAAAATTGGGTTCAGTTTCTACGAAAAGTTTACTTGATAGCGTGAAATTGATTATATTTATTCCAAAAAATTTTATCGGTCAAATAACCGATTTCAAAATAAACTAGTCATATTTTTACATGGATTTATGCTATATATTGGGTGTACAACTTTGCTTCCGCCGTTTTCCGATAGGTGGCTGTACCGGCTGAGGCTGGTTAAAATACATAGATGATAATGCCTTTAAAGTGAGTGTGGACAGTGCCTAACGAATTGTCATCGCCGTTTCAGTGACAGTTGTTCTTGTTTTTATATTATTCACGCTCGAAAATGTCCGTTTATGTGCCCAATTCTCGCCATTTGCGGGAAGTTTTACTTTTCTGTTACAATTCGAAAAAAAATGCAGCTGAAGCGCATCGAATGCTCTCAGAAACTTACGGTGATGCTGCTCTGAGTGAAAGAACGTGTCGGGAGTGGTTTCAACGTTTTAAAAATGGTGATTTCGATGTCTAAGAAAAACATGGTGGTGGAAGACAAAAAACCTTCAAAGATGAACAACTAGAAGCATTGCTTGATGAAGATTCGTGCCAAACCCAAGAAGAGCTTGCCGAATCGTTGGGAGTGAGTCAGCAAGCCATTTCAAAACGTCTCAAGGCCCTGGGCATGATTCAGAAAGAAGGAAACTGGGTGCCGTACGAGTTGAAACCTCGGCCTCACGTCGCAAAAGTGGTCAAAAAATACCTGGAAACGCTGAAATGGGAAGTCTTGCCCCACCCGCCGTCTTCCCCAGATGTCGCCCCTTCTGACTTCCACCTATTCCGTTCGATGGCACACGGCCTGGCAGATCAACATTTTCAATCCTTCGAAGAATTGGAAAAATGGATTGCTTCATGGATAGCGTCAAAAGAGGACTCCTTTTTTCGAGCCGGGATCCGAAAATTGCCGGAAAGATGGGAGAAAGTTGTCGCTAGCGACGGACAATACTTTGAATAATACATCTGTAAGCACTTTTTCGCAATAAACCTTTTAATTTTGGAAAAAAAACGGCGGAAGCAAAGTTGTACACCCAATATAATTTTTTTGGAATAAATATAATCAATTTCACGCTATCAAGTAAACTTTTCGTAAAAACAGAATTCAATTTTATTGATTACTCACAGAATACCAGCCAAAACATATTATGATATTACTTTTGTCTCTATAAGAATTTTGAAAATTTAGCATAAAAATAAATATTAAACGCAAGGTAAAATTTCAAATCGAAAATGCGCCGAACTAAAATTGAACGTAGAGGTATGGTTCTTTGGGCAAATATTCATCAAATTGAATGAACTTTCAGCATAGGTTGGTGTTTTGTTTGAAAAAATTCATCCAAAAATATGAATCGTTTATTTTGAAAGTCGGTCATAATAGTCGGCTATTTTACCCATATCACTTTTTTAAATATAAAGCATCAATTCCACACCATCAAGTAAACTTTCTGTGTAAACAAAATCCAATTCCATTGATTACTGACAGAATACCAGCCAAACCATATAATGACATTACTTTTGTCTTTATAAAAATTTTTAAAATTTAGTATGAAAATAAAAAAAATATTCATAAAAGGTAAAATTTTCGATCAAAAATGCGCCGAACTAAAGTTGAACGCAGAGGTATAGTTCCTTGGGCAAATATTCATAGAATTGAATGAACTTTCACATAGGGTGGTAGCCGAGGTCGATAAAATTTCGTCCATACAATTTGGCCCACCCTTATATATATATATAGTTTCAAGCGTTTTTTTTTTTAATCATTTTCAAATGTCGTCGCTATAAGCGACAGAAAAAACAAATATGTGGCAAAATGCAGTCGTTACATCCGGCTTGTCGCTATATCCGACGGTCGTTATAACCGACAAAATGCTCATAAGGTTTATGAAGAAACCAACCAAACAACTGAGAAAGGGTCGTTATAAGCGGTTCGACGTTATAAGCGGAGTCGTTATATGCGACTTTCACTGTAATTTTATTTATTTGTTGTTTTTTCTTTTCAAAACGCCCCTATTTTTCCTTAGTACTTACTTTTCATTAATGCTGAGCAATAAACCTATTAAGCAAATGTAGTTCAATTACATTTAATGATGATAAACTGGCATTAATTTAGTCAATGCACTATTTCGTCGGTCAAGAGGTAAAACTCACTCAGTGCATAGGAATCGTTAAGCACTTAGTGACTTTAACCTCTAAGCCGATAATTTTGCTTTTAGTTTTCTTTTGACAATGGCCAGCCTATTACAACTCAGACGTTTATTTTGGACTCTACGTATTTTTGCCCTCATGAATGTGAAATATGTACACAAGGAAAAACGTTTTATTCATGTTAAATCTCACAGGATTTTTACACGTCTATTCCTTAAATATCTGTACTACAGTTCATGGGCATACATTGTATTTATTTTTGCATATATTAAACTCTCACTTACTCCAGATGAAGATGCTTTCGAATCATCTTATACAGCTCAAGATACGACACTAGGGTTGCTGGGCATACTTGTTGCAATGTTTTCACTTAAAACTTGCACCAGAATATTTCTTCATAAGGGCGAACAAATCATTGATATTGCAAATAAATTGCTAGAGATTTCACGCATTTTTCAGAGACTAAATTGCCGTCAGTTTCGTGAGACCAATATATTGGTTCCACTGGGTTGGACAATTTTTGCTCTTGTTCATATTTCAAACATAATAATTTATCTAATAACGTTTTTTTTGTTAGGAATAACTTATGTATTCGCTATAATAGCATATCAATTGTTATTTCATATTACCACCATTTTCTTTGGGGAAATTCTAGTATTTTACAAAACGATAAACTTTTTCTTAGCGATGTGCATTGAGTTTAAACCGCTGCTGACACAACATAAATATCAAGTGAAGTTATTGAAACATTTGAATGTTTTAATGGAAATACGAAAGCTACAATTGAAATGCACAGATTTGATAGCATCATTTCTATGGTATCCGTTATATAACCTCTTGGGTTGTACATTGCTTGTGTATGAATTTTTGCGTTGCTGTCTCTACATTGATGCCACAGATTTGCGTACAAATTTTGAAGGAATTATGAAGCTTTTCACAGCAATAAATTATACAATAAACATTTTGATAATATCCTGCAATGCTGAATACCTGCAACAGGAAGAACGACGTGTTACTGATCAACTGACTGTAATTGCTGCATTTCAGTTCAAGGAGCAGACTACAGGGAATACAATGCAACATATGGTAATTTTGTTTTGTATCGATAGCCCAGGCAAATTAACATAAAAATTGATGTAAAATAACAATAATTAGGACAAAGCTGAAAATCGGTTCAGACCTTAGATACACCATTACAAGTAAACTGTCAAAAGTCACCATTATTCAAGGTCAAAGATCACAAAAAATAGCTTTTTGGATATATTTCACCAGCGGTAGCCTCTAGAGAAAAATGTTAGTCCGCAATTTTATAGCTAATAAAATTTCCTATAAAAAAGGTCTGTGAATCGATTTCATTCGATTTATAGCTTAGAAGATATTCTTATTTAAATTGCGGCAAGAACTAGTAAAATGAGCGTGCCGAGTATGAGCGCGCATAGTGATCTGTTGAGCTTTAAATTTAATTAACTCATGAACGGTGAGTCACACGTAAAAAGTGAAAATACTGTTTAAAGGGAATTGCTTGCTTCAAGAGATATCACGATTTGAAAATCATTCAAAAATCAACTTTAAAATTATTTTACAATGCACACTCGTATGCCGCAAGGCCTTTGCTTTGCCGTAGCTACGTCGACTGCGCACATTATCGTTATCAGGGCTGTCATATGGTATTTTTTTAAGTAATGCTTAAATCATATATGGGTGATTCTTAGATAACTGTGCTTTTTCGAGTTGTAAAATTGGCAGATAATTTTTTTGGATATTTGCAAGTTTCTTCATGCTATCTTGTGCACACAAACTCTTAAAACTCACCTTTTAAGTAGATCAACAACAAGTGTGAATTTACGGCTTTGAGGTCGAAATTAAGAAATTTTGCTGCCACGTTTGTGACCAAATTGCCACGTTTGTGACCAAATTGCCACGTTTGTGACATTCTAGCCACAGTATGGAAAAATTATGGTTTTGAAGCGTTTTTATGAGAGATATATTGCATATATTGACAAATTTACACTTCAAGACTAATCTTGCAACAGTGTCATGTCTCCGGTGGTCCATTTTTTTTACACCCTACCGCCCAAAAGATCAACTATGATTCCCTGTCCTCTGTTTTTATAGCCGTTTATGATGGATTAGGATCTCCTTATTACGAATCTGATCTTGATTTTTTTCTATTACATCAGTATCCTTAGTTATCCTTGCTCAAAAGCGAAAAAATCACAGTTTTGACATCTACTTAACAAAAACAGCAACAAGTAAAATTAATTTTTGTCAATGGATTCATAGAGCCGAATTTATTATCAACAAGACATAATTTACCGTTTTTCAATTGGATTCCCAGTTTCCGAGGTATAAGCCTTTAAAAAAAGGATACCTCTCAATAACACACAAAGGATTTTCTGGACCGAAAAATTAACAAAAATGGTAAGTTTTATTACTTTTATCAAAAATATATTTTATCACAAAAATTTTAAGCTCTTGCAGACTAAAATCGGATGAAAAAATAAGGCTCTATTGTTGATTTAGTGAATGAACAGATGAAATTTTGATTCTGTTAATTTGCAAAGCAATAGTTTAGTAGGCTTATTCACTAAATTTAGAATAGAACTGTCATTTTTCATGCGATTATGGTCTGGAAGGTTTCGGAATTTTTGTAATTAAATATATTATTGATAAAAATAATAAAATTTGATTTTTTCGGTCTCGAAAAATTCTTTGTATGTTATCGAAAGATATTCTTACTTTAAACGCTTATAACTCGGAAGCTGGGAATCCAATTGAAAAATGGTAAATTATGTCTTGTTGACAATAAATTTGGCTGTCTGAATCCATTGACAAAAATTAACTTTACTTGGTGTTGTTTTTGTTCTATAGCTTTAAGTAGATGTCAAAACAGTGATTTTTTCACTTTTGAACAAGGATAACTCAGGATTCTGATGGTGTAGAAAAATTTTTGTATTAAAAACATAATTAATAGCCTTCAACTAAAGATCTGTATACTCAAACTTGACATGAAATATGTTTTTTTGCAGACTGATAAAAAGTGCCACGTTTGTGACATTTTTGATGCGCCACGTTTGTGACATTTGTGCAGTCTATCGCTCATTGTAAAGCACGCTTTTGAATTGAAGATTTTTCCAAAAGAATTTGGGGTCATGTATGCAAATCCTTATGTACTACCTGGGAGTGCCGAGTGCCACGTTTGTGACCATAATTTTTAGAAAAAACTGTTTTTGTTTATAAACTGCCCTATAAAACGCAAACAGATTTCTTATTGGACGCGTTCGGACATGATGACCTTTGGGTGATGGATAGTGATCAGAATTAATGTATATGTATTGCAATCTATTGACTGAAACAGTAGTGCCATGCAGTAGTAGCATAATGCTTTCAAGAAATTTTTTTTTTTCCAAAACTAGGGGACAGTTTTCAATTCAAAATTGTGCCCTCTAAAAATTATTTAAAACTGCAGATGAGCTTAGAATATTGTAGCCTTAAGTATTTACTTAATATGTGTAGTAACTTGTTTTCTGTTCTATTTCCGTTTTTGGGTCGTTTTTCATCGTTTTGTTTATATAAAGTAGGGGTAGGACATGCCACGTTTGTGACATTTGGGGTATATTTGCAAACTTTCACAGTAGATCAATAATTATTTGGTGGTAAAATTGATCCGCTCTATTAGAAAAACATAGTTTCTAACTTATAGCGTCATTTTTTGTGAAAAAAAGCCTACTGTGTAGATGAAATCTCCAGAGGACACAAAAAGTACAGTTATCTGAGAATCACCCATATATAGCAAAATAAAAAATATAAATTTATGTTTTAAAAAGTTTATATAAACTTTAAAAGTCCAACATTCACTTTTAGGGTTACCACCTGGTTTTTTTTTCGTATATTTGGTTTAATCCATATACTTTAAAAACAAAAATAAATTTTAGTTTTAAAACGCTTAGATAAAGTTTATAAAAATCTATTATAAGATTTTAGGGTTGCAACCTAGTATTCCACAAAATATTCATTAAATCTCACTTCTTTTTGACTTAATTAAATATTTTGGCCTTCAAATACGGTTAAATAATCTCTTCAAAAAATAAGCAGTGAAATTTAATGAATATTTTGTAGAGTGACTAGGTGGCAACCCTAAAAATTTATATTAGATTTTTATAAACTTTATCTAAGCGTTTTAAAACTAAAATTTATTTTTGTTTTTAAAGTATATGGATTGAGCCAAATATACGAAAAAAAACCAGATGGCAACCCTAAAAGTGAATGTTGGACTTTTAAAGTTTATATAAACTTTTTAAAACAAAAATTTATGTTTTTTATTTTGCTATTTGTATGCTTTAAGCATTACTTTAAAAAATACCATATGACAGCCCTGAAAACGATAATGTGCGCAGTCGACGTAGCTACGGCAAAGCAAAGGCCTTGCGGCATACGAGTGTGCATTGTAAAATAATTTTAAAGTTGATTTTTGAATGATTTTCAAATCGTTATATCTCTTGAACGGTAAGTCGGACGAAAAAAGTGTTCGTAGGGACCGCCACAGAGAATTGCATGTGCTACAAAATGGATGAAACAAATTTTTCCTAGGGCACATCGTTTCCGAGATATTTTGCAAAAACTGTTTTTTTCTAAATTTTGGGATTGTCAAAAAATATCTCCTAAACTATTAGTCACATGAAAGAAAAAAAACATGCATTTTATAAAGCAAGCAATTCCCTTTAAACAGTATTTTCACTTTTTACGTGTGACTCACCGTTCATGAGTTAATTAAATTTAAAGCTCAACACATCACTATGCGCGCTCATACTCGGCACGTTCATTTTACTAGTTCTTGCCGCAATTTAAACAAGAATATCTCCTAAGCTATAAATCGAATGAAATCGATTTACAGACCATTTTTATAGGAAATTTTATTAGCTAAAAAATTGCGGCCGAACATTTTTCTCTAGAGGCTACCGCTGGTGAAATATATCCAAAAAGCTATTTTTTGTGACCTTTGACCTTGAATAACTTTTTTAGCTCACATGGGATCAATGGGGACTTTTGACAGTTTACTTGTAATGGTGTATCTAAGGTCTGTACCGATTTTCAGCTTTGTCCTAATTATTGTTATTTCAAATGCTAATTTGCCTGGACTACGAAATGTTGCCACATTTTTTAACGTGCCAGTTTCATTTTGTTTCGTTGTAGCTTCATGTGGCAATTCAGTATTCGAAACTGTTTGATCTTTCTCTCTCATGTAGTGGCTATTTCACCTATAGTCGCTCTTTCACATTTGATAGCATTGGACAATTAGCAACGCTAGTTATATCATGTTTGCAATACTTTTTATGTGAAACAAAATTTTCAACGATCGCAATAAAAAAAGACATCTGTAATAATGAAAATGGCATTTCTAAGGAGATGTATGATGAAGCCCATTTAGTTGCAGGAATGTTGCTCATATACAATACTTCAACAATCGTTTGCATTTTTATGGATGAATGTTATAAGCCAGTGATGTCCAAAGCCTATGCCCGCGGGCAGTTGAGCTTGAAAGCTTTACGTATACGTATTAACTCATAGATAAGCGTTCAACTGTATCAGTAGTTAAGAAGATCTGCGTCACTTGCTTGAAGCTAATGCAAAATATAAAAGCTTTCAATAAGCGTTTATAGATTACCACAATTAATGGACATGAGTGATTTCAACACACAGCTAGCCCGCCAGCCATAAGGATTGACGGAAATTGCTATATCTACTCAAGAGGTGATGCTGGTAAAGAATATATGTACTTTTCTATACCTGCCACACCTATTGTGTACATATTTTGTTCCATTGTGTAAATTCGAGCATTTTCTTATAATTAATTGATACAAAAATTTCATGTCCTTACCTTGGAGCACTGTAAGGAGTGTGGAAGAACTAACCATCATCTATGAGAATATTACACCAGCAAAAAGACGAATATTAAAATACTGTGGAGAGTGGAGCTTAAGCTCCGTCAAATAAATACAAGTGTCTTAAATGAGTTTTACACAGAACAAAAAACTGGCTGTAAAATTAGCTATAAGTTTTGAATTTTATAGTTGAATTCAACTGTACATTTTGTATTCTAGACATTTTTTAATTTGTACGGAAAAAAATTTGAGTTGTGTTTTTAAAAGTGTCATAAAGTTCTTTCGTTGTTTAAAAATAAATGAACATACAGTGTTCCAATTATGTCTTCATTAAGTAAATATTTATGTTCAGTTTAGATACGAAAAATTATTCACTTTAATTATTTTTTGCATATTAATTGACTAAAAATAAAACAAAGTCGCAAATTTGACTCCAAAAAAGTCTTCGTAAACTTGAACTTTATCTTGCATTTTTGTTCTTTTTTGCTGAAAATTTCCTTTAAAAGTACCGGTTTTTAACAAAGAGTGATAAACATCCACACGTGATACATATACGTAACAAGGTAAGTGCCAATTTGATGAATTTTGATTAAAATTTTTTAAAATTACGCCTGGTAAATACCTGTTAGTTGAAGAGCGTAAGTTTTCATGGGATCTACATGTGAAAAAGCAAGAATCGTATGCGGTACTAGCCAAACTATTGTCCCGCAACCTTTCTTCTATTTAGTGTGCAATCGGCCACTTTAATCATGAAGACCGTCCAAATGAGAACGCCTTACAGTTCTCACGCATGGAGATCGGCTGCAAATCAAAAGTATGATTGCCGTGGATCCGTTCATAACTGCACAGAAACTAAGTGCTTCTTTCATTTCAGTCAAAACAAACTTCATCCAGAATCCATTACAAAACCTGTGACTGATGCCGTATTTAGCTCTCGCAAACCTCACAGTAATGCAATAAATCGTAAAAAACGTTTAAATTGCTCTCGCCAAGGCCAAAATTCATTGATAAGGCTTATTTTTTTTTTTTTAATATTAAATTGGTTGGCGGAAAAAATGTTCTCAAAGTGCCAGGGTGAACTCTAGATTGAAGGAAAGGTTGTGAAAAAAAAGTCAAAAAGACAATTTATAAAAGATCAATAATCTTAGTTTCTTTAATAAAATCAATTAATGAGGTATAAACATTTAGATTCTTAGACTTTAAAATTTGAAAAAGATTGTTATATTGTAAGAAAATATTATATTTAGCACGAATTATAGAAAATTTGGTACAATGAAAGATTAAGTGATGTGAATCTTCAATTGTATCACAAAGATCGCAAATATTTGAATTAATAGCGTTAATTAGATTAAGGTATTTTTTATCATAGGTGTGTCCAGATAATAGTCTATTGATTACTTTTATTTCACAGGAATCAAGAGCAGACCCAGTATATCATGGTTTATTGGGAATATAATTAAAAATATTATAAAAAAGCTACCTTTTGATCTGGAAATTTCAACAAATTCAGAATTCCATTCCTCTCTTAGAGCATTAGCAATTATTTTAATAGCATCTTTAGCAGTAAAACTAAAATTTATAGGAGCGCCATTTAAAATAGCTTTTTTGGCCATATAATCAACACGTTCATTGAAAAAAATTCCGACATGACTAGGCACCCAACAAAAATGTACATTGCAAATACTTGAATTATCAATTTTGTTTAGAATTTCAGAGACAAGATAACTGTCAGAATTATTTTTTTGTAAAAGAATACAAGCATTAAGACTATCAGTAAAAATAACAATATTGTCAAAATTATCCTCAGAAGCAATTTCAATGGCTTTTTTAATAGCAATTAGTTCACCAGATAGTGATGATAATTTGGAGTTCACTTGAAAAAGAAAGTAGTGATTCGAGAAGATGTTATAAATGGCACATCCAGTTTTATTATTTGAAATAGAAGCATCAGTAGCAAAAGCAAAAAAATTATTTTCTTTATAAAAACTTTATTTTTCTAAAAAAAAAAGATTTATAAACTTCATGTGAAGTTTCTGATTTCTTTGAGTTAAATTTTTCAATAAAAAATTTGCATTTATTTGAAGAAATGATTGAATTAAAATGAGTATGGGAGAAGGGGGAGGTTTCGACACCCTAACAAAAAAGTCCTTATATCTTCCAAATGCAATTGTGCATGTTATTTTGAATACACATAGGCTATGCATGAATATATGTGCTTCTTTTAGGGAGGCTTCGTCAGTAATATAAATTCTTGATTCCCTTGATTTCTTGAAACCTTCAACCTTTTGAATGTAGATGGTAAAAGACGAATTGCTTCCGGTGATACAATGGGAGAGTGAAAATCAGGAATGTCGTCTTCAATCGAGGCCATATCCAGCAAATCATTCGAACCAGGAAGGTCAGAGCCTTGAACGAGTTCGGGACATGATTCAGGCTGATTCTATATCCATTTGCACATCGGCATAAGTACCGAACTCCATATCTTGTGAAAAATCAGATTCATGGAAAATAATTGAATCATATGTATTAATTTCAGTTGTCGAATCCTCCCATTTACACTTGACGAATCCTCCCTTATCCACTTGTTTCCAAATTTCCAAAATTTCGCAGTTATCTTTTATTTATTTTGCAAACCTTAAATGTAGTATTAACAGTAATAATATATTTAAGTTTCTGCTAAAAAAAAACGGAAATTTTATGGTTTATTAACCGAGTATCACTCAAAAAGCAACAAGCAAATATTACATCAACTTGCTATAAAAATACAAAATCACGACTAACTACGCACCCTAGCCGAATTACGCAGAGAAATTTTTTTGATAGCTGCGTACCATTAGGAGTAAGACTTTTTGGTTTACACGCGGGAGTAAGTGCGGATAGAAATCGCAAAATTTGGCACTGATGAAGCCTCCCACGTGTCGAAACCTCCCCCTTCTACCCTATGTAGATTAATAAAGATATTTCTGAATTTTTCAAAGACAAAAGAATAACTGGATTTAACGTGGTGTTATGAAATAAGTTTAAAAAAAGAAGGATTATGTAAAGAGATTTTAATAATTTCTTTGGAAGTTAAGAAAACTGCACGTAGATGCAAATGATATGGACTGGAGTAGAAGGAGTTAAACCAAGACATCTCCTTAATGACGAATTTTGAAAAGTACAATACAAACTTTATTATTAATGTATTTAGGTGCATGAGCTGAGGATGTTCTAGCATATTCAATTTTGCTTCTAACAAAACTTTTATAAAAATCTAAACCTACTTTAGGATTTAAGCCTCCTTTGATTGAAGTTAGCATTTTTAATAAGTTAGATAATTTTTGAGATTCCTTAATAACGGTTTCATAATGATCCTTTATACATAAGCTATCTGAAATAGTTCTGCCAAGAAACTTAAAAGATCTAACTTGATTGATACTTTGTTGATTGAAAGTTAAATTAATCCTTTTTTTGCTACCTTTAGCAAAGTACAAAGATTTAGTTTTTTCAATATTAAAAGAGAGATTAAGGAATTTGCAAATATTAAAAAAGTCGAAAACCTTTGCAGTCAAATTTTGGACTGATAAATCAAAGTTATTAGAAAAGGATAAAATGATAAAGTCATCGGCAAATTGAAAGATAAATGTATTTTCATCTTCTAATGAATGTAAAGATGATGTATAGTGTAATTTAGGGTAATGTGGTTACCTTTTTCTTTTTTACCAATTTCTACCAAAGTAATGGTAGTAGGTAAGCTTGGTCAATTTATTTGTATTAGTTATTCTATTGTTTTTACTATTTGATCATTTATGTACTAAAATATTAACATTTTCAAGCGTGAGGCCAGTTAAATTGAAAGTACCTAAAAATAGCTGAAAAAGAAAAATGTCGGGTAATGTGACTCACCCTGCCCATTTCCTATAGAAGTACCGTTATTCACAAATTTTGTTGACTAAAAGTCAAGTAGTAATTTTTAAGATTATATTTGCTATGAAATAGCTTTATATTCTTATTAAATAATATTTTCTGGTAAGATAAACCAAACTCATACTAACATGTGAATAAGTAAGAAGGGTTATCGAATCATACGTAAAATAGTACTCCACATTACTCAAACTCGGGTATCCTACACATGCAATAAGCTTTTTAAGGTGTAATAGTAGTCAAAGTTGATATACGGTATATAATATGGGGTAGTCCACATTACCCGAATACATCACGTTTTTGAAATAATCATTGATTATATAAAAGAAATGTAAAATCAGACTTGCTAATGCATTTTTTCGTTGTATAATAGATCCACAATTGCATTAGAGTTACATATTTGAATTTTAGAAAACTGAGTTCTGAGGAAGTAACTTAGTTATTCACCAAGTACTACAAATAAGTCAACTTGACCTCACAGCATATGCTAAGAATTTCACACGAATAATTAGCATTATAGAAAAGCCAAAGAGCGTAAAGAATATGTTTTCCGGTTTTTATTGTGCACAAATAACCAGAATTGTTGTGCAGTCTTTAATATGAGAAATAAAAAGGTGCACCACATTACCCGCATAGTCCACATTACCCTAAATTACTCTATAAGTTAAAAAGAATAGGACTAAGGGCCAGTTTTTCAGTGCAAGTTTAACTCATTTTCTGGTTTAAAGTAAGTTTAAACTCAGTAAAGAGTTTTTCAGTGATTGTTAAACGCAGTTTAAACTAAGTTTAACTGAACGACACTGGCCGTTTAAAGTTCGTTTAACCTGGTACATGATTTTGACTGATACTGTCATAAATACAAAATAAATAAATTTAAAAAATTGCTGTCATAAAAAAAAAAACAAATAAATTTAAAAAATCAAAAATGAAAAACGTGCTGACGAATCGAAGAAGCTCAGAAAGCACTTGAGAAAACTAAAGAAGCAAGCAAAAAATTGAATCGTATTCCGGGTAACAACATGCCCTACAGGTTTACCTTATGTGGAGGCGCCATGTGAAATCGAGCCGCAGTGTGCAGCTTTAATAAAGGCCGGAAAGGTGATTGCCGCAGCAACAGATGATATGGATGGATTAATTTTTTGGTCTACTAGACTGCAATTACAATGGCTAGAGCCTGTGGCGGCTGTGGTCGTGGCAGAAAACAAAAGTGAATGGACCTAATAAATAAATTTTTTATTTAAGTTTTATTTTTATTTTATTATATCTGTTACAATAAACATTTGTTTTATTATTACAATTTGCATAACTTATACTGCGATTTCATTTCTCATGAAGTTTGTTCTTCGTCGTTTGTTATTTTATCTACTTTTATTTTAAGTAAGAAATTGTCATGAACAAACTTCACCTCTAATTTTTTTAATATTTATAGTCAATTTTCTTGTCATTTTCCAGTAATGCCTACTAAAAATCAAAGTAACGAGTTGAAGTTAAACTCGCACTGAAAAAGTCATTTCATATTTAAACGAGTTTATCAATTTAAACGTGTTTAATAAAACGTAGTTTAAACGAAGTTTAAACTTGCACTGAAAAACTGGCCCTAAGACAACTACCTTGCGGTAAACCGTTAAAAACTTGCACTTTTTCATCACCCAAGCATAAAGTTCTATCATGTAGAAAATTTATAATCCAATTTTTTATTTCAACTGGAGTTTGAATTTGAAAAAGAATTTTTTGAAGAACGGAAATATTAACACAGTCATAGGCACTGTTGATGTCTAAAGTACGCATTACAATTTTATGATTAAGTGATGTTAAATAAGCAACCCGGTGTAGTAATTCATTAATACATAAGGAAGAGGAGAGATGTTTTCGATAAGCAAAAGTGTGAGTAGGAAGAATTTTGTTTGATTCAATAAATGAGGAAAGTTTATCTTTAACCATTAAATTAATGGTTTTAATAAGTACAGAAATTAATGAAATTGGGCGAAAATTTCTATAATTTTCAAGATCTCTAGATTTTTTGGGAATTGGAAGAATTTTAATCATTCTCCAAGAGTTTTTGATTACTTCTAGCAATAAATGATCACTTCTCCAAATGTTTAATGATTTTTTGGCATTTTGAGATAATGATTTAATCATTGAATAAGCTGACGAATGCTTTTTATTTGGAAGTACATTATTCAGATCAATCATGTTAAAAGAGATTGTAAAATTAGTACACGGGATTTTTTGAAAGTTTATATAGGAATTAGATGGAACTTGAGATCTAAGGAAATTTAAGTAATTTAAATTATTGTCAGAATTCCAATTAGATTGATCAGAAGAATAAGAGCCTTTAACATTATTAATAAATTTCCAAGCATCTTTAGTGTTAGGATATTTATTTAAATCATCTAACCTTTGTTTATAACTATCAGATTTAGCTTTTTTAACAGCTTCTTCCCAAACAGAACGAGAGTTCAAAAAAGAGTCTAAGTTAAAAGGAGAAGGAAAACTGCTTGCTTTTTTCCTAGCAGCAACCATTAACCGAAAAAGTTTAGATCATTCCACCAATATTTAGGTTTGAACTTTGAATTTAATTTGTATAGTTGCTTTAGAGATTTCATTTGTTATAGAGGATTCAATTGAATCAAAGTTGTTTTCAAAGTCTAAAACCGCTAAACTAGAAAATAACTTTTTTTTTGAAAGAAATTTTTGAGATCGAATAGTATTTTGAAAAGAGAGCCAAAAGGAAGTAGTTTCCCAAATAATATTAAAGGGACAATTTGAAAAAGTTAAATCTGGAACAGTACCATAATTATTTTGAATATTTTGTTTAAAGGTATAATTACCATTATTTAGGCAAAGTAAATTAGTATTGGTAATAAGATCAAAAATATGTTTACCTTTAGACGAATCTAGGTAATCACCCCAAATACGTAAACGTACGTTAAAATCACCAGCTAGTACAATATTTTCAAATGGTTCAATAAAATTAAGTAGATTTGACAATTCATGATCAAAAATGGTTGTTGTTATATTAAGAGGAAAATAAACTGAAACAATCGTTATGTTAGGATTGAGATTTATAGTTTTAGCAAAAATTATATCATAATTAGTGGAGTAGGCTATTCTTTTGAATTTGATTGATTTTCTAAAACAAATAGCAACACCACCATAACCATCAGGACGTTGCTTATGAATGATGTTGAAATTAATTAATTTGTAATTCGGATCAGAATCATCAATAGAAAATATTTCTGAAAGAATGCAAATGTCAATATTATAATTATTAATGTAAAAATCAATGTTATTTTTATTCAATTTGCAACTTTGACAGTTATATTGGATTATTTTCATTTTTAATTATCTAAAGCAATGTTATTAACAGAAATAGTATTGGTTACGAAATCATTATTAAGGTCAACTAAAACAGTGTTAATGCTTTTATTGAAATGATTAATAGCATTTAAGCAATTTTCATTATTACTCTTTTGGAAAAAATCTGAGACAAATTTGGTTAATTCACATACAATTTTTTCAAATTCAGATATTTTTTTATATCTTTTATCAAGAAAAACGGACTGAGTAGGATTAGTATTAATTGTTTCTGCAATTTCAAAATTGCGTTTAGTAATAGGAGGGGCAAATTTAGAGAGAACAACTTTGTTATATTTATTTTTGGTAAATATTTTATTTATTTCTGAATCAGAATTTTTAAAATTAGAAGATTTGGATAAATTTGGAAAGTTATTTTCAAAATCATTTAAAAGAGAAAATTGATTAACAGGATACTTGTTGATAGTTTCCTTCCTCGAAATTTTTTTAATGGCCATGATTTTAGAAATTTCAATTTCACTTTTCCATTTAGGACATGCATTTTTATTTAAAGAATCATGATCAGTGTTATTGCATAAAATGCATTTTTTAATTGAACAGTTACTATCACAAGAATCATTACCACATTTAAGACAACGTTTTTTAGATCTGCAACCTTTAATAGAATGTCCAATTCTTCCACATTGTGAGCATTGTCGTATTGGAGGGAAATAAATATCGACTGGTATTTTTGAGTAGTTTAGAACGACATATTCAGGAATTTGTTTAGATTCAAAAGCTAATTTTACAGATAATGTGGGAATAAGAGTCATGTCGGAATTTTCCTCAATATTTTTTTTTCATGAAACGTGAAGCATCATAAATTGGAACATCCGAAATAATGCTATCACGAATTGTTTCATTAGATAAGTATTTGGGAATATTTCTAATTACCCCATATGAGTAAATATAATTTTTAGGAATAAAAGGATTTAGTCCCAAATTAACTAAATCCATTCTAGCAAAATTATTAGCATTAGTAGCAGAATTAAATTTGATTCTAAATAGAGTACGACCAATACCATTGATTGATAAATGTCTAATTTTTTCAAATAAAAATAGTTCATTTATATATTTTTTTAATGAAGGATCCTTACTAGTGTCAACTAGAACAAAAAAATCACCATTATGATTGATGGGATAAAAATTTGGAGTAAATTGAACATGATTTCTATCAATTTCTGCTACTGATTTATTAGAAGTATTTTGAACTTGTTTCTTCCCAACATCATCTGTAACTGTTTCAAATGGAAATGGTAGAAGTCTGCTCTGGAATTGTTTGTAAATTGCTGGACTCACCCATGTTATTAAGTTTTTTAGGTTTATTGGGAAGAGGATTAGTTTTCTTCCTTTTATTGTTGGCAATAAAAAGCTCTTCAAAGTTGGCGTTATTAATTTGGGGTGACGATCATACGCTGGATTTGCAGCCGATCTCCATGTGTGAGAACTGTTTGGCTTCTAATTTGAGCTTATTCTCTACGCGGTCTTCATGATTAAAGTGGCCGATTGCACACTAAATAGTAGAAAGGTTGCGGGACAATAGTTTGTCTAGCACCGCGTATGATTTTTGCTTCTTCACATGTAGATCCAATGAAAGCTTACGCTCTTCATTTACCAGGCGTAATTTTAAAAAATTGTAATCAAAACTTATCAAATTGGCACTTGCCTTGTTACGTATGTGCATCATGTGTGAATATATATCACTCTTTTTTAAAAACCGTTATTTTTAAAGGAAATTTCCAGAAAAAAGAACAAAAATGCAAGCAAAAGTTCAAGTGTACGAAGACTTTATTGGAGTCAAGTTTGCGGCTTTGTTTTATTTTAAGTCAATAAATATGCAAAAATAATTAAAGTGAATAATTTTTCGTATCTAAATTGAACATAAATATTTACTTAATAAATCTGCATTAAAACTTTTTCAAATTTTTTGCCCCTCTATATTTTGTCACTTAAATTTGAAACAGCTGCTGTTCGATGACATAATTGCAACGCTGTAAGTCAACTTAGAGTTATATTGATATTTTGCCATTTGATATGGTGTTGTAGAAAAAATTTCTGAGGCTTTTTGGAAACGGCTAGTTACAGTCCTTCCAGAGTGCTAACTTTCAAACCGTTGCAAAACAGTTTTGACTGTATTGTAACAGTTGATATTGTTAGCTGACCTTTTAAGAAGGTTACTTGTACTGTATCTGTAAACCGAGCAAACTGTAAACTAAAAGAGCTCTACACAGAGAAAACAATGTGGCAGAAATGTAGTTATTTTAACCACGTGGCGAACCAAATTTTCAACATGGCTCGTTTGTGGCAGTTATAACAATGCAAGTTGCTTAATGGGTTTCAACTACTTTTGTGAGTGGTTTAACAACGCGCGATGCTAGATAAAATACAAAAGAAAAAAAATTTTTTTTTAAATAATTTCTTTTAATTTCTTCCTGTCAACGGCAATCAAAACTGACATTATTTTCTTTTTATTTTCAATTTTATGCCTTACACCATTACTTAAAATATACCATGTGGCAGCCCTGAAAACGATAATGTGCGCAGTCGACGTAGCAACTGCAAAGCAAAGACATTGTAAAATAATTTGAAAGTTGATTTTCGAATGATTTTCAAATCGCGATATCTCATGAACGGTAAGTCGGACGAAAAAAATGTTCGTAGGGACCACCACAGGGAATTGCATGTACTACAAAATGGATGAAAAAAATTTTTCCTAGGGCACATCGTTTCCGAGATATTTTGCAAAAACTCTTTTCTAAATTTTGGGATTGTCAAAAAATATCTCCTAAACTATTAGTCACACAAAAGGAAAACAACATGCATTTTGTAAAGCAAGCCATTCCCACTAAACAATATTTTCACTTTTTACGTGTGACTCAGCGTTAATGAGTTAATTTAATCAAAAGCTCAACACATCACAATGCGCACTCATACTCGGCACGCTCATTTTACTTGTTTTTGACACAATTTAAATAAGAATATCTTCTAAGCTATAAATCGCATGAAATCAATTTGCGGACCATTTTTATAGGAAATATTATTAGCTATAAAATTGCGGACGAAAATTTTTCTCTAGAGGCTACCGCTGGCGAGATATTTCCAAAAAACAATTTTTTGTGACCTTTGACCTTGAATAACTTTTTTAGCTCACATGGGATCAATAGGGACTTTTGATAATTTACTTGTAATGTCGTATCTAAGGTATGTACCGATTTTCAGCTTTGCCCTAATTATTGTTATTTAACATCAATTTTTATGCTAATTTGCCTGGGCTATACAGTACTATTTTCACATTATTATAACTGGACTGCACAGTCAATTTAACCTTTACTGCGGGTTGGTGCAATTTCTATCGTTGAAATCGGTTAGATTGACCGATTTTTTTTTTTCTCTGTACCAAAATTTGCGATATTTATTATATACAACATTTAGAGTTTTGTAACATTGATTTGAATATAAATTTTATTTGTTTGTTGATTTTTTTATTTTCAAAACACCCCATCATATTTTTTCTTAACACTTTTCATCAATGCTAAGCACAATATGTACACCTATTAAACGAATGTACTTCAATTACATTAAATTATGATAAACTGGCATGTAAGTATATAGTCGATATACAATTTCATTATTCTAAGTCATCTGGTAAAGTAAAGTCCATTTTGCTTTTAGTTTTCTTTTGACAATGGCCAGCCTATTACAACTCAAACGTTTATTTTGGACTCTACGCATTTTTGCCCTCATGAATGTGAAATATGTACACAAGGAAAAACGTTTTATTCATGTTGAATCTCACAGGATTTTTACACGCCTATTCCTTAAATATCTGTACTACAGTTCATGGGCATATATTGTGTTTCTCCTTATTATTGTTGGACTCTCCATTGTTGGTAGTCAAAATCCAATGGAAACATATGCAGCGCAACAAATGACATATATATTTTCGGTTATTTTTGCTGTAATGTTTTCACTGAAAACTTGCACCAGAATATTTCTTCATAAGGGCGAACAAATCATTGATATTGCAAACAAATTGCTAGAGATTTCACGTATTTTTCAGAGACTAAATTCTCATCAGTTTCGTGAGCCCAATCTATTGGTTCCATTGGGTTGGATAGTTTTTGCTATTACTCAAATTTCTGACATACCAGATTATCCAAATATGCTTCTTTGTTGTGGAATACATTTTATGATCGCTTCAATTACATATCAATTATTATTTCATATTACCACCATTTTCTTTGCGCAAATTCTAGGGTTTTACAAAACGATTAACTTTTTCTTAGCGATGTGTATTGAGTTTAAGCCGCTGATGACACAACATAAATATCAAGTGATATTATTGGAATATTTGAATGCTTTAACGGAACTACGAAAGTTACAATTGAAATGCATAGATTTGTTAGCACCGTTTTTATGGCATCCATTATATAACCTCTTGAGTTGTACATTGTTTGTGTATCAGTTTTTGCTTTGCAGTCTCTATATTGGAGATGCTATGGGTGCAACAGATTGGAGTGGCAACTTTCAAAACTTTGTGAAATCTTTGAAAGCAATAAATTATACAGTAAACATTTTGACAATTTCGTGCAATGCTGAATACCTGCAACAGGAGGAACAACGTGTTATTGAACAACTGACTGTAATTGCTGCATTTCAGTTCAAGGAACAGAATACATGGAATAATAGGCAACATATGGTAACTTTGTTTTGTACAGAAATGTTGCCACATTTTTTAAAGTGTCAGTTTCCTTTCGTCTCATTACAGCTTCATGTGGCAATTCAGTATCCGAAACTATTTGATTTGTCCCTCTCAGTTAATGGTTATTTCACCTATAGTCGCTCTTTTACATTTGATAGCATTCAACAAGTGGCAGCGCTAGTTATATCATGTTTGCAATACTTTTTAAGTGAAACAAAATTTACAACGATCTTAGATAAAAGAAACTTCTATTTTATTGATGATAGTGCTTATAAGGACTTGTCTGATGAACCTTACATGTATGTAGGCATCTTCCTTATAATCAATATTTCGACAATTGTTTGCATTTTTGTGGATGAATGTTTTAAACCGAGGAATTAATGGATATGAGCGGTGAAAGTGCAGCACCAAGCAAGAAAACAGTGGAAGTGCCGAATTATTTAAGTTACTGCCTTTAATGATTTTAATTATGAAAAATATTTTTTTTTTTCACACCCTATTTACATTTCTTGCTATTTCCAAGAGAAGTGGAAAACGCAAAAAATTAGCCAATGATTTAAAATAAAGATAAAAAATTGCTTTATCCGATGGGGTAATAAAGTTTGAAAAGCCGCAACTTTTTTACGGAAGATTTGTGCCAGAACTGATGAAAGAAAAGCGTTGTGAACTCTGTGCTAAATTTGTGAAAGGTCAGAAGCAAACAACCTTGTAGCACTTTAATTTCTTTTTGCTCTAAAACTAAAACATAATAATGCCTTAAATATTAAGTGCTTGTAATTATAAATAAATTTGCTAAATATTTATTGTTTTTTATAATATGATTAACATGTACGATGGCATATCATCGGGTTAAAACTACAACTAGTTAGCTTAATTGTAGATGTTTTAAGAAAAACGCTTTTTTTTTAAATTCGTTTCCAAATCCGACCTTAGAATTTCTCTTTCTCATATCGTTTTTGAGATATCCTTACCCAAATAAACAAAAAAGGTCGTTTTAGGTTTTTTTTTAAGCTATAAGTATATACTAGAAAACAGAATATTTGTCTGTACAATCCGATGAAGTCCTATTTTATTTTTTTTTTTTTTGAAACTTAATTCAAATTAATGGCCTGAACACAATGCGAGCGGAACGTTTTTTTCGGTTGCCGACAGAGCGAGAAACAATAAGAAATTGCCTTGTGAAAGTAGTACAAAAAATTTTATTATTTCGGCAGCGTTTTTTCTATTTCCGTTGAGATTTTTGAGTAAAAAAATTTTGAGTAAAAAAAACGCTGCTCAAATTCAGTTTGTCAATAGCCAAACGATTTTTCACAAAATTCGGCTGACGAAAAACTAAGTAGTGTTGGTAGTTTTGTATTTTGTGGTAATCGGTTACTAAAAGTATTTGATTAAAATGGTTACGTTTTCAAAAATTAATCGAAATATAGATCTAAATGTTAAGAAATAAAAACAACTAAATTTTATTATCTATAAAATTTCTTTTTAAAATTTTCCTAAATTGAATTAAATCAAAATATTTGAAAATCAAATAAAAAAGCTGTAAGTACTCGGTTTGTATTTGGTTTTTATGTTGTAAATAATGAAAAAAAAGCTGACCTAGAAAAAATAAATAAAAAAATAGTTGCTAAGGAACAAAAATTTCTCTGCTAGCCGAAAGCAGAAGGAGAATGAAATACAAACAATCAACAAAATTTCTCCAACCGAAAAAAACGTTCCGCCCGCATTGTGTTCGGGCTATAAGTGAATACATTTTTTTTCCTAACCTAAAAAGTTAAAAAAGTGCAATAAACATGTTTTTCAATATTTCAGTCAACGATATAAGGAGTGAGGTCTTAACATATATTAAATTCAATAATTTTTAAACGGTTGATCTTAGAGTGTTGACTTTTTTTTTTATTTAATTGATAATATTTTACAAATTACAGAAAAATATAACTTTTATAGTTCTAACCACTATTTATGAACTCGTGGGCCTTTTTTTGGTAAGCCTTCCATTACAGATTTGATAGTTGTTTCGGGCACCTTTTTGGAACAGTTTGCCCATCTCCTTTTAAAATCTTATATATTTTGGGACACTTTCTTTGTGCACTTTAAGTTTCTTTTCACAAGAGACCAATATTTCTCCACTGGTCTTAGCTCCGGACAATTTGGAGGATTGGCCTCTCTTGGTACAAAAACTATGTAATTACTTTGGTACCACTCCAGAGCTTCCTTGCCGTAGTGATGCCAATTCGGGTCAAAAATATGTGGAGACATTGTGCTCTCTTATGAAAGGAAGAAATCTTTTTTTCAAACATTCTTTGATGCAGGGGTTGAAATAAGAAAAAGTTATTACTGCAGGATTTTTTTTCGTTTTTATTTGCATTTTTTAACAAAATTTTTTTAATGTCTTATTCAAGTGATTAATATTAAATAACAGATATCATGGCAATGCACTATAGGTCAAAAGGTACACTTTTTGGCCAAAATTCATAAAGTCCATATTATCATGGATACCGACTGCGAATGTAGTTCTTATGTTGACTCTAGACTAAAAGAACAATTCTGAAAAAATCTTAACCCTTGGACTACCGGGTCAAAAATGGCACGTAATAAATTCTCTAAATTAATAACACATACTAGCAAGGTTTTGTTTTTAAGCATTTCCAAAGTATGTAACTTTATACGTTGAATCCGAATCCGAGGCCAGAACTGACCCAAATGGCTATTTTGGCTATTTTTGAGGTTCGATGAAAACTGCAGAAAATATTCATTATTTTTTTTTACCAAACTTATCACGTAGTTCTGTCCTGATTCTTCAAAATGAGCTCTTAAAAAATGCCATACGATACTTCCTTTAAAAGTTATGGCCGATTTAAGATGACATGTCATGACATCTTGAAATCCCATAAAACGGGTAAAACGACACAACTTTGGATTTCATCATATCATTTTAAATCTGCAATAACTTTTGAAGAAAGTATTGTTTGGCACTTTTTAAAAGCTCGTTTTGAAGGTAAAAAGGGGTACTCAGTTATAAATTATGCGCAAAAAATAAAAAAAATTTTGTGCAGTTTCAGTATTTTTTAATAAGAAATTGAAAAACAGCTTCTCCTTTTTCTTTTTTGTCTGTCTTTTGCAACCAGACTTTGAATAAATCGGAATTGCGGAAAAAAAGTTACTTGACAAAAAAATTCATTAAAAAAAACGGGCAAAATCGGGTATCTATATTTCTAAATAACATTAACAAAAGAACCGTCTTACTGGTTTAGGGTTTCTTAGGACTAACAAATTCCAACAAAATTTTAAAAGCTTACACGAAGTTCAAAATTTAAAAAAAATACTAAATGTCAGGGGTCTAATTTGAATTTTATATTTTTCCACAGAAAACCAAAATATATTTAAATGTTTTAAGCTACATTGCATTATACATAGCATCATCAATTTTATAAATTTTTATTTTAGAAAAAAACTAATTATTTTAATTACTTTTTATTGATTGAAAAAAAGAGCTAAAATCACGACTTTTTGGACACATAGCTGAGGAACGGAAAATTATTTTACCCCAAAACAAAAAACATTTTTGCTTGTAATGAAGTATTCTCCGTTACATTGCATCAACAAAAACTGTATAGCAGCACTTGTAAAAATTGAATTTTGGCCAAAAAAGTGTGCCTTTTGACCTATAGTGCAATGGTTCAATTTAAAATTAAAAACTTATAGCGAAATTTTCTTCGAATGCATTTATAAAAATATGTTTAAAGTAGAGTTGCCGAGTACTTATTGTGGTTGCTACATTTTAGCCCAAATTGGTGAGGTTAGACAACTAAAATGGTTATAAACGAAATAAAATGAGTATTTAGTTTGAACGATTAACGCAAAACAAAGTAATATGAATTTGGGTGAAAATTAATATTACAATTATTTACAATATTCTGAAGTTATTACTGCAAATTTGAAGTTATTACTGCAGAAATAGGGTATTACTACAGCTTATTTCAATGCCTGCTTTGATGTATATCTCGGTATTTATAGAGCCCACTGTAACAAATGACTTGCTTCTTTTGCCGCAACTGCATACCAAGAATTTTTTAGGAAATTTTAAAATTTCACACCCAAAAAAAATTATTAGGTAAAACGTTTATTAAGATTTTTTCGATCTCACTCATTATCTTTGTACAGAACAGTTAAAATCTGATTGTGAAATAGTTTTAAATAAAGGTCACCGTTCAGTGAAGGATATTAAAAAAAGCTTTGGAAAAATCAACAGAAAACCAAAAGCACAGGGCCAAATCTTAACTGGTAATAATTTCAAAAAAGCACAAGATTTAGTGCGAAAAGCATTCACCCCTATTCCCAATTGTCGTTTTTATTTCGTTTTTGAGGCATTTTAGCTTTTATCGTCGTTTTATTTCTAAATTTGGAGTCTGGAAACATATTGAAACGACGAGGAGTGCATACCGAGGGGTCAGGAAAACAAAGCATAGGTAAGTGTGAATGCTTTGTTTTCCTAACCCGTCGATAAAAAACTCCACGCCGTTCCTACATATTTATTGAAATATATTGGAATGACAAGCAGTGTTCATCGAGGGGTCAGGAAAACGACGATAATCTCTCGATAAGTCGTTTCAATATACTTATTTCCAGACTCCAAATTTAAACCAGACGACGATAAAAACTAAAACGCCTCACGGTGGTTTTTAAAAAATTTGAACTTTTTGAAATTCCACCCGCGATTTTTTTCAGGGATAATGTTGGGGGACCCTTCTAGTATCTAAATCCGCAATCCGCGAAATCGAACGTCCAGCCGTTTTTTTTTTTTCGACCTTTAAGTTTTTTTAACGATTTTTGAGTATATCTCGGTGTGTATATACATATTATGTACACATATATATGTATATACGTACATATATATACTTGTATGTGTATGTATGTGTAATATATATATATGGATATATATATACATACATACATACATGCATATGAAAGGTATCGTTTCCGCACCATTTATTTTTTAAAAAAATCGGTTTTTTCGTATTTAAGAAAACACAAACAAAAATCGGAAACGAAAGTAGTCATTCCAGATGTGATTTTTAATGCTTAATCCGATTCCGGTATTAGAATTGCTTTATTACGTCTGGACTTTGAGATATCCTTACATATATGTTTAAAGGACACCATTTTTTTCCGATTTTTGAAGTTATATAACAAGATAAGATAATATTATGCCGTAAAATCTGGTATGACAGTTAATAGTCCTAGTTTTTTCCTTGAACACTCAATCAAACCGATAACGATATCTTTTTTTTGTCGGAGATATCTTTGCCTAAAAAATTGAAAAGTGCAAAAACAGGATTTTTGGCTATATTGGATGTTATATGAAGGACACACAAAATTTTTTTGGGAATTTCTATTACCAAAAACATTTAGTACTTTCTTTTGGCTTCAAATTGAGCTATCAAATGTTTATCTGCAATATTTTTCTGCAAAGTTATGTTAACTTTAAAATCACACCATGAAACTTAAAGCGAAAAATCTCGGTTTTCGGCTATATTTGAGGTTATATACAGTACGGACGAAATTCGTCTGCTCTTTTTTACTAATTGAAGCATTTAAAACCATTCTTTATCTTCAAAATAAGCTATCAAGAGGTCTCTTATGATTGTTTTCCACAAAGTTATGACCATTTAAAAATTACACTATGGAGTGCAAACTCACAGTGTACGAGTATTCCTTATATTACTGCAACATGTTGTCTTAAAATAGTCATAACTTTTTAGAAAACAATTACAAGAGACCACTTGTTAGCTCATTTTAAAGATAAAGAATAGTTTTAAATGCTTCGGTTGGTAAAAAAGAGCAGACGAATTTCGTCCGTACTGTATACAACCTCAAATATAGCCGAAAACCGAGATTTTTCGCTTTCAGTTTCATGGTGTGATTTTAAAGTTAACATAACTTTGCAGAAAAATATTGCAGATAAACATTTGATAGCTCAATTTGAAGCCAAAAGAAAGTACTAAATGTTTCTGGTAATAGAAATTCCCAAAAAAATTTTGTGTGTCCTTCATATAACATCCAATATAGCCAAAAATCGTGTTTTTGCACTTTTTCAACTTTTAAGGCAAAGATATCTCCTACAAAAAAAAAGATATAGTTATCGGTTTGATTGAGTTTTCAAGGAAAAAACTAGGACTATTAACTGTCATACCAGATTTTACGGCATAATATTATCTTATCTTGTTATATAACTTCAAAAATCGGAAAAAAATGGTGTCCTTTAAACATATATGTAAGGATATCTCAAAGTCCAGACGTAATAGAGCAATTCTAATACCGGAATCGGATTAAGCATCAAAAATCACATCTGGAATGACTACTTTCGTTTCCGATTTTTGTTTGTGTTTTCTTAAATACGAAAAAACCGATTTTTTTAAAAAATAAATGGTGCGGAAACGATACCTTTCATATGCATGTATGTATGTATGTATATATATATCCATATATATATATTACACATACATACATAAACAAGTATATATATGTACGTATATACATAAATATGTGTACATAATATGTATATACACACCGAGATATACTCAAAAATCGTTAAAAAAACTTAAAGGTCGAAAAAAAAAACGGCTGGACGTCCGATTTCGCGGATTGCGGATTTAGATACTAGAAGGGTCCCCCAACATTATCCCTGAAAAAAATCGCGGGTGGTATTTCAAAAAGTTAAAATTTTTTAAAAACCACCGTGGCCTCTAAGACAAAATTGAAACGACAATTGGGAATAGGGGTGATTAATTTGACAACACTAATTTAACGACCACTCTAATACGTATGTACTAGTGCTGCGACATCGACATCGATGTTGATGAAACATCGATGTTTTGCAAGAACATCGACTGTTTTTAACATCGATGTTTAAAGTTCGATTTTTTTGCAAAATCGATTTTTTGCCTCGATGTTTTTATTCGATGTTTTCACAAATTCTGTTTTCACAAATTTCGTTTGCACAAATTTTGTTTTCACAAGTTTTGTTTGCACAAATTTTGCTTAGACAATTCGCATTCAAAATTGGAACTACTTACTATTAAGGGTGTGCAAAGAGCTGTTCGAACCTTTTCGAGAATTCCGGCGTTTGTTTGCTCGTTTGTTCGAATGTTCGTAGCTTGCAACTTGTTTGCCAACTGCTTCGCTCTTGTTGCAAGTTGTTGCACAGGCTACTGTATACGCAACGTTACAGCCAATACATTGGCTTGCTTGTATCATACAAGTTGTGTGCAGGTCCGGATTTAAGCTTATTATTGGATTTGGTTAGATAAAATGTTTAAGTAATTTCTGTGTAAACGATGTTTCTGTTGAATATTTTATCACATTCTTTGGCGCGTTTCCTTTTGTCTATGGAAAAGTGATTGGAAAACGATTCCATACATCTATGGAAACGTCTTTTTAAAAAATCTAACAGATATTTTTAGGGTTTTAGGGTTATTTTCTGAAATTTTGTTAAAATCATACTTTTGTGACTAAATTAAATTTTTTAGTTAAGAAAATGCTCAGTTAAATTTTTTTAAAACTTTCGGGTTGTAAATTTTCCTTAATAATATAATATGTATATAAAAAAATTTAATTTTAGTCTTAAAACGCTTAGGTTAACTTTTTAAAAACCCTACATATATTTTTAGGGTTGCCACCTGGTTATTTTCTGAAATTTTGTTAAAATCACGCTTCTTTGTGACTAAATTGAATTTTTTCAATTTTGAATAAGAAACGAAAAATTTTGGGTTGCCAGAGTTTTTTTGCAAATTTTCGTTTCTTTTTAAGTTTCTTTATTGAAAAGTTATATTTTCGACCCAAAAACCCATAATAGTCTTTTTAGGGCTGCCACGTAGTTTTTTAATAAAATCAATATTTTCTAAATTGCTAAGATCGTCATTTTTTCTCTATAATTGACATCTTGGGTACAAAAACAACGAAACATAAATTTAGGGTTGCCATATTTTGGTTGCCAGACGTTTTTTCGCAAAATTGCATTTCTTGCTAAATTTTTTTATTGAAAATTTATTTTTCGACCCTGGTTTTTTTAATAAAATCTAAACTTTCTTTCAATAAACTGCTGAGACCATAATTTTCTTTCTACAAATTGACATATTGGGTCTAAAAGCAACGAAACACAAATTTAGGGTTGCCATATTAGAGTTGCCAGACGTTTTTTCGTTATCTGTACAATCTGTAGCTATCTGACCGTTCCTGAAACCAAGAATTTCAATTTAGTTACAAAAAGTATGATTTTAACAATTTTTCAGAAAATAGTCAGGTGGCAACCCTAAAAATATATACTGGATTTTCAAAAGTTTGTATAAGCGGTTTGAGACTAAAATTAAATTTTGTATTTTTTAAATATATGGCTTAGGAAAACTTTACAAAAAAAAAAACCAGATGGCAACCCTTAAGTTTTTGTACGATTTTTAAAAAGTTTATCTGAGCGTTACCTATAATTAAAATTTGAATTTAGTCAAAAAAGTATGATTTTAACAAAATTTCAGAAAATAATCAGGAGCCAACCCTTAAAATATACGTTAGGTTTTTTTAAAAAAACGTTTCTCAAAATATTTTTCGTTGCATGAAAATTTAAAAATGAAATTAAAAATTTAATCTATTATAGTACAGTCATTTGGTAGTTTTACCTGGAAAGTTTTGCGGGATTTTTGCAAATAAGTTGCTTTATAGATTTCGATGTGCTCTTTCAGAATTTCAACTTTGCTACCTCGAGTCGTGTTCGCTCGCGCCGCCATATTGGAAAAATGGCGTCCAAAATCAGTTTTTTACAAATATCTCTTTAACAGTTACATTAAGAGAAAAATTTTGTAGCGCAATATTGTAGCTTATAAAATTTTCTAAAATGTCTTTTAAACTGTTTTTGTACGACTTATAACTCAGGAGATATCCTGATTCAAAATTCTAAAAAAAATCAGTAAATTGTGCATGCCGCTGATGAGTAGGCACAGTGATGTGTTGAGCTTAAAATTATGATAACTCATGAAGGGCGAGTCACACGTTAAAAGTAAAAATATCTGTTAAAATGAAATCACTTGCACTTCAAGTCACATATTACTTTTTTTTCATATGACCTATAGTTTAGGAGATATTTTTTTAACAAACCTGAAATTTAGAAAAAAATCATTTTTTCAAAAAATCTCCAATATGGTTCGTTCGAGAAAAAAAAAATTTCTCGCATTTTGTAGAACGATCAAGATTCTCTTTGAACTGTTTTTTCGTCCGTCTTACCGTTCATGAGATATCGCGTCATGAAAATCATTCAAAATTGAACATAGTACAGCGCATAGTACAATGTTTAATTTTGAATGATTTTCATGACGCGATATCTCATGAACGGTAAGACGGACGAAAAAACAGTTCAAAGAGAATCTTGATCGTTCTACAAAATGCGAGAAATTTTTTTTTTCTCGAACGAACCATATTGGAGATTTTTTGAAAAAACGATTTTTTTCTAAATTTCAGGTTTGTTAAAAAAATATCTCCTAAACTATAAGTCATATGAAAAAAAAGTAATATGTGACTTGTAGTGCAAGTGATTTCATTTTAACAGATATTTTTACTTTTAACGTGTGACTCGCCGTTCATGAGTTATCATAATTTTAAGCGCGTCATGAAAATCATTCAAAATTAAACATTGTACTATGCGCTGTACTATGTTCAATTTTGAATGATTTTCAAGTCACGATATCTCAAGAAGGGTAAGTCTGACGAAAAAACAGTTCAAAGAGACTCTTGTAGGAAATTGAACGTTCTACAAAATGCATGAAAAATTTTTTTTCTAGAACGAACCGTTTTGGAGCTATTTTAAAAAATTTTTTTTTCAAAATTTTAGGTTTGCTGAAAAAATATCTCCTAAACTATAGGTCATTTGAAAAACAAATAATATGTAGCTTATAGGGCAAGTGATTTCCTGTTAACAAATTTTTTTACTTTGAACGTTTGACTCACCGTTCAGGAGTTATCGTATTTTTAAGCTCAACACATAACTGTGCCTACTCATAAGCGGCATGCACAATTTACTAATTTTTTTCAAATTTTGATTAAGGATATCTCCTGAGTTATAAGTCGTACGTAGGGTCATTTTTATAGAAAATTTTATAAGCTACAATATTGCCTCACAATATTTTTCTCCAAATGTAACCGTTAAAGAGATATTTGTAAAACACTGATTTTGGACGCCATTTTTCCAATATGGCGGCGCGAGCGAACACGATTCGAGGTAGCAAAGTTGAAATTCTGAAAGAACACATCGAAATCTATAAAATAACTCATTTGCAAAAATCCAGCTAAACTTTCCAGGTAAAATTACCAAATGACTGTACTAAATAAAAAATTATTGAAATCTCATTGTTCACAAATCGTTACTATATGTTTAAGATGATATCGTAGACATGTTCATATTTCATGTTTTGAGAAAAAACTGTTTTAAGTTCTTTGGATTTCGTTTTTGTATTGGATTCTGAAATTTTCTGCTTTTTTTCATGAAGTAGAGTAGAACGGGGCAATGTCGTGCACTCAACTTTGACATGCTCGTAAAGCCATACATCTCAAGCGAATGCGACGAGTAAGCATCCGATCGAAAGATAATT
The DNA here is from genome assembly GCA_951812925.1 of Calliopum simillimum. NCBI lineage: Eukaryota > Metazoa > Arthropoda > Insecta > Diptera > Lauxaniidae > Calliopum > Calliopum simillimum. The sequence continues at coordinate 99,044,801 of OX638368.1, read as the reverse complement.
TCATTGGTTACATCCATGTGTAACAACATTTGTGTAGCGAGAAATTGTGTTTGTGTAAGTGAATGTGCACGACATTACCCCAATGGTCGCTTTAAAGGTCAACTTCGATAACTCGGTGAAGCCCAAAATTTTTTTCGAAAACCAAATGCTTCTTTTCATTGGCAGGATATTTCGTTTCAGAAAACACTTACCTGGTATATTTTCCCGCAAGGAAAATTATTTTTCTGACCCGATGAAAAAACACTTTTATCGTCCCGAAAGCGTGCGTTTTGAAAAAAAGATTACTCTGTAGAGACGAACTGGTGAAAATTGCTAGTATTATATGCATAAGCTCAGTAGGTCAGCAGGTCCCTACCTTACAAGCAGTTGGTAAATCATTCAATTCTTTGGGGTAAAACAGCCCGTGCACGACATTACCTCCTGCACGACATTACCCCGTTCTACTCTACATTTCAAAATTTTTCTTTCATGTGTGCTTAAATCAAAATATGAAAAATGTAGATGTCCAGTTTTAGTATTAAACCTACAATATTGAAAACTATGTTAATAAATCAGCTTTACTTATATTTATACATTTATCTATGTATACTAAGAAGGATCTTATCTATTTAAAATTATACTGCAAAGGACGTCAATAAATCAGTATTTTCATTACCTGAAGATGGTTGCATTTCATAAAGTAGTAATTATGTGCAAGTAACATATTTATGTACTATAGTACTTGTGTTGCATTTAATGCAAAAGAATATTATATATTATCTCAGCACAACAAGAAACTGATACGATTTAAGATTTCTAAAATGCGCGAGTCCCCAAAACTTTAATATTTCAAATCAACTGTGCATTGCAAAATTCAAAAAGGATATCAGAGACAAAAATTAAGGCTTTTTAGCCATAAAATTATCAAATCGTAAATTTTTAAAATATTGTTAAAAACATGCAAGTAAAACTACTTAGTAAGGGTTAACTTTTGGCCTGGCCAAAAAATAAATACCCTATACTGCAATATTTTCAAAATTTTGCTTATATGGGAGGTGCCACGCCCTCTTGTCTGAGTTCACCCAGTTTTGGCTAAGAGCTTCCATTTATATTTCTTAGTGTCTGAGGGAAATTTGGTTGGATTATCTCAAAAAACGTTTTCAGTATAGCGTTTTGCAACTTTTGCAAGGTGCCACGCCCTCTTGCCTGATTTCACCCAATTTTTGCTCAAAGCTTGTATTTATAATTTTAAGTGTCTGAGTCAAATTTGGTTCGATTATCTCAAAAAACGCTTTAAGTTAAACGTTTTGAAACTTTTGCTTGTATGGGAGGTGCCACGCCCTTTCGTCCGAATTCGCCCAGTTTTTTTCAGAGCTTGCGCTTTTAATTCGTAGTATTTATGTGCATTTTGGTTGCATAGGCGTAAAAACTATTCCTAAAAATGCATTTTGAATATATTTTTTGTATGGGCGGTAGGCGTGTCCGTTGCCCGATTTTGCTCATTCTCAATCCCCCGAGCTAACTTTGACGGTGGAGGCAATGTACCAAAATTCATTGAATTATCTTGCTCAGTTTTCCCAAAAAATGCATTTCCACACACAGCCGTTACCCAGCCAGCCACCCAGCCAGACAGACGGACATGGCTATATCGACTCAGGAGATGACGCTGATCAAGAATATATATACTTTTCTATATCTGCCACGCCTCCTTCTCTGCGTTACAAACGGAAGGACAAAGTGAATATACCCTGGGTGTAGGGTATAAAAATTGAAAAGTTTTCAATAAGGAAAAAATTATAAAAAGTATATAAGTGACCTGGTCTATGAAAAGAGTGCTTAGGTGTAAAAAAAAAAATTTTAGAATTTTTAGCCGATTCGCATAGAATTGACCTTTGATAGTTGTGTACCAGCTGTTTTCTCAAAAACTTATTTTCGCACGTAAGCCCCCCTTTTCATAGACCAGGTCACATATACTTAAAGTTTCGTTAAAATAATGACATTTTTTTTAGCTACATATTTGGAAGAATATTCAAATAGTTATTTATGGCTGCTATAATTAAAAATTAAAGTGAAATATTTAAATTAATACAAAAATATGCAATATTTTCCATTTATATATGTATTTAATTTTAGTGTTCCATGTTCTAAGCAAAATTTGAGAGAAATTTGATTCATTTTGTCAGAGTTTTCAACGTATTAAAAAAGTAATCGTTGACAAAAATCGATCTTTTTTTGGCGATGTTTTCTAGACATTGATGTTTAATTCAGAAAACATCGATGTTCAAAAAATCGATGTTTTCCGGTCGATGTCGCAGCACTAGTATGTACACATGTTCATTTTCTCTTCATCTCTCTTTTGAAAATTTTTTGACTCTTCTAAAACTTAAATTGATAAAAAACAGGTCTTTCACAAAAGAGAGAATTTTGACAAGAGACCATTGCCCTCGTATGTTTTTGTTTATGATCACATTTATTATCATTATTTTATCACATATTGCCAAAAGAATAAAAAAGAACATGATAAACTCAAAAATAACGTCTTATCTCGTCTGTTCATATATGAACATAAGTATGTGCAAATATATGTATGTATGTATGGTTGAATTGCATATACTGAGTGCACGTATTTGCGTGTTTGTTTTTATTTATTTCAAAACTCTGTTCGATTCTGACGAGCACACCACGAATATGTGCATTCCAGAGTGCAAATGTAGATATTCCACCCTACCCAGTGGGCATTCAAATAATCTTGCAAGAACCGCGTGCTATTATGTATAACCGCTTAACTACGATTTTATAGCTGTGTCTTATTCGCCAACTCGATGTCTTTGATGAATGGCATTTGAAGTAAATATGGATTTTTCGGAAGGTTTTGAAAGTAAGCAACATATGAGTTGCTCAGAAGCAAATGCGATTAAGTCCAAAAAACGGAAATTAAGAAAATTCGATTTGTTATTGTATTTATTTTTTAAATTCTTCTGAAATTATATTAAAAAATATTCAGAAGCTAAAAAAGCGGTTTGACCCAGAAAAAAAGAATAACTGCCGTACCTAAATTGGAGCGTTAGTCGAGCGTCAGTCGTATTTTACCATCTCTGTCTGTTTCAAGCTCATACAAACTAAACACCTGTTATAGTCAAATTCGAAATAATGTTTTTTTTTTAGTGCAGAAAACCGGCAATAAACATTTCATTGTCTTCAAACTCCTAGTGCCCTACAGGCATATGCCCTTTATAGCACTTAGAGTTCACAAATGTTGTGTTTAAGGCTAGCTTTAAGTACACCGCTTAGTGCAACGAGAAGTTTCTAAAATACTGATTTGAAATTATTGCTTGCGGTTTTTCTAAACTGAAACAATTATTGTCTACAATTTGATTCCAGAATTTAAAGAGAAGTTTAATGTTTTGGAAACTAACTAACCTATTTGAATGAATTTTCACAGTATCTTATTGTAGTATTAAACTAGTAAGGGTGTTACCTTTGGCCTGGCCAAACATTAAATACCCTACACAGCAGTATTTTGAAAATTTTGCTAATAAGGGAGGTGCCACGCCCTCCGAATTCACCCAGTTTTTTCTCAGAGTTTGCATTTATAGTTCTTAGTATTTAAGTGAAATTTGGTTGGATTATCTAAAAAAATGTTTTCAGAATAGCGTTTTGAAGCTTTTGCTTATATGGGAGGAGCCACGCCCTCTTGTCCGATTTTGTCCAGTTTTTTCTTAAAGCTTGTATTTATAGTTTTTAGTGTCCGAGTCAAATCTAGTTCGATTATCTCAAAAAACGCTTTCTGTACAGCGTTTTGAAGCTTTTGCTTATATGAGAGGTGCCACGCCCTCTTGTCCGAATTCGACCAGTTTTTTGTCAGAGCTTGCGCTGACAATTCGTAGTATTTATGTTTATTTTGGTTGCGTTGTTGAGAAAAATACTCAAAAATTTGTATTTTGAAGATATTTTTTGTATGGGCGGTAGGCGTGTCCGTTGACCGATTTCGCTCATTTTCAATCCCCCGAGCTAACTTTGACGACGGAGGCTGTGTACCAAATTTCATTGAATTATCTTGCTAAGTTTTCCCAAAAAATGTATTTCCACACACAGCCGTTACCCAGCCAGCCAGCCACCCAGCCAGCCAGACAGACAGACGGACATGGCTATATCGACTCAGGAGGTGACGCTGATCAAGAATATATGGGCAAATCCGAAAATAATCTCCTCTTATATGACCCAGTTTTTAAAAAAAAAATTTTTTCATTTACAATAACCAAATGTGGTGGAATTTATTCGTAGACGTATGAGCTGCAATTTCCAATAGGCGAACAAAAAATGTTCGACCTGAGGGGGTGTCAGGAGGTCGTTTTATCTGAAAATTTTGGGAAAATCGAGATTTTCGATACTATACGGGAGAGCACATACTTCAGAAGTAGTAGATATGTTACGGGGCACATTTCCAAATATTCTGAAGTAGAATTCAAAAAAATCGTATGTGGGTCGTGGCGACAAAATGGGTTAAAAAGTCTAAATCACTCATTACGGCCACATAACAGGTCCTAAAATTCTGAAAAAAATCAAGCAAGTTCCTTGATAAAAAATAAATCGACTGTGCTTATGATATTTTTTAATCTAAGCGCCCCCTGCCGAGTAAAAAATGAAAAACGCTAAATTTTGGGTAAAAATTGCGATTATTGGCGATATGCGATCGAGCACACCATAGCGACACATAGGGTAAGATAGCGGTATATCTAACAAATATTCTAGAGTAAAATTCAGAAAAATCGTATGTGGGTCGTGGCGTCAGAATGGGTTAAAAAGTTTGAATCGCTCATTACGGCCACGTAACAGGTCCTAAAATTCTGAAAAAAATCAAGCTAATTCCTTGATAGAAAATAAAACGAATTTGTTCAAGATATTTTTTTAATTTGAGCGCCCCCTGCCGAGTAAAAAATTAAAAACGCTAATTTTTGGGTAAAAAATTCGATTATTGGCGATATGCGATCGAGCACACCATAGCGACACATAAGGCAAGATAGCGGGATATCTAACAAACATTCTGGAGTAAAATTCAAAAAAATCCTATGTGGGTTGTGGCGCCAGAATGGGTTAAAAAGTTTAAATCGCTCATTACGGCCACGTAACAGGTCCTAAAATTCTGAAAAAAATCAAGCAAATTCCTTGAGAAAAAATAAATCGGCCTTTTTTATGATGTTTCTTTAATTTGAGCCCCTAATTTGGAGCAAAAAATGAAACAACTCCAAATTTCGCTTTTCGCCAAAAATCACGTTTTTTACCCAAAAATTAGCGTTTTTAATTTTTTACTCGGCAGGGGGCGCTTAAATTAAAAAAACATCTTGAACAAATTCGCTTTATTTTCTATCAAGGAATTCGCTTGATTTTTTTCAGAATTTTAGGACCTGTTATGTAGCCGTAATGAGCGATTCAAACTTTTAAACCAATTTTGTCGCCACGACCCACATACGATTTTTTTGAATTTTGCTCCAGAATATTTATTAGATATTCCGCTATCTTACCCTATGTGTCGCTATGGTGTGCTCGATCGCATATCGCCAATAATCGCATTTTTTACCCAAAATTTAGCGTTTTTCATTTTTTACTCGGCAGGGGGCGCTTAGATTAAAAAATATCATAAGCAAAGTCGATTTATTTTTATCAAGGAACTTGCTTGATTTTTTTCAGAATTTTAGGACCTGTTATGTGGCCGTAATGAGTGATTTAGACTTTTTAACCCATTTTGTCGCCACGACCCACATACGTTTTTTTTGAATTTTACTTCAGAATATTTGGAAATGTGCCCCGTAACATATCTACTACTTCTGAAGTATGTGCTCTCCCGTATAGTATCGAAAATCTCGATTTTCCCAAAATTTTCAGATAAAACGACCTCCTGACACCCCCTCAGGTCGAACATTTTTTGTTCGCCTATTGGAAATTGCAGCTCATACGTCTACGAATAAATTCCACCACATTTGGTTATTGTAAATGAAAAAATTTTTTTTTTAAAAACTGGGTCATATAAGAGGAGATTATTTTCGGATTTGCCCATATATACTATTCCAAATGTGCCACGCTTCCTTCTCTGCGTTACAAACGGAAGGACAAAGTGAATATACCCTGGGTGTAGGGTATAAAAAGGTTAGGGCATGGGCTAAAAAAGCGGGCGCAGCCACGTCCCCCTCAAAATAAATTCGTAATATCTCACAATCTACCTCAAGCAAAATGTCTTTTTCTATTGATAAAATAGAAAGATCACTCAATCTACTTTATTTTACTGTTGCTCTTTAGTAATTTTTGACACGCTTCAGAACAGATAGAGATCTTTCAGCAGAACAATTGCTTATTTGTGTACATTCTGAATGCAAAATCAACATTTGGGAACATTGTGTAAATGTTATAATTTTCTATTAAAGCTATTTCACCACAATAAGACTAATTCTATATCTTCATTAAAATTTTTCCGTAAAATTTCAGCTTTTTTAATAATAAGCATAATTCAGTGTTGGCCATGGTTATCATATCAATAAGAACGCCAAATTTTTGCAGAGCCCTAACAGAGCATTTTTTTTAAACACAAGTCAACTGGTTAAAAATGACTTTGAATGTACAAATTCTAAAATTATCTCTGCCACTGGTTTCCTCATATGTATCTTGTTTTACCGAACTGCAATGCACACTAGACCGTACCACCTTACAGGCAAAAATAACATTCCACCGTACACCATCGAATACACTTTTGCAATTCATAAAACTTCTCTCAAGAAAAAATATTATTCCATTAGAACTATTTTATTAGTTAATTTTGATTTCCTGGTACTACAAAGTTTAAAACCTTATGCAACAGCACCAGCAGCATAGATGTACAGAACACAAAGCAAACATTATCATATAAATAGTTAATGTAAATAAACTTAAAAATATAAGCACATAAATAAAAATTAAGACTATTTTATACATCATTATAAACTTTGACCTTTTAACATTTCGGCCAGTGAGAAAGAAAGAACAAAACAATTAAACATACGTAAATAATTGAAAATTATCATTACTAGTTTGTATTACAAAGAAGAAAAATGAATCAACAATTGTTTTTTGAATTGCACCGCGTTATTACAGGATCTAAGACTAGTAGGAAGCGCGTTCCAAAGACGAATTGAATATATGAAGAATTGCCTTTCAGAAGTTAAACAGGAATACCGAAGAGAGTTTATTGTATTTGTACGACTAGAGCGAGAAAAATTTAACCTTTGAAACAAATAAAGAGGTTCAGCGGAGTATACTATCTTGTGCAAAAGCAGAAGCGAGCGAAAGTTAAGAATATTCTCAAAAGTCATATTATAAATTTTTTTTGCATACAGAGAAACGTGATCCCTCCGTTTCAACCCGAAAACATAACGAGTGATGTTATTAAAAAGCATGTTAAGTTTGTTTTTATGTAAGTAATCACAATTTGAAAATATTTCACAGCCGTAAAGCAGAGTAGGGACGAGATATGTTTTAGCGAGCAGACATCGAATATGCAGTGGAGTGAAGTATTGTGTTGTCCAGAGTGCTCGGAGCATACCGTAAACTTTGCCAACAGTTTTGTTAATATGGTTATTCCAAGTCAACGTTCTATTGAAAGTTACTCCTAAATTTTTCACCGTATCAACATACTCAATACTGCAACCACTTAATGTTAGGTGAGGCAATGTTGAAATATCAAAAAATTTTTTTGATATAACTAGGCATTTTGATTTTTTAGGGTTAAGACTTAAGCCATTTTTTAGTGCCCAGTCGGATATACATACAAGAACCCTGTTCAAGTACATAACGCAGTCCATTAGTTTGTCAATTCTACTACTTGCATAAAGTTGCACATCGTCAGCGTACATATGAAATTTGCAATTTCCCAAAGCATCAGGGAGGTCATTGATATACATGGAGAAGAAAAGAGGCCCTAAAACAGATCCCTGGGGGACACCTCTCTTGACGGGTAGAAAAATTGATGAACTATTGTTGGCAAAGACAGCCTGTGATCTTTCCGAAAGATATGATGACACCAGGTTAGCTGCACTTTGAGAAAATCTGAAAATTCTTTTGAGTTTAGTTAGCAAGATCTCATGGTCAACTGTATCAAAAGCTTTCGAAAAATCCAAAAGTGTTAAAAGACTTACAGCATTGTCATCTAAATTAAGTCTTAAGTCCTCAGACACATCGATAAGGGCAGTTATACAACTGCGTCTGGCCCTGAAACCCGATTGCTTTTCAGTTATGAAATCTTTTCTGTTTAAGTAATTACTTATTTGAGCATTAAGTAAACTTTCTAAAGCCTTTGATAAAAAAGAAAGAATTGCGATTGGGCGAAATTCATCTTGAGATTTCGGTACCGGAATAATTTTTACTTTTTTCCAGCATTTTGGAAAGATAGACTTTGTGAGCACCGTATTAAAGATATGAGTTATGTAAGGGAGTATCCTCGGAAGCAAAATTTTAAAAAAAATAGGGTTTATTTCGTCATAGCCAATGGCATTCGATTTAACTGATGTAATGCTTTTATAAACATCACTTTGGCTAACGCAAGCGAAACTGAAATTATTACCATGATCTAACGAAATGACATCATTCAGATAAGTATTATCACTAGCCGAGGGCATTGGAATATCAATGAATTTTTTATTAAGATCATCAACATCGACATTTTCACAATTACTAATATTTTTTTTATTTATACCAATGCGACGTATCTCTTGCCATGTTCTTTTGCTACCAACGGCCAAACTGAATTTTTCATCATAAAATTTCTTTTTTGCAGTTTTCACTTCTCTTACAACATTCGAACGTAAAATTTTGAACTCCTGATAAAGTTCGGGGGTTTTGAAACGCTTCCACCTATTGAACGCACAATTTCGCAGCAAAATCTCATTTTTTATTTTACGATTGAACCAGGGCCTTTGTTTATCTTTAATTAGCTTTCGCTTAATAGGAACAAACTCATTGAACAGATTATAAATACTATTTTGAAAAAATTCTACTTGATCATCTACTGACTCGATATCAAAAATCATTCTCCAGTTTACGTTGGAAGTAGCAAAGTCAAGCAGACCATAATCAATATTTTTGAAGTCACGATAGCTGAAACTGCGAGCGGTATCACTTAAAACAAAGTCGTAAGTCATAAAAATCAGATCATGCTTCGAAAAATTAGGAACGGAGAGCTGGTCGTATAAAAGTATTTTGTTTTTCAGGCTCACAAAGAATAAATCCAATAAAGTACTGGTTGTGTTAGTATAATGAGTTGGTATGGAAGAATTTACAGAAAACAAACCAAGGCTTTGCATACTGAGAGCCAAATGATTTTCTCTTAGCAAGTTACTGTTCCAGTCACCTGTAATTATGATTTCAGAAAAAGGAAGAGCAGCATTCTCTAAAAATTTAAAAAAAGGTGATAAGTCTAAAAAACGGTTTGGCCTATAAACACATCCTAAGAACAAATTTCGGTTGTCATATGAGATCGAAAGCATCAAATATTCAATAATGCTGTCAGGTTGTGACTTTGAAATAACTCTAGATGTAATTTTGTCCCTCACGTAGATTGCTACGCCACCTGCATGACGTACCCTATCCGCACGAAAGAGCTTAAATCCATTTAAATGAAAAAGAGAATCGTGCATATCATTGTTGAACCACGTTTCACTAACACAAACAACGTCTACTCCAGAACACTCAAAAATGTATCTGAACTCATCGATTTTTTTAATAAGGCTCTGTGCATTTATATGACAGACTTTAAACCCTTTTTTTTGTTTTGAAAGTATTCGAATTAAATTATAAACATTGTCTTTGGAACAGATGCTTTCGGTACTAAAAGAGCTTGACATGCTTATAATTTGCCAAAAATTTGATCCTATTTAACGCGTGCTTATTGTAAAATTCAGTATTCTTCATTGTACCGCTTAAAAATATGAAAAGCAAAAATGTAAGGTTAAAGATAAATTTTAAGATATAAAAATTCATAATATGCAGAATGTTTTTAAAAATATGATAGCGTTTAAACTGTGGGCTCACGAAAAAAATTGTTACTGTTGTTGTTTGAGGGCACAGTGTTGTTTTTAAGAGATCCAACCTTTTCAACGAGAAAATCCGTGGAACAAACAGGAATAGCATTGCCATCTACTTTCAGTTTTACATGAACGATGCCACGGCGAGTAAAAGCAGCAGCTATCTGATTTTGCTTTTTGTAGAGTAGAGCTGTTCGAAGAATTTCAGAGTTTGTTTTTGTAAGACCCTCATTCACATAAAACCGTTCAGTTGATTGAAAACCAGCAAGCTGCAAGCATAGCTTATTTTCATTCGCGCGACGAAATTTAGCTGCAGAGTAGAGGACGAAATTCCTATCTAAGGGTGTTTCAAATTTCACAACGATCGTAGAGTCTTTGTTGAAAGTGGGAGAATCTTTACTCTGATTGAGTCGAAAGATATTTTTAACATTGGGCGGATTGATGTTAATAGATGTAAAAATTGTAGAAAGTATACCATGAAGATTTTCCCCTTCAGAATGTGGAATGCCGCTCAATCTAAGATCACAGGAAACAGCTGCATTATCATATTTTGTAAGTCGAGTTTTTAAATCATTGACTTCTGTTGTAAGCGCATCTACATCAGCGGCACGTTTTTCCAGCTGGGTTACTTTCTCAGTAACAGTTTGCAAAACACTACCTTGAGCATTTAACTCATTACTAAACTGACTCACTATATTTTTCTCTAGTTCTTCAATTTTAGTTGAGAGTGCTTCCATCTGATCATAATTGTTGTTACACTGTTTTTGTAAGTCCACAACAGTGCCTCTTAAGGCATTATTTTCTCCTTGCAGAGAACAGATAAGAGTAATAGCATTTGCGATCATGGATTTTAGTTCTTTATGCACTTGCTCTAAAGATAATTTGTTCTGAGTTTGTGTGTTTGTTGTTGCTGCATTTGTTGGTGGAGGCTGTGACAGATTTTTCCCATGTTGTTGTTGTTCTCTCTGTGTTTCTTTCGTGTGCAGTTTGGGTTGCTGTTGTTGTTGTTCTTTCTGTGCTTCTTTCGTATGCTGTTTGGGAAGCTGTAATTTTTGGAGTTGTTGACATTTTGGCGCATTTTTTAGTTCTGTGTGCGATTGCAGTTGTTGTTGTATTTTCGGTGAGGAACTCTCTTCTTCGATAACTAAGTTTAGTTGTTGGTTGATAACATTAGTCTTTTGAGTTTGATCAGCTGTTTTCACTAGGGTTAGCAAGTCAGCTGATTCGCTATTTTCGTTTACATTACATGGATGATTTGTTGCAGGGATTATAGGAGAAGAGCTCAAAGAACTGCGTCTTGCCGATAGACAAGCATTACATTTGAAATTTTTTTGCATAAATTCAATGTCTTTTTGCAAAATATTGAGGCATTTGGAGTGAAAGTACTCGTTACACAAAAGGCACTGAATTTTGTCAACGGCACGCTCAACTTTCGATTTACAAACGCACGGCATAACGAATATTTCTCTTGAATATAAATGTTGGTAGGTAGGAACTCTTAAAAAATTGTTAGTTTAACTCGTGCACCAGAAAAAAGTGAGCGAGAATAGAAATTCAATGTATGAATGTATGAAGTTTCGTGTTGATTTTTTATTACAAAGTTATTTTAATTTATTTGTTAAATAATTGTTCACAACTACGACTTTATTTAAAAAATTTTACAGACTTTAGAAACTGCTACTTTCGAAGCACATTAAATCAAGATTTTTCAGTTTTTATTGATAGATAAGCTTTAATTTTTACTTATTATAGCAGAGCAATTCTCACGCACAACCGATCAGTTCAAAATTTTTCTACAACTATTTTAAAGCGAATTTTGAACTCTTTTTGCAGAACGTACATAGGTACCTACACATTACCAGAAATAAAAAGTCGACGTACATCTTCGATTCCGATGCATTTTTGCAAGACAATTTCGAAAAAAAATTTTTGTTGTTTAAACCGAACGTAGGGGACGAGGAAGAACTTGGCAGATTCAGCTCCTGTTATTTGACTTTACTTTGGATTATTTTGGGTCTTTTCTTGCAGAATCTCTCATGGCTGCATGTTTCGTTCTCACGAATTTCTGTGATTATAGTTATTTAGCGTATTGTCTCATATGTAGTACAATGAAAATTTTAATTACTCAGTTTGTCGCCCCCTAGATAACATTTTGAAGACCACTTTAGCGTGCCGCCTAAGACTTTGAGTAAACTTTCCTTAATCTTTTATGATCGCCTAAATTTAACCGTATGGTATACTGTATACGGTAATCTTTAACCAGTTTAATAACCCATTCGTACTGCATAAATACTGCAGAGTTTGATAGTTTTTAAGGTACCATTTAATAAGAATAAAAACCATAAAAAACCAATAAAATAGTGCACACACTGAAGTACAAGTTCAATCAATTATAAAAACTTTTAGTTTTCATTTTAAAATTCTAAATTTTTTTATCACAGCGAAAATGTTTCGCCCTAGGCAGGTGCATATTTGTGCCTTAGGCTTAATCCGCCTCTGGGAATATGTAGAAAAAGTACTGGGACAAATAGTGTTCAGTGGAAAAATGGGCACAAATATAAGATTTGGTACATACACAATATGTATATAAAATCGGTAAAATTTACATCCATTGAAAAAGTTGGTGATGCCTTGCCACCTGTTCAATACAAAGTGAAGCAACGCACATCTGGAAATGCTAGTATTTTATTAAAAGTTGATTAATTCCAACTACAACTTCCAAAAAATCCATACTTCAGGTCAATTACTTGAAAGCACAATCTCAGGCTCATAAAAAAAAACTATTCATACTTATGTACCTTCTAGAAGTACAATACCCCCCTCCCCTTCCAGAATACGGAGAAATTCAGAAACTCAAATTTATTCGTTTTCCATAGCCGGGAGGAAGAGTTTACCTAATCAGGCAAAAAAGGACAAGAAGAGTGATGTGAAAACCTTTTTGTACTTATTTTATCTTATTCAATTTATCTTGGTTAATCATTTTTTTGAGAGGAGAATATCGTCGGGTTAAAACTACAACTAGACATATACATTTTTCATGTTTTGAGTAAAAAGCGTTTTAAGTTTTTTTAAATTCGTTTTTTGTATGGGATTTTGCTGTTTTCTGCTTTTTATTCTTTATGTAAAATTGGGTGGGGACTACATTTCAAAAAACCGACTATACTAGGCCATAGAGCCGTTATAATTAACTCAAAACATCGGTATATGTAGATGTCTAGTTGTAGTTTTAACCCGATGATATGGAATCCTAACAAAGTCGAAAACCAAGGAAAAATCGCATTAAAGGAACTCGATTGTACTCGTACACATGATGTCTTAACCCAACGAGAACCACAGTAGATACAATGCTGAAATTTTCAGGAGTTGGCCTCCTGGACCTAAGCTATATTTCGCCGGTGCTTACGAAGAGAATCTTCCAACCAAAAGTTGCGGCGAAGAAAATCTTTTTTTTGAAATTGCGGCGAAAAAAATCTTTTTTGTAATATGCGGACAAGAAAATCACTTTTTATAAAATGCGGCGAAGAAAATCACTTTTTACAAAATGCGGCGAAGAAAATCTCTTTACTTAGTGAAAGTATTCACGAGTTACGAAAATAAACATTTCCCTTAAAATCGCAGCAAATGAAGCGAGATTTTCTTCGCCGCATTTTGTAAAAAGTGATTTTCTTCGCCGCATTTCGTAATAAGTTATTTTCTTCTCCGCATTTTGTAAAAAAGAATTTTCTTGTCCGCATTCGCACAAAAAAGGTCTTTTTCGCCGCAATTTGAAAAAAATGATTTTCTTGTCCGCATTTTAAGAAGAGATAGTAAGCACCGGCGATTTATGAAAAAAAAAAATTTTACTAAGTCTTGGTTAGGAACGGGTCAATGACTGGGTGCCGTATGGCACCGCTGGGCATTCATATACATTTAATTTTTTTTATGTAACAGGAAAAATTTTCTGTTTTTAGTAAAAAGAAGTCCTTATATGTACTTCAAGCAATTAAATTATGTATTGTTTATCACTAAATAGTCAAAAGAAAGTTATAAACTTGGATTATAGCATAATTAAGGAGAAAAGCAATAGTATGTTCAACTGCAAGGATTAAATCCTGCTGAGGCAAAAGTTTTGTTTGCAAATGCAATAAAGCTTTCAAATGGATCTATAATTAAAACTTATTCCCTAAAAGTCAAAACTAAAAACCCAACATGTAGATTTTATACTATACAAATTGTGGTGTGATGAGAGTTAACCCCCACTTACATACACAATGTACTGTTGGCTAATGCCCAGCAGTGCCGTACGGCACATAGAGAAACAATAACTTTCGTGCTAGGTAATGCCCAGCGATGCCATACGGCACTCAGAAAAAAATTGCTAGCCAGTGCCCAGCGGTGCCTTATAGCACTTTGGTTTTTCAAATCATCACAACTCGTTTATTTTAAAACGGATTTTGTTTATTTTTACTTTAAAATAATCATTAGTCTTTTTAAAATAAAACTGCTTACAAAAAGTTTCAAAATGTATGACTAAATAATGATAAAAGGTGATTCCTTACCTCAAGTCATACGGTATCGAAATATTTTTCACTTTTCTGCCAATAAGCAATCAAATAACGATAACTACCACTAACGCTTGACATAAACAAACGAAATAACAATTTCCAATAGCTGGAAAAATACCCAAATTCATACTTTTCTAGTTTTAAGTCATATCTTGTTTTGATTAATTTTAAATCATTTTTGAAGTTAACTTAGTTTTGGGTGCCGTATGGTACCGCTGGGCACTAATGGGTTAATAAGAATTGTTAGAAACGAATGAAATAGGGTTTTTACTAAATGGCATGGAATTAATGGCATTAATTTGAAAAAATCATACCGGTCAAATAACCGCTAACTATGGCACATAATACGGAGGGCCTAACAAAAGTTCGCTTGGTAGGTGTCATGTTATAAATTTTTGGTGAAAAAAAAATTGCGTGCTACTTATTTGTTATAGTCTTACGATATATCATTTTAATTTTCAGAAAGATCGGTCCAAATGGAGAGAAAAAAACGTAAAATTTGTTAAACAATGTCAGCAGATAATCCAGTGCCAACGCAGCAAGCGATTCGGTTTGCTATTCCTTTCGGATTTCAACGTAAGCTCAAGCTTGTGGAAATGTTTAGTGAATGCCAAATAGCATTTGAAGTTAATGTGCCATCCCTCTTGACTATTTCAAAGTTGTTCCGAAGATTCAAGACAGGTCATTTTTCCGTGGAGGACGAACCTCGAGAAGGCCGTCCAAAATCTTCGACTGATTATGCAAGTGTAGCGCTGGTGAAGTCTAAAACAGACGAAGATCCAAGATTGATTCAGGAAATCATTGCTGAGGAACTGGGCTTGAATGCCTTGGCTGTATCGTGAATATTAAAAAATGATCTTGGATAAACGAAGAAATCTGCACGATGGGTTCCTATAATTTTAAGTGATGCTCAAAAAGAGGCATGTGTGCATTTTGCAAAGTATTTTCTTGAAAAATTCAAAAACGGAGAGTCTAACACTTTCAAAAAAATTGTAACAGGTGATGAAGCAAGTCCACCTGTTAAAGCAAAGCAACAAAAGTCAGCAACAAAAGTAATGATGTCGGTTTACTTCACCAGAGAGAAAATTGTAACTGTTAGTCCTTTAAAAAAAGGTCGGACGGTTACTGCTAAGTGGTGCCCTGAAACCTGTTTACCAAATGTCTTCCAAAATTTATTGGGAAAACGCCAAAAAAAACAGAGCTACTCCGCTACTTTCTACATAAAGGTAATGCGCCAGCGCACACTGCTGAAAAAACGACCGATTTTATTGCGCTTTCAGGCATCGAAGAAATTCGTCCAGCGCCTTATTCCCCAGATCTAGCGCCTTGTGACTTCTGGTTGTTTTCAGAAATAAAAAAAAAAAATTGAGAGGGAGAGTCTTCAACAGCAATGAGGGTATAATAAATGCGGTTAATGATGAAATTGTAAAACTGCAAAAACCAATTTTGAAGACTGTTTTTCCAGATGGATTTATCGACTTCAAAAATGTACCAAAATAGATGGCGATTACGTTGAAAAAATACAAATATTTAGATGAAGAACAAAGTTATAAATTTTAAAAATTTTTTATCCGGTTTTATCAATTCTACTAAGCGAACTATTGTTAGTCCCCTCGTATGCCTTCTGAAAGGCTCTTGTTTACGTATGTTTTATGCGTAAACGAGAGCTTTTTGGGTAAAAACTTGTTAAGCTTTGTGGTAAACAAACAGACATAGTGGTGGTTATCGTGAACAAATATTCCAGCGGAGTATTTCTCAGACTGCAATTTAGAATACACGACTGTCTGAGGAAAATTCCCCGGGAGTATTTATTCACGATATGCCCCAATGAGCAACATTTCAAAAAACGAATCAGGTATAGTAAGAAGTTGTGAACTTCAATACCGTGCAGAGAGATGAAAACAACGGGGCGTACCTATATAGAACATAACAAAATAAAAGGGAAATTCCTTGAAGAGCTCTGTAGTAGATGCTCTTAAATAAATATTTGAGGGAAATTCTTAGTGCTTGACACCATAGCTCTATAGAATTCTAAAACGGCATGAAAATGGAAAATTGTCCACTGGGTAACTACTTATATACCTTCTATAAGTATCAATAGTCTCACCAAGTACGTATACATACATCTGTATGTATAAATTAGTACGTATGAGACCAAGTAATCTTGTTTACACTGTACTGGTCGGTATCTCTTCTCTCTTTTCTGGTCATCACACATCAGTCAAGTTTCTTTTTTTTTTCTTTACGAGTATTTGTTGTTATTGTCGTCTGATGCCGGTCGGTTAACACAGTTGTTCAACGATCGTCGTTGTCTATAGCTATCACTTTTTTTTTTTTTTTTCTTTTAAATCTTTTTGTTATTGTAAAGTTTAAGTATTTTTGCCTCTTTTTTTATTTACATTCATATCAGCGACAATTTGTACGTTCTTTGCTTAGTAACATTTGTATTTTGGTACAGTGTAGTCGCTATCTCAGCAGAATCAGGCAACGCGTTTTCAAAGTGCATTAAACGGCTGTTGACGAGTGCATTCAAAAGAATTTCGAATTTTTAATTAGAAGAATTAATTTTTTTATTTTTTTCATTGTAAAAAAATTCATCCAGACATGGTTATTAATTTTGCTGCTGGTCCAGCTAAATTGCCGGAAGACGTAAGTGAAATATGCGAATTATTCAAAATTTTTTTTTTATTCAAAAAATTTTTCCGGAGAAATTTTTTATAACGTTATATGAGGTGTATAGAAACAAAATTGACAATCTCCAACTTTTTCATGAACGTGTCTGATTTTTGAGCGAAATTTGATGCTTTATTGTGGAAAAATGTTACAATATATTTTATTCAAAGTATTGTCCATTGGAAGCTACAACATTTCCCCATCTTTCAGGCAATTTATGAATTCCATCCCAAAAAAATTGCACCGGCTTGGCGGCCAAAAATGAATCGAGCCAATTTTCGATATCTTCAACTTAAGTGAACCGTATTCCTGATAGGGCATTCTGCATTGATCGGAACAAATGGTAGTCTGATGGTGCAAGGTCTGGGCTATAAGGCGGGTGAGGCAAAATTTGTATTTGTTTTCCAGGTAATTTTTGATTGGGACAGCAATATGTGGCCGAGCGTTATCGTGGTGGAAAATGATTGACTCGTGTCTGGTCGCATACGTTGGCCGCTCTGCCTGGATTTTCTGCTTCAATAGGATCAATTGTTGACGATAGAGTTGAGCATTAATGGTTTGGCCACCTGGCAACAGCTCATAATGGATCACACCTAGCTGGTCCTAACCAGGACGTTCTTTGTCTTTGACATCAAAATCACCACTTTTAAACCGTCGAAACCACTCACGATAGCTTGATTCAGCTGGAGCATAGTCCCCATAAACTTCTACAAGCAAACTATGACTTTCCGCAGCAGTTTTCTTTGCAAAAAAATGACCCAACAGAACCTCCCGCAAATGCTGTCTTTTTCTCCAATTTTCGAAGTTATTCATCGTGAAAAATAATAATGATGCACACAAGATAAAATTGTTTTGTTGACTGATTTTGACAGCTGTCAAATGTACCTTCAAAATGACATATATATAAAGATCGAGCTTTCACGATATTCGTTAGTACGGACATCCACCGTCAAATTCCGGTTTTTAAGTTGTACACCCAATACCACAATTTTGAGAGCTGGAAAATAATTGTAAAAAAATTTACTTTTAAATAAAAATATTTAAAAAATAAAAAGGGTGCTTCAAGCCCCAAAATGGCTTTGAAAAGGTTTTTTTTTTTTTTACCAAGAATAAATTTTTTTTCAGTGTCATATTTTTTTTTTAAAAAAAAGCTCTAAGCTCTAAGAATTTCAATGCTTTTTAGCGGCAGCGAAGCGGCTTTGCTGAATTTTTTTACTTAGAAAGAGGTTCTTGTGAATTGTTTAGGCTTGTAAGTCAAACGCCCGAAGAACAAAATGGATAATTCGGTCTCTCAAGGCTTGCCTTACTTATGCTTAACCTAATTAGCCTATTTTGAAGCCGATAGTTTTGGGTTTTCCTTGATTTACCGCGCAATTAGTTGCGTTGAAAATTTTGTATAATGTAGTTTTTCCTTTATCAAGCACTCTGTTCTCATGTAGAATGCAATTTTTTATACTGCGCATTGTTGAGTCACTGAAACAAACCATTAATACTATTTACCAACGCGAAAAGCGATTTTAGAATTGCTGGAAGACTAACACCCGCTGCTTAATCGTTGTGCATCAGATCATTGTCAAAAAATACTCACGTGCTCAAGTCCATTGATGACCTCGAACAAAAAATGGCTTAAACATATTGCAAGAATAGGGAGGAAAGCATAGAAACTGAAAATACCATCATGGACGATCTCCAATATACTTAGAGCTTTTTGGTTGGAATAAGGTGTGAGATAAATTTTTGTAGATCAGTTCTTTTTTTAGTGCTGTAGGACGGGGAGGAGTATTTTCGTTGTTTTTCTTTTGCACGTTTTATAAAAGCTTCCTTGTACAAATCTACATTTGAATTTTTTTTCATTTTGTTTAAAAGTTTTACTCATTTCAAATTTCATAAAGTTTCTGTTTGAATAAGCTGTGAGCCACTGTACCTACTATGTCTCTAGAAAAGTGTACCTATGGAATTTTACAATTTTAATGGGACTGTGTTATAAATCTACATTTTGGATAGATCTTTTCGTCTAAATTTTATAATAAAATCGTACAAGAATACTTTTAGACAACATTTTGACCCATTAAATTATGTTTTAGTTGGAAATTGTAACCCTTTTTCAAAAAAACCTCCAAAAATATTCTATGGAAAACTTTATTATAGGTCACCAAAGATAAGAAATGCGTAGAACACCATTTTAGAGAACCAATCAAAGGTTATATAAGAACCAGTTTGCTTAGCAAAGCTATTCTTTTGGTGAACTCCAACCTTTTTAATTGAAGGGTAAATTGTATAATTTTTCCTCGAATTTAAAAAAGAATAGCATACATATTCTAAATGAGCTTGCAATGCACATTTCAACCCTAAAAAAAAGCATTGCATTTACTCGTTCCAGGTTCTGGCAGAGGTACAAAGCAGCCTACTTAATTGCAATGGCACTGGAGTATCCATCATGGAAATGTCCCATCGTTCAGCAAATTATGGCAAAATACAAGAAACCGCTATCAATGACCTACGTGCACTAATCAATATACCAGATAATTACAAAGTTGTGTTTATGCAAGGTGGTGGTCAGGGACAATTTGCGGCTGTGTGCCTAAATCTTATTGGTCGTACAGGTACAGCCGACTATGCTGTCACCGGAAGCTGGTCAGCAAAAGCAGCCAAGGAAGCAGCACAATATGGCAAAGTAAATTTGGTGCTGCCAAAAGTTAATAAATATACGACAGTACCAAAGCAGGAAACATGGCAAATGGATTCAAATGCTTCTTATCTTTATTATTGTGACAACGAAACGGTAGATGGTGTCGAATTCGACTTTGTACCTGTGCCACCGAAAGGCGTACCATTAGTTTGCGATATGTCATCTAATTTTCTTTCACGTCCCATTGATGTCAGCAAGTTTGCATTAATTTTTGCGGGAGCACAAAAGAACATTGGACCAGCGGGTGTTACAGTAGTAATTGTACGTGATGATGTGCTGGGTCAACAATTGAAGGCAACGCCGTCAGTGTTAAATTACGCACTTATGGCTAAGGAAAGTTCATTGTTAAATACGCCACCAACATTTTGGTGAGTTTGTGTAGTATGCACATTATGCATATGATATGTACTTATGTCTTTGTTTTTATTTTTGCAGCATTTATGTTATGGGTCTCGTTTTTAAGTGGATTCAACGCAACGGTGGTGTTGAGGGCATGGCCAAAAATGCACAGATCAAGTCAAGTCTTATATACGATGTTATTGACAATTCAAATGGTTTCTATAATTGCCCTGTTGAAAAACGTGTACGCTCGCGAATGAATCTTCCTTTCCGTATTGGAAGTGCTGAAGGTATAGATGAATTAGAAAAAGAGTTTCTAAAGAAAGCCGAAAGTGAAGGCATGATACAACTTAAGGGACATCGCTCTGTGGGTGGCATTCGAGCATCA
This sequence comes from Calliopum simillimum, assembly GCA_951812925.1. NCBI lineage: Eukaryota > Metazoa > Arthropoda > Insecta > Diptera > Lauxaniidae > Calliopum > Calliopum simillimum. Next base: position 99,024,143 of record OX638368.1, on the reverse strand, counting down.
CTTTATAATGCAATTACTGTTTTAGAAACGGAAACTTTGGCAAAGCTTTTACGTAGTTTCTATGAAAACAATAAAAAATAAAATTATTACCTGAAAAGGTAAAAAAAAGTACGATAATTATCCTTTTGTTTGAAAATTTCTTTGTATTAGCTTATTTTATGCTTGATTTATTATTTTGTTTTTTCCATTTATTCCTTTTATTTAGCAAAGTTTATTTTGCTTGAAAATTTCATCAAGAAGCACCTCCAAAAAAGTATTGGTGCCACGCAAATTTTCAACAACCTGCTTAGCCCAAACGAAATACTGTTCACGCCGTTCCTGTTAAAATAAAAATAAAAAACAATATCAGTTAAGAATTTTTAATTTCTATTAAGAATTAAAGATCTTTTATCTTAAACGTAAATGCTCATAATCAGCAGATGGAATCGGTTTGCAGAAATTAATTTTCTACAATCAGTATACATTAAGGTGCAGCAAAATTCAAAAAAAATTAGTGCATCAAAAATTATCATAGATTAAGATCTTAAAACAAAAACTGCATACTTAGTTTTGGTTAATACCCCCGAAAAGATGGCCCGCCCGGGGCTTGAATGAAGGTCTAAACGATAAAAATCATTGTTTTTTCGCAGTTTTTTTATTTTATCTCAAAAACCACGAAACTATTGGTAGTAATTTATCCTAAATCTTTGAAAGGGATTAATTTTCTACATTTTTTTTTTTCTCATTGCTCTACAGTGAAGTTTGCCCTATGGAAGTCCCGGAAGAAGTAAAAATTTTTTGATTCAAAAAACGGTTTTTTTCCTATAACTCAAGATACAAGAGACACACAAAAACTTTAGAGCTCAATAAATGTAGGAAATCTGCTTTCCTATTGTTTTGCTTTGAAATATTGATTCCAAAAGTAAACCATTTTCCGCTAGAGGCCGAAATTCGTTAAAAATAATTGTGTATCATGAAAAAGCGACCTTTTATTGTTTGGTTTTAAAATATACCCAAAAATTTGATTAGAAACTAATGAAAGAAGTAAAAGCTTCTAAACACGGTCTTTAGAAAGGAAATCGGATTGAAATTGCGCGAGATATGATAATTCTTACATACTTGGTATTTTTTGTAAAGTTCTAATTTTGGGTATTTTTGTTTCACAGTGTGTTTTGCATCCACAACTAAAGATTTTTTTATAATTATTACTTTATGTTAAAGAACAATAAACAGCGCAACTTTCAGGACCAAGAATGTCAAAATCGGTTTGTAGCTTCCTTGCGAATTTCAACCTGAGAGTTTGGATTTTTTTAAATTTTTGTCAAATACGGCTTTTTTTGAGTATGAGCGACTGTATACCCTAGATGCCGTAAAAAATGTGTACTATTATATCCCAAAAACTGTAGAAAATATATTTTGCCATATTTCGCTCCTGAAAGTCATCCTTCCACAGCTAACAGTTTGTGCCCTAGAGGCCGATTTTTGAGAAAAAAAAAATCATATTTTTAGAAATTTTTATTTTGAAGCGACCTTTTGATGTTTTTGCTTACAAATTTTCCAAAAATTTTAAAAGGGCACTTAAGAAAGAGTTAAAAGCTTTCAAAAATAGTCTCTAAAAAAGAAATCGGTTGGAATTTACGCAAGATATAAAAGTTATAAGAGAGAGATACAAGAGTATTTTTTTTTTGTGCAGATATGATTTTTGGTTATTTTTTTGTATCACAGAGTATATAAAAACTGTCATATCATGCGTAAATTTCAACCAATTTCTATTCTAAAGACTACGTTTGAAAGCGTTTAATCTTATCTTAAATTCTTTAAAAAAATTTTGGGAAAATTTGCAAGCAAAAACATCAAAAGGATGCTTCGAAATAAAAATTTCTAAAAATTTGATTTTTTTTATCACAAAAAACGGCCTCTAGGGCACAAATTGTTAGCTGTGGAAAGATGACTATCAGAAGCAAAATATAGCAAAATATATTTCCTACAGTTTTTGGGATATAATAGTACACATTTTTTACGGCATCTAGGGTATACAGTCGCTCATACTCAAAAAAAGCCGTATTTGACAAAAATTGAAAAAAATCCAAACTCTCAGGCTGAAATTCGCAAGGAAACTACAAACCGATTTTGACATTTTTGGTCTTAAAAGTTACGCTGTTTATCGTCCTTTAACGTAAAGTAATAAACATAAAAAATCTTAAGTTGTGGATGCAAAATACACTGTGAAACAAAAATACCCAAAATCAGAACTTTACAAAAAATACCAAGTATGTAAGAATTATCATATCTCGGGCAATTTCAATCCGATTTCCATTCTAAGGACTATGTTTATGTTTAGAAGCTCTTAATTTTTGCATCAGTCGCTTTTTCATGATATACAATTATTTTTAACAAATTTTGGCCTCTAGCGGGAAATGGTTTACTTTTGGAATAAAGATTTCAAAGCAAAACTATAGGAAAACAGATTTCCTACATTTATTGTGGTCTAAAATTTTTGTGTGTCTCTTGTATCTTAAATTATAAGAAAAAAACCGTTTTTTGAATCAAGAACAGTCATCGACTACCTTTCGAAGTGTCCAGTCGTGTGTTAGTTTCTCTCTCGTTGTTCTGTTACACCGCAGTTAGTTACGTACGTTCATTTCGTATTCCGTTCTTTTGTTTTTTGTTTTCTTATTTTGCATTGAGTGAGTCCTCTATTATACATAATTAATATAAAACTTTTTTTTTTTCTTGAGTGATGAGTGCTGATAGACCGATTCCCTCGGGGAATCGGTTTAGTGTTCTTCTGGATGAAATTCCAGAAACTAGCCGCCGACCTAAGAAAAAGAAATTAAGCTGCACTAAAGAACCTTTTCCAATTATATCCAATTTTGCTAAAACTGCTAGTAACCCAAAGTTCCTAACAATAAAATCTACCGACGAATCCAAACCTCTTTCTTCCTTCAGCGTCTTTGCAATAAAGAAAGCCTTGGACTGCATAAGCACTGAATTAGAAAAAGTTAGTATACTTCGTGATGGTAATCTTTTGATTCTTACCAAATCAGAAAAAGTCGCTAATAAATTTTTAAAAGAAACAAACTTCGGTGGTCTATGCACAGTGTCTGTTAGTCTTCATGAATCTTTAAACTCTTGCAAAGGTACAATTTATGACCGCAACCTCATTCCAACTTCCGAACAAGAAATTCTTGATGACTTAAAAACTCAAGGTGTCACTAATGTGTACAAGTTCACTAAAAAAACTAATGATGGGAGTCCCACACCAACAGGCGTCATTCTTCTGACTTTCAACGCATTCCAACTTCCAAGCCAAATCGACATTGCCTGGTACACTGTAAAAGTTCAAGAATATTTCCCAAATCCAATGCGGTGTAAAAGTTGTCAATTAATTGGCCACACAACAAAATATTGCAAAAAATCACCATCATGCGGTACTTGCAACCTACCCCCCACCATCCAAATAAATGTACACGAGTAATGTGTGCTAACTGTTTAGCTTCACACACTTCCTTCTCTAACGACTGCCCAAAGTACCAACAAGAGAAAGAAGTTTTAAAAATTAAAACACAAAATAAATGTAGCATTGCCGAAGCTCGGCGTAAATACAAAGAACAATATAAAAATTTAAACCCACAGACATCATTCTCTGATGTCACAAAAACCTCAACTCAAAACAAAAAATTATCACAAAACGAAAAATTAACACAAAACGAAAGTTCAAAACTCTCTCCAAATCGTGAAAAAACAACAAACTCTAGCAATGATTTCTCACAAGAAACAGAACAATCAACTACCATTAACCCATTCTTGGACACTGATCTCGATGCCTCACAACCTCTTCAAACCTCTCTTTCTTCCGATAATCAAGTAAACACAAACGCCAATAACTCAATGCATTCCCGCGCTCTTTCCTCACCAAATTCGTCAAAAAATTCAGCCACTCATCAACAAAACTCACTGTTTCATAAAAATAATCTTCAGCAACCTTCTCAATTCCCTCTCACTTCCACAACATCCACTTGCTCTAACTTAACTATTAAGCACTCAGTTTGTGCAACTAACAACAATACAATTCTCATAGACTCTCCCGACGAAATGTGTTAAAACACACGCATTACTCTTTTTATTAGAAGTAACGATCAGTGTGAAATCATATTAATTCAGCTGTCATGATACTGAATATTCTACAATGGAATATGAAAGGCTATCACAACAACTACATAGAATTAGAAACTCTCATAAAAGCCCACTCTCCCCACATTTTTTGTCTTCAAGAAACTCATATCAAACATAATATTGTTCCATACACTCCAAAACAATATACTGGTTATTTTCATAATTTTTCCCATAATAATTATGCAAAACAAGGCTCCGGAATTCTTGTGCATAAAAATGTGCCACACAAACGCGTTAACATTCAATCTGCTATCTCAGTAGTTGCTCTAGAATTCAACATTAAATTTCCCATAACTATTCTTTCTGTTTATATTCCACCAAATCAAACAATAGTCATATCGGATCTTCACAATTTAATTTCTAATGTTAACACTCCAATCATATTAACAGGAGATTTGAATGGTTGGAGTCCCCTATGGGGCTCCCAAACTTATAATCGCATAGGCCAAGTTATAGAAGACTTTGTTTTAGTATCTAGTGTTGCGGTTTTAAATGATGGGTCTCCAACTCATTTTTCCACCCACAAATCATTCACTAATATAGATTTGACTCTATGTTCCCCTCAATTCCTTCCAAGCTCAACGTGGACCACACTAGAGGATCTTCACAACAGTGACCACTTTCCAATTTCGACTAAAATAACCCTCTCTATTCCCCAAAGTTCTTTCTTCAGTAAACCTATTAAATACAACTGCAATCTTGCAGATTGGAAAAAATTTCAAACTTATATATGTAACAATCACTATAATATACCGGCAGCAACAAATATTAACAGAGCAGCGGCGCAAATCCAAAAAATCATTCGCTCTTCAGCAAACAATTCCATTCCTCTAACATCTCCTAAAAGAGTGACGCGTAACGTTCCGTGGTGGAACAGGAACCTTAAAAAACTACAAGAAGAAAAGCAACAGGCATGGAAATTTTTTCGTAGAAATCTTACTACAGCAAATTTAATAGAATATAGAAAAAAAAACGCTATTTTTAACAAAGAAAAAAGGAAAGCTAAAGCTGATAGCTTTGAAAAACTAACAACTATTATAAATCCTAATTCTACTACTTCTACTATTTGGAAAAAAATTAAAGTACTTACTGGAAACTATGTTCCTTTTACAATAAATTCAATTAAATCTCAAAATAGTATTATAACAAGTCATGAGTCCATATCATCTAATTTCGCCCAATTCTATTCAAATAATTCTCGATTCGAAAATTTTCCACCAGATTTTAAAATCAGCTATGACAATATCTTATCGGCACCTTGCCCCGAATACCTCAATCCAAAAGCAAGATACTTAAATATTGACTTCAACCTTAATGAAATGGAATCTTGTTTAAAATCTCTGACAGGAAGCACCCCAGGTTTTGACAAAATTACGTACAAGATGATAAAAAACTGTCCCCTACAAATGAAATTAAGAATTCTTTCGTTATACAATAATATTTTTAGAACAGGATCTATACCACAAAGCTTTAAAACTGCCATTGTCATTCCAATACGTAAGCCTAATAAAGCACTAGACGAAATTTCGAGTTACAGGCCTATTTCTCTTTTGCCCTGCATTGGAAAACTTTTGGAGAAAATGGTCTCTAAAAGGCTGGTGTGGTATCTCACATCAATAAAATATTTAACAGCAAATCAAGTTGGCTTTAAAACTGGTACCAACACAACTGATATTTTAATGTATATTGACCATCTTATTTGCAAAACCCTTTCCAGCAAAAACCATATCTCAGTTCTATCGATAGACTTCGAGAAAGCATTCGACAAAATAGGTGGTCATATTGTCCTAAAAAAACTACAAGAACTTAAAGTTGGTCCAAAATTATATAACTTTATAAAATCTTTTCTGACCCACAGAAAATTTCGATGTAGAGTAAACAATGTACTGTCGTCAACTCATTCATTATTCAACGGAATCCCTCAAGGATCTCCATTGTCTGTCACATTATTCTTATTAGCCTTTGACGATCTAAGTCGACTTTTATTGAACAACAAAAATATACACCACTGCTTATACGCTGATGATCTCTATGTCATATGCAACAAAAAAGAAACAAATGAAATAAATTTACACTTTACAGAGGTATTAAATACCATTAACCAATGGTCTCAAGAGTCGGGAGCTCTAATCTCGAAAGAAAAATGTAAACACTTGCATGTTTGTAGGAAACTCAACTGTAATAATATTAATGTATCTTTCAATGGACATAACATAGAAAATGTAAACTCCTTAAAAATTCTAGGTTTAGTTTTTGATTGTAAAAATAGTTTTAAGAACCACTGTTTAGATTTAAGAAAAAATTTATCTGCCAGGGTTAATATTATCAAATATCTTTCATCAAGCAAAAGCCATGTTCATACAAACTCACTCTTAAATGTAACAAAATTAACCATTTTATCAAAAATCGATTACGGATTACAGATTTATGGCAAATGTTCGAAATCACACTTAAATAAAATTAAAGCCCCTTATCACACTGCCATTAGAAGAAGCCTTCGTGCTTTTAAAACTACTCCCATAAAGAACCTTCTAGCGGAAGCAGGCTTTCTTAGCATAGAAGACAGAACTCAATACCTGAGAAACCGTTTTACTCCTAAACTGTACTGCGATTCATCACACATCCTCAGCAAAGAAATAAGTCTCATGAAAGTACGTAAGAGAAAACTTTCAATGGATTCAGGCTTGGCAAAAGTCATGGAGCTACAAAAAAATCTTTCGCAAAACACACCAATAAAGAAACCGACAATTGGCATTCCCCCCTGGAGAATTTCAGCCAGTTCATTTATAGAAGACCTGACAGCACTTCCAAAAAACAATACAACGCCCACAATCTACCAGCAAAGTTTTTTAAGAGCTGTAAGCCAACTGAAAAACGAAAACTGGAAATTAATGTTTACGGACGGATCTAAAAACCAGTATGGAACTGCATTTGCAGTAACAAACTCCTGCGGAAGAACTCTAATTAATGGCTCACTACCTTTTAATGCAACAGTCTTTGAAGCTGAGCTTCAAGGTGTCTTATCGTGTCTTCAATTAGTAAAGCAGATAAAAGACAAATTTATTATTTGCACTGACAGTTTGTCGCTGTTCGAAGCGGTGAAAAATATCTCCAACAACGACGAAGTGATAACCACAATACGGCAGTTAACTATGGAAATGTATAGAAAAGTAAAATTAATGTGGATACCTGGACATGCAGGCATCAACGGTAACGAGTCTGTCGACTTGGCTGCTAAACTTGCTACAAGAGCACCACTGATCACATTCATGCCATTTAGTACAAAATCAATTTCCAGACAAGCCTCAAATGATTTCTACAAATCTGTTCTACAGCAATGGAGTGATTACAACCATAGCTACACAAGATTGAATCCATCACGATCTGGACTCATCCTTCCTGTAACAACTTCTACTTGGATGAATAGATGCTATACTAGACTTCGGCTGGGACACGCAACCTTCTCTCACGAACACATTTTAAGGCGCGAACCACAACCTATGTGCCAATTTTGCAACAGTTCTCCAACGTCTACAACCCACATGCTAATAACCTGCAACGCTATATCCTCAATTCGACAATCTTCCTTCCAAAACACCAATCCTCTAGATATCCTCTCTCTACCAACTGAAAATAATGTAAAGCTACTGTATCAATACCTTAAGAACCTAAATCTGTGCAATAGGATTTAAATTTACTTTCTTTTTTTATCTTGTTTTAATTAAAGCCGATAGCCCTGGCAGCTAGTGCTTATGTTAATTATTAGTTATAATTTTAATTGTAATTAATAAAGAAATAATAATAATAATAATTGAATCAAGAAATTTGAACTTCTTCCGGGACTTCCATAGGGCAAACTTCACTGTAGAGCAATGAGAAAAATACAAAAAATGTAGAAAATTAATCCTTTTCAAAGATTTAGGATGAATTACTACCAATAGTTTCGTGGTTTTTAAGATAAGATAAAAAAACTGCGAAAAAACAATGATTTTTGTAGCTTAGACCTTCATTCAAGCCCCGGGCGGGCCATCTTTTCGGGGGTTTTGACCAAAACTAAGTATGCAAGATAATCTTTGATGCAACCTATAATTTTCCCATTATTTCGAAAAAGTGCTGCACTCTAGTATACATACATATATGTAGACGAAAATGTAATGGGACCCTATGGGACCACGGACTATTCCAAAAGTATTTTGTTAACTACAACATGGGGGCGAGCAACTAGTTTGAATTCTAGTCCCACCACAAGTTCTATTTACGTTTTGCATATATTGTCATTGGACATTACCAATTATCTACTTATGCATTACATTGAGACCAGAAAAAGATAGACTAGTTCAAAAAATTTGATTTAAATATGTACATTTCCCACAAAAACCACAGATGGTTCTATAGCCAATTAGCTAATAGTAGAGGATATGATAAGGAAACCACCTGTATCCGTTTAATAGATGAAAAGTATTTTATATTAAATTTAATATTTTTAAAAATATATCTTGACCGATACGCTATCGATTGCTCTTCAACACAGTGGACATTTGCCAAACACGTCGTAGTGAGAAACGTTATAATTTCACTAATACAATCGATACACAATCGAACCATCCTTATTCATACTGACGGATTGTACATTACATTTGATACAAATGACCAACCATAAATTACATTTGGACTATTTTTATTACACTTGATAACACTGTTCAACGGCAAAAAAATATCTGAGTTCGGACTATGTAATTATTATTCCTTGCTATTGATATAGTAGGACTGCATTTACAAAATTTTGTCCATCACGTCTCAGTTTTGAAATAAAATGACAAATCCACAATCACGATATACATCCGCGCAAAAAATAATTAAAAAATGTTTAGCCGTCAGAATTTCAAAAAGAAAATGTCAAACGATGCAAAAAATAGCAAGAATTTCAAATCCGAAGAAAATTTTTAGATCGGTCCGACAGACTTTTTTGTATGCCCCTTTTATTGAGAAAATGTGCTGAAAAAACCAAGATCCACCTACCTTTGATTACATATATCTTGCTTAAAACAATGTATAATCAAAAAAACTCTTCATGATTTTGTGCGCAATTATCACAGCTTTATTTTGACACCAAAAACTTAAAGATTTGTCATTTTATCTGAAAACTGGAAGTGATGGAAAAATTTTGTAAACGCAGTCCTACTATATCAATAGCAAGAAATAATAATTACATAGTCCAAACTCAGATAAAATCAAAAGTCTGAAACTCGTTGAGTAGTGTAATATGAGTGAATTTATTTTAGTTTTAGGTGTAGTTCATTTTACAAAACAATTATTTATACAATAATATCCACCGATCCTACAGGGGAGATATTAAATATTAAGGTTTTTTATCGAGCGATTCACCGAATGAAAAAGAAAAGCTTTTAAAACAGGTTCATCGACTACTTTAGAAAAAGGGTCGAAAACGGTATTTTTTGCGGATGCTGAATCTGAATCCGGCCTCAGAATCACCCTATTACATTTTGTTTTTGAGGTATCCTAACCTATAAGTTAAAAAAAAAGCGATTTTTGAGGTTGTACAAGGGACGCACGAAGTCGAACTTTTCTACTAAATGCATCGTCTAGTAATATTCATCTTTAAAATGAGCTATCACGTGATCTTTTTAGAAAGTTATGATCAGTTTTAAATGATATCATGTGGGTGTTACCTTTTGCCTAGCCAAAAAATAAAATACCCTACACTACAGTATTTTGAAAATTTTAAGTGGACGGGAGGTGCAACGCCCTATCTCCAAATTCACTTAGTTTTTGCTCAGACTTTGCGCTAACTATTCCAAGTGTCTAAGTGAAATTTAGTAGGATTATCTCAAAAAATGTTTTCAGTATAGCGCGCCCTTCTGCCCGATCTCACCTGGTTTTTGCTCGGAGCAAATCCAGGTGATCTATGATCCTTAGTGTATATGTGAAATTATCTCAAAAGATGATTTCAGTATAGCATTTTGAAACTTTTGCTTATATGGAAGCATCCAAAACACTATGGAAATAACGGCAGAACTTTGTATGTACATTTTTCTGGCGTTATATCCAAAAAATTTTCTGCCGTATATTTTCTATAGCGTTATTTTCTATGGCATTGTTTCAAAAAATTCTGGCGTTATTTTCTAATTAGTTTTTGATTTTATTTCCAAAAATTAATGCTAGAAAATTTCTGGCGTTATTTCCAAAAAAATGTCTGGCTTTATTTACTATGGCATTATTTCCTATGGCATTATTTCCGGGAGCCGAAAAATCATACAAGATCGATTCATAGTTTATTTCGAAGTCAAAAAGTTGTAGTTGCTACACGATGCATTTAGTAGATTTCGGCGAAACAGATAAAACTAGATGAATGAAATTTGGTACAGATAACAACAATCTTAATAGGCTGTTTGGGGTTAAAAATGGCGCTATCGGTTTATTGTATTTTTGTGTTTATTATGAGTTTTCGTTTACTAGTCCAGAATTAAATTTTTAGTACGTAAACAAAAGCTTTTTTTCATATTATGAGTTCATTTTCGTACGTTTTATGCAGAAACGAAAGCTTTTCGAGCTAAAACTTTTATTTTGTACTAGTAAATGATGACCTTGCATTTAACGGTCATCCTAACGTATATAAATACAAAACTAATTTTACATACCTCCGTCCAACCAAGTGGCAACGTTCTCTGCAAATCCCTTAAGTTGTCAAGTTTATCTGCCAACTTAACTAATTTCGCCTTTGAACTGGCACATGCCGCATGTTCGATTTGCAACCGCTTCCGTTCATCTTTTTTCAAATTTTTATCATCTGTAACTTCGCGCACAATTCCGCAGACTTCTTCACCGAATCTGTCGCTTATCTCGTCAAATGTTGTATCCGTATCTTCCACAGTATCATGCAGCAATGCCGCCATTAAGACTACTTCATCTTTAATGAGACCTTCGTCAGCCAGTATGGTAGCAACGTTAATTGGATGATTTATGTAGGGTGTCTGCGAAGGGTCTTTACGGCGTTGGTCACGATGCTTCACAGCAGCGAACTGCAAGCATTGCATAAATTTCCTAGAGGGATGTGACATCATTTTGTTTTTTTTTTTTTTTTTGTAGATGTAGATGGCACCACAAACAAGAAGGTTAGTAAATATTTTATACGGCAGATGCCGCGTCGAGTAGAGCTTTTTATTAGCTTTTGTTGATTTTTTTATTGTTTGTTTTGTAAAAGCTCACTGGTCAGCTGTTCGGTGTTTATAAAAATATTGCAATTTATTTATTACTAAAATTTTGAAGTTTTAGAGAAATATATTTTGCAAAATAGAATTAACGAAAAGCAAATAAATTTAGAATTATTTCACAGCTGGAACCACCGCAGCACACAACCACAACTGACAGAATATCCGGTGACAACTGGAGCTCTTTATTTTCAGGGCTGTCAATATTTTAATTTATTAGAATGAATTATTTTTTTATCTTTAACCATTTAACCGGTGGTGGGCAAAACGTTCGTATCAAAGAGTGGATTTTTTGCGTATCTTTTTGCATAGGATAAAACGAGACAAAAAGTAAGTTGCATGTATTGGTAGGCATGCGCTTATTTTACGATTTTCTGATTTTCGTTCATGCCCCCCCCCTGAAATCCTTCTAATGGTCATAAAAACAAATACTATGAAGTTTCACGGCGATCGGATAACGATAACCCGGCCCGCAAGAGAGGTCAAGGTCAAGTTGAGGTTTCAGGCGAAAAATTATGAAATATTTTTTTAAACTTAATTAAATTAGTCAAAGCATAACTTTATCTTATAGCAAATTGAAATACCTTTCCAACAAGCTATAATTATTTAAAATCGGGTAATAAATACGAATTCTATGAGTTTTTCTTTTACGGCATTAGCAAAATTGCCGCAAAATACCATATGTAGTAGAATAGCATTTTGCGGCAATTTTGCTAATGTCGATAAAAGAAAAATTCATAGAATTCGCATTTATTACCCGATTTTAAACAATTATAGCTTGTTGGAAAGGTATTTCAATTTGCTATAAGATAAAGTTATGCTTTGACTAATTTAATTAAGTTTAAAAAAAATTTTCATTATTTTTTGCCTGAAACCTCAACTTGACCTTGACCTCTCTTGCGGGTCGGGTTATCGTTATCCGATCGCCGTGAAACTTCATAGTATTTGTTTTTATGACCATTAGAAGGATTTCAGGGGGCGGCATGAACGAAAATCAGAAAATCGTAAAATAAGCGCATGCCTAATGTATTGGTGCCCAGCGCTGCCATTTAACCAAACTTTTTTTTTTTAAAAAAATTAATTTTGCGTAGGCTTTCAAAGAGCGTGCCCTACGATGCTACTTTTAGACTTAAGGCTTTTCTCTCCAGGTTAAACTTTTTCCACACAAAATTGATCTCTTTTCGTTTTATATGTATTAAACTTTTTACAAATTAATTAAACCTTTCCCGTTTTAACACATTCTTGTGTTAATTCGACATGTTAAATTATATGATTCTTACATCTGAGGTGGAGAGAAATATGGACCAAGAATCTTTCTTTTCTAATTAAAACTCAAACAACATGAAACAAAACAATTAATTTTATGTCATTTATTAAAGGAAACAATTTATTTTGATTCAGTTTCAGTTAAATATTGTACATTATAACGCTTGGCTCCATGTTGCAAAACCAGTGACATGCTACTTGCAAACGCTTAAATGGTAAGACCTCCGGAATTCACCTGATATAGACACTTCAGATTACCACTTATTTCGATGGCAAATGGCCTGGCTTAGCAGCGCTTCCATCCTCAAAAAACTTATGGTTTTCCGAAGTAGATTTCATATGCTATCAGAAAGATAGGAAGAAGTAGTCTCTCAATATTTTGTCATTCTCCAGTATATAGTTCTCTTACGAGACATTGATGTTTATTGGTTAATGCATTAGACTTGTTTAACTAATTTTGCTTTTTATGACTAGAGGCTGTTCATAAGTCTTGCGAAGCTCAAACATAAATTTTTGGGGTTGCCACCTAGTTATTTTCGAAAAACTTATTAAAATCTTACGTTTTATGACTAATTCGGTGTTGCTACCCGGTTTTTTTTTGTTTAAATTATATTTTGGTTCGGTTGACGTAAAAAATGTATGTTTAGTTAGGTTAGATTTTAACAAAAAATTTCGTAAGCAACCGTGTGGCAACTCTTTGTAGGTATTTTAAAAAGTTAATTTAAGAGTTTTTAGACAATTTTTTTTTTTATTTTTTAAATACTTTAAGAAAAAAACGTGGCAACCCTGAAAATTTATGTTCATTTTTTTAAAAGGTTCCAAAAATCAAGGTTCCCAACGGGAAACAGAAGCGCATTGAAACGACTTCAGTTGCGCTTCTAGGGAAACAAGAAGCTGCTTCCAGTGCTGTTCTCACTGCTTATCTTTTTTAACACATGTCCTAGCGGAGATGCATATCTTCAGAAGCACATGAAATACGCTTCCGTTGAAGCACACATTTGAAAGCATATGAAATACGCTTCCGTGGAAGTTTTTCAAATTTTTAAGTTCCATTTCACAAAAATTGCTTTTTTTCTGTAAGATTTATTAACGTTTATAATAAAAAAATAGAATTTGAAAAATTTTATATGCTACCAGAGATGTGCTTCTATTACGCTCTATTTGAAAGCAGCTTCATTCCTTCCCGTTGGATCAATATATTCTATATCTTCATATAAAAAAATAAAAAAATAGGTGGGGACAAAATAAGGTATGTTTTGATACATTTTTCGGAGATGCACCCATGTGCACGTATCTAAAATACTTACATAAATAAGTGCAGTTAAAATACGTCTTCCAAAATCACTCTCAATATCTCCATTATCATCCATATGTGTACCATAATGTCCACCAATGCCATAGTTTGCAATTTGCAGCGGCTCAGCTGTTTCAAAAGTAAGACCCGTTATATCTTCTAAACGTTGTGCTAGATCCTTCAAAAAAGATTGCTCCTTATATGAGAACCACGTATTTTTACTTGTTAGGTAATGAGTCTCGTGTTGTACTTTACCATCTCTCACTTTTGAACGTTCGATTCGATTTTCCGCATTATCGATTATCTTCTCAATCTCACTTTCATAAACTATTTCATGATAATATGCCACATATGGATCTAAGCTGAGTTCTTCAATCTTTAAATGTGCTATTCGACAAAATGCCACATTATTATTTGTATATCTGCAACGCAATTCCCGTTGTTGTGAGGGAGTCTGTGTTAATTCCTTTCGACATGTTCTCTCATAAAGATATGTCTCGGAAGGAATCTAAATTTTTATGTTTTAAATAGTTATATGCTGTATGTATTTAACGTTTATGTTAATGAGAAATATAATTTCTTAAACAATTTGTTTCAATAAATAAAATAATAGGTAATAAAAAAATCTCCGTGAAATTTTGACATTTGATAAAAAAAATCTCTCTATCTTTATTGTCGTCGTCAGTTTCAGCTCTAGCAATGCTGTGGGTCCCTAAGGCTCTACATGCCTTATACCTGACCTTATTCTCGAAGCTGTACATCTATATATAAGTATAAAAATGAAATGATGTCCGTATGTAGCTTATGGACGCGGAAACTACACGGCGGATTTAAATATTTTTTTTTTTTAAATTGTTGGTTATGGTCTGTAGAAGGTACTTAAGGGGCTGGGATGCCGCTGCGGGGGACGGGGGTTGCACTCCCCATACGAAAAAAAATACTAAAATTGCTATATATCTGCAGTTATACAAGCTATGATTATGAAAGTTAGTGAACTTATGCATAATGTATCTGCCATCAACCATGCAAAATTTGAAGGCGACGTTGAGCCCCTATATGAAAAAACTCAAAAAATGCTATATCAGTGTTCCTATATCAGCTGTCATTATGAAACTTGATACATGGATGTTTATTAGGCTGACCCAAAAAAACTAAAGGTGTTCCGATTTTAGGTGCTCAGCACTCAAAATGTTCGGTATGGTCTAGAAACTACGTATGTAAATTTTGGTAAAAAAAATATTGAGATTTAGCACTCGCGCAAGCTCGATAAGTAGCGCTGCCTTGATCGTACGAGATTGGGGTTCTTTCAGCCCGTGGAAATTGATAAAAAAGGATTGAAAAAATTTTTTTTCTATCCTACTTTATGTTTTCGAGGTCGCTGAAGACAATGGCATTGCCAGTTTTTGGAAAAGATTCCAAGATTTCAAGATATTTAAGATATCTCTCGAAAAAAAAAAAAAATTTGAGATTTTTGTTAGATTATATTGCCATTAATCGTAGGAACATTTTTTATTTTTGTTTCTCGGAATGTAGTCTTGTAGCCTAAATTGAGACAAACAAAATGAGTGGTCGCACAATATTTTTTGACAAAATCTTCTCGAGATATCAGCCACAGACTGAACCGCCGTCCTGCCGTATTGCTGGTCACTGGGGATATCTGCCGATTTTACGCTATTTTCATTGATTTTTGAGATCCTACCTTGTACTTTCGACGTCGCTGGAGATGCGGGAACATTTATTTTCACGATAAAATGCAAGTGTTTCAAAACATTCATGATATTCCTATGATAAATTTCCCTAGTGGGATTTCCAATAAAAAGCAGAACTAGCTCTAAAACCTTGACATAATTTTTTTCGCGCATGATTCATCTAGAGCTAGTGATTGATGTCCATCGCGGTTTTCTTCTGGAAAGGTGCCAATATCTCCCAAATTTTTCAGTGGAAAATAGAAAAATTACTTCAGTGGAAGATAGAAAAATTTGGGAGACATTGGCACCTTTCCAGAAGAAAACCGCGATGGTCATCAATCACTAGCTCCAGATGAATCATGCGCGGAAAAATTATGTCGAGGTTTTAGAGCTAGTTCTGCTTTTCATTGGAAATCCCTCTAGGGAAATTTATCATAGGAATATCTTGAATGTATTGAAACACTTGCATTTTATCGTGAAAATAAATGTTCCCGCATCTCCAGCGACGTCGAAACTACAAGGTAGGATCTCAAAAATCAATGAAAATAGCGTAAAATCGGCAGATATCCCCAGTGACCGGCAATACGGCAGGACGGCGGTTCAGTCTGTGGCCGATATCTCGAGAAGATTTTGTCAAAAAATATTGTGCGACCACTCATTTTATTCGTCACAATTTAGGCTACAAGACTACATTCCGAGAAACAAAAATAAAAAATGTTCCTACGATTAATGGCAATATAATCTAACAAAAATCTCAAATTTTTTTTTTTTTTCGAGAGATATCTTAAATATCTTGAAATCTTGGAATCTTTTCCAAAAACTGGCAATGCCATTGTCTTCAGCGACCTCGAAAACATAAAGTAGGATAGAAAAAAAATTGTTCCAATCCTTTTTTATCAATTTCCACGGGCTGAGAGAACCCCAATCTCGTACGATCAAGGCAGCGCTACTTATCGAGCTTGCGCGAGTGCTAAATCTCAATATTTTTTTACCAAAATTTACATACGTAGTTTCTAGACCATACCGAACATTTTGAGTGCTGAGCACCTAAAATCGGAACACCTTTAGTTTTTTTGGGTCAGCCTAATGTTTATTGCGTTTACTATTCAGCATGCAAGGCTTAAGAGGAATTGAAAGATAGGGATTTGCACCCCCCGTACAGTAAAAATACTCAAAATGCTATATTTCTACGCCTATAGTAGCTATCGTTATAAAAGTTGGTACATAAATATATATTTATTCTATTCACCTTGAAAAACCTGAGGGATTGGAAGAGAAGAAGTACAACAGAAATGGATGGGACTTGGAACATATGCTGGCATATTTGTCTGTTCTAAAAAAAAAATCGTAAAATAAAAAACAAGTAAAGAATTAACAAATGCTCTTTTAGCACAAATATCCGAAAACTATAGAACGAATGTAAACAAAAGTGACATAATTTTCGGTATACAGTTTATACTATAAACAAACCGGCTTTGTAGACAGCCGGCAGTTTTTTGGCAAACAAACAAAAAATACAATACATCATAAGTATATACGAATAAAGTATCTACATAAAATTACTGAACCAATGCAAAAAAAATTAATGGTTTTCCGTATGTATCTACTAAGTATGTGCAGTATTCAGTTTTATATTCATAAGAAATTAAGACGCAAATTCTGAAGAGCTCATTATTTTTATAAAACTATATCAAAATTAAACATAAATCCAAAATGAAATGCTAAAGAATCTCGTATGCTAACAAAGTAGTAAGGTAGTAAAATAAAAGCAACAAACTTTATGCAAACGGAGAGAGAAATGGAAACAAATTTTAAACATTTTCTCAATTTCAGTGTTGGTTAAATGTTTTTTATTCCAAGGAGTTTTGATCTAGCGGTGTCATTCCCATCTAAAATTCTTTCCATCTAATCTCAGGTCTTTCGGGACCTACTAATTTAAAGGACTTATGTGAAAAATTTAAAACTAATGGCTTTAAATACAAAAAAAAAACACGAGAAAATAAAAACTCTTCGAAGAGTGATCACTATACCAGATTTAAAAAAAAAATCGATTACGTTGAATCTTCGGTCAGGTACCATTTATGTCAGACACAAATATATATGATTCAAAAAATTTTCCTCACGCGACCACACGAACATCATACGCTCTTAGCTCGTTGTTTCCTTAACAAATTTTTCATATTATTTTATATAAAAATTGATCGAGTTGTGGCATTATGAAATCGTAAATGAAATGTAGATATCGAAGTTCAAAGTTTATCAATTTGTACATGGTATAAGTTTGGTGAGGCCGCTTTTAATAGTTGGGTAAGATATGAACTATGTGCGTAATATGGACCACACGGTTATTTTCCACTGCATACATAAGATTTACAGTTATTCATGTTCAAACTTTACGCTAATAACTTAAGCTTATAATAGTGCAATTTTAATGTTCGATAAAGTCGCATGTTGCTGTGAAGTTGTTCTTTCTAAAGAAATTTTTAGTGATTCATTTTTTCTAGTGAGTAAATTTCATTATTTCAGTTAAAAGGCATCGTCTTTCAAAATAAATCATTAATTATATAAAGTCAGTAAATACCAGTTATAAGTTATAAGAGCAAATTATTTCATTAACCACAAGAGTTTTTGATAAAAACATCATTTATTTCACCAACACGTGCTGTGGGTAATATGGACCACCAAAGAAAAAATCCTCAAAAACAAATGTACTTATCATCTTCTTCAGATGGGGAATCTAGCTGCAGTTTTCATGACGAGTCTGATGGTTATTATGTGTACAAAGGAAAAATGCATATAATGTACACGTAATACCCTTTATTCAGAAAATCGCCGTGGCAAGTCTTGGGTTGTGCAGGATTTGGAAGTGACATTTTTATATGCAACTTCTGTACCAAATAAACATGTGGGGCAGTATGGACTATATAGTTCATATAACACTACACTTTTTTTTATCTTCATTTTGAGTATTTTCAGTTTTTTTTTCCGTATCATGATGAGATATTTATCTAACAGTGAATCAGAATAAAGGTGAATTATTTCCTTTAATGAATGACATAAAATTATTTTTTTTTTTGTGTTATGTTTTTTAAGTTTTATTTAAAAAATATAGATTGGTGGTCCATATTTGCCTCCCTTACCATATTTGTAAAATTATAATTGACCTCAAATCAGTTGTTAAATGCTGTGAAAATGTCTAAGCACTGAATTTCACATTATACAGAAAACTGATAAAATTTACCCAATCTCTTATTTTTAGGTGTCTTGTAAAATTTTTGTCAGTAACGATAAGGTCCCTTTTCCTGTCAGTCACAAATAGCTTTAATTTTTTCTAATCTCTTTGAAATTTATGGTTTCTTAAGTAAACAACAAGGACTACTTCTTAAAATTTTGTAAGTTTAATCAAAATCAAAAAAAAATTTATAGTTACACTACATACTTTGAAATTATAAAAATATTACGTATTTGTTAAAATAACATAGTTTATTAGTTTGAAAGCAATTTTTATTGGTTTTATATTAACTTTGTTCTTCCGTTTATAACGCACAGAAAGAGGCGTGGCAGCTGTAGCAAAGTATATGTAGAAGGATGGGTTGAATGTTTTTACCAGTCTGGCTCGTAAAGTTTGAATAAATTGGAGACACTTTGCCGTAGGAAATATACATTTCCAGTGCAGTTTATCCCTATACAATGAAATTAAATTATCTTGGTAATCTTGGTAATTTTTCAAGACCAATACCAAGACGCTGATATAATTTCAAGACTAAGACAAAAACTTTTATTTTCTTGGTATTGGTCAAGAAGGTGAGCTAGAACAAGACTGCTATTCAATTTTGGACGTTTTTAGTTATCAGGGTTGTCATGCCTATGCGGAATTTAGCATATTAAAATCCAACTGCTTTAAAAATTATTCCCAGGTGTTGAATATGTAAAATTTTGACATTTTTCCGATTATTTTAAGATTAAGACCAAAATTATGTCATAAAGCAACACTGTCTTTTTCTTGGTGTGCTCATCACCAGGGCTCGGATTTTGATACCCTTAAAAACATCGAAAAATTACCGAAAAAAAATGACAAAGTGCCCTAAAAAAAATAAAACAGTGCATATTTTTAGTCTTTTTTGACAAAAGAAATTATTAATTTCCGAAAAACTTCTTTCTACGAGATGGACATATTTAAAAGAAAGAATTTGATTTGAGTTGCCTGTTTCCAAAAATGTTGCCACTTTATAATCCAGCAATATGAGACAAAATTTTATATCCAGAATTTTTATCCAGTACGTAAATAAATTTTCTTAAAACATTCTCATCAGCATAAACGCGTTAAGCTTTTCTTTTATACTTTTAATCAAAGCAATTCCATTTTCCAAAGACAATAATGTTGGCTACAAAAATTATATACCTTGTGGTATAGATTAAGAACTAGTTTTGATTTACGCTAATCGACCCTTTATTTTATCTCTGGAAAAATTTGTTGACCCTCTCAAACTGCTTTGGCATTAAAACTTTCAAATGTATCGACTACTGTTTCGAAAAACAAAGATGCAACGCTTTTCAATTTAAAACTTATTGAAGAAAAGTGACAAAAATATAAAAATCCATTTAAATGCTTCAAAAAATGGTGTAAACTATGAAAAGTGACCTAAAAACTAAAAATAAACATAAAAAACCACAAAAATAGCTCAAAAAATGCCGTATACTATGGGAAATGACCTGAAAACCAAAAAAAAAAATAAAAAATAGCTAAAAAAGGCAAAAAAGTGCCATAAAAACTTTTAGCTTTCAAACGTAGGGATCATGAACGGTGTTTCTGTGTTATCAGAAAACGTCTATGTAGAGTAAGTTCGGGTAACGTGGTTACCTTTTTTCTTTTTCGCTAATTTCTACCAAAGTAATGGTAGTAGGTTAGTTTGGTCAATTAATTAGTATTAGTTATTCTATTGTTTTTACTATTATATAATTTATAAGCTAAAATATTATCTTCTTCAAGCGTGAGGCCAGATAAATTGACAGTACCTAAAAATAGCTGCAAAAGAAAAGTGTTGGGTAATGTGGATCACCCTGTCCATTTGCTAAAGTAATACCGTTATTCGCAACTTTTGTTGACTAAAAGTTGAGTTGTATTATTTTAGATTATAATTGCTATACAATAGATGTAAAGGCTTATTAAAGAATATTTTTTAGTAAGATAAACCAAATTCATACTAACAAATGAATTAGTCATAAGGAATACCGAATCGTGCGTAAAATAGTGCACCATATTACTCAAACCCGGGTATCCCACACAAGTAATTAGCTTTTTAAGGTGTAATAGCAATCAGCGTTAAATAATATGGGATAGGTCACATTACCCGAAAACATCACTTTTTTGAAATAATCATTAAATATATAAAAGCAATGTAAAACCAGACGTACTTATGCATTTTTTCGTTGAATAATAGCTCCACAAAAGCATTAGAGTTATTTGAATTTTAGAAAACAGAGTTCTGAGGAAATTATTTAGCTATTCAGTATGTACTAAAGAAAGTCAATTTGACCTCACAGCTTATATTAAGAAATTGCACACGTGTAAGGAGCATAACAGAAAAGCCGAAGAGCGTAAAAAATATGTTTTTCGAGCTTTAATATGCACAAACAACCAGAATTGTTATATATGGGATATAAAAGGGTGCACCACATTACCCACATAGTCCACATTACCCTAACTTACTCTACAAGCAGAAAAAAAGATGTCATTTCATCGAAATCCGAGCCTTGCTCATCACTAATCATTGCAGTCTTGTAGTCTTGATATGTCTTCATAAGAAAATATTTTACTAAATGTTGCAAAAATTGTGCCCAATGGGAACAATTGAGCTAGAGTGCCATATTAAAAAAAGTCTCAGTTTTGGCACAACTGGCACTTAAACGGCAACTATGGTCAGTGCTGTCGTTTCCACTTCAATTGAAGTGTTTTGCTTCTTTTTTATCAAAAACACTTCGCCACTTCCCCTTTCATAAAATCACTTCACTTTTTCTTGAATCCAAAATTTGCCTTAAAATTTGTCTATTCTTTTTATAAAAGTTCAGAAACATACCTTTTTGTGTGACCGATGCCTGCCCTGACTGAAAAGTAATTTGTTTTTTAAAAATATATCAAGGGAACAAAGCAAAATTTCGATATACCTCACGGGAAACTTTTTGTAGAGAATTAAATTTGCGATCGAAATAGTTTATAGACCAAAAAAAAGAAAGCAAAAATTTCGAATTCTTGTGTTTTTTACTCTTTTGTCTATAACTGTTTTAGGGTCAGAGATAGGTAAAGATATAGCGAAATATTATAAAAGTAGAGAAAATTTCCTTTAAAACGCTTCATTGAAAAATTTAGGGTGAAAAATTGGCCGAAATATGGTCGGAAAAGTGGTCGCAAAAATTTTTTACTCAAAAAAACACGTCTTACGTGAAAAGTGCATAATGCCTAAAATACTTAGAATCATTCAAAGAATACGTTTAATTTTTGGGTTCATTTTATAATTTTCAAAAAATTGGTCAAAAAGAACATATTAAAATAGTTCCAAAAATTCTGAAAAAATTCACACGTGTTTTTTGGACCATTCGAAGCATGTTTTGCCTTATAAACTTTTTTCGTAAGATGCCTTGTTTTGAGTAAAAACCGTTTTTTCGACCGCATAAACAAAATTTCCATATTCGACTGGCCAGCCATATTTCGGTAAATTTCTGACCTAATAAATTTTTTATTTATTTTTTTCATATTCTTTCAAAATATATTTTTAAATTTTGTTACGTGTAGCATAAAAATGAATGAATTTAATAAATAAAATTGCGATGTTTGTTTTCACCTCGCTAATGCTTCACTTTTTCTGAATTTTACTTAGCAACACTTCACTTTTTACAAAATTTCACTTCTCTCAAACTTTTCAAAATGACAGCACTGACTATGGTGCCTTGAAGTATAAAAATATTTTTGTTTATTTTCCAACACTAAAATAGAGAAATTGAAAAGTATTGAGAGCACATTTTTTATTTGCGCTCTAACAGTGCTGCCGTGAGAATATAAATAACTTTATTTTTTGAATGAAAGTAGTAGAAGCTTTTTCCCATATTACACGTATGAAATTAAAATTCTTGGCACAAAATCAAAACGTAAAAAAATTAAAGTCAGTTCACAACTCAGTTCGCGTTCGTTAAGATCAATTTGTTGTTGCCGCGCATTCCAGTGTTATTCCATTGTATTTGTATAAAAAGCAAACTAAGGTTCAATCCTATTGACATATACATATATAAAGCATTTAATTTGTGTTAAATTTGTTGCATTTACTTTAACTAAAGCAAGGTAATAATTTAAGGTAAAAGTTTAAGTAAAGTTAGCATATTTTTGGCTAAAGCTTCGTATATTTTTTTTTTGCACAAGAAAAAATAAAACAAAAACTTCTACTGGAAAAGCATTGAAAGCACCTCATTGACATTTATAAATGCGGTGTTTGTGACTAAAGAGGAAGCTCGTCTAGGGGAGTTCACTTATGACAGTGTGTGTACTCGCATGGATACATAAGTAATATAGACAGAGGTGAAATAAAAGTCAAAGTTGCTACAATTTTCTTATAATAATTTATTAAAAAAAAACCTCTTAATTTTATTATTCATAGTCAATCAAACTGTTGATTATGCGATTTCCATTTCCAGACCAATTATGTCTATCAAATTGTTTTTTTAATTTACAGTTAAAGCAATTACCTCGTTATCAGAAGTGATTAAAAAAGAAATTAATTGGGTAGTGATAACCGCAAAAAGCATGAATTTCACACGTGAGTTGTGTTTTTGCAACCGGCAAAATTTGCCACCAAAAAATGCTTTTCTTAAAATTTTTTTAAATGAAACCTTAAGTCAAAGCGTAGCAAAAGTTTTTCAAAATAAGATCCTTTTGCTCAAGTTCAAGGGCGTTCATAACGTAGAAACATTTGCTTTCGGTTTTTCACAAACCCCCATCATTTTATTCCAATACTGCTCCCCTTCCCACTAAAATTTATGCTTTCACTTTTAATGATGACGTTCTAAAGAAAAACAGAAAAACAACTTTTCTTCCGCAAGCTCTTCAAACGCAAGAGCTTTTCTAAATGTAGCCATGCACACTGCGCATGTGTTGTTATCTGTCATTCGTCATTCCATAGGTAGTGAGAGCCTGAACTAAAAACATTCAGTGAGAGAGAGAGCTTTCTCTATCTCCAAAACGCTTTTCTTGTTTCGAAGAATTTGAAGGTCACATGCAAAAATAATTTTTTTTTTTTTATTGTGCATTTATTTTTGCCGGTCGGCATTTTTGGTTTGTTACCTAATTATATGTTATCAGTTATTTATTCTGTTATTGAACTTCAAAAATAAAAAACAGCTGATCGTATTTTTTTTATTTGTTTTTTTTTTTCACCTCTTAATTAATTTATATTTAATTTTTAAATGTTATACCCTGTTTCCAACGGAGATTTAACAAGTGATTTACGGCTGTTTTCAGATTTATTTGACGTTTAATACACGACGAATGAGGTGAGTCACGGCTAAATCACTTCATATATCTCCGTGAAAACAGGCTATAAGGTTAGTTCTGGATTTTCCAAATCAACTGGTATGGTAATTTTTTTAAAAATAATATTTCTATAAACATAATAAGACACTGTGTAGATTTGATTCTGAAATACATAGGTTAGGTTAGGTTTAAGTAGCGACAAATTAGCCACACATAGACCAAAAAGGTCCGTAGTGATACCACATCATCCCGGACGTTGAGTCGCGTAGATGTAATTAATTATATGTAATAATGGGGTTTCAGCCCTCTTCTGGTTTGAGCGTGAAGGCTTTAGAAGCCATTGCGAAGTTTTTTATTGGTTTTAGACCAGTATCTGAAAGTTCTTCAAGATTGTTAAAAAACATTTGTCCAAGGGTTTTAAATCTGGTTCTGCAAAGCGCTGGACAAAAACACAGTAGATGTTCCAAATTCTCCTCTTCGTCTTCATTACACCACCGACACCTACTATCCGCTAGAATGTCCATTCTATGAGCGTGATAACCAATAAGACAGTGTCCAGTTCTACATGTTTTACGAGATAAAGAGAGAAGGTAGTCGTTTTTATCTTTACAGAGAGTTGGGCAAAAATTTTTGGTAAATACATACCCAACAAACAATTTTGTAACCTTTTCAATTTAACGCTTGGAAAAAGTTAGTTTCCAAATGTTTTCATAATCTATTTTCAAACGTTTGCAAAATGTTGTTTTTTTAGAATTTTCACAATTGATTTGTAAGGTTAAAATCAACCATTATAAAATGTTTATTTCCAAATGTTTTACTAATCGTTTTCCAAACATTTGAAAAATTTTTAATTTTATTTTTTCAATGACTTATCGAGCTGAGTGAAATGCAAGGCATTTGAATCATATCTGGTACGTTAGGTCAGTTGGTAAGATTGTCGACTCATAATATGGAAGTCATACTTAGGTTCGATTCTCAGTAAACATGACTTTTCTTTTATTTTTAATTAAATATAAAAATGTTTGGAAATTGTTGTTTATTGAACTTAATGAACATTAACAAAATGTTAATAGAAAAATTTAAAAATTAATTTAAAAATATTGTATAAAAACATTTGGAAAATATTGTATAAAAATGTTAATTATAAGCTTGTTCCAAATGATTTTCACAAACGATTATTAAATAATTAAAATTCAAGATTTTCCGAGCATTTAGCAAGTTAATTTCCAAACGAAATGTTTGCTTCAGTAAGCGTATAATAAGTTATTTTCCAAATGTTTTTGTCAGTTGGGTATTAAATTATTTGTAAAAATACATAGCAACTTCCGTGCTTCGTCGAACTTACGAAAAAAAACATGGCTTTTTCGTCAAATACTACAGTGATAGGTATAACTACATATAGTGACAAAAAAAAAATTCTACATATTTTAGATTCTTATACGATGTACATATATTATGAAGAAAAGCAAGGGGAGGGAGAAGTTGCTTTTCGACTTCCTCCGCTTGCATATAAACTCAAAGAATTTGTTAATGAAATTTCCTAGTGTAAAAACCAGCACTAAAAAAAAAAGTGCTCGCTCGTCAGTGTTTTCAAAAGACTACTTTTCTAGGTATAATAGTCCGATTTCAATTTGAAGTTTTTCGTTCAAAAGGCAATGAAATTTTGTTTCTAATGGTGTATTATTTGTTGGGATCAACAACAAAATTCTTGAGTTATAGTGGTCGAAAACTAAAATTTTAATGACATTGCCTCAATTCATTAAGTACATAAGCTAACCATTTGAAAAATTTCGAGATTTATAACTGCATAGAAAGCCTATTTTATGCTTAAATTTTGATTAATTACAAATTAAGATCGCATAAAAATTGACAGAATGAACTGATTGAATGAACCTACTATTAAATTTTATCAAATTTCCAATCTTGTTTTTTGCTTGTTGTTTAGATGCAGTTTTTGTTTTTAAATATTCGGCTCAATATTTTTAAAATAAAATATGATTTCGATGCAATTATAGATCTAGAAATTTTTCTAATAGTTAGTTCAGAAAAATTTTGCGGGAGTGAGGCAATATCATCAAAATTTGAGTTTCGACCACTATAACTAAACTATTTTTAGTCGATTCCAACAAATAAAACACCATTAGAAATATAATATGATTGTTTTTTAAACGAAATACTTCAAGTTGAAATCGTTCTCTCTACAGATCAGTTAAAGTGAAGTCATACCTTGAAAAATAGTTTTTTTTTTTCTGTTTCAGCTCAGCACAGTCCAAGTAAACGAAATAAATTTTATTCGTTCGATCCACACTTTTTTCTATAAAACAGTCAATATGAGTAAAGTGATGTCAAAATACTTATGCCACCGTACATTTTAACATTCGGCGCACTATTTCTTTTATTAAAGAGTGAATATTTTAAAGTTTATGTTATTTACAAATTAAACTATTTATGGAAATTACAAATCGTCCCCTTTCAGCCTTAACCTCGTAACTACAAAATGATAGTTTCGCACAAATTAAAAAAAAAAATGTTTATTTTGCTATAAAAAATGCAAAGTCATCATATGCTTTTATAGGATGTATATTTATGTTATTTATACGGATCCAAAATTTTTTTTAGATCGGATAAGAACTTTGGCAGTTATAACCGTTTTTGATACTTACGTGTTTTTGACTCACATCTTTTGTAAAAAAATAAGCAGATACGAGGTTTTATCTCTTATTTCAAACAAAATATCTTGAGTAAAAGTACTAGAACTAGGCACTAAGCCTTTCTAAGTTTGTAAATTATCATAAAAGCTATGGTAATCTTTTGGTATCAGTTTCTTTAAACTCTGGAAATCGTTGTATTTTTTTATAAATATTTAGGTTGAGAGGACTATTATATAACAGTGTTGGTAGTCATCCTTTGTCCGATTTTGCTCTTTTTGTGGTGATCTGATCCATTCATGGTCATAGTTCAATTTATAGAACATGCCACTATGATCATACCTCAAACACTTGAGATCAACCACTTGAGGGTTACTAGCTTTAATTCCAGGTCTAACTGACTTGTAAAAGTTTATGTTAGCGAAGTTTATGAAAAATGTATGGTCAACATAGCTAACGTTATACGGGTTTCTTCTAGCATCAGTTATAATTCTAACAAAATCAGCTGGAACATACATCTCCTTAGATTTCTTTTTTCTTTCAATTGCGGAATGAACGTTACGATCTTGTGCACTAAAACCATTGCTAAAAAGTACAGTTGAAATGTTGAAATTAATATGGTTCTCTAAAATATGAGAAACACAGGAAGAAAAAACGTTTGAATCCATGCCTTATTCTCCTTCGTGCGACACGTAGCAATAAACTTCTGATGATTTCAAATCAAATAACGTAAATTAATGTACAGGAATTTTTGCTTTAAGTAAGATGCTGATGCAGCTATTAGAGGTACTAAATGGACAGCTTGCACATCTAACGTAAAGGCATTTATTTCATTTCTAAGAGCTCTTTCTTTGTCAGCTTTTTTTACAGACCTTGCCCTATTCTTATTAAAATAACTTGATATGAATGCATATACGTGCTTAACGTCGATAAATAAAAGTATGAAAGTAGATACGAGGAAAAAG
The DNA here is from genome assembly GCA_951812925.1 of Calliopum simillimum. NCBI lineage: Eukaryota > Metazoa > Arthropoda > Insecta > Diptera > Lauxaniidae > Calliopum > Calliopum simillimum. Next base: position 98,996,380 of record OX638368.1, on the reverse strand, counting down.
AATAAACCGTAACTTATTACCCTTAAAACATTTTGACACCAGAGTGCCACCACAATGTTCTGTAAGGGTTCCTTAGTGTTGCCCCATCAAAAACTATTGTAAAATTTGATAAAAATGTAGTTACGAGGATAAGGCTGAAAGGGGACGAAATATGTATATTAGACTGCTTCATAATTTTTTGCTTTCGATTTGCTTTGCAACAGGTTTTTTGTAAAAAGGATATAAAGTAAATATTCTGGTGCAGGGATAGCCCATAATATTAATATTTACTGATGGCGCATCGTATTTCTTTGTTGTAAGCATTGTATGGAATTGTATTTCATGGTAAAGAATACTCTTCTAAACACTTTTGTAAATATCTCGTGAAAGAAAAAACCTAGACGAATGGGACTGCTACCATTGAAAAGAACATACAATTTTTCATAAGAAAGTAAAGATGTCACTTCATTAGTTTTTGAGCTAAAAAAGCTAAACAACTAATGAAGTGACATTCTTATGAATAAAATGATTATAAACTTTTTTATGAAAAATGCTAAAAAGTTAATGAAGTGACATCTTCACGGAAAAAATGATTATTAACTTTTTTATAAAAAATTTCATGTTCTTTTCAATGGTAGCAGTCCCATTCGTCTAAGTTTTTTTTCACGAGATATTAACAAAAAATGTTTAGAAGAGTTTTCTTTAGCATAAAACACAATTCCATACAACTTACAACAAAGAAATACCATGCGCCACCAGTAAATATTAATATTAAGAGCTATCCTTGCTCCAGAATTTTAACTTTTTATCCTTTTAACGAAAAAACTTGTTGGTAAGCAAATCGGAATCAAAAAAAATAAAAATATGAAGCAGTCTAATGTATATTTGTGTATTATGCTGCTTGTTTTTTTTTTGTTATGTAAATATATATTGTATAAGAATCTAAAATATGTAGAACTTTTTTTTGTCAAAATAATTACTCCTAGCTACTCCTATATAAAATTGTTTCGTTTTTTTGTTAGTTTAAAACAATTATTACTGTGGCTTATCCAATTCGATATATGCACAATGTTTTTCTTTCGAATGTAGAGTCATAAAAGAATAATATTATTTAATTCTATTTTGATTGGGACTAAAACGAATCGAGATTTTACTATCATATTGCCACCTCAATACTATAACTAGGTAACTCCAAATTTTATAGTTTTGGGATTATTCAATTTTATGATTTTTGAAAATTTAAATTTACACTGTTTTTCTACTTTTCTTGTTTTGTTTTTACCTTATAACTTTTCAATGGTGCCACCTTAGAGAACTCTGATTGGACAGGATTGTGAACCAAACCATGAAGAATATCATCGGTTACTTAAAATTTTTAAAACCAATTTTGACAGTTTTACGAAGTTTTAAGGTGACTTACAGCGTTTGTAGAACCAAAAAAAAATCCACAGCGTTTTGTTACAGTTGCACAAAATTTTGTTTTAAAAATTAATATTTCCATACCAGTTGAAAAAGGCTTCCAGCAAAAAGAATCATTAAAAAATAAAACCATGATAAATCAAAATGTGCTTGAATGGATTTAAAGGCAAAACGAACCGCAATATTTTAAATTAAAAATTCCATCTAAAATTTTTGTTACAAGTATTATCTATAGTGAGTTTATGGCTCTTAAGAACCTGATGTAAACTTCAATAAACTGCTGTATTTGAAATTCTATAACTTTTGTATAACTATTTCTAATCAAATATGTTTTACTAACTTTTGTAATTCAAGCAATACTAACAAATCTGTTGCAGATAATTTAACCATTTGTGAATTTGCAGCTTTCGTTGTTGTTATTTTGCAGCTTTTCTTCCCGACAGAAAAGACATAAACCACTGTCCTGTTTCAAAATAGGCAAGATTTACTTTGAAATCAATTTTTTTGTTATTTGTCTCATGATTGACATGGTGCTGGTTGATTTTAATTATTTTAATTTTTAATTTACATATTTTATTTTATTATTTATTTTTTGTTTGCGTTGTTAAATCAAATTAATTTTTAGATTTAGAGAACATGCTTCTACTCATTTAATTCATACTTTACTCATTGCAAAAATGTTGCATTACTTATATCTACATATATGGACATGTACGAACATAACGAATTTGTTTGCAAATAATGATGATAAAATTTTATGGAACAAAATCATATTCTATGATCATGTGTTTAAATATTACTAGAATCGCCCAATGGTCAAAATTTGACCACAAATGTATTTAATAATTTTGGTACTTTTTGGACCGTTTTAGTACTTTTATTGCTATTTGGTACAAAATAGAAAAGCTCATTTCTCATCCCTGGTATAATTTAAGCGTAATATAAGCAATGCGTATTAATAAGTATATGGATTATAAAATGTGTGCAACATGACGTATGAGTGGCTTTTATTAATACATTTCCTGTAAGAAATTTCAGGTAACTCATACGTTGTGTTGTACAGACATTATTTTGGAAATGGTTTTTAAATAATTGCTACTTTTGTATTTATTTGCCAAATTTGACAGGCGCTCAGATGAAATCGCATGTTTCCATAATTTTTCTGGAGTGCAATTTCATAGTTTGATCAAGTTGTTTTACTATGGAACTACAAGTAGCAAATCTTCGAAAACAATATCCAGAAATACATACACTACTCATTCATCTGAGTACAGAAATATATGTATTGAAAATAAAGCTAAGTACGGGATTTCACCGTACAATGAATGACTAAATATAAATACATAACAGAACGGAAATATCCCGCACAGTGTGAGATACTCACGCAATAGGTGTTATGTAGACAATTTCGCCAAAATATGAACTGGTTACGAAATGAATACTAACGCGTATATATGTAGAACCATGAAATACTCCCTGATGTTGCTTAGCACATAATTAGATAGAACAACCTTGTCTTATTTTGCGCTGCATATATGCATGTATGTAGGGTGCAAAGGGAACACCGTGTGGGATTTTTAATATACACTCTCTTAAATGTTTAGAAATATGAATAATTATGGCTTGAGTGTAATCTTGAATATTAACGAGATAACAATTGATATTCTTTACTGTCATAAGCCAAATATACAAATGCAAGAAATCCAATACATAATTAATTGAATAAATAAACAAAGAGTTTGCATTTAGGGCGCAAAATCCTTTTCATAACCATCACATGGATGGTTGTTCGTTCGGCTGTGCTCTCATTTCTCTGGTTGGTTGGCAACGCAGCGCAACGAAACACAACGCACTGCAATTCGTCATATACGAATCTATTAGAATTTTGTTGTGTGTACATTAGACTGATTCAATAAAAAAGAAATAATATCTCGAAATATTGTTTTTACCTATAATTACTGTAAAAACTAAAACTACATGTTGGATAAAATTTGTTATCCTAAGAATGAAATCACACAAGAAGCATTTTTCTAGAACGCATTTACCCATTATACCCTGCTTTTATTGGCCTTTTTGATCCGCTTTTCCAAAAAAAAAAAGTTTGGTAATGGATTTAAGTATTACACAAAAATATTTTACCGAAAATTTACTAGAGTCATCAAAAAACATTGCTTTATAGGGCTTAAAAGGCTCCCGCAGAGTCTTGGATCTTTAAATTTGATAATTTACATTTTTTTCCAATTTTTTTTATATTGGCGGTAAATTGAGTATGAAAAAAGTCTTATTAACATAACCTTTTATATTTTTTTTTAAATTATAGTTAAATTTCCTTTAAATCGGTAGTACGTTTCTTGTACCAATTTTTTAATTTAAAGTCAGAAAAAAATACTTTTTATGAACCATCTGTTGATAAAAAACAGCGCAATGCATGCAATTAACGCGTGAGATGTTACAAAAAAGTATATTTTTCTGATCTCAAATCCAAAAAATTTGGTTTGACAAATGTAATACCGAACAAAACGAAATTCAATGAAGATTCTTAAAAAAATTACACCATTGGACACAAAAAAAAAATAACACATGAGAAAATCCGAAAAATTCTTAAAGTAGACGTTAAAAAGTACCCGTGTCTCGTCATTTTTCTCCAGCACGTCAGATTTTTTTTTAATCGATTTTTGAAGTTTTTTAATCCACTGTACATGAAAAAAACGCAAATAACACATTCTTGTGTTAAATCGTTGAATTTAACTATATGATCCTTACATCTGAGGTGTATGATATGTTTAGTAAACTTATGCAAAATTTTGCGGGGAATATTTTTGTAGAAAGTTTTAACTCTCTACATCCCCCACATGTGGGTCGTTTTTGCGTTTTTCTTAAATAGGTACAAAAATGACACTTAAAACAGGGGGATATTGGGTTAGTATGTACTACAGAAATATTTGCTATAAAATTTCACCACTAATTGCTGAACACTTAAAAGTCGAAATTTTATCCCGAAGCCTGAAAAATCGATTGGGACTTCTTACAATCACTATTTTCCAAATTTCACCCCACTGTAAAACTCTAAAACTACATTCGGGATAAATTTCTTTGCAACAAGATCAAAACGAAATCACACAAGGATCGTTTCCCTAGAACACATTAACCCATTATATCCTGTTTTAAGGGTCTTTTTGACACCTTTCTCTAGAAACTGGCCTACAATGGGTTAAAGAATTCTGGAAAAATACTCTACGGAGAATTTCACTAAGAAATATCAAAGACGAAAAATTCTTAAAACTTAAGGAAAGCGCGGCGGGGATGTAATTAATATGCAATGTGAAAAGTCCTAATTGATTTTAAGGATTTTTTGGGTTTCGATATAAAATTTCGACTTTTTAGTGTTCAGCAACTAAATAGTAGTGATATTTTATAACAAATATTTCTGTAGTACATACTGACTCAATATTCTCCTGTCTTAGGTGTAATTTTTGTACCTTTTTAAGAAAAGGGTAAAAATGACCCACATGTGGCGGTTGTGGAGGGTTAAAATTTTGTACAAAAATATTCCTCGCAATATCCTGCATAAGTTTACTGAACACATGGTACACCTCAGATGTAAGGATTATATAGTTAAAATCATCGACTTACCACAAGAATGCGGTATTTTTGTTTTTTTTTTTTCATGTACGGTGGATAAAAAAACTTCAAAAATCGACCAAAAAAAATAAAAAAATCTGACGTGCTGGGAAAAAACGACGAGACTCGGGTATTTTTCAACGTCTTTAAATTTTTAAGGATTTTCTCATGTGTTTTACAAAAACTTTGAAGTTGTCGAAAAGTGTTATCAAAGAGTATATTAACAGAGCCTTTTTCATATTAAAATGGCCGTCAAAGTAAAAAATAGGAAAAAACATTAAAAATTTCAACTTTGAAGGCTCACTGCCATACCTAAATTGGAGCGTCAGCGTTATTTTACTGTCAAAAATTTCTCATGTACATACAATTTGTATGGCGCATACCGAAATTGCCAACGCTCAACGCTGAGCTATTCGAATTTCCAATTCTGACTAAGCGTTATGAAGTGAAGTTAGCTGCAGAAAAGTAAAAAAGAAACAACAATATGATTTTGACAAACAAATGACTTCAACGCAACGCTCTTTATTTCGGTATGGCGCTTGACGCTTTTGTGTAACGTTAAATAACGCAACGCCTAACGCTCCAATTTAGGTATGGCGGTCAGAACTTTGCGAAACGCTTTTAAGACCAGTTTTCTCTAAAACGCTAGAGTGACCCAAGAATCTTTTTTTTTTTGTAAAACAAGTTAAAAAAATCAGTTTTAACCCTGTTACTCCTCAGGGGTACATTTTAGACCTTTTTGCGGGTAATCGCGGAATTTCCATAAATGTTTTTTTTTTTTGCATCAGTCTAATTTACATACGTCAAAACGTTGAAACTTTTGCGAATCGCGGCGATATCCGATTAGAATGGTTTATACCGAGCGCAGAACGAATAATTTTTCACTCACATTTTGTCGTTGTAGCGTGCGGTTGCTTTGATATTGCTGTCAGAATATTTTTTACGTTTTTTTGTTTGATTTTTCAAACAAATCTACATTTTCGAATAATTCGGAATTGTATTGTCGCTGTTGCTGCTGCCTGCCTGCCGCTACTGCAACTGCTGTGAATTCAGCAGGCATAAAGCGCAGCCAGCAAACGACGGACACGGAAGTGCATCCATATTTTTTTTGCAGCAATCAATTTTTGAAATAACAAAAAGTGAATTAAAAAAGAATTGACGATTTTTATATCAAGAACATTACAACAATTAAATACTAAACGTGTATCTTGCGTGCAAGTTCTGGTTGGTGGCCTACAAACGGTAGTTCAACAAAATCATTTGAAACAAAGACTCCTACAGACTCAAGCTAAGAAAATGGTGAATTCAACTGTTTATGATGAGGCTCCCGTTCTGAAGGTACATATTCGAAAGTAACAATTTTGATTAATAATTGCAAAAAATGTGAAATTTACAAGAATCAAAAAGAAAAAGTTCATGTGGTTACACAATCTCGCCGCTGCAGCTGTTGACGTACAATGCAGAGGACACAGTTGCAGCGTAGTGGGGTGGAATGGGCGCATGTGGTGCTGCAGTTTTGTGCAGTTGCAACCTTCATCTAAGGTCACGATAGCATAGTGAATGTGTTAATTATACTTTTTATATTTATTTTTTTTTAATTTTTCATACCTATTTCTTCAGTTTTAAACTTTATTGTGCTGCAGATTTTTGCATTGATCTTCTTACTGAAAGCTCCAGTCATATGCAATTTATAGTCTCCAATTATTTACAGATTTTTACGGCTATTATTCGTTTTTACCTGTACTTTGCAGATAAAGTAACTGTAATGAAATTTTATTGACAAGCGTTACGATTATTCACTGAGAAAAATGTTTTTTCTATCATGTTTTTCATCTCAAAAAGCACATGAGAAGCCGCAAAAGAATCTGAAAGCTTTCGGCTAAAAAGCAATTAATAAATTTGATTACATTGTGATTACGTACTTTTATACTACATACTTACGAATACATGAATTAAGAGCTTCTATAGGTACAAAAAAAATAGTTGTTAAGAATCTTGAAATATTTCTATGATGTATACAATGTTTTGTATATACTTATGACCCATGGTTCAGTCATGCAGAAACGAAATAGATAATCTCCATATTTTCGAATCAATATACCATCAAATTTCTCTAAATTTAAAACTAAGCAAAGAATTTACAACAATTTCCACTGAAAAAATCCCCCTTATCATCTTATTTGATTTCGATGGGAACTAAGTGAGAAGTGATGTTTTAAAAGGGCATTTTTCCATATTAAACAAATTTTTAGATAATAAGAGTGATTATTAGCTTGTATCGAAATGTATGGACGCGATTTAAAATCCATTTCCATGCTCAAATTATGAAAGACAATTCAAGAAAAGTAATTTTTAACTTCGTATGGTAAATTTTCTTCCAATAAACACCATAGACCTCGATTCGTGGTCTAAAACAACTCATGTACGCAAAAGGAGTGTCAGCAAAGAAATGAAAAACGATTGTTTTCAATCAAATGAATATTTTTTATACTCAAACCCATGTAATAATACGTTTTTTTTTTTTCAAAGAAATATAGTAATCGATCCATCACTTAAACAACATTTTGCATCCAAATTTAGGGAGGGATTGAACGGCACTCATTGGGAAAAATTAAGGTTCTGCATTCGAAAATAGAAAAATCTACATTCTGCCAAATATGCGTCTTTCGATCCCTGTCTAAATTTGAATGTATAATTTATTTTTGGTGATGGATCGAGTACTGCAATGTTTTTTTTTTGAAAAAAATTTACCGTTGCATGGGCTGCAGTACAAAAACAATTCATTTGATTGAAAACAATCGTTTTTCATTTCTTTGCTGACACTCCTGCACGTCGTACAATGTCTTTGAAAATTTTGCGTACAGGAGTTGATTCAGATCTTGAATCGAGGTTTATGGTATGTATTGGAAAAAAAATGTATCGTTAGATAGACTCCAGTGCAAAATCGCACGGTTTTTATAAAAAATCCTGAATTGTCTTTAAGTCCAGTGTCATAATTAGATTAAAATTTTATACATTTGTAAAAGTCACATTTAACCAACTCAAGAAGTGACGGTGTTGTGGAATATTTTACTTTTCTACAAATAATTCGCGCTATTATTCTACCATTACAGCATTTGATTATGTCGTGCTAGCAAGTATCGAATTTGCTTTCAAATTATTATAATCCAAAGGCAGATAAGTCAAATTAGACCCAAATTGATCATAACTGTAGGACATAAAGCATAAATTTTGTGATGTGAAATAAAAAAAATGATTTAAATATTCATCCCTATCATGAGTTTCGCCAAAATCTGTTTCTTCCGAAAATATGTACATATTTATGCTTTTGACTTATTGCGAGGTTCCCACGAAAAATTTCGTGTATTCGAAAAAAACCGCCTATTGTTTACAGAAAAATTTAAATTTTGTTTAAATAAAATAACCATCAAATTTAAAGTTAACGGTTGAAGCAGAGACAGAAATTTCTAGTGGAGCTAATCCGTTTTGTTTCAACGATGCACTTAAATTTTACACATTTGTAGAAGAGACGATAATGCTAAATATTTATAGTTTCCTATACCTATGTACATATATATACCAATAGGTTCTATAGAACGTGCTCTTATACTTATATCGTCACCTCAGCACTACAACTACATAACTCCAATTTTCAAGTTTTGAGATAATTCAATCCCATCAAACAATTTTATAAACAGCTAGCTGGCTTGGTTGCGACTTCGTTCGCCCGTTCCCGATGCCCTTTACGTATGAAGTTCATCTCCAACGTCCCTCTCTTCCAATCACCAAGGATTTTAAGATCCACGTATCAACTTTTATAATCATAGCTCCCATATACAGAGATCTATCATTTTATATATTTTTTGTATGAAAGTTGCGACTCCCTATTCTCTCCCCCCCCCCAAATTGTTTAAGGTGAATGGTAGATAGAATATACAACTATGTATGTACCAAGTTTTATAACGCTATCTAACATATGTGAAGAAATATAGCATTTTGTATATTTTTTGTAAAGAGGATGCCATTTTTCCACACCTAATATCCCCCAAGTTTTGCATTGTGAATGGTAGATACATTATGCATAAGTTCACCAACTTTCATAATCATAGCTTGAATAAGTGCAGAGATATAGCATCTTTTGTATTTTTTTTTTTTTGTATGGGGGGTACAACCCCCGTCCCCCTCAGCAACATCTCACCCCCTTAAGAACCTTCTACAGACCATAAGAAACAATTTTTAAAAAAATATGTGTAAATCGTCCGTGTAGTTTCCGCGTCCATAAGCTACATACGGACACCATTTAATTTTTATATATATAAATAGAAGATAGATAAGAAAATGTTTTCGTAATCATGTTCTAAGCTAATGAAAAATTTTTTATTTTATTTTTTCAATGACCTATCGAACTAAGTAAAACATAGGCCATTTGAATCATAGCTAGCACGATAGGTCAGTTCATAAGATAATCGACTCATAACTTGGAAGTCATATGTTTGATCCTTAGTTAACATAAATTTTTTTTTATTTTTAATAAAACATAAAAACGTTTGGAAAAATGTTGTTAATAAACTTAAAAAACACTAACAATATATTTATAAAAATATGTTTTGGAAAATATTGTATGAAAAAATGTTAAATAAGCATTTTCCAAGTGTTAATGGGCCTTATCGTAAATCTGAAGGGAGTTCCATTCTCTCCCTCCCGGAGAAGGAGCACTGGAAGTAGTGAATATTTCATGAATGGAAACTCCCCTTCCTGCAGGTATACTTTTTTATTTTAATATCGTTGACATTTTCAGAAATAACCAGTTTGCAACGCTGTGTTTTTCCAAGAGCGTTGACATTTTACACAAAAACAACATCTGGCAACGCTAAGTCTTTCCCATATCTCTGACATTTTGCGCAAACAACCAATCTGAACGCTGATTTTTTCCAATTTCGTAGACATTTTACACAAAAAAAAACATGAGGCAACGCTTTTTTCCATAAATCGTTGACATATTTTTCCATTTTCCACTGGATATTGACAGCTGACTTATAAAAAAAAGATAAACAAGAAACAACAATTGCAAAAGAAGAAAAATAAGCAATTGCAGCAGTGAAATTTAAATTAATGCTTTACTTTTTAATGTGAAAAATGTCTTTAATCATTTTTGTGGATTTCAAAAATCAAAAGATTGCACCAAAAAATTGCTAAAAAAAAAAATTAAGTGAAAAGTAGTTTTAGCAGAACCAGTATAAATTGGAAACGCTTAGGTGGATATTAAAAACTTTAGTGTCATATGAAAGCTATTTCAATAAGCTTTAAATTGTTGTACTAAAGTTTTTAAATTGTCAAACGTTATTTATAATTATTCATTTATACTTTAGTACTCCCTAGCAAATTGTTGAGGAGCAAATTTAACAAATAAAAGTGAAAAAACTCGCTCCCAACTTATTGCCGATTACATAATTTTTCCAGTGAATTTTCCCTTTCCACGAAATTATTTTTGCGATTGCAAACCAGGGAGTTAGCGAATAAATTCTCGAGAATATTTATTTACGATAAGGCCCAATATCTCCAAACGAAAAGTTTGCTACAATATTTTTATAATGAGGGTATACCTTTAAACGTGTAAGAGCCTCGAAACCTCGTAAAACTGTCAAAGCTCGTATTGATTTTGACAATAATAACGAGTTAACGGGGTTTTCGAGGTATTTACTCGTTTAAAGGAATGCCCTCAATAAGTTTCTTTCCGAACGTTTTCGTTTGTTGGGAGTTGAAGGATTTTTGAAAATTTGAATTTACACTGATTTTCGACTTTTTCTTTGTTTTTTCTTGTAACTTCGCAAGAGAACTCTGGTTGGATAATAGAATTGTGCACTAAACCATGAAGAATATCATAGGCCACCAACCCAAATAATGATAATTACCTAGTTGTAGTATTGAGGTGACGAAATTATACCTGAGTTAGTCTTATAGCCGAAACCCTACCGTTAAAGAGTTTTATTATATAGCGCTGACAAAGATGGAATTTTCTCTTATATGTTTAGTTTTAATTATTTTGATCCGAAGGCAGATATGTCAAAATAGATCCAAATTGATTCTGGACTCACTGAAATTTTTAGCTAAATTATTTTTAATTCAATTGAAAAAATCCCTACAACAAAGTGCTGTATCTATGGCAAAAGCATTTAAAACAATTAAGTACAGTTTGTAGATACCTAACAGCGTTTACTTAATATGTTTATAATTTCAACAGATCAAATCTTAAATTATTGTAAACTCACTGCGACTGATATATCTAGTATATATCAAATTACATTTGTGCACGAAGTTACTGAACCATTGCAATGCTAAAAACGTATACCTGTGTTTATTTGTACATCAGAATTTGAGATAAAATGTTACGTCTTCGTAACTGTGTTAAAAATTTTTTTTTTGAAAAAATTTTATCAAAAAATTTTGTTTTGTAACATATTTAAAAAACCGATTATTACGGCCCATAATGTGACATTACTTTTGCCCCGAAATGGACTTAGGTCATTTTCAAAATAAACGGCTCATATAGGTGCCCAAATTTTTCTCGAGATCGGATATTAATGAAACTTTGGAAAAAGATGCACTCTAGCAAAAAATGGAGAATAAACAAGGTTTTATCTTTATAGTTGCCCACAAGGGGGCGTGGCACCGCCCTAAATTTTAAATTTGATCTAGTCATTACTTCCAAACCATTAAAAGTATTTTGATGAAATTTAATGGACAAAAAGTGGGCGGGATCGAAGAAGTGCCACGCTCACTTTTTAATCGTTGAAAATTTTGATTTAATATTGCTCGAAAACGACTTCAACAACTTTGATGAAAATTTAGGAAAAGTTGCCTCTGCAAAAAAGGATTAATATGTGATGTGATGTTGTTCAATAACTGCCACGCCCACTTTTTACCAAAATAAAAAATTTGGTTAATAACTCAAAAAAATGAAATGAACTTTTTATTTCTTATATGCAGTCTTATCTAATTTTTGACGCTGAATCCGTCTTCATCAGCAGAACTGTCATAACTGCCTGATGGATTTTGAAATATCCTTGCTTGAAGTTGAAGAAAACACTGTGTTCAGTTTTACAGCGTAGCTACAAGAAAAGGTGAAATTCTTTTTTATTAATGGCATCGAATAGCCACACTTTTCCTTATCAAAATATCCTTTAAGACTTTTCCAATAGGACTCTTATTTTCCGAGTTATGATCCTTTGAAAATAAGATATTTCAGCCCCCATTAAAGTCGAAATATTTTGGGTAAGTGGCATATTCCATTTATTTATTTTAGGGCATTTTCTATTTCACCAAAAAAAAATGTTTTTTAAATTTTTCTATACCATTTGATACTTTCCTAGTTCTTTCTTCTTTCGATTTGAATTTATCATGCTTTTATACATTTTCCATATTAAAAGCCTATAGCATAAAAATATCATAGCACAAATATATAATTTTCCAAACAAAAAGTTTTTGTTTATTTTCTCGTTCTCTTTGCTCATACGATTTTCTCAGAGAAATAAAATTTTTCGTAGCTTGCAATGCCGTGCAGGAAAACGGACTAGTTCAAGTGTAGTTCATTAACTAGTCCTCTACCACCAAGTACTAGTCCTCTACCAACAAGTACTAGTCCGACGTCAATCCCTTTTGCATGCGAGCAACTATTCTTTTTTGTGTGTTGATGTCCTACGAAATTTCAATTGTCCCCTTGTGCATTAAGTTTACACCAGTCTGGGGCTAGTTGTGGCGTGAAGTAGTCTTTTAACAACTAGTCTTCAACCAGCGGTTTCGTGTGTAGTCAACCTATGATGTATTGTTTTTTTTTTTTTTTAACAAATTAACAAAAATTAATTCATTAATTTAATTTTTTCCGCATTTTATTTTGGCACTTAATTCAAGTTACACAAAACACAAATTATTTCAATAGCAAATTCGAAAATTGTATTTGGTTTTCGTTACGATTCAAATTTATTTTCCCCTACAAACTACAAGCTGATATCAAATTGCTCCCCACTGCATCCTTTTTTCACTAGTTTCGGGCTAGTACTAACCGTGAACTAGTATTTTTTGTAGACTGTCTCATATATTTACTGCAGGGTGTTAATACTTTTAATACTGCTCACAATCAAGTGAAAATTATTGCTATTTTGCAACTTTGCAAGTATAAATGCTCAGGATCGTGAACACAACTATTATGTATGTATTACTTCATTAATTTAACAATCTGATAACGGTCATATATGAGTAAAAAAAAGAAATGAAGCTCTTAATTAATATCCAACGACTATTGCACCAATAAAATAACTGTTTATTAAAGTTTATGCCAGTCTAAATATAAGCGTTTTATTAACGTTGGTGCAATTGTATTCAAATTGCTACCCAGTAAGTTAATCAGTTAAGTGATATACTATTTATTCTCACTGATCTACTGCAGTCTAGATTAATCAATTCACATAGTATTAGTTTGCAGGTTATACGATATTGTTTTACAGATGAGAGAACAATTTGTGAAAATTATTATTTACGAGCTCGTAAAACTAATTGAATGAATTTCATGAAGCATTTTGATAAAAAGCGGTTGAAAGACCTTTAAACCAACACAGCAATAATAATATGTACCTTCATAGTGATTTCACTTTTCAGCTAGAGAATCATCTACTATAACATAGAAATATTCGCTGAATCCAAATTTGACTTTTCTTTATCTTCAAAATGAGCGATGGAATTTGCATCTGTAGCTCATCGTTGTAAAGCTAAAGCCGTTTTAAGATGGCATCATGAATTCAAAAAACTACGCAAGGCACCTTACGAACAAGTATAATCCTTTAGTATGCCCAGAAAGTTTTCACTTAGGGCGATTCAATCAAATTTCATACAAATTAAACCATATTTATACAAATAAAACTATGCCCGACGGTTGGAAATCGGTAGAAAACCGTAAATGTTAGATTTCAAGGACTATTCTGAACAACTTTTCTTAGTTTAATTTTTTGAAATTCGCAAAATCAACGGAGTAATTGAAATTAGTCCATAAACGGAGAAAAATAATGTCATTATATGAATTGGCTGACATTTTGTTAGAAATGGATAAAATTGGGCTCTGTTTTCATGAAAAGTTTTCTTGATTGTGTGAAATTTATGGCATTAAGTTGAAAAAATGATATCGATCAAATAAACTATTACTATGGTACCTCTTAACGCACTTGAAAATAAAATAAATTTTTTCTTAAGAGGAATAAGTCCATAAAAGGGCAAATGTAATGTCATACACATTTTGTGCTATAATAAGCGGTTATTTTATCGATATAATTTTTTCAACTTAATGCCATTAATTTCACACTATCGAGAAAACTTTTCATTTCTAACAAAATTTCAGCCAATTCATATTATGGCATTACTTTTGTCCATTGATGAACTTACTCCAATAACTCCGTTGGTTTTACCACTTGCGAAAATTGGAACTTAAAAAAGTTGTTCAGAATAGTCCCAGGAATCTTATATTTTCTGGTGCTCTGGTGCTCTACCGATTCCCAACCACTCTGTATGAGTCGATGTTGAAGCTACATATTGTAGTATATGAGAAATCACACAGAATCGATTATTCTAAGTACTAGATAGAACACTTAAGCTCTTAAGCACAACTGCAAATACGACTGACTAAGAAAAACCGCCAATATCTGTATAACAAAATCATTTCATCAATCATCGCATTAACAACATCTGCTTGTCCCACAATTAAAATTCCATTTACATTTTGAATTCAATTCAAATTTTTATTTTATTTCTGCCTTTTCCCAAACAGATGAACGAAGTTCCACAAAAGATGGCCGCCGAAGCTGAAACACAACTTGAGCACATGTGCCGCTTGCAATTCGACTCTCCTGTGCCTCATGTGCGTCTCTCTGGTATCATTTGCACCATTGGGCCAGTTTCACGCAGCGTCGAAATGCTTGAAAAAATGATGGCCACTGGTATGAATATTGCACGCATGAACTTCTCGCATGGTTCCCATGAATACCATGCTGAGACCATTGCCAATGTACGTCAAGCCGTTAAAAACTACTCTGCTAAAGTTGGCTACGAATATCCCATCGCAATTGCTTTGGACACCAAAGGTCCGGAAATTCGTACCGGTTTGATTGAGGGTAGTGGCTCTGGCGAAGTAGAGCTTAAGAAGAATGATCTTATCAAATTGTCAACCAACAAAGATTTCGCAGAGAAGGGCAACAAGGATTGTATCTTTGTGGACTACGCCAACATTGTGAACGTTGTAAAGCCTGGCAATCGTGTGTTCGTCGATGACGGTCTCATTTCTTTAGTCGTAAAAGAGATTAAAGGCGATGCCTTAGTATGCCAAATTGAGAATGGTGGATCGTTGGGCTCCCGCAAAGGTGTAAATTTACCTGGTGTACCAGTCGACTTGCCCGCTGTTTCAGAGAAGGATAAATCAGATTTGCAATTTGGCGTGGAACAGGAAGTCGACATGATTTTTGCTTCATTCATTCGTAATGCTGCAGCGCTTACTGAAATTCGAGGTGTACTCGGTGAGAAAGGCAAAAATATTAAGATCATTTCCAAGATTGAAAACCAACAGGGTATGCACAATTTGGATGAAATTATCGCTGCCTCTTGTGGTATTATGGTGGCACGTGGTGATTTGGGTATTGAAATTCCACCAGAAAAAGTCTTTTTGGCACAAAAAGCAATGATTGCACGTTGTAATAAGGCTGGTAAGCCTGTAATTTGTGCAACTCAAATGTTGGAGTCAATGGTTAAAAAGCCACGTCCCACACGTGCTGAGATCTCTGATGTAGCAAATGCTATTTTGGATGGTGCTGATTGCGTCATGTTGTCCGGTGAGACGGCAAAGGGTGAATATCCATTGGAATGTGTGCTTACCATGGCCAAGACATGTAAGGAAGCCGAAGCCGCTTTATGGCATAAAAATTTGTTCCAAGATTTGGTACGCAACGCCAGCTCAGTGAGCTTAGAGGCTCCACATGCCGTGGCGATTGCAACTGTTGAAGCTGCCTCTAAGGCTCAGGCAGCAGCCATTATTGTTATCACTACATCAGGTAAATCGGCATTCTTGGTAAGCAAGTATAGACCACGTTGCCCAATTATTGCTGTGACTCGTTTCCCACAAACTGCCAGGCAATCACATTTATATCGTGGTTTGATACCACTCGTGTACACACGTAAGTAAAAACTCTTTTGAACTTTTAAATATTAAGTTTTAAATTTTTTTATTTTCGTAATTACCTTTCAGAACCTCCACTCGCTGACTGGCTGAAGGATGTAGATGTACGTGTACAATTCGGTCTCGAAGTTGGCAAGAAGAACGGATTCCTCAAGAAAGGAGATTCTGTTGTTATTGTAACCGGTTGGAAGCAAGGCTCTGGATTCACAAACACCATGCGTATTGTGTATGTATCAGGGGAGAAAGAATCTGGCGATAAATGTGAATCGAAGTGAATGAGAAGCCCATGTGTGAATATGTGATGATTGAAAAAAAGAAATGAATTCAAAATATTTGAACAAAAATGAGAACCAGTATACATTGAATTTCTGCAAGTATATATGATATAAATGTTTTCCAACACTAAGATTTTGGTCTGATGATCAATTTGAATATAGTAGCACGTCTTAAGCATTGAAAAATGTAAATAGCATTTTTCTAAGCGTCGGCAGGGTTTGAAATTGGGTGACATTTAAAATTTTTTGATTTCCAAAATTTGGTTAAACTTTGATAAATGGAATCACCATTATACACATTACATATACATTATAAGCAAAAGCTTCAAAACGCTATACTGAAAACGTTTTTCACTCAGACACTAAAAACTATAAATCCAAGCTCTGGACGAAAACTGGGTGAACTCGGACAAGAGAGCGTAGCACCTCACATATGAGCAAAATTTTAAAAATACTGCAGTGTAAAGTATTTAATGTTTGGCTAGGCCAAAGGTAACACCCTTACTAGTTTTATTTCACAAGGTGTAATGTTCTAACGCCAAATATGATAGTAAATACATTTTCTTTCTACTAAGATGATTTCTTTCTCTGCACATTAGGATATTTTTAGTCAACAATTTATAATAGTTGAAATTTTTATTACATAATTATATAATTCACGTAACAAAATATGACATTTTTTCTATTTACAGTCCTGTTGAGTAAACGCAAAATCTTGAGTAAACCGATGTTCATCTCATAGAACTTACACAAATGGCGCACATACATGAAAACCACTATAACAGCAACAAATATACAACAATAGTTCTGAGCAATATAATTGCATAATATTTGTATTAAAAAACGTATTTCAAATATACATGAAATTTTAAAAAATTTCTTCAAATATTCACTTATCATCTATATTAATTGGCATTCTATATGGAAAATTTGCATATTTCTCAAAAAAAAAAAAAAAAACTGTACCTTAATGTTAATAAAATAAACAAATTAAAATTAACGAATTATAATGTATATGCTTATTTAGTTAACAAGAAAAAAAAAAAAATAAATATAAAACGTATGTATTCATAGAAATGATAGTAACAACCACTTAAATGTTAATTTAACATAAAATCGTTAAATATATTTTTAACTTGATGTTAAAGATTCAAATGTTAGTGTTTTGAATTGTTAACAGAAACAAAGTTGATATGTAGAGTAAGTTTGGGTATGTGGACTATGGGGGTAATGTGGACTATGCGGGTAATGTGGATCAGCCTTTTATTTTCCATATTAAAGACTGTATAACAACTGTGACTTTTTGTACACATCAAAGCGCGAATAACATGTTTTACTCTTCTCGATTTTTCTATCATGCTGCTGTCATGTGCAAATTCTTAAGGTATACTGCGAGGTCAAGTTGATTTTTTTTTAGCACGGTATGCATAACTAAATAATTTTCTCAGAACGCTGTTTTCCAATATTCAAATAACTTTAATGCAACAAAAAAATGCATAAGTTTGTTCAATATATTTAATTATTTAAAAAAATCGAAATTTTGCGTCCCACTAATTTTCAATGTAACCAAATGTAAAATTTGACTTTTAAATGGAATAATTCATTACTGTCTAACGGTTACTAAATGTTACATTATTAAAACATCGGCCAACGACACAAGAGCCCTGAAGTGGTCGAAATCACTTTACTGTCACTGTCCTCGGCAATAATTGTTGAATTCAGACCAAGTTTTTCAACATTCAAGTTCAAAAATAAGAAAGCTTGATTAAACTTTACTGTTTAACTAATTCTCTACGTGATTAGAAACTTGTAACTTTGCTCAATGTACACGTTAACTGCAAAAACATTTTGTCCTCACGTTTTGATCAATTTGGCTCTAGCTTTGCTTACCTGGGTGTAATTGCAAATTAATAATCGCTTAATAGTATCAATAGCTGAAAATATCAAGATTGTATGAATTATAATTTAATTTGTTGAAAATATGTAAGAGCCATATAGGTTAAAAGATTCTGAGAAATGCCCATATCCTCACCTAAAAGCACAAAAAACACTGTTTTCGCTTTACCGTGTAATATTTGCTTTACCGTTATATTAGAAAATAGAAAATTTGATTTTAAACGTATGGTAAAGTTCCAGATGATTTTAAATTTTTTTACATCACATATTCATTTTCAGAGAGTATAGATCCATACTCTCTGCGAGTGTTCGTAAATACAAGCCACTTGTTGCAGACCTCTGATTCGAACCTCGTCCAGTTAGAAAAGTTAAGTACGCTTCAGGCATGATATTCGCACTTCTCCAATAGTACTTTTTTTGAAAAAGACAATATTACTTTGGGTACTTTTTGTTTTTGCAACCTTGGGTATATGAAATAGAGAAAAGAACCATTGCGCATAGTAAATTTAGTCGATGTTTTTTATTCATAGCTATTATCTGTGATTAAAATTCGTAAATTTTTACCTCACATTTTCATGCATTCAAAATGATAAATTTTCCTATGAGAATACTAATAAGAAAAAACTTGGAAAGTGTCAAATCGGTATCGGAAGCAATAAAAAAATACCAAAATTTATGGTTTTTGGTGAAATAGAAAAACGTAACAATAACCGATAAAAAAGGAACCTAACTAAGCAGAACTCCTGATATTAAATTTCAATAAAATTTAATAATTGGTTCTGGATAAATAATTAAAGAATAACTTACCCTCATTATTTCGAGATAAACATACCTGAAGTTTAAGAAAACGCTGTTTTCAAGCTTAATGGTATTAACCTTCGGAATTTTCCAATAGGACTCTTTTACTTTCCGAGCTATGATCTTTTGAAGAGAAGGTTTGTCAGCTCCCATACAAAGGACGAAATTGTATTAGTATCGAGAAACCGATTTATGGCCAAAAAACAAAATGAGTTGAAATCTGTTGCAGGGTATGCAGTGGTTTAGTGCCAATAAGTGGAATGCCCTAAAATAAAAAAAAAGAGTATGCCACACACCTGAAATATTTCGTCTTTTGTATGGGGGCTGAAATATCTTATCTTCATAGGATCATAGCTCGAAAAGTAAGAGTTCTATTGGAAAAAAACCTTTAAGATATTTTAATAAGAAAAAGTGGGGCTATTCGATGCTATTAATAAAAAAGAATTTTACCTTTTCTTGTAGCAACTTCAAGCATGGATATTTAAAAATCCTGCAGGTCCAATGACAGTTCTGCTAATGAAGACGGATTCAGCGTCCAATGACGTCGCTATAAGCGACAGGAAAAAAATATGTGGCAAAATGTGGTCGTTATATCCGGCTTGTCGCTATATCCAACGGTCGTTATAACCGACAAAATGCTCATAAGGCTTATGAAGAAACCAACCAAACAACTGAGAATGGGTCAAACGGACCCTTTATAGGCGACTTTCACTGTAACTCGAAACTGACATATAAAAAATTACTTTTTTCTTACATATATAGAGATAGAGATCCGACGAATTGCCAAAAAAGCATATTCGAATTTTATATTTATGACTAAAATTATGCAAAACTATCTAATTTTGACATAGATTGTTTTTTTAAAAGTACTTATGAGTATATTACGCTAATAATTCTTCTCCCAATGGTTGATAAAATCTCAGAACCAATATCAAAGTTATAACAACAACAATTTGTTGACTTTATTAAGTCTTTAGCTTGTATCAGAGCTGAGCACATAGATACCGCCAAACGATTTCGACATCTAGAAAGTACTTCAGTACTTTTGTAAAGTCAATAGTACCAAAAAAGTATGATACCAATACAAATATCATCCCTGGTACGCTTTAACGCAAAAAAAAAAACATGTGACGTATTCAATACTTTATCAAAACTTTATACTAACGAGTAGCCATGTTAAAAAGCTCTCTCACAGATTCAGTTCATTCGTTGAGCATAGAACCAAACCCATTCGAAACAGAAGGTTGATGTATTGAATTTCATTTGGATTATTTTTGATGGGACGATTTATGGACGCAAAATGAAGTTTGGTTGAAATTTCATATGTTCAATGTAGTTGGTGCAGATACATAACTGGGCGTAATCAAATAATGGAAATGTGTGCTCGCGATAATGTGAACTATTTGTTCATGTTTATGAAAGGCGCATTAAAAAAAAAAAAATCGAGAATAGAAACTTTTTATGCATTTTTGCATTAAACAAAAAGATTTAGCAATGTTAATATTAATTAATATTATCGCGAGTTCACTGCATATGTACATTTTTGGTTTCCTTCTTGCCTAGTTATCCAGTTACAGTAGACGAAGGATATAAGAAAGTCGGTTCTAAGAAAAACACGGTAATAAGAAATATTTCGTAAAAGATAGACCCGAGAGAGATACACAATTAAATTAAAAATTTGAGATAGACTGAATCCCAAAGGAGTATGTTAAGAACTTTGTTTTTAGTTGTCGGAAATACACAGTGTCACGATTTTTATTGAGGGTATGTTTGCTCAAGCTTACCGTTGTGTGGAAGTAACTTTTTAATGATTTAGTCTCGTATAAAAAAAAAACCTAGAAAAACAGAAATTTAAAAAAATGCATACATCAGTAACGAGGAGCTTAGTAAAATCTCTTTTAAATAATAGTTCTTATTCTAAAGATATAAACAAGCACGTGAGGTTTAGTATAAAATGTTGAAGCAGGTCATTGATATATAGCATCTTGTTTTTAACTTATTATTTACTTGCCAAATGATGCATAAATGAATATAATTAAGATAACTTTATACACTCTCAAAACAAAAACCAAAAAAAAAAAACTACTTCCAGTTGTTTATATGAGAGAAAACTTTAAAAGGTACCATAAAAAAAGTCTCCAGTAAACAATATAAAACACCGTACAATCACGTGTTTACTTGTTGAGGGAAAGGATTGAAAAAGTTATGGTTTTTAAACGTGGTCATGTAATTAGTCCCTTTGTCATTTTAGCTTGTTTTTCTTATATAAGAAAACAATTCTGCCTTAAAAGCTCTGATGTGCCCTCTTATTTTTTAAATGTACATTCTACATTTTATCATTTTCGAGAGCGACAACCAGTCTAGTACAATTATCACTTTTGTTCTACACTGTAAACATTTATATTACTTTATTGCCAAGTTAAAATTCTTTGGTCATAAATAAATAAACTTGTTTTGTGCACGAAATTATCTAATAATTGTCATTTTGTTAAACCAAATAGTTCAAATAGACCGAACCCACAAAGATATAATGCGTAAAAGCACAGTACATTAAGAAATTTCAGCCCAAAAGGGCTTTAACTTAAAATGATGGTAGGCCAATAATAACACTATGCAATAAATGAGTAAAAATTTGCCATTATACATTTTATATGTAAAATGGGCTGCTGATTCCGAAAATTGCATTATTTTTTTTTTATTTCGTGTCGTTTTCGAGATATCGGTCATTTTCGATTTTCGGACCAAAAAAAAAAAGATAGTTTCATTTAAATACAAATATCTCAAGAAACTATGCTTGTATTCAAACGTATTATATGTCATATTAAAGGTAATTAAATTACCTACAAATGATACTCACATCACTTTTTGGGTGGTTTGTTAGTTTCGGCGAAATAAATTGATTTCTAAAAAAACATTTTTTTTTTTCGAAAAAATTAACAAAAAATCAAAATCAACTGCAGATTTATACGAGAAGAAATAACTTTTTTATAACTTTTTTTGTTTTTGTATCATAGACTATATATTTGTGAAGAAAATAAGATACCACTTAAAAAAATCTATGGGAAAATGCAAAAGTTGTATACAATTCATTGATAAATTACTAAAATGAGTTTTTGCTTATTTTTTCGGTTTTTTTTAGTAAACTGTCGATAATTTGAAACTTTTTGTAAAACACATGAGAAAATCCAAAAAATTCTTAAAGCAGGCGTTAAAACAAAATACCCGTGTCTCGTCGTTTTTCTCCAGCACGTCAGATTTTTTTTTAATCGATTTTTGAAGTTTTTAATCCATTGTACATGAAAAAAACAAAAATAACGCATTCTTGTGTTAAATCGATGCAAATAACTATATGATCCTTACATTTGAGGTGTATCATGTGTTCAGTAAACTTTTGCAGGATATTACGAGAAATATTTTTGGAGACAATTTTAACCCTCTAGAACCCCCACATGTAGGTATTTTAACCTAAATGTGGGGGGGTCAAAATGACCCACATGTAAGGGTCTTAGAGGGTTAACATTTTCTACAAAAATATTCCTCGTAATATCCTGCATAAGTTTACTGTACACATAATACACCTCAAATGTAAGGATCATATAGTTAAATTCATCGATTTAACACAAGAATGCGCTATTTGTGTATTTTTCATGTACAGTGGATTAAATAACTTCAAAAATCGATTAAAAAAAAATATGACGTGCTGGAGAAAAACGACGAGACACGGGTATTTTTTTTAACGCCTACTTTAAGAATTTTTTTGGATTTTCTCATGTCTTACAAAAAGTTTTAATTATCGAACAGTTTATTACAAAAAAACGAAAAAAACAGGGCAAAACGCATTTTGATAACTTTTCAATGAATTGTATACAACTTTTGCATTTTTTCATGGATTTTTTTAAGAGGTATCTTATTTTCTTCACAAATATATAGTCTATGATACAAAAAAAAAATTATAAAAAAGTTATTTCTTCTTGTATAAATCTGCAGTTGATTTTGATTTTTTGTTAATTTTTTCGAAAAAAAAAATGTTTTTTTTAGAAATCAATTTATTTCGCCGAAACTAACAAACCAACCATAAAGTGATGTGAATATTATTTGTAGGTAATTTAATTACCTTTAATATGACATATGACGCGAATACAAGCATTGTTTCTTGAGATATGTGTATTTAAATGGAACTATCTTTTTTTTTTTTGGTCCAAAAACCGAAAATGACCGATATCTCGAAAACGACACGAAATAAAAAAAAAAATAATGCGATTTTCGGAATCAGCAGCCCATTTTACATATAAAATGAATAATGGCATTGACTGGGAAAAAAATTTTTAATCATTTGTAAACTAGTGTAATATACGAGTACTTGAAATGCAGTGTAGAGTATTTAGTTTTTGGCCATGCCAAAGATACCACCCTTACTAGTTTTATATAACTTGATTCATACAAAAAATTTGATATATCGCACATCATCTTTGAATGAATTCTCATGTCGCTTTTTTGACAAATTTTTGGGGCTAATAAATGATGTGCCTTGTGAACAAAAATTGACCTAAGATTTTATACCTTACGCTTTCCTCAAAAAAATATATTTTATTGAACACTTAAAGAATATTTTTTAACAATTAATAATTTTTGGTAAATATTAATATATTTATTAATAACATATTAATATATTAATAAATTCACAAATTTTAAAGAATTTTTAAATTGAACGGTTTAAGTTTTATTTAACTTTAAGCGTGTATAAGTTTTTTTCGACACACTCTTTAAACTCTGCTATTGCCAAACTTGATGAGTTAAAGGAGAATACATACATTGCCAAACTAAACCTCAATTATCTCAAAGATATAATTTTTTAACTATAAAATTTAAAACGCCATTGCTTCGCCAATTTAAGACATTTTGAACGATTTTTTCTGCGTTTCATCCTGTATCGAATGGTATCAAAAACTTAAATTTGACCTATAGGAGCATTCCAATGAAAATGGTATTTTTTAGCAGATGTTTCAGATGTATTTTTCATATGTTTTAATGGATCGAATATATTCTTGTAGGATTAAACTTTACTATCCAACTTGATTTCTTACTAAAATCTTGGTATTAGGCTCAGTTTTTTACAATTAAAGAAAGTGCCAAAGTTTTTTTTTTACTAGGTATATTTTTGATCATATTCATCATTGTTTTTCTATTAAACCATGATGAGTTACGTAACAAATTATATCTGTCGTTTAAGGTCATAGACTAGTGTATTGATAAATAGTATTTGCGAAAAAGCTATCTTGCAAACATCTGTATTATACCGCGACAAACAAAACAGTTATGGGTGTCCCGTACAAACGCACAAATCGATGTAATTAATTTTCTGTCTACACACATAACGGTTTAATTTTATTAACATTTTATTTAAAGCTAGTTACTTGGGTACTCTTAAAAAGTGCAGTAATTTTCGGATATTATTTTGCCTAAAGTATAATAATTATTATCTTATTACTTGTCCCGTACAAACACAATGTTTATTTTATTAAGATTTCTATTAATTTTTTTCTAATATTGTTGAGAAAACTCTTTAAAAATTATATACATATATGGGTACAGTCACCGTTGGTTACTGCTTTTCAGCGGGATTTATTATGTATATGCACTTAAGAAATTGTGACCATTAATTATATGATATATGAGCAAAACTGTTATATAAAAATTAAATGGTGTTCATATAGGGCCATTCAAGTATAACGTAAGCATGTTTAGGTGGGGAGTGGTTCAAGATTTGCTTATTGTTGCTTATACAGGAGGAGAGGTCGATTAAATTCTTACGTAAGACGAAAAAAAATTTTAAATTAAAGTCTTACTTAAGCCCTTAAAATTGATTTAAAGTGTCAAGGATTTTTTCAATTTCCGTATGACCGCTATTGCTTTAATTATAAAAATAATTTAGTTCCTGAATTCTTGTTCGTATTTGAAAAACTGCTTACGTCTAATCATAAGAGAGGGGTTCGTGTTCACGATTTGTTAATTTTTGCTTATATCATTGAAAATCTGCTTACGTAATGCTTAAACAGCATCTATGTTACTTATGGACACATCCCAAAAGGCGTGTTTCACGGAGTCTGGGGTAATGTGAAACGACTTGTAAGTCAAAAAGGTCGAAGTCGAAGAGAAGGTGCCGTAATCAAAAACACAAAAAATTTCGCGACACTAGCAACCACTTTAGTATCCTCTAAGAGAATTTTTTTCATCTCTGAATCGGAAATAAGTAGCTTAAAAAATTAAAAATGTTCAGCCATGAGCCTATCCCAAGAATATCAAAATTTCATTCAATTTCAGTTAGTGGCCATCAAGTAACATGCAAGAAACACGCTTGGGATAATCATAGTGTTATGGTTCCATTTAAAAAATGATTTAAAACTAGTTAAATATACATGTATTTCGTACGAGTCCCGTACAAACGAAAATGTCCCGTACAAACAATTTAATTTTTATTTAATAACTCTCATTTAAATAAATATTTTTTCAAACTTTCATTGTTTTACTATACCTTGACCCTTAGTCTATCCAAAAATATTTTTGCTAATTTTTAAAGCTTATTAGTTTCGCTAAAAACTTGCTACAAAGTCAAAAAATGGAAAGTATGGTAGATTTGGGCTGTCCCGTACAAACGAACTTCTTTTCTTATAAATTACACCCTATCTATAAATATTATAAAGAACAAATAATTGGTTTTAATAGGTCTACATCACACAAAACAAATATACTAGATGCTTTTTTTGATACCATTGTGGTTTGTCTTTAATTTAAGGTTTAAACTCAAAAAATGCGTACGATTTGTCCCGTACCAACTTTGGAATGCTCCTATAGCATAATAAGGTGCTTTTGTTATGGCGCGTTACATGGGTGTGAGCACTTTTAAAAGCTAAGAAGGAAAATAATTTTAAATTTTTTCTTTCGTAGTATTTATAATTAATGAATTTCTTACGAAAACAACCGCTTGAAATAGAACACTTCAGGGTTTTTTCTCCTTTAATTACTTCTTTTATTTACTAATACTGCATCTATTCTTTCCTGAATTCATTTTCTGTAGTCTGTTTATTTTAAAAACAATTGTCCTGTCACAGCACCAGACAGCATACACGTGAGAAAGAAGTTCGCAATAAGTTCTATAGTCAATGCAAACAAAGGCCCTTATTTGATTTTCTTACCCACACTGAATCGTAACTGCTTATGTAATAAAAATGGATGGTGTCAAATAATAAATCACAAAAATGTTTGGAAAAAAAGTTTATTATAACATGCAGTTTTATTGAAAAGTACAATTCAAAAACTTAACCTAAATTTTTTTGGAAACATTCATCGATATTTACATTATCTAATAAATCTAACATTTCCGGGGAATATATTTTTTTCAATTTTTTTTGAGTTCGGACATGCCTCAATGATGAAATCTTGGGGTCTGATGATGCAGCCAATATATTGAAGAGATCTTCGTTTTGCCGTTTTCGGGAAATCTTGCAGGTATTCATGTACCTGTATTTTTTATAGTCTTTATTTTTGGATTCTTGTGCTTCTTCGGACAGTTCTCCAATTGGTAACAACTGGTATTCTATGATGTCTCTACCGTGCGTCAGGACTTTATGCAGTGTAGGTGTGAACATTTTTTCAGGATATTTGTTGTGGATCAAATCAGATGTTTCTGTTGCATATATTCCATATTTTTCCGCGTTCACGCTTTCTCTGCAGTTCAAGACATTGACGATGACTTGCAACCTTTTGATGATCTCTTCATCAACACCCGTTATCTCTGCAGTTATCTCATTTCTATCGAAGAATCTTCTAGCTGTATTTCCATCATTCGTATTTCCAAACCCTTGTAGCGGTTGGTGAACTCTAATTCCAAGTTTGTTGCGGAATTCTTCTTGAATTTTCTTTTTCCTCGCAGCTTCTTTGTCCTTCTTTGCAATGTTCTCATCAAAACTTTCGCCAATTCGTGGAAGAGTGTACGCAAGATTAAGGATAAATTCCATACATCTTATTCTTGCATGTAATGGAGATATTCCGTATTCGTAATTTTCCTCATCTTCAATACTTTCGTCGGTGCTTTGAAATTTGGTTTGTGACCTTTTACAAATTGGACAGCTTTTTGTATTCTTTGTGTTAGTCAATTCGTTCAGCACTTTCCCGTCAACCATAGTAAGGAAAAATTTGTGTTCTATGATGATAGCATCTTCGTCGTTAATTTTGTAGTGGGTTGGTTGAATAGCAAAAATTTGTTCTTTTATATTGTTATCTGTGCTTTCAATCAGTTTCGAAGATTCCTTTGCATACTGAAACATTATGGGTCGACAAAAATGAACTGATGAAAGTCGGGGATTTTTCCAGTGTTCGCCAGTTTCGCTCTGCAATCTCAGTGGAACAACTGAAGCCATGAACATATTTGCATCGGAAATTTTGTTTTCATTTGGTGAGACGATTATTTGCTTGTACGCACTCTGTCCAGATGATCCATCGCAGCCCCACTTACTCAACAAAGTCAGATTTTTTGGAAGTTTACTTTGCTCTTGTTGATCCATACATTCTATTAAGCGTTGAGCAGTATGATCCATCATATCTTGAATTTTCACTTTAGCTGAAACTTCCGTTATTTCGCAATTTTCTGGAACTGTTGCTTTCTCTGCTGCTGTGATGTTCTTATATTCTGGAAATATATTTACGTTGTGTCGTATCAAAGAGCTTCTGAGAAGTTTGTACTTTTTCTTCGAAAATCCCAAGTCCAAGAATAAAGCCAAAGCTTCTTCAGCGGTATATTTTAGGGGATTTGCATTCGGTGGAGTAGGAATGCTGTTCTTAATCCTCTTCAATCGGATAGGACTAGCAATAGAAACTGCCTTTGTTATATCGCCTCTTGTTTTTTCTTTATCTCTGTTGTATTTAACTGTTAATGCTGTTGCCAGATGTCCGGTAGAAATCTCTTCTGTAGCATGCATAAGTTTCTTTTTTTTTTTTGTGAATGTTGAACTTTCGTCTATAGATTTGCTTGGCCGTCCTCTTGAAGATTTTGAAGTACTTGGCAATTCGTCGTATATGTCTGGTACTTCCTCATGGTGGATATTGGTACTTTTCTGTAGCCAATCGTTATATTTGTGATTGAATGTTTTTTTTGAGCGATGTACAGTATACCATTTATTTTTGAATCTTTGGAATATTGCATGAATTTGTTGTGAAATTTCAGGTTTTTCATCAGTGACGTCAAGATATTTTTGTAATGCTACTCTGAAATCTAGTTCAGTAGATGAACTTTTGAATATTTCATATATGATACGATTTGGAATAGACATTTTTTAATCACAAAGTTAAACGCTCTGTTTTCAGCTTTTTGAAGAACTGATACAAAAACTTGTAGAACATTACTATTTGTACTATCCTTTTCCTAAAAATAAGTTAAAGGCAGCATAATATTTTTAACCCTAAATATAAATTTTTAAACTACCTTCCATAGGCTACTTACTTAAATTTTTTACCTGTTAAAGAAAGCCTAATAAGAACTACCTGATACGCATTCTTTAGGTCTCGAATTTTTTACCTGTGAATAAACAGTCAGTATTAATAACATGCCTCGAAAAAACTCTCTGACGTTTATTTCTAACCTGCTTCTTAGAATATCTTCACTTACTGCCTTACGAGTATACGAAAATTGAACTTCAGGAATTTAATCGTGCCACGCTATTAATTCACATTAGCATAGCAGGAAAAAAATAGTTTAATATGTTTGTAGCTGTATTATTTATGTGTTTACAATAAAAATAATAATCCAAAAATTCCAATCCGTTCATTTATTATGAACTTTATCATCAAAAATGGTAGAACACGCGCATTGCAAGTTTTACTGCAATACGAGCATGAAAAATGTCATAGGTTTCCTGATGAAAATCATTATAACTCATAAAACTGCAATTTCCCGCAGCTAGAATTTTTATATTGTGTTCAGAATTGTTGAGTTTATTTAGTTTTAGCAGTCCGTAAGATATCTTTTGCGAACATTTTTTTGAAACTCCATTCGAAGTTGAAAAAAAGGGTAAAAATAGTGAATCAGAAAAGTACAGAAACCTCAGACATTAAAAAAAAAAATCATTTAATTTTAGTGTTACTTGATAGTACTAAAACCGCTTATAGTATAAATAGAAAAAAATTAACTTTTCTTTCATAAGTTGCAGAAATATTAGAACCACATCTTGAAAAAAAAAAAATAAAAAATTTCAAACTCGAAAAAACCACCGACATTGACCAGCTCTACAAAGCGAACCATTTTTTCAAATGAACTAAAATTTTACATCCTTAAGCACTGATCATTTGTTTATCGATCTGCATCATTAGATTTGCAAATTTCCACCACACCAAAATTAATTTTTGCAACCACTTTTGAGAAATGTCGCCAGTGTGCGACGTTTGACGTTTTGTTATGTCAAGTTCCTCCGCAGGGTTGCAAAAATACCTCCTGCTACCCTGCCGAACATTCCCGTCTCGCCATCCCCCTATTACGACCTCTTACTTCTCCCCCTAACAGCTCTCCTTTGGTCCTCCCCCTATTACGAAAATGTAAAATATTTTTTTCGGTTGCCAGAGTTTTTTTCCAATTTTAGCCATTGTTGGTGAATTTCTTTGGCTGATGTGCAAATAATTATAAATAATTTGAGAACTAAATCTTGCAGTAACACGGAGAGAATTTTGAGCTGAAAACAATCAATTTTGGGTGTGATTTTCAGCTTCAATTCAATTTGGGATTGTCCATCAAAAATTTATTAAACTCATTTGTGCTTAAACTCAGCCCTTTTGTACTTGTTTATAAAAAAAAAAAATTCCCGTTTGTTCTTAATAATTTTTTATTTATCAAAATATGAATATGACCATTTTTGCCAAAAGCAAGAAATATCATTTCATTTTCAAAAATCAATGTACCAAAATGTCCAAAGACACTTCAGTACATCGCAACATCCCATTATGGGATGTCAGGAGTATTTACTCTATTATAAATACCCAATTCGACTGTCGAGCAGGAATTATTTAAGCAGTAGATGACATAGTCCTATTGAGAATCATAAACACACAGAATAAACACAAATAAAAATTTATTTTTTGATAAACAATCACAAAAAAGCTTGAATTAAGCAAAAAATGGGCTTATTTATTTTTTTTAATAAACAAGTAAAAAATGGCATGCATTGAGTACAATTGGTCTTAATTATCAAAATTTATATTATGCCCAAATTTGAGCTTGAATTGCGAACAAGTTGGGCGTATTTTAGGATGATTTTATGCTATTTTGGGCTTAATTCTGAATATTTAATTTAAGAACGATTTGAGCTAGATTTTAGAACATTTTTTTCTCTCCGTGAACTATCATTAATATCATATCATGACAAAAAAATGTTGTGTGCTATCCTTACTTATATATAACGGAACCCTATTCTAAAGAAACCTCTTTTACAGTAATGATGATAAAAAAAATGCTTATTTTGGGATGGACGAGACAAAAACCAGGTTCCTACCAATTTATGGTCAGACTAGGGAAAGATTGCATTAATTTAATAAAATTTATCAACGAGGACATACTTAGATAACAAAATAATTAATATCACTAAATAAAGAAAATGACATTTGCGGCTTTTGTTTTCCATGGGCAACTGTGCAACATAAGAGATTTTTTCATATAAAAATAATATTTTGACTTAGCTTAGTAAAATGTTAACTAATTTACCTAAGGTGATTGTTAATGAAAAAAATTTTGTAACTTGACAGGTTTTTCATTTTTCCACGATAGAAAAATTTGCCGTGGAATGGCCGACCATTCGATGCTTCTCGAGTTTTTTTTTATTATTATTCTCATTGGTTTATTTATAATTTTGAAAGCATGACCGTTAGAGGTGAAAAGGTACAAGTTTCATAAGAAAAAATAGCTATGAATAAAAACATCGACTAAAAGAATAAGATTAGATTGTTGACCGAGCAGGGATCGGTCTCCAGGTACTAAATTTATTAAGCTAACCTACTATCATTACTTTGGTAGAAATTGGCAAAAAAAGAACAAGGTAACCACATTACCCTAAATTACTATATTATTTGTAGAGCCTCCACAAAAGAGATTCTGATACTTTTTATCGTTCGACTCACCATTTCCATCAAAAAGCTTCCTTAATGAAAAGTAAATCACACGGATTTCAGAACAGGCCTGAATATGTTGTATTCTGCTTTCAATTAATTTTTAAATAAGTAAATTCTTCATCTTGTAATTGTTGCAAATTAGTCGGTTAGTTGCAAGAAGTGTTGCACATTTTCGCTATTGCAATTAAGCGGGAACTATGTTCAAACAAGGTGTATATAGAAAGTTCCAGAACGATCAAATGTTTTCTTACCAAGTAATAGCTTTGCATTTGGAACCCATTATCTTAAAATTGGTACACCCTATATGGATGACACCTTCAGTGACCCTTACTATATTTTTATGGGTCAGTGACCCTAATAATTTTTTTTTTGTGGTCAAATTTTTCTTGAAAAAACCATGACAGTTTTCTTGACCGTTTACATGCTATCGGCTCAATGTGCCCAACTTTCTCTAAGTCATCAAGAATGTGGGAAATGATTTTAACAGAATTTTGGGAACATAAAATTCACTCCCAAAAAGGGGTAAGACACCCCATTTGCGGCAATCTCATACCTAATAGGAAAAAATGGTTGCCAGATTCGGAATCAGTGACCCTTAATTAGTCAAAAAATTGTGGAGATCTCATTCAGAATTTTGTGTTGCACAATGTAATTAAATCAATTTTAATACAAATACAATTTGTACAAATAATAGATAATTAATTATAATTAATTAATTAGAGTAGTTTTTCATTGCCTTTTTATAATAAGTATGTATGTATGTATATGCTCGTATTTACGAATATAACATTTCCATCGATATATTGTAATGTCTCTCAGTTGGAGCAGTCGACTTTCATTGTTATTAATTAAATCCACCGTATTGTATTCCATTTTTTTAGGAGTTTTACCATATCAATACAATAATGCAAGAAATACAGTGGAAATTTCAAAACCAATGCTTGCCTATAGCCTAATTTTTCAACTTTTACTAGCTGGTTCAATAATTTCTATGGCGCCTAGCATTGGTACGTACACTGAAATAGAAATGATGAGTGGTTCACGGTTAAATGAAGTTACCCATAATATACAAGCCGGATTAACCAGCGTATTGCTCATTTTAATGTTGGTAAAACTTTGGACCGGACATAAGAAATTGGTGCAAATAATCGATGAAGCATATGTTGTTCGACGTTATTATGTTGCTGATAAATCCTTTGAAGAGAACAAATTTTTAGACTATTATATAATTGTGAGGAGCTTTGTTGCATTCGCTCAAATGGGATCTAATTTATACTCAATGTTGGGCTTGTTTGATAATCTGTCAGTAAAAGTTTTGACCTTTTACTCAATGGCAATGATGCTATTCAATATAATGTTAACGATAGAAACCCAGTTTTATATTGGTATATGCTTTACATGTCAATCTCTTGAGCAGATTAAAAAAGACACATTGATAATTTACCAGAAAATGCAACTTGCAACGCAACTGAAATCAATTTGGATGCAACATTCTTGTGATTTGGCTGATAAAATCGATTTTTTGGCAATAGTTCACCATAAATTAATGTCCATTTCAAGACGAATAACGAATTATTACGAATGGCAAATTTTATTTTCAATATTGGCTTTGCTATCATCAAATTTATTTGCTAGTTATTCGTTCTTATTTTTCATGGAAGGCAAAATGGGACCAATAAATTTTAAATCAATGTTCGTATTTCCACAGCTTGTTGTAATAAATATTTTTAGTTTTTTATTGAACCTACAAATATGTGAACATCAATTCCAATTGTCCAGAGATATTTTATGTAAT
This sequence comes from Calliopum simillimum, assembly GCA_951812925.1. NCBI lineage: Eukaryota > Metazoa > Arthropoda > Insecta > Diptera > Lauxaniidae > Calliopum > Calliopum simillimum. The sequence goes on along the minus strand of OX638368.1, from coordinate 98,963,241 downwards.
TTTAAAAAGTTATCTGAGTTTAAGCATATAGAAGATCGTTTATCTAAAAGTGTAAGTTATCTGATAGGTTAATGCAAGTACATTTATAATTAAAATTTTATTCTTTTTATTAGATTGATGCAATGACACTACAATGTATCAGCGAAATCAAACCTATACAGATCTGTGGGCTATTTGAGTTAAATCATAAAACATTTTATGATGCATGCAATGCGACATTCTTATATCTAATTGTTTTAATACAAATTGACTTTGACAACTTATGAACAGTTTATTAAATAGCATTCATTAAACATACTGATGTACTTATTTATTTAAACTAGCATCGCCTAGTGGCGACCACTAACAAATTAATTACTTTTGTTATTTTTTTAAGAGTATTTGCCAACAACAACAACAAAAAGTGCTTGTCGGGTCTACTTTCGCCCGAAATTTTTAATTAAAATTTTTAATTTTTTAAATAATAAGTACACACATTTAAAGTGAATTTATTTTAGTTCTTAGCTAGCACTATAAATAGTACCAACGTCAGTAGCAGGCAAAGTCCTGGTTCGAGGATACACGCAAAAAAAGACACAAAACGAACGTGACAAAAATTGAAGTGCCTATTCGAAGAAAGTCGGAATTCAGCGAATTTTTAAGTGCGACTATTTTAAGAATCTTATGCAATAATTTTATTTTATAATGTATTTTGTTTGATTCAAATACCTTCTGTATTTTCTTTGTTTTGATCATAATCTGAATCGATATGTGACAATATGAACGCGACATTGCTTCCATTAAGATTCAATCGGGTAATGATTTGCATATTTATGTATTTTAGTTTTATTTAGTAGAGTTGTTTTAAGCCAAATTCAGTTTTGGGAGCTAAAAAAACTTGCACACTGTTCTGGTGGCAATTTGCTTATCCGACAACTGCAACACTTTTGTTACTTTTTACGCGTTATTCTTACGTTTTAATGATTTCTTGTCTTTGGTGACACTTATTGAAATTTTACGTAAAATATTTTTGCAGAACACTTTAACCCAAAAAGACCATAAAATAGGATATAATGGGTTAATGTAATTTTAGAATTTTACAGTAGAACAAAATTTTACAAATACGTTACTTTTGAGCTAAAAGTGACGAACGTGACCAACTTTAAATGGCGTTAAATTTTATTATTTGCAAAAGATTTACTTTTTTTTAATTGTGTGTATTAAACTGTATTTGCTCTTAATTTTTGACACATTTTCTACATTTTGTACTTGATTTGTGAATAAATGATGACAAATTATCTATTTCAGTGACGAACTGGACGGTAAATAAAAAATTGTCAGTTAATCGAGATAAGATTGTTCTCTTTTCCTTTGTAGGGGAGATTTTGTTGAACCACAGTTTCATGTGTTATGCCTTTTACTGAAAATCACAGCAATCCAAAACAAAGAGTCATTTCGATGTAGTTGTTGGTGCTGAATCCGAATCCAGTCTCGGAATTACTCTATCATGTATGGTTTTTGAGATATTCTAACCTAAAATTTCTAATAGCATGATTTTTCAGGTTATATTGTTTTGCTTTTCCTACTAAATGCAGCATTAAGTACTATTTTTCGTCTTCAAAATACGCTATGGTACCGTGTGCTGTAATTGCAATTTCTAATAAACATTTTTAATTTTTTTGAACAATAAGTAACTGCAGCGCTTGTAGTTTTTAATCACAAGCTGGTGCTCTTTGTTGTTGTTGTAGTAAAGTTGTTTTTGTAGTTGTTATTGTTGTAGTTGTTGTTGTTGTGTTTTTTCAAGAAAAATACTTTGGTTCTCCATTTCTTTTTTCTACAATATAAAAATATATTCTTTGAATAATGTATTAATTCACTTTGTTATCGAAATAAATGCATATTTTAAGCAAAAAAAAAAAACGAACTTTTTAAGTTGTAGACCCAATACTAATGAAGCAAATTTTAGAAACATGTGGCATATCATATGAAAGGAAATAATTTGGTTATTAAAATTATAGGTTAGTAACAAATTTTTTGTAAAAAATAATAGTTTTTTGAAAAAATAAAAAAAAGGTGAGTTTTTGAAAAATCGTCATATCTAGAAAACTATGACTCAAATCGAAAAATTTTGTTCACCAATTATATTGTATAGCTCGTTAAAATGACACCAATATTTTTAAAATCCATTCAGAGGTTCCCAATTTACACCGGGTTTTATAAAATATGTATCCCGATGGTTATATCTTCAAAAGTAGATCCGACAAACACTTTTTGATTACATATTCTTTCTTAGAATTGAAAGCTTAACAAAACAAACTAGGTTTAAAAATACTAGTAAGGGTGTAAGCTTTGGCCTGGCCAAAAACTAAAAACCGTACACTGCTGTATTTTGAAAATTTTGCTTACATGGGAGGTGCCGCGCCCTCTTGTCCGATTTCACCCAGTTTTTCTTGAGATCTTGCATTTATAATTCTTAGTGTCTGAGTCAAATTTGGTTAGATTATCTCAAAAAACGCTTTCAGTATAGCGTTTTGAAGCTTTTGCTTATATGGGAGGTGCCTCGTGCTCTCATCCGAATTTGCTTGCGCTTACAATTCGCAGTACTTTGGTTGCATTGCCGTGAAAAATACTCCTAAAGTTGAATTTTGAATATATTTTTTTGTATGGGCGGTAGGCGTGTCCGTTGACCGATTTCGCTCCCACGAGCTAATCTTAACGACGGAGGCAGCGTACCAAATTTCATTGAATTATCTTGCTTATGTATTTCCACACACAGCCAGCCAGCCAGCCAGACAGACGGACATGGAGGAGACGCTGATCAAGAATATATATTCTTTTCGATATCGGCCACGCCTGACACTGAGGGACAAAGTGAATATACACTGGGTGTAGGGTATAAAAAATGTGTTGCTTAATTAAAACTAAGCCAAAACAAAAAAACATGAAGTCGTTTTGTGGTAAGATTCTATGACAATATTGAATTGGCTTGATAAAGATCGAACTCTGATTTCTGTAGTGGAATTCCCAAATTCTTTACCGACATTTTTCGGTCGTTAACTTTCGAATAACAACGATTGTTCTTAATTGGTATTTCCAAACATAATTTTTGAAACATTTGTAGCAAACTTTGGCAGTTAATTTTGGTCAGTTGCTGTCTATTTGTTTCCCTAACTTAACAGGAACGAGTTCTTTTTACTTTCAGGTCGCTTATTTTTTTTAATGTGCAGAGACCATCAAAAGCAAACACTTTAATTTGTTTTAATTTTTGCTGCATTATTTAAAAAAAAAAAAATGCCAGTTGCGATCAAATAATAAACAGTTTGACAACTCGGTAACACATTTTCTTAATTTTATGAAAGTCAATGTAGCCATCAAAAATTTGATTATGCATTCACTAAGTGCGAACTCACACGGCGGAGGGAAGCGGTGCTTGCCCAGAAATTTGACGTGCCCTACGTGCCCGTGCCCGTCGTGTGAGTTCGCACTCACATGGAGTGCAGATGCCCGCAGGGCAAACCAGTTTTATACGCTCCTTCAGATTTATTTTCGATTTAGAGTGTTTGTCGATCACACGAAGGGCATGGCCAGATTTTCACGGTTGCATTTTTTCTTACTACTTTTCAGTTCGATAGTGAAATTAGGTGAAACAACGGCAACACATTTCTAGCGCCTGTCTTACAAATGTATGTTACTCTTTCTGTTTACTAAAGAAGAAAATTTTAAGTGCAAAAGAATTAAAACAAAAATGGAAAATTTAAGTTATTTAGACGAATTATTGCTTTTGTTGGTGTTTTTAATGTTTGATAAATTTCATGAAAATTTCTTTGGTTATTTTTTTCCTTTCCCATAAAAAATGTGGTAATGAAGAAAATCAGGTGCATATCAAATGAAAGGAAATAGATTAGGGTTCCATAATTTGTTACTAAATCTGGGCTTACAATACATTTTTTGTAAAATATAGTGTTAAAAAAAAATGCTCATTGTTTTTCGAAATTCACCATATCTCGACGATCATCAGTCAGATTTAAGACTTTCGTACGTTGATTTTGTAGCAAGTGAAAATACCTTTCATACGACATCAATATTATTAAAATCCATTTTGGGTTTCAGAACTTATACCGGTTTTCATAAAAGCTATATCCTGACCTTCCGATGGCTATACCTCCAAAACTAGACCCGTGCTGATCTTTTTGATTGTACATTCTTTGTAAGAATCATAACTTTAACAAAAAAAAGCTTGATTTAAACCAAATTGGGATTTGTGTCCTAAGGTAAAGTTTAGCCTGAAAAACCTCAAACACAAATAATTTGTTCAAAAAAATTCTTAATGTAAACCGTCACTTAAGAAGTAGTTGGTATACAATTAGAAAATGTTAGAAAATTCGCTTAGTACCAACTTAAAATAACCCTATTGTTTACTTTTGCTTGCTTTTTTCTAATTGAAAAAGTGTAGGGTAAATTTTTTTGGTGGAAATGCATGAACAAATTGAGTTCCAATTCAAATTCAATCCTGCCTACCACTTAGAAAAAAGAAAACATGCAAATGGTTCATTTTAATTTGAACCAAATATTGTAATATTGCTGTATTGTTTTATTTTCAATTTTGTACCTGCTATATCCTAACATCGAAGTGGATGACTACGGTTATTTAGAATTAATTCACTAAAAGCAATTGATTGTTGCGAAAAGTATTGTTTCATTAGTTTTTTCCATGCCATTTAAAAAAATGTAAGTACGCTTTTTATTTGTTCCATCGTAACACTTATGCCCCATTAAGTCTGACAGTGACGCCGTGCAAAAGCTCTTTCTCTCTCGCTCAAAACAATTTTGTTTTCATTTTCTATGGGAAAAAACAACAAATCTAAGTGCCCTGCGGGCATCTGCCCTCCGTGTGAGTGCGACCTATGGGAAACAACAACAAATCTAAGTGCCCTGCAGGCATCTGCCCTCCGTGTGAGTGCGACCTAAGCATTTGAAAGGCTTTTCGTTTAGTTTTGACAGTATTTTAAGCTAGCATATGCATATCTTAGTTAGGCCTTTAGTGTTGGAAAATTTTCGTTAACTTGCGATTGTTGTATTCCCAAACATAATTTTAACATAATTTTTAGGTCTTTCGTTTTATCCGTGACCGAGTACAGACGTGCTCTCGGGTGTAATCGTTCGCGTGTGTCTTAAAGTTAGACCCGTTACACGTGTTTTTTTCAAGGCGCGTGTATCTTCCATAACCTAATTATAGGTTAGAAAGAAAAATCAATTTCAGTCAGACTGAAAATTTCGATATATAATAATTTTATAAGTCTGTAAAGACGCTACGCTGAGAGCTATGATAAAAACCTAGTGTTTACGGCAGCTCTCTTATTAGGGAATTATGTTACTCGTAATGAGTAGCATATTCGAAGAAGAAGAAGTAAAATGTTTATAAAAATATTTCGCAATAGAATAAGAAAAGCTTTTATCACATTAATTGTTATAAATATACAATTTGTATATATTTATTAATATTTCTGTGGTAGTCTTACCTTTAATCTTTTACAAGTACAATAAACAATTTTTCAAAATAACAGAATAATATATAATCAGGGTATTAATTTATTTACAGTATATTTGTATATTATTTCTCTTAGTGTAATTTTAATCATGACTCTATTACGTTTTAATACATTTTCTAGATTATTTTTTATACTTATATTTGTCTCTTTTGTTATTAAAAACTATCCGTTGCAAATGTTTGTAAATATTTTGCTATTGTATGTGTATAACGCAAGAACACAAGAATGTCGGAAGAAAACGACAGAATAAAAGTAACCGTCGAGCTGAATGGTGTGTTTTATTTTAACTTTCCTTAGTGCCTACAATCTCAGAAGTGGGATCAAAGACAAAAAAAAAACAATCAATTACTTTTGATAAATTTAAATATTAAACAAGTGAAGTGAAGCTTTTAAAAAGCAAAAAGATCATTTAAAGAGACATTAAAGGTATTCCGCTTAATAAAATGGATGTTAATGGTGTTAAATATACCGCTGTGCAGTTGCGTCATTGGTTACAGCATTTGGGTCTGCCGTCTACAGGAACGAAAAGTGCGCTTTTGCTTAAATTAAATCAAGTGCCTGCAGAAGTAAGAGGAGAATGCCCAACGTTTGAAGCTAACGGAAAAAACATGGTTGCTGACGAGCAACAGACAAGCGAAGGTGAGACGGGTGGTGAAGCAGACGGTGATATTCAGCGGAAAACGAATGAGTGTCAAAAAATAAACGAGTGCAACGAAGAAAACGAGTGTAATGAAGCAAATGAGTGTGCTGAAGCAAACGAATGTGTTGCTACAAATGAGTGTGCTGCGACAAATGAGTGTACTGCAACAAATGAGTGTACAGTAGGGTGTCCCGAAAAATTTTTTTTCGGCTTCCGCTAATGAAAGACCTCTCAAAATTTGCGTAATTGATCGTAGATTACCAAAATATTTTTGAAAACAAAATTAAACTATATCTTCAGGGCTCTACCCATCGTTAAAGTTTTAAAAATTGTCATTTTTATGGATAATATTCGCTCTATTCGTAATTTCGGCTCCTGATGTAATAAAAAAATATACTTTTTATTCTTTTTATATTAAACATACTATTTGTTTTCATTTAAGGAAAACATTTGCTTATCTGCCCGTACACTGTACACAAGCCACTTGCACTTCTGCGCGTGCGCATACATGTTTTGATTTCAGAAAGACGATTGGTTGTTTATTTTGTTTAATCGAATTGATTTAAAAACGTTCTTTTAGCGTTTATCTCTGTGCTAAAACTTCAGAAAATTACCCACCCATTTGACACTAGAATCATCCACGAAAGGGGAGGCGTAGTGTGGCGCAGCGTAGGAGGCACAACAAGTTTCAATTAGCATGTCACTTTTCAACCTGTTTATTCCCTCAAGTTTCAACTTGTTTTGAGTACTTTACTTACGAGTGTTTTCTAGTACAGCGATTTAAAAAAAAAAATGAGTTCAAGGCGTAGTGACACTATTTGCGCCATATTGGGACCGTACAAACAACTTGACGATCGACAGCTACCAACTATAAGGGACGTCATTAAATGTATTTTATATGTCAAGAATGATCTGAAATCGAAGAATAATGGAAAGGATCCATCCAATTCAGATATATTTTTGATTGTTTCTGAAGAGATCAATAATATTTGGACAAAAGCTTCCATTCCAATCGTAACTAAGGTACGAGTTATTCAATTACTGAAATCCTATTTCAAAAATTACCTCAGTTTAAAAAGATACCCCCAAAACAAACGAAATGTTAGTTTTCGAAACAACCTGAGGTGTTTTTTAGAGTTATCTGAGAAGCTCTTTGACGTCGCTGCTTGTAAATGCACTTCACTTGAATCCTGTTCTTGTTTAAAACCTAAGAAAGTCCCTTTCAGTGAGAGAAGTTTTTTGTTGGATCAAAGAAATGAAAGGAAAATGGTTGTAAGAAACAGCTAGATTGATGAAACGACAGCAGAGAAAAATTGAAGAGTCGGTAAGGACAACAAAAAAGTTGTGTTCTACCCAAAATACTAATTGGGGCTTAGAAAATCGTGATGAAGATTCAGTGCATGCATTTCCACCAGAAACGCATCCGATTACAGAGGAAAACACGGCCTCAATAGCTACACCATCCACTTCTAAAGTGGATCGGAATACTATGACGCTGCCAACGGTTGCTATGGTCTGCGATAGATACGGTTTATCAACCCGATCTGCTGCTGCTGTTGCTTCTGCGGTTTTAGCTGACGTTGGTTTGGTATCAAAAGAAGATTTGACTTTAGTAATTGATAAAAACAAAATACACAGAGCAGTATCTAAAGCCCGACAAGAAGCATCAAAAGACGTTAAAGGTTTTGAAATAAAAAGCATTTACTTTGATGGTAGAAAAGACAAAACCCTGATAAATGAGAAAATAGGAGATCGTTACCGTCGCAAAGAAGTTTTAGAAGAGCACATTTCAATTTTAGCTGAACCGGGATCATTGTATTTGGGTCACACATCGCCAAATCGAGGCACTGCAAAGGAAATTTTTAATTCCATCACAACTTATCTAGAAGATCAAGGTTTGGATTTAAATGAAGTGATTTGTGTTGGATGTGATGGAACGCCAACTAACACTGGTTGGAAAGGTGGTGTGATTCAACATTTAGAGAAGTATTTTGAAAGACCGCGACAATGGTGTGTGTGCATGCTTCATGCCAACGAGTTACCCCTTCGTCACTTATTCTTGACCTTAGATGGTCGCACTTCTGGTCCTACTGAATATTCTGGACCTATTGGAAAAGAATTAGCTGTATGCGAAAATAAAACCACAGTATCTTTTTGTGCGGTGGCTGGTAATTTGCCTGACTTGCCTGAAAATGTGGTCGAAGTACTAAGTACTGATCAAAAATATCTTTATGAGATATGTCAAGCAGTATCAATTGGTTCATGTTCTCCTGAGCTGGCTAATCGTCAACCTGGAAAAATGGCACACTCAAGATGGATTACTTCTGCTAATCGTATACTTAGACTTTACGTAAGTACTCTTAATCCATCAGAAAATTTGAAATTGCTAGTCAACTACGTGGTTAAAGTATACGCTCCGATTTGGTTCCTTATCAAGAAAAATTCATCTTTTAAGGATGGAGCCAAACATATTTTTCAGTTAATTACATACTCTCAATTTTTACCAGAAAACCTACTTGTCAGTATGTTGTTTGATGAGAGAGACTATATTCGAGAGCTAGCATTCCGAAGAATAATAAAAGCTAGAGAAGCTGAAAGGAACATTAAATGCAGGATTTTTAAACCACCAAAAATTAACTTCTCTGCAACAGATTACACCGAAATGATTGAATGGTGCAAGTGTCAGATTACAGCTCCGCCGGTTCTTCGACATATTTCTAATGAGGACCTTCAAATCATGGCAAAAGGTAAGAGCTTGAAAATTGTTGATTTTCCTTGCCACACACAATCAGTTGAAAGATGTGTTAAACTGGTAACAGAGGCCTCACAAAGAGTAACTGACGTTAATTCTAGAGATGGATTTATTAGAACAAGGTTACAATCTCGAGCAGAAATGCCAAATTTTGGACACAAAAATAAATTTAAATTTTAAGTTTTGTCTTTAAATATAAGATTTATTTTGATTATTACATTTTTCAAAGTCATGTTTCGTTTATGTCTGAAATAAAATTCCCTCTTAACTTGATTTTTATATTATTTTATTATTATTTTTTATTATTTTATATTATTTCTATTATTTTATAAATTTTGGATACAAGAATAAATTTTAATTTTAAATTTTGTCACTAAATATAAGATCTAATTTGTTTATTATATTTTTCAAAGTCATGTTTCATTTATTTCAGCAATAAAATACCCTTTAAACTTGAATTTTATATTATTTTAGCATACGGTATATAGGTCTGCAAAACGAAAAATTTACAAAACTTCAAGGTGAGGTAGAGCCCTCAAGATGTCATGCAATTCGATTTTTTTTATTGTTTTCATAATCTGTGTAAAATTACGCAACTTTTGATACCCCTTGCGATAGTGTAGCTCGAAAAAAAATTTTCCCCATATATGAACGGGACACCCTAGTGTACAGCAGAAAATGAAAGAAAAGAATTTGAACTAATGAAGAAAGAGTTAGAACTGATAAAACGCGAAAGAGAGTTGCTACGTAGAGAGAACTATTTATTAAAAAAGTCAACTGAAAAGGATAGGCAAATATTGAGTGCACACAATTTAACTGAAAACCAAGAGTTATGCTCGAATTCAAACAACAAAATAAATTCTTCGTTCAATATATTAAAAGATATGATTCCTGAGTATGATGGAAGTTCGGTTCCTGATGTTTGGATAAATCAATTCAAGAGCATAAGTGACGTGTACAACGTAGATGAAAATGTGTTAAAATCACTTTTGATGTGTAAGATGAAGGGTAGAGCGCAATCGTGGCTACACTCAAAACCGAATTTTGTTTACGAAAGTGCAAATGAAATCTTAGGAGAAATGAAAGAGATTTTCTGCACAAATGAAAATAAGCTGACGTCACGTCGCAAATTTGAGGCACGCAAGTGGAGATATGGAGAAACATTTGCTGATTATTATAATGAAAAAATTGTACTATCAAACAAAATTTGCATAGATGACGATGAACTTATAGATCAAATAATTGATGGCATTCCTGATGGACAATTAAGAGTTCAGGCTTCACTACAGTGAACTCAACTTTTACATGCTTTCTCAAAAATAATAATAATAATGAACAAAAACAACAGTTTGAAAAAAGAGGTGACCAGGCGAGTGGCGATAAAGAGCAAAAGTTTAGGTGCTTCAACTGTAACTCGTTCGGGCACTTCGCAGCAGAATGTAGAAAACCTAAGCGGCAAATGGGAGCGTGTTACGGATGTGGAAGCCTTGATCACCGCATCGCAGCTTGTCCAGAAAAAAAGGCAGAGGTTCAAGTTGTGGCTGGTAATGAATGTGTAAGATATCATAAGTTTTATTTTGATACTAGCTTTGATACTAGTTTTTCTTTAGAATGCTTAATCGATTCGGGCAGTGCGGCAAGTTTTGTACAAAAATCGAGTATTAAAGGAAAAATTAATTTGAATAATCTTTTATGTTCTGATTTTGAATTTTTTGGAATTAACAAATCGAAATTAAATGTTTTTGGAAAATTTAAATGTTTTATTGTTATTAATGAAAAGGTTGTTGAATTGGAAATGTTTGTAGTACCTGACGAATCGATGGCATATGAGTGTGTGTTGGGCAGGGATTTTTTAGGAAAAGCTGATTTTAAATTAATTTCTTGCGTAAAAGGTGGTGTTGATAACATTGATGATTTTGAAAATGCAACTTTGTCTATTGATATGTTGGATAATGATGGTTACGCATTTATTGTGGGGGATAGCGTTAACTATGATGACGAAAGAAAATTATTAAATTTGTATAATGATTTTTATGTACAACCTGAGCGTCCTCCTAAACCAAAGGTATATAGTGAAATAAAATTAAAATTCAATAACGACAAAAGTTTTAGTTGTAGTCCTAGAAGACTTTCTTATGCGGAGAAAACAGAATTGCAAAAGCTGTTGGATGAATATTTAGAGAAAGGATACATAAGGCCAAGTGATTCGGAGTTTGTTTCTCCTATTGTTTTAGTAAGAAAGAAAACGGGCGATTTGAGGATGTGTGTCGACTATCGGGTTTTGAATCAGGTGACTGCGAAAGACTGTTATCCTATTTCTTTGATTGACGATTTGTTATATAGACTTTCAGGGAAAAAGATTTTTACAAAATTAGACCTAAAGAATGGATTTTTCTACGTTTTTGTGCATCCTGATTCTGTTAAATATACATCTTTTGTTACACCATTAGGCCAATTTGAGTTTTTAAGAATGCCTTTTGGACTAAAGAACGCGCCTTCTGTTTTTCAGAGATTTGTCAACAAAGTTTTTGCTGATATGGTAAGGGATGATAAAATCATAATCTATTTAGATGACATTATGATTGCGTCAGTAAATATCAAGGAACATTTTGAGATTTTAAAGCAGGTTTTTGATCGATTAGTTGAGAATAATTTGGAGTTGAGACAGGATAAATGTGAATTTTTGCAAACATCGGTGAAATATTTGGGGTACACTATTGATGGAAATGGTATTAGAGCTGATGATAAGGGCCTACAGGCTATAAGGGACTTCCCGGTACCAGACAAACAACATGCAGTACAAAGTTTTTTGGGTTTGTGCTCGTATTTTCGGAGATTTGTAAAAGATTTTTCAGTTATTGCAAAACCACTGTATGACTTGACGAAAAAGGACAGAAAATTTAATTTCGGTGAAATCGAGTTAAAAACTTTTGAGTTACTCAAAAATAAATTGATAGGGTCGCCGTTACTAGCTTTATATGATCCTAAAGATGAAACTAATCTTCATTGTGACGCGAGTTCCGTTGGTTTTGGGGCTGTATTATTACAGAAAAAGAATGATAGTAAATTCCATCCAATATTTTATTTTTCAAAAAGGACGACAGATACGGAGTCAAAGTACCATAGCTTTGAACTTGAAACGCTAGCAATAATATACGCGTTGAAACGTTTTCGCATAAATTTAAAATTGTAACTGATTGTAATTCTCTGACCATGACGTTAAACAGAAAAGAACTGAATCCGAGGATTGCACGATTGGCTTTGGAACTCCAAAATTATGAGTATGAGTTAGAACATCGATCAGGGAAGCGAATGCAACACGTTGATGCATTAAGTAGGCGTTCAAACATAATGGTAATTGAGTCAAATACATTTGAAGAAAATTTGGTCATTTGTCAAAATAGAAATCAGAAATTGAAAGATATAAAGATTGGTCTTCAGGAAAGCGAGCATAGTTTGTACGAAACGAGAAATGGTGTGCTGTATAGAAAATCAAGAGATGGTAATTTGTTATTTTATGTTCCCGAAGAAATGGAGGATCATATTTTATACAAATATCACAATGAAATGGGACATGTAGGTATAGATAAAATGACAGAGCTCATTCTGAAGAGTTATTGGTTTCCGAAAGTCAGGGCAAAGGCAGCACATCATATTGAAAATTGTATACAATGCATTGTGTATTCTTCTAAACATGGTAAGGAAGAAGGTTTTTTACAAAGCATACCCAAGTCAAATGTACCATTTGTTGTTATACATATAGATCACTACGGACCAGTTGACAATGGTAGACCAATGAAGCATATCCTTGTGGTTATTATGCTTGTACTAAGTTCGTTAGGTTATATCCAACTACGACTACTAATACAAAAGAGGCTATTTTGGCGTTAACGGATTATTTTAGATCTTATAGTCGTCCGAGGTGTGTGATAAGTGATAGAGGAACATGCTTTACGTCAAAAGATTTCTCAGAGTTTTTAAAAATAAATAATATTACTCATACCTTAATAGCGACTGGTTCACCTCAGGCAAACGGGCAGGTTGAGAGAGTTAATAGGTCGATAGGTCCAATGTTAGCGAAATTGGTGGATCCTGAAAAAGGATTGTTTTGGGACACGGTACTTGACCAGGTGGAGTATACCTTGAACAACATTGTACACAGGTCTATTGGGGAGCATCCTAGTGTTATGTTATTTGGTACGAGACAAAGAGGGAAAGCAGTTGATTTATTGAAAGAATGTCTAATTGAAGCAAACTGTCCTCCACGGCATGATCATGTCACAACTAGGTTAAAGGCAGACGAAAAGCAAAAACAAATACAGTGCTACAACAAAGAATATATGGATAAGCGCAGAAAAGCGCCTACGAATTATAAAGAGGGTGATTATGTAATGGTGAAAAACTTTGATTCTACGGCCCTATAGGATATCAAAGTTTTGAGAAATGATCGTTATTTACTCGAAGATGTCGAAGGTTTTAACAAGCACGTACGCCTTATAAAGGCGTTTGGGCCGTGTCTAATATACGTCCATGGCTTAGAGGACGTGAAGGGTTAAATAAATAATATGAGATCAGGGGCTCTCATGGTCAGGATGGCCGAATTGTAGCAATATATAATCAGGGTATTAATTTATTTACAGTATATTTGTATATTATTTCTCTTAGTGTAATTTTAATCATGACTCTATTACGTTTTTATACATTTTCTAGATTATTTTTTATACTTATATTTGTCTCTTTCTGACATATGCTTTTGTTATTAAAAACTATCCGTTGCAAATGTTTGTATATATTTTGCTATTGTATGTGTATAACGCAAAAACACAAGAACCCAACAGAAAATTCCGATGCGCATCCCCAAGATGCAATAGCGATGCGCATCCTTCTCGCATCCAAAGAGCTGATTTGTATGCGCATATTTTCTGCGCTATAGGTAGCGAGAGCGAAGCGCATCCAAAGAGCATTTCTGAATGCGAGAGCGATGCGCATCCAAAGAGCATTTCTGGTAGCGAGAGCGATGCGCATCCAAAGAGCATTTCTGGATGCGAGAGCGATGCGCATCCAAAGAGCATTTCTGGTAGCGAGAACGATGCGCTTTCGGTCACGTGTTAACGTACAAAACAAAATAAATCAATAAGTCGTCTTCGTAAGAGCGCGATGATAGAGCAGTGGTCTAGCGACTGGCACTGCGATTGAGAGTTGTAGCAACCGTGAGGTCCTCGGTTCAACTCCGGCCCAGACCTAACACAAAAGTTTTCAACTTGCAATTTTTCAATTAGAATTAATTTAGTAAAATAAAAATAATTATAATTACATCAAAAAAAAAATAATAGTCTGATGTGTCTTTGTTGACGAAAGACGTAAAATTTCAATTAAAAATTAATTTTTTAAATATTTTTATTGTCATCCAAAAAGCATCCAAAGAGCATTTCTGAATGCCAGAGCGATGCGCATCCAAAGAGCATTTCTGGTAGCGAGAGCGATGCGCATCCAAAGAGCATTTCTGGATGCGAGAGCGATGTGCATCCAAAGAGCATTTCTGGTAGCAAGAGCGAAGCGCTTCGTTCCAATGACATGCCAATGTTAATTTCAGCGCTTTTGGCAACGAGAGAGATGCGCTTCACTGCTGCTTTAGAGCGCTTCAGAAGCGCTATTGATGCGCTCCATTCCCCATTGGGAATGTCGAAAGAAAACGACAGAATAAAAGTAACCGTCGAGCTGAATGGTGTGTTTTATTTTAACTTTCCTTAGTGCCTACAAGAGTAAAAAGGGAGCACATCAGAATTGACATTTTAAAAAAGAAGTATAAAGAAAATAAAAAAAAAAAAATAGTTTTGGTTGTTTTGAACCAAAATAAATTGAATTGTTCTAATCTGATTGTACTCGACGCACTCTTGCTCTGTTCAGAGCTCTACTCTGAACAAAAAAAAAAAAAAAACGCCTTATTATAATAAAAGTTATCTGTTAACTGTAGAAAAGATTTCTAAGGTCGTGGTGCAATTCATAACCTTTTAAATAATAGCTGCGTTTTTGTGGACACATTATCTGTGCTTGAGCAAGCACATTCTGGGAAACGTATGGGAAAGCACTAACAAATCGACGCCTGAGACGAAAAGTAGCATGATTCATCTCTCCTACGAAAACTAGGTTTTCATAAATTCTTGGACGAAAAGTAGGACGTTTCAAATTTATTTGGACGAAAACTAGGTTGTTTCATTATATATGACGAAAACTAGGTTTCTTCGAAGTTTTATGTATAAAAGTAGGAAGTTAAAGATTTTATGACGAAAAATAGGATGTCTGAACATTTTTGACGAAAACTAGGACGTTTTGATGCCTTCCACGAAAAATAAATTGTCGTTGACTCTTTCGGCATATTTTTGGCAAAAACTAGGGTGTTTCTTATTTCGTTACATCAATTTCCTTATTTAAATGAATTATTAATCTCAAGTATTAGTTATTGAGCGAAGAAACGATGAGAATATTTAATATATCTATATATAAAGGGGCAAACGAAATCGGTTCAGTCCTTTTCTATGCCTAAATATCAACATATTCGCTAGATTATTTTTTTTTTGTTGGAAGGGCTGTGAAGAGGAGCAGTACATTGGATTTTTTTTTCAATGGGCGGTGCCACGCCCCTTAATGGAAAAAACGCTCTTTCAGCTAAGCCACTGCATTGATTTTTATGAAATTCAGTTTGAACATAGGTTCAACACTAAGGAACGATAATATGACTATTATGTTTTTAAATGGGTGGTGCCACGTCCTTAGATGGAAAAAACGCTTTCACGGCTAAAGCACTGCACCGTTTTTTTTTTTTTTAAACATTTTGAATTAAATTATATTCATCTGTTATATGAATGTCAATTTGCTGTAATTTTGTTAAGACTAATCCACGTTTTATTTTGGCTATTTTCGCAAATGTAGGTATGTTTAGTTCGAACATCAAAACAATAAAAATTTAAGCAGATTTGTTGATGACACGAGCGTTTTATTCATGCATAAGCTAAAAAAAAGCTCACAGCGAAGGTTCAGGTTCATTTAAATACATAAAATAAGTTTACTAATTTTTATATGCGCTTTTGACATGATTCACTCTTTTTAAATATGAAATATCCTACTTTTCGTCTGAAAGTTTAAAACAACCTACTTTTCGTAAAAAAGTTTGAAACGTCCTACTTTTCGTCCAAGAATATAAAACATCCTATTTTTCATAAAAAAAAATATGAAACATCATACTTTTTGTTGAAAATTTTCATAGTAATTTTTTACAATTTTGCAATATTTCTTATATTTTTATATTTTCACTTATAATTGTAATTAATTTTAAATATTTTAAGCCTAAATTTACTAAAATCAGATCATATTTTAAAAAGGTATTAAGGTTTCAGTGAAGAAAGACCATTTTGATTTTTTATCGGAAAAATAAACAGGTACAATAAACTGGGTCGATTTGTATGAAGCAAAAATATTGTAAAATGTTTAAAATGCTTAGAATCGTACAAAGTACAAGTGTGAATTTTTTTAGATTTTTTGGCAATTTTTTTTTCTTTTTCTTTGACCAATTTTTGAAAAGTGAAAAAAAGTCTAAAAAATTTATCAAATACTTTTATACTTTGAACGATTTTAAGCAATTCAAGCCTTATCCACTTTTTTCGTAAGAGCTTTCCTTTTGAATAAACGAACGCTTTTCCGACCACGTAATTGAAAAACATAAAAAAATCGACTTCTGGAACCGGATATTATCTATACTACCTGCACAAAAAATTTTGAATTTTTTAACGCAGCATTTTTTTCGAGAAAAAAGTCGTTAGTTTTAAGAAACTTTAACTATCCCTTCTGAGAAGAAAAAAAAGTTATGAGCAAAAAACATATTTTTGTACCTATTTATTTTTTCCATAAAAAAACGAATAGTCCTACTTCAGTGAAACCTTAATAACTTTTTAAAATATTATCCGATTTTACTATCAAATTGTTTGCAATTAAATAAATAAATAGTATAGTAAAGATACAAAAAAGTGTATTTGTTAAACTATTGTCCAAAAAATCGTGTTTTATTTGGCTTTAATATGAAAAGTTGTAAAAACTACTATAAAAATGAATGAACATGATATATTTGTAACTCTAAGTCTAGAGCTAGGGGGGGGGGGGCAGCTGCCCCCCAGTCCCCCCGCCCTTGGCAGGAAATATATATAGAATTATTCTTTTCACACAAATAACTCATATCAGTATAATTTTTCTAAGACTTACACCCACTAAACTCCCACTTTTCGTTTGGTTAGGTCTGGTATCACCAAAAATTACGATTTTCGTGTGGTGAATGAAAATTCATGGAAATGCATCTAATCCCTAAAAAACTGACCACCATTCGCCTCTGGTCTACTCTACGCTTGAAAGTAAAAGAAAATAAACAATGGCAATAAAACTATGGGTAAGTACCAGAGATGTGGAAAAGTCGAAATACAATGCAATATACACTTTTCTATTTTACATTTCAATACCTTTTTTCAAAAAGCATTTGTATTTTGTTTGAAATACCTAGTGTCCGACCGATTAATCGGCTTCGGCCACCTTCGGCCAAAAAAACGCCTTCGGCCAAAAAAACGCCTTCGGCCATATATTCGGCCTTCGGCCAAAATAAGCCGAAGTTTTGGCCGAAGCCGAATGTTTGTAACTTCAAGCATAAAGCGACTTGATGATTTAAATAAATTAAATTTAAACAAAATGATAGCCATTTGTAGTGGATTGGGACTTTCTAATTACGAATCTGAGCTTTGTTTTTGTGTTTTACGTCAGAATCTTGAGTTATCCTTGCTCAAAATTGCAAAAATCATTGTTTTGAGATCTACTTAAGGGTACATATGTAACAAAAACAGTAAATAGCAAAATTTAATTTTGTTAATGTATTCGGATTAGGTAAGATTACACTAAACGCTCTACTTTTTCAATTCGATTCGCACTTTCCGAGATAAAAGCCATTAAAATAAGAGTATCTCTCAATAAAATACAAAGAACTTTTCCGAACCGAAAAATTAAAGAGATCATAATTTATTATTTTTTACCAGTAACATATTTCATTAAAAAAATGTAGAGCCCTTGCAGAATAAAGTCGGATGATAAATGGTCACTCTATAAAAAATCCAAAAAATCAGTTTTTTGTTCCTCGAACAGTAGCTATGAACTTTTGTTCTAGTCAAACCGTGAGAAGTTGTGCCTTTGTGAGAAATCGGGTTTTAAAGGTCGAGAAAATACCTTTAAATAAAATATAAATTGTACGAAAATAACTTATGCAACTGTTCTTTATGAAATTTTTTGAGGTACAAAATCAAATTAGGGAAAAATTTTGCAAAAAACTGATTTTCTCGACCTTTTGCACCCGATATCTCACTTCTCAAGATCTATTTCAGTTAATGCTTATCCAAACAATGCAAAATCGGCACTAAGTGTTATATCTTTAGCCTGAACAAAACTTAATATGTAGCCTATAGTGCTACAAATTGAACATACCCTGAGGTTAGGGTGTAAAAATTAATGAACCTTCGGCTTCGGCTACGGCCGAAGGTTATAAAAAAATCGATTGATCGGCTTCGGCTGCGGCTTCGGCCAAAAAGTGACCTTCGGTCGGATACTAGAAATACCTTTATATCAGTGTTTCGAGGCTGAATCGAGAATTTTCAATGCAAATATGAAAAAATAAATTATTTATTACCGACAATTATTCATAAATTCTTGCTCCAAGTGATCCCTGCAGAGATCAGATATATACTCTCTGCACTTGTTGCAGACCCCTCTGATACGTACCCTCGTCCAGTTAGAAAAGTTAAGTTCGCTTTAACGCAAAAAAAAAACAGGTGACGTATCCAATACTTTATCAAAACTTTATACTAACGAGTAGCCATGTTAAAAAGCTCTCTCACAGATTCAGTTCATTCGCTGAGCATAGAACCAAACCAATTCGAAACAGAAGGTAGATGTATTGAATTTCATTTGGATTATTTTGATGGGACGATTTATGGACGCAAAATGAAAAGTTTGGTTGAAATTTCATGTAGTTGGCGCATAATATGAACTAATTAATTAATTTTTGCGAGATTGTTCATATTTACGAAAGGCAGTGTGCTCGCGATAATGTGAACTATTTGTTCATATTTATGAAATCCGCAAGAATTAAAAAAAAATATCGAGTTTCATTAGTTTCAAAACAAATATTTTTTATTTAAAAACTCAAAAGAAACTTTTTTAAGCATTTTGCTCGTTACACAGATACCACATAAACAAAAAGATTTAGCAATAAGTTCAAATTCTGTATCAATTTTAAGAAAAATTATGTTCAGAAAGTTAATATTTTAGAGTAGTCAATGGTAGGATAAGTATCCATATTTTAGGGTGTTCATATGTTGGGATGTTAATATTATCGCGAGTTCACTGTACATGTAAATTTTTGGATTTCTACTTTTCTTGTTATGCAGTTACAATAGACAAAGGATGTAAAAAAGTCGGTTATAAGAAAAACACGGTGCACAGTGCGAAATTTTCAGAGTCTAGCGGAACTTAATTCATATCTCAGCACACATAGCAGTTATAGTTATGGAACTTTATACTTGGATATATATTTAATTGGCAAATCACCATGCAAAAATTAAGGGAGATCAGACAAGGGGTTATTATACCCCCCATATATGGAAATACTTAAAACGTTGTATATCTGCTCCCATACCAGATATCGCTATGAAACTTGATATATACATAAAACCATTTTCTTATCAAAACACCATAAAAAATGAAGGGGGTAAGACAAGGGGTATTTGCTGTTTCTTTAATTTTTATTCAGAAATGCTTCTAAATTTCGAGAGGATTTCCTCTACTTTTTTTGTATATTATAAGCTAGCGAACGAATAGTTACCTTAAAATTATGGAGAGTGTCAGATGTTAGTGAAGGTGAGCCTATTTTTTCCAAAACAAAACCAACGATGGCGTCCGATGTCGGTTTTTCATGAAATTTCGGTGTTAAATAAAATTTCCAAAGGCATTCTGGAAAAGGTTTAGTTTAAAAGAGGATCGCAAAATATCGCGGAAGATGTTTTGTGTTTCCAGTAAAAGATAAACCTACCTTTCAAATTTTGTACTTTTCAAAATGGCAATTTTTGGTAACACCTTTTAAAGTATCCAATGAAGTTGAAAATGTAAATTTTATGAACTTCTTAAAAAGCACAATTTTCACAAACAAATCACACACGAGTTAGAAAAGATTCTGCAATTATTTGAATGCCAATAAGTGACAATTTTATTAAAAAATAGATGAAAAAATTTTCGCGGCCTACCAACTTACCGTTTTTATGTACCAATCTATAAACTAAAACTAATCGAAAAGCTTTCTATAGTCAAAAAGTATAATTGAATAAGTAATGCAAGTTTCAGGTGCATTTTGCAGTTGTTTCGCAGGGTTATTTACCAAACTGAGTATGAGGTTTTTGAGGTGGGATATTAAGCTACCGAAATAACGAATAATGTGATGCGTTTTATGTATTTCAAAAATTGAATAAAGTTCCGCTAAATCTCCCAAATTTCGCACTGTGCGGTGATAAGAAATATTTCGTAAAAGAAAGACCCGAGAAAGACACACAATTATATTGAAAATTTGAGATAGACTGAATCCCAAAGGAGTATGTATGTTAAGAACTTTGTTTTTTTAGTTGGCGGAAATACACGTTGTCACGGTTACTATTGAGGGTATGTTTGCTCAAGCTTGCCGTTGTGTGGAAGTAACTTTTTAATGATTTAGTCTCGTACAAAAAAAAAAACCTAAAATAACAAAAATTTAAAAAAAAAAAAAACAGTAACAAGGAGCTTAGTAAAATCTCTTTTAAATATTAGTTCTTATTCTTAAGATATAAACAAGCACGTGAAGTTTAGTATAAAATGTTGAAGCAGGTCATTGATATATAGCATCTTGTTTTTAACTTATTATTTACTTGCCAAATAATGCATAAATGAATATAATTAAGATAACTTTATACACTCTTAAAACAAAAACCAAAAAAAAAAAACTACTTCCAGTTGTTTACATGAGAGAAAACTCTAAAAGGTACCATAAAAAAAGTCTCCAGTAAACAATATAAAACACCGTACAATCACGTGTTTACTTGTTGAGGAAAAGGATTGAAAAAGTTATGGTTTTTAAACGTGGTCATGTAATTAGTCCCTTTGTCATTTTAGCTTGTTTTTCTTATACAAGAAAACAATTCTGGCTTAAAAGTTGTTATGTGCCCTCTTATTTTTTAAATGTACATTCTACATTTTATCATTTTCGAGAGCGACAACCAGTCTAGTACAATTATCACTTTTGTTCTACACTGTAAACATTCATATTACTTTATTGCCAAGTTAAAATTATTTGGTCATAAATAAATAAACTTGTTTTGTGCACGAAATTATCTAATGATTGTCATTTTGTTAAACCAACTACTTAGTCCAAATAGACCGAACCCACAAAGATATAACGCGTAAAAACACAGTACATGAAGAAATTTTTAGCTTTAACTCAAAATGATGGTGCCAATAGTGTACGGCACAAACAAATCGTTTCTGCTAACAGCCGCCAACACTGAAAGCGCTGCTATCGCATTAAGCGAAACCCGAAATGGGGTTTTCGTTCGATTGCCTCCATCATCATTGATTTTCAACAAGCCACACAGAGAACATTCAAAATTATTTAGAATGTTTAATTTAACGTAAATTCACAAGCACTTAAATCACCAACATCAAGTTACAACACAATTTGGACGATCAACAAACGCAGGAATTTTCACACAACACTCAACGTAGAATACAATATCAACAAGAAATCAACAGCAACGTTGGACGGGCATATAATTCCGAGTCAATAGTGCAGCAGCCCCACAAGTTACGTACAGCGATAGGTCATCGTTGGACAGCACCATTGGAATTGTATCCAAAAGTCATAGATTTGTACTGTGAAATTGTGTATTAATTTAGTAGATTAAACCCTTAAAATTAAACATTTATAACGCACTAATCTTTTTATTTGCACTATTTTCCATTTAGTACTCCGACCCTCCACCTTAACATATTCAATCATTGAGGTAGTTCTTATGATGTCCTCCGCAGAGATTTTGACTATCGATCTTTTTATACCCTTCACCCAGGGTATATTGACTTTGTCCTTCCGTTTGTAACGCAGAGAAGGAGGCGTGGCAGATATAGAAAAGTATACATATTCTTGATCAGCGTCACCTCCTGAGTCGATATAGCCATGTCCGTCTGTCTGGCTGGCTGGCTGGCAGTGCGTGGAAATATTTTTTACGAGAAAACTAACCATAATAATTCAATGAAATTTGGTGCGTTGGCTTTGTCGTGAAAGTTAGCACGCCTACCGCCCATACAAAAAATAAAATTCAAAATGCAACTTTAGGGGTATTTTTCACAACAATTCAATCAAAATACACTTAAATACTACGAATTATTAGCGAAAGCTCTGAGCAAAAACTGGGCGAATTCGGACTAGAGGGCGTGGCACCTCCCTTATAAGCTAAAGCTTCAAAACGCTATACTTAAAACGTTTTTTGAGATAATCCAACCGAATTTCACTCAGACACTAAGAACTATAAATGCAAATGAGCAAAAACTGGGTGAACTCGGACAAAAGGGCGAGGCACCTCCCATATAAGAAAATTTTCAAAATACTGCAGCGTAGGGTATTTAATGTTTGGCCAGGCCAAATGTTACACCCTTACTAGTTTTAATTTGAGTTGGAAAGAGAAGCAGACATTCTACATAATACTTAAGCTTTAAGCATCAAAAGAAACATTTTTCTAAGAGCAAATCGTAATATTTTAAACGTACTTTAAAAATGTGTATAACATACATAAGTATATAGGGGGCGACCAGGGGCATAGGTAGGATTTTATTTCGAGGGATGCCGAAAGATACTTCGTTCAAAATCACAAAATAAATGTTGCTCATACGTCTGAAACTGCCTCAAAATACGAGTTTTTTGGCATTCGGTGGTCAAAAAACTATAACTTCTAAACGAATACAAAGTTTGTTACCATAGTTTCTTGCAGCCGAAAGAAAAAACAAGAATTTTCAATACGAGTCATCGCAATAAATTTTTAAATTTTTTCTTTCGTCACTTTTTTGGAGGGGAAAATGATTTTTTGCATATTTTCATAAATTTTACATAAAAAATTTAAATTACTTTTGCATATGATAATCAAAAATCTGTATCTTCTAAGTGAATAACGAAAATTGTATGTTCTTTTTTTGCAGCAATAGCCTTCGTACTAAATGTAAATGTGCACCAGATACGGTCGAAATCAATGGGGATTATCGTGAATCAAGATTCCCGGGGAATTTTCTTAAACTGCATTAGAGAATGCACAGCATGAAAAAATTCAACGGCAATTTTTATTCACGATGACCCCCAATATTCATCCCGACAGTGTTACAAAAATTAGAAGGACTCTTAAAACCTATAACTGCATTTTTTTTTTCTGTTGTTTGGAGAAAAACCAATGGAGTGGAGCGAATCTAATTCTCCTGAAGGCATATTGCTTATTCTTCACAGATTGGATACATAAATTTGCTTGAAAAATAAAGAATGTTTTTAAAATATTTCAAATAGCCCAGGAAAATAAGACATTTTCTGCGAAAAAATTCCCAGTGGAAATTTTTCACCGGAATTGTCTTTATTTATGCATGATACACAAACTGTGAAAAGTCCATTGCAAAGTCGTGTGCGCATAAAAAGTTATTAAGGCTCAAAGGTCGCTAAAATCAGTTTTTTGCAAATATCTCGCTAATGCTAACTTTTACAGAAAAATGTTTGTCTCCAATTTTGTAGCACAGGAAATTTCCTACAAAAGTACGTTAAAAGTATTTGCGTACAACTTCTAGTTTAGGAGATCACTCAATTTGAAAAGTTGTTAACAGTTATGATATGAAATACTACCTATGAGTTCATATTAAAATATCTTACTTTTTAAATTGCAATAACTCTTCAATGAGAAGTTGTACAGAGAAAATTAAAATGCCGTTTGAAAGATAATTTAATTTTCTATATACCGTACAAAATTTTTTTTTCGAACGGCTCATGACCTTAAAAATATTCTTGAATAACCGTTAAGGCTTCGAAATTACTGGTTTTTAAGGATATCTGCGAATTGGTAAGTACTACGATAAAAATGAATGGGACCAAATTTGTAGAGAATTACAAGATCTACAAAAAATAAGCGATATGTGTACACATTGAAGTAACCGTATAGAAGATATTCAATAGAAACCGGTTTTTTGGCATTTTAAGGGTTTTTTTGGAATATCTTCTTAACTGTTACTTCTATGTGTACACATATCGCTTATTTTTTGTAGATCTTGTAATTCTCTACAAATTTGGTCCCGTTCATTTTTATCGTAGTACTTACCAATTCGCAGATATCCTTAAAAACCAGTAATTTCGAAGCCTTAACGGTTATTCAAGAATATTTTTAAGGTCATGAGCCGTTCGAAAAAAAAATTTTGTACGGTATATAGAAAATTAAATTATCTTTCAAACGGCATTTTAATTTTCTCTGTACAACTTCTCATTGAAGAGTTATTGCAATTTAAAAAGTAAGATATTTTAATATGAACTCATAGGTAGTATTTCATATCATAACTGTTAACAACTTTTTAAATTGGGTAATCTCCTAAACTAGAAGTCGTACGCAAATACCTTTAACGTATTTTTGTAGGAAATTTCCTGTGCTACAATATTGGAGACAAACATTTTTCTGTAAAAGTTAGCATTAGCGAGATATTTGCAAAAAACTGATTTTAGCGACCTTTGAGCCTTAATAACTTTTTATGCGCACACGACTTTGCAATGGACTTTTCACAGTTTGTGTATCATGCATAAATAAAGACAATTCCGGTGAAAAATTTCCACTGGGAATTTTTTCGCACAGGAGATCTTTTTTCGTCTTATTTTCCTGTGCTAAAAATTTAGTGAAAAAGAAAAACTAAAAATTCCAAAAATTCTGAAAAAATTCCTCATTCTCTCAAATTTTTTTCGTAAGATGCCTTGCTTTTGAGTAAAAAATCAATTTTCCGAACGCGTATTGACTTTAACCGAGTTTTTAAGGTACGCCAACGAGCGTCTTTTTGCATGGTAATTTTGAAAAATTTCGGGGCTTAGGAGGGCTCAAAATACGCCATTGGGAGGGACTAACAAAAGTTCGCTGAATAGGTTAGGAAAATTATTTTTGATTACTTATTTTCGATCTTCATTCTTTTTAATCTTCTCTACATAATCGCCAAATTAGTTAAAAAAAGTCTTTATCGTCCCCATTGTGATCGGTTTTTCTGAAATTTAAAGTGATATGGGAGAAGGGGGAGGTTTCGACACCCCAACAAAAAAGTCCTTGTATCTTCCAAATGCAATTGTGCATGTTATTTTGAATACACATAGACTATGCATGAACATGTGTGCTTCTTTTATAAATTACAAAAAAATCGATATGTTTGCTATTTTCGGAAATGTCACCAATAAACCAAAGTTAAAATAAATGACGAAACCTCCCACTTTTGGGGAGGCTTCGTCAGTCACATAAATTCTTGATTTCCTTGATTTTTTGAAACCTTCAACCTTTTGAATGTAAATGGTAAAAGACGAATTGCTTCCGGTGATGCAATGGGAGAACGAAAATCAGGGATATCGTCTTCAATCGGGGCCATATCCAGCAAATCATTCGGACCAGGAAGGTCAGAGCCTTGAACGAGTTCGAGACATGATTCAGGCTGATTCTATATCCATTTTTACATCGGCATTAGAACCGAACTCCATATCTTGTGAAAAATCAGATTCATGGAAAATAATTGAATCATATGTATAAATTTCAGTTGTCGAATCCTTCCGTTTACACTTGACGATTCCTCCCTTATCCACTTGTTTCCAAATTTCCAAAATTTCGCAGTTGTCTTTTATTTATTTTGCAAACCTTAAATGTAGTATTAACAGTAATAATATATTTAAGTTTCTGCTAAAAAAAAACGGAAATTTTATGGTTTATTAACCGAGTATCACTCAAAAAGCAACAAGCAAATATTACATCAACTTGCTATAAAAATACAAAATCACGACTAACTACGCACCCTAGCCGAATTACGCAGAGAAATTTTTTTGATAGCTGCGTACCATTAGGAGTAAGACTTTTTGGTTTACACGCGGAAGTGAGTGCGAATAGAAATCGCAAAATTTGGCACTGATGAAGCCTCCCACGTGTCGAAACCTCCCCCTTCTACCCTATATCGTAAGACAATGGTGAACCGCCTCTCATCTTTGAATTTTTTAAACAGAGATAAAGTAGCACCTATTCAGCGAACTTTTGTTGGTCCACTTTAAGAAGTTTTTAACTAAATATTAAAACAAATTGCTTGCTCTTTGGTAAATGTTAGTACGTGTGTGCACAGTAGGGCGGGTCTGTCTCCATACAAAAAAAAAAAAGTTTGGAAAAACCGCCCCATATTTGAAAGCTTACCTTGAGAGAATCTTGGAGACAAAAAAATTTTTTATTTTATAAATTTTGAACATCGGACATCAAATGCCCAAGTTACGGAAAAAATACCATTTTAACTGTTTTCTGAGTGGTCAAAAAAAAAAAAATTTTTTGTCACCTACACCTTAAGGTAAGCTTTCAAATAGGGGGCGGTTTATTCAAATATTTTTTTCATCGACTTGGCCTAGTGTACAGGCTTTAAACGGAAACAAAATATCATAATTTTCTAAATTTTAATGCCTTGTTTAATTTTTGGGTCAGAAGCTTAGCCTGATTTGTTTATTTTTTTTTTTATCTTAATCATAAATTATATAAAAGTCTTTCACCTTATCATTCCTATTCATTTAATCTTGTTACACATTGTCAGTAAATATTCATTACTATGCACTAGTACTGGCGGTTATTTCCATATGACGCATTATTAAATATGTTTAATTCCCTTATTTATATAGCTAGATCACAACAATTTTAAGAAATTCATAAATTTAACTTTTTATGTATGTGTACTTATGTATTTTGTTTGCATTACCGTTATAAAGTGTTTTTTTTTTTTATTATCGCTAGGCGTGTCCATTACATGATTTCGCTCTTTGTAGGCATAAGCAGTGTGCAAAATTTTATCAAATTATCTAGCGCTGTTTTCCCTAAAAAAATGATTTACACAGGCAGGAAGTAAAGCTGATCAAGAATATGTCTGTTTGCAAATTTCGTTGAAAACTCCTCAAAGTACTGCATATTTTCAACTATAGAAGAAAGCAAGGATTTTATTAAAAAATATATACATATACATGTCATATTTCATGGGTAATTTTTCAGCCTTCATATATCAGAAGTCTAACTTGATAGAAAGAAATTAAGTTCAGATTCGTAATTCGGAGATCACATTCCACCACAAACGGCTACAAAAACTGAGGACGGGAGATTGTGACTGGACTGGGCGGTTGGTAAGGGACAAAAAGAAAAGTGGACCTTCGCAACATTCACTTTCTTGTTGCTTGGGTTCTTATCTATAAGAACATGAGCACAGTTGTTGGTACTCATATTTTGCATGCTCAAGTCTGTCTGGCGCCTAACCTTAATGGGAATTAATAAATAAAAATTAAACTATTTATACGGGACTCTTACTTAATTCAGATAAAATCATTATTTCGCTGTTTGATGTTTTTTTATTATTAATGAGTAGTATAACGAATATAAATAACCTATAATAACTATTTTTAAAAAGTAGTGAATTAGCACAAAGTAAGTTTTCTGATATTAGGCTAAAACTACTATTTTTACTACTTTTTTTTTGCAAAGATTAGTAGAACGCTCTATGAATACTTTTTAGATTTTCTAAAATATTTGTTTTGGAAAGAAGACAAAACTACTTTTTACATAAATCTAATGCCAAATTGGTAACTTTACCAGTTTAGCTACCTATACTTAAACATGCTTAAAATGTGAAAGAAATTTTAGTTTCGTTAAATCTGGTAAACAACTTTAAAGTCCTAATCTTTGCCTTTAAAACTTAATTTAAATTATGTTGATATCTTTTTTGTCCTCAAAGATATCCTAACCTAAAAAGACACAAAAGTGCAAAAAAGCTGTTTAGCCAATATTTCGGTCTACGATATCTCTTAGAAGCATGAAGATATAAACATAATTTAAATTAGATTTTGAAGGAAAAGATCATGGCTTTCAAGCAATAGAGCAATTCTGAGGTCGGATTCGCGTGAAGCATCGTAAAACACATCGAATGTGATTATTTTGATTTTTGTTTAATGTAGTTAAAAAAAATTTTTTTTTTGTATGGGAAAATGCCCCAATTGGAAAAGGGATTATCTCAAAATTTAGTCGAGGAGTCACGGGTGAAAACATTTTTATACATCATTTGAACGATAAGTAAACAGAATCTGGAAAAAAATTTGATTGTATTGTTTTTTTATACTTATTATTATCAATAAAATCCATTTAACTACGTAAAACCACTTAATTTCGATTTTTATCGTTTTTTTTAAAAAGCGCCACCTCTATAATTTTATTTTTTGCATAGAATAACTTCTATTGACATCTATAATAAGAATTTACAAAAAAATCCGAGGTACATCAAAATTTGATTTAAATTCTCCCACAAGCACCGTGAGAACGCATAAGAAGAAACTAAGTATGTATTACTTTTACATCATTCTTTAGAAAATGAAATTTGTGGCGAAAAAACTTAAAACTGCGCTGCGGTCTTCATGTAAGTAAATTCTCTATTCAAATAAGATAAGAGAGCGCCACGGAAAACAAGTGGCATCCTGAAATTCAGCGTACTTTAGTAAGCAAAACAAAAACAAAACAGTGCTGTCTTCAAGATGATATTGTACCTGCAATAGTTAAATGACTGACGGTCGAGACAAACTGACTGACTGGTGTTATCACAGCGATTCTTTTGATAAAAAAAAATACCAACACATGTCACAAAAATTTTAAAGCGCAATAAAATTTAAATATTTGCATTGAAAAATTTCTTCGAGATAAAACTCTTCGTATTTTTTTGTATCCATGCATAAAATCGTCAAAACAACTTACATATGTGAAGAAGAATCTTTAGTAGTGACAGGCTAATTAAGAAGAAAAAATTATAAAGCGCCGCCTTCAGGCAAAAATTAAAAAGGTATTTTGCTTACGTGTTATTTAAATATGTTAGTGGATATATAGAATGAGTAAGTCAAAGTTTTTAATCTTTTTCTAATCAATGATTACACATAATAATGCAAAAAACATATAAATCTGTTTATCTGATGTATTTGGTATATTTAACTACTTTTTTTTTTGTTATTTTTTTTTTTTAAATTATACTGCGTTGTTTCTATAAAATTAAATTGTACACAATTGAGTTTGTAATGATCATTTGAATTATGATTTTAATACAATTTTAATTTTTATTTAAATTTTAAGAAAAAAAAAATTTTTTTTTCGGAAAACAGATTTTTTAGATTTTTTAAAACATGACCGTGATTTCGTCAAAACTTATTCTTATGACTTATGTACATAGGAAATATTGTTTTTTTTGTATACCTTGTATATTTTAAGCAATGGAAGTTATATCCTTCTACTTTGAATTTTTTTTTTTTGGTCACCTAGTGGGTGTAAATCAAAACACAAAATAAAGTTTAAAAAATTGTCATGTTACTCTTTAGAAAAAAAAATTCTCGTGGCTCTCACACTCAAAACAGGTCTTCTACAAAATGTTTGTTTTTCATCCACATTTCTGTAAAAAAAAAAAATTAAAAAATAAATATTATTTTGAATAATCAACTTTTAAGATTTTTCAAAAAATGACCACCAATTTTGTAAGTTTTGAAAATATTCCAAATTTAAAAATGGAAATTAAAATAACATTTAAAATGCTACAAGAAGTCTGGAACAAAAATTTTAAAAATTTATTTTTGACAAAATGGCGTCGATTTTTCGCAAAAATAACTACACACTCTGAAGTTCCATGCCCATAACTTGCGAAAAAATTTTTTTTCCTAAAAATTAATAATGAGAGGTCTCCATACTTAGCACTTAGAACAGCTCTGTGAATTTTTATAAAAATCTGAGAGCATAACTGCAAATTTTGAAAAAATTGAGATGGACATGGCCTTAAGTAAATGAGTTAAAGAAGGAGCTATTTCTTATTCAAAAAAAAAAAAAACTAACATAGAAAGTGAACTTAAATTCCGTATAATCCCGTCGCACTATGGTTTTTTCTTTTTGACAAAAAAGTGTACACAAATATAATTCACTACAAGGACACATTTTCTTCAAAAAAATTATATGCGAAATTAAAGGTTATACATTTACCTATCTGAAAATACGTCCGCTTTTTCCAGCATCTGATTCACAAAAAAGTCACACATAAATTTATTCATATATCACTCCTGCGTTTAATGTGACTAACATTTTTAAATAGAAAAATCGATTTTTTCAAAATTCAAGAGATTTGGACCCGTGTCAATATTTTGTGGATCAGATGCTGGAAAAAACGGGCATCTTTTCAAATAGGTGAATGTATAACCTTTAATTTCGCGTTTAATTTTTTAAAGAAAATGTGTCCTTGTAGTGAATTATTTTTATGTACACTTTTTTGTCAAAAAAAAAAAAAAACCATAGTGCGTCGTTGGCGAATGGCACGATGATTCATCGATGACAAATAGAGACAAAATTAAATCATAGGTGTCAAACGGAGACATTTGTTTGACTTCATGCATGAACTTTTAGAACAAAAGTCCAAAAAATTACTGATGACTTATGCTGATAATGGCACTGAGTCGTAGCAGGCACTATCAGTATGATTCCTTCATGAATAAGTCACTTATGCATATACTTCCGAGTGATTTGTAGAGGAAAATGTCATCGTGTTTTGACTAATGATTTTGTCACAAATAAGTCAGCATAAATCTAAAAAAAATTGTTTGTTTTTTTGGTTTTGCATTTGTTTTTATTTAGATTTATTAATTAATATATTTTAATTTACATTAATTAAATAATCTTTTACACCATGACACTAACAACTCAGGCCTTTGGCTGTAAATAAAGCTACTTATAAACAAATGAAAATAGCTAATTACTATTAAATATGCCTTGGTATCAAAGCTTATCTTTTTGGTGGGTGTTATTCCAATAGTAGGTATAATCTTGTATTCAAGTCAAATTGTGCCTTGGTGAGATATTAGGTACTATGTAAAGGCCGAGAACATCTGTTTTATGTAAATCTCTCGCTAAGTGTTGTTTATACAATACAAAAAAATGTTGGTTCACAATTTTATAGCCCAGAAAAATTCCTATAAAAAAATTATAAAGGTCGGTCGGACAGAGTTTTCTATAGGAAATTATCCGAGCTTCAAAATAGTGGACCAAAATTTTTTTTTTAAAAAATAATCCTTTGCTAAATATTTGCAAAAAATTAATTTTCACGACTTTTACCACCCGATATCTAAATTAAGCACTACCTCTCAAGATTTGACTTAAGCAAAGGTTCATATCTCATTGCTCACTTAAAAAAATTCAGGTCAGCCAGCCGCTCGCTAATATTCTATTAGATAATGCATTTCTAATGTCTTCAAAAGCTAAAATACACTTATCCATCCAATAGCGAAATTCTCGGTGATATTTTTTATGAGTAGTGGATGACAGAAATCTATTGAAAACACAAAATGTAGACATTATAATAACTATATTTAAAGCCTTTTCTTAAGGATATATTAAATCGCCTCAAAATGGTAAGCCAGGGTTGTATTTATTGTTAAATCAACAGTTATAAAATATATCTTCTTAATTAAAATTTATCACGTTTTTTAGGAGGACACAAAATTTTGTATTTATTTATTTCAAATCGCTTGACAAACTGACAGCAAAAATAACAATTGGCTATATTCAAGACTTTTACTCATTGATAGCGACAAGTAACAGACAATGTCACGCAGCCATACACTTGTTATCGACTTTTAACAGACAATTTCACCGATTCGGAACATTTCAGAAGTTCAGAGACATTTAAGTGACATTGTCCGACAGAGAATACCGTGTTATTTTCTTGATGATTAATCGATGACAATATCATAATGGATGATGTCGCTCAAAAACGCCACCGGGATATTTCCTCGATTTATGTATTTCTGGTTAGAGCGAATGTACGCTAAAACCTTGAGGCTTCTAATCCAATACTTTCTGTGAGACTTCAAATGTCTGGGAAAGATGTCTTACGATATTTAAGACATAAAAGGCGTTATCGTAAATAAATATTCTCGAGAATTATTCTCTTACTCCCTAATTTACAATCGCAAAAAATAAATTTCTGGAAGGGGAAAATTCGCTGGAAAAGTGAGGCTATCGGCAATAGTTTGGGAGCGAGTTTTTACAAGTTTATTGCAAAATTTACTCCCCAACTTTTAGCTAGGGAATAATAATGTATAAATGAATAATCATAAAAAACGTTAGAGAAATTTAAAACTTTATTACAACGATTTTATAGCCTATTAAAATAATTTTCATATGACACTAAAATCTTTAATATCCATTCAAGCGTTTCCAACTTATACTGGTTCTACTAAAACCACTTTTCACTTCAGATTTTTTAACTTTTTATTGCCAACTTTTTATTTTAAAAATCCTCTAAAATGATTAAAAAGTCATTTTTTAATTAAAAAAGCAAAGCATTAACCTAATTTTCACAAATTTTATTCAAATGCAATTGCCTGTTTATTGTTTTTTATCTTTTTTTTATTTATTTATTATTATATTTCAAACTGCATTTAACAAAACAACCTATCGCAAATAGGTTAAAAAATTCAAGCATTTGTAATAGCAAAAACTTTAACAAATGCTTTTCACAAAACAACTTAAGTCGCCATAAGAAAAGGGTGTTTTTCTTTACAAAACATTTTAAGTGGAAATAAGATACAGGTTAAATGGCAAAAAAAAGTTTGACAAAAGCACTTTTTCGAAATAAGTTACTTTTCCTATGGAAAGAACTGAATTTCTTAAATCATAAAATATATGAGAAAAACATCTTATTCCAGTTTAATTAAAAACTATTGACCTTAGAGCAAAAAAAGTTACTTGAAAATATTCGTTTAGTATTCATGTATAGTAAAAAACTTTTACAAAAGTTTGAAAAGTTGCCAATTTCGAGTTAGATTGTTATGTTAAAAGTCCATAGATAAATACATTAGATAGTATCGACCCCCATAAAAAAAAAAATTCGAATGACCACCCCCAGTTTGAAAGCTGAAAATGAAAGAATTTAAAGGAAAAAATAATTTTTTTTAGGCCGATATTTTTTTTTTTTTTTTATATATATACATATCCGCCAACAAGTATAGTATATCGTTGTAAATGTCTCAATATGGACTACATTTCATTCATAGAAGTCATTTATCTCAGATTTTTCTTCGATTAGTTGTACTCATTATCTCAGTTTCTACCACCCTAAGGTGCCAAGGACACCTTATAAAATTGAAGCCCACAAAAAATCATAAAATTCATCGCTACAAAGTTTTCTCAAATTGTTGAAGTTGACGAAGTTACAGCGAATCTAAAAGCTCAGTACAAAATATGAAAAACAGGATGTTTCAAAAACGAATATCGCCCTTTAAGACTATGCAATATTTTTTTTTTTAATTTTTTGCATGCGGTTTGAAATGACAAATGTTACAAAAAAAAATATTGTATAGTCTTAAGGGCCGAATTTAGAGGCCGAAAAAAAATGTTTTTTTCCTTAAAATTCTTCCAATGTTAGCTTTCAAACTGGAAGCGGTCTTTCGAACTTTTTTTTGTTGATACTATCTAATATGCATTGTTCTTTATTTTTGAACTTATTTTGGCATAATTGTAGCTTAATAAATATATCGTTAACTTGTCCTTTATTTAAAATTTGCGTCACAAAAGTAAATTATGCAATAAAAACAAAATTGTGTTAATAAAAACAATTTTGCACGTGATACGACGACAAACCTCATTTTAAAATCTTTATTAACAAAAATAATTGCATACCTACTACTCGAAAGTTTAAAAAATTTTATACACAAAAAATAACCAGTCTTATTTGCAAGCATATAAGAATAAATGTGTATCGTAGATTGTATAATATTATATTTGTATATCGAAATATCGCAAGTAAGTACACATGTTTCTGGTGGTGACATATCACATGCAACAAGCGCTTATCATAAATATTTGCACGTTTAAGAAACCTGCATTAACATTTTTTGTACAAAATTGAATATATAAGATACATCTGCAATTACTTGTGTATAAAAAAGGAAGTGAAATTGAACGGTGAAATGCTTGAAAAATCATTATAGCTCAAGAACTAATACGGAACCCACTCCAAATTCATTATTAAAAAAGTGGATTTATTTGGACATGTAACAGTGGCAGTTTGGATTCATTTAAAACTTCAAAACTGCTAAGCTGAGGTCATTACTTGTAATAAATCAACAAAAATTTATGAAAGCGTTACTACTTAAGCATTTATTTTCGGATAAATGGACATGGAGCTTCCATGCTTCCATTCAAAACGATAAACTGACAGTTATGTGCGTTTTAAAACCTTCAGCTGAACTTTAACCATTGGTACGATGTAGGTTATTCGATTTTCCGCAAGGGCAAAGATAACAGACGGACTGACTATAATTTTGCTTGCAATTTCTACTTTCTAGTTTGGCAACAAACTATTCAATTACTAAATAAACACATCTTTACTATAGGTTCTCTTGATCTTGCTCTTCTGAAGGAACCGTTTTTTTTTTTTTTTGATTTTTACTAAAAAATTGGTAGCATTTTGTAAAACTTGGTTATTTCTCACTTCAATGCAAAAATCTCTTAATTTTTTTGCCTCTTTTTATATATGTATTTACATTCTCTTTAACTGATTTGCTGCGCAAACGTTCAATCTTATCAACTGATGCTATCTCTGGACGCATAGGAAATGTGCTGTTTATAAAGACAGTCCCTTAGCTCAGAAACTTTTCAGTTGCCAATTTAGCAGTAGCACGTGAAGTTTCAGCTGCGGTTGTGATAAACCTACAAACATTTTTGGCACAAGTGAATAATCATATCGAAAAGTAAGGACAATCACGCACTCTATGCGTCAGCAATATAAAAAAGTATTCATTCGAAAGAAATCAAGTGAACCATTTGCACTGAGTGAAGTTCAATTAAACCGATAAAACAATTTATGTACCTGTACTAAGAACTATTATTTTAAATAAGTGACCTTGAAAAAAATAATTTTATTTTAAAGAAATGAGTCGTCCAAATGCAGAAGCAGTTAAAAGCCTCGAACATTTTTTTTTTTTTTGGGATATTGGTATTTTTGGACAACAAGGGAGCTAACGAATACAAAAATGCCAATAAGAAAAAAAAAAAAAAAAATTTTTTCGTTTTTTAAATGTTTTTGCATTTGGGTGACTGAATTATCCTTTGCTGCGAAAAAAGTTAAGAAATGATAAAGAATACTCACTGTTATTTTACGTATTAGTTCTGATTTCCAGATATTCAAATTTCAAAATTAGTGAAACTCATATTTGTCGCATTCTTCAAAAAACGTCCCATATGGGCTAATCCTGCGTTGCGAACGTTACATTCGTACGCATATTTTTTAATCCTGTAGGTGCTCTGAATGTTGAATTCTTAAAATACCTGCAGTGGTAAGTTACACTTTGTGAGTACTATCAAATGGCATTAAAAAAAATTTCATGGCTTGTATCAGGTACAATATAATCGTGCATAAAGTGCTGTTCGCACATTTCAAAAAAAAGCAAAATCCTCCAAAGAAAGAAGAATATTTGAGCATATCGAAACTGCTTTTGAGTGAATCAAAGAGTCCTTCGTTCTTACAAAAATTTAACTTTTGTGTGTTGCGCACGTTACGTTGCGAACGTTACAATTTTTATTTTATATATATACATAGGCTATCGAAAATTGATGCAGCCCATTTTCAACTAACTTAAACATATTATATTTGCTTTATTTATCTCTGGAAAATGTTGTAAAGAAGTGCAGTGCACACAAAAGTAAAATTTTTTCTTGGCACCGCATCTTACGGTGAAAATACGCTGTTGCAGCTCAACCACTGGATCAATTTTTATGAAATTTTGGAATGCAACCTTGTTAAAGACGTTTTGTTATGTAGCTGCCAGTGCCACGCCCCTATAGGAGAAATGCATTGCCGCGGCTAAACCGTTGCAACCATTTTTAAGAAACTCGGAATAAGGAATGAATCCTTAGAAAACACATTAAAATGGCATAATGCGCTGTTACGGCAACTTTATAATTTTTCTCTTGGTTGACCTTTATTCGGATTTGCCCATATGCAAAAAAGTTCCTTTTTCTAAAAATATAAGGTTTTGTCTAAAAACTGGTAAAACAACTAAAATTTTTATGTAATATTTGCAAAAGTTATAGTTAACAAAGCAGTTCAGTCAGCCCCTTGGCATACAATGCTTAGAATCGGCCAAGGATTTTTTTGGAATACGTGTGATTTTTTTTGGAATTTTTTGGAAAGTTTTAAATTTTTTTTTTTTTGACCAATTTTCAGAAATTTCTCAAAAAAAAAAAAAAAAAAAAAAAAATTCACACGTATTCCATAGACGATTTTAACTGACTGACCGACATAATTGTTATTTAAATGCTATATACAATCTGTTTAACAATTTTCAGCCTTTAAAAATTCATTTCATTACCATCTCAATCAAGACATGTTTGAGGCCATATATCCGTCGCCAGTTCTAAAGTTCGCTTGACTGACCGACAGTTTATGTGTGTACACAACTACTATAACCCACTGCCACAAAATCGGGTTTTAGAAACGCAAAGTGTTTCTGAAGCGCTGGCGCTCCGTCTATTATCTAGGCAGCGCGTGCAGAGCGCGCTTTATATGAAGCGCAACGCATGCGAATAACACTTCAGTTGTTACATAAAAGTATTTTTCCTGACCTCAAATCAAAAAATTAGTATGGCAAATGCACTACCAACTACTATAACCAACTGTCATAAAACCAGCTTTTAGAAACGCAGTGTTTTCGAAGCGCTGGCTCTTAGATAATAAAGGGCAGCCTTCAAACGAATTGTTCTTGAAAAGTACTTTTTTCTGACCTCAAGTTGAAAAGATGGTGCAATAAATGTACTATCGAATTAAAGGAAATTTAATGAGGACTCCAAAAAAAAAATATAAAAATTTAGCTTAACTGGTTTTTTTATACTAAAAAGGCCACCAAAGTCAGAAAATAGGAAAAAATTGTAAATATCAACTATAAAGGGTCGGAACCTTTCGAAATTCTTTTAAACTCTATAAACCAAATACACTCTTAGAGAGCTCATACCAGTAGGTAAAACTTTCCTTTAAAAATATTTTCTCTAAAATGTTGCAGAGCTACATTTTAGACCTCTTCAGGTGCACTTTTTTGTTAGACTAGGGCTCTTCTATCACCTCCTAAAAGCTTCGTATGCATTACACCCTGTACAAAAAACTTGCCTTTGGAATTTTTCAATCGCTTCCTTCCATAGTTCACTGAAATAACATAAAGGACGTTCTCTAGTGAAGTATGGAATGCCTTACATTTTTGCGGGCGCTCATTATGTTCAACCGCTAACCTCTTTCGTCGTAGTTGGAGGCTTTGAACGTTTATATGTAGTCCTAACTTGTTTTGTTTACGTTTCAATACTTTTTGTTACTTCAACTCTAATAAACCAAATTGTTAGTTTTTATTATGGTTTTCGTTTTAAGTACATTTAAGTACTAACGTTGTATTTTTTTCCGCCCTCTTAAATTGCTTGAAAACGAATTAAAATCTCAAAGCTGAAGTGCTAATTAATTGTTTATTATGAATGAAAATGTTTTGTCTGATCTGAGTCAGTCAACAAGCA
Organism: Calliopum simillimum; assembly: GCA_951812925.1. NCBI lineage: Eukaryota > Metazoa > Arthropoda > Insecta > Diptera > Lauxaniidae > Calliopum > Calliopum simillimum. Next base: position 98,925,384 of record OX638368.1, on the reverse strand, counting down.
TATTTTTTGTAATTAAATTAGTGCAATTGTTTTATTGTATTCTGAATCTGTTTGCATACTGGCTACAACTTAATGCTTGTTTTAATCAAATGTTAAGAGATACAGAGATATAACTAATAAATCAACCACATTAAGTGGGTGCTTATTTGGACGATAATCCCTAATAAAAGTTGCTTATTCGATAGCGCTTATCAGTTTAATTAAATTAGCCAAAGTTAACAATATTCAAAGAATCTTTCCGATGATTACAATATTAATCGTACTCATTACTAAAAATAACTAATTTTGTGGTGATAGGGCAAAAACAAATACCGCTTTCGAATTGTGCTATGTAAACAAAATAATTTTAAAATTTTTAAGAGTTATTAATTTTTTTGTTGAGTTTTTAGTCGAAAGACATGCCATCATATCATTGCTTAGTCGAAAAATTTAAGTGATACGCAGGACAAAAACGTGTCACCATTTTTTTTACTATATTTAGAAATGGAGTACGACTTTGAGTTATATACTATTAGAAAAATATTTGTGTGTAGATTTGCACAAAGTTAATAATATTTTAATTTGTTGCCTTTAAGCCAGGTAATATTAAATAAAAATTTTTCAATATTAACAACAACAAATTACGCGGTCATGTATTTTGTTTTGTTTACGTATCATTTTACATCGCGCCAGGGATAATAAATGAGTTTTTTTTTTTAAATAACATGATTTTAGTTCTAAAGTTCATGTATGGGTTTTTTTGCACTATATGCTACCTACATACATACTTTAAGCTTTAAGCTAGTTCGAGTTAATATTTAAATCAGTGAATTTTGGGCCTTATCGTAAGTCTGAAGGGAGTTTCCATTCTCGAGAATATACTCCCTCTCTGAGAGAAAGCACTAGAAGTAGTGATATATTCTATATTTTATGAATGGACACTAGACCGGTGCGTTTTGGACGAATGTTTAAAATTTGTCGCGCAACCGGCAGAATTGTAAAGTTAAAAAAGGGTCACAAAGACCCTTAAAAACGCGATATAATGGGTTAAGATGTTGACCTAACTTAATGTAGAATCAAGCATGGAACAATATTTTAGAACATCTTAACCCATTATATTGCGTTTTTAAGGGTCTTTTTAACCCCTTTTTCCAAAAACTTGTTTATAATGGGTTAAGATGTTCTAAAATATTGTTCCATGCTTGATTCTACATTAAGTTATGTGGACATCTTAACCCATTATATCGCGTTTTTAAGTGTCTTTTTGACCCCTTATTCAAAAACTTGTTTATAATGGGTTAAAAAAATTTCCAAAAATATTCAAAAAAAACTTTACTAGGGGCCAATGATAAAAAAAACCGTCCGGACGTTGGCAACCGTCGTTGACTAAATATTTACGCCCGATTTCGTGATATTTTTTGATAATAAAAATCAAAAATTCGTTTTTCATGAATGAAAATAATGTAGCGCAAAAAAAATGGTGCCACTGGATTTTTCAGAAAAAATCTTAAAAAAATATACATTTCAAATTTTTCTAAGTTTTTTTCTGTTCAATTGTGGAGTGCTCAAACAGGGGTTTTCGAAAAATTTCAACTTTTTTGAGCTGAAAAGTTCACTTAACGCCAAAAATTGGCATCTTATCAGAAAGCTAATGGTGCCATTCAATTCTACGGGAAAAAATACATAAGAATCCATGTTTTGAATTTCAATTTTCGACCTGCTACGAAGATGAGCATGCATTTTTGAACCACGTTTTTCAACCTTCAAAAATACATCGACACCTCTTGCCGTCATCTCTCAGAGCTAGGGAGGCGGCAATCTTCATGTCGATAGCTTAACTTTACAATTCTACCGGTTGCGAGACGAATTTTCGTCCAAAACGCACCGGTCTAATGGACACTCCTCTTCCTGCAGGGATGTCGTTGACATTTTCAGAAATAATTAGTTTGCAATGCTGACTTTTTCCAAGACCGTAGATTGTTTTGCTAATATCGTTGACATTTCTTTCCATTTCCCGCTGGATTTTGACATCTGAATCAAAAAAAAAAAAAAAACAAGCAATAGTAAATTGCATCTGATTAAAATTTGTGGAAATTAAGTAAATGTTTTGCTTTTTTAATTAAAAAAATTTTACTACCCTAATAAATTTTTCATTTAATTTTTCGGGTCATTTGTCTTTGACCGATTCTTGACCATAAGAGTCAGTCCCGAATAAAGTTGAATTCAAATAAAAAATAAAATAAATAAATAAAATTTTTTTCGCGAGGTCTGGACCTCTGTAGTGAAGACAGAGATGAAGTATTGGTACAAATTGTTACTGTGGTCCTGGAGTTCTGTTTGGACTGCATGCAGTGGCACAAAAAATTCACTCCAACACCTAAGAAGGTAAAGGTGTCACAGTAGCTTCAATCTTTGAGCGGCTCAAGGAAGCCATCAGAGAAAAAATAAAGGGAGAATTGACTTGTCTACAATAGCCGTATTGCGATGGCCGCCCTGCAAAAGCTAGGCTTCTAAAATTTGGTTCACTCTCTTAACAGTCCAGACCTTGCCCCCAGTGACTATTTTTATCCTCAAAAATGAAAAAAAATTTAGCAAGAATGGCGAAATCTAGTCAGCAATTTCGGTCCATTTGGACACCAAAGATAAAAAATTTTTTTAGAATGGTTTTCATTAGTCATTTGAGAGATCTGAAAAATGTGTTAGGGTGAATAAACAATGTATTGAAAAGTAAAATTGTTGTATGTGTAATTTGATTCTAATTTCCATTCATTCTTCGATTTTTTTGACCTGCTCTCGTACTACCGACATTTTTCTAAGGCACCTGTGACTTTGGTTTTGAATAAAATGGTACATACTTAAGTATATTAAAACATCGCGCAATATTAATCAGGTGCTTGAGCAATTAAATTCAGATTTTGTTTGACTATTATAATACTAACGACATCACCTGTGTGAAGTAATTAAATTAATATAAATCAAGAGTGATCTATCAATTTATTATTTTGTTGACACTCCTGTAGTTGTTAACAATAAAACATTTATGAAACACGATTTTGCTTGTAAGCAAACACGCGTCCATTTTAGAAATATGTAAGTTCTAGTATGTACGAGTACGTACCTAGCGTATGTTTTCTCTCAGCGACGACACGTTCCATTATAATTTGTCTGTTTTTTTTTTTAAATAATTTCTTTTCAATTCTTATGATAAGTAAAAATTTATGATTCCTTCAATTTTTATTTTACAGTCAGCATTAGTTTATTTATGTATGATATATGCATTATTGGTTATCGTTCAATATCTAATGCCAAAACTTTGATTAATAGCAGTCTCCCTAATCTAAATTGGGACTTCCAATGCGATTTTAAATCGCATGAAATTTATTTTTATAAGCCTTAAATAAATAACGTAGAGCAACTAAAAAAATATTTGATTTTATGCAATAAAACACAAAGTAAAAACTTTACGCTGTAAAAAATCCCGTATTTATTTAAAAGCCATAATGTCTGTTTTTAAAAAAATGAGTATAATGTCATTAACTTTACTTCACATTGTACATTACAAGTGCTGCGCTTATGATTTGTTTACATTAAAACAAAAAAAAATTTTCAGCCTTACAGATACTTGTAAAGTTTCTAAGATACATACATACATACCTTGTAATATTTACATTGTGCTGGCTTTGAAGTGAATTAATCTCTTTATATCAGAAATTAAACTAGAAATAGCTTCAAAATTCTTTAAACGGCTTAACCTTATTCCCTTGCAAAAAAAAAATATGTTAAGACTTCGCAACATTGTCCAAAGGCACATAATAAAACAACAAAAATGGAATGAACTTTTGATTAGACATATAATTAGGATATTTCTTAAACATGTAAAAGCCTCAAAATAGGAGTAGTTGTGTTTTTTAATGGCATCGCATAATCTTCCTTAGTAAATTATCACTATAATTTCAAAGTATCACCGAAAAAATAAATCAATCTTCACTTCTATATCTACTGGTTGTTCAATAAGTTTTGCGGTTCGATATGAAAAACACAATTTTATGGTTTGAAATACACTTTATTATTCAATATAGCCTCCCTGAACATCAATACACTTTGTTTACGTTCAAACGAGGTTTCAATTTCCAAATTCCACAGCTGTTATGACCTCATCATTTGATGAAAAACGCTTTCCGCACATGCATTTTTTTAAGTCTGGAAACAGACGGAAGTAGCTAGGGGCCAAATCTGGTGAATACGATGGATGCTCGAACAATTCGGACTTTAATTCATGGATTTTAGCCATTGTCAAAATGCTCTTGTGACACGGTGCATTGTCATGATGAAAAATAATTTTTTTCTTCTGCAAACCGGGTCTTTTTTTACGAATTTTTTTTTTCTTCAGCTGTTCTAAAAGGTTACAATAATATTCAAAAACTATTGTTTTACCAGTTTGCAAGTAATTCACAAACAAAATTCCTTTCGCATCCCAAAAAACTGATGCTAACACCTTTTTGGCCGATTTCTGGACACGAATTGGTTTCGGAGCCGAAGAACCAAGTTCACACCACTCTTTAGCCTCTTATTTTGATATAGGATCATGGTGATAGACCCAAGTTTCATCCATAGTGATGAATCGACGCACTGTGTGCTAGAATTTTTTAAGATCGGCAAAATTATGGAAACCCCTTAACTCAAGTATTGAAAGACAATTTTTAAGTTTTCGAGCCTACTGATTTTCAATTTCATAAAAATTTGGAGAAAAAAATGTGTGCCCGAAAGTAAAAATTTATTTTATTTATTAAATATGGATTTTTCTGGTTTTTGCCTCAAATCCTACGAATCAAGGACTTAAAAAACAATAGAGAGGAACGATAGTAGCTATTTTCATATCTAGAACTTTAAATATTTGATTAAAATTGATTAAAAATGCATTAATATAAAACACTTTTTTAATCCACATTGCATAAGATTAACGTACACAAAATTTTTGGCGGGACAGTGCAGGAGCTAATTTATATCGATTTTGGGTCTCAATAGAATAGTTCTTTATCTGCAATACACAAAAGCCAGGGATCTCCTGGATACATAACTATTTATGTCTTTTCTTTTAGGTTATAAGATTTTCACAGTTAAATGGAACGCATCTATTTGAGATCCATTTTCATATACAATATTAAGAATGATGACCAATATTTTTTTACAAATGCCATCTGCTTACCTTTATTATAATTATTGTCTTGTACGCCGTTTTAAAATTTACAGTGCGGCTTGGAATATATTTCACTTCGCGTGAACCGTTTATTTTCAAATAGATATTTTTTAAAAACACACTTAAAATGACAAACTTCTTACGAATGTAAGCTCAAAACAATGAATGTGACGATACCAATTTTTTGGCACAGGATGTACAAATTTATGTACTTTCAAATAAGTGACATAAAAATCAAAAATTCAAAACTATAGTTTTTTGGATTTTGCCGATTTAAAAAATTTTAGCCCACAGTGCGACGCACAAAATCCAAATCCTTTCAAAAACGCTCTTAATGTTGCTGAGAAAGTCGCATTCGAAAGTGTTTTTGTTCCATTGTTAGCGAATGCGGCACCCATTGTGCACACAGCTTTCTGAAACCCAATACTTCAGTCAAAATATTGCTTACACTGTCCAGTGAGATGCCTAGGGCTTCTATTAAATCTCTTTCAGTCACTCAATGATTTTCCAATACGATTTTTTCTACGATTTCTGGTGTTGTGGCTGTTTTTGGGCGTCCTTGACGTAGGTCGTTTTCAAGGCTTGAACGACCACGTTTAAATTCAGCAACACTTGGACTTTTACTGATTTCTTCCATTTATTTCAATATATTTCAAAACTTTTGAACTTTTTTCGATATCAGCATTTCCACAGAAAATTCCAACGTAAGCCAAAAATTTAAATCATCATATAACTGAAACTATTTAGCGTACATGAATGTAAAAAGCGCCAAAACAAATAATGTGTACTGAGAAAAATGGGGTTATCACGACCCCACAATAATCATTTCATCATATCTCCAAAAATATTTGACGCACAAATAATGTTAACTGGGAAAATGGGCGATGTCATGCCCCAAAAAAAAAAATTCATAATTTATAAGATTTGATACATATGTAAAATGGATAAGGACAAATGACATCCTTTGGAAAAATTTGTGTTGCCACGTTAACTTAACAAGATAACGTTCACTGGGAAATCCTGGTATTTTGAAAGATTTTCAATTCAAAATTTGTATGGTGGAAAAAATGTGCCGTGCGGCCCTGATTAAAATTAAATTAAAAAAATAGTATAAATCATTTTTGATTAAAATCAATGCACAACATTCTAAAATTAGACACATTGAAATATTGCCTCAGATTTACATGAAATCGTCGTTTGAATTGTTGTTCACGAAAACTGTTACTGTTTTGGTGCCGTGCGACCGCCTTGGTTTTTTGCAACTATTTTGAAAACGAAAAATTGCCCAAAATCAAATTAAGCACTAATTCAAAGGCTAATTAAGAGCTACAAGTTAAGCCTATTGTCAAAATAAAACGTGTTCGACGGTCACGTGCGATACCTTGGAAATGCCCATATACATATATTGGATGTTATTTGATATATTTGGACTTTTACCGATTTAAAGATGTTTTTCGACACTTACCGATATTTTAGATATTCTTCAATATTTTCGACACTTTTGGACTTCTACCGATATTTTGGATATTGTTCGATATGTTTAGACTTTAACCTGTATTTTAGATGTTTTTCGATACACTTGGACTTTTACCGATTTCTGCGATGTGTTTCAATATTTTTCGATACCTTCTTTTGAACTTTTAGTCATATATATTTTAGACGATTTTCAATACGCTTGGACTTTAAACGATTTCTTTGATCTATTTCGATATTTTTCAATACTTTTGGACTTTTTCCGATATTTTAGAAGTTTTTCGATATTTTCCAACTTTTAACAATTTCTTCAATGTATTTCAATATTTTTCTATACTTTTGGAATTTTACCGATATCTTTCGATACTTTTAGGTTTTCAACGGAGAAATCGGTGTATTTTAGTAATTTTCGATACGTTTGAACTTTTACCGATATTTTAGATATTTTATTTATAAATGTAGTTACAAAAAACATCAATACATATTAAATCTGGTAAATAATTTAATAAGCAATTTTTTAATTGAATTGTTTACTTGTTGTAAATACATAGATATCAATGGTTGCACATAGAATACATCAATCAATAGTTATTATATCTGAATTTATGTTATGTCACAAGATAAATTCCAATAATATTTTAAATTGCTTCAATTGCTAACGTGAAGTTACTTTAGTAAAAATTAGATTTATGAATGTTTGTGATTTTTTCAGACTTCTGTTATTGTTTAAGGGTATTTGCATCGATGGAAAATATTTAAGACGAATAAAATATTTTATATTTTATTTAATTTTCTTAACACCAAGTCTTTATAACAAAAAAATGTTTTTTTAACCTGATAATAATATATCTTATCTATGCTACCATTTCAGTACCATAATCACTTCAGGAAGTGCCCGAGAAATTATTTTATACCCAAAAAGGATCATTATATTTAAGAAAACTTAGCTGCATGAAGAGTCTTAAGCTTAGTTCTTTAAAAAAAATTTACAAAATAATTCCAACAATAACGCAGAGCAGCAATTTGAGGGGAAACCAATCTAAGTAATATTTGATCAAAATAACGTTTTTTTTAACTAATCTGGGTCGTAGATTTTGAATCTGACTGCTGTTTTTTCCTATCACGACTGAAATCCAAGTTATCCTTGATTCAAAATGCAGAAAACGCTACTTTCAGACATATGGCATACATTCAGGCTATAGTGTAGTTCATTTTGTAAGCAGCATTGAACAGCCTTGATCTTTCTTTGTAAGCATAACTTTGACATTTCCAATCATCCGTTGAAGCAAAGGTATCGCAAATACCTGTAAAGAACTGCCTTATATTTTATTTGTATACCTTCACTTCAATGGATGATATCTCGAAAAAATTTTGCTAAAAAATTGCAAATTAAAAAAAATAAATTCTGCAGTAGAGTAACTTCGGGTAATGTGATATAGGCGGGTAATGTGATATACCAGCATATTTCCTTAAATAAACAACTCTCAATAGTGATTTTTTCGTCAACACCACAGTAACTGAAAAAGATACGTGCTGCAAGTTTTTGAGCGCCCACCTTTATTTATTCTGCCTTCAGTGTGCTAAAATCGATTTAGCAGTGAAAAAAAAACTTTATTTGCGTGTGCTTTATGTTAGGATCTAGCCTAAACTAAAATTGATATCATAGCCGAAATATCAAATTCTGCTAGTGGGTGAATATACCTAACCGTAAATCAATTGAATTTTTTATTTGCTGGAGTGTGTTTTTCAAAAATAACCTGATTGTTTTAAAACTGAAATTCGGGTAATTTGATATAATGCACTTCTGGCACCGAAAATATTTGATGTTCCACTTGCAATGCAAAATGTTTGGCACGATGGTCTTTTGGCCCAAATCTAAAACGTTTTTCCTTATTAACAATTTGTTGGTGCAACATTTTTATATAAAGGTCACAGTTTTTAAGAAAAATGAGCTAAAGCTTTGTAAAAGCGATTTTAGTAATGTTTATCACTCCATACCTGAAGTAAAAGTTCCACAACTTATGTATCTTTATAACACGACAATCTTTTTGCCGAAAATGCAATTTGTTGGTCTATGCGATACAGTATATCACATTACCCGCCAATTTTATTTTTAAACTTTTTTTTGCCTTTTTTCAATTTTATTGAAATAGCTTAAGATTGGCTTACGCTAAAGAACTCCAAAATCATAATATACTGCACAATACATCAATAAAACATAATGCTTAAAGTGGTAGCAGCTATGCTTTGAAAACTACGTGTAATTTAGAAAACAAAAATGCCTATATCACATTACGCGAACTTACTATAATAATTTTTTCTTATTTCAACCTCTGGTTTAGGTAAAGAATTTTTATTGATATATATATTTTTTAAGCAAACAATTCGTAGTCATCTTTTGTTATTATTACAGATGTTAGCAAATTCAAGTCACAATAAATACATAATGTACTCAGTTCGAATTCACGTGACTAGTTAGATGATCAATTAAATCATTTAAACAAATACGAAACAGTCAGCGAACAATGAACCTGTTTTAACTGTTTTTCAATTAATTTCTTCAAGAATTGAAATAATAATTCCACCACTTACTAAAGTATTCTTAGAATGTCTGACCGACAGGTGTTTTTTTTTTTTCAAAAAACATGAAGAATATCCAAGAATTTGCATTTTGCATAATAATGAAGTTGAGTTTACTCCACGTGACCAAATGAGACGGTCAGCGAAGTCATGTGATTATACTTAACTTTGAACATTCACCCACAAGATTAACTGGGGGTTTTTTTTTGGTTAAAAGTAACAATATTTAAACATAACAATTCTGTGGCAGAAAGGAAAAACTGCTTTAGTCGATATTCGAAATAAAACATTATAGACTTAACACTACATTAATGCTGTATTATGTTTTGTGCTTAAGTGAACTTAAGCAGTTTTTCTTTCTGCCGCAGAATTGTTGATGAACAAAATAATAATTTTGTAAATCTATCAAGCTTGAGGTTATTACATTAAGTGTGAAATATAAAATTAAAAAAAAAAAAAAATTAAGATAATTAGTTTCAATTAACAGGTTTTAATTTTCGTCGTATTACAAAACTTTTTTTTTTCATGGAGCGAGTCTTGTAAAAAATCACAACAACAAAGCATTAAATATATTAACATAATTTTTACATTAAAAATACTGTGTCATGATAACTGAAAATACACAAAAATCCCCATTTTTCTTTTGACTAAACATATGTATGTGCCTTGTCGCCAATAATTTGGTAAATGGCTTCTAAAACGTGCGGCACTGTAATATGTAGTTTTGATATTTAATTTATGTATGGGTAAATCTCCGAAAAATGTTTCAAAACATGCTTTTTTTGTCTCCACGTATTTTTTTTAATTACTTAAAGGTATGAAATATAATGATCTTAACTTCTGAAACATTTTTAAAAAATGAACATAAACTTTCGTGTTTGCCATATGTTTTTTTTTAAGCTTCGCTTAAGCAATATATGAAAAGCTTTAGTCTTAAAACGCTTAAATAAACTTTAGAAAATTCCAACATAAATTTTTTGGGTTGCCAGATGGTTGTTTCCAAAAATTGATTTGAATTCTTACTTTTTTTCGTGTTTGCCATTATAATTACACACTAAAAAATAACAGTTTAAATCGTTAAAAATTGATCGAATTGAAATTTAGTTTAAACAAAACTAAAAAAAAAGCAGGTGGCAACCCTGAAAATTTTTGTACAATTTCAGAAAAGTTTAACTGAGCGGTTCTGAAACCAAAAATTTCAATTTAATCAAAAAACATAAGAATTAAATAAGATTTTCGAAAATAACCAACCCAAAAAATTTATGTTGGATTTTTGAAAAATATATATTTAAGTGTTTTAAGACTAAATTTGAATTAATATTTCTTAAATAAATGGTATAAGCAAAACTAACAAAAAAAAAAAAACAGGTGGAGGATAATTAAAGGGAGAATGGCAAAATGTTGCAAAAAAAAAAAAAAAAAAAAAAACGGGCGGAGAATGACATAATGTTGCAAAAGCAATAATATCACAATGAAAACAGCAATTATTTTTAAAAAAGTTGAAACTGGTGGATAGCCCGTCTAATTGTTTTTTGATTTAATTATATAAAGATAAAATAATAGATTTAGTAATATAAAAAAATAAAAACTAACACGGAGAATGACACACATTTACATTCTTTACAAAATTTTTAAGCTTTTTCTAACAAAAAACAAATAGGCGAACACTAACTATCGAAAAATCAAAACTGACTGAGCGGAAAATATACAAAGTCTTCTCTTCACTTTCAGTTCCCCTTCTCCTAAAAATAAGAAAAACTGAGCGGTGATAGTCTAAAATGATGGACCAACTTCTATATTTCGATATTTTCACAGAAAAGTAAATCGGGTGCCAAAAAATTAAACCATTATATCTCTGAAACTATTTAATGTACATGAGTGAAATTTGGTACATATGTAAAAAAACGCCTAGACAAATAATGTGTACTGGGAAATATGGGGGTATCACACCCCCACAAAATTCACTTCATCATATCTCTGAAAATATTTAACGCACATGTAAGTATAAGATTTAATAAATGTGTATATAGCGCCGGGAAAATGGGTGATACCACGCCCCTAAAAATAAAATTCATAATTTAAGTGATTTGGTACACATGCAAAAGAGATCGGGACAAATAAAGCCCTTTCAAAGATTTGGTAATTCCACGTCAACATAACAAGATAAGGTGAAGCAAATTTGGTGCTAGTTTTTTGAAATTTTTTCAATTTAAAATTTGTGTACTGGTAAAATATATCACTTTGCATCAGCCACGTAGCGTCTAAAACTATGCATCATGAAATTAGTCGCATCAAAAAACTCTTGTAGATTTCACATATTTTTTAACTTTGATAGATGCACCTAAAAATCACTTTCGTTCCGACTTTATCCACATTTTACACCAAGTTACTCAAGTGCTGCACAAAAGTTCAAAAAAGAAAAACAATTTTCGTTGTTTTCTTTGCTAAACGTTACAAACATACGACTGTCACGTGCGTCATCATGGAAATGCCCATATGTCAGTTGTATATTAAAATAGTTTTTTTGAAGAATTAACACATACAAACAGTAACTGAAATATATGAAGCACTCCATGCTAAGTGTACCGATTTCGCTCAAATTTGGCAATATGGTAGATCCGGTGTGCAAGAACAACAATCCGGGAGGATTTGGTCCTAGTTCCATTTGTTGTTAAAATACAGGGTGTTAAATTTGGCGTTTTTAGTCATTTTCATGTTTTTTCAAAAATTAATAGCTTGCACTAAAGTTTGTAAATTGATAAATATAAGTTGATGGTCCCATTCATTTTGAAATGTTCATTTTATAAAAAAATATTTCTTGGTGAAAAAAATATTTTTTCACCAAAATTTTTTACACTTAAAAATACTTTTGAATTTTTCTTAAAAAAGCCACTTAGATTTTTTTAAAAAGTACTTTAAATTAAAGCATAATTTATAAGCTTTAAAATGATGTATGACTCAAGATGGGATTCGGGCGCTACATGGGCGTTTTTGGCTTTTGAACAGGCAGGCAAAAACCTTTTTTTACTCGAGAGGAAAACATCTTACGTAAAAAGTGTACATAGCAAAAATTGCTTAGAATCGTCTAACTAATACTTGTGATTTTTTTTGGAACTTTTTGAAAAGCTAAAAAAAATTTTTTTTTCCTTTCAATATTTTTTACAAAAATTTTTGATAAAAAAAATTTTTTAAAAATTATTCAAAAAAAAAAAAAGTTTTAAAAAATTCCAAAAAATTCACACGTATTTCTTAGACGATTCTAAGCATTTTTTGCCTAGTACACTTTTTACGTAAGATGCTTTCCTCTCGAGTAAAAAAAGATTTTGTCCTGCCGCGGGCGTTCAAAAGCCAAAAACTCCCATGAAGCGTCCGAATCCGATCTTGAGTCATACATCATTTTAAAGCTTATAAATTATTCTTTAATTTAAAGTACTTTTAAAAAAGATCTAAAGGGGCTTTTTAAGAAAAATTCAAAAACATTTTTAAGTGTAAAAAATTTTAGTGAAAAAAAATTTTTTTCACCAAGAAATATTTTTTTATAAAAAGAACATTTCAAAGTGAATGGAACCATTAACTTAAATATATCAATTTACAAACTTTAGTGTAAGCTATTAATTTTTGAAAAAACACCTTTTTCATGAAAATGACTAAAAACGCCAACTTTAACACCCTGTATTTTAACAACAATAGGTACTTGGATCAAATCCTCCCGGATTGTTGTTCTTGCACATCGGATCTACCATTTTGCCAAATTTGAGCGAAATCGGAGAAAAAAAAATTTTTTTTTGGTACACTTGGCATGGAATGGTTCATATACGAGTACATGGGCTGCTATATATATTTCTGGCCTAATAATGAAAATGCGAATATTTATCATCAAAAATGGTTTTATTGTTTTTCAAAGTATTCTCCAGCATGATTTATACACTTTTGCATGCGCTCAAACCAATTGAGGAGTGGCCGTACCAAAGGGCCTAAGTACCATTTCGAGGCAAAAGTAATGTCTTACCTTTTATGTGCCTAGTAGTCTGTTATTTGACTGCTATAATTTTTTCAACATAATTACATCAATTTCACATAGTCAAAAAAATTTTTAATGAAAACAGAGAACAATTTGATTAATTTATAACAAAATGCCACCCGTTTCATATTATGACACTACTTTTGCCTCGAAATGGTACTTAGGCCCTTTGGTACGGCCACTCCTCAATTGTCGAAGCACTTTATCCACTCCGATTGAGACACCTCCAAAGCATGGTTTTTGAACGCTTCAACAGCATCTTCTGGCAACGAAAATCGTTGACAACGCATTTTTTTCTCGATGTGCGGGAATAAAAAGAAGTCATTGGGTGCCAAGTCAGGGCTGTACGGCGGATGACCCATCAATTCGACGCTTTGGCCGGTCAAAAAGGCGCTGGTTTGAGCCGATGTGTGAGCACTCGCATTGTCATGGTAAACAAAGATTCGTTTTTTCTTGTTCGTTTTTCAAATTTCTCCGAAGGCTTCAGGCAAACAAATTATGGTGTGCCACTCAAAATTAACCGTCCTATGTTGTTCAAGCGGAACACTCACGGAATTCGTCTTTGAGCGAGCGTCGGACACGATTAAATTCATTAAACCAGTTTTTCACAGTGCTATAGGATGGTGCTTCATCGTCATACAAAGATTTAAGTTCATCGATGCACTCTTGTCGTGATAATCCACGTCAAAAGTTGTGAAAAATGATCGCACGAAAATATTCACGAGTTAATTCCATTTTTTTCACAAATTAATTTTTCAAGTCACTGTAAAAAACACAAATGGCGGTCGTACGTCAAAACGTTCTGAGTACGTTTATGCTAAAAAATGTCAAACTTTGCAATGGAAATGTCAGATTTAGTGTTGCCTAGGCCAGAAATATATGTATGCAGCCTACGTATACAATGTCGTTTAAGTTGTTTTTTTTTTTTAGAAAAGAAGCGGTGAGAGACAGGACGGAGAATGACTTTTTAACACTTTATATTATAATTTCATAGTAAAATATTTAGACCTATTTTTTGTTAAGCTATTCGTATAGAAGCTCTTGTTAAGTAACTGTACTAAATAGTTAAAATAACAAATTTTAAATTCAAACATGGTTTCGAGCCCCGGAACATGAAGTGGTACACTTTTTGGAGAATCACCCATATAATAATTTCCCATATTAAATGCATAGTCCAAAAGCATCAGAATTTGCAATTTACAATGTTAATTTGAATGCCGGAATGTCGTAGGAAATATTTGCAATGATAACTAATTCAAGAACAAAATGAACAAGATGAAAATAAAAAAAGTTAACTTGTGATATAAATCATCATAAGAAGTAAATCAATTTAAGTGATATCCGTACAGTATAAACTTTGTCATAGTGACTACTAAAATACCCTACTTAAAAAAGCAATTTAAATCGTTTTTTCTTCTGCTGCGCTTGCATTTTGAAGCATTTGTAAAAAAATTTATTTAATAATAATTACTTAATTTAAATTATTTATTACAAACGACCATAGGTCAAATTTTATTTTTTCATTATTGTTGACGTAAATTTCAATGGCATTGTAAACTGTTTTTTTTTTTTTTTAAATATAATGTGGATTTTTTCTCACTTTACTCAGTTTAACTTATTGCTTCAGCGCGTTGGATGAGAAAGAACCTTTTTCCCAGAATTTGTGAGTCTGTTAAAGGTGTCTGAATTATTTTGTCTCGAAAAGAATTAAATTAAATATTAATTAATAAAATATAAAAGTATAAGCACACGATTGTGGTAGAAGTTTGAATGCTTTAAAGGTAATTGAATTTAAAATTCAAATATGCTGAGTTGGGAAAAGTGCATTGTGGAAAACAATAATATAAATAAAATTTTCCAATGTATTGAATTAAGTTGATTCTAAGTGTAACTTACAACTTTGGAATGACCTATTGTTAAAACAATTAAATTTTTCAAAGCGCTCAATCATATTCTTATGTAATTAATTTTGAAGAAACCAAATTCACATTTGTATTGTCCTGTAATTTCTAAGGTGAGCATATGGTCAAAAGAAATTATCTTCATCGAAATCTCCTCGTTCTGAGGATTTATTGCTTACACTTTGAGTGCAACTGTTGAACTTAATTTAAAGCGAAACTACAAAAATATTAAGCTTTATGAGATAATTAAATGTAATGAAGTAAGTGTGTTGTTACCTTTGGTCGTATCAAAAAAATATATCTCGGGGAGGATCTGAGTGTCCAATTGGAAAAGTTTAAATGTATAGTAAGTATGAAAAAGAAGAATACGCTATAAAAAGGAAGTAATTACGTCTTTGAACTGCGCCATAAACCTGAAAACAGCATTTCCTGTAACTTCAAGTAGGGATATCTCAATACCGGTACATATGTTTAGTGCAAAGTTCATTTAATTTTTTTTTTTTTGTGTGCCTCTGTTTATTTCAATCTATTACATGAACTGGACTTCATCCTCTGTAAAACTTAATGTCATAGGTATCACTATAACTACTATTCGAAAATGTTCTACATATTTACGCAAATTAAAAAGTTTATCGTGCTTGATCAAATCATGTGCTACAATCACGTGCATAAATTAATTGATCAAATGATCTAAACAAATATGTCGTTGATGTTTTCGTATTTTATTTTTTCAATTAAAATAATTTCAGTAAAACATACATTTATATGTAGGTATGTATATTAATTTTTATATACGGATTTTATTATTTACTGAAAATAATTATTTTGCGTCGTAATAGCTATGGAATTTCACAGATTAATATGAATTTTTAAAATTTTACTTTTTCACTTTATTTAAAGCACCTACTTTAATGTGGAATACCAAACATACCCATAAGGAAAATATCTTAATATGCGAAAAATCGGGAAAATTATTTGTGAATAGGTTACATCATTTTAAGTTAAAAAGCATCCATATCATTCTAAACTGTATCACGACTTATGGGTGATCAATTCTGTATAACATCGAGAGTGTTTAGCCAGACTATTAATTACATTTTAGGCATTCACCTGCTTATAACCGCCAAAGTTACTTTATCATCATTTAGTAATTTGTTGATTGATTTCTAATTGCCAAATTCGAAATAACTTCGGAATGGTCACGGCAAGCAAACATAAAATATTCAAAGTTGAAAAAAAAAAAAAAAAAAATATTATTCAACAACCAAATATGAAATAAGTATTTTTACACATTTAGAATATAAAAATAAATTATACTTCAATTACACAGGATGAAAAAAAAAAAAAAAAAACAATTTGAGTGAAATGTCCGTTTCCGGGCAAACTATCAAAGTATAAGTGTCATGCGCTACCGATATTTATTTGTAAAGACCATGGGGAAATCTTTATGGTATAGGTACCGACGTTTGCAGGTACTTTAGTACTCTCTGGAATATTGTAAAGTTTTTCAATGATTTTGAAATTTCATTATTAAATTTGTAGATATCGATTTTTTTACTTTTTTGGAGATTTCATTTTTTGCAAAATGTGGTATCAGGGTAGAGTGGGCAACTTTGTATGGGGTAAAGTGGGAAATAATATTTGACGATAGCTCGTTTCCACTTGTCAACGTTTAATACTTTGTCATGATCCAAATAAAAGTCGTGCATTGATTATTTTCTGTAATTATGCCGAGAAAATACGTGAAAAAAATAATTACTTATGTAGCTCAAGATTCCGATTAGAAATGTTCAAAGCAATTAAAATTGATAAGAAATCGGTTCTTGCTGTTTCAAATCACTGTATGTATGTATGTATTCTCCTTAAACTCCTAGGAGGAGCATAGGGCCAATATGAAACATCTCCATTCGTTGCGATCCCTTGCGATGACTTTGATCTCTTGCCACGACTTTCCCGATTCTTGGATTTCCTTTTCCAGCGACTTTTTCCAGTTGGTTTTGGGTCCACCACGTGCTCTACTGCCTTGTGGATTCCACTCAAGAGCCTGGCGATTGCATTTTTGATGTTGCTCGGCATTTGATATAGCGCGAGGCCACCAAATCTTTAGTATACGCCTTAAGCATTTGTTGACGAATACTTGCAACTTGTTCATTAGGTGTTTAGTAACAAGCCATGTTTCGCACCCATATAACAAAACCGATTTCACATTCGAATCAAAAATGCGCACTTTCGTTTTGGTCGATATAACGGAAGAAGACCATATTTTGTTCGGTTGAGCAAACGCGCCTTTTGCTTTTGCTATTCTTGAGTTGATATCCTCTTTTGCTCCACCATCCATGGAGATAATGCTGCCTAAATACGTGAAGCTATCGACGTTTTTGATGTCATCACTGCCAGCTCTAAACGTGATGTCATCCCTGTTTGCGTTTAACTTCATGCTTTTAGTCTTGGATACATTGATTTTTAGGCCGGCCTTTTGTGATTCCAAGACAAGATCTTCAATTTTGCTTTGTTTGGACGATAAGAGGCAGATGTCATCAGCGTAGTCGAGATCTTCCAGATGTTCGGTAAAGTTCCATTGGATACCCT
This sequence comes from Calliopum simillimum, assembly GCA_951812925.1. Classification (NCBI taxonomy): domain Eukaryota; kingdom Metazoa; phylum Arthropoda; class Insecta; order Diptera; family Lauxaniidae; genus Calliopum; species Calliopum simillimum. The sequence continues at coordinate 98,907,644 of OX638368.1, read as the reverse complement.
TTTTGGCCGTATTAAGAGCTTTATCTAGGATATCATCAAGAACGATAAGGAAGAGTGATGGTGATAGTAGACACCCCTGCCGTACGCCTGAATTAGTGGTGAATGTCGGTGACAACAACCCGTTGTGTAACACACTGCATTTAAAGCCTTCATATTGTGCACGTACTAAGTTTATGGCCTTTGCGGTAATACCTCTTCGTTGCAATGAAACCCAGATGTTTTCTCGGGAGACACTGTCGAAGGCAGTGCTATAGTCTACGAAGACAAGTTGAAGTGCAGCACGCCACTTGCATGATTGTTCGACAATTATTCTGAGGGTGTTGATTTGATCCACGCATGATCGGTTTCGCCGGAATCCTGCTTGCTGCTTTCGAATGGCCGAATCAAGTTTTTCGTTTACCCTGTTCAGAGGCACTTTCGTCGTCAATACTTTTGATGGTACTGAGAGGAAGGTAATGCCTCAAAGCACTACCACTTGCCAAAGTCCACTTTGTATCGTAGCGTTGCTGCACTTGATGAGAGTAATGGTGGTAAAAGTGGGGTGACCAAAGAAAAATTGGTCGAGCGCGCTTCCTCGCAAAACAAAAAGGCTTGTCAACGCCTAAATAAATTGAAATGCGTCAATCTCACTGCTAGCTTCTTCTGTTGCCCACATTCTGACTCGAACTTGGATGTTTCTTCAGAAAACGATGAATAAGCTACAATTTCATTAATTTTTTTCCAGTAAATTTTTTTTTTTTTTCACTTTTAACCTTGGGTAATACCCAATGGGTATATTCTTTGAACCTTTTTTGACTTACAATAAAGATATTAAAACTTTGCTACAGCATTTGTGTTAGTTTAAATAAGTTTTTGATGATTTTAAATGTTTGCCATTTTGGGCAATATTTTCGGTTGGTTTCTTCGGCAAAAAGAAATCTTATTTAATATTCTTTACTATAGGAAGTTGAAACATGAAAAAATAATTTGCTCAATTTATGGAGCTTAGAAAAAAAATTTCCCACTTTACCCCACTTCCTTTATCATTTTTCTTCGTCATTTTCAGTTTCAAAGCATTGAAAAATCTAGGAATGTAGGCACATACACCTTCAATTTTCACAAGGAGAGAACTTTCAACCCGGAAAGAAAAGTTTTATAATTTTTGTAGCGAAAATCGATCAAAAATTAAACTTTTTTTCAATCTTCATTCATTTTTAATATTTATTAAAAACTGCCTAAAAATTTTATAAAATTTGTAATTTTCTCATAAGCAATATCTCAATATCAGCATAGTAAAAATTACCAAACACAATAGTAAAAATTATTAAACAGGAATTTTTTTTTCTTTAAACAGTTTGTATAAAAAAAAACAATCAAAAATTGCGACAAAACATCTCAAAACTTTTTGAATAAATATATTTATAATACGGTTATTAACGTTACTTAAATTGAATGAATTAATAAAATTAATGAATGAAATTTTTAGTAACCAAATATTTTTTTTTTTTTTTTTTGAAGAAATTTAGAAGAAACTTATTCTGAGAGTGATCGACTTATCTTCATTGAAATCATTTTTAATGCTTTTTGAATTTTTCTCAAAATGGTTACTTTGAATTATTTCTGAAGCAAAAAAGTAATAAATAAATCTAAAAAGTTCTTATTCATTAGTTTCCAACTGGGTTTTTATACAATAATATAAATCAAAAAATTATCAATTAAAAATTAAAATATATTAATAAATGCAATTTTAATAAGTTCACTAAGATTCCCAAGCTCCAACTGCTATTTATTACAAAGACTTAATTGACGTACGTAAGTCAATAAAACCCCGTTTTCTGCAAACAAGTGCAAACAATATGTATAATAAATACAAGACGCGATCATGAACCAATGATTTGACGAAGCTTTAAACGACGGCTCGTGTCATATTTCCTAGAGCAATAAAGGCAAACAAAAGCGCACAATAATTTTTCCCATGCCCGCCTACGAGAAATTTGCAGCTGCTACCGCAAATTCTGAATTAAATTGCATTTAAATAAAATTCCAGTTTTTTCTTCTTCCATTGACTTCTATTTAAATTTCCTTTTTCAATATAAAAACTACCCATAATAAAAATACCCAGTTATTGCTCACTAACTGTTTTATTAGCGTTTTATTAGCCGCCTTTGTTGTTGCGGCTAATCATCGACCACTGACTGACTGCGTGCTTTCCCAAAACCAACTCAACATTCAGTCAACAGTTAAAGCGGTAGACAGACTAACAGACAGACTCGTACTAAAAGGGATTGCGCGAATTGCGAGATCGATCTCGATCTGTGATCTGCGCATTTGTAGCTGCTGTGGTTCGAGAGCGTGCCATACAACCGCAACCGCAATCATCACGAGCACAGTTCGTGGTATCATTGTGTGCTGAACATTTCATTCGTGTGATTAACGCTCTAGAGAAAGGTTCATCTTTTCCTCTTTCGTGGTGGTGCTTATTTAGTTTTTGTCTTTTTGCAAAAAGAAAGGCTCTAGTGATCATGATTGAAAAAAAAAAAAAAAATAAAATAAAAAATTTAAATTTCTCTCTAAGCTTAAGCGTGATAAACATTTAAAACCAAATACTTAAAAACAAAATATAAAAACTTCTATCACAGATAAACGCTTGAAAGTGTGAAATACCAAACGTATTGTAATTTGTGGTGATAAATAACTTCCCTTGTGCCAAAATGCGTCAGGACGTGCCCGCTCAAACTGAAGAAAATCAGTCTGGCTCCAATGTTTCATTAGAAATACCACCGAATGGTCAGTATAATAATTCCAGCGATTGCATTGTAAGTGAAGATGATGAAAAACGTACTTGCTGTGATCAAACAGGAGATTGGCTCCGAAAGACGGCTGCCAATATTTTTCGCAAAAAGACGCTGTACAAACGTCTACCCATACTAACATGGTTGCCAAAGTATAATCGGCAGGATTTCGTTGGTGATTTGGTGGCAGGTATCACAGTAGGCTTGACAGTTATTCCACAGGGTCTTGCATATGCTGGCATTGCGGGGCTGGACTTGCAGGTGAGACGTTTTATTTTTTTCTTTCAAATACTCTGCTTTCAGCATCCATTTTAAAGAATATTTTCTATTGTTAAAAATATGTTTTAGAAACCTTCGGCATTTTTAATATTTTGCGAATTTTATAACATTTTAAAATTTTTTTAATAATTTACATTTACAAAGTTTTCTACTAAAATTGATGCTTCTTTAACATTTTGTGAGATTTTCAACAAGTTTTTGAATTTATTACATTTCGTATTATTTTAAAATTTGTTGCCAATTTTCATTCATATTTTTAACATTTTTCATATAGGGCAGAGCAGAACCAATTTTCTTAAAACAAAAAAAAAATTTTCTTAAAAATATTGAAAAAATGTATTCATCGATATTTCTATAAATTTTCAAGTTTCTAAAATAAATCCTCTTTTTTAACAATTTACACATTAGTTATTAAAAACCGGAGATTATTTTTTGAAACAGGTTTCTTGAAAAATATCTCTTAAGCAGTGAGTTTTTGGAAAAATATTTCATACTTTTATCAAAATTTTGTATGGTGGACCCCTTAAGACATGGCGTGTTCAAGAAAAATGTTGGGGAGGAAAAAATAATGGTGGTCGGTGAATATTTGTTTCTTCTCCTAGCAACTAGGAATTTTTTAGTACTTTTTCATCCACTTTTTTCTGAAATATAAAATTAAAAAAAAAAAAATAGTTTCCATTGTTTTTTGCCCATTCTCAAACTAAATAGTCTTAAAATTTGTTAAATGGATAAATCTCCGAAAAATGTACCAAAACATGCCGTTTTTGTACACACCTGATTTTTACTTGAAGGTATAATATATGATGACCTTAGCTTCTGGAACATTTTTAAAAAATGAACATAAGCTTTCAGGGATGCCATATGTTTTTTTTAAGTTTCGCTTAAACAATACATTTAAAAAATTAAAATAAAATATAAGTCTCAAAATAAATTTTTATGGTTACCAAACGGTTGTTTTGGAAAATTTATTTTAATTCTTCCTTTTTTTATGTTCGCCATTATAATTACACACTAAAAATAATAGTATAATCGTCAAAAACTCATGGAAGCCAAATTTGGTTTAAACGAAACTAAAAAAAAAAAAAACCGGATTGCCCTAAGAATTGGATTTTTGAAAAGTTTATTTAAGTGTCTTTTTTTTAAATAAATGGTTTAACCAAAACTAACAAAAAAAAAAAAAACCGGTTGGCAACACCGAAAGTTTTGCACAATTTTAAAAAAGTTTATCTGAGCGTTTCTGAAACCAAAAATTTCAATTTGATCAAAAAAAAAGTAAGAATTATACAAGATATTCGAAAATAGCCAGTTGGCAACCCTAAAAATTTATGTTAGATTTTTGAAAAGTTTATTTTAGTGTTTTAAGACTAAATTTTAAATAAATAGTTTAAGAAAAGCTAACAAAAAAAAAAAAAAACAGGTGGAAAAAAACAGGTGGAAAATAACTAAAAGGAGAATGACAAAATGTTGCAAAAATAGTGATATCACAATGAAAATAGCAATTATTTTTAGAAATATTGAAACTGGTGGATAGCTTCTCTAATTGTTTATTGATTTAATTACATAAAAATAAAATAATTTGTGTAGTAAATTAAAAAAAAAACTAACGGGGAGAATGACACACACTTGCGACCTTTACAAAATTTCTAAACTAAAAAAAAAAACATGAACTTTCGAAAAAACAAAACTGACTGAGCTGCAAGTACACTGAATCTCCTCTTTTCCTTCCCTTTCAGTTTTTTTTTACACAATATTTAAAAAATTACCAGTTAGAATAAGAAAACTGATCGGAGATAGTCTAAAATGAGGGACCAACTCCTATGTAAGTCAATTGTATATTAAAAAAATTGTTTGAAGAGTTAACACAGAGAAACAGTAGCTGAAATGTATGTACAAACAATGGTGTTCAAAGGTTTTTTTTAGAAAATGACTTAATATGCGAAACGGGCAAATTTAGTGCACTAAGAAGCGGTTAGGGACAAGACGGAGAATGACTTTTTAACCCTTTCTATTATAGTTTCATATTAAAGTCTAAACAATTATGTTTTTAAGCAATTCGTATGGAAGCACTTATTACGTACCTGTTTTAAATAGTTATAATATGAAATTTTAAATTTAAACATGGTTTTGAAACCCGTGACATTGAGAGGTACATTTTTTTAAGAATAGCCCAAATATGTAAAAAAATTTCGAAAATTTTTTAAAGAAACGGAGTATATAGTCAGTATGTATGTATGTATGTATTCTCCTTTAACTCCTAGGAGAAGCATAGGGCCAATATGAAATCTCTCCATTTGTCACGATCTCTTGCGATGACTTTGATCTCTTGCCAGTCAGTATAGTTATTGTTAAATTTATGGGCATCTAAAAAATAATTTGTTTTTGCAATTTTTAAGATTTATGTCTCTTAAATGGTTTGATAAATAACAGTTTAAGAAATCGTGAGCTGCAGAAAAAAAGTTCCAAAAAAATTGGAGATGTGAATGCCCCATATACATATGCTTGAGCTTTGCAACTTTTTTAATTGGCATATCTCTCAATCGAAAAAAACTATAGCATCTTTGCATTTCATTTATTTAGAGCAAGCAAAGTCAAAATCTTTCAATAATTTTCTGCATTATCTACACGTTTTTAACATTTTTTCTTTATTTTCTTCAATTTAAATTTTCTTCCACAGTATGGTTTATATGGCTGTTTTCTGGGTTGTTTCATTTACATATTTCTCGGCTCAAGTAAAGATGTGCCAGTCGGTCCAACCGCCATATCAGCGCTTTTGACATTTCAAACTGCTCAGGGAAGCTGGGAGCGTGCCGTACTTCTATCTTTTCTCACTGGACTTATCGAAATAGCAATGGGCATATTCCAATTGGGATTTTTAATTGACTTTGTTTCAGGACCAGTGAGTGCTGGTTTTACCAGCGCCGTATCTCTTATCATATTCACGTCACAGTTTAAGGATCTGCTTGGTGTTAACACCAAGGGTAACACTTTCGTGCAAATGTGGATCTCCATTATAAACGACATTTCAAATATACGTTGGAATGATGCTGGTTTTGGGCTGGCCTGTATTGTTGTTCTATTGAGTATGCGCGTCATGGCTAGCACAACATTTGGACCCAAAGAAGGCAAATCCGGTTGGCAAAAGTTTTTGTCTGGTTTATTCTGGCTTATTGGTACATCACGTAATGCGGTTTTAGTTATTGCCACCGGTGTAATTGGCTACTGTCTAGTTAATTCTGGCAACGATATCTTCCGTATGGTCGGCTATGTGCCAAAAGGTTTGCCACACTTCCAGGCACCACCCTTTTCAATGGACACTGTTACAAATGATACTATAACCGGTGAAGTAATAACAATACATGAGACCTTCTCGGAAATGGTTGCTAACCTTGGCTCTGGCTTAATTGTTGTGCCATTGATATCACTGTTGGAGAACATGTCGGTGGTATCGACATTTGCCAATGGCAAGCCATGTGATGCTACACAGGAATTGATTGCAGTCGGCGTATGCAATGTGGCCAACTCTTTTGTACAGGGTTTCCGCAGTAATGGTGCCATCGCACGTGGAGCTGTACTTAACGCCAGTGGCAGTCGCACACAACTTTCGAATCTGTACACTGGTATCTTGGTGATAATTGCTTTACTCTTCCTGACACCAACGTTTTACTATATTCCAAAAGCAGCGCTCGCTGCAATCATTATGGCAGCTGTTATCTTTATGATACAATACCGTGTCATAAAGCCCATGTGGAGAAGTAAGAGTAAGTATGGATATATGTTAACCAAATACAACTTGATTTATTATTGTTGTTCTTCACATAAATTACAGAAACTGATCTTATTCCTGGTCTGGCTGCTTTCATAGCGTGCCTTGTGCTACCGCTGCAAATTGGAATTCTTGTTGGCATTGGCATCAATGTACTCTTTATTTTGTATCATGCAGCGCGTCCAAAGTTGCGCGTGGAAACAATTGTGGTAAGAGATAAAAAAAAGTTTAAATGAACTGAACCGCTTTAATTTTTGCATCTTCCACATCTTCACAGACTTCCAATGGCATTAGCTATTTAATGCTTACGCCAGATCGCTGCCTTATATTCCCCTCCGTAGAGTTTGTACGCAATGTCATCAATAAGCAGGGTCGCAAGTCTACAATACCTGTAGTGCTGGACTGTACGCATATATACGGTGCAGACTATACAGCTGCCAAAGTTGTTTCAACAATGATCGGTGACTTTGAGGCAAGAAATCAAAAGCTTTATTTCTACAATTTGCAATCACGTGTGGCAGAAGTTTTTGAGGGCCTTCACAAAGATATTCACGCACTTTACGATATCAACACATTAGAACTGGAATTATCGGGGAAGAACAATTCCAAGCTGTAAAATGAAAATCTTTTCAAATAATTTTTAAGCTACATATCAAAGACTCGAAAACCTTATTAAAAATATGGTCCAGTTCAAAAGCAATAAAATAATGTGAATCAGTGATAAGTGCATATAAAAAAACTTGAGTGTTTCTTGGAAAAATTGAACTCAACAACTGCTAAATTTAGCATAAGACCTTAATATTGTATATACCTATGTATAAAATTGAAATTAATTTTAAAGTGCTTGGTTAAAAAACATAAACCAGCACTTTCTTTTGTAAGATATTTTTTTAAGCAAACTTAGTTTCATAAGACATCAATACTTATTTTACTTTGTACTTAAAATTTACATTAAATTTATTTATTTATAATTAATTTTATATGCTCTGAAATGTATTCTTTTTTTTATAAATAGTACGAAGCAAAAAAAAGACTACGAATTAAAAAAAATTAAAAAAAAGATACCTTGTAAATATCCAAATAAAATGAGTCCATATAGAAGACTTTAAAAACCTGTTTCCAATTATTGAAACTTAATTAATGTTGCGAATGTTGGTTTTGTTGTTGTCGATGCCATCCATATTCAATGTAAGTCTTCGCTGTTATTTTGGTTTAATCACTCCCTAAAATATAATGTTTCGATTGTGTGCTTCGACCATAAAAAAAGCAAACTCATCTACAAAGAAAAGAAAAAAGAGACATGGCCCTTATATACCAATAACCAGTATTCATCTTACCAAAGCGAAATGTGTATTATATATCTGGAGGGAATATATCATTCCACGAATGAAACAAAATTATCGAAACTACTTCGTCATGCATAATTTTCGGGAACACACAAGCATTGAGATTGATTGATTCCACTTATTACGTCTGAATTTGAAGACGTAGTATACTGTAGACAACATGTTACATGAGTTCAATGGGTTTTGTTGTATTTCTTTGGCGCGGTTTTAAGTGTTGATTTTAAGAGAAGTCCAAACTACGCAAAAGAATAATTGATATAATTTTTTCTATTCGAGCATAACATTTGGACACTTTAATGTTAATTTTTTTTGGAACAGTCCACAATTTAAAACAATTTCTATGGAATTTCCTAAGAAAAATTCGAAGAAAATAATTTATCTTGAGTCTTTTTTTGGGATACCAATTTTTGTTCTAATTGTTTTTTTTTTGACGAATGTAAAAGAGCTTGTTCTTCAAACGTAGCTTCAAACGAAGTGCCAAGCTAAATGAATCAATCTCAATATCAATAATTTAGCTAATCAATTTTAAAGTTACAATTAAAAATTTTTTTTTTATTAATAACAAAATAAAACAAATCAACACTTATAATATAAACAGTATAATACTTATTTCTATAATAACTTATAGTCTTGTTATTTCGATGGATGGTTCAGATGATGAATTGCTTTCATTTTCAAAATATGTTACGCCTCCCAACTCCTGTTCCAGTTGTTGCATATTATAGCAAAGGGTGAATTTTGTATTTAGTCCATCAAAGACACGTTCCACATTGGGTCGTAAATTGAAAAATATTAATTTTTGCTGACGCGTGTAGAAATCACTTATTATAGATGAGATGACCTTGGCAGCTGTAAAATCTGCACCATAAATATATGTACAGTCAATAACTACGGGAAGAGAGAATTTGACACCGGACTTTAGAACGATATTCCGTACAAATTCCACAGATGGAAAAATTAAACAACGATCAGGTGTTAGTTTTAAGAATTTGCAGCCTGACGGAGTCTGAAGAAAAAAAAAAAAAAAAATAAATTATATGAAATAAGACTGAGGCCCATTATTATTTTATTCTTACCATCATATGTTCCACTGAAATTTTTGGTCTTGCGGAATGATATAAAATAAAAAGTAAATTAAAACCTATAGCCATTGCAATGCCAGTGCTAAGACGAAAAGTTAAACAGGCAATTAAGGCAACAAAACCAGGTATTAAATCGGTTTCTGAAACATCAAATACATTAGAAAAATACGCACACATGAAATGGTGACTGCAATAACTTACTTTTACTCTTCCACATGGGTATCACTACATGATATTGCAGTTGAAAGATGACAGCAGCAATGATGATTGCTGCCAGCACAGCTGTCGGTATGTAGTAAAAATAATCAGCTAAATACATTAAAGCCAAAATTACAATTCCGCCAACATAAACGTTTATTAACGGCGTGCGTCCTCCACTGGCGCTATTAATAGATGAACGAGCCAGACCACCATTTATTCTATAGCCTTGAAAAAATGAGTTGGCTACGTTGGCTACACCAACAGCCACTAGCTCCTGTGTAGCATCGACTGATTTTCCATTAGCTGGAATTGTATTTATTTGAAATTAATTAAGGTCAGTTCTTCTTCATAATACGGAAGCAATGAACTTATGCTTAACCCTTTCGCCCTGGAGATTTTTATTGAACAAGATTAAAAATAAAATTGTTTGGCATACTTGAAATGTCCTTGATCCTTGTAATTTTCCCGGGATTTAAGTCCCAATACGGTTCTTTGATGGGACATATTGTCCCAATAAAGATAAATATATATATATATATTTGACCATATCCTTTCTAAGGATTCATTTGTTTTATTTACTTTTAGTAAATTCTTCAAACTTAAATTGGTCGTTTTTGATTTGAAATTGCATTAATAGGAAAAAAATATGAATCATTAAAAATTGCTGGGATATATGACCCCAGTAGGGGTGATAGGGTTAAGGCGTTTGGTTTTATGTGTATTGTTGATTTGTAAACTTATACTATGTATAATCTTTATATAAAATTCAATTAAAAAATTGTCTTATAAGAATTGAGTTTAAAAATTTTGATTTCAATGACTTTCTTGGTGGAATTGAATGGTTTATGCCCTTTGCGCTATGTTCAATGTTTTTGAACTTTTATTGTTTCCGAAATTTTTCGACTTTTATATGAAATTTCGAAACTTTTTGCACAATTAAAAATTTTGAATTTTTTCTTATTCATAACCTTTAAAACTTTCCCCATTATACTGGAATTTCTTTTTCGAAAAAATTAAAAAAAAAAAATCAAAATCAACTGCAAATTTATACAAGAAAAAAATTTTATTTTTTTTTATTTTGGTTTTTTTATATCATAGTCTATATATTTATCACAAAATAAGATTGTATTTAGGCAAATCGATTAGAGAAATGGAAAAGTTATATGGGTGATTCTTAGATAACTGTGCTTTTTCGAGTTGTAAAATTGGCAGATATTTTTTTTAGATTTTTGCAAGTTTCTTTATGCTATCTTGTGTAAACACACTCTTAAAACTCACATTTTAAGTAGATCAACTACAAGTGTGAATTTACGGATTTGAGGTCGAAATTAAGAAATTTTGCTGCCACGTTTGTGACATTTTAACCACTGTATGGAAAAATGATGGTTTTGAAGCGTTTTGATGAGAGATATATTGCATATAATGACAAATTTACACTTCAAGACTAATTTTGCGACGGTGTCATGTCTCCAGTGGTCCATTTTTTTATACCCTACCGCCCTTAAGATCAACTAAGGTTTCCTGTCCTCTGTTTTTATAGCCGTTTATGGTGGATTAGAATCTCCTAATTACGAATCAGATCTTGATTTTTTTCTATTACATCAATATACTTAGATATCTTTGCTCAAAAGTGAAAAAATCACAATTTTGACATCTACTTAACAAAAACAACACCAAGTTAAAATAATTTTTATCAATGGATTCTGACAGCCGAATTTATTATCAACAAGACATAATTTACCGTTTTTCAATTGGATTCCTAGTTTCCGAGTTATAAGCCTTTAAAAAAAGGATACCTCTCAATAACACAAAAAGGATTTTCTGGACCGAAAAATTAACAAAAATGGGTAGTTTTATTATTTTTATCAAAAATATATTTTATCACAAAAATTTTGGGCTCTTGCAGGCTAAAATCGGATGAAAAAATAAGGCTCTATTGTAGATTTAGTGAATGAACATATGAAATTTTGATTCTGTTAATTTGCAAAGCAGTAGTTTAGTAGGGTCATTCACTAAATCTAGCATAGAACTGTCATTTTTGATGCGATTATGGTCTGCAAGGTCTCGAAATTTTTGTAATTAAATATGTTATTGATAAAAATAATAAAACTTAATTTTTTGTAACTTTTCGGTCTCGAAAAATCCTTTGTATGTTATCGAAAGATAACTTACTTTAAACGCTTATAACTCGGAAGCTGGGAATCCAATTGAAAAACAGTAAATTATGTCTTGTTGACAATAAATTTGATCGTCTGAATCCATTGACAAAAATTAATTTTATTTGTTGTTGTTTTTGTTCTATATCTTTAAATAGATGTCAAAACAGTGATTTTTTCACTTTTGAGCAAGGATAACTCAGGATTCTGATGGTGTAGAAAAATTTTTGTATTAAAAACATAATTAATAGCCTTCAACTAAACATCTGTATACTCAAACTTTATATCGAAATATTGTATGTTTTTCGCAGAAGATAAAAAGTGCAACGTTTGTGACATTTTTGATGCGCCACGTTTGTGACATTTTTGTAGTTTATCGCTCATTGTAAAGCACGCTTTTGAGTTCAAGATTTTTCCGAAAGAATTTGGGGTCATGTATGCAAATCCTACAAAAAAATTGTTTCATGCATAAAATAAAATGTACTACCTGGGAGTGCCGAGTGCCACGTTTGTGACCATAATTTAAAAAAAAAAACTGTTTTCGTTTATAAACTGCCCTATAAAACGCAAACGGATTTATTTTTGGACGCGTCTGGACATGATGACCTTTGGGTGATGGATAGTGATCAGAATTAATGCATGTGTATTGCAATCTATTGACTGAAACAGTAGTACCATGCAGTAGTAGCATAATACTTTTAAGAAATTTTTTTTTCCAAAACTAGGGGACAGTTTTCAATTCGAAATTGTGCCCTCTAAAAATTGTTTAAAACCGCAGATGAGCTCAGAATATTGTAGCCTTAAGTATTTACTTAATATGTGTAGTAACTTGTTTTCTGTTCTATTTCCGTTTTTTGGTCGTTTTTCATCGTTTTGTGTATAAAAAGTAGGGGTAGGACATGCCACGTTTGTGACATTTGGGGTGTATTTCCAAACTTTCACAGTAGACCAATAATTATTTGGTGGTAAAATTGATCCGCTCTATTAGAAAAACATAGTTTCTAACTTATATCGTCATTTTTTGTGAAAAAAAAGCCTGCTGTATAGGTGAAATCGCCAGAGGACACAAAAAGTACAGTTATCTGAGAATCACCCATATAACATTGAACGAGAAATGGCCGAATTGCATTTTTGCTTATTTCTCCATTTTATTTTATTTGTCACAAGCATCTGTGAGGAGATAGAGGAGGCCTAGACTAATAAATAATTGCACCTGAAGGGAAGTATAAAATATACCCCTGAGGAGTTATAGGGTTAAAAGTGATTTTTTGATTTGTTTTAGAAAAAATATTTTTTTTGGGTCACCCTAGCATTTTAGAGAGCAATTTTTTAAAAGAAGCTTTTAGCTAATTGTATGAGCTTTTTAAAAATGTATTTGGTTTATAGAGTTCAAAAGAGTTTTGCAAGGTTCTGGAACTTTAAAGTTGATACTTTAATTTTTTTTTCCTAATTTTTGACTTTGGCGGCCATTTTAGTATGAAAAAGGTAATATTACAATAACATAACCTAATATAATTTTTTTCGAGTTCCCGTTAAATTTGCTTTAATTCGGTAGTACATTTATTATACCAATTTTTATAACTGAGGTCAGAAAAAATACTTTTCAAGAACAATCAGCTTCAAGGCTCCAGTAGAAAGCGCGCACATTATATACAGCGAAACGAATGCGAGTTATCAGTGTTTTACAAAGGAAAGTATTTTTTTCGACTTCAAATTTAAAAGTTGGTAAGACAAATGCAATACCGAATTAAAGAAAATTTAACGAGAATTCTAAAAAAATATAAAAATGTATGTGAATAGGACTTTTTTCATACTAAAATGACCTCGAAAGTCAATAATTACGAGAAAAAAAATTAAAAAATCAACTTTAAAGGTCCAGAACGATGCGAAATTCTTTTAAAGTCAATAAACCGAATACAATCAGCTAAAAGTCTGGTATAGGAAAAGTTTTCTCTAAAACGGTAGGGTGACCCAATAAAATTTTTTTCTAAAACAAGTCAGAAAATCAGTTTTAAGCCTATAACTTCTCATTAGTACATTTTAGACCCCCTCTTAGGTGCAATTTTTTCTTAGTCTAGGCCTCCTCTATCACCTCCCAGATGCTTCGCAACCTTATGCGACATACACTCTATATTATATACAAATTTATGACAAATAAAATAAAAAATGAAAAAAAAAAAAAGGAAAAATGCAATTCGACCATTTTTCATTCAATTTTATATAACTTTTCCTTTTTTTATTGGATTTTCTTAAATGGTATCTTACTTTCTTCATAAGTAGTCTATGATATGAAAAAACAAAATATCATAAAAAAATGCTTTTTTCTTGCATAAATTTGCAGTTGATTTTGCCTTTTTCTTAATTTTCGAGAAAAAAAAATAAAATTTCTTTGAAATCAATTTAATTCTCCGAAACTTGCAAACCAAGCAAAAAGTGAAGCCAATTTTGTTTATAGGTAAGTAAATTACCTTTAATTTGACATATAGTGCGTTTCAACATAGATATGGGTTCATGAGATATTTGTAATTAAGTGGAACTATCTTTTTTTTGCTCCAAGAACCGAAAATAATCGATATCTCGAAAACGACGAAAAAAAAAAAAAATAACAAAATTTTCAGAATCAACAGCTGATTTTACATATTATATGAATAATGGCATTCAATGGTGATTTTGGCTGTAAACTAGTGTAACTTTTGTAACAATATACCACTTACCAAATGTTTTGCAAACAGCCATAGTCTCAAGCATACTTATCAGCGGTATAACGATTGAACAAGATCCGAAACTTCTGATAACATCAAAAAAGGATTCACCAGCTATGGCTATGCTGGAGTTTCCCGCCGCCGCCACTGCTGGATATGAGAACTGAGGCAATTGTACTTGTGGAAATCCAGATGGTATGTAACCCGTCAAGCGAAAATAACTTTTGCCCTGAGACTCCAAATAGGTAACACAACCAGTGCAGATAAAAACAAGTACGGCATTTCCAGCCACACCCAGAAACCATAGAAACTTATTTATCATTTTGTGCCAATATTTTTTCTCACCATCAGCTTTTGGTCCAATCTGCGTACTACCAAGATAACGCAATACAATAAGTATTGCTACACAAGAGAGACCCAGTATTGCATCAGGTACACGCATATTATGTATGTCACCAATCATAGTTATCCAGCTTTCAAGGAATGATGAACCAGTGCTTTTTACGGCCAAAATATTTTTAATTTGTGAAGTGAAAATAATGAGAGCGACAGCACTTGTAAAGCCGGCGCTGACAGGACCAGATACGAAATCAATTATAAAGCCCAACTGCAATACGCCCATCAGTATCTCTACAATGCCGCTGAGAAAAGTCAAAAGCACCGCCTTTTGCCAAACGCCATGGGCCACATGAAATACCATCAGCGAGGCGATAGCTGTTGAGCCCAGTATGTTATCCTTACACGAGCCAATAATGGCGTATACAAAATTTCCAACAAAGGAACTGTAAAGGCCGTACTGCAAATTAAAGGAACGATTCTATGATAACTAATTAATATATTGCTTAATTAATTAACGCACCTCTGTGGGCAGTCCTGCTATATCGGCAAAAGCTAATGCCAAAGGTATAGTTGCCAAGGCTACCGGTATGCAACCAATCAAATCACCTACCGCATCATCTTTTGAATAGCGTGGTAGCCAACTGAGTATGGGAAAGCGTCGATATAAAATTTTTTTTTGAAAAAATCTCTTTGCATTTTTTGTACTAAATTCCAGACGACTTCGAGTAGCACTCTGATGATCAGGTATCAATATAAAGTCCAATGGACCATTTGGTTTTGCATCACGTGTTTCACATACAGGTGTTGCTACAGATTTGTTGTTTCCGTATTCCGACATTTTTCTGACATTACGCAAACTTAAAACAAATTTTTTAATTTTTTTTTTTTTTCGTTTTAATGCACCACTGTTGTACCCAAAAAAAAAGTAACTGTTGCCGTTAAGTTGTGTTTTATTACTGAAAAGTTTTTGGCAAACTATTTGACTCATCCACCTTCACTATTAATGACATAGTTCCACTAAAAGTGACATAGTTTCAGTCTATCGTTTGATTTTTAAGCTTAGCCAACTAACAGAAAGTCAACCCGGCTAAGAGAAAACCGGTTAAAGGTCGAATGACTTATTCGATGCAAATTATTGAATGATGATAGTGCGTATATGTTACCGGATACACGCTACACCGGAAGAATAGTGTGCATTAACTAGCCGCAGACGTTTGCAACACATTCAACGGAGATGCCGAACAAAAGCATGTGCTAGATGTTTGTTTCAGTACATCTGAGTATAACTTTTATTGGGTAGAAATACGCTTGAAATTTTTGGGAATTTTTTGGAGTTAAAAAATTATTTTTTTTCTTTAAGTAATTTTTGAAAAAATAAAAAAAAAAAATTTTTAAAAATTATTCAAAAAAAAAAATTTTTTTAAATTCACACGTATTTCTTGAACGATTCTAAGCATTTTGTACCTAGTACACTTTTTTCGTAAGATGCCTTCCTCTTGAGTAAGCATAGAGTTTTGCGTGACGCGGGCGTTCAAAAGCCAAAAGTACTTTTAAAAAAAATTTAATGGGGTTTTTTTTTGAAAAAATTCAAAAATATTTATAAGTTTAAAAAATTTTGTTGAAAAAAAATTTTTTTCACCAAGTAATATTTTTTTATAAAAAGAAGGCTTACAAATGAATTGCACCAGTTACTTAAATGTAACAATTCAAAAACTTTGGTGTAAGCTATACATTTTTCAAAAAACACACTTTTCATGAAAATCACTAAAAACGACAACTTCAACACCCTGTATTTTAACAACAAATGGTATTAGAACCAAATCCTACTGGATTATTGTTCTTGCACACCGTAAACATTTTTTACGTTAAAAATTGACCGAAATATGGCCACTCAAAATCTAACGAAAAAAGTGTGTAAGACATAAAATGCTAAGAATCGTTCAAGGAATACGTGTGAATTTTTTCAGAGTTTTTTAAGAAACTTTAAAATTTTTCAAACATCGATCAAAAAATTAAATAAGTTCCAAAAATTCCGAAAAAATTCACACATATTCCTAACATTTTAAACCTTCCCAAGCGAATCGTTTTTTTTTTGGAATTTCTCCCGGTAACGGATCAGTAACGGATCCGTAACGGGCAAAAAAGCGGAGATATGAATCGAATAAAAAACCCTTTTCCCAACCGCATAAGATAAATTTTGTTATGTTCAAGTTTCGGTCAATTTTAACCTAAACTAGTAAGGGTGTTACCTTTGGCCTGGCAAAACATTAACTACCCTACACAGCAGTATTTTGAAAATTTTGCTTATATGGGAAGTGCCACGCCCTCTTTTTCGAATTCACCCAGTTTTGTCTCAGAGTTTGAGTTTATATTTCTAAGCATTTGAGTGAAATTTGGTTGGATTATCTCAAAAAATGTTTTCAACATAGCGTTTTGAACATTTTGCTTATATGGGAGGTGCCACGCACTCTTGTTCGATTTTATCCAGTTTTTGCTTAAAGCTTGTATTCATAATTCTTAGTGTCTGAGGAAAATTTAGTTCGATTATCTCAAAAAACGCTTTCAGTATAGCGTTTTAAAGCTTTTGCTTATACGAGAGGTTCCACGACGGAGGCTGTGCACTAAATTTCATTGAATTATCTTGCTTAGTTTTCCCAAAAAATGTATTTCCACACACAGCCAGCCAGCCAGACAGACGGACATAGCTATATCGACTCAGGAGGTGACGCTGATCAAGAATATATATACTTTTCTATATCTGCCACGCCTCCTTCTTTGCGTTACAAACGGAAGGACAAAGTGAATATACCCTGGGTGTAAGGTATAAAAATGATTTATTAAACATTTAAAAGGAAATTTTATCCTCTAGTTTTTATGAAGAATTTTTGATTTTTATACCCTTCACTCAGGGTATATTCACTTTGTCCTTCGGTTTGTAACTCAGAGAAAAAGGCCTGGCAGGTATGGAAAGGTATATAAGTATATTCTTTATCAGCGACACCTCCTGAGTCGATATAGCCATGTCCGTCTGTCTGGCTGACTAGCTTTCTGGAAATATTTTTTACGGGAAAACTAAGCAAGATAATTCGATAAAAAGTTAGCCCGAGGGATTAGAAATGTGCTAAATCGGTCAACGGACACGCCTACCGCCCATACAAAAAATATATACAAAATGCAATAATACGAGCAATATTTGCAATAACAGAAGCGAAATACATATAAATACTGGAGATAGAAGCATAAACTCTGAGCTAAAACAAGGCGAATTCGGACTAGAGGGCGTGGCACCTCCCATGTAAACAAAAGTTTCAAATTGTTATAATGAAAGCGTTTTTTGAGATAACTCAACCAAATTGCGCTCAAGCACTCAGATCAATAAATGCAAGCTCTAAAAAAATACTAGGCAAACTTGGACAACAGGTCGTAGCACCTTCCATATAAGGAAAAGTTTCAAAAAGCTGTATAGAAAGGGTTTTTTTGAGATAATCAAACTAAATCTCACTCAAACACTAAGAACATTATTTGCAAGCTCGGATAAAAAACTAGGCGAAGTCGGACAAGAGAGCGTGGCATCTTCAATATGAGCAACTTTCAAAGTGTATGCTGAATGCGTTTTCTGAGATAATCTAACCAAATTTTACGCAGACATTAAAAACAGTAATTGAAAGCTCTAAGTAAAATCTAGGTAAGCTCGAAGTTGAGGGCGTGGCACCTTCCATATATGCGAAAATTTCAAAATGCTGTACTGACAACGTTTTTCAAGATAATGAAACTATATTTCGCACAAATACTGAGAAGAGTTAGCAATATCTGAGCTAAAACTAAGTAAATTTAGTCAAGTGCTGCCCGTACAAGCAAAATTTTTAATATAGTGCAGTGTAGAGTATATTATTTTTTGGCCAGGCCAAAGGTAACACCCTTACTAGTTATTTTTGGTTTCAACTTTTTTAGCTAAAAAATTTTTTTTTTTAAATTTTTCAAATAAGTTGAGTATTTCGATGGAAAATTTAATTTTCTACAAAAAGTTTCCCGAAAAGCATATCGAAATTGTGATTCGTTCGTTTGATGTATTGAAAAAACTGTAAAGGTTGCATTTTCATCTCTGATTTACCCGTCTTAGTTCGATATTGCTATTATTTTTAGGACATATCAGTAGACTAAGTGCAAACCTACTTAAATGCATAATGATAGTTATTTTCTATATTTAAATTTTTAATTAATTTAATGATAGGCTGTAGCGTATCCCAATTTCGGCAAGGCCGAAAAACAACTCGTTCGATTTTGGTTTCAATTTTTGTTTACAAATGTTTGTATAAATTTCGTACACATATCTAATAGTAAATCATAAGTGGCAGATACAAGGAGTAAGGTCATGGGGCCTAAAGCCCCCCTCCCCGTAAATAGAAAAATTATGAAGTAAATTTATTGAAATCTACTCAGCCCTATTTTTCATATATTTTTTAAATTTAGCCCTTTCTCACTCAAGTTATATCCTATGTAGGCCACAGATAAGCAGCAATATAATTTACTATTACCTTTTAATGTCTTTCTTTTATTACCAAAAACCGTTTAGTAGCAACTTGTTAAGTTAATTAACAAAACTCATCTTACTCAATTCATATATTAATGCATAGCACACACTTATTCGCATTAAACTCTGATTTCTCAAAGAGAAAAAGATATGAAAGAAAAAAATCAAAAATTCGCATCATTAGCTTTTTATTTGAAGTGATTTTTTATTCATTTTGGCGACACGCCTTCAGTTAAATTTCACATAAATTTAAATTTACGTCTGCAGAAAATAACAATGGTAAGATATTAAAATTAATTTGAGCGCTAATTCATTCATGACAATATCTGATAGTTCCGCACTATTAAAATCGTATATTAGGCGTTATGTAAATTAAGTCATTCAAAATATTGTTATCATTTTGAATTTATTCTATTTTTGTATCTACAGTTGCTAATTTTAATAAAAATATCTGTCCCTGGCGTCATATTGAAGAATTGCAAAATTGGAAATTTCGATGATAAGGAAACTGTGCGATTTCGTAGAATTTCAAAGAACATTCCAACTACTAAATATTCATGTTTCCTAGTCTTACAAATCAATTCAAATTTTAAAATCGCGTAAAAAACGCATTGGCGCTCATTCTTCCAACATGAGTTGCAATGCAACAGTATTTTTCGTATAAGAAATGTTGCATAATTTTAGGAGCTTGCTTTATAACTGTATCAATCATAGCAACTAACTTACACACGATATGTCCCAGCAAACATTTGGAAAACCTTTGAATCTGCTGAGTTTTTTGCGATGAATTTACAAACGAACTTCCGCAAATGAATTTTATGGCAGACAACGACACACAGTGTCGCGAGTGCGGCCAAAAGGGTCAAAATTAAAGTCAAAATATAAACTCATCAAGGATGGCATATTGTTAAGTATACGTGGGCTGCTCGATATATTTCTGGCCCAATAATGAAAATGCGAATATTTATTATCAAAAATGGTTTTATTGATTTTCAAAGTATTCTCCAGCATGATTTATACACTTTTGCATGCGCTCAAACCAATTGTCGAAGCACTTTTTCCATTCCGATTGAGACACCTCCAAAACATGGTTTTTGAACGCTTTAACAGCATCTTCTGGCGACGAAAATCATTGACCACGCATTTTTTTCTTGATGTGCGGGAATAAAAAGAAGTCATTGGGTGCCAAGTCAGGGCTCATCAGGACCCATCAACGACGTTTTGGCCAGTCAAAAAGGCGCTGGTTTGAGCCGTTGTGTGAGATCTCGCATTGTCATGGTGAACAATGATTCGTCTTCTCTTGTTCGCTTTTCGAATTTCTCCGAAGACTTCAGGCAAACAAATTGTGGTGTACCACTCAGAATTGACCGTCCTACGTTGCTCAAGAGGAACAGTCGCAACATGACCAGTTTTGCCGAAGAAACAGGCGACCATTTGCTTCGAAGTGCTTCTTCCACGAAAAACTTTCGTTGAATTTGGCTCGTCTTCGAAGACCCACACGGTCGATTGCTGTTTTGTTTCGGACTCATATGCATAGATCCATGATTCGTCACCTGTGACAATCTTATAAACGTCTTTTGAAGCACCGCGATCGTATTTTTTCAACATTTCTTTGCACCAATCGACACAAGCCTGTTTTTGAGCGATTGTCAAATTGTGCGGGATCCAACGAGAACAAACCTTTTTTACAGCCAGGTGTTCATGCAATATCGAATGTATGCTAGTGAAAAAAATGACCAAGGATGCCTCTATCTCACAGTATGTCACATGACGATCTTGCATTATCAGTTTGCGCATGGCATCAATGTTCTCTGGCACAACGGCCGTTTTTGGACGACCTTCACGGAATTCGCCTTTGAGCGAGCGTCGGCAGCGATTGAATTCATTAAACCAGATTTTCACAGTGCTATAGAATGGTGCTTCATTGCCATACAAAGATTTAAGTTCATCGATGCATTCTTGTCGTGATAATCCACGTCGAAAGTTGTGAAAAATGATCGCACGAAAATGTTCACGATTTAATTCCATTTTTTTGCCAAATTGATTTTTTCAAGTCACTGTAAACAACACAAATGATGGTCGTACGTCAAAACATTCTGAGTACGTTTATGCTAAAAAATATCAAACTTTCCAATAGAAATGTCAGATTGCACCTGGCAACACTTAGTGTTGCCTAGGCCAGAAATATATCGAGCAGCCTACGTACTTAAACTAATAGAAATTTAAAAAAAAAATTAATACATCTTACGAGTCACGTAAACTTAGAGTTTTGGAAAAATAGAATAAATGCCACGAAAAAAAAAAAAAATTTTGTTCCATGATTCTTAAATCTAAAGCAGGCCTATTTTACTAAATACCTTAGTTAATACTAACTTTTTAGGAATAAATGATATTTTTCCTATGTAGTAGAGCAATTTTTGAGCAGATTTTTTTATTAACCTTTTGTTTACAGTTACTTTATTGGACATATGTTTTTTTGCTTATTTGTGAATTCTAAAGAAAACTTTGGGAGACCATAAAAAAAGAATGACGCAAAAGACCGTACTGCCTTAATAAGAAACAAAAGACGTAAGTGCAGTGTATAAGCATATGAAAAAAAAAGTGCCCCAATGTGCCCCAAATTTTTTTTTCGTGACCTCAATTAAATTTCAATAAAAAATTAATATTCTTAGGAGAGTAAAATTAAATATCTTAAAGAGAAAAATTGCTGCGGGCTTGAAACTTGACACAGTTGTTTATTGAACCATAGTCACTTTACAAAAAAAACCTTCCTCAGCTCAACAGGGGGTTTGACCCCCCTTTTGGGGGTTTAAAGATCAAAAAAGTCATGTTTTGACAAATAACTTAAAAACCGTTAGTCGAAAAAAAAAAAATTTAATTAAAAATTAAAGTTGATGCAATTTTGCAAATTTTGGTTTTTAAAACATCTTTCTAGCATAAAAATTGACCGAGATAAGTAATTTTTAAGAGTAATTTTTTTCGTTTTTTAAAACGAGCTAGTACCAAAATTGCAAATATATCATATTAACTTTTAACTCTAACGTCCCTTACTTTTTTGTTTATCAACCGATCAGAATAGATCAAAAAGTATTTTAAAGCCTAAAATTTCATCTTTTTAATTGTTTAGCTTTAAACCCAATATTTTAAGTAAAAGTCTTTTTTTTTAACTTTCCAAAATGAGTGAATTTCCTAAATTGAAATATTTCACTTCAATTTTAAGTTATATCTGCTATAACTTTTTTGCTTCTTATCCGATCGTGAAAAACCAAAAAGCATTTAAAGGGATAATATTTAACCGTTTTAATGGTATAAAAAACCTTTAAAAAATCACCCGATACTAATACTTTTTTACTGAGAGTCGGTTTAAAAAGGGGCGGACCACGTCCATTTTCAAATATTTTCATATTCTTAACAAAAAGCATCACTGTGCAAAGTTTTATCAAAATCGGATAACGTTTACTAGTTTTAGCCGCTCTATATATGGGCTCGCGACACTGTGCGACATGACGTCAGCTTCTTAGAAATTTCAAAGTATTTAAATTCATCGTAAATAAATATTTTCGAGAATCTATTCTCTTACTCCCTAGTTTACAATCGCAAAAAAAGTTTTCTGGAAGGGCAAAATTCACTGGAAGAATATGGGTATCCACAATAATTTGGAAAGGAGTATTTTGACGTTTATTGGAACAATTTATTTCCCAACTTTTTACTAAATTTATAATAATAAATAATGTTTTAAAATTAAATTTAAAAATTTAGAACAAGTTTATAGCTTATTAAAAAAACTTTCATATGACACTTATATTTTTAATATCCATTCAAGCATTTCCAACTTATACCGGATCTACTAAAACTAATTTTCACTTCGTCACTTTTATTTTTGTGAAGGTTGAAGATTTATTCGGCGTAACTCGTAGGCAATCACCAATTTTGTAAATTTTTGACGCAGTAGTTTTTTGATACCAACCAAAATGGCGAACCGAAAATGGTGGCACAAATACTGTTAAACTGCATCTTTTACCACCAGAAACGGTATATGAGTATTTCTAATGTTGCTTATAACGAATCTGAAATGCATTTTTCGAAATACAAAATGGCGAATCCACAATGATGATCGGCTTAATGCAAAACTACATAAATCAACAAGTAGTCAGAATATAGGAGTTTTTGAAGTCGCAGATTATGAATATGAACTTAGCTTTTGTAAAACAAAATAACGCCTCCAAAATGGCGGACAAAACATGCGAAACAGCATATTTTTCTTCAAAAGTTTGGTTTCTGCGATCATTTATTACGAATATGAAATACTCTACAAAAGTCCTAATAACCATTTTCCGGGCACCTCGGGGCTGCTAAGTTTTTTAGAGGATTGTAGAAAAATGTACTCTTAATAAGATGCATGTGGAAACTAGATGGATAGCCATGGATGCTGTAAGATTTATCATATTAAAAACAACATTAACATTTTTTTTGTTTATATATTTCCACGAAATAGTTACCCAATTCTAAAAACTGTGAACGAAATAATACGCTTTGGATTTGAGAAACATATTAAACAAACCTTCACTGAGAGACTCCATTTCATTAGCATTGCAAAAAAATGAACCGATGTTATTTTTTGCACTTGTTTACTGAGACGCTTTTTATTAAAAAAAAAAATCTTCGTAAGAATAGTTGAACTTCAAACTCAAATGAGAACAGGTTTTTAGGGATAGAGGTCTTTCTGAGCTCTGAAACGAACAAAGAGGATCATAATCTAGCAGTTGCAACCGTTGAAAATGCAAAAACAACAACTTTATTTTTCGAATTTTGACCAGCTTTTTTGATTTTCCGACCAGTGTGCGTTGTTTCTTCTCATTACTAGAGCATCTAGATATGGTAATATTCCATTGTCTTTTTCTTCCTTTGTAAATTTTATGTTTTTGTGGCATGTATTAAATGTTTTCAGTGTATATTCGATCATGTCTACTTACTTTCACGATGGCAAAAATAAAATTGTACAAAAAATGTTCAGGGTTGCTATATGCTGTTTTTTTTTTTTAAGTTTTGCTTTAAACGTTTATTTTAACAAAAAAATAAAAATTTAGTCTTAAAACACTTCACTAAACTTGTTAAAAATAGAGCAAAAACTTTTGGTGTCGCCACATTTTTTAAATAAATGGTTTAAGCAAAACTAAAAAAAAACCGGGTGGCAATACCGAAAGTTTTGTAAAATTTTAATACAGTTTATGTAAGCGATTCTGCAACCAAAAATTTAAATTTTTCAAAAAAAGTAAAAATTTTCCAAAAATAACCAGGTGGCAATCCTAAAAATGTATGTTGGATTTTTAAAAAGTTTTTTTAAGTGTTTGAAGACTATTTATTTTAATTTATTTTTTTTAAATAAATAATTTAAGCAAAACTAACAACAAAAAAACCAGGTGGAGGTTGGTTACTAAACGGAGAATGTTGCAAAAAACGTCGGGGAGTGTTGAAACGGAGAATATTGAAATGCTGCAAAAACAATTATATCACAATGAAAATAGCAATTTTTTTTAAAAAGTTGAAACTGGTGATGATGAAAGTATGATATTTTGATTTTATTATTACTCGAATGCAGCTTTTGATAATAATCAAAATTTTTAATGGTTAAAATGTGGGCGTGGCACTTTTCCGATTTCGCCCAATTTTTGCTCATTATAAGGCATTGATAGTCAGTAGCTGTTTACCAATTTTCATCAAAAAATTTTATGCGGTTCAAAATATTTGACCAAATAAAATTAACAGTTTGGGACGGTGCCACGCCTCTTCACTAGTATATACTAAGTCAAAGGCTATTGCATTCTTTAGCATATGCTAATGCGTATCATTTTCCAAAGTTTCGTTAAAATCGCTTAAGCCGTTCTTGAGAAAAACATGACAACAGTTTTTATATACACAATTTTAGACCCTATAAAAAGAGAAGATATCTCAGAAACCATATAAGATACAGCAATTCTAATGCTAGATTCGAATTTTGAATTGCCAAATACATATACATACATATTACTAATGACTATTTTGATTTTTTTATGAAAACATAACTTTTTTTAAATATTGTTTAAAAAATTATATAATTCCGACCGCGCTCCAAAATGTTTCTGATTTTAAATAAAAAAAAAAAAACATCAAAATCGGAGCTGTTCTTGAGAACTTCCATCTAAAAGGCTTTATTGACTCCACTAATAAGCTGTGGTTAAGTTTCTGTATCAAATAGTTAAAATATCAAATTTTAAATTTAAACATGGTTTTGAGATCCGGGACATTGAATGGTACATTTTTTGGAGACTCACCCATATGTGACGAAGTCTGACAAGACCAAACTTAACTTGCCAAAGTAAAATAAGAAAAGACCATGGTTATTAACTTGATAAAGTAAATTTTTCAGCTCAGAGCAAAATATGTATAAATTTGAGTGGAAATGTCATGTACCAAAAGCTGTCTCTTACATAACTTAATTTTGAACAGATTTAAATTAATATACATAATCACTAGATGTAGTACGGTCATTTTGTAGTTTTGCCTGAAAAGTTTTCCTGGATTTTTGAAAATGATTTATTTTTAGATTTCGATGTGCTTTTTCCGAATTCATGAAAATCGGTTGATATCATCCAATGTACTAAAGGTATAAAAATTTGATATAGTCTTTTACGGGGATTTGCGATACCTTTACTTCATGGACGATATCTCGGAAAGTAATGATCCGATTGGAAATGTAAAAGTTATGGTTTAAAGAGGAAGCGATTAGGGTTATAAGATCCCAGATGTACGCCATATGTCTGAAAATATTGATATCTGGACTTTAAAGGAATGATTACTCCGATCATAGACCTGATAGAGAAAAATAATTGCTAGATTTGGAATCAGCGACCCTAATTTAGCAATGGTTAACTTTAGCTTCAAGATCTCATTTAGAATTTTGTGTTGCACAGTGTATTTTTACACGACTCTCGCGTGATCTGTTATAAAAATCCTATTGAAAAAAGTATGTTTTTTAAAATGACTCGTATGATATCATTTGTGTCGTGTCGTTTACAATAATATGGGTGGATAAGTAGAGGAGGGGATAACTCATGTTTTGTCTATATATCGATTAGTAAATGCACCAAATGTTAAAATTTTACAATAATTTTAGAAATATTTTGTTTTAATATAATGACTTACAATAGTAATAATACATACACTTATTTATACATTGAAACTTATTCTATACCGTTAACTATAAAAATTTAATATATCGCACGTTAAGTTATGTTTCCGGATCCGTTTCAGCAGCAAGCTCCTGCTGGAGAGCATCAATATTGTAGCAAAGTACAAGTTTTGTATTCAAGCCTTCGAAAATTTGCACCACACTCGGTTTCAAGTTAAAGAAAATTATTTTCTGGTGGCGTTTCTTGAAGTCCTCAATCATAGAAGATACAACTTTGGCTGCAGTGTAATCAGCACCATAAATATAGGTGCAATCGATAACAACAGGCAGTGATGTCTTACTGCCTGACTTGATGACTAAATTGCGGACAAACTCCACCGATGGAAAAATAAGACAACGATCAGGCGTGAGTTTAAGAAACTTTTGACCCTTGAATGTCTGAAAAGAGACAGAATAATGATAAAATTTGCTCCTACTCTACGTAATAAAACAACAAGTGGAAAACTTTACCTCCAGTTCTTCCAGCGAAACTTTCGGTCTTGCAGAGTGATACAAAATGAAGAGCAGATTAAGGCCAATAGCAAGTAGAATTCCCACTTCCAATGGCAATACAAGGCAAGCAATGAAAGCAACAAAAAAGGGTATTAGATCAGAACCTAAGAAAAAACCAACTCATCATAATGTGTCCATTTAATTGCTATAACTTACGCTGCCCCAACTTACGTTTACTTCTCCACATTGGCAAAATTACATGGTATTGTAATTGGAATATCACAGCCGCAATGATTACCGATGCCAGCACAGCCTTTGGAATGAAATAGAAATATTCCGTCAAGTAGAGTAATGCCAGTACCACAATGCCACCAATATATAAGTTTGCCAAAGGTGTACGAACACCACTCGCATTATTGACAGCAGATCTGGCTAGGCCACCATTAGCACGATAGCCCTTAAAGAAGGAATTTGCAATATTGGCCATACCCATTGCAAAAAGTTCCTGCGATGCATCAATCGATTTACCTTTAGCTGTTAAATGCAATTTGTAAATTTGTCAGTATGCAGTTTAGTACTTAAAATATTAGCCAGATATCTTACCAAAGGCCTTGCACACCGAAATGTTCTCGAGAAGCGCAATTAGTGGCACTATAAGCAAACCATAGCCCAAATGATTTACCATCTCTAAAAATGTTTCACCACTCTGCGCTGGTATACCCAGTGTTGCATTACCAGTTATTGGTTCAATGGAAAATGGTGGCAGTGTTGGTTCTGGTATGCCTGCTGGAATGTAACCAGTTAAACGGAAATAATGCAGTCCTTGTCCTTCCAAATACATGCTTATGGCAGCGCACGCTATGACGATGGAGGCGTTGCGTGTAACGGAAAAGAACCATAAGAATTTGTTGATGGCAACGTGGTACCACTGCTTAATATTATCATCTTTTGGTCCGATCTTTATGCGTCCTATGTAGCGTAAAATCAGCAGCAGCAAAACACAACCTAGTCCCAGCGTAGCATCTGGTATACGGATATTTTCAATATCACTTATCATACTGATCCATCTCTCCAAAAAAGTTGTACCATCATTTCGTACACCAAGTATATAATTCATTTGCGATGTAAACACAATCATAGTAACGGCACTGGTAAAACCTGCGCTAACTGGACCCGACACAAATTCGACCACAAAACTGAGTTTGAAAATGGCGACTGCAATTTCGATAAATCCTGTAAGGAACGTTAGTAGCACGGCGCGTTGCCAGACACCTTGCGCAAATTGAAATACCAGCAATGAAGCTATCGCAGTTGATCCAACGGTGCTGTCCTTACATGTGCCCAATAGAACGTAGATGAAACAACCCATAAATGAACCATATAGACCATACTGTAAAGTGTAGAAGGGAATATATAATTATATAAAAGAAAATCCCAGTGAATAATTTTCAAATGTGAAGTTAGTTTAATGACTGTTGCTTGTATAGTACTAACGAATATACCAACGCGCTTTTTCTTAATTGAATTATGATAAATTTATATTGAACTAGTTAAACAGTCATTTTTGCAATTTTTCAACAACAGACGCCAGCAAGTGTTAACATGGAAATTGATAACGTATGTTTCGGCTACTTCAACATACATATTGCATTGTATGTGGAAACCAAATCCGCCCTTGTAGCCTTTATTGTAGCTAGCGTAGCATGTCTCAAAACCAGAGTGTGTTACCAACTAACAATTTGGTAATTTTTCACAACAGACGGCGCTAGTGAGCCTTATGATTTATCCATAATGGCGATCCTCTTCAGAGAGTTTATCCGTGTCCGATAGCTCAATCGCTAAAGCACCGCGTTTTCTTTCATTAGAAAACCGGAGTCACGGGTTCAAGTACGGTTTCTGACAAGATTTAACTAAAACTGATCTGATGAGGCTATATACATGTTTATATATGAAAATATATAAATATATATATACATGTTTATATATGAAAATATATAAATATGTATGTGGAAGTAGCCGAAACATATGTAATCAATTTCCATTTTAACACTTGCTGGCGTCTGTTGTTGAAAAATTGCACTTTTTAATTAGTTCAATATAAATTTATCATAATTCAATTTTTAAATGTAAATATTTAAGCAATCAGGAAAGAAGTTACTCTCAAAATGGGGAACTACTTTTCCACATCAGAGTTGTGTGAGATTTTAACCTGAAAGAACACGTTTTTTCGGTTTATTATATGACATGATAAATTCAAGCAATACTCGTAAAATGAGGGTTGTCATTAATAAATAATCTCGAGGATTTTTTTCACACGGAGAAAAATCAGCCTCATAGTTTTTACTCCATTCGGGTTGTTAAAAAATTAAAGTAAATAACACTAAATTTCAAACATAAATTACCTACCCTTATAAAACCATTTTGACTATAAAGTTCTATCATAAATATTTATGCTTAGACAGACATCTGCTTAATATGTATACAAATTTAATACGTTTTCATCATATGAGCTAATAGTACAGAGGATATGTATCCATCTATCACACGGACGAACCGCGGTTCGAATTCTAGTGCGGTCAGTTAATTTTTTTTTTCTTTTTTTTTGTGCTTTACAGTGAGATGAATACCACTTTTTCAAAAAAATTACTGTTAAGTCATTCGAAAATTCTAAATTGACAAAAACAGTAAGGTAAAATATACTTCAGTGAGGACTTGTCGGTGAGTTTTGACTTGAAATTCTTGTAAAATTTATTAGAAATTAAGTACTTAGTACGTATACTATTTTCTTTTCCACGTTCAGACTGGAAGACTTATAAGGCCTATTATAATATAGTCATTGAAACTACTAGACTTTTTCTTTAAAATCTTTAAAAAACTTCGAGACTGAGAAGCAGAGCCACGCGTTGTTTTTTTTTTTTTTTTTTTTTTTCTACTTCACGCTATTTATCACAGAGAAGAGAAGTGGTTAAATTTTTGGCGAATATAAGCGTCACGAAGTTAAGTCCCCATTTGAGATGTGGAACATGCGTCTTCTTCCTGTGAGCCCTAAGGAAACATCGGGCCAAAATGAGCATGATATGAATTTTTTTTTTTTTTTTTTTTTAACGCTGATTAAATTTATAACAACCGTCTTTTATTGTTCGTACTCATATCTGTTGATATAAATTTTAAAACATTTGTATAAATATTGCAAAAGTAAGACTGTGCATCAAAAATATTTACAGAGCTACTTAAGTTCATATTTTGGAAGTTCCAAATGTATAAATTATTACTTTTGAAAATATTTAACTGATTGATAAATAATATTTCTTATTTTTTGCAATTGTTCATATCTACCCTAAGCTGATAGCAAACTGAATACAAAAGACAATTCATAAACTAATAAATAAACTCATAAACTTAGTGTGTTTTACTTTGGGATAGTAAGCACAAGGCAAAACAATACAAACCAAGAAAACGCCACAAAATATAAGTTTCGTGCTTAGGGGCCATCCAGTAAATGCTTAAGACAATTTTATCATTTTTTTGACACCCCTCCCCCCCCCCCCCTTATACAATCTTACGTAAGAATTCTACATTCGGAAGAAAATTTTTTTTCAATAAATGAGGAGTGATTTTTCAATAGTGTGTATTTCCACTTCCGACCTCGAACAAACCTAAGTTTCCCATCGCCATTTTCATGCTAAAATGCATCCTCTAGCTCAAAATCCATCACAAAAAAGACATTTTTCCAATTTCTTACAAAAGGGCTTATTTCCATATGATTCCATAGAAATTTTTAGAGTTCGATACAAAAAGACGTATTTCGTATAGTCGCTGAAGGAACCTTTAATATTTTTATATGTCCGAGGCTATATAAGTGCTTACATATAATGCCTATAGATAGCAGCTTAAATTTTCAGATGGTGAAATAAGAGTTTTAAGGGGATTGGAATCTTTGGTCAACTCACTATAACACTGGAGACATTAAAAAATAAAAATAAGTTACTGTAAATAGCCCCTAAAAGTTTTTCCTCATTACTAAAAATTTGTTTAACAAGGAAATACGCCCTGTTAAAAAAACAAAAAAAAAAACTCCTCAAATAACATACTTTTTTTCTCCAACTGAATGATATTACACGTAGAAAAAAAACTAGTAAGGGTGTCACCTTTGGCCTGGCCAAACGTTAAATACCCTACAGTATTTTAAAAATTTTGATTATACGGGAGGTGCCACTTCACCCAGTTTTTGCTCAGAGCTTGCAATTATAGTTTTTAGTGTCTGAGTAAAATTTTATTCGATTATCTCAAAAAACGCTTTCAGTATAGCGTTTTGAAGCTATTGCTTATATG
The DNA here is from genome assembly GCA_951812925.1 of Calliopum simillimum. Classification (NCBI taxonomy): domain Eukaryota; kingdom Metazoa; phylum Arthropoda; class Insecta; order Diptera; family Lauxaniidae; genus Calliopum; species Calliopum simillimum. Next base: position 98,876,482 of record OX638368.1, on the reverse strand, counting down.
GGAGGTACCACGCCCTCTTGTCCGAGCTCGTCTAGTTTAAGCTCAGAGCGTGCATTTATAGTCCTTTGTATTTGAGTGAAATTTAGTGGGATTATCTCAAAAAACGCTTTCAGTGTAGCGTTTTGAAGCATCTGCTTATATGGGAGGTGCCATGCCCTCTAGTACAAATTCGCCCAGTTTTTGCTCAGAGCTTGCGCTTACAATTCGTAGTATTTATGTGCATTTTGGTTGCATTGCCGTGAAAAATGCTCCTAAAGTTGCATTTTGAAAATATTTTTTGTATGGTTAGTAGACTTGTCCGTTGACCGATTTTGCTCATTTTCGATCCCACGAGCTAACTTTGACGACGGAGGTAGTGTACCAAATTTCATTGAATTATCTTGCTCATTTTTTCCAAAAAATGTATTTCCACACATAGCCAGCCAGCCAACCAGCCACCCAGACAGACGGCCAAGGCTATATCGACTCAGGAGGTGACGCTAATCAAGAATATATGTACTTTTCAATATCTGCCACGCCTCCTTCTCTGCGTTGCAAACGGAAGGACAAAGTGAATATACCTGGGTGTAGGGTATAAAAACAGGAATAATAGTTTTAGATGCTTGATCCGAATCGTGCACCAAAATTGCGCCAAGTTTTTAGGACTTTGAGATATTGAAGATAATGCTCACACCTTTCCTCAGTCAAAAATAAGTTTCATGAAAATACCTAATGAAACGGTTCACGGCATCTCATTGCAGCTTCGAAATCCGTTCCGAATGAAATACTAGCTGAACATTTTTTAAAATGAGGTCAAAAACCTTATTTTTGAAATAGCATAAGACTATTTGTCTTATATTGTTTGAAAAAATCAATTTTAACTCTAAAAATTGATGCACCTGAAAGGGTGCATTTGCCAAAAATCTTTGATAAGGGGTACCTTCATTTTAGTATTCTTAACGATGTTTTTTGGGTGGTTTGTTCACATTGGCGACACTTTTTCTAGCCACAGTCATTTTGATAGCTTAGAGCTGATTTGAGCTTAGTTTGGATGTTCATTTATTTCATCACCTAACTATCTATAACTACATATCATTTACCGTATGCTATTAATAACTTAACGGCATCTAAGCTCTTATCTTATCAATGACGAACTGAGAACGATATAACTCTATAGAACTTAAAGTTTATTGCCAAGCAATATTTAATTTTATTATCTAAAGTGCCAACAAATGTATCTACGTACCTCTGTTGGTAATCCAGCTACACCAGAGTATGCTAAGCCTTGAGGTATTACAGTTAATCCGACTGTGAAGCCAGCGATAAGATCACCAATTGCATCTGCTTTCGTATATCGTGGCAGCCAAGTGAGTATGGGAAGACGTTTGTACAGAGTTTTTTTGCGAAAGATATTACGCATATAAGTGCTGCAGCAATTTGTATCTTCAGCATCCTGCATCTGTTCCAGACTCTTGTGTTTCGATGTCTTATGATCCGTTATCAATATGAAATCCTTGGAACCGATCATTTGTAATTCAGTGGGTGCATGAATTTCTGATTTCTTACGGAATGTTGTTTCTGTCTCTACAGTCGACATTTTTAAGATTTCACTCGTCGAACTTGTTATTGTGTGTGTTTGCAAAATAACGGTGATAGCAATTTTCAATATCAAATTTGTTTTTTTTTTTTTTTTGGCGGACTAGAAATGTTATACGTCTTATTTCACTGCACGTTCGAAATATATTAAAACGCAAAATTGATATACCACCTATCATTGTTTCTTTTTTTTTTTTTTAAATTTAAACTCTTATTTTTCTTGAATTCATTGTGATGTGATACATGGGTGGGTATATGTATTGGTGCACCTGTTGTGTAGGCACTACCTGATGCTGTATCTATTATTTGCCAAAGATTAAATAAATTTGATAACAAGTGGAGCAACGCAAATATTTTTATGACATCCTCTCTGTGAATATTCAGAGTCAACACACATGTTTCTATTGTATGCAGATCTTTCGGAATCACTCAAAACTTGATCTTGAATCGAAGTTATCCGTTGACGAAAACTTAATCGAAATTTGTTATTGATTTTAGTTTCTACAAAGAAAGTTTAATTCAGGTTTAACGTCATCATAATATATTATTTGCAATAAACATTTATTAAACCAATAGGTGTCAGCTTAAACTGTTTAGTTATGCGATGGTAAAAACTCAGTAGTAATTTGATACTGATATATTCCTGCAAATAAGTTGTAATTTTGGTTGCATGGCATTATAAATACTTATTTCCGTTAAGAGTTGTAATTGTCGTTTGTCTTGGGGTGTATTATGGGGGCTAATAAAGCCGCACTCTAAACTTCTCATAATTGTATGGGAATTTAAATAAGAAGAAGAAAAAAGTTAGCCCTCGAACCACCTAAAATAACTTCAAGATTCAATTTCATTTGTAATGAAATAAATGGGAAAAACCCTACATGATTGTCAGGGGCGAAAACCCTTATTAAACCTACACTTGTGGCAACGGTCAGCACGTACTGGTGCGGCTTTGCTCGTCGGCAACCGGGGGTGGGATTTTGTTACCAAAATGTAGCTCACTTCATTTACAAAAAAATCTACGTGCTTAACTCTATTGAATCAAAAAAACTACAAACCAGATGAACTCTAAAAGAAAACCCCTAAAATAAAACAACAGAAACTACTGAACTAAAACTGAATTAGAAATGAAACCATAGGATCGGATGATTTTGACCCCTTATGCCCTCCCAACCTTGTGCATCAGAATGACTACCATCATATACTACCTGTACTGCACCCTTAACGATGTGCGTGTTCAACTACTTAGTCCAAAAGAAAAATGTTTAATTATTTACCATGGTGACTTAGTACCTTTATTTTACAAATTGAATTTAATTTTGAATTTAATTTTAATCAAATTATTATCAAATTTTAATTGCATTAAAGCATAATTACACAAACAAAATCCTACATTAAACTGGCCAGACTCCACAAAATAATAAGTAATATTCTTTCTAAAATAACCCTAAGCTACAGTACTTAGGCATTATGAAAAATCATACTTATTTTATGTTACACAAAGGTAAATGAAATTAAAATATCTTAAATAATACGTTTAATATAATACATACAAAAATCTGCTTCAATCGGTGGTAAAAATAATCTGATGACGTATCAAGCTGGGAAGGTGCTCCTTCGATGAATCTTTTTGTTGAATGCAGTTGCTTGCTGTTATTTAATTTGATGAAATATTGGCCGTAAAATCACATCAGCCATATGTGTACAAATGCGGCAATTTATGTTATTCAGTTGCTGAAATGGTGGCTGAATTTGACGTGGGGATCTCCTCTTTTTTTATATATTTCCAGTCACAACCTGGATTGGATCCAATTTTATTTGGTAAATTTGCTGCTTCTGATCGAATCAAAATTCTTAGGTTTTGTCGAGTTTCACAAATGATGACTGAAACTTTCGTATTTGAGAAGTTTTATTAATCACGTGTTAGGCACCAAAGTCTGTATGGCCTTGTTCAAAGTGCAAATTGTTCTTTTTGTGTTAGCAATTAATTTTAAAACATAATTTTAAATGCACAAGCACAACGTGAATCGAAATTTTAATTGTTTTTGGTCTCAGTTCTTGACGCGTTTTGTCACTGAAAACTTTCTTGTTTTTCCCGTATATGACTTTAATTTCATCAACCGACGTCGTACACGTTTGAAGACCACCAGCAAAAAATCCTGCAACTCAAGTCTTTCACAGCAACCACGTTTTTCTTTCTTCACAAAATGAAGATTTCACTTGTTTTTCTTCACGTACACCAATATTAGCACGTCATAACCAAAATTGTCCAATCAGAATTTGCCACGAAGTCTTATGACAAGCCAGGGCTACCACTTGTAATAAATATAAAATACTTATCTAGTTCTATAAATGACCACTAGGTTTTATATTATTTTTTTTTTAAGGCAAACGCACACTATTATAAAGGCACCGTCACAAAACAGATGGTTTTGCCTATTTATAGCGCAAAAATAGCTGGAAAACGGTTTTGATACATTTGCATTAAATTTAAATAAAATTCATGAAATACATCTTTGAATATCTTTCCCGTGAAAAATACCAATATTTTTACCGCGCAAATCTTCCAATTCGAAATAACAATTACCAATCTTTTTGACTATTCTTGACTTGAGCCATTTTGGTGCTAACTTAGCATTAAAATTGTCAACCTTTTTACTTTGAACGAAATTACGACGATAAACCTCTTGACCAGGCAAAAAGCTTACAGTTTTAGCTCGTAAATTATAAGTTTTCTGATTTGTTTCGTACGCAAGCTTAAGATTTTCTTGAACATTTGATCTCATTAATTGAATTTTATCCGTTCTTTCTAACGAGTTTCCGTCTTCTAAACTATGTAATCTTCTTAAAAGTTCATAAGTGTCGCCATGTGTGATCATCTGTTGGCCAAATAAAACAAAGTAAGGAGATACTCCTAACGAACTATGTATCGAACATCTCAAAGCCGCTGAAATTTTACTAAGGTTTAGATCCCAATAACGTTGGTCTTTATCTAAATAAGATCGAATAGCCGCAATCACAGATCTATTCACCCTTTCTGCTGCATTACTTTGAGGCGAATATAAAGCGGTATACACATGTTTGACACCATATTTGCTAAGAAAAGCATTAAACTGAAGAGATTTGAACTGTGTTCCGTTATCCGTTAAAACAACCTGCGGTACACCAAATACTGTAAATACATGATCTTCTAAAAATTCACAAACATAAGAAGCAGAACTTTTCCGTAACGCTTTCAAAATTGGAAATTTTGACAAATTATCGACAACTATAAACAAACTCGTATTGCCACGCTTGGACCTTGGATATGGACCTAAAAAGTCCATAAATAATTTCTGAAAAGGTCTTGCAACCGGAGACATCGCTCCCATAGGCGGACGAAGAACTACGCAAGGAGATTTACTTTGCTTACATACCTCACATTTAGTTATAAAGTTACGAACTTCAATTGCCATTCTTGGCCAAAACAAATTTCTTCTAATTTTTTCTAATGTTTTACCGATACCACAATGCGAAGCAATTGGAGGACAGTGAGCATTATTTATCACCTCATGTGTTAAAGCATTCGGCACCCAAAGTTTCCAACTCGATGCTTCAGTCAAGGGATCGCCATCTGAAAACTCAGTGCGTTTATAAACGAAATCATCAACAATTTTGACATCAGGCAAGCGGTTTTGATTTTCTTTAACATTCTCTCGTAATTTTCTGTACTCGTCAGAAGAAAAATGAACAGAATTTAAGTCCACCAGAGGAACTATTTCATCCGTAGATGACAAGTTAATTTCTTCCAGTCGAGATAATGCATCAGGCACAACATTTAAACTTCCTCGTCGATGTTCAATTGAAAATACGAATCCTTGTAACTTTAACGACCAACGAGCTAATCTTCCATTTAAATCAGATTGTCGCATCAGCCATTGCAGACTAGCATGATCTGTTATAACTTTGAAACTATGGCCTTCCACATATTCTCTAAATTTTTGAATACTTAAAACTGCAGCTAAACACTCTAATTCAGTGACGGAATAATTTTTTTGCGCTCTATTCAGCTTATGAGAGAAGTAGGCAATTGGTCTTTCTACGCCTTCTTCATCTTCTTGCGCTAAAACTCCTCCGACTCCATTCATAGAAGCATCACACTGTATTATAAACGGTAAAGAAAAATTGGGGGTAACTAAAATAGGTGCAGAAGTCAGTTTACGTTTCAATTCATCGAAAGCCAACTGAGCTTCGGAACTCCAATCAAAATTTAAGGATTTTGACAATAAATCAGTCAATGGTGCAGTGAGGCTAGCGTAATTACTAATAAAACGTCTGTACCAACCAGTCAGACCGAGAAAACTTCGTAGCTGGCGAACAGTTTTTGGTGGTTGCAAATCAAGAATTGCAGATACCTTCCCTGGATCAACTTTCATCACACCGTGACCAATTAAAAAGCCTAAATAACGCACTTCGCGCATACAAAATTTACACTTGGAAATATTAACAGTAAGACCTGCGTCTCTCAAAACTTGAGCTACTTCAAACAAAAGATTCATATGATTTTGAAAACTGTCTGTCACTATCAACAAATCGTCTAGATAAACGAAAACACAACTCTTTAAGTGGGCGGGAATAATCATATCCATCAGCCTACTCAACGTCATCGGCGCATTACATAGCCCGAAAGGCATAACGCAAAACCTATATAGAGGACGATTGGGAACTGTGAAAGCGGTGTAATCTCTAGAACTCTCCGCTAAATTAACTTGCCAAAAAGCATGTTTCAAATCAAGTGATGAAATATATTGAGCCTTGGGTAACCTACTGAAAATTCCATTTATCTTTGGCAATGGAAATGCATCTTTGATTGTGACGCTATTCAACTTACGTGAATCAAGGCATAACCTAATTTTTCCTTCCTTTTGAACTATAGCAACGGGACTCGACCACGAACAGTTTTGCGGCGCACGTTCAATCACACCCAAATCCAACATACGATCAATTTCTTGGTGTATCTTCTGCTCAACAGCCGGGGACACTGAAAAGTAACGCTGTTTGATAGGCTTAGTATCAGCGAAAACTTCAATTTGATGCTCAATGAGACTAGTTTTACCTAAACCTAGCTTTTCAAATGAGGGAAAACACGAAATAACATTATTTAACTGGTCTTGTTCTATCGGATTAAGATCATGTTTTTCAGATGGAATCGCTGGAATTTCTGTTTCACATGAAAAAGACGAAAGAATTTTGTCCAATAATCCAAATTTATGAAAAAAATCTATGCCAAGATAAACATCTTGTTTTAAGTCAGGAATAATGAAAATTTCCAAAGGTTTTAATGAATCTTTAAATTTTATATGTGCAATAGTACTACCAATTATTCGATATTTTCTACCACAAGCAGTTTCAATAAACTCAGACAACTTTTTATAGGGTATGTTTTTCGATAAAAATTTATCAGCAGCATCGCCACTAATGCAAGAAATAGATGCACCTGAATCAAGTAACGCTAACAAATTCATTCCAAATATAGTTATAGAAATGTAGGGCCTTATATCAGTTTTCGATTTTTCAACAGCAGATAAAAATTTTGAACATTGTCTTCGATTTTTCTTGACTCTTCTCCAAAAAGCACGTAATCGAAAAGTAGAACGAACAGACTTTTTTCGTAACTTATTAACACAACAGTTTTCAATGCTTTCGCAAAATAATCGAGCACGATGAATCATATAATTACGCCAACGTTCATGGTAAGGTTTTATAGGAAATAATACGGGTTTGTAATCGGATGCAACGGATGATAATTGTTTATGAGGACATAAAATTGAAAAAGTTTGTGTTGCCACAGAATTTGTTTTTGGAGCATCACAACTGATGACATTTAATTGTGACTCGAGCGTAGACGGTTGTTGGTGTTTACGCTCACTGACAAGTTTCCCGAGTTATGACATTTTTTACAATTTGGTTTCAAAGTGTCCACAGCACCGCAGCCGTAACAGAAAATAGTCCGATCCTCAATACAATCCACATAACGATGTCCTTCTTTGCGACAATTCCAGCAAAGAATAGCATTTTTCGATACCTCATTAACCATTAAATGACTTTCATCAAAATTTGACTCATCTCTAACTATTTCAAGTTCTCGAATTTGCCTACGATCCGGCCGAGGAAGAGTATTGGTATTATTATTCAATAAAGTTTCACGTCTTAATACCAGTTGACGCAAACGAGCAACAGATTCTATATCTAAATAGAAAAGTTCATTTCGAATTTGTGGACGAAGGTTTCGACGTAACAGTTCAACCAATTCCTGGTCTTGCAAAGGAAATCTCAAACGATCGCAGAGATAGAGGATAGCATTATAAAACTCGTCGAAGCTTTCGTTCTCTAACTGCTTTCTATCATGGATCAACTCTTTAATATCCGTATCCGACAAATGATCTTGAAATTGTGAACGCAGTGCATGACAAAGATGTGACCACTGAACAACTGGAATAGTGCGACGATAGCGCCAAAACCAATCTTGACCTTTGCCAGAAAACAGAATATGCAAATGTTCACACAATGTATCAAAATCATTTCCTAAACAATCTCTAGTAAGGGACTCAACCATATAAATAAATTTTCCAACAGGCATCTTATTGCAGCAGCCATTAAAAGAAATGTTCCAACTATGGATCAACTGTGCAATTTTGCTTTTATTATTTACCAAACTTAAAGTAGTAGAATTTCGATCAACATTATTCGAAAGTGGATAACTAGAATTAACATTCTGCGTTCGATGAACATCACTAGCTGTAACTCTCGGATTTCTATTAATATTAAACTGATTTCGCACACAATTATTATTTTGCTCAGCATTTCTCATTGGTGGAAAGTCATCATGCGGCCATGCAGGCTCTGCAGGACGTAGTACAGCCAATTGACTCAATTGCTGCGAAAGTGCTTGCATGTTTCCTTGAAGAGTATTGAATTCTGAATTTATTCGATTTTCAAGTTGTAATAATCGATTTCCCAACACGATATTATTTTCTGGTAAACCAGATTGTTGTGGCACAGCCAAATTTTGTTGTTCCCCATCAAAACTGTGTTGTGTACCAGACGACAATGACAAATTACGTAACATATCAACATTCGGTATAAAAGGTTGCGCTTCAACTATATTTTGTTGGTTTCTAGAAGTATTGAGTGATTCCGATGTTAGAATTTTCGGTCTAGCACCTTGGGATTCTAAATCTTGAACATTACCATTCATAATTGCAATTTTCAAACTATTTTTGGTGCAACTTCGTCTACAGTTTGGGCAAGTAGAGTGTTTTTGCATCCATTCAAGCAAACATTGCTGGTGAAAACGATGTTTACAACGCGTCTCAACAACAGGCAACGTAGACTCTAAACTTAGACAACAGATGACACAAATTTCGACACCTGTAAAACTCGAACGTGGCAAATTATCTCCACTATGACGAACCGCCATGAAAAATCATTAATCTGCAAATAATTTCAATATTTGCTACGTGAAACAAATCAATCAAAAATTCAATATTAGTTGCATACACAAATCGAAAAAAATATTAGTAATTTTAATATTAAAAAAAATTATTCAAAATTGGAAACGTTATCCTTTGAATTGAAGACTAATTTAATCGAAGAAATATCAGAAATGATTTAATCTTTGGACCTTGTAGCTAAACACGACACGCCATTAAAAGGTTTCACTTCACTTCACTGGTAGACAAAAAAATATGGTTTAACTAACTGATGGTACAATAATTGATAAATGTATCATTTTACAGCATAACTATTTAACTCATACTAGCATAATTTCGGACAAAAATCAAATATAAATTCGAATATCTGTAACTCCAGATAATTCTGCCAGTTAATTTATATGTATGTATGTATGTATGTATTCTCCTTTAACTCCTAGGAGGAGCATAGGGCCAATATGAAATCTCTCCATTTGTCACGATCCCTTGCGATGACTTTGATCTCTTGCCACGATTTTCCCGATTCTTGGATTTCCTTTTCCAACGACCTTTAATTTATATCCACCAAGTTAATCAAAAAAAAATTAATAAAAAAATGCTTGAATTAGTAATATTATCGCTTCATATTTATTCTTGCAATCGGTCTAGGTAGTATGTCAATACAACTGCACTAGCAATTCCAGAAAGCTTGATATAAAATGACTAAATAATATCACTGAAAATTTTAGTACTGAAAATGTGGGACGAAATTTGCAAGATGTAAGTGCAAAAAATTAAAAAATTCCAAAAGTATAGGACTGTATTAATATAGGAAGCCCCACACGTTGGGCGCCATTTTGTAATGAAATAAATGGGAAAAACCCTACATGATTGTCAGGGGCGAAAACCCTTATTAAACCTACACTTGTGGCAACGGTCAGCACGTACTGGTGCGGCTTTGCTCGTCGGCAACCGGGGGTGGGATTTTGTTACCAAAATGTAGCTCACTTCATTTACAAAAAAATCTACGTGCTTAACTCTATTGAATCAAAAAAACTACAAACCAGATGAACTCTAAAAGAAAACCCCTAAAATAAAACAACAGAAACTACTGAACTAAAACTGAATTAGAAATGAAACCATAGGATCGGATGATTTTGACCCCTTATGCCCTCCCAACCTTGTGCATCAGAATGACTACCATCATATACTACCTGTACTGCACCCTTAACGATGTGCGTGTTCAACTACTTAGTCCAAAAGAAAAATGTTTAATTATTTACCATGGTGACTTAGTACCTTTATTTTACAAATTGAATTTAATTTTGAATTTAATTTTAATCAAATTATTATCAAATTTTAATTGCATTAAAGCATAATTACACAAACAAAATCCTACATTAAACTGGCCAGACTCCACAAAATAATAAGTAATATTCTTTCTAAAATAACCCTAAGCTACAGTACTTAGGCATTATGAAAAATCATACTTATTTTATGTTACACAAAGGTAAATGAAATTAAAATATCTTAAATAATACGTTTAATATAATACATACAAAAATCTGCTTCAATCGGTGGTAAAAATAATCTGATGACGTATCAAGCTGGGAAGGTGCTCCTTCGATGAATCTTTTTGTTGAATGCAGTTGCTTGCTGTTATTTAATTTGATGAAATATTGGCCGTAAAATCACATCAGCCATATGTGTACAAATGCGGCAATTTATGTTATTCAGTTGCTGAAATGGTGGCTGAATTTGACGTGGGGATCTCCTCTTTTTTTATATATTTCCAGTCACAACCTGGATTGGATCCAATTTTATTTGGTAAATTTGCTGCTTCTGATCGAATCAAAATTCTTAGGTTTTGTCGAGTTTCACAAATGATGACTGAAACTTTCGTATTTGAGAAGTTTTATTAATCACGTGTTAGGCACCAAAGTCTGTATGGCCTTGTTCAAAGTGCAAATTGTTCTTTTTGTGTTAGCAATTAATTTTAAAACATAATTTTAAATGCACAAGCACAACGTGAATCGAAATTTTAATTGTTTTTGGTCTCAGTTCTTGACGCGTTTTGTCACTGAAAACTTTCTTGTTTTTCCCGTATATGACTTTAATTTCATCAACCGACGTCGTACACGTTTGAAGACCACCAGCAAAAAATCCTGCAACTCAAGTCTTTCACAGCAACCACGTTTTTCTTTCTTCACAAAATGAAGATTTCACTTGTTTTTCTTCACGTACACCAATATTAGCACGTCATAACCAAAATTGTCCAATCAGAATTTGCCACGAAGTCTTATGACAAGCCAGGGCTACCACTTGTAATAAATATAAAATACTTATCTAGTTCTATAAATGACCACTAGGTTTTATATTATTTTTTTTTTAAGGCAAACGCACACTATTATAAAGGCACCGTCACACATTTCATTCGAATTTCTAAAATATATTGAAAACACAGATTGGGTTGTATTCAATTTCAATTCAATTCAACAAAAAATAAAATACATAAAAAGATAAGGTCTACAATAAAAAAAGGAAAAAAATAAAAACATATAGGGGGTTATCGTGAATCAAGATTCCCGGGGAATTTCCTCGAATTGCAATAGAGAATGCACGGCAGCCTGCAAAAATTCCCCGGGAATCTTTATTCACGATAACCCCCATAAAAAAGTAAAAAAATTCCCTGCGACTGGAGTCGAACCCGGGAACCCGGCAAACTTGCGTAACGTGTGTGTAAATAACTCACATGACATTAGATTTGTATGGAAAAACAAATATTTTTTTAAGGTGCATACCTTGAGATTTTATTTGAAGCAAATATCTTCAATTTTACTATGCGTTCTTTGTCTCAGTGTGCATTAACATGTGCAATAACTTCTAATAACGTACTCTTTAATTGCCGGAGTAGACCATGAAGTGTGTGTTCGAAGTTCGAAGAAATTCTGTTTGTTTTGTTTGTCATTTTCCAAAAAATTATACAAGTCTAATAGCCCGAACACAATGCGGGCAGAACGTTTTTTTCGGTTGGAGAAATTTTGTTGATTGTATTTCATTCTCCTTCTGCTTTCGGCTAGCAGAGTAATTTTTGTTCCTTAGCAACTATTTTTTTATTTATTTTTTCTAGGTCAGCTTTTTTTTATAATTTACAACATAAAAACCAAATACAAACCGAGTACTCACAGCTTTTTTATTTGATTTTAAAATATTTTGATTTATTTCAATTTAGGAAAATTTTAAAAACAAATTTTATAAATAATAAAATTTAGTTGTTTTTATTTCTTAACATTTAGATCTATATTACGATTAGTTTTTGAAAACGTAACCATTTTAATCAATTACTTTTAGTAACCGATTGCCACAAAATACAAAACTACCAACACTACTTAGTTTTTCGTCAGCCGAATTTTGTGAAAAATCGTTTGGCTATTGACAAACTGAATTTGAGCAGCGTTTTTTTTACTCTCTCAATATTTTTTTTACTCAAAAATCTCAACGGAAATAGAAAAAACGCTTCCGAAATAACAAAATTTTTTGTATTTTGTAATTTATTGTTTCTCGCTCTGTCGGCAACCGAAAAAAAGGTTCCGCTCGCATTGTGTTCAGGCCATAAAGCTAATGTACTGGTTTCGTTCGAATTAAATGGAATAGAGTTATGCGGTAACCCTAAAATGAATAGTTATAAATCGTTCGCTTGGTTTTTATTTATTTTTTTATTGTTTTTTTTTTTCTCTTTTTACATACTTTAATTAATAAGCAATTTTAAAAGTAAGGTTTATAATGTATGTTGATTTTATAGTTGCATGATTTTAATATAATTAAATAAATTATACAATATATGTTTCATAATAAAATTTTTGTTTTTTTTTTCTCTCCCTAATTCAAGCTGTTTTTTTTATTTAGTGCCTGTAATAAAATTATATCGATTTATTTTAAAATTTTTGAATGCGATTGTAATAGAAAAAGAAAAGTGTATACATATTAATTCCCTAACGAACTAAAAGAAAAAAGTTTAAAAACAAATAATTCAAATGTGAACAATAAATAAAAGCCATTACAAATGTATTTTTAGCAAAACGAAAAAAGTTTTTGAAAAGACTGTATAAAGTAAAAATATATTTAAAAATATAAAATAATTTTTAATGCGCGTGAGTTTTCGTTTTCTTTTTTTTACATCTGGCTTTTGTCTGAGATAAACAGCGTAAACTATAATATTTTTATAATTAAGGAAACTTGTTTTTATATTGAATATGAAAGTTTGTCGGGTTTATAAAGTTATGGTATTTGTGAATAAAGCTAACTGCTATTTATTAAAATAAAAACTCAAGATTTTGAGCTGCCAGTTAAAAGTCTAAGGATTCTAATAAATGAACTTGAAAGATTTCAACAATAAATATACATAATGTATTGCATTATTTTAATTAATGATATATGCAGATTATGAATTTATTAAAATTCTGGCAGCATTTTTACATAGTATGTCGTAACTGAGAAACAAGAACATTTATACGCGAATTTATCTTTTAAAATTTAGTTTAAACTCATTTTAAGCTTCAATAAATTGCAACAAAAAAATTTCAACAAATGAAGATGTAGCAGTACTGAACACATAAATAAACAAACACATTTAAATACATACAATTCTTATAAAAATCTATAATCCATGTTTTTTTTTTTTTTGTTAAGGCAAAAAATCAGCTGCATTTCAATAGAAAGTTTATGTATTTTTAAAAGCAAAATTCGTAAACTATTCTTATTTGATAACGATTAATGTCTGACAGATGGCTAACATTCGATGAAGCCAAATTGAAACAATAAATGTGTTACATGCATACAATTTTGCATTGATTGTATGCTAAACTTGAAATTTTTTCAGCCTGGCTTAATTCTAAGCAGCATAACGTTGTAATTCATGTGTTCTGTGGTTCTTGTAGTTGCATTTTCTATTGACAAACGCCAATTGTATAGTTTCTACCAAAGTGTCCCATGCGCCGCTTGCGTCCAGCTGAAAAATACAATTATAGAAGCATTTTAATTTAAAATCATGGATTATGTTGTCAATGCCATTTAATTACAATAATTTTAAAATAAAAAACTAACACCAGTAAATAATAATATAAAAACAAAAAACAATTTAAACATTTTTGAAATTCATCTATAAAAGAGCTTAGGCCTCTATTGCGGTTATTGAAACTTGAAACTACCGCAACGATTAGCACCGAAAACATAAATCAGTAAAATCGGTGCAGTAGTTTCGTAGATAGGGCTAATAAAAACGATCGAAATGTCGCAAATATATAAACGCAATAGGGGCTTTAGTTTAGTTAAAGCAGAAAATAATAAGTTAAACTAAGTATAAATAAATATTAAGACTGTTTCTTTTGAAGAGTATACAGGGTGGGCGGGAATCGGTAGAACACTTTTACTTTTCTTAGTTTCATTTTTTGTAATTCGCAAAGCGAACGAAGATATAGCCATCGGAAGATCGGGATATAGCTTTATGAAAACCGGTATAAGTTCGAAACCCCTTAATAGATTTTAATAATATTAGTGTCATATGAAAGGTATTTTATTTGGCTACAAAATTGATGCAAAAAAGTTTTAAACCCGAGACATGATTTTCGTGATATGGCGAATTTTCGAAAATGTTGATAAGATTTTTTTTAAAACCCGAATTGGTACTAAGAAAAGTTGTTCAGAATAGTCCCTGTTTTACCTATGCCCAACCATCCTGTACAGATACGATTGTGTTAAAGCACGGATCTCTTTTATGTAGCAAATAATTACAAATAATTTTCTTTATATGCAAAAAAAAAAAATTACCGTTTAGGAGTTATTTAATAAAAACTGGTTTTTCGGTTCAGTGGTTTTTACTCAATAACTCTTAAACGATATTCGTGTTTTTTTTTTACATAAAATGAAAATTACCTGTAGAGCATAAGATTCTCCATAAAAGAGATTCTTGCACTACTTATCGTGCAATTCACCATACATGAGTTATCGCTATTTGAATATTAACACAATTGTATATAAATACGCGCTAAAAAACACGCCAATTATAAACCTTAAACTTTTGATGAAATTTAATTTTTCTACAATGAAGTGATCAGTGATAGTGAGTGTTTATCTTATTTAGTACCCTATCATACGTTCAAATTAGTTTAATGGTAAGATAAGTTGATTTGCAGTAAGTCACTTTTGTTAAAACACATTCCCTCCCCTAAAATTTAAGCTATCACTATCTCCACTTTTTCGGATTCCGCTGAATTTTAGTACATGGTTTCTTTTCAGGCAAAAACCAATAACTCTTAAACATAGCATTTTGGTATTGAATTTGTCTTAAAAGTAGTTTTATCTTCTTTCCACAAAAAATATTTAAAAAGATCTATAAAGCAGGCAATGGAGCGTTGTTATTAATCTTAGTACTAAAAAGTAGTAAATATAATACATACTTTGTGCTAATAGCCTAATTCACTACCTTTCACAAATAGGTCAAAACTTGAGCATCGATTAAGAAATTTCGAAGGTATGGACAATTTTGTGAAGCCATATTGGACGATTTCATGTTTTGAAATGTTCAAAAAGTCATAATTCCAAAACCGTTAGATACCATCATGATTTTGGATTCATATGAAAGAAAATTTGATTTACTTTACAAGAAAAATATTCTGAAAGATCGAAAAATGAGGCCACGCAGCGTTTTTTTGTAATTTTAGTACTGAGAAAGTACTTTAAATAATACTTTTTGCTAAATATGTTAGCATCCTGATTCAATACTTTCTAAAATTGGTTCGAACATGTGAAATGTCCAAGTTATGAACAATTTTGTGAAGAAGTTTTTATTTGCCGATATTCACCATTATCATCTAATTCGATTTCGATTCGAACTAAATCGAATAGATATTTTGCTATCATTGATTTTGATTTCCAGAATCGAAAATTTTCCAATCTAAAACGAACTAAGTAGACGATAAGACTGATTCGATTTTGATTGGTAAAATTTTGGATTTTGATTGGTAAAATTTTCGATTTCGATTCTGAAAATCAAAATATATGATAGCAAAATATCTATTCGATTTAGTTCGAAAAATTTAGCAAAATATCGAATCGATTTATTTCGAATCGAAATCGAATTAGATGATAAAGGTGATTATCATATTATCCACCACCCAAAATCGACGAAAAAAATCACAAATTTTTGGTGATGGTGAACCCAATTCTTGTTATGCTTGGCATGGAATGGCTGTATCTTAACCCTGCTACTAGATTAAAGAGATACATTTTTTTTTATTAATTCTATGCAATTTTTTTATAAATTTTTGAAATAAACAGTGTTGAATATAATGAAACTAACTAAATGCGCAAAAGAAGATTCCGTTTATGAAATCGATTGAGAATTATCGAAATTTCTTTTTTGTAAACAAGAACCTTAAAATGTTCGAACAAATGCTTCTAATCATCTCAAAAACGTAAAAGAGCAAGTGTGCCATATAGATTCAAATATGATGGCATCGAAGATATTAAAAAAACTCGAAATTCCTATAGGAATAAATCCTTTTTGAAAAGTTAAACTTCAAATTAGCTATGGACTGATAGACATTTGAAAACTTTGATAGTAGATTTACGGAATCAATTGAAATTGATTGCTCTTCTCAGAAGCATTATTTCATTTTTGTGCTGAATATAATTGAAAAGTATCTTCTAGTTTTTAAGGAAAGATTTTTTTTTTTCATGAATACTTTCAAGTTTTTTTTTGTTTCAAGACTCGTGGAGATCCATAGCCTTAGGCAGGAAGTTATTTTATTATTTGAAAAATAAACATAGAATTAAAAATGATTGCGAAATCTTGATTACTTAAAACAACAAACGAAAGAAAGCCTTACTACCTGCGTTACTTAATTTTATGACAACCATTTCAGGTAGTTGAGCTATTAAATTTGATAATTTTGATAAAAACAGACAATTTATATGATAAATAAATATGCTGACTAAGCTATTCTTAAAAATGAAAAACAAATAAATATTGACAGTACTTTGCTAAAATGTTACGAAAATATTCAAGAAAAAAAAAAAAAAAAATTCTGCAGCTGTTAAGTCTCAAATACTGGAAAATTTTAGGCTCAAACACAATGAATTAATTGCGTGACAACAAACTTGACGAGAGCGAATAAAATATCCCTACCAAAAGGATTTAAGAATCTGTTGTCTTACGAATTTTCGCACAATTGACTGTATACAGAATTCGAGTTGTTGAAGATTTTTGGACTGTGATCTTGCTATTATCACTTCATCATTGTGATTGCACCATTTGTTCTGCAGTGGTAATTGATAATGTTTTTTTTTTTGTTTTTTTTTTTTCATAATTCTTGAATTCCATGATAAAATAGTACACCAACACCAATACAGCTAGTATATGTACTTCAACGCTCCATACGAAAAGTAGAATGATTCATTGTCTTACGAAAACTTAGACATAATATATGTGACCTGGTCTATGAAATGGGGGCTTACGTGCGAAAATAAGTTTTCGTGAAAACAGCTGGAAAACATCTCGGCAAAAAATTGGAAAACTTTTTTGACACTTAAGCACAATTTCATAGACCAGATCAGTAGGACATTTTAAAATTTCGTCGAAAAGTAAGATGTTTCGCAATGCACGGTGTGCATTAAGCCGTTCTAAATCGGACGTCGTAGCACATCAAATTTTTTTCCAGATTCTGTTTATTTATCGTTCAAATGATGTATAAAAAAATTTTCACTCGTGACTCCTCGACTAAATTTTGAGATAATCGCTTTTCCAATTGGGGCATTTTTCCATACAAAAAGAAAAAAAATTTTTTTTAACTTCATTAAACAAAAATTAAAATAATCACAATCGATGTGTTTTGCGATGCTTAATGCGAATCCAACCTTAGAATTGCTCTATCGTGTTTAGTTTATGAGATATTGTAACCTAAAGACCAAAAAAAGTCTTTTTTGCCATTTTTTGAAGCTATATAACTATGTAACATATCATTTATTCGTCAAATGTAGCTTAAGTATTTGAAAGCCCCAACCTTTTTTTTTAAAACCTAATTTAAATTATATTTATATCTTCATGCTTCTAAGAGATATCGTAGACCGAAATATTGTCAAAACGGGTTTTTTGCACTTTTGTGTCTTTTTAGGTTAGGATATCTTTAAGGAAAAAAAAGATATCAACATAATTTAAATAAGGTTTTAAAGGCAAAGATTAGAGCTTAAAATTTTTTTCACGTTTTAAACATGTTCAACGAACCGACTACTTCAAAATTCAGCCGTATGCCATACACGAACAACAACGTTCGGGGGGTCAAACGGCTGAATTTAGAAGTAGTCAGTTCGTTGAACATGTTTAAAATGTGAAAGAAATTGAAATTGATTTCGTTAAATCTGGTAAGCAGCTTTAAAGTGATGTTTCATAGTTTTTTACGCAAAATAGAATGTTTCATACATGATAAATACTTGACGAATCATTCTACTTTTCGTAAGAGGCTTTGAAATGTCCTAGTTTTCGTTCAAAAAAGTTGAAGATGTTTCACATTTCGGTATAACCTAGTTTTGGTCAAAAACGGGGTGAAATGTTCTCCTTTTTCCGCAAGGATCAACGACAACTTACTTAGTTTTCGTAGAACAAATTAATCATACTACTTTTCGCAAGAGGCACTACACACAGAACTACACAAAAGCAAATGAATAAATTTTAAGCCAATAATATATTTTTTATGTTGATTTGACCAATTTATTTAGTTGAAATATGAGTTTTTTTTGCATCAATTTGTTGCATTGAGCTTGATGGTCACAAGATTTTAAAACGCTAAATAAAATTAAAACAATTTCATTCCGCTATTTCCCAACGTTTCGCCTATTGGTTTTAGGCTTCCTCAGGGGTATATTTTATTTGGAAGAAAAACTACAATGAAAATAATTTTTTTTTTTTTTTAAAAACATTTTTAACAAATGACACTTAGATAAATGCACTTACATTAAAATTTTACATCGATATCAATTAATTTAATGAAAAAGAATTTGATAAAAACATTAAACATTGAACATTTAAGACTATTACAAGATAACACTATAACACTGACTAATATTATTATAGTCCTCCCTATCGTTCACAGCTGTTTTTGCATTTTGTCTTATTCTAAGGCTCTCCAATGTCATTCTTACATTATATCTCCGTTCTCTGTCTAATATTTTCGAATTTTCGAAATCAGCTGTGTGTTGAGTTGCTGTTAAATGTTAAGCTAGGGCTGTGGTCTCTCTTTTGTGTTTTGCGTCTGCTTGGTGTTCGTTTAATCTTATGCCGAAAGCTCGTTTAGTTGTCCCTATGTAGATCGCATTGCACTTTTCCCTTTCTCCTCCGTTGCATTTTATTTCGTAAACGACGTTGTTCTCTTTTAATTTCTCGGTTTTATCTTTGTTGTTTGTAAATATCGATGTAAGTGTTTTGTTTGGCTTGTATGCAAATGCTGCGTTCTCTTTCCTAATGTTTTTTACTGTGTGTCATCCGTAAGTCTTGGTACATATGGTATACTGAAATATTGTTTAGGGTGACCAGCAGCATCATTGTTTCTTAAGTCCGGTTGAGGATTTTGTATATTTCTTAGATTTTTATTTATAAGATGGTTGATTAATTTTGGTGGGTAGTTGTTTTTGTGTAAAATTTTTTTGAGTCTTTCAATGTTTTGTTTTTGAAAATTTGTGCGGTTTTTATCATGTTGTTTGCTGTGTTTCTTTTTTGATTGTATGGCTGTGTTGAATTGAAATTTATTTAACAGCAACTCAACACACAGCTGATTTCGAAAATTCGAAAATATTAGACAGAGAACGGAGATATAATGTAAGAATGACGTTGGAGAGCCTTAGAATAAGGCAAAATGCAAAAACAGCTGTGAACGATAGGGAGGACTATAATAATATTAGTCAGTGTTATAGTGTTATCTTGTAATAGTCTTAAATGTTCAATGTTTAATGTTTTTATTGTGTTTTTATCAAATTCTTTTTCATTAAATTAATTGATATCGATGTAAAATTTTAATGTAAGTGCATTTATCTAAAGCTGGAGTTACAAGCAACGCGTCGTCGCTTTACCGCGTCATGGCTTTTCAAGCGTCTCGTTTTTCGAGTTACATGCCGCGCTTCCTCACGTCAAAGTTTTTTGTGACAACAGCTGACAGTTCACAAAATTAGAAGCAATAAAAAAAGTTTTTCCTGAAGAAATGGAAGTATCCAGAGATTTTTCTGTTTTTTCGGAGCTCACCGAAACAATTTTAAATTTAAATAAATTTTTTATTTATTTATATTAGCAGTAAAACAGTTGAAAAAAAAATACGTTTTGAAATTGAAAAAATTTAAAGGTGTGTTTAATAAGCTTGGCGCGAGAAAGCGTAGAAAAAGTTGAAAGTTGCTCAACTTTTTGCGTCATATGCTTTTTGACTTTCAACGCGTTGTTTTGTAGCTCACTCCATACAAATGCAGGGTTTGAACTTTTTCTGACAGAAGCGTGTGCCGCGATAAAGCGACGACGCGTTGCTTGTAACTCCAGCTTAAGTGTCATTTGTTAAAAATGTTTTTTAAAAAAAAAAAATTATTTTCATTGTAGTTTTTCTTCCAAATAAAATATACCCCTGAGGAAGCCTAAAACCAATAGGCGAAACGTTGGGAAATAGCGGAATGAAATTGTTTTAATTTTATTTAGCGTTTTAAAATCTTGTGACCATCAAGCTCAATGCAACAAATTGATGCAAAAAAACTCATACCAATAATATACCATTAAGATAGAATTAACCTTTATGTAAATAATAAAACTTTTTACGTACTGTTCTCGTTATCGTTCAGTGGGACTTTTCTTGTTTTCTAATTTGTGATGATTTTAAAAATTGTAAAATTATTTTTTATTACAACATACGACATATAAGGAGAAAAATATATGTAGTTTATCGATGTGGGTTGATTTGTTTACAGGTGTTGCTGTGTTTTAATATTTCTTTTTTGAAACAACAAATTCACGGGTGTTGTTATTGTTATATTATTATTGGTGGTGTTGTTGTACATATTACTTAATTTATTTACGCTGGTTCAGACGATTCACACGTACTGTAAAATGGTAGAAAAAAAAATACAATTTCAATTAGTCAAACAAAATATAAAGGATATTTTTAGTTATGGTAAAGGGTATATAAAAAAAGGCTCACAACAATTGTTAAAAGGGTTCATTTAAAATAGCATTCAATTTTTAGTAGAAGAAAACTCATCTCATTATGTTTTATGTATAGCAAAAACATTTTTTTTTTTTTTTTTTGAAATGGGTTATAAAAATATCATCACAAAATAACAACGCAACGCTAAAAGGAACAACCGCAGATAATCGACTGCTTGGCTTAGTAGCTGTTAGTAAATAGTTGCTGAAAAACAAAAGTTATATTCTTAATAATAATATAGCGACTTTTATTTGTTGAAGATTTGTTTGCTGAACACTTTTTTAACACAAAACGAAAGATTACAAAATACAACACTAAAACTTTGTAATAGTTTCACATAAATACATACAAACTTTGCTGGAGAAGATCCGATATTTAATACAGCAAAATTTTATAGTTGATTTTATTAAATTTTTTATTTTTTTTTTGTTATTGTTGTTTTACATAAGTACGAATTTTGAAATAACAGTTACAGAAAAAAAAAAAAAATTTATTACGTTTCATAAGTTATAGTACAATTTACAAATGTTATTTTTATTTTGTTGTCATAAAACACGACTTTATCAATATGTGTGTTCTTGAGATTTTTACAATGATGATAGTTTTTCTGAAAACAAAACTTTTGGTTTGCTTATAAATTTACATCGCAGTTTAATCCCTAAATAAAGAGAAAGACAAGTGTTCATTAATTTCGTAGCCGTTGCTTTCTGGTTTTTTAAAAGTGTTTATCAAGAGTATTCACGTAAGCGGAAGAATTGAGTATGGGTAGACCTTATTTCGGACAATAAATAGTTGTGACGATTAATCAAAAAAATCTCTCCCTACGTTGGGCGCCATTTAATAAATTATTATATATAAGGGTAAACCCAAAAACTTTTAACATTTTAAGAAAAAAAAAAGTCCGAAAAATTTTTTTAAGCACATGGTTTTCTAGTATTCTACCGTCAAGAGATGTGTTTTGGGAGTAAAAAATCGTTAACGTTAATCACTTAAGTAACGCGGCGTAAAAAATAAACCATTTTGAATGAAATAAATTATTTTTTTATTACTTTACAGTTTTATATCATATATAAACGTTTTATTATGACCGTACACAGACAAAAATATGTGAAAATAAAACTAGTGAGGGTGTAAAATTAAGCCTGGCCAAACATTAAATACCCTACACCGCAGTATTTTTAAAATTTTGCTCATATGGGAGTTGCTACGCCCTCTTGTCCGAGGTCACCCAGTTTTTGTTCAGCGCTTGCATTTATAGTTTTTAGTGTCTGAGTGAAAAACTTTTTCTGTAAAGCGTTTTGAAGCTTTTGCTTATATAGGAGGTGCCACGCCCTCTTGACCGAGTTCGTCTAGTTTTAGCTTAGAGCGTGCATTTATAGTACATATTTAGTATTTGAGTGAAGCTTGGTTCGATTATCTCAAGAAACTGTTTCAGTATAGCATTTTGAAACTTTTGCTTATGTGGGAGGTACCACGCCCCCTTGTCCGATTTCACCCAATTTTTGTTGAGAGCTTTCATTTATGATTCTTAGTGTCTGAGTCAAATTTGATTCGAATATTTCAAAAAACGCTTTCAGTATAGCGTTTTTAAGCATTTGCTGATATGGGAGGTGCCACGCCCTCTTGTCCGCATTCGCTTAGTTTTTCCTCAGAGCTTGCGCTTACAATTTTTAATATTAATGCGTATTTTGGTTGCATTGTCGTGAAAAAAACTCCTAAAATTGCATTTTGAATATATTTTTTGTATGGGCGGTAGGCGTGTCCGTTGACCGATTTCGCTCATTTTCAATCCCCCGAGCTAACTTTGGTGACGAAGGCAATGTACCAAGTTTCATTGAATTATCTTGCTCAGTATTCCCAAAAAGTGTATTTCAACACACAGCCAGCCACCCAGCCAGCCAGCCAGACAGACGGACATGGCTATATCGACTCAGGAGGTGACGCTGATCAAGAATATATATACCTTTCTATATCTGCCACGCCTCCTTCTCTGCGTTACAAACGGAAGGACAAAGTGAATATACCCTGGGTGTAGGGTATATAAAGATCGAACAGATAAGGGCAAATCCCAAAAACTTTTAACATTTTGAAAAAAAAAGGTCGTAAAAATTTTCAAGGCACATGGTTTTCTCGTGTTCTACCGTCAAGAGATGTGTTTTGGGAGTAAAAAATCGTTAACGTTAACCACTTAAGTAACGCGGCGTAAAAAATAAAGCATTTTGATTGAAATAAAAAAATCCAAAAATAGTTTGATTGTCAAAAATCGAAAAATTCGTGTAGAATTAGCCAACGCCGCATGGTTTTATATTTGTACCACAATAGGAAGAAATGTTCACAAAACATTTTTTGAATGTCAAGACGATGTTTCTCGTGTGCCGTCGGTTTAAACGATTTTTCAGTCACATTTACGTTTTTTTGCCTCGAACATTTAGCCCTGTATAACAAAAACGGTGCATGGCACACCAATTTGGTTTTCGTAGATCTTTTCTGTTTCGAATATGCAATCTAACCCCACCATTAAAATTCTGAAATTCTAGACGGCGTGGCTGTAAAGTTGTTTTAAAGACTCGCATATGAAAAATTTTGAAATCGACGGACGCTTCTTTAGCACCCTGTAGTTTTTTATAGAAGCTAAGCACATATATTTGCATTATCCTATTCAAAAAGGGTATCGATTCAGTAGAGTTTTTACTGAAAACCAACATTCTAAAGTACACGGCGTGAGTACAGCATACAGATATAATCATAAAATATTGCAACAGACACGGCAAATTTGAATAAACTGATCATTCAAATGGTTATATCTATTCGTACAAGCTTTACTTCAGATTTTTTGTCTCATAAACTTGTTAGCATACACCTGTACAATGAAAATGATTCATATCCGTCATCTAAAATTGTATAAATTCAGCTCAGTATCGCTATTCAGTATACGGACGCGGGATGTTAAAAGTTTTTGGGATTTGCCCATAAATTAAAGTCGATTTAAATACTATAGCTTATTTTTGAAATATTTAAAAATTTTTGATACTAATCTGTTTTTTTAATTATTTTCTTTTTGTTTTTAGTTTTTAAAATTTCATTTTTTAATTTTATTTTCAAATTTATGTTTTTAAAAAGAAATAAAACACATAAAATAAAAATTTAAATTTTAGAAATAAAAAAAATAGGTTCAAAATAACAAAAAAAAATAATTTATATTTAATAATAAATGAACTGGCGGCCACCGCGGGGCGAGATTTTTTGATTTTATAAGGTTTTTTTTTTAAATTTAATAAAAATTGTTTTTTCTTTTATTTTTTAGGAGCTGTTTGTTTAAAAATATAGCGATCAGGAAAAAAAAACCTGCAAAGTGGTTGATATGCGACAATTTTAGACATTTATGTAATTTCTGAACCAAATTATTTCAATTTATAAAAGCAAATGACGGAGTTTTTTCATATAAACGCAGAGGAATAGTTTTTGTAACAAAACTATATAATTTTATATTCGTACTTTATCTAAGTTTTTTAAAAGCAACAAGTCAACTTATTTTCTACTTCTTTACGTGAACACTTTGATTTGGTAGTGTGTAAATGAATGTGTGAATGAAATTTCAAAAATGTCACATTTGAAATTTTCTGTAATTAAAATAACTTGTTTAAGCGATCATTAAAAAAAATGAACTATGACAAACATGCAACTCTTATGTGACTAACAGATAATTACATAAGTTATTATTTGAAACAAAATATTTAAATACTTATTTACTATTTTCAAAACTCGTAGTTTTCACGCTAAAAATTTATATTTTGTATTTTAATTTTTTTTTATAAATTGTCCAATTGGTTTAAAAGTCTGAATATTATTATTTTTTTCATGCGACTCATGGTTATAAAGATACTTTTTAAAAAATGTTAAGGTTTTGAAAAAACTGGTTTTTGAAGGATATCTTCGAAACAGTGGGTGATACGATAAAAACTATCAGGACCTATTTTGTAACGAATTACAAGGTCTACAAAAAATAAGCAATATGTATGCCTACATATAAAACTAAACGCTTAGAAGATATTCAATAAAAACCGGTTTTTGACATTTGAAGGTTTTTTCGGAATATCTTCTAAACCATAGCCGCCCACGCGTGCCATCGCAAAGTGCCATTATTTGAAAATCACTTGATCTCACGTGCCACAGCAAAATTTAATTATTGAAAATGAAAACCGCACACACAAGTAACGGTATATGCGAAATTTTGAAGAATTGCGATCGACCACCAGCAACAACATATGCGTAAATTTTGTTGTTGTTTTTTGCGACCGCACAAGACTGTTTTGTTGTTGTTTTTTCGTCCACACAGGACTGTGTGTTTGGTTGTTGCAACAAAACGCAAGGGTTCCTATCGAAAAGAAAAAAACAACAACACACAATGGCAACAACAAATTTGATCATTTTATGAACTTTCAGGATTTTTTAGATTTGCGAAAAAAAAACACTCGCACAAGTAACTGTTAGTTTAAAAATCTTTGCTGGTTGTTGTTTTCAATAATTTTAAACAATTTATGTTTTCTTTTTTATTAATTTTACATGGGGGCCACGACTTTTTATGCGAGTGCCAAATTTTTTTAATTTTACTCTAGACGGGCAGCTATGTTCTAAACGGTTAATTTTATGTGTACACATAAAGCTGATATTTTGTAGATCTTATGATTCTCCACACTAATTCAAATTTTTTTCATACGACTCACGGTTTTAGAGATATTCTTCAAAAAACCAGTTTTATCGAAACTTTAGCAGTTTTTGAAGAATATAATCTAAATCATGATTCGCACAAAAAAAATTTAATTAGCTACCCAAAACTACAAGCTGTCCGAAAACATTCCTAGCAGCATTTTGTAGGAAATACTTATTTGCAAAAAAGTAGTTTAGCGACCTTTGAGCCCGAATAACTTTTAATGCGCACACGACTTCGCAATGAACTTTTCGCACTTTGTTTATCATGCATAAATTAAGACAATTCCGGTGAAAAAATCCACTTGGAGTTTGAAAAACAATTATTCATCTGTGTGTACAAATAAGTCGAAATTAAAATAAACAATTAAAAACATGCATATTCCAAGTTGGTTAGTATGTAACAAAAACAAACTGTTAATATTGATAGCAATGAAAGGAGCGAGCATGAAAAATGACAATGTCTATGTATTGTTGTTTAATGTTTTTTAACTTGGGATTATTCTACAATTTAAAACTGTGTGCAATACGCAAATTGAAAATCGCTTGTAAGTTTTTAATAATGTAATATTTTTCTACTTTTATAGAGAATTTCAAGAAATACTGTTTTGAGGCATAGCTCGCTTACTTATTGAAATTGTTTTAATTAGCCGTAACACTAATTCATCGGCATTTGCTGTTATACGAGAAGTGCCGTAAACTATGACGCTTAAAAACTTGCGTCTTTATAAAGTTTTCGATATATCGAAATAGAAACATTCGAATATCGAAATCAAATCAAATTCGAAGAAGCAGGTTGCATCCATTTGCATTGAAAAGCAGTCTATTTAATGTAAGTCTTTTTGAGTAAGGCTATCTCAGTATTCCAACGTGGTGGAATTTATTAATTTTTTTTTTTTTTTCTTAAAATGGAGCATCTAAGTCATTAACACTTCATATTTCAAGCACCAAATCCTGTATGTCAGTGTAAGTAACTATGCTGAGCAATATTGATGAATAAAAATTACAAGCGATTTCTCAAAATTTCTATAGTATTTACATTTTACGTCTTAATGAATTGCGATTACTTTTAATAAATAAATTTATGTTATTTTATTGTTACGTATTTTCATTTGCAGAATATTGAACTTGCAGTAATAAGCTTTGCTTTGCTTTCTATGCGCGTAAAGTGAATAAGTTTTACAAGACACAATCTCTATAATTTTTAATTCGAATAAGTATTGGTTATTGCAAAGATAAAATCGGAAGTTAAACAAAATTAACTTTAAGTTAACTGAAAAATAGATATGTACCTTGTTGTTTAATTGTAATAACTATTAATCCTAGTTAAAGTTCTCTGTAATAATTTCAGGGGACTTTTCGTTCGTTTTCGCATTCTCACACAGGAAAACATTTTTGCTTTAAGTCTAAAGTCTTGAATTCATTTCAGTTTTTTTTTTTGGTAATTTCATTTTAACCAATTGTTGTTTTTTATAGCTTTGATTTACGTTTTTCGATTATAAAGCATTTTTGTTTTTTTTTTTTTGTTTTTCAATTATCAATAAAATTCGAAATTCTTTGTCAGGCATTATTATTATTTTGTTAATTTTTTTTTTTTTATTATATTCTTTTTTATTTTTTTTTGCATCACTTAATATTTTTAATGTAGTCAATATGAGATTAAATCCAAAGTTTTTTAACTTATATTTTACAGAAATATGCAATAATGTATTATTTTGGTATTTTATTAAATAATTTTTTTTTTTTTTTTTTACTTTTTAACTTATTGAATTCTTGTCGACTTTCTATGCAGATTATTGAAAAATCTAAACTGCAGACGTAACTCAAGATCTTTTCTTACTGCAAGTGAAAAAGAAAGAGAAACACAAAACATATAAGAACAAACAAGAAAAAAAAAATTTATAAATTTAAAATGACACAGAATTAAATGGTAGTCTTTTTTTTGGATAATTTGTTGTATTACAATGTATATATGCTTTCGAAGTAGGATAGAAAAAAAACCATAAATTAAAAAAAAAAAGAAAACAAAGTTTGGGATTCAACGGAGCACTTAGTGCCGAGTATTGTTTCAGGGGAAAAGAAACACAAATATGAATTGTATAACAACCACAATAAAAAAGTGGACAAAATAGTTTCAAAAATAAATAGGGATACCTCCTAAAAGTGAACAAAGATAAAGATACAAAAAGACTTCAGATATATGTTTGTATGCAGGATTGTTCTAAAGGTTCAAATTAAGTGAAAAAGAAAATGAAAATATTATTAACAAATTATTTGTGTAAAAATGAAGTTGAAGTCAATGAATGAATAATGATAAGATAGAGCTTTTTGCGAGATTTGACTTTACAATTAAGTAATAACACTGTTTGGCAAAGGTTTGTAACAAAGATTCTTATTTTGGCTTATGCTGAGAAATATGTTGCTATAAAAATGATTGGTTACATCAAAAAAACTTAATTTTGTCGCACAGTCAAAATCCAACTATTTATAACTTTAGCTTTACTAATTGTAATTTTCGTATTATTTGGGTGATTCCACTCACGAAGGGAGGAAATACATTGGGGGTTATCGTGAATAAATATTTCCGGAGAATTTTTCTCCGTGTATTCTCTATTGCAGTCTGAGAAAACTTCTCCGGATATATTTATTCCTTATAACTACCATTATTTTCGGCACAAAAATTTTTCTTTTGCATATGAGTTCAGAAAACTAGTAAGCTTACTTTTTTACTAAACCGGGTCGGTAAAAAAAACAACAAAAAAAATGCACGAATTTAATGGACAATTCAGATGTTTAGTTTTGATCATAAGTCAATGAAATATTGTTACAAAAATATGTTAAATTAGGTGAGACGCAGAATATTCAATCGTGAGTAGAATCACCCATTTACTAGTTATAAATATAAACGAGAGCATTTATTTTTTTAGAACGTTATCTTTTTAGAAAGTTATCTTTTTATAAAAAAATATGTACCAAGTTTTGAAGTCTTGAGTATATATTTCAAAGGAAGTTGTGTGATATCACAATTCACTTTGGACTATGGATGGAAACAGAAAAAAAAAAAATTCTTGTCAACGTTATTTCTGTCTACACCCTGAATAATTTTTTACTTTTAATTTAAAAGTATTTTACACAGTATATGCCAAATGAAATTATGAAAAATGATTGCAACGACAAAAAAGAATCGTATAAATTTTTACAAAAATATTAGGTACAGGATCTTGAAGAAAAGAAACACATATTTTATTTACACTTTTGGTCTGCAAAATATCTCTCATATACACACACACACATACACCTATGTAAAACAAATACATACGTATTTACACATGTTGTACTGGAAGCAATGTCACTTTTATGTTTGAATATTAAATTCCAGTATGGGGGAATATAAGGTACAAGGATTTAATAAGAATGGCAACAGAAAAAGAATATATATTAAAACAAACAATAAATATATTACAAGATGCTTGATAAATGCATGTGCGTCGTGTTGTAGTTTTGTAATAGTTGTATTTGTAGATTTTTGGCTTTTAATTGTACTTGTAGATTTTAGAATTTTTTTTTTGATGATATGGACACAAGGGCTCACTCACGTATGCGATTTAAAGCTGGTGGTATCTTCGTTGAAGGCTGGTGATTGCGCAATTTCTGTGTCATCATCAAAAATGGGTGTAATGGCGCGACTACCAGGTATAACCATGTTATCGGGATCAATTTCAGGATCGAAACTGTCGCCACCACCGCGTATGACAATGTTGTCTGGATCAACTTCGACATCATAATCTGGAGGTTGAGGTGATGGCGATGGTGAAGGTGATGGCGAAAGTAACGACCGAGATAGTAGTTCGTCGCGTTCAATGCCCACATTGCCGGGTGGTAGAATAAGTTTAGGTAGGTTTGACTTAGTTTTTTGTACACGAAAAACTTGAGAAATATGTAGTTGTTTTAATAGTTACAGTTGGTTGATGTTGTAATAAGTTTGTTGTTGTTGTTGTTGAAGAAATTTTTGATGATTTTTTTTTTATACAAGAGTTTTAAATTGAGGTTGTTTTCAACAAATTTACATTATTAAGTTGTGAACAAGTATCAGTAGAAATAAAAACAAAAAGAAAATTATATTTTAAAATAATTCATTTACATATTTTAAATAAATAAAATGTAAATATGAGGATTTCAAAAAAATTGATTAGCATTTCAACACAAGACACTCTACAAAGTATAAGGATAATGAAAACAAAGGATAACAAATTCTAACCAGAACTAAGGGAACGACATATAATTGAAATTGAATTAATTAAGTAATGTAAACGAATGAGATAATTGAAATGATTAATTTGAATATGTTATTTAAAGATGTCATTATTAGAAGAAAGCATGATAAAAATAATTTGTGTTAAAATAGATTAAAGCTGCAAATCACCGAGTGCACCGCTTTACCGAAAACGGATATTTTGTAAATGAGAAAACAGCAAGTTTCGTAAAAATTGTAATAATAATTGGTTAATTCTAGTATATTCAACAAACAATTATTACAAATGTTTTAATTGTGTTTTTAACTAAGAAAAAGAACAGAAACCTTACATCACCATGCCATATTTGATATATATGCACATGATTGGTAGTAAATAATGTAAATTATTTTCTGTTCCAAAACAAAAAAAAAAACAAGTCCCACTAAATTGAGAGGGCAGTCATTGTTACTAAATACTTATCATTTTGTAAAACCGAATAATTATAAAAATTCTTGAAATTAGTGTTAAGTGTATTTCTGATTGTTTCTTTTTAATTATATATTTGAATTTCTCTAATGCAACGGTTTCAGCGTAGAATTTTCTAAATTTCTCGTAACTATAACATCCATAAAAAATTACTTTTGTTGTTTTTTTTTTTGGCTCGTATGCAACAAACACAATATTTCAATAACATTCAAGATATTTCGAAATTACAACGCCCATGAAATATTGTTTTATTTTTTAATACACAAAAGAATAGTACTCAAAGTTTCCTATTGGTTGCGTAGAAAGAAAAAAAAAAAAAAAAAAAAAACAACAAAAACAATATTCATGGGTGTTGTAATCCAGAGAAATTTAGAAAATTATTAAAATATTATGTTTGATGTAGACGATCAAAAAAAAAAGCAATCTTTTATGGGTGTTGTAGTTCCGCGAAATTTGTACAATATTGAAATATTATGTTTGTTGTAGACAAGCCAAAATTGGCTCACTTCTGTTCTACGCTGACCCCCTTGCTCTAATAACTACATTTCTTTAGTTTTTTCTCAGTTCATTTTTTAATTTTCAAGGATCTGTTTCCGTTTCCTGTTAAAGTTTCTGATTATAATGTGGAAAATAAAATATGCAGCAGAAACTCGCTGTTATATTTTCTCTGCTTGATTTTTTGAAACAATTTATCTTCATTTTATTGCCGATAATTCTTTCTATAAAGCAATAAAATAATTCTGTGCTAAGAGTGCAAAATATGATATATTTATTTGATTTTTTCATAATGGGCTTTCCCTTCATCTGTGCAGCTCTGAGTGCGTTCTAAGTGCTACCCAAAATAAAAGACATCATAAAAGATTTTGCATGATACTTCTAATCCATACGTTTGTTGTAAAAAATTTTAGGCTGCAAAAAAAAAAAAAAAATAATGAAATGTGTCTGTCAGCCATAAATATATCTTACAGATAGCACTATCGAAAATTTTATCAGGAAGCGGTAAAACAGACCCATATTCGAAAAAAATCAATACAAATGATAAAAACAGAACATGTAGTTCAAAACAGCTAACAAAAAAAACATAACAAATATGAAATGCCGACTTTGACGATGAAGACGACAACGTACTTCACTTAACGCATAAACGAACGAAACGTATAAACGAGTAGTTCTATGAACCGATTAGCAAACGTTGAGGGTGGCGGCAACAAGGGTAATCAATATTACCTGATTGCATATAAACTTAACGATATAATAACGTTTGTCGTAATGTGTTGAGGAGAAGAAAATTTTAAAACAGCTTTTCTATTATGAATGTTAACAAAACAAAAACGGAAATGTTTTTTTTTTTTTTTATGCAAAATTCTGATTTAAATTTCTTTCTCATCAACTTGTGCAGCATTTTGGATGATATTTAATGCAGTAGCAACGGCAACAGTCACTGCTGTGGTTGTTGTTGTTGGGGTGCTGCTGCTTGTTGTGATTGCCAATAATGATGATGGTATAATTGATGACGCATTCAAATTTTCATTGTTCTTATCGATATTTAATGAAGGCTTTAATTCGTAATCAATAGCATGAAATGATTTATTTGATTTTATTTGTGGTAATTCGTTAATTGGTTTTATTGATGTAGTTGTTGTTGGTGATAATTTGGCAACTTCCTGTTTGTCACTATTTATAGAATTATCAACAGCAGCACCGGTTTTTACTGTGGCTGAAGTAATAAAGCAATTATTTGCAGCAGCAGCAACATCATCAATGGCAACATCATCCAGATTATCATTTAAATTAGCATCGATATCAATAATTTTTACAAAATGTTCAAATGCAGATGATAACAATGATGATTCAGTTGATAAAGCATCCTTATGATTGGTGACAACATGTGATATTGATGATTGTAGCAATGGTGATATGCATTGAGATGATGATGTACCCTGCATTTCACCTAAATTCGAATGGGAGCGAAGTAATAAGTTAGAATTTATTTTTGCAATACGAATATTTCAGACTGCAAACAACAAATTGAGAAAAACAATGGTTTTTTGACAACACAAAGGATAAGTAAAATATCTCTTCCTTAAAGAAAGAACGAAAAAAAAATAACCAACGTTGATTGTCCAACTGCTCTCCTTAAATGCTGCTATATATCTATTACTTCCATTATAAAAGCTATAGAATAAAAAGTGCGTGGTATAACTTTTAAGCAAAAACTTACTTCTGTCGATGTTGCGTTGCAAATGTGCAGCCACTCTATGGCGTGCATCGTTGAATTCCAAATGGAGGCCTAGTCTGAGTAATGACGTGTTCTTTTCCACTAATTCAGTAATTTCCATTTCAATTTTATTACCAAGCACTGTAGATCGCTATAAAAGAACAAACAAAATAAGTTATCGCAAGGGTCGAGCG
This sequence comes from Calliopum simillimum, assembly GCA_951812925.1. Taxonomy (NCBI): domain Eukaryota; kingdom Metazoa; phylum Arthropoda; class Insecta; order Diptera; family Lauxaniidae; genus Calliopum; species Calliopum simillimum. The sequence goes on along the minus strand of OX638368.1, from coordinate 98,843,392 downwards.
ACAAAAAATCCAATTAATGACAAACCTGGTTTGATGCTCTGAACTCCTCAACTGTACGGCACTTCAGCAGTGCTTTAATTAATGTTACAATAACGGGCGGACTAATGAAATTTGTTTCAACATTTAATACTCTCAAGGTTTTGCTTTTCTCAATTGCTTCTGCCAATAAGAGAGCTGTTTTATCGGTTAAGCCGACATTTGTTAACGACAGAACTTCCAAATGTTCATTCGGAGGCAGTGCTTCAATAAGTTGTTCAAATTTCTCATCGGAAATGTTCTAAACATAATGAAAAGTATCAAAATAAGTAAATATCAAAGCTGATCACAAGGATAAAACAGTAGCTCATGCATATTATTTTTAAAAAAAAGCTTTCGTCAATAATTTAGGACTGACTGACTGTTCATTAGATTGAAATTCATATGATTTATGGATTTTCCAGTCCAAACATTTAAATTATTTGCCAATCTTTTAAATAACTTGATATAAACATGAGTCACATTTTTCCATATGAAAGATGCGCAGAGTGGATTAATTACTTTGATGTTGTTCAAATTTAGTTCAATCAATTTTGAGTCGTCTTCCTTGACGCGTTTAATTGATTCCTCAACATCAGTATTATTTGGTGGATCCACTGGGAACAATTTTTCTTTCGTTGACTTTGTAATGCCATCCCAGCCCAAGCCAACAGGTTGCCCTTTGTTCAGCAACGAAGCATGGTATTGATCCTGGTTCATCATTGAGTGGAAACCAAGAATAGCTACATTTGAGAAAGAATTCAAAAATATAAGCACTGCAAAATTTTCATAGATCTTTGAATATAAAATTCATACCAGCTAAATCAATAATTTCTTCTTGTGTAGCATCGGTCAAAGCCTGCTCATACTCATCACCCATATCAATGGCGATTTGTTCATCGGCTTCCATCTCGCGGCTATCACGTGGTGGTGGTACCCATTTCTTGCCACGCACAGTACCTTTAACAAAAGGTTCAAACTCAGGTTGATCTGGTGTTTCAATAGCTTCTTTATTGATGTGTTCAATCAACTTCTTGCGATTCAATGGTCCAGTTGGATCCTTTTCACATTCATAACTGCAACGTTGATTTGGTGGTAAGAAGTTGTCCTAAGAAAAGAAATACACAATCAGAGAAAGCTCTTAAGGGGGGGAAAAAATAATTTACATCAGGATCAACTTCTTTTGCAAGAATGTTGATTTCCTCAGGTGACAACTGTGCCAACAGTGCATCAACATCGACCTCATCATATTCACTCAAGTCCTTGCCATATAATTTGGCCGGAGTTGTTAGCGTTGTTGTCTTTGTAGTGGATGAAGTCTGTAAAAGAAATTAAAAAAAGAGAGATTAATATCAATCAAGATGTTTGGCGTTCGAAATAAAAACAAAATTAGGGCTAAAATTTAATATTAAGTTTTGTATTGACATTTTCTGGGTTTGGTGGCGCTGGCGCAGGACGCTTTATTTGAGGTACAGGCCTTAATTTCACTTCTTGAAAAGGTGGTAATGGTGGCGCTGGTCGATGTGGTTTTTTTGATAGATCCATTTTGAGAAATTTACTCCTATTCAGAGAATATGCAAAAGCAAAGCGTTTGTTTAGTAGCAAACAACAATAGGAACTAATTAGAGGTTCACTTAGGCATTATAATTACCATTGAAAATAAAACAATAAAAATATTAAAAATCAATACAAAAACTGCACAAATCCAATTAAGATTGATGGAAATAAAAGCAACACTTCTAGAATGAGACAAAAGAGGGTTCACACAATGAACGAGTACTGTGGTTTTTACAACACAAAAGTTAAAATGCGACTGAGTTGTTAGCATGGCTTGAACTAAAGTAAACCAAACTCAAGCAACAAAACTTTAAAATCACAAAAAACCATAAAAAATAGTACCCTTTCTTGAAGCCTAGTAAACAAAACCAGTTAGTTACAAAAAAACGAAAAAAGGCTTGGCTTTTTGTTTCATAGTGAATGCTTATGCAAGAGTCGGTCGAGACGGTCGTGGCAACGGAAATTAATGGATACCAAAACAATAAACATGAGTAACAGTGAGTGATAGGGGAACCGCAAGATCTCGCCAGACAAAAGGGTACCTTCACATAAAACAAGACCCTAAGCAGCAGAAGTTATTGTTTCGGTGCAGAGTAAAAGCGACTTGTTAAGGGCAACGGACGGACAAATTACAAGGAACGTCTTTAAAAAAAAAAGAAACGTGTTTGCTGGAGTGTAGCGGGCTTCAAAATAAACAACAACAACAATAATAACAATGAAAATAACACATTCGTGAGTCACAAAATTAATCACATCGAAAAGTAAATCAAATGCACTAACAGCCATTGAAAACGTGAGGAAAAGCAGAAATATTAGTGGTAGACCTTAAACAGGCAGGTAGAATGGATAAGTGCGAGCATACATGTAGAAGATTTAAAATCCCAAAAAACCAAATGCTCCGATTTTTTCTAAATTTAGAAGAGTTTTCGTAACGATTTCGTAAAGATTTCTATGAAGAATTTCTTAAACTTTTTTCTTTCGAATTTTCGGAAAAAATTCTTTCTTATTTTTTTATCAATGAAATTTCCTTATCGTTTGTTGTTGATTTTTTTGAGGAAATTTCCTCAACTTTCAATGAGAAATTTTCGCACTAGATTCAGATTTAAAATGTGCAGAGTTATACCTTCATTTCGAAGTATTTTCTAAACATTTAATGATGTTGCTGACATTTATTTTTGGTTGATGTGTTTTTTTTTCGGTTAATTAACTTTTCGTGTTAATCGTTTAGCAACTTAACACCTTTTGAAATTAGAGTTAGAAGTAACTCTTGAACAACAATACACGAACTCAAGCATTCAATGAACACTCCCAACGACGCCAAACATTTTCAAATGAAACTTTCAAGGCTATGAAATGAGTACAGTAGATATGTAGGTATTAAAAACTAAATATTTTGCTGAAGTTTTGCATTTATATTAAATTATATTTTAAAGTACTTAATAATAATGTGAAATTTTTGTAGAAAATATTTTCTGTTTATAATTTTTGTTTGCACGAGTATGTTGCTCAAGGCAACGATTTTATATGTTTAAACTCATCTTATGTGTAAGTCTTTTAGTAAAATTAGATCAATTAAGTATGGTGAATATACCCAAATATTGAAGAAAACTTGAAACGAAGAACCACTGAAATTAGGTCAATTGAAGAAAAGAAAATACCAGTTAGATAAATAAGAATCATAAGAATCAAAAGCATATGACTTATTACATTTAATGTTGCTTTTTCATATAAGTTTCGTAAATTAGAAGTACCTCTTTGAACCGGTTCATAAATCATGATTCGATTTTTTTATTATTAATTTTAAGATTAAACAAAACCAACAACTAAATTTGGTGCTCAAACCAGTTCCCCAACATGCAGCAAAAGCGTTACCTCTTAATTGATGATTGTACATAGCACTCAAAGTCAAATTCATAATACATACAGACACATATATGTTTGTATGTATTTAACATATTTAGTTTCGCTTGGTGGAGTACGCGATCGTAGCATAACAGATTTATGAACTTTGGTCTTCATGTTTAAGAACCTTCCTCTATGACTTGAAGACATTAATAACTATGCAGTTACAGCTTATAACCGTGAAGTCTATTAACTTTACGCTTTTCTTCGATTATGGCTACTTGGTTTTTCTTGATGTTTCTAGGTTTTATGTAATTTCGATTTAATTATAGAGAAACCACTTTTTTTTTGAGGTTGGGAGTTTATTACATCATGGAGGTAGCAGTTCGAGAAAGTATTGTTCGGGTGGAACAAAATGTTCCAAGTCTAGCGGAAGCTTTATCTACGGAAAATTCGAAGAAAATTTGACCAATGAACCATGGGTCTTAAAGAGTAATAACCAAATTCTATACTAGCGCATTTCGTCAATGTATAAAAGCTAATTGAAAGCTCTTATATTTTGCATAAGCTGCAAGCGACACAGATGTGCACAATAAGTGATAAGCACAAAAGCTCAAGTGCCCGTGGACATAAGCTTAAGACATCGCTGGTCTAAAGCCAATATCAAGCCTCCGATTTTTAACAAGAAGATTTTTCTACGACATTTTTATATTTAAAAAATAACTTCTTTAGAAAAAAATATTGTACCATCTAAAAAAAAATACTCTTCACTGCAGCATTCTGAAAAGTTTGATTATATGAAAGGTACCACGCATTCTTGTCCGAATTCACTTAGTAGGGTAAGGGAGGGAAATATGGACTACGTGGGTAATATGGACCACACGGTTATTTCCCACTGCATACATAGGATTTACCGATATTAATGTTCAAACTTAACGCTAATACCAAAAGCTTATAATAGGGCGATTTAAGCGTTCGGTGAAGTCGCATGTTTCCAAAAAATTTGATTTTTCTAAAAAAAAGATCAGTGATAATTTTTTTCTAGTGAGTATATTTCATTATTTCACTTTAAAGACATCGCGTTTTTAAATAAATGGTTAATTATATAAAGTCAGTGAATACCATTTATAATTTATTAGCACAAATAAGTTCATTCACAAAAAGAGTTTTTGATAAAAAAAATCATTTATTTCACCAACACGTGCTGTGGGTAATATGGACCACCAAAGAAAAAAGCCTCAAAAACAAATGTATTTATCGGGGGTTATCGTGAATCAAGATTCCCGGGGAATTTTCTCGGACTGCCGTGCATTCTGTATTGCAGTTTAAGAAAATTCCCCGGGAATCTTGATTCACGATAACCCCCATCATCTTTTTCAGATGGGGAATCTAGTTCCAGTTTTCATGACGAGTCTGATGGTCATTATATGTAATTCGTTAACTACAAAGGAAAAAAAAGGATAAAAAATGCATATAATGTAATGCCCTTTATTCAGAAGATCGACGTGGCAAATTTTGGGTTGAATGTGTAATCTGACGTTTTTGGAGTCATGAAAAATGTGCCTAATGTGGAAGTGACATTTTTATATGCAACTTCTGTATAAAAAAGACTATATCGATACCTTAGAGCGCTATAGTCCTATCTCCACTTTTTGCGATTTTGAGATTTTTTCAGTTATGGTAACATTGTGGGCTTCTTTACCGTGTGGAAAACTGTGTGATGTCAAAATACCACTAAAACACCAAAATATTCGAAAATTAAAAAAAAATCCTATCTCCAAACTGTAATTTTTTCAAGAGCGCTACTGTCCTATCTCCACTGAATATTCAAATAAGTCACATTTTTGAAGAAAATTCTTCGTTTTTTCGCGTTTTCTTCGCGTTTCATGACTTTTTGCGACATTTAAGTGAAGAAATTTGGTTACACCCAAGGCTCCACTCTTGTTTGTCGGAACCAAAAATTCAAACATTCAAAAAAAAAAAAAAAAAAAAAATTCGTTTTTTTTTGTGTTTTCCACGCGTTTCATGACTTTTTACGACATTTTAGTGGAAAAAATTCAAAAAATGTACTAAATACGTCGTTTTTTCCAATAGTAGTGGAATTTTGTATAAGGGCAAAAGTAATGACATACTATAAATTGGCTGGGATTTCGTTAGAAGTTAATAAAATTGGTTAAAAAACTTAAATTATGTTAAAATATACTACAGGTAACAATTTTGCATATATCGTTATATCAAAATAGCAGCCAATCCTAAATAACCACTGTTTGAAATCTTCTTTTTGCATTTCCCAACAATTGGAAAAATGGAGATAGGACTATAGCGCTCTAAGGTATCGATATGGTCCATATTACACTACACTTTTTTTTATCTTAATTTTGAGTAATTTCAGTTTTTTAATTTTTTTTTCTTTATCCTGATGAGATATTTTTCTAAAAGTGAATCAGAATGAAGGTAAATTGTTTCCTTTACTGAATGACATAAAATTAATTGTTTTGTGTTATGAATTTTGGGTTTTATTTAAAAAAGAAAGATGGGTGGTCCATATTTCCCTCCCTTACCCTACCTATGAGAAATTGGGTTGCATTATCTCAACTAAAACTTGCACTAAAGCATTTTGAAAACTTTGAGAGCTTGGAAAGTGCCACAACCTTTTGTGCGAATCAACACAGTCTCTGACCAGAGCTTGTATTTACTATCCTATGTGTCTGAGCCAATTGTGGTTGGATTAGATCAAAAAATGCTTTAAGTATAGCATTTTGAAACTTTTGCTTACATGGAAGTATTGCGTTCTCTTGTTTGAATTGGCCCAATTTATGCACAAAGCTTGCACTAACTAGCCTTAGTATTTATGTGTACTAAGTAGAATCGCCCAGTGGTCAAAATTCGACCACAAATGTATTAAATAATTTAATATTTTTTGGAAACTTTTAGTACTTTTTTTTGCTATTTGGTACGAAATAGAAAAGATCATTTGTCATCCCTGGTTTAATTCAAGCGAAATATAAACAAAAACAGTGCAATGAGTGTTGTCTTTTTATTTGTGCTTTAATCTTTTTTCAGCTCCGTGTAACCGTTGTTGTTGTTGTTAATATTGAAAAATTTGTATTTAATTTTACCTGACTTTAAGTCAAAATAATAACATAATTTTAAGTTTGTGCACATTTACACACAAATACCTTTCTAATGGAGTATAATTTAAATTCGTACTCCATTTCTAACATAGTAAAAAAAGATGGACAAGTATTTGTCTTGCGTATTAATATATAGGTTTTAGTAGTTTAATCGCGAATAAGCGTGTCCTTTGACCTATTTTGTTCATTTTCAATCCCACGAACTAGGTAGACACGCAAAAATGTTCTCTGTTAATGATATATTTCGTTCAAACACTAAATCATCAATTTGTGTCGTAGTGCTTCAGTGTACTTAAGGATAGATGAAAATGTGCTAAATCTGTGTTTTGATGGAAGTTTTTGTTTAATTTTATAAACCAATTTTGGTTTTCTTGATTGAATGAACTTCAACCATAAAACTCAGACAATCTCACCAAATAAATTAGGATAAAGGTCTGGTTATATTAGGCTGACTAACTCACGGATATTCATACATGTTCTGGACTTCTGATGGACGCATTATTTATTTCTATGAATGTTTTATTAGAATTATTGCCAAAGAAATAGATAAATCATGTTGTTATTATAAATTAACTCAATGATCTGAATTATTATCAAATATAGAAACTACTCGTAAGCAATTTAGCAAGTAGTTTCTTCTTCCATCTGAGGGTATAAATATAATTATCTTCTTTGCTTTATTTAATCAACATAAATACAAAATAATTCAATGTTCTAAAGCTCAAGTCAAACATGTGTAAAAGGTACCAGAAGAAAATATCATAGATACAACTCAGAATCACCATAAAATATCAAACAAAAAACAAGGTAACAAATTGAGTTCATGGAGATTATTTAAGTTGTGGAAAAAAAAAAAGTTGCTATCAGCAATTCACGACTACCAGTTTGACCTCAACTCACGCGAGAAAACGATAGATGCAAATCCATTAGATAGCTGCTGAATGAATGCCAGTATTTTTTAAGCGGGACAGATAAATATTAACACATCAACGTAAAAGAAGAGAAAATCAAGTCAAAAATCAGCGCTGAACTACTGAATGCGCAAATTAAAAATAGAAAAAAAGACGGAAAATAAATTGCGAAAGAAACTCATATGGAATTCAGAAGATATTGTACTTCACGTATTGTACATGTTAGATGCAACTGTAAAGAGACGTGCTTCCATTAGTGATGCATCTAATGCCATCAAGCAAATTCAATATAACTGGCGTCAAGTGAAAACGTAAGCGTAATATTTCTATACAGCGTATGCACACTTCGTAAGCAATTAAAATACGAGTATGGCGGGTATGTGAAACGTGACTTTTTCGCGCGGTACAAAATTTGGCATTCTTTTTAAGCAACAGTCATTCTCTTTGTCAAAGACTTATGAACATACAATACATTTTACAAATAAGAGAACAAAAAAAATGTCCTATATTTTCAGACACTACGAACAGTACGAACTTGTGAAAATTCTAGTTTTTTGGCAAAAAAACTTGTTAACAGCAAACGACAGCCAACAATAAAATGTGCTGTGCTTGTAATGTGCTGACTATGATTTACCGTCTGGTGTTACTTCTGCTATTGACGAGTAAATTTACTAGAAAATTTGTGCAGTTTCGCTTTATTGTTGTAATATGATTTGCACATTTTTTGAGGCTGCTCTTGATAGCATATTTACCCAAATTTCAGAGAAACCTACAGATATACATACATATGTATGTAGCAAAAATGCTAGTCAGGTAGCAAAGTACATACTTACTTACATCTAGTTAATTGTTTATTTTATTTTGTTTAAGGAAACTATATCTTAATCTTTATTTTGCTCAAAATGTTATGTAAAGATTCTGAGAAAAATATTCGACAGAGACTCTTGGATTCTTAAAAATAGTGTCAGTGGAAAAAACATAGAAATAGCAAAACAGGAATTAGTTTTTAAAGATATAGAAAAATTACATATTTTACATTTACGTCGTTTATTTTAAAAATTACAAAAGTTGGAATTTTTCAGCTCAGATTCATTTATGTAAAGGGTACCCAAGAGGGGCTATAAGGGGGTGACTAGGTGCTCCAAATTTTTTTTGGACATTATTTTCGCTTTCAGAACAACTAAAAACCTAGTAATATGCACAAATTTAAAATTTTTAGAACAAGTAAAATTCTAACCCCTAAGGGGGTATTAAGAGGGCGCTACCTAAAAATACGATTTTCGGGCTCAGCGCTCCCAATACATGGAGGGTGTACCCTCTGGGTCTTGACTTTTTTTTATGTGTGCCTGTGTAATATACACTTTCTCAGAAAAAACTGTCATTTTAAACCCCTTAGGTACAACAAATTTCTTGCATTGGAGTTATGTCCAAAAACTAGTACAGTTTTACTTAGCTAATTCATACAAGGTAAAATGGTTGGCCCACGTAATATGTTTATCAGAAAGTTACCCAGCCAAATGCAGAATACTTTAGATTTTTTCGTTTACACTAAGAAGCACAATTTTGACTTCATCTGAAGAAGATTGGCATAGTAATTCGATCATCCTTATTTTTTTTTTGATGATTTTGTTGCATTTATGACGACTTTTAGCTGTAGCATGCCGGAAATTTTTCAACTTTTTGAGTAAAAAAGTTATTTGATTTGTAAATTTTACAGCTAAAGCAAATCAGTTTTATTTTCTTTTGGTTTTGCATTTAATATTCAATGCAATTTCACTCAATCACACACAATATATATGTATTCATTTTTCTGATTTTAATTTCTCCATCTCACTTTTTCGATGCCAACCAGCCAGCCAGACTGTAGATAAAGCATCTTTTTGTTTAATTAAAACGCCAATTTCCTTTTCATAAAACTTGCATTTCGCAATTTAAACCATAATTTTATTGATGAAATCGATTGAATGCAATTTTCACTTCATCAAGTGAGCAACCAACTAACAACAAAAGCAAAACATATTTTTATGGCTGTTGATTTAAAAGCAAAATTGAAACCAAACCAAGAGTATAAATATAAAAATCTTTGCAAAACGGTTATTTAATAAAACAGCATTAAAACTGGTTGGCTTTGATGTAGTCGGTGCTGTTTTTGTTGGTAACAATTTTACTGCGCTTAGCTGAAAAAGTTTTCATACAAATTTCATACATAGCACAAAGGAGTCGTTGAAGTTGCGGTTGACTGCAACCTTCTGTAGCAGGTGCTTTTTTTGGCCTTTTCAATTTAAGTTCTAAACGAAGCTTGGGTATGTTTTGAAGAGTGAGATATCACATGGGCACTGTTAAGCAAAGATTTTTCAACCCACAGTTCGATTCTAAATAATAAAAAGTAGCGAGCTAATATTTTTTTGATAATAGCCTGATAATAAGCAAATTCCTTTGCCAATTTCAATTTCAGATGAAAAAGTTTCCTCTGGAAACTGAAAATGAAATCCAGAGACGAAAACATTGAACTGAATGGGTCGGCAGATTATTAATATGGTGTTATGTTGATTAATAGTGTCCTGGTTTTATGGAGTACATCATTTTATATAAAAAGAAATAAGGGTTTTCTTGTTTACTTTTCCATTTATGTTTAAGAAAACAGTTGTTTCTGTACTTAAATTTAACATTTTCTCAAATTTAATATTTTAAATTTGTTTGCAAAAATGTTAACAAAATTTATAAATTATGCATCACATGAATTTCAATGTCACAGTTAAACTGAAAATTAATGAAAATTAAAATTCTTTTTTCAAAAGAAAACGAAATCTATTTGAAGTGATGGGGTGTGACCTCAAAAGTGAATGCTACACAAACAACAACATGCCACACAACAAAAAATAATTAATATTAATGGTTCTGCACAATTAGAGATAATTCTGGCGAACTAAAAAACAAGGAAAATTTTGCACAAAATATGCCAAATTTGAAACAACGCATCATACAAAAGAAAAGTGTCCGAAGGAAAGGAATGGGAATGGTATGAAGGCAGTTTGTGCATGAAATCCCAGTAGAAAACTACGGCGGCGTAGACAATTTACACTCTTTTAAATATAAAAACGAAACTATACGTTTGTTAAAAAACTTTTTAAAAAAGACCCGAGATTGATTGTTCAAAATAAGTACTCTACCCAGACTCTTATCAAAATCAATAAAAAAATTCATGTTATTCAAGTAGTAAATTTTCTTCATTGAAAAGTTTCTAATTTATTTTATTCAAGATTTTTACCAAACAAAATTTAAAAAAAATTATATTTGAAGGAGCTTAAAGCAGACCTTTAAATAAACTTTTTAAAAAGATTTTTGAAGTTATGTTAGACTTTAAACTTATAAATCATTAAGATAAAAGTTAAAAAAAGTTTAAGCTTTTTGAAATAAGTTTTAAAAAAACCCCTTAAAAAAAAAATTTTTTTTTTTTAAGTTCAATTCCTTATACTTCAGTCACTGGGACTTTTTCAAGGTAGAAACTGCAGTATGAGATATTGCATACTTCACGTTGATCAAACAAGATGTCTTAATGGGACGACGCACATAGGGGTATCTGAGTTAAAAACCTGGTCAAAATTAATAACTCCGAAACTACTGGTCCGATTTTGGAAATTGAGGTGCCATTTTATTCAGATTCAGACAATTACAGATTTGTTTAAAAAAATTGTCAATAGAGGGCGCTGCAGACAAGTCAAATATTTGAGGACTTGTAGCTCCTGTATAACTGAGCCGATTTTGGTTCTTATAAAGTTTTTCTTTTTCATATAACTAAAATGACAGTTTGATAGTATTCAAATTCTGAAATACATTCAATAGATGGCGCTGTACACATGATAATTGAAATAACTTTTAGGGCCTTTTATGTCCTATACTGCTTGATTGATTTTAGTTATCAAGACACTTTTCCCAAAATCGTTTTCCTGTCAATCAATTCATATAACTTAGAAGAGTAGTTCGGAAAGACTACAGAATAGAAAATTTGTTCACAGACAAAAACATCACAAAAATATTTTAAAAATTCTATATCACTGTACCTTATTTAATTGATGTAATGTAATAAGTCAAATTCCAACAAAGGTTTCAAGTTTTATCACTACCATTTGGCAGTAACGCGTATATATGCTTATGTCTGTTTCAAAATTTAAGTGTTTGTAGGAAGTATGCGTAATTTATATAAAAAATTCTACTAATTTCGTCTTTTTTTTTCGTTTGATTTCTCTAAAAAAATAAAAATATCACATGAATAGGCGTCAGCAAAAAGTGCAGCTATTTTGCCAATAGGAAATATTCGGAGCCAAATTTTGCAGTTTTAGTTACAAAAAGATTTTATTTATGAGATTTTTGGGTAGAGAAAATTGGGACTCATCTATTAAAAATTTACAATTTTTCAATAAAAAATACTCATCTACTTATTAGACTTCAACACACTATTTTGACTTTTAGAATATTTTTTTTTTTATTAAATTATACTCGCTGCTAATAACACATCTGTCGTAGAAGAATCCATTCTGCAATTTTTTGTTTTTTTCTGCACTTAAAGAAATATACGCACTTAAATCAACACTTCTTTCGCAACTTTAAAATTTTATTTTAAGATGTTTTACAAAACTTCAACTTTTACAGCGTAGTATGCAGCGGAAAATTGATTTAGATAAAATCGGGCCTCAGATTTCTTAAGTTTGGAGTATAAGCTGTATAATAAAAAAAAGTTGGATCATTTTGGACCAATTACAAAAATTCGTTTTTGACCAGCTTTTTGGGTTAAATCTCCCTATGTGCGACGTAGGATACATATTTTTTTTTTTTTTTTTGCTGTAATCAATAGTCCTAAATCACCTGAGAAAAATTACATGATTTTTAAAATCGAAACCTTTATATTTATATTTATTTTTTTTTTTTGGCAAAATGGGTTAATAGATAGTTTTCATAGATCTTCAAAGGAAAGTAAAAAAAAATAAATAAATGAAACAAAAATTAAAATAGCTATTTTAAAATAGCTATTTTCGATGTATTTGTCGATGCTGATTCCGAATCCAGTCTCAGGCTGTATCTTAAAAGTACTTTCCGCTATTTTTGAAGCGATATAACCAGACTAGGTTATTTTTAGCTATGAAACGTGATATGATGGTTGAAAGCTTCAGCCTTCCTCTTCAGAACGTAATTTCAACTATACCGATGTCATTCTTTTCACATTTTTTCAATATTTTTTAAAAAATTTTAAAATTTTGCAAAAAGTTTGTTAAAAAGCTTTTAGAATTTTTAAGTGTGTTACTTAATGACATTTTATATTGAAAATTGATTTTATTTTAATTGAACTTTTAGTCAAAAAGTCGGCTTCGCAGCCGGGCAAGGCTGGTGCAGTGGTAACGACTTCTGCTACCAACCTGGAGATCCTTGGTTCGTCTCCCGCCCAGACAAAAACACAAAAAGTTTTCAAACTTGCAATTTTTCAATTATAATTAATTTAGTAAAATAAATATAATTATAATTACAACAAAAATAGTCTGATGAGTCTTTGTGGCGAAAGACGAAACATATGTCACTATAGCCGTGTTTTTAATCCGATCCTTGATTTGTCATAATTATGTGTTAGAAAAATGCATTGATAGATTTATATGTAAATCGATCTTTGCAAATATATGACTAAAAGTTCAATTAAAATAAAATCAAAAGCTTTTCAAGTAAAAGTTTGAAAAACTATATATGATTGAAGTTTTTATAAGTTATAAGCTATAAATTTTAACTTATTGAGGATATTCAACTAAACGTGTTAGTCCCTCAAATTACATATTTTGTAGAATAGATACTCCCATTTAATTCTTTATTCACTTGAACTAAAGAACGTTTTTTTCTCGAAGTAATGGCACTAAATTGTCAGATTTACATGAGATTTTTTTCAGAGAGAAGCTTTTACAAAAATTTTTAAAATCGATGCCAGACTAGTGTTCAGTAAAAACATAGTGACACAGTTAATTAAAATCAAGTCAAGTGACTAGACCCACGCAGTAAAATGTTTAAGGATAAAGTATAAACTTATTTATACTATTTGTTTTTATAAACTTATGTATTCCAATTTTTTTATATAATTTATAAAAAATTGTTCTATAGAGTTATTCTAAACCAAAAACATTTAACTTCTAAACCAAAATTGTAATGAACTATAAATTTTATATCAAAATTGTTATGAACTATAAATTTTATACCAAAATTGTATAAAAACATTTGTCAAAAAGTCAAAATTTATACCAAAATTGTTATGAACTATAAATTATTTACCAAAATTGTATAAAATCTTTTGACGAAACATCAAAAACGTTCCGTCATCGAATGCCTCCTCAACGGCATCTCACCCCCTTACGAACCTTCTACAGAGCATAACAAACAATTAACAAAAAATTTTATAAATCGGCCGTGTAGTTTTCGCGTTCATAAACTACATACTAACACCATATCATTTTTATATATATAGATGGTTTATATAGAACGATATGAATTTTATATAAAGTTGTTAAAAATACTTTCATAACATGAACTTCTATATAAAATTTAAACAAAAATAGTATAAAAGATTTTTGTATCGCAATACAACTAAATTTAAACCAAAATAGTGTAAGTCGTTTTAATACTTTATTTGTATAAATTTTTTACGAAAATTTCCAATTTGGTTTGAAATTTATACCCATAAAAACTCTTTCAAGTAACACATTTGAATGGTATTTCCTACGAGACGCTTGCAGCAACAGGATAGCAAATGCGTACATTTACAAGTTGAAATTTGTGTCAAGAATGCAACAATATTTGGTTAAATATGTGCATACATTAAATACATTTTTTATATATACTTACATAAATATATTTTAAAAATATTTCTGCAAAATACTGCAAGATTTATGTGTTTCTTTGTAAAGCGTTAGGTGTGAATTTATTTATAAATTAGATAAATAATAAATATTTTGTCTTAATTTATGAATTATTTTACATTGCGCTGAACTTGAAAATATTTATAGTTGGATATTTTTTTTTTAAATTTTGAATATTATTTAAAAATAAATAAATGATATCCAAACCTGAAATATTTGAACGCAGTATATCAGCAGCATATTATGAGTTTTAGTTTAATTCAAGCAACATTTTATTTACACTTTCCTCGTTTTAATGGCATTTAGAAATGGAAACTTTTTTAACAATAGAAAAATAACGGTAAAAATTATAAAAGGCAAAAGTTTTATTAAAACAAAAAGTGAAGTTCAGAAAAGTGAACAAAGAACAAAAGCGGAAACAGCTTCTAACATTTTGTTTCATATATGGATGTGATAATGATGATATGAGCCATGAGCTGCTGGATAAGTTAATACAGGAAATATTGCACAAGACAGAGATCATTGTATATAAAGTTCCGTTTCAATGCATTTCACGCACAAATGAGTAATCGTTGAATTCAATAAAATATTCAATTAAACCGACAAACAAAAACCGAAACATGTTAAATGTCAAACAACAAAACAAAAAAATAAAAAATGCCATAACAATGATATGAAACCATTTGAAACATCGAAAGCATCCATATCTCCCCCTTTCCCTAAACTCAAACTCATGTGTAGACAAATATTCATCTGTAACTATTTCAATATTTCACCATTTCAATTTACAAATTGGCTCAAATTTATGCAAAATTGTCTAGAAATTTATTTTTTTTTTTTTATTTTGAGAAAATTGTTATTGTCGTTATTTGTGTCTATTTTATGGGATTTAATGAAAAACGTGCGCTGCATGTTGGAACCGAAAATTGTAGGATGATCATATGTAAGAATGTCTGTGGTGTTTATGTATGTATTTTGTATTGGTACGGTAAGAGGAGTATATGCCTACGCTGGGTACTTTCATCATCAGTCAGCAAAGTAAAACAAATAAATTTCAAATTAAATGTAGAAACTTTATGTTGTTGTATGTTGCTGTCGTCGTTGTTGTTGTGATGATTATTATTATTGTCGTAGTCGCAAAAGTCAAAAGTTTCAATATTTTTTTGTTTTTTTTTTTGGTATCCAACTCGACAGTTAGTCAGCGAGTCACGTACTTTGTTTTGGACTTATTGATGTTGTTAGGAGTTCGTTAAATGTAATGAATACGAATTTGTATAGTGACAGAAAAGAAAATGTAAGAAATACATAGTTACGTACAAAAAAAAAAAAAAAACAAATAAGAAATATTGTTTTTTGGCAATTCGGGTTCATTAACATTAAGGATCTTGTTTTGCACAAAAGCAGTCGTTAGAAGTCATAACAAAGTTTTTTGAATTTATCTAACCTTTTTTGAAAAACAACCATAACGAATGATATTTGAAGTATATAAATTTATACAAAACAATTTCATTTATTGATTTTCAATTGAGTTGCAGAATATTCAAGGTTTCTTCAATTGACTTGACCGACTTTACTTGATTGTTTTGTTTTTACATGAAAATTGTCTTTAAACCTATGTATGATAACAAATTTCACTTTGGCAAATATTGAAAAAAAGTATTATTGAAGAGTTACACTTGTTTGTAACAATTGAATAAATATTAACATTGGAATTCAATTGAAAGGACTTATACTTCAATAGTAAATGATGAAAGCAACGGAACGCATAATATCAATGAAAGTAAAAATCTGATTTTTTTCTAAACTTCTACATACTTAATTATATTTTCTTTAAAACACTTCACATTGAAATTAAAGTAAACGTTGAAATAAATAAAATTATTGCAAAAAATTTGCCGATTTTTTAATTTCACTTTCTTGGTTGATGTTGGTCGGGACAAAAACTTAAGACGCGTACTACAAGTTTAGTGACCTTAATGGACCATGAAACTTGCATACATAATTTTATTCAAAAAGTTTTAGAAATGAAAGTTTTTTGAATATAAGTTTATAAAAATTTCTATCATAAAAAGTTTTACAAAACTTTATTTTTAAAATTTTTAAAAACAAAGTTTTTTTTATAAAAACTTGACACATAAAAGATTTTTTTAATGAACAAACAAATAAAAAATTTCCTGAAAATGACTTCCTCATCGATTGGTGCCATTAAATGATTTTTTTTTTTCAAAAATGTGCCCAATATGGTCTCATTTTATATTCCAGATATATAATTTCTTATACTTCAGTCAATGGGTCTTTTTTTAAGGTATTTTGTTTTCCACAATCCCAACAAACAAAAACGTTTGGAAAATAACTTATAATACGCATATTGAAGCAAACATTTCGTTTGGAAATTAACTTGCAAAATGTTCGAAAATTCTTGAATTTTAATTATTTAATAATCGAAACTGGACCTTTATAGCAAGCTTGTGAAAATCATTTGGAGCAAGATCATTATAAATGTTTTGAATTATATTTTCCAAATTTTTTTATTCAATATTTTTAAATTGTTTTTTTTTTAACTTTTCATTTAACATTTTATTAGTGTTTATTAAGTGCATTAAACAACATTTTTATATTTAATTAAAAAAAAAAAAAATGATGTTTACTGAGAATGGAACCTATGACCTATAAGTTATGAGTCGACGATCTTATCAACTGACCTAACGTGCCTGTTAAATCATTCAAATGCCTAGTGTTTTACTTAGCTCGATAAGTCATTGAAAAAATAAAATATAAAATTTTTCAAAAGTTTGGAAAACGATTATAAAAACTTTTGGAAATAAACATTTTTCTCTAATTGTTATTTTAAACCTTGTAAAACAATTGTTAAAATTCTAAAATAAATAACATTTTCCAAACGTTTGAAAATTGGTTATGAAAACATTTGGAAATTAACTTTTTCCAAGCGTTAAAATCGAAAAGGTTATAAAATTGTTTTTGTTGAGAATGATGTGTTTATTCAAAAATAAAAAAAATTTGTTAAAATACTTTCAGAAAAACTTTTAAGGATAAAAGTTTAAAAAAGCTATGTAATAAAAATATTTTTCTTAAATAAAAATTTTTTTTTCGACTTTTATTTTTAAAAGTTTTTTTAAAGATTCTTTTGACTTTTATTTCAAAAAGTTTTAAGTTTTTTAAACTTTTATCTAAATGATTTAAAAGTTTAAAATCTGACTAACCTTTAAAAAAAATCTAAAAAAGTTTATTTCAAAGTCTGCTAAAAATCAAGCGAGATCATGATACGCAAATGGTGAAACCAAACCCAAAAAGTCACTTGAAAAAGATCATTGCGAAAGAAAATTCAAGAATCGGGAAAATTGTCGAGAGAAAAATAAAACTCATCCCAAAGGATCCACTCAGATGGAAATGTTTGCTTTTGGTTATATGTATGCCAAGTTACAGGGAGAATATAATAAGTAAAATTAATTAAGTTGACAACTTCAGTACCAGTTGCTTCTAGAGCATTGAAACTTTTTGGGTGGTAATCATTGTATATTACTAAACAATACAACTATAAGTTATAACTTGTTAGGTATAGGGTAAGGCATACATACATACATTCTTCAACATTTTAAAATAAAATTTACCCGTTACATTATTCTGTTTGCAGTTATATGCATAAGATTTTGTTGGTTTATGCTTGGTAACGCATAAGCAGACTTGGTTTGCCATACGAAAACCAACTGTCAAAAAACAAACCAAGGGAGTAAATGTAAACGCTGTGCTTTAATTTGGTTAAACAAGGTAGTGGAAATAAGGCATTAACGAATGCATGAATGCCAAAGAATGAAAAATACTAAAACCAAGTTTTGTAAGAGATTTCGCACTATAATTTGCTACTTTAGTTACAATATTTTCTTTTTCTTTCCGCATATAATAGTCGAAGATTTTTATGAAGCAATTTATCATCACCCCATAATTTGAAAATCTTTTGCATAATTTTTGTAATGAAACTCATAGTTACATGTGCAAATTATAACCTACGTCATTCAAAATGGTTGTGATGGATAATGGCTTGTCAATCAACGATGGTAGAGATTAAAAAAATAATTGCCAAACGTACCTAACTACATAGGCGTTGGAAACAAGAGGAAGTTTTTCTTCTTCCGCCAAACAATAAGGTGAGTAGGAAAGAATTCAGTTTGAAATTATGTACGATGTAAATCAAAGTGTAAAAAAAGGAAGAAAATAAGCGTTGGATACGCTCGTGTCAAAGGGGGTTAACGAACTGTGTAACTGATAAAAGAAGCATTCATTATTTGTATTAATATGACAACCAAAAACGCTAATGATAGGACATCGAAAAGAAAAATTGCTCTAAAGTTATAGCTACTTGTAGTAATAAACAAAATGATGTGAACTTTTCTTTAATTTTACAATGTAATATAATATACCAAAGCACTTTTCTATGTAGTAATTGTGTACAAAATATCACACGGTTTCTTCCAAAATTTGTACTTTTGTTCACAAGCAAAATACTTTTGATGATATTTCTCAGCAAATAAATAACAGTATTTTATTGTTTCACATTGCTGGTGGGTAGTTATCACACGCTGCACAAATACAAAAGCTGCATTAACACTGTGCGCGCTTAAGTGAAAATTTGCAAAACAGGCGTTCAAAATATCAAAACGGGGGAAAACATAAAACACAACTATCTACCGTGAAACAATTGTAACCGCGTCTGTCAGATTTAAGCAAAACTAAGCTGCAATAGACGCGTGAAATTTATGTACCATGAAATGGGGGTTTCATTGTTGAATTGAATAAAATTATAGCACTGGGTTACAATGGAATTCGTAATTGTGCAGCAAATATTCCAGACATTACACAGTTGGTGTTGATTATAGTTATGCGAAAAATTACGCAATTTGTTCGCAATAACTTACCATCGATTTCACACTTTTTCCTGAATACAATTCAATTCAAGAGATTTTCGGTTTATTCTCATAATTTTATAAAAATTTAAATGAATGAGTGCTCTTTCGCTAAATCTTTGAATGCAAGAAAAGCACAGACATAGCAAAAAGAAAATATAAAAGATCTCGCAAATGAAGCAGTGGCTTCCAGAGAAACAAAAAAATACTTCAGGCATCTTTCAAACAGGAAGAGAAAAACTAGTCTGCCGAAGAACAATTAAAGCGATGCATTCAGAAAAAATTAACCAATGGTTTAACTAATTCTAAAATTCTCAACAAAATATGATTTTAAGATATTGTGACCAAACGGAAAAATACTTTTCTAATTCAATTCTTTGAAGCAAGAATATCTTTGAATCCAGACGTGATAGACGTAAACCCTCACAATCCGCGCCACAAAAACTAAAAACAAAAAAACCGAGTAAGGATTTTGCCTGGACAAACTTTAAATACTCGTACACTGCAGTACATATTTTGAAAATTTTACGTGTACGGGAGGTGACACGACCTCTTGTCTGAATTCACATAGCTCTCAGATCTTGCACTTACTGTTCTCCGTGTCTGAGTGAAATTTGGTTGGATTACCTCAAAAAACGTTTTGAGTATAGCATTTTGAAGGTTTTGCTTATATGGGAGGTGCCACGCCCTCTTGTTCGAGGACGCCTATGTTTCGCTCAGAGCTTGCGCTTATCGTCTTTAGTATTTATGTGTATTATGGTTGCATTGTCATATTTATGAACATATTTTTTGTATGGGCGGTAGCCGTGCCCGTTGACCGATTTCGCTCATTTTCATTAAGTCGAGCTAACTTTGACGAAGGAAGCAGTGTACTAAATTTCATCGAATTATCTTGCTCCCAAAAAATATTAAAATGATTTCAACGGACAGACATACAGACGGACATGGCTATATGGACTAAGGAGGCGACGCGTATCAAGAATACATATACTTTTCCATATCAGGTACGCCTTCTTTTTTGCGTTACAAACGGAAGGACAAAGTGCGTATACCCTGGGTGTGGGGTATACAAATATTGTGCAACTACCTGGTCTTATTATTATTGCATAACACAGTGCGGCACATGAAAAGTGAACTAAAATCCGTTATAAGGCGTCGAAAATACTCGCCGAAACAAGTAATTCTGCCAGAGCGTTTTGCAAAGTTGGCTCATATAAGGATTTTATGGTCATTTTTGCGATTTTAAGGCACTAGATGAATTTTTTTCGATTAAGTTTGTTCGGCATTTTTTTTCTTCTATTCAATTTTGAGCGATTTTTCGATTTTTTCATATGGCTATATCTCGGGTACGAGCCGAAAATATTGTTTTGATGACTTCAGTAATGTTGTAGCTATTGAATAGAAGAAAAAAAATGCCCAACAAACTTAACCGAAAAAAATTCATCTATTGCCTTAAAATCGCAAAAATGATCATAAAATCCTTATATGAGCCAACTTTGCAAAACGCTCTGGCAGAATTACTTGTTTCGGCGAGTACTTTCGACGCCTTATAACGGATTTTAGTTCACCGTCAATGACTTGAAAAATGTTGCACTGTGCACAGTGCATTATAATGCTACGAACCTTCAGGGAGGTGATAGAAGGTGATAGACCAACAAAAAATTGCACCTGAGGGGGGTCTAAAATATACGCCTGAAGAGTTATAGGGATAAAACTGAATTTTTGACTTATTTTACAAAAATTGTTTTCTTGGGTACCCTATCGTTTAAGAGAAAATTTTTTTATAGGAAACTTTAAGTTGATATTTAAATTTTTTTTCCTGTCTTCTGACTTTGGAGGGATTGTTCTTGAAAAGTATTTTACTTGAAGCAGTTTTATCATCTTGAACCCGTTACGAAAACATGTCCATACCTCGATTTCGTCGTCATCATAGTTCGACGCAAAATTCGTAGGAGCCCACTGTGTGTAGGACTGTGTAATTGTGGATGCCTCTCCATTTTTTTAAACATTACGAATTTTTAACAAAAAATTTATTAATTCAAGTGATTTTTTTTTTATGTGGGACGCTACTTAGCTATATACGTTATATTCTATTATGTATTTATTTATTTAAGGTTATACCGTATGATGATGGTGGTTACTTCTTTATGCTTACCTAAAATGAAAAGAAAGAAAAAAGAAAATTATACATTTGTCAACAACAAAAAACGCTCTCAAATTTGAATAAAAGCTAAAACCAATGGTAATGGTAATTTATAACAAACACTGCAGGTAGCCATAACTGCAGGGCACAAGACCTACAGTGAAAACGGCATCA
This sequence comes from Calliopum simillimum, assembly GCA_951812925.1. Classification (NCBI taxonomy): domain Eukaryota; kingdom Metazoa; phylum Arthropoda; class Insecta; order Diptera; family Lauxaniidae; genus Calliopum; species Calliopum simillimum. The sequence goes on along the minus strand of OX638368.1, from coordinate 98,821,810 downwards.
AAAAGAAAGTCAACGCAGTATAAATAAAAAAGCCCCCCGTTTTATGGTTAACTGTATTTTTAGCTAATATTTAAATTCAAATGATTATTATGCAGCAAAAATACTAGAAAAAAAAAGAAGAAAATTCTTCATCTAGAAGTTCATTATAGGTCGTATTATTTTATCATTTTAATGACTAAAACAAATCATCATAGTGCTTAAAAATTTCAAGAGACACACAAATTTTGCTTTAGAAATTCAATTAAAGCCTTGACTAAATCAAAAAATAACTACGATTTGAGATGGTATGCATCAAATTCAAAAACTACTGTTTTATAACTGATAAAATGAAATGTACCAACTATTGTTGTTTGGGGAACGAATTGAAATTACATCTTGTTATCGAAGCTCTTTTTTTAATTATCCGTAAATAACATGATTCCATAAATATTTGCCTTAGGTGTGGTAAATAAATAAAAACACCAAGTCCATGTTTAATTATGTAAAACAATTTCATGGTAAGTATTTTCGTCCCGAAATGACTGAACTAACGTTTTCTACGTTCCTTATTCTTTAAAACGTGTAGGTGAATCGAAAACTCGTAAAAGAGCTGTCAAAATTAATTAAAATTTTGAAAGCTTTGCGAGTTACGAGGCTTTCGAGGCATCTAAATGTTTTTATTTTTAACAAACATTTTCGTATTGCATTTTGTAGACACAACGCTCATGTGAAGTTGGCTCCGGAATTTTCGAGAACCAACCAGAACTCCTCTACGATAAAATTTTCATTTTCGGATACTTGGAAAAAACCGAAAATTTTTCTGATTTTTCGATTAAAATGAAAAGTGCTAATATTTCGGAAAAAATGTTACTAGGATTTTCTTTAGAAATCTTCGAGCACTATCCAGATCAGAACTTTTTTTTTTTGCTAGAATCATTTTTATAAAAAAAATTTTTCACCAAAAATAAGAAAAAAAAAAAATAAAATTAAAAAAAATAAATAAACATAAAGAACTCTTTCTTGTAAGCTCAAAAATATAATCAGAACTCCTCTACGTGAAAACACGACGCTGAGCAAAAAACGGTACACCTCCGATTTTTGGTCCAATCTCACAGATCTAATTCGAATTTTGTGAAATAATTCCAGAACTATTCCCAACTCTAAAAAAATGTTCGGTTTTCGAAAATTACGGAGCCAACTTCACATGAATGACACAAACTTATAACAAGTAGTGTGTCAATAAGACCAGAATTATGAATCCCAAAATAACTTTCAATATATTTGCATTATGCTGAATATGGCAAGAGTTCAACTCGCTTTAAAATATTTTTCCAACTTTCTCTATATTGATTATCTACATGATTGCTTGAATATTTAAATTTTTAAACTAAGCATATTTTTGATTGCATAATGAAGAAATTAATCAATGGCCAATCTAAAATCCAATTGCAGTCAAAAGCAGATACACATTCAGTGAGCATCATTAATTAATAAATTAAATGCAATTAAATTTAATGAAATGTCACACCAACCCACATTATTTTACACCTCCTGCATGACAGATGCCGTAGACCAATCAAAAAAAGCTAAAAACATTTTAAATCCACTTTTCAACAAAAACCAAAATGCACCCACCCAACGCTTATGGCGAATACTTAAATAATATACATTTTCCCTTAATTAATTTTATTTTGAAAAGTGCGCGCTTAAAGTTCACACGCTCGTCAATCAATTAAAAGCTGGATTAAGTGTAGATTTAATTTGTGCGCTCTTCACACATAAAACTAATTGTTTGGATGGATATTTGTTGTTGATTTGCTTTCATTCATGTCATTTGTTTTCCATACTTGACCTACAGTATGAGCAGTATGGTCGGCAACGAATCGTTGCACATAAATTCAATTTTACAATGACGTCCTCAAACATTTGCTGAATTGCTGTTTCGAATTCATAAAATTTTGCCAAATTGATTGAATTTGAGAGTCAAACTGCAAATAATTAAAAAAATCTGTTAAGGTTATATAACATTTATCGCGCAGCAAAATCATTTTGCAAATTTCCTTTTCATTTCATTTGTAGTGAAAGCACGTAGGTCGTTCGATGCTGAAATAAAACTTAATTCTCTTAATAAGACATTTAATTCGGGGGATATTGCTTGCTTAAACGCCGTTCAATGCGTTTAATTATTAAACTGAGCGAGCAGCAGCAGGTGTTGCTAAAAGCAAACTAATGATAGGATTACCACAACGCTGTGGTAATCCTATAGAGGTTTTATTGCATGAAATACATAATATGCCTCGGAGGAATGTAATATTTATATATAAGGAGGAGAAAGGCCTAATTTATAGAAATAAGAGAACTCTTTTGTAACATAGTTTTTTTTTGGGGTTTTTTGTTTTAAGCATAAATATGCATTTTGTATGGCGAAAACAAATTGATGTTACTATAAATGCCAAAATTGAAAATATCGAGATTTGTGAAATTTTTGTTGTCCAGCTTATAAGCTAGAGAAGGCAATAGATAACTAACGTCTCAAAAAAATTATTATAACGTGAAAATTTAAAAGGTACGATTTAATAAGAAAGCTAAGGGTTAATTGATGCCTACACCAGAGCATGGATGTGCGCCATATGCCTGAAAAAAGCGTTTTCTGTACTTTATGCATGTATTTGTATTTGTTTTAAACATTAAATTTTTATGTTAACGTGTTTTAATACCACACACTGGTTTTCGCACATGAGTGCTATGTATTTTTTTTTTCAAGATTTCACATCTTAGAAAAAAGCATTCGATAGAAAAAGTAAAAAAAAAAATACATTTTAAACTCATACTATGAAAAAGGTTAAAATTGATCTGATGTCATTAGAAAAATAAACTAAGCAATTTTTGTGCGAAGTCTAAGAAACAATTTAAGCTTTAACTTGATAAAATAAATATTAAATTATCCGATTACAACAGTTTATAATCAACATATATCAAAAAAAGATAAAGATAAAGATGTTCTTCTGTCGAATAATAGAATTCTCTACCGAAAACAACACATACTACATACATACACCATAAAGATAATTGAATATGGAATTTAAGGAAATCTTATCTAATATTTTTTTTTACAAGAGAAGCTATATTAATGCACTGAGAGCAGTCTGCATTTATATCTCACCAACAATAATTTAAGGTGATACTGCTAGAAACTTATTCTGAAATAGACATTTTATTTTTACCTTGAGGCTTTAACATACAAAGGACCTTCTAAAACATAAATAACACAGTCCTGCGTTTTTGAAAAAGTATGAGATCAGAGTAGGTGATTTTTATAAATTTTTGATCGCTGAATCCGAATATGACCTCCAATTTGCCCCATCACATCTGATATCAGAGTTATCCTTGATTTAAAGTGCAAGGAACGCTATTTTCAGACATATGGCGTACATCCAGAAAGTAGTATAGTTCACTTTTGACAGCGGCATTGAATAGCCCTGAGCTTCCTCTTTAAAGCGTACTTTTAACTTTTTCAATTGAATCATTAATTTCCGAGATATCATCGATTAATGTAAGGGTATCGCTAACCCCTGCAAAGGACTATATTCAACTTGTATACCTTTACTTCAATGTATGATATCTCGAAAACTAATGATCGAATTGGAAAAGTCAAAAGTACGCTTTAAAGAAGAAGCTCAGAGCTATTCAATGCCGCTGTCAAAAGCGAACTAGACTACTTTAAGGATGTACGCCATATGTTTGAAAATAGCGTTTTCTGCACTTTTAATCGAGAATAACTCGGATCTCAGACGTGATGGAGCAAATCGGAGGTCATCGGAGATCAGATTCAGCGAGTAAAAATTTATAACAATCACTTACTCTGATCTCATACTTTTTTTCATCGCAGAACTGTGTAATTGGTGCTTGTTAAAACCGATATTTAATTCAACGATCGTATCATATCACATGCCCTTATCGGGGCAGACTTTAGTAAAACTAGTTAACAGTTCGACCATTCCACGGCAAATTTTTCTATTGTGGAAAAATTAAAACTTGTCAAATTACAATTTTTTTTTCATTAACTTATTGGTTGTATCCGTAAGTATTACAAACACTTTTTTTTTGTCTTTGACAATCACCTAAGGTAAATTAATTAACGTTTTAGTAAGCTAAGTCAAAATATTATTTTTATTTGAAAAAATCTCTTATGTTGCAGTTTCCCATTAAAAAACAAAAGCCGCAAAAGTCATTTTCATTATTTAGTGATATACATTATGTTGTTATCTATGTTTTCTTCCATATTTTATTAAATTAATGCAATATTTTCTTTAGTATGCCCACATACTGGTAGGAACTTAATTTTTGTCCCCTCCATCCCGAACTAAGCATTTTTTTATCATCACTACTGTAAAAGAGGTTTCTTTAAATTAGGGTTTCGTTATATGTAAGTAAGGATGGCACACAAAATTTGTTTGTCATGGTATGATATTAAAGATAGTTACTGCAAGATTTAGTTACACTATGAAATCTGTCCCGTCCATCCGAAATTATTTATAATTTTATAACTTTTGAATTATTGCATTTTATTGCGTATTTTATGCATTATTCTTAAGTTGTAAACATTTTTCGGCTGTGGAGACTGCTAATGAAAAACAGGGGTCAAGACCCACCAAAACATGATATAATGGGTTGAGATGCTAAAGTGAATTGTTTATTGAGTGATTTCATGGTGTCCTTGGAATATCAAGTTTTATTCGAAATGAAGATTTCGAGTTTTACAGTAGGGTGAAATACATTTTTCGTAGTTATTTTAGCTAAAAAAATAATTTGTGTTTGATTTTTGGTTGCAGATTTTATTTTTTTATATACTTTAACTCAAGACAAAAAATTTGAGATATCGCAGAACTGATTCCAAGCATTATTGAGATCGTAATAAAATAAAAACCGCATCAAGCCAAGATTTTGCATTAATCGACGTTGCATGATCTATAAAAAAATTTTTAAAAGCCTCAGCTCACTTATTTGACACCCTCTGTAATATTTTTTGGGTTTTGGGTGGTTTCCCCAAAAAAAAATTTTTTTTTTTTTTGAATCAGTCTACTGCTGATGCATTTCCCAAAATTGATTCCAAGCAACTCAAATGTAATATTTTTGTAAGCCATAAATTTATAAATAAATTTTGGTACAATTATTTTTTGTAAAATTATGTCCCGTCCCGTCCATCCCACAAACTTTAGTGCATAATTAATTTGATAACAATGACCCCAGATTTTCTTCAAAATATTCTTCAAAATATGAAGCATCGGTAATAAGTATACATTTAATTTATTAACCCTATTTAAGTCATTTCGTAGAAATATCAAACCGAAAATTTGTCCCGTCCATCCCAAACTTTTTGAGCGAATTCTTCGAAACACAGGCCTCGTTATAGTTTTGTATGTATTTCGTTTATTATTCTAAAAATATACTCCCTTAAAAGAAAAAACAATATTGCGGTTCATACCTCTAAATCACCACTTTCTATCAGTATATCGCTGCGAAATGTCCCGTCCATCCCCGTGGAATGGCCGAGTTTCAGAAAAATTCTAAAAGAACAAAGCAAAAAATTTTCTACGAAATGAGAGATTTCTAAACAATACCCCAGAATCAAAAAGTTGAATTTAAATGAATGAAAATAGTTTTTAGTACCACTAAATTTAATTTAACTTTTAGAGGAACATTTTTTTGTGGTTGTGATCGTTAAGTTGAGTGGTATGACAAAATATACAAAAGTTAGTTCTTCAAAATATCACTCAAAGTACTTGGTTGTTTATAATATAAGTTTATTGTGCTTATTTCTTTCAGGCATCTAGTTATATTTTGACAAAAACATTACCAAAACATACAACAATTAAGTAGATAAGCAAAGAACTTTCCATATTTGTTTATCCAGCGCACCTGAAGCATCATCATCAGCTTTATTTAATTATATTGAACAATATTTATGTGATAACAATAATAACATTTGTATATTAAAGTCGACAAACTATTTGGAAGTAAGTAGGATGAGGCATAAAGTACTTTTACATATTGCAAAAATTAAACACTGATAACTACGAAAAGATAAAAACAAAGAAGAGTAAACAAAAAAAGAATGTGTTGTGGGTGTGGGTGAATGAATGAGTGGTTTGGCTGCGTTAATTGAAAAGCTAAGTAATTGCAAAAACAGAAAAAATGCGGTTAAGCTTAAATGTTTATACCCTACATGTGCTCAATAGCAATAATCTTGTCTACAGACAATTAAATTCATTTAAATTGTTAATGCAGGCTTAAGTTCAAAGGTGACAACGTTTTTAATTGTTTTCGTGTTTTTTTTTTTTTTTTGTCAGACATGAAAGATGATATAGTATCATGTGCATGGGCTTCTCCTGTGTTTATGTTAGTCTTTTTATACAGGTTTAGTCAGTCAGTCTAGTTTATCTATTTATGTTTCAAGATCTCAGAACAATAAAAAACATTGCAATATATCGACATAGTAAGTTCGGGTAATGTGATATAGGCATTTTTGTTTTCTAAATATCACATAATTTTAAAACCATAGCTGCTACCACTTTATGTATTATGTTTTCCTGAGGCATTGTGCAGTATATTATGATTTTGGAGTTCTTTAGCGTGAGTCAATCTTAAGCTATTTCAACAAAATGAAAAATAGGCAAAAAAAATTATAAAACAAAATTGGTGGGTAATGTGATATACTATATCGAATTGGAAAATTTTGGACCAACATATTGAATTTTTGGCAAAAATACTATCGTGTTATAAAGTTGCTTTAGTTGTGGAGCTTTTACTTCAAGTTAGGAGTGATAAACATTGCTAAAATCACTTTTTCAAAGCTTTAGCTAATTTTTCTGAAAAACTGTGGCTTTAATATAACAATGTAGGACCAACAATTTGTTAATAAGGTAAAACGTTTTAGGTTTGGGCCAAAAGACCATCGTTCAAAAAATGTTGCATTGCAAGTGGATATGTGATATAGTGCCAGAAGTGCACTATATCACATTACCCGAATTTCAGTTTTGAAACAATCAGGTTATTTTTGAAAAACACACTACAGTAAATAAAAAACTCATTTGATTTATGGTTAGGTATATTTACCCACTAGCCAAATTCAATATCTCGACTTTGATATCAATTTTCAAGGTGGGCGCTCATAAACTTGAAGCAGGTTTCTTTTTCTGTTACTGTGGTGTTGACGAAAAAATCATTGTTGAGAGTTGTTTATTTAAGGAGATATGGTGATATACACATTACCCGAAGTTACTCTACATTTTAATTTTTTTTTTTTTTTAAAGCAAAAATGAGTTTTTAACCCCTGATCTATATATAAATAGGCAAACGAAATCAGTTCAGTCCCTGTTTCTTTGCCAAAATCTATCATATTCGCTGGCTTTTTTTTTTTGTTCGAAAGGTTGTGAGGAGTTATGTGCAGCGCATAGAGTTATATTTTTTTCAAAAGTGGGCGGTACCACTAATTGGAAAAAGCGCACTCATGGCTAAACCGCTGTATTCATTTTTATGAAAATTGGTATGGATATAAGGTTAGCACTAAGGAACGATAATATTAGCATTATACTTTAAAGTGAGCGGTGGCACACCCATAAATGGAAAAACGATTTCACGGCAAACCGCTACATCGATTTTTATGAAATTTGGTACAGAGAAAGGATTAACACTAAGGAACGATAGTATGACCTTTATGTTTTTAAGTCGGCTTTGCCAAGCCCCCAAAGAAAAAGGCAAACACAAGGCAAACTCCAGTTATTATTTAACTGTCAGCTGTTTTCTCATTAAACGTTATAAGTTTTTACAGTCTCCTATTCATTTGGTGGATAGTTGTGGTAGTATACTTACTTACGAGTCCATTCCTAAAGACATCTCAGAATTTCGTGCAAGTGGATATAGGACTATTGCGCTCTAAGTTGTATCGATATGTGGCATAAAACAGGTGAAAAAAAGTCTACACCAGAATTTGTGAAATATGAAACTTTTGAGTTCTAAAGCCACAAGATTCCGCAATTAAAAACCCTATTGCAAGAGTTTGGCCTGCTAAGTGGGTTTCTAGAAATCTCAATAACTGTAGTTAGACCAAAAGTAACACTTATGTGAAGTTCTCGCCAAAATTGGACCATAAATCGGAGGTATGGTGCTTAAAAATAATTTTCTTATGGCAGATTAGATCTGAGTTACAAACGAAGTGTAGAAAATAAAATCTTCCCAGAGTATAAGGTACAAAAAAGCAATAGCGTCGTATGGCATCCGTGGATTTTAATTAGAAGCCGACGAAGCTCTAGTCATTTCATAATATTGCAAATTTACTACGACAAACAGACGGGCCAGCGAGCAAACAAAAGCGATGACATAATTAAAACAATGCAAAACGTAACAAAGATCGTTAAACCAAAGTAAAACTTTAAGCATAATCAATTTCCAAGAAGCTTACGCTAACACTAACGGTGGAAGCGGTGTGTAAAGCAGCGTAAAACATTAATTTATGCTGATGCCGATGTCGCTACTTGCTGTCTGTTGTCTGGATAAGGCCCTTACACAAAAGAAACAGCGAAAGCATTTCGGAAGCGGTGGCAGGGGCCACCATCGCACTTTTTATGAATGACTTAAATTTTGTTGTATAATTTTTAGACTTTTGCTTGAATCAAACAACAACAATACAACAAAGTAACCATAATATTGATGACGCCTGATATGAGTGACGACAAATGTGGGGGTGGGGGTAGGCTCCAGAGTGTACTCAACTTTATGCTCTCTCCGTAAGCTAACATGGATGGAGGGCAAGTAAGTAGATAAAGAACCCAACGTCACACTCCGGCTGTGCTGGATGACTGTATTGAGGGAAGCGCTGAAACAGCGCAACTCCAACACAAAATCAATTTCCAAATGGCAGTGCGGCGAGCGCAAGAGAGATAGCAACTGAGTTCAAACTGACGTAATCCAAGCGACAATTTAATTTTCACTTGCAAGCGGCGGGGTTGAACCGCCGGACAGATTGTCGTCGCCAGGAGAATAAGAAAATTTTTCAATTGATGAATTACCAAATGTTTGATGAAGTGCAACTGCAGACAATGTGCACAATATAAGACTTTTCTTAAGTTTTAATACAAAATTTTATTCAAAGATAACTAACCTCCATTTTTTCTTCCTTTATTGATAGATTCCAAGTTTTAAGAGTTAGCAGACTTTTAAATAAATTCTCTCCTTCTTTTTAAGTTTAAAGTAATTGTGCAAAAGCAAGGTATTGTGCACAAATTAATATTTCAATTAAATTCAATTGTTGCCTTGGACAAAGCAAATTTTTTTTTTAATTTGGGCGTGAACATCAGCAAAACAAAAACACTTTCGTTTTTCACTCGACCGCAGTCTTTACTTTTGCTGTTAGTAATTTAACTAAAGATCTTGATTTATTTACTTCTTTCAAGACAAGTTAAATGCAGCTTTATTGCTATATAAATTTAATTATAAATATTTAAAAAGGCGACCCACAAAAATAACCACAAGTCAGATGAAAAGACAACCACCCAAAACCGAGCTCAAAATTCAACTGTCAAAAAAATTAACTCAACAACAAAAACTGTATACAACATTTAGCAACTTTTCATGACAGCTCGTACAGTGCTGCCAAGTCACATTGCAGATTCTGTCAATTTTAACAGTCTTTACTTGAAATGTTGAATTGTAATAGTGCTTAAACAATCTTTTGAACATGTTGTATAAAAATAGATGCAATTTGAGTTATGCTCTTTTAATAGAGCTGATTGTGATAGTTAGTTATACTGTATGTAGAATAACCATAAATGTCACGAGTTACACACAAGGTTTGCGGGGTATGTACAGGTTTTGTGGCAAACCTTTGTTACATTAGCTGTGCTTTAGTGAACAATTAGCTGTGTTTTAGTGAACACTTTATCGCGGCCTTTCTTTTCCTAAGCACATTTATTTATCTGGGTTATGTTGAGCACATTCGCTGTTGCTTTGTCATACGTTTGTGTGAATGTGCTTACACAAGCTCAGATAAAGTGTCCACATAAACACAACATTTATGCTATTTCATACATGGTTATACTAATGCCATTTAAAAGAAATGTATGCTCTGTAAGATGGCAATCGATTTCTAAAATTTTTTGTATTAAAAAAAACAACAGCTTGATGTTAAATTTTATTGAATCCGAAGGACACGGTCGCGTATGAAAATGTATATTGACTCTCCATTATAATAGATTACAATATATATCACACTAAATAATTAAAAAATATTCTTGATTTTAACTTTTAGGTCAAGTATTATTTTTTTTTTTTTATATAAATTTGTTCCCAATATTTCGAAAAAGAAAGGAGATTACTAAAAAAGAACATAAAGCAATTCAAAATAATTAAATTAATTTTAAATCACAAACAGAAAGACAACAAAAAATACAAAAATCACAAATTTACTTTTAACCCTTAAAAGCCTGATTTTTTTTAATGAGCTGAAAAAAATGTAACATATTAAACTTGCAATTCTGGACAACTTTTGTTCTACGACTTTGAGCATAGTTGACATTTACCAGAATTAGGTAAAAAATATCTGGTTGGTTCCTAGCGGAACCACTAGGCACCCGGACATCAAAATTGAAAAATATGATTTTTGTAACAAAGATCTTTTCCAGAGAAATATTAAACAAAAGTGCATGAAAATGAAGAGAAATGAGCATAAATCTATCAGCAACCGCATTTAGTTTTGGTAAATCTTACTGAAACAGCGTTTTTCAGGCAAAAACACAAATTTGGCATGAAATCTTTGTGTGGAATAATCAATTCGGATTGTTGCATCGCGGACTTCCTTCCTTGATGTATTATGATTAATATACAACGTTGTTTAGGCGAAATTGAATTCATACCAGTACAGCAATGTCATTCCAAAATCATCCTACTAAATATGTAAGATACAACGTGTGCCTGTGTCTCCATAACTCGATAACCATTCGCCCGATTTGCATGATTTTTTCTCTCCTTTATAGATATTTTGCATGGCAAGGTTTAAGGCTACATTTTATTTCGAAATAATCTCGGCTTCGTCCGGGTTCTTGGAAAATCCCATAATCCCATATGCCATTCGCATGATTTTTTGCTTTTGAAGGCATGCTGTCAGGTGAGATTCCAGGGCAAAGTCTTATTTAAAATACCCTTGACATCGGCCGGAATATTTAAAACCTGGCACCGGGACGAATAACATCCGCTGGAAAAATGTTCAATAAAACGATATAAAAAAAGACCTTCTGAGACTGTGTGACAGATATGGATGAGATTGAGTACGTACATTTTTAAAGGGTATCGGGAACGGACGAACGAAGTCGCTCCCGGGCAACTAGTAAAATATAAAAATTTTCGTTACATTTAATAAGCACCACAAGATGTATGAGTGATATTTGCTGTATGAATTTCGAACTCCGGGTGCCTGACGGTTCCGCAAGGAACCAACCATAAATGCAAAAAAATCCGCTAAAGTAAAATCCAAATTTTTTTTCTAAAACTTACAATAGCTTCTAGACCCTTTAACGGTCAAGGAAATATTTTTTCCATCTTTGATAATAGTGAATTTACCACAAAAATAATTTTTTTAAAGTACGGAACTTTACAAAAGTGGTTTTTCTCGAGATTGTATTTCTCTACTGAATATACAGCTGTCAAATGAAGTTGGTTTCAAGCGGCTATAGACGCAAACGGTGGCTCTTGGATCAACATACATTTGTGAAGTAACAGCGGGAAGTTTAAAATAAATTTGTTTAATGAAATTTTGATTTTAGTTGGTTGGTTCCTGGCGGAACCAGTGGGTTGTTAAGGGTTAATATAGGATGTTTTTTAAGCCAGTTTTAACTTTAAATTGAAAAAATTAACACAAAAACTTAAATTTATACCCTAGCAAACCGTACGCTTGCACGAAGCTAGGAAATTATCTAAATTTACTTTGAAAGTCAGTCGTCGATTTGTGCAACTTAAGACGACTTCGTAATCATTATAGCGCACACAATCGTCCAATCGCCCGAAATCATTTTGAAATGTTAATGTTATGTATTAATCTTCCGAATAAAAAAAAAATTTTATTACAATTAAGTTTTTCGTGTTTTTTACAAAAACCACCCTATACAAACCAAAAATTGAAAACATTGCACTGAATTGAAAGTCAATAATTTTAAAGGATATATTGCACTAGAAAGGCCATAAATTTAAATATTACACTGAAAAACTTTTGCTGTATTTCAGGTCAAAAATTTAACTAAAACTTAATTTCTTACTAAATCCCTATGTATATGAGCACAATTTTCGGTATCACTCTTAAAGTTCATTCTCTTGTAAGCTGGAGTATTTATGATGTAAAGCATCTCTATCATTAGTCTTTTGATTTGTTCTCTTCTTTTAAAAAAATTTAAAACCATTTTTCTAGTAAAAATATTTATTTTTGGACAGAATATCAGAATAACGCTGAAAAGATGGCTAAAAGAACCCAAAATTGTAGAAATGGTGATTAACGGCATATAAAAAACAATCTTTTAGAGATAAGAAATCGATCAAACTGATAGATTTGGTTAATTTCATCTACCTAATCCTGTCTGTGGGTCCTCAAAAAATTAAATGTAGAAAACAAGCCATAGCGCTAAAAATGTAACTAAAAGACCAAAAATTGTAAAAAAAGTTACTTACGGCAACACATTTCTTACAAAAATAGTACTAGAAAACACACCCTTTAATGCACCATGTTGTATATAAACAATAGATCTACTTTAGGACCTGCAAAGTGCCTGAATAATATTTTTACCTGTTTCTTGCTATATTTTACTTCTCCACTAAATGATATTATCGGAAAAAAATCACCAACGAAGTAATTTAAGAATTTCATAAAAATGTAAGCGCTTATTTATTGTTCCAAGTTTTTTGCTCCAAAATCGTTCGACTTTAACGAATGAAAATCATAAATTGAAGCAGAAAAACTTTAAAGATATGTAGAAGTAAAACACTAAACTCAAGCTAAGACTTTTGAGATATTTCGTTTGGAAAAATATACCGTTAGACAGGAGAAATATGCGTTCAAAAAGTATTGTTGTACAACAAATGCATGAAAGGGTTACTATACAAATTTTAACTCATCATATGGACCAGTAGTGCAGAGGATATATTCCTATCGATCACATGAACGCGCCACGGTTCGAATCCTAGTGCGGTCAGTTAGTTTTTTTTTTTTTTTTTGTTTTTTTTTTTTTTAACTTTACAGTAATGTTAATATCACTTCAATTTTTTCAAAAAGATTACTAGACTGAGGCCATTCGAATATTCTGAATAGACTAAAACAGTAAGGTAAACTTTACTTCAGTGTGGAGTTGTTACTATTTTGACTCGAAATTCTCTTAAAATTTATTAGAAATAAAGTAGTACGTACTATTTTTTTCTCCGTGTACAATGTTTTCGATTGAATAATACGTTTTCAGGAATAATATCAATTATTTTAAGTTTATTTTAGATTCAAATCGATTTAAAATGCAATTCCTCACATCTGTCAGAAAATCACATTTTTACGATGTCAATTATGATTTTTTAAACAGGGCTCAAATTTTCTTGAACATAACACTTAAACTAAATATAGAGGAATAAACTTTTACTGAATGTTTGTTGTTTCATAAACCTACATGTTTACATACATATATGCGTTTGTATGTATGAATATTGTTGTAAAATTTGCATATTACTTTTATCCCAAAAATAAAATTGCATCCTGTGCTCCAGTTCAGGTCATGCTCTCCATGTAAAAGAAACTTCACATTGCTAATTTTATTATACGCCCTCTGCCTTTTGCAGCTTTTTTTTATGATCATAAGTTATTTCTTCCAACACTTAACGCTACAGACATTCAATATGGACAACCGGCCAACAAGCCGTTTCGTTATTCATTTTTATTTTTTTGTTGCAAGAAGGCAGCTATCAAAGTTACACCATTGGATGTTGCTTTTAACAAACATTGACTGGCAACAGCTTGTAGTTGCTGTAGTTATTTTTTGTTTGGCAAATATTTAAATGAGCGGCAAAAAAGCGTACTGAGCGGTGACCAAAAGTATTAACTGATTAATAAAAAATTAGTTGATTAATTAATAAATTAGTTAATTTGTTAATGACAAACAATGTTAAACGTAAATAGAACTTTATATGTGATGGGACCAAAATTTGGACTGGTCGGTTTCACCCATGGAGTAATTTGCAAACTAGGTTTGGAATAGTCCGTGGTCCTGCTGGGTAGTTAAGTGAAATTTTCTACAATATTTTGAATAAATCAATCATTTGAAGTTCAAATAAAGTTCCATACAATCCACTTAAAACATAAAACTTAAAAGGACTGCTCATTTAAATACAATCATTCTTTGTCCTGTTTATGCATGTAGTTGTATTTGGTGTTGTTTGATCGTCGTCGTTATTATTATTTTTGCTGCTATTGGTGTTGGTGTTGCTATTATGTCGAAAGTTATTATTTAAATCAGCAAAAAAGGAAGTTAAAGAAATTTCCTCCTTACAACACAAGCAGCAGCAGCTGCAGCAAAAAATAGCAACAAAATTGTGACACCAATCTGCGCTGCTATCGTCTAGCTGGTGTTGTTGCTGTCGCTCGCTGCTCAACCGGAAATTACGTTGTGCTTCCGTTGTTGTTTTGATTTTTAGTGTGGCACGCGCACACACACACACACCAACGTTTCGAATTGCACCTGAGCACAGCGCCATTTTCAATTAGGCACAAATCAATTTGAATTTGATTTCAAATTTTCAAAGGCGGACGGTCGTCGCGGCTACAAACGCTACTAATGAGAAATCGATTTGAAGTAATTTGCAAAAATCTTATTTAAATTCAGCAATGATTAGATTTGTTGTTGTTGTTGTCGACGTCCCCATAATGTCTGTTGAGCTGGAAATATAAATTTCCAAAATTTATGTAGAGTTATGCGGCAGTTTTACGGCCAACTTCTTAGGTGGGCTCTGCAGCATTTAGGAGCGACCGACCATTAAAGAAAAAAAAGGTGCAAAAAACATCATGCCAAGTTTTTCTTTTACTATTGATTTTTCAATTAGGCGTCACTGACAAAAAAATACTCGTATATGAGGATACCCACTGATATCCATTACTCTTGTTGTTACTGTAAAATGGCAACACAGTATCCCTTTAAGTAGTGGGAGGGGAGTAGGACTGGGCCAACAATGCTTTTGCTGCTCGATTTAAATGCTGATGTTTGGCTTTGTTGCTAGCGTTTTTGGTTGGATTTGTTGCGTGTTGTCTTGTCTGCAATTCTTTGTTGTTGGCTGTTATTGTTGCTGTTGTTGCTGCTGCTCCTTTTAGCGTTTTTTAGTACAAAAAAAGAGGTTGGTTTTACATGAATTCTTTGCGTTGTAATTTATGAGGTAATTGGTTTTTTAAACGATGCGCATTTATCTTTTTGACAAAAGAAAATGAGCTTCACGTCTGATTTTTTCATTTGCGTTTAAACAGCGTGCGCGCGTTAAAACATCTACAGGATGATGCCAAGTACCGCGCTGCCTCGTAAATGAGCTGCTCTCAATGCGTATTCTTAGTGAAAGAGGTGTCTTGGAAAGCAACAGCGTGGCATTTTTATGTTGTCGTTTCTTTATTGCTGCTGAATGGTGTTCTATTGCTGATGTCGTCGTTGCTGTCGTCATTGTGCTCAATGGCTGCTCCGCTAATGCTGCGCTGCATTGTCAAATTATTTCAATTCCAAACAAGTTATCAAGGTGAAGTAATAATGCTTACATTTTATTATTTCTATTTACGCAATGGGTTTAAATTAATTTAAATAAATTGTGACACGCCCCTTTTTAATGTTTTCTGCCTTTGAGGAAAATAATATCTATGCATGTTCTTTTAATGGAATTTGTGAATGTGGTTTGGTCGTAAAATATTTTATGAATTAATTTCTGCTTATAAATCAACCAAATTACTTTGCTGTTTAAGTACATACTACGTTTATATCTGATCAAAAAGTTTCCATTTACTGGAATTCACAATTTATGATGCATAATGATTTAACTTAAATAATAAATAAATAAATTTTATCAGAATTTCAAATCAAAATAGCGACAACTCCCCATTGAGGTAAATTTACCTAACTGTTTTAGTCAATTCAGAATTTTCGAATGACCTCACAGTCTAGTATTTTTTTTTTTTTTTGGAAAAATTCAAGGGTTGTTTACCGTAAAGTTCAAACTAATAAAAAAAAAGAACTGATGGCACTAGGATTCGAACCGTGGTCTGTTCGTTTGATAAATAGAAACATATCTTCTGCACTACTGGCACATATGTTGGGTTAAAATTTGTATATTAAGCAAACATAAATATTTTTACTAGAATTTTAAAGTCAAAATGGTTATATATTTTAATGATATTTACCTTACACTAGTTTTATGAACTTTAGTCATTATCGAAAATTGCATGTATTTTTCAACTTAGAAAATGATGGCAATTAGGATGAGAGAAAAAACTACTAAACATGGCTATGGTGAATTATTTAATTTATTTTAAATTAAATGAAATAACAGTTGAAAAATTTAACTTTTTGTCTTTACACGGCGAAAAAAAAAATAGTACTTGTTACTTTATTTCTCATAAATTTTACCAGAATCTCAAGTCAGAATAGTGACAACTCTCCCCAGTGAAGTAAATTTCACCTTACTGTTTTAGTCAATTCAGAATGAATGCCTGCTAGTAATTTATTTTGAAAAAAATTGTCGTGATATTTACCTATTACTGTAAATTCAACAACAAAAAAAAAAAAACCAAAAAAAAAAGAACTGAACGCACTAGGGTACGAACCCTAGCCCGTCCGTTTGATAGGCAAATACTACGGATATGGAAAGAGCTGTTCGAGCTTTCCGTCATTGTATCGAACCTGAAACAAGCAGATCGAGCGTTCGAGCTAAGTTCAAATTCTTGGTTTCAACGAAACGATCAGATAAAGTTTTTTTGAATTGTTTTTGCCAGACTTTTTTCGCAAAATTGCATTTCTTCGATGAGTTTCTTTAATAAAAAATCAAATTTTCTACCCAAAAACCCACCTGGTTTTTTAATAATAATCAAAATTTTCTTTCAATAAATTGCTTAGATCTTCATTTCCTCTCTATAAATTGACATCTTGGGTCCAAAAACAACGAAACAAAAATCTAAGGTTGCCAGACGTTTTTTCGCTATTTGTATAATCTGTAGCTATCTGACCGTTTTTGAAACCAAGAAGTTGGCAACCCCAAAATATATATTAGACTTTTAAAAAGTTTATATAAGCATTTTGAGACTAAAAAATTAAATTTTTTATTTATCTAAATATATAGACCGTTTAAGAAAAATGTATGAAAAAAACCTGGTGGCAACCTTAAAGTTTTTGTACATTTTTTAAAAAGTTATCTGAGCGTTTCCTAAACTAAAAATTTGAATTTAGTCAAAAAAAAGTATGATTTTAACAAAAAATCAGAAAATAATCAGATGGCAACCCTTAACCCTTTCCGTGATTTTGTCCAATATATTGGACGATCGCTTTCCGCTATGTTTCAAAGCCTACTGTTACCGCTACATTTTTGCTATTCTCTTTTCAACATATTTTTAGCGTTGAACAAGGTTTCTTAAGTTTGTAAATGTTGATTGTGCTGGCGTTCTGAATGCCAAAAATCATTTTTTCCATGTTTTAGTGAATGTATATTTTTGGTTTTTTGATGGGCAATGTTATGATAAAAATAATACATATTTCCAAGGCTCGGATCATTTCCAAAAAATTTATGAGTATTTCGACAAAATTATATAATAGATTCGTGGTAAATACTTTTACAAAAGTTGTATGAGGTAACCTGTGGAGTTCAATTTATAGGTGTCCAATATATTGGACAATTGCATTCAAAGGCTGCAGAGTATAAGTCATAAGTGTCCAATATATTGGACAAATGCATTCAAAGGTTGTAGTTTTTTGTATTATTGTTTATAAAAATATCGTTTTTCATAAGATAAGTATGTCATCAAATAAAAAACTTTCTATGCTCAGATCATGGATATGACGTTGATGACAGATTTGAGGATCCGCTGCAGTGGTGAAGCTGTTTAATTATATGTCTAAAATGCAATGAACTTCTTTGCGTAGAAAAAAACAGAGTTGCTTTCAGGAATTACACAAAGAAAAATTATTATATTGCATGTTTTTCTCTTAATTTCAAAATTTTATCAAAGAAAATATACTTTATATGAAAATAAATACTAAAAAATAACTAAAACTAAACTCTTACATCATCATTAAATTGAAAATTGGTAAGATGTATTGAAAAAATTATGGTCGTTGCGAGTAATTGTCCAATATATTGGACACCTCATACCACCCACATTAGGCAACCTACCTCGATTTTTCTTTCATATTTGTGTTTCTCGGCATCAAATTAGTCTTTGGGCCAAATTTCATAATTTTAACTTAACTTCTCGATTAAAAGCACGGAAAGGGTTAAAATATGTTAGGTTTTTTAAAAGAATGTTTCTCAAAGTATTTTTCGTTGCTTCCTTAACAAAAAAAAAAAAAAATATATTTCTTGTGGCGGCCTTTCTTGGTCAATCTGTTAATACAGCCGTGGTTATAAGCAAAAAATTGGAATTGAGCGCTTGAACGATACATACTGTTCGAACGCTCGATCTGCTCGGTGTACTGATCGCACAGAAATTTCTGTTCAAATTGCTCGAACTGCGAGTTGGTTCGAGCGAACTGCGTTCGTTGCACAGCCTTAGTAAATACATATCCGCATACCGTGTGATAGGTAGATGCATAGGTATAAAATTTCAAAACAAAATTAAAAAAATAAATTAAAATGCGGATTGACTTCGACGTGAATTGTACTCACGCTCATTGGGATAGCAGTCAGACGCCTTAGCGAATTTTTTCCAAATATTGAGAATCGGGTTGGGTTATTGGTTATTGTCTTACTTAACTTGGTGGAGTAGTAGGTAAGGCGTCTGACTACTAACCCAATGAAGGTGGGATCAAGCTCCATTGTAATGCAAACAAGCCAAGGTGCCCTTACTGGCGCATATGATTAAGAGGTATAAAATTTGTATATAAAGCAAAAATAGAAATTGTTACTAAAATTATAAAAGTCAAAATGATTATATATTTTTATGATATTTACCTTACTCGAAAGGAGTAAAAATGATTAGACTCATGTTTGTGCGTGGAAAAAATAAAATAATTTTTACTAGAATTATACTATAGATTCAAAATGATCACATAAAGTCAAATGTATGCAATTTGGAGTAAATACGTATATTGCTTTATTATTTAACTATATTTTATTTGTAAATATTACTTTACGAACCCATTAAATAGTTCATACGTAAGGTAATTTATGTTTGAAATTTAGTGTTAAGTACTATAATTTGTTTACTAGAGATTGACCTCAAATGCTCCTGGTTCAAACCCGACCTTAGACAAAAAGTTGAGTTTTTCAATTGTTATTTCATTTATTTAAAATAAATTAAATTAAACATAAATTGGTCTGAAAATGGTTACCTGGCGGTAACTGAAACATATGTATTTTTTTCTCTCATCTTGTCATAATTTTCCAAGTTGAAAAATGCATGCAATTTTCGATAATGGTTCAAGTTAATAAAATTCGTATAATTTTTATATAGTCAATATAAACCATTTTAATATTAACCTTACTGTAAAGTTCAAACAGAAAAAATTATAAAGTCAATATCTTTATACAAGGTAAAGTAATTTATGTTTGAAATTAAGTGTTAATAACTTTAATTTTTTATTACCCGAGTATATTAAAATTATGATGCGGATTTTTCTCCGTGTACTGTCCTATTTTTATTGTAAGATCTGTCTTAATTAAAATTAATCTTGAAAAATGAATATTGTGTTTTTTTCCTTTGATAGAACATCCATATGAACGTGTACATCATAGAACATTATCTATCATTTGAGCACAACTGCAGCATCTGTCAGCAGAATGCAAAAAAAAAAAACAAACACTAAATCCTTAAGCTGTGTCGTCATTCATTCACAAAGGAACCAAACCAAAATAAAAAAAAAAAAAAAACAGCAAAAATATTTTTGGTGTGATAAAATACACCCAATTTGAATATGATGCACAACAAGCAACAACTAATGCTACAACTACAACAGCAATAGTATCATCCGACGAAAGATGAAAGCAAATAATACAATAAATCCCAAAAAAAAAAAAATAGCAACACTTTCAAATTCAACGAAATCCACCACTTGCAAAATCCACCATACACACACACACACGAAAAAACACACACAACAACCACCCACCATGCTTTGGAACCCTTTGTATCCACTTGTTTGACGACAACCACCCACAGAATGCCGAATCCAAAGCCAGTCGGCGCCGCTATAAGACGAAACGCACATGAAAGCACGAGTAGAGTCTCTAACGAAACTTCAAGCCAGCAGGACGATATCCTTTTTAACTTCTGTACGCGTTTACGTCTGAAAAGTTTGTGCTTTTACGTCCGACTCGTCAGTGTATACGTTTGCGGGTCAATTTCCGGAAATTTAACTCAACTCAAGTCGACTGAAGTGAAACAAAAGTTGTTGCATCCAACGCCAGAATGAATTTTTATCCTGCAGCAAACACTCGTCGTCATTGCGTCGTCGTTGTGGTTTAACCAAGCGAATCGCCAAGGCGTTCTTATCAGAAATATGAAATGAAAGAAATTCAATTCATGACAACGAAGTCCACAGACAAGGATAATTGAAGCGGCGAAGGAGCAGGACAGGGAGGAACAAGTAGCCTCTATAGAACGCACAAAAATAATAGAAATTTTTGGTTTCATTCTTCGTTTAATAACTAATTGAATAATCATCTGCATCTGAATTAAATAACTTGGCCAACGACGACGTGACCGACGACAACGCAACGACGGAAGCAGCTGGTGAATTCGGTTTATTTTTATTATCAGCGCTTGTGTGTGTGTGTGTATTGTATATGCGAGTGTGAGTATTTCGTGGTAAAAGCGTGCTAAGGATATGAATGAAATTTCGGCTTTGATTCGGTGGAATTAACGCCAGTGATTTAAGAACAACACCAAACAAGGAATCACCACACAATGTGGGCCAGGGTGCGGCGTCTTTAATTACGGTACATGATACATGGTGGCGCATGTGTGGCATTATATGTAAACGAAACGACAACGAAAGGATATAAAAAAAGTAAGGCATATTTTCAGGAGCTCCACACCTGCCGCTGTGCGCCCGCAAAAAAAATTTAACACTCCATCGGTCTTCGTTCGCTAAGCCTGCAGCATTTTTTTTTGTTGTTATTTTCTATCGCTCAAAAAAAGGAAACGTATGCTCTTGGAATGTGAACAAACTACAGCTACAGCTGAGCCTCAATCTATAGCACCACCGAGGGTGGCAATCAAACGAAAATAACTTCAGGCAGGCGACGGACACACAGGCAGCAGGGTGAGTGACTCCTCGAACTGACCCTTTTTCGTTATTTGGCTTTTTTTATATTTTTGGTCTATTTTATTTGCAAAGATTTTGTGTAGAGCCTTAATTTATGTATGTTTTCGTCGACGCTTAACTTTGTGTCCTTGCTGTTGCTGCTGTTGCTTAGGCCTTTCATGAACTACTTAATACTGTGGATTTATTTTAATATGCGAATGTTTTGTTTTTTTTTTTTTGTTTCTGTTTCTTGAAAAATTCTTTATTTGTTTGCAAAGTTTTTTAATGACTCTTTTTCGGAAGGTCGGTCTTTCGACACTTGTTACATTTCCTAAAAACCCGTTAAAAAAGTTTCTTTTAATGACGGTTATGCGAAAGCACATAGAAATCATTTTATGAATGAACCAAGGACTTTTGCTATGAAATATAATTTTTGTGTTTTTTTTTTTCGGCCTTCCCTGCCAATTTGTGCAACGTCCTAAAAAAATGTTGTTCTACGTCCTTTAAAAAATTCATTAAATGCGCATAAAAATGTCTGACACAAGGCAATGAGCGTCGAAATGTCGCTTAGCCCAGTCAGTGAGTTGTGTCGGTAATTCAATCCCTTTGAAACCAGCGCTCTATTAAAATGTGGTTTGTGTTTTATGGCATTTTTTGCTGCGATTTTTCGCTGAACCACAACACATTTCATAAATAATTTTGAAATGGCTTAAATTAAAATGCTTAAAGCCATATGGCAAATAAAAAAATGAAATGTGTTAAAAGGTAAAAATTAACGGTATTTTTGTTGTTGTTTACGTGTTGAATAAAAAGAATTCACGTGATTATGTTTTTGTTTTCATTACATTTAACTTTTTATTTAAAAAATGGAATATTTATTTTGAAAGGATTGTTAAATTTCGTTCATTTATATTTTTAAGAAATGTTTTATCCAAAAATGAACCCATTCTTGACTTAAGTTTATAAGCCTTATTAATAAAGCTGTCGGTCATCGGATAGCAAAACCCGTGAACTTAGCATCTCTGGAGGTCCAATGTGAATTTTTTCTGATTTTTTTCTAAAAAACAATATTTGCACTTGACTGATTCAAAAAAATCGAAGGTTTTCAAAACCTCGATTTTACAATCTAAATGTCTTCATTAAGCCGAAAAATGAAGCCCCAAAAATTTCAGCTCGATCTAAGCATTTTAACTGGTCGCTCAACGAGCATTTTGATTTTACATTTGAATAAAATTGAAAAATTCATTGATTTTACCTATTAACTAGTGTAGGCAGGCCTGACGAGAGGGGGGGGTAAGGGGGGGATTCCCCCAGGCCCGGAGTTTTTTGGAGGGCCCGGACTCAAGCAGAAATTAATAAAATTTGTCGTGGTTTTTTCCAAGCTTGAAAAATAGATTTTAGAGGCCCGGCATGAACATAATACAAGCACTTGAGAAAAAGTCCGGGCCCGCACAATTATTATTTTTTTTTTTTCTTTCAAAAGATTATACATTGTCTGCTTTCTTGAGCTTTTTGGTAAAATCTAATAAGTTTTTTTTGTTTAAATTAACTTGTTTTATTTTCATTCTAAGTACTACACTTATATGTACATTATTTTCCATAATTTTTTTCAAGAATGTGCTTCTAAGCTTGCTTGTGATTTACGGGCCTTCACGGGCCTCTAAGCTTAAGCCTTTTCTGGTTAGGTTAGAAAGGCCGAGACCGTGGCTGGAAAGTAGAGCCCCGCGGGCCAAGGAAAAAACCCGAGCCCGTGCCTTTTACCAGCTTAATAGCTTAAAAGCTGGAAGGTACCGAATCCTGCCTTTTTTAAAATATTAAATTTAATTTTTAAATTGCAGTATTTAAGAAAAAAAAATATTAAAAAAGTTATCGTTAGTTCTTTCTTATTCCATCTTAGACTTAAAAAAGCCTTTTTCCAAATACAGATGTAAAATTGGCGTTATGGGGCCAAAACGATGAGGTTTCAAAAAAATTTGGAAAATTAAAAATTTTTTTAGTACATTTTTCAAGCATTGATCGCAGACCGGTTCAAACCTTATTTTTTGCCCTTTTATTTTATGAATATGACCGGGAAGCAAACAAAATCAAAACTTTACACATTTCATATATGTCGTGGGCATCCTTGCGTTAACGGAAAAACAATATTCGCTCGACGATGTGATAGTCTCAAATAAAAAAAAATCTAGTAGTGGAGAGGGCCCGGTATATAATTACCCCCGGTCCCGCATTTTCTCTCCACGCCCCTGAGTGTAGGTCACTACAGAGAGATCTAAATGTTATGAGACTACGTGTTTTTATGCAAAATTTTATTACCTTTCAGAATCCGGCGTCAGAATTAAGATTGGTGGCTTATTTCGGGAGCTGTGAGCAAATTAGTGTCGAAAAACGTGGTTTTTGCGTAAATCGTAAATCATATTTTACATACAATCAAAATGCTCGTTGAGCGACCAGTTAAAATGCTTAGATCGAGCTGAAATTTTTTGGGGCTTCATTTTTCGGCTTAATGAAGACATTTAGATTGCAAAATCGAGGTTTTGAAAACCTTCGATTTTTTTGAATCAGTCTAATTTGCACCTACACTCGAAAAATGATAACAAAAGTTTATTAAGCACAATATTGTAGAATAAAATGGAAAGTTTGGAAATTAATCATTTTGTTTTTTATAGAGATATCGCATGATGTATGCCCAAACCCTGCTCAAGTGAAACGTCCGATATGAAAATACAGAATAAGTTTGCTATCTAAGCACTTCAATTCACTTAAGAAATAATATCCAGGCTTTAAGTCCAGATTCAGTTATTTCCATCCTTCAACTTTATTGCTTTTTTATAATAAAATAAACAAAAGTAGACTGAAGATATCTACAGCTGTGTGCGATATAATAGCAGTGCTATGTAACGAAATTTTTGTATTAAAAAAACATGTAAATTAAAACAAATGCATTTAATTTTTCAAATACATTTGACTGCTTTATGTCTAATGAATAGAAACTAACGCTTATATCCATAACATTGGGCTTCGTGCTCCTTAAAGAACGCAAAAACTCACGAAACGACCAAATTTACTTGTGAAAAATAATAGCAGCCCTCTTCAATTTTGATCGAAAACACTGTCAAACGCCACAAATTAAAGAAAAAAAAAGTTAAATGGTTAAAATTTGGTTGAATGGCCCTTGTTCACTAGTACAGCTGCGCACCTTCGAGGCATAGAATCAACCAGACGTTGACATTTCTCGACAGGAATGGCCTTCCATGCTGATTGCACCGTACCCCACAACTCCGTCACATTTTTGGGATTTTGTTTACCCACTGCTTCCTTAACATCGACCCAAAGGTTCTCGATTGGGTTTCGGTCAGGAGACTGTGCTGGCCAGCTCATGACCTCAACTTTATTTGAAACAAAAAAATTGTTTGCTAATCTGCTGGAGTGTTTTGGGTCGTTGTCTTGCTGATACACCCAATTCAGCGGCATTTCCCATTCAGCGTGGGGCAGCATAGTAGACTCTAATATTTCCACATATAAAGGTGCATCCATATTGTCCTTTATCCAAAAAACAGGGCCTGCACCACAGTACGAAAGCAGCCCCAAACATTAATTTTGCACCGCCATCTTTCACGGTTCTTACAACATATCTTGGGTCAAATGGAGTCTCCGTCCTCTGGAGCCGAACAATACCAGTTTCGTCTTATCCGACCATAACACGTTCCGCCATTTTGAAGTTGGCCAATTAATATGCTCTTTTGAAAATTTTATTCTAGCCTGGACATGTCTTGGCTGAAGAAGTATCACTTTCCTGGGACTTCTGCCATAGAGCTTGGCTTCAATAAGCTTCTTTCTTATTGTGGAAGAGACTACGGTGAGGTTCAGCCTTTCTTTAATCTTTTGTGAAGGCCAAGGTATAGTTTTCACGTTTTTAATTTAACGTATTTTGATGAGTGAAAATATTCCTCAACAAATGATATTTACCTTTGATCTTATTGCCCACACTTAATCTGCAAAATGAACTTAGTTTGATCACACTGCTATTATTTTTCACAATCAAAACTTGCTGTATTGCGGGAAACTTAGCGTTAATTTTTTCATGTGCTGATCCTACACCAAACGAATATGTTTTCAAAATAGCATTATACATAATGACACACATTTCAACTTTGAAAAATTTGAATTTTATTTGTTGATTAAAGTAGAAAAAACCCTTTTCTTAGTATTTGATATGCTACCGCTATTAGCCGTGTTTTTTTTGACGCGTATATACAATTGTGGATACCTTCAAATTGCGATAACTCATGAACAGTAAGTCACACAATAGAACTCTAAGAAACTTTTTTATGGAGAATCACGTTCTCTTTCATTTTATATTTAAAAAAATTTATTTTTAAGGAGGTATTTTATAAAAACTGGTTAGCGCCGATAAATGGCAAAAAATCACTTTTTTTTAAATAACTCCTAAATAATTATTTTTTTTTACAAAAGATTAAAATTATTTGTAGAGCATGTGGTTCTCCTTGAAAAAGATCCTTAGACTTTTTATCGTACGACTCACCGTTCATAAGTTATCGCAATTTGAAGGTATCCACAATTGTATATACGCGTCAAAAAAAACACGGCTATTATTTCGCACACAGTTGTATGTATGTGAAACATCCCCACTAAAATATAGTTCAAGTTCAGATCCGATTTGGAATAGGCTTGCCTGAAGTACGAACAGGAACGAGTCAGGCTTTCTAATCTGACAGTTACTTATAAACGTCACATCTCATCCGTTTAAGCGATTCCGATCCTGTCCTTATCAGAAAATTTTAGTATTTAGTGTTAAGAATTCGAACATTTTCATCAAATTTTTATAAATTTTACTCTTATTAGAGTATCATACTTTAGAGTAGTCGTCCATATAAATAAATTTTAGTTTCGTCCGACCACCATATGCTTCCTTAAAGAATTTGTAAGATTGATAACACAGGCCCATCAAATTTTCAGCATAATTGCATTATTTCTATAAAAATTACCTTTTAATTTTTTTCGTACGACTTAAAACTCAGGAGATATATACTACATACTTCAAAATTTGAAAACAAAAAAATAATAAATTGTGCATGCCGCTTGTAAGTAGGCACAGTGATGTGTTGAGCTTAAAATTACGATAACTCATGAACAGTGAATCACACGTTCAAAGTAAAAATACATAAGTATTTATAGGAAATTACTTGCACTTCAAGTTACATTTTGGTTTTTTTCGTATGACCTATAGTTTAGGACATATTTTTTCAACAAACCTAAAATTTTGGAAAAAACCGTTTTTTCAAAATAACTCCAAAACGGTTCGTCCTAGGAAAAAAATTTTTCATGCATTTTATAGAACGTTCAATTCCCTATAAGGATCTTTTTGAACTGTTTTTTCGTCAGACTAACCCTTCATGAGATATCGC
Source organism: Calliopum simillimum (assembly GCA_951812925.1). Classification (NCBI taxonomy): domain Eukaryota; kingdom Metazoa; phylum Arthropoda; class Insecta; order Diptera; family Lauxaniidae; genus Calliopum; species Calliopum simillimum. The sequence continues at coordinate 98,794,905 of OX638368.1, read as the reverse complement.
GACTTGAAAATCATTCAAAATTGAACATAGTAGTGCGCATAGCACTTGTTGTCTCATGTTTATTATGAAATCAAACAATGGACATTGTTTTAGAACATTTAAACCAATTCTTTCTTGTTTTTATGGGCCCTTCTGATCTCTTTTTCCAAAAAGTGGGTCATAGTGGGTAAAAGTGTTCACTATGGATCAATACAAAGACGAGAATTGCTAAAAACTTAAGAATATTACATAAAAAATGCAAACAAAGTTCACTTAAATGCGTAAAATGTTGAAAATTTTTAATTCAATATACGAAAAAAAAATTTGAGAAATGTAATGCAGAGAAAGCGTATAGAAAGTTGTTTGTACTATATTCTTGATAAACTTTAGCTCTAGAGTCGATAAAGCAATATCCTTCTGTCGAAAATAGAAGACGTACTTAGTTCATCAAAAAATATTTTTTAATCAAAACTCGAAAAAATAAGTTAAATGACTCAAATCATTTTTACTATTGTATTTAAATTCGACATCTAAAACCATTGCACTTCGGTCTAAGTTCTTAAAGTAGTTTTACCTAATATTTTAAGCATTTTAGCGCCTAATCCTTACATCCTTTTTAAGTTTGAGCTCAAAACTTGCAAACACTTTAATATGTACTTATGTCAAAAGAATTAAAATTTCAAATACATTTCCAAGCCGTTGCTTCACTTACAAAACTGGACGACTGCATTTAGTAAAGAAAACATTTAAAAAGTTTTCACAAAATAGTTTTAACGACTTTGCGCTACATTTTCAGTGCAATAAACCATCTATGGCACAGCAGAAATAACAACACCAAAAGCAGCCATAACAACAACAACAACAACAAAAACACCACTAACATCGTCAACAAGAACGCAATATAAATAGTTTCTCTTCCCTCAAAAACAAACTCAATGCAAATATTTGCCAAGAAATTTTCTTTCCATTTCCTCATTCATCAGTAACAACATTATTATTGAAATCATTATTATTATTATTTACAACAACATCATCATCATCATCATCATCATCATCATCAACATTATTATCATCACCATCATGATTGTGTTGAGTCATTCACACATATGCACTTCATCTTTTATGCTCGCGTCGTCGAGTTCCAATTCTACGTTTAGTTAACTTTGGTTTTAGATTCAAATACACAGTAATTCCAATATATGTACGTATATGTATGATTGTAAGTACATGGGTATGTAAGCAAATTATGCTTAAATCAGGATGTAAGTAAATCAAATTGATTTAGATTGTGCTAGAATCTTTACGATTTTTCTCTTTTATAACCTCTGTAAGTTCAAAACGATAATAGACTCATTTTATATGGACCAGAGTACAATTTATAAAAAATTTCGGACGACCTCTGCGATTATTATTTTTTTTATTTTTTTTTTTTTCAAAGAAATAACTATCTTACTTTTTCAGGAGCGGCAATGCACAGTTTTTTCTGAATGAAATTACTATCTTGTTTGCAATTACTTACCTATATATATACTTATTTCCGGATGAGGAGGGGGATTTTCATAATAAAATTTTTCTCTTAAAATCATATTTTATGTTCTCAATAATAATAATACAAAATTTCAGAAAAAAACTGAGCATAAACACCGAAAAATCGCTTAGAAGTTTGTACGTTTGTGAACGTTTTTTTTTTTTTTTTTTTTTTTGCAAAAAACTCAATTCCAAAAAAAGAATACTTAACGTTATAAAATTACAAAAATAAGCATACCAGTTTCTTCTTTTTTACAAATATGTTGTTATTAAAAAAAATTATTAAAATTGGTAGAGTGTATTTTGAGCCTAAACGTTACATATGACGTTGCCCATATTGTACGTAATTAATTATCTGTTTAGATGACGTAAAATATAAATTACCCATAGCTTATATTTCAAAAAGATTTCAGATTTGGCCAAATGATTTTATAAGATATGATTTATAAAGACCTTAGCATTATCGTACCGTTTCATTCCTATAAACCTATTATAATCCTTATTTCTGCATGAAAATGGTATAACATCATTTGTCCATTTTTATGAATTTTTCGTATGATTAGAACTATCATACAGAATTTGCTATAATACATAAGTATATTCTGTCATGTCTATTATATCGAGAACCAGAAGACGTAGAGCGAAAAGAGAGAGAGAGAAAAAACACCCATTACCTACGAAAAAAATTGAGCATGCCATTAATTGCTCCAGCATGGATCAGATGATATTGTTGGTCTGAGCTTACTGTTCAATGTGTATTATGTAAAACATCAACACAATCACAAAAACAAAGCAAAACGCAAATAAAAACTAGTAATGGTGTAACTTTTGGCCTGGCAAAACATTAAATACCCCACACTGCAGTATTTCGAAAATTTTGCTTATATGGAAGGTGGCACGCCCTCTTGTCCGAGTTCACCCAGTTTTTGCTTAGAGTTTACATTTATAGCCCTTAGTGTTTGGGTAAAATTCAGTTGGATTATCTCTAAAAAACTCTTTTAGAACAGCATTTTTAAACTTTTGGTTATATGGGAGGTGCTACGTCCTCTTGTCTGATTTCGCCCTGTTTTTGCTGGGAACTTGTATATACTGTTCGCAATATTTGAGTGAAATTTAGTTGGATTATCTTAAACAAAAAACTTTCAACATTGTCGTGAAAAATACTCTTCAATTTGGATTTTGAATATATTTTTTGTATGGGCGGTAGGCGTGTCCGTTAACCGATTTCACTCATTTTCAATCCCTCGAGCCAAATTTGACTACGGAGGCAGTGTGCCAAATTTGATTGAAATATCTTGCTCAGTTTTTCCAAAAAATTTATTTCCACACACAGCCAGCCACCCATTCACCCAGCCAGCCAGACAGACGGACATGGCTATATCGACTCAAGAGGTGGCGCTGATCAAGAATATATATACTTTTCCATGCCTACCACGCCTCCTTATCTGCGTTACAAACGGAAGGACAAAAAAGAATATACCCTGGGTGTAGGGTATAAAAAACAAATATATTTATTGGAAGGCTTGTTGCGTTTCATTCAGACATGCTTACTAATGAGAATTTGTTTGCAGCTGGGTGGTCTTTATAAAGTCAAATCGAAATGGTCAAATTTCGGCCACAAGGCAGACTCTATTATATTAAATTATTTCGAGCTTATTTCGAAAAAGATATTTCTTTAAGTGTATTCATACAGAACTTTAATTTGAATTTCCTAAAAATTCCGATTTTTTTTTTTTTGCTTTTTCCTTTCACAGGTGTTTATAACGTTACGCTACACTCGCTTGATGCTGTACACAGTTTCTTCCACTGAAAGGGAGCAACAACTTTGCAAAGCACCATAGCTATCAACATCATTATCGTCGTATTCATCGTCATCAGCAAAGTCACAAATTCGTCACCAATAGGAGGACTTGCATATGAATGAATGAATGAGACAACATAAAGAAAAACTGAAAAAGTGAAATTTTCTTTTATCTTGGAAAGAAATAGAACAAAGCGAAGGTATGCAATTTTTGCTATTCACAGTCGTCGCTAGCAACGCTAATGGGGACGGTGTTGAACTACTTTTGAAAAGTAACAGCAACACGTGAGCAAAGAACTCCCAGAAACACCAAACTTTTTGAAACTCAAAATAAATCTTCTTTAAGGAGAAGACGACGAAAAAAAACGATACAGAAGGGAATAAGCAACAGCAGCGAAAAGCCAAATCCCACTCAAGAAATAAAGAGAAGCGAAGACGCTTCTTTCGCCTTTAGCTCCTTATACGCGCACGCACTCCAGCGAAAAAAACTGGGTCGAGATGGTGCGCGATATCTTTCTCTATTTGGTTCTAATCGTTTTATTTTGTTTAATTTTTATGGCGCAATTAATTGTTAACGTTTATGCATTCCAGCGTCAGCCGCCGGTGCAGAAATCAGAGCGCAGCGGCAGCGGCAGCAGCAGCAATGACATTATCTTTGTGTAGTAGCAACTGCAACAGGAGTAAAAGCAGCACAGGATAATGCAAATGCAATCAAAAGAACTTTTTTTTTTATAAAAGGAGTTAAAAATACGAAATAAATGAAAGAACACGACAACGAAGGAGCAACATTTGATTACATTAAGGCTGCTTAGGATGTGGTTTCAATTGTTACAACAACAGCAACAACAACAAAATGGAAGCGAAAAAACGAATAGAAGGCGTTATTCAACTTAACTTGCACAGTGGCTGACTGCTTGACTGACTTGGCTGTCTGGCTGACTGACTGACTGACACAAGCGCTAATTAGCAGTTAAAGTAACAACAGCAACAGCAAAAAAAAAACATGAAAAGAGGACATATCTGGGGCGGCACTCGTAGCTGGAGCCACCACAGGACAACAGTAGAACATTTGCAAAAATAGCATTTGCAGAGAGATAGGATATTTAAATGTACGTTGGTATAAAATAAGGCATGCGATTTAGTTGTCGCGCGCACACTGGTCGGGTGGGGTCGGATGGGGTGGTGGGGAGGAAAACGCGGACGAAGACATAAATATTAATGTTAAGTTGTAAATAACGAAGTTGGTTGGTAGATAAATTAAAACAGTTTAGACGACAAGCCAAAAAACAGCTTGGGACGGGATGTGCTTGTAATTTATTTTGATTTAAAGTTAAGCTTTTTGTTTTTCAAATATTTTGTAATCAGAATGAACGAAAAAATAACACAAAACACTTATTTATATTGTAATTTTGTGTTATACATAATTAGTATTATTTATGAGATTTATAAAATTAAGTTAAATTATCCCAATGCAGAAATTCATTTGAGCATATAGGACTTTGATGCTTACAAATAATTCAAGTGTAATATAACTTTTAAGAAAATCTACAAAGATAACTTCAAAACAAGTAAGCAACTCTACAATTTACTTAAAATTTTGAAATATATTCAAAGATTCTAAATTTTGAGAGCATGACCACTTTTCGAAAGCCACAAACTCTTATAGAAGGCGTATTTATAAGCGCAATCACATGGATTCTTACTTCATGGCAAGGTGCCGTTTCCTTTTTTTACAAAACTTTAAGCTTATTATCCCAGATCAAGCTATATAACATAAGTCGGCATAATTATTTTGACAAAAAATATTTAACATATTGTAGGCTCTTATACTATATATATTCATTTCATAACATACATTTTTAAATACTCACCCTTTAATAAAAAAACTTATGAGCCCAAATGTATAAGTGTTTGGTGGCATATGTATTTTGACATCAATTTCGCATGATTACTGTTTTACAGAAAAAAAATTTGATTCAAACGATTGAAATCTATTTGGATTACTTGGAGTGTGTTGAGCTCATACTGATGAGCATGTTAGCAAACAACGAATTTTATCGTGACATATGTAAGTATTTTGTCATCAACTTCGCTAATCACTGTTTTACAGCAAAAATTATGATTCAAACGATTTAAATCTATTTGGATTACTTGGAGTGTGTTGAGCTCATACTGATAAAAAAGATGGCAAACAACGAATTTTGTCTTGACATAAGTATTTTGACATCAATTTTGCATAATCACAATTAACAGCAAAAATTGTGATTTGAACGATTCAAATTTATTTCGATTACTTGGAGTGTTCTGAGCTAAAAAAGTAAACAAAAAAAATTTTTCGCTCGTGCAGTATTGCCGTATTCATAAAAAAAAACCGTATTTCATTTAAAAGATAATTAAATTATGTTTCTGACGGTGTACTTCTTGTTGGGATCGAAAAAAAAATTCAGTTCAGCGGTCAAATGCAATTATGTATATGATATTTCCTTATTTTCGCTGAGTTTTTTTGAACTAAGCATTTGATTTATTTCATGATTTATAACTTTTCAATACAATACTTCCAATTTTAGTACAAAAATGTTGAGTTCTTACCAACCAAGATCGAATAAAAATGTATAGGTTTTTTGGGCTTGAAGTGAAACGTGTATGTCCATAAAAGTGGCTGCAAGTAATCGAAATTAATTTGAATCATTCGAATCACAATTTTTTGCAATAAAACAGTGATTATGCGAAGTTGATGTCAAAAAACTTATGCCACCGAACATTTCACATTTGGCTCATTATTTTTTTTTTATTAAAAAGTGAATATTTAAAAATTTATGTTATTTACAAATTAAACGATCTATGAAACTTATATATATGTCGTTCATTTTAAAAGCAATTTCATAATACACTTTTGTATAAAATTTTAATTTGAAATTAAATTTGTTGAAATTTATAAATAAAATAAAAAAGTGGCCCTTTTCTGGTCCGAATGTAGTGCATAAGGAGACAATTGACCTCTTTCTGGTCCGAATGTAATGCATAAGGGACAATTGATTACGCCCAATGACAAACAATGTAAAACGTAAATTGAACTTTATATGTGATGGGACCAGAATTCGGACTAGTCGGTTTCTCCCATGGAGTAGTTTGCAAATTAGTTTTGGAATAGTCCGTGGTCCTGCAGGTATATAATGCTGCTTTTGTTGGTGTGTGAATGTAATTCATTTAAGAGTCTAAAAAGTGTTAATTTTTTTTTTATCAAAATAATTATGCCAACTAGTGCATGTTTTTACATATGATTAAAATCAATTATGTGGCCGCTCTGCATTACTATTATAAATGTCTAATCTTAATATTTTCAAGAAAATACATATATCCCTAGAAAATTATTATTTATAAAGATTTTCAAATAAATCTGCAGTTCATAAATACGAATTTTACAGTATGTACATAATTTATAAAAAATAAAATAAATTAAAAATTAATATTGCATGAAAAAGCGTAAAAAGCTTCCATTATACTAAATTAAATATTCCATTTCACCTAAATTTTCCAGTTAAACATTAAAGTTTCTTCATAAAGTGAAAACCATAACTTTTCAGTTGTTATTAACTTCAACGATAAAAAAAACCATAATATTTAGATAAAAAAATAATCTAAACAAAATGTTTAAATACTTTTTTTTTGGGAAAATTTATTGAAAGTATTGGTGCTCAAATTTATACTTCAATTTAGAAATAATAAAATACTTACAAGCATCGGATGAAATTAATTAAAAAAAAAACTCACGAAAAAAACTTATCCAAGAGCTTATAAGTATTAAGTTAAATACTCTTGACTTAGCGCCATAAATTTTTCGAAAATATTATTTTCATTAATTATAGTACTTAACTCAAAATAAAAACTGGAATAACAAACCTACATATATTACAAATAGCTCAACAACGATATAAAAAATTATTGGTCGTTTTGGAAAAAAGCATATTCTGTCTCTAGAATCATTAAAGCCCAATATACAATTATCGGAGATGAGATTCGTGTCTGCCTATTCTATGTTCTATGCCCATATAATTTTTATGAAGCATACCAAAAAAGAGACGGTAAAAAACGCAGACGCATCTTGTATCCTGGGCTTTAATGACTCTATAGACAGAATTTGCCTTTTTTGAAAACGTAAAATTATCTCTGACGCTTGTTTTAGTTCTCTAAAGCAATTAATTTTGAATGACCAATATTATTTTATAATGTATAATTCTAATAAAAAAAATATGAGATCAGAAGTTAAACTAGGAGTGAGCTACTTAAGTAGATTATATCACGATTGTATAAAATTATTTGAAATGTAGATACATTATAGCTAGTTGCTAGTCTTCCAAAACTTATAAATTAATTTTATGTATTAAATTTATTTTCTTTTTTTACGATTTTTCATATAAATATGTATACATGGAAATCATTTTCAGGAAAAATATCGCACGCGATATAAACTTGTATAGCTCTTTTTGCCTCGTTTGGTTTCTGATTTTTAAGCATGATCATATGCTTAATATTGTATTTTAAAAAATCAAAATTTGTGTTCCTTTATATTCAATATGCCGCACATTTTCAATTTAAAAGTTGAAGATGAAATTAGACGAATCGAAAGATAAACGTACAATAAAAGGATATTTTCAAGATCTTGCGATAACTTGATTAAAAATTAAAATTAATGCATTTACATAATCATACTTTGCAGATAGAAAGTAGAAATCAACGAAAAGTTAATTATATAATTTTGTATATAATTTAAAAATTTTTTCAAGTATGTTTTTATACATTTTTAGTTTTATTGGATTTTATTAAAACTAAAAAAAAAGTGGTGCAATTTTGTATTAAATTTGTAATTTAATATTTTTACTTACATACGAACATATATCAGAGTATTATATTATCGTACATTGTAAGCAAAATAATAATATAATATATACATATATACAAAAAGACACCAAATATTAAGTAAATCAAATTGATAACAATAATAGAGTAAGATAACCATTATTAATATTAAGTAGTTAGAAAGTCAATAAAATAGATATTGCAAGAAAAATATGAATATAATGAATATCAGCTCAAATGTCACAAAATTATCAAAATGCTTAACTTTGAAATTTTAATTTACAAATGAAGGGCTAAGATTAACAAATGGTAAGTCATAAAATCCAAAAAGTGAAATAAACAAGCCTGTTCCGGAATTCAAGCGGTTTCAATGACTTTTCGTTACACAAGATTTTTGATGAAAACGAAAAGCCGTTCGTTACAAAGTTTTTGTTCGAAAACTTTATGCTCTACATATAATGAGGAGTGATTTTTCAAAAGGGCGTAAAACCACTTCCAACCTCGAATAAACCTAAGAATGCCATCGCCATTACCATGCTAAAATGCATCGTCTAGTTCAAAATTCATCACAAAAAATGCATTTTTCCAAGGTAAAATCGTGATCAAAAGTCGCATTTCAGAACAAAAGGGCTTATTTCCATATAATTTCATAGAAATTTTTAAAGTTTGATACAAAAAGGCGTGTTTCGAATAGTGGCCAAAAAAACTTTTAATACTTTTAATATGTCCCAGGCTATATACTTAGGTGCTTACATACCATGCCTATAGACATCAGAATAAACTTCCAAATGGTAAAGAAAGAGTGATTTCGAAACAAAAGGGCTTATTTCCAAACGTTTCAGAACAAAAGGGCTTATTTCTAAATGTTTTTTACTTTTTGCAATTACTACAAATATGTTACAACAAAAATGTTAAGGGGACTAGAATCTTTGGTCAGCTCGCTATAACACTGGAGACATTAAAATAAAATAAGTTATTGTAAACAGCCCATAAAAGTTTTTTCTCATTACTGAAAACTTGTTTAACATGGTTTTACGCCCTTTTGAAAAAACACTCCTCAATTATCATACTTGAAAAGCAAAAAGTAATCTTCTGGGAGATATTCGATAAAACTAATTTTTTGAAAGTTTGTGAGTTTTTAAGAATATTTCGTTAACGGTAATTTTTTCGTATACACAAACAAATCCATATTATTTGTAGAGCACGTAAATCTCCACAAATGAGATCCTCATACGTTTCATCGTGTGACTCACCGTTTCATCTAAAAGTTTTGAGCACCAAAAGTAATTGAAATCGCTCGGATTCCGGAGCAGACCTGAAAACCTTCTTATTCCTTCAAAAATATTAACAAAAATAAGTAAATGAAAACCATATTAAGCCCATATGCACTTTTGTGTGTGATGCCCACAAATTTCTAAAAACAGCAAGAGGTATCAACAAACATGGTTCCATTTTATTGAAGGAATGCATAATGTTCTTAAAACAGTGGTCGGCATTCTATAGCACAATTGTGCACTCAAAAATCTACCTAGCTCTCTATCCTTTTCTTTCTTCTATCTATCTTCTCTCAAACATAAATTCTCACTCATTAATTTGCCGACCACTGTCTTAAAACATGCCTTCATAACCGATATATTGTTGCTGCTATATATCTTTCTCTTTCTGCCTTAAAACGACTATAGTTTTCTCTCAAGTACTCGAAAAAGATCTGGCAATACGTTCAGTGAAGACTTCTGAATTCTTATTTGATAAATAAAATATAAATGAAGGATTTGTAGACTTAATTTCTTCTTTTTAATAAAAAAACAACACAACACTTCCCAGTTTCTATTCACAGTTTTATTTACACACTTCTTTAGTTATTATTATGTTATTTTATTTTACAATGTTATTAACATTTTAGTTCTTCTTTCTATATCATTTTCTTTCTTTCTTTTCATCTTTTTAACTATTAACTCTGTTCTTTTCATTGTCTTTTTTATTTCTTACATGTCCGCAGACAACCGTCTTCTTCAACTCCCAAATTCAATTGTTTGTTCGTTTATTCAAAATCTTTTCGTCATGTTTGTTTCGTTCAAGTCTCGTTCGTTTTGTCAGTGCTGCCAACTCGTTCGTTTAGTTCCGTTCCCACATAAATTAAAAAAGTTTTTAATTACACAGGAAGGGCAGAAAGGTAACGATATGGGTATGTATCGGTCGGTAATTCACCATGTAGTATGACTAAATAATGTTTGAGTTGAACGTGAACTAAATTTTGTTGACAACGATTTTTTAATTTCAATGCAACTCAAAATGTAATGAATAAATTTTAAGTTTTTTTTTTTTGTATTTTATAAGCATTATAAAATTTTTTAAATATAACTAATGAAATATTATCTACACATTTAATAAAATATATACTTACAAAAGACTCATGTATAATAAAATAAAATATGTAATCATATCAGTCATAAAACTGTGCGGCAACAAATATGCAATTACGTATGCAAACAAAATTAATCAAAATATTATTAAACTAATGAAGCAATTCCACAAAACATATAAATCCTACGAAAATCTCGTTAAACTGTCAAAATATGTGTTGACATTTTTACGAGCTAACAAGGTTTTGTTGAATGTTTCTGTAGTCTTACAATAGCAAAAGAATAAATTAATTTTTTGGTTGCCCCATAAAATGTATCCAGGCTCATTGTTATTGCCGAATACCAAAGTAATATTTATTGCAAAAATTTATTAAAAAACAGAATTAAAAATAAAAAATGCATTTTTATTGTGATTGATGCATGGAAACGAAAATTAAAATTTGATTTAAGTTTTTGTAAACAGTGTGTAAACACTAAGGTTACAAAGTTTCTGCGAGGAGCTCTAGACCTACAAAAAAATCGTACCTGAGAGGGCGGTCTAAAAGTACAAGTAAAAAACTGATTTTCTGACTTATTTTACAAAAAAAAAAAATTTTTTTTTGGTCACCCTAACGTTTTAGTGAACTTTTTGAAAATACACTTTTAGCTAATTGTATGGGATTTCTAAAAGCGTGTTTGGTTTGTTAGGTTTAAAATGATTTTGCAAAGTTCTGTACCTTGGAAATGAATTTTTAAAATTTTTTCCTACCTTTTGACTTTGTCTACCATTTTAGTATGAAGAAGTTCCATTAACATACCTTTACATAATTTTTTTGGAATTCTTGTTTAATTCCATTTAATTTGTTAGTAAATTTAATATACCAATTTTGTGATTTGAGTTCCAAAAAAAAAAAAAACTTTTCAAGAACAATGAGTTTGAAGTCTCCATCAGATAAAGTATTTTTTACTGATCTTAAAACAAAAAAATAGTATGAAAAATGTACTATCAAATTAAAGATAATTAAAATTGAATTCTAAAAAAAAAATTATAAAAGTATATGTTAATGGGACATTTTTCATACTAAAATGGCGGTTAAATTCAAAAAGTTGAAAAAAAAAAATTCATAATATCAACTTTAAAAGTACAGAACATTCCAAAATCTTTCAAAATTCTATAAGCCAAATGAACTCTTAAAAAGCTTACACAATTAGCTAAAAGTTTTCCTTAAAATGTAAGGGTGGCCCGAGAATTTTTTTTTTTTGTAAATGAGGTTTGAAAATTTGTTTTTTCCATATAACACCTTAGGGGTACATTTTAGACCACTTCCAGACGTACAATTCTTGGTTAACCTAAGGCTTTTCTATCACCTCCCAGAAGCTTCATAAGCTTAACGTTTTCAATCTGAATAAAAACTTTTTTTTTCCTAGAAAAGAGAAGCCTCACAACGTTTGAATTCTAACTAATTTTTAAATGTTTTCTACACAACTCTTTTAAGGTTGATCACTTTTGATCACTATTTACAAAAAAGTATAGTTTAAATTTTTTTATTAAAATTTTATCCTATTTCAAATAATTCACATAATCATTTAATGAAAACAACAACAACAAATTGCCAATATGTCTGCCAGTATGTTTCCGTTTAAAAGCAACAAAATATGTTCGCGTTCATCGTTTGGTAATTTAACTGTTCGGACGGTCGGTTGACTGTTTAGCCTAAAGATTTTATTGCATATTTGGCGAATTGCCTACAAATGTTGTCATTGACTTCTGGTAAATTAAATTCGTACAATTAAATGTTTGTATTTTTGTTCTAATGTTACCATAAAGGGATATAGGAAGCAATTAACCGCACAACTAAATGGGTCGTTTGTATGTCAGCCAACATTTGATAGTGGCAAAGATAAAAATCAACATATGTACATATATGTATGCAACAATGGGCTAGAATTCAAAAAGCATAGTTCACCCTACATCTTCCATGCACAATTTATGCTGTGGCAACAACGCGCGCACGTCAGCCATGTTGGATTGAGATAAGAAACAATTTCCATTACTCTGTGTGTGGACAAAGCTTTGTGACCCAAAGTCAAATTAAATAAACAAAAAGTGAAAAAAAGCAATGAAAGCGCAAATTGAATACCTTTAATAAATAAACAACAGAACGACCGCCCGAACGTACAACTGTCCAAAACTAAATATATATGTTAGTCGAAAGTAAACAAAATAAAACTGAAAAGCATTCACTAAAACAATTTTAAGAAACCATAATATTTGTGGCATGTACAATACTTTTTGGCAATTCTTTGAGCCAAATGAGGAATAATAAAAGTTGTTGACATTCTTCGAGATAATGCTTTTCCTTTTAGGTAACAAAAAGACTTTTCTCTGCACATGTGAGAAATGGAATGAAAAAAAAAAAAAAAAATATAAATTGAGTTTTGCACATTTTATAGAACTGAAGCAGTTTTAATTGAGTTTTTCAATGAACCCAAAATATTTTGTATGCCTTAATTAGTTTTTGTTTTAATTATGTTTTCGTATTGGAACTTCATAGAACTTGAGAAAAAATAAAAATTAAATATCCTGTCACTATCTGAAATCGACGTTCAAGAGCTATTGTTTTGATTCGGTACCTAAATGTGAAAATTATACAGAGTAAATTTTTTCAAACGGATACAGTAAAAACTAACTTGCTAGACTGAAACTTTTTTTCATGGTTCTTTGAAGAGTTTTTGTTCAGGATTAGGTATTGCCTTATACTCTTTTTTAAAAATTCTTATTTTTTTTTTAAAGTTATAAGCATGTGAATGTTTATGTATGTCTTTTTATACCCTACACCCAGAATTATATTCACTTTGTCCTTCTGTTTGTAACGCAGATAAGGAGGCGTGGCAGATAGAGAAAAGTGTATATATTCTTGATCAGAGTCATCTCCTGAGTCGATAGAGCCATGTCCGTCGGTCTGGCTGGGTGGCTGGCTGGCTGTGTGTGGAAAGATAATTCAATGAAATTTGTTTCACAGCCTTCGTCGTCAAAGTTAGCTCGGGAGATTGAAAATGAGCGAAATTGATCAATGGACACGCCTACCACAAATACTTTCAAAATGCAACTTTTGGAGTATTTTTCACAATAATACAACCAAAATACACATAATTACTAAGAATTGTAACCGCAGGCTCTGAGCAAAAACTGGGCGAATTCGAACAAAAGGGCGTGGCACCTCTCATATAAGCAAAAGCTTCAAAACGCTGTACTGAAAGCGTTTTTTGAGATAATCGAACTAAATTTTACTTAGACACTAAGAACTATAAACAAGCTTTAAGTAAAAATTGGATAAAATCGGACAAGAGGGCGTGGCACCTCCCATTTAAGCAAAAGCTTCAAAACGCATTTTTTGAGATAATCCAACCAAATTTCACTCAAATATTAGAATCATAAATGCAAATTCTGAGAAAAAACTGCGTGAATTCGGACAAGAGGGCGTGGCACCTCCCATATAAGCAAAATTTTCAAAACACTGCTGTGTAGGGTATTTAATGTTTGGCCAGGCCAAAGGTAACACCCTTACTAGTTTCAATTTGCGATTTCTCCGTAAATGTTGAGCGAAAGTTTATGAAACATTTGTGATAGGACCAAAAATAATTCAAAATTTAGATAAAATAAACTTTTCATAAAAATTTTTAAAATTTCTTTTAAATAATGCACTTTTTAATAAGAAAAAAGATATTACTATACCTACCAATAAATAAAAACAAAATTTTTACACAGAAATGTTCTCTGAAATCTGCACAACATTTGTATGAAAAAAAAAAAAATTGGAGGAGTTTATCATTAATACAAAAGTAACGCGTACTTAAATGCCACTACATAGGCGCCTTGCCTATGTGAGTTTTTTTGGAATTATTATTATTATTATTATTATTAACGAAATACATTTTTTTTTTCGAACCAATTTTTCAAAAAAATTATGAAATGTCTCAAAAAACTTTCTCCACTTTTCACCCATATTCTTTTACGAAAATTGCAAGCCTTTTCAGACTAAAATCGAATGAAAAATTACAGCTCTATTCTAGATTTAGCAACATTCCGTTTCGTGTTCATTGGGGTCTTATCTACAAATATCTGCGCAGTTTTTGGTACTCATTAGTGATGAGCAAACCAAGACCAAGACCAAGACCATAGCAGTCTTGGTCTTGTTCTTGCACATTGAGTCTTGGTCTTGGTTTTGATATTGAGTCTTGGTCTTGCTCATTAAGTCTTGGTGTCGGTCTTGGTCTTGAAAAAATTTTCAGAGATATTGAGTATTCAAAACCATATTTTTCCAAAGCAGTTGGGTTTTTAAGATGCCAAAATTCAAATCGAGAGATGATTTCATCTTCAAAATGGGCGTGAAACAACTTTTAACTATAAATTAGAAAGACTGAAATGCAGTCTTGGTCTTGACAATTATCGTGAGCAAGACCAAGACCATAGCAGTCTTGGTCTTGGTCTTGCAAAAATATCAGCATCCTGGTCTTGGTCTTGGTTTCGCAAAATTAGCAAGACCAAGAACAAGACCAAGACTAATTTTGCTCATCACTCGTACTCATATTTTGCATACTCAAGTCCATGTAGCTCCTGCTCTATATGCTTCTTTGGCATTTTCCAAGTTACCTTGCATAAAAAAAGTAGAATAGTGATATAAAAAAATTTCTTTATAATCTTAATAAAACTGTGAAAAATTTTTGATAAAAGTTGACAAAAAGTTAGTTTGAGTTGAACCTTTAGAAAATATATGGATACGATCTGTATCAAAAATCTATGAAGTCTTCACGTTCAATTTTTGATGTACGATATGTAAGGAAAGAGTGTCGCCTGCGGACATGGGTCGGATGTGGGTACTACCCCCCCCCCCCGTACATTTTGACAGAAAACAAATATGAGTGTTCTGACAAATGTTAAGTGCGTGTTATGACAGCACGATGTTTTTGTGCATATACGGGAACAAACAGACGCATTGGCTTTATGTTGAGAAGAAAACAGTTTTTGAATAAGTGAAAGTGAACACAAAAGTTTTTTTCAATAATTTTCCAAGTGCGATAAATCGAACTGAATGGAAAATGCTGAGTGCGATCTATATTTATTCAGTAAATTTATTATATTTTTTGATTCAAAACCGAATGCAACCAAAATTTACACACAACACAATTTGCTTATTACTTTTTAAAGTGACAGTCAGTTGTGGGCACCCCAATTGTGTCGGTTGTGGGCAGCTCTCTGTTTTTATTTTAAGCGTGTAATTTACTGAAATATCGTTGTGGATGCCAACATTACTAATTTAAATGGTGTTCTTATGCCTTCTTACGGAAAAAACCAACAGGTCCTTTACGTATCTCAGAAGAAAGGTGTTGTCATTAAGTGTGAGTTTTATACCACTTTGCATTGAGTTTCAAGACAAGTGGATCGAGGAGCAGATATCGGGCATGGATTGATACAAAAAATGTATGCTTGGCAAAAAAACAATGCCAACAAGGGCTTGAAACTACATCACTTTAACTCTGGCTTAGTCTGCAAAACAATTGATCTGGCATTGACGCCGAAGACAATCAAGTTTGGTTTCCGGCTAACAGGTATCATGCCATTCGATCCAGATGTTTTCAGTGACGCTGATTTTGTTGAGGCCGTTGAGCAGAATTTGATGATTTTTTTTTGTCTGAGTCAATGTGTCCAGAATAAATTAATTTTGCTTTTTTCTATATTTGATTGCGTTTTACTTCATATTTTTCCATTTTTGGCCAATTTTCTAAAAATTTTGCTATTGAACCAAAAATATATTTTACGTTTTATTTTGATTCACAACAAAAGCAAAAGGGGAAATCAAGCAAATTTGGAATGAAATAATTTACGTAATTTTCATTAAATAAATTTAAACGGCATTAATTTGTATGCACAAATTACTGTACAGATTTAAATTTAAATTGTTTCTGTTTTAAATTAACAATCATTATTTATTTTTAAGTTTTCAAAACCCAACGGCAAGTTCTTTGCCAAAGTCATGTCCTTGTCGAAATAGCTACCGGTGCGTTTTGCCTGTCAACATTTTGTTTAGGCTATCAAAATCAATTAGCGTCACCGCAGGGGATGCGCCTCCATGGTGAGGCTAATGTTGGTTGTTTAGCCATTAGTGAAAGGAGATGAAATACAAAAAAAATACAAAATTCCACAATTTAAAAGGTCGACAAAATGACCCATGTTAAAATAAAAATAAAAAAATGTCATCATAAATTTTTGCCAACCTTAACTGCGCAACAGTTGCATAACGATGTTTACAAAGTTTTTATCAAATAAAAACCCGTTGACAAATAGGATTTTAAATTTATTGCTTGTGAAATGTGCAAAATGGGGCGGTTGTCACACAAAATTTTCGGCGCTATATAAAAATTTGTCATCAGCTCTTAGAACAGAGCCTCATTCATCCTTCACCTTTTGTTATTTATTTTTTGAATGCACATTTTTATTTATTTAATGTTAATTCTATTTTTAAATATTGTTTATTATAAATTATACATTTGTTTTCGTGTTTTTTTTTTTTTTTTTAAATTTCGAATGTTTTGTTTTGTTCGAAAATGTTTGTTGTTGTTCTAAACATTTTCGCTTTCACATTTCGAGTTGAGTTCCATCATACTCTCTTAAAAGTAATATTTTTTGATGTATGCTCTTTTATTTCGCTCAGTGCTTTAAATAATATTTTGAATAAGAGAAATACTCCTTAGGCGAATTTCAATAATTTTTTTCTTTCGAAATTCTTCTCCATATGATCTTTCTCTGAAAACAACAACAATGAATCTTGTGCTTGCGCATCTAACATGCGCATCTCGTCGAATTCGAAATTTTGGCCAGTTGCCAAAGCTCTATACTTGGAGATCAACGGAAAAAATTGCTGATTTTTTCGCCAGAATTATTTATAACTAATATATTTTTTTGCTCTTTTGCACTCTGGTATATTACGCATGTAGTGAGTCTATAGTTGCCTTTGTTCAGCAGCAACAGAAGCAATAATAATTAAAAAAAAAAAAATTCAAATTTGTTTCGGTTTTTTTATCATTTTGTTTTATATTGATGAAAGTACTTAAATTATAAAAAACAATTGAATACATCAGAAAATTTTCTTTTTCGAAATTCGGTGAAAGTTCAACATGTGACTTTCCACTTTGTGTTATAAGTTTTTCGTAAATTTCCTTTTAGCCCAGGAAAATAAGACAAAAAAATAGCTGCAGTGCGAAATAATTCCAAGTGAATTTTTTTCACCACACTTGTCTTTAATAAAGCATAATGAATAATGTGTAAAAAGTCCATTGAAGTTCATTGAGCGCATAAAAAGTTTTTCAGGCTCAAAGGTCGCTAAAATCAGTTTTTTGCAAATATCTCGCTAACGCAAACATTTACAAAAAAATGTTTCTCCACAATTTTGTAACACAGAAAATTTTCTATGTAAAGATGTAAAAAATGTTTTTGTGTAGCTTACAGTTTAGGAGATAACTCATTTTAAAATTTGTGCACAGTTTTTATATGTAAATGCTACGTATAAGTTGATATTAAAATATTTACTTTTAAAATTGCGAATACTCTTTAACGAGGAGTCGTACAAAAATTAAAAAACCGTTCAAAAGATAATTGGATTCTGTAAACACCGTATTAAATTGTTTTTGGACCCACTCATGGTCAAAAAGATATTCTTCAAAAACCGTTAACGCCTCGAAAATACTGGCTTTTGAAGGATATCTCTGAAACGGTTAGTCATACGATAAAAACCAATAGCATCAATTTTGTGGAGAATCAAAAGATCTACAAAAAATAAGCCATATACGTACACATTAAAGTTACCGTTTAAAAGATATTCAAAAAAAACCTTTAAATGGCAAAAATAAAGGTTTTTATTGAATAACTTCTAAACGGTTACTTCAATGTGTACACATGTGGCTTATTTTTTGTAGATCTTGTAATGCTCTACAAAATTGATGCCATTACTTTCACAGTATGACTTACCGTTTCAGAAATATCCTTCAAAAACCAGTATTTTCGAGACCTTAACGGTTTTTGAAGAATATCTTTTAGACCATGAGTGGCTCCGAAAAAAATTTAATCCGACGCTTTAATTTTTTTTTTGTACGACTCCTCGTTAAAGAGTACATATTCGCAATTTTAAAAGTAAAATATTTTAATATAAACTTATACGTAGCATTTACATATAAAAACTGTGCACAAATTTTAAATTGAGTTATCTCCTAAACTATAAGCTACACAAAAACATTTTTTACATCTTTACATAGAAAATTTCCTGTGTTACAAAATTGTGGAGAAAAATTGTTCTGTAAATGTTTGCGTTAGCGAGATATTTGCAAAAAACTGATTTTAGCGACATTTGAGCCTGAATAGCTTTTGTTGCGCACAATGGACTTCAATGGACTTTTTACACATTATTCATTATGCTTTATTAAAGACAATTCCGGTGAAAAAAATTTACTTGGAATTTTTTCGCAGAATAATTCTTATTTTCCTGGGCTATTTATTTTTTACATTTTACCATTTCGTTTACAAATCTTTGTAAATACCCACTTGAGGCGCATATTAAAGATTTGGTGGCCCGATATCTATATTGAATACCGCACTTCATTTGGCTCCTATCTTCACAGCTATTTTGAATGAAGTTAAAACTAGATATGTAGGTCACATGATCAGAAAAAAAAAAAATGCTAGGGATATTGGAGGAAATAGAATTATTTACAAATACCCAAAACTAAAAGAAATACTTATATGAAATAAATATTGAACCATATACAGCAAGGGTGTCAGCGTTTTCAAATCACTGAGCCAAGCGCATTCAGCGCAAAATTTTTACTTTTACAACAACTTCAAATTCCTCGAATAACAACAATCACAAAACCTATTTTTTGTTGTTTGTTTGGTGTCTCGTTTGCAACAACAACAACAACAATATTTCAATAATTTATTAAATTTCTGAGAACTACAACACACACGAAAAATGTTTGTTGTTTTTTTTTTATCCGAAACAACAAAAACCATTTTTCATAAATATTTTAATTCCGCGAATTTTGACGAGCTCAAAAAAAAACAACAAACATTTTTCGTGTGTGTTGCAGTACTCAGCAATTTAAAAAATTATTGAAATATTTTTGTTTTTGTAGGCGAGCCAAAATTGGCCCACTTTTGTTTTACGCTGACACCCTTGATATACAGGGTATCGTCAAAGAAAGTTTATATTTGTAAAGCTTGCTGTGTAAACGCAACAAATCTAAGGGGCGCGGAGTGCATATCAATCGGTAGCCTGGCTCTTCGGCACTTAGTCGCTATGAAGCATTTTTCGGGAGCAAACCGTGTGTTTTGCGTTCGAGCGTTTTACAAAAACTCTGATTTCGGCAACTGCCAGGAGTTTTTGATGATCTCAAAAAATAACCAAAATTTTAAGTTTAATATGCTGCTGAACAAAACAGGCAAAGGGTGAAGTATTTTTTTTTTTCTGACCTTCATTAAAAAATTTGGTATGATAAATGCACTACCGAATTAAAGGAAATTTAACGATTATTCCAAAAAAAAAAAAAATATAAAAGGTATGTTAATTTGATTTTGTACTAAACTCAAAAAAAGTAAAAAAAAAAATTAAAATATCAATTTTAAAGATCCAGAACTTAGCGAAATCCTTTTAAACCCCATAGATTTAGTACACTATCAGAAAGCTTATACAATTAGCAAAAATTTTTTGCAAAAAAATTTTCTCCGAAACGCTAGGGTGACCCAACTATTGAAACTATTTGACACAGGTGAATAAAATTTAATTTCAGATAAAGTGATGCGAACAGGTTTCAAATCTTATTCACCTGTGTCAAACAGTTTTAGAGATATGACAAATTTGTTTTTCTTAGAATGAGGGGGGGCCTGGCCCCGCCCATTTTCATAGAATTATTTTTTTCCAGTGCCAATTAGATATGTACCAAATGTCATTCCGCTGAGTCCAATGGAGAGGGCGTGGCATCGCCCATGTTTTATTAGATACTATTTATTCAAGTACCGTTTATATACATATGTACCAAATCTCATTCTCCTATGTCAAATAGTTTCGAAGGTAGGATTGATTGTTTCCTTATTTTCACATAAATAGCGTTGTACCGACCTTTTAACATTCAAAATTAGTGGGACGCGAAATTTCGGTTTTTTTTTTTTGAATAATTGCCCATATGCCGAATCTCATCCATGTCCGTTAAATATTTTCAGAGACATGATAAATACATTTTTTTGGAAACACGAAAAGAAATTTTTTCAAAATGTTTGATTCCGAGACCTAAAGAGGGACTCATGGATGAGAACAATTTTTTCCACTAAAATGTCGTTAAAGTCATTAAACGCAAAGAAAACACGAAAAAAACTAAAATTTACCCCTGAGGAGTTACTAGTTAAAACTAATTTTTGTCTAGTTTCAGAAAAAAAATTTTCTTGGATCACCCTAACGTCTTAGAGAAAACTTTTTTATGGCAAACTTTTAGCAAATTGTATGGTCTTTTAAGAGTGTGTTTGGTTCATAGAGTTTAAAAAGATTTTGCAAAGTTTTGGTCCTATTAACTAGAGCTGTCTGTTTCTGTACGAACGTTCTTAATCACGTGATCACGTGAGTACGAACTTCGTACTTTAAAGGTAAGAAATCACGTACCTCCAAATCACGTGAATTTGAGATTCGCACAGGTACCGGAATTTGGTAAAGTTCGTTTCATCGAAATAGCTTGTATATTTTGGGAGATAAAGCGTTTTAAAATGCCCATTCTTCGAATCGCTAAACAGTGGGCGTGGCATTGTCCGATCGCGCCCACTTTTTGGTCAGCGGATGCTAATTATGTGAAGCACCTTGTACTTCTCTACCTACCTATTTCATGGAAATAGCGTAAATAGTTTCTGAGGTATAAAGTGTTCAATTTTTTTTTCGAATAATCGTTAAATAGTGGGCGAGGCACCTGTTTGATACTTTGGTCGCTTCTTAGCTTTCGTACGGGGTACGAAAAGTACTACACGTAAGTACGAGGCACGAAAAGTACGAAGTATGAGGTACGAAAAGTTTTGAATAGTACGAAGTTCGTATCAAAGGTACGAACTTTACCAAATTCACGTACCTGTGCGAACCTCAAATTTGCGTGATTTATGGGCACGTGATTTCGTACCTCTGTTCGTGAATTCACGTACTTACGTGTAGTACGAATACACGTGATCAGACAGCTCTACTATTAACGTACCCTTTTCTAATTTTTTTTAGAAATTGCCGTTAAATTTTCTTTAATTCGGTAGTACATTTTTCATACCAATGATTATAATTGAGGTCAGAAAAAAATATTTTTCAAGAACAATCCGTTTGAAGGCTCCAGTAGATAAAGAAATGGCAGCGGCGTAACGCATGCCATAAGCAGTGTGTTAGATAGAAGTGTTTTTTATTAGAAAATTGGTATGACAAATGTACTACCAAATTAAAAGAAATTTAACGGGGATTCCAAAAAAATTTTAAAAGGTTAAAAAATTAGGTATTAAACTGCTCTCTCATATGCAATTTTTTGTTAGTCTAGGCCTTCTCTATCACTTTATGTGATATACCCGTTATATAAATTGTCACGGTGATCGGTCCAGCCGTTTGGGAGTCTATAAGGAACATACAGACATAGAAAATTACAGACATACAAACATTCGCATTTATAAATATATTCTATGAAGATTGGAAGATTTTTAATGCAATATTCGCCTTGAGTTTTTAGGCCATATTGAAATCAATATAATTTAGGGAAAATCCCCAACATGGCAACACTTGTTTGCATTCTACAAGAAATATCAAGTTCAGAACATGACACTTGACTCTAAAATTAATTGAGAGTAAATTGCTTAAGTTCACTTTTTGGATACTCACTTTGGATGACGGAGCCATTTATATTGTAACAATTTGGATAGAGGTTTACATTATATATCTAGTATATATTTAGTTCTTCCATAAGAAGCCCAAAATTTTAGCAAGATCCATCCAATAGATTTGTGTCAGAATTGCAATGAAATTTCAAAGCAAGCAAACCGGATATATCCATTTCATTTAACGTGAAATACTGCAACATGGCATTAAATGTCACCTCAGCTGATTGACCAGTACTTACGTGGCTAATGAAATGTGATTCTGACTTGCGAATAAATCGAAAAACAATTTCAAACTTCATTTCAATTCTGACACAAATCTATCGGATATATATTGCTGAAATTTTTCAGGCTTCTTTTTGAAGTCCTAAGGAGCCTTTCTGGCGCTGTCCAAACAAATTTTTTTTCGACCCACCCAAATGTGCACCTCTGCAACCACAATCAAAAGAATAGCTGGTGTTTCAATGATTGTAAATTGAAGTTTCATTAAAAGATATCACTAACCGAATGGCATGGTATATGAATGAAAGACTAACAAGGTAAAAGTGCAAAACTATTTTTTCTATTTATAATACGAGAACATTCACATGAATATGAGCAAGGAATAGTTGAAATGTTCAATTATGTGTAAATGTGCCAATACGTAAAGGGTATTTGAATCAACAACAATATGCACACGGTGTGCCTTAATCCGTTCTAAATCGGACGTCGTAGCACATCAAATTTTTTTCCAGATTCTGTTTACTTATCGTTCAAATGATGTGTAAAAAAATTTTCACTCGTGACTCCTCGACTAAATTTTGAGATAATCGCTTTTCCAATTGGGGCATTTTCCCATACAAAAAGAAAAAAAAAATTTTTTTAACTACATTAAACAAAAATTAAAATAATTACAATCGATGTGTTTTGCGATGTTTAACGCGAATCCAACCTTAGAATTGCTCTATCGTGTATAGTTTATGAGATATTGTAACCTAAAGACAAAAAAAAGTCGTTTTTTGTCATTTTTTGAAGCTATATAACTATGTAAAATATCATTTAGTCGTCAAATGTGGCTTAAACACTTAAAAGCCCCAATCATTTTCTTTCAAACCAAATTTAAATTATATTTATATCTTCATACTTCTAAGAGATATCGTATACCGAAATATTGTCAAAACGGGTTTTTTGCACTTTTGTGTCTTTTTAGGTTAGGATATCTCTGAGGAAGAAAAAGATATCAACATAATTTAAATTAGGTTTTAAAGGCAAAGATTAGGACTATAAAGTTGCTTACCAGATTTAACGAAATTAAAATTTCTTTCACATTTTAAACATGTTCAACGAACCGACCATTTCAAAATTCAGCCGTATGCCATACACGTAACAACACTCGGGGTGTCAAACGGCTGAATTTAGAAGTAGTTGGTTCGTTGAACATGTTTAAAATGTGAAAGAAATTTTAATTTCGTTTAATCTGGTAAGCAACTTTAAAGTCCTAATCTCTGCCTTTAAAACCTAATTTAAATTATGTTGATATCTTTTTCTTCCTTAAAGATATCCTAACCTAAAAAGACACAAAATTGCAAAAAACCCGTTTTGACAATATTTCGGTATACGATATCTCTTAGAAGTATGGAGATGTAAATATAATTTAAATTAGGTTTTAAAGGAAAAGATTGGGGCTTTCAAGTATTTAAGCCACATTTGAAGAATAAATGATATGTTACATAGTTATATAGCTTCAAAAAATGGCAAAAAACGACTTTTTTTGGTCTTTAGGTTACAATATCTCATAAACTATACACGATAGAGCAATTCTAAGGTTGGATTCGAGTTAAACATCGCAAAACACATCGATTATGATTATTTTAATTTTTGTTTAATGTAGTTAAAAAAATTTTTTTTTTCTTTTTGTATGGGAAAATGCCCCAATTGGAAAAGCGATTATCTCAAAATTTAGTCGAGGAGTCACGAGTGAAAATTTTTTTACACATCATTTGAACGATAAGTAAACAGAATCTGGAAAAAAATTTGATGTGCTACGACGTCCGATTTAGAACGGGTTAAGGCACACCGTGTGCAACAACAATTGCTGTAATTAAGAAAAAATAGATATGATACCCGTTAAGTTAAAAGTCGTTTTTATCTTACACTCTAACACAATCATAATACAAAACTCATAGGATACCACATTCTAAGGACTAAAAATACATGGATTTGCTTCGAAATTGCCAATGGAGTCGTTTGATTACTCATTTGGGTTTGTTTCAGAGTTAAAAATAAAAATCTACGGGTTAAGTTAAATGATCACAATTGTGAAAAACATTTCTGATTCCATTGAATGTATGGCGTTTGGCGATAGGATGTGCAAGTAGCAATATGGAGAACAACAACAACAGGTATGTGGTGCAACAAACAATCTCTATTGAAACATAGTTTAGTCGGGTTGGGTTTTGTTTCTAAGGCTAGAACTAGAGTGTTACAAGATTTTCAGTTTCAAGTTCTTTCTCCTCCACTTTTATACAACGAGGATGAGCTGCGGGCGGGTGTCTATTTGCCTTTGTCTATGAGTAGGAGACAATTTATTATTGTAATCCTTTTGAACCTAATGAAAATCACTGACCTAGAAATTTTCTTTATACTCGTGGTATCATAGTATCGAGAACAAACACACACACACACACACACACGTACAACATGTTGAGCCGGGTACATTGAATGGAGCACAGTGTCGATGTGGCTGTGTCTGTGGTCGCTGCTGCATGCCATGAATTCGCACTCATATGGACTGTATAGAAATCCTTGTGGTTCGTCGGTATACAATGAGTTTGGTTTTTCTTTGCTTGGAGACAAATAAACTTGAGTTTTCAATGTTGGGTTCATTAGTGATGGGGTAGGGGATTCGATGGGTTAGAGGGTGTTGTGCAGGATAGATGCTTTCAAAGATAGACGCTGGCATAATAAAATTGGAGGTCGGCAAAGGAAGTATTGCAAGGAAGCTGCTTCTTCAATATCAATGCCGGTACGGTGATACGGGCAAATTATTTGTTGTGGTTTCATGTAATTTCGTTGTTGTAAGCAAATTTGAAAATTGCCATTAAAGAAATATTGTTTTTTCTCTTTATTTTATTTTTTTTTTTGTAGTTTAAAATGTTGTGCCAGCAAGTGAAGTGTAAATTATATGGTAAGAAAATAAATTAATTGTGTTCATAGATTTAGAGAGTGAATAATTTTATACACTTAATTAGGCTTTTGTAAGGGCTTAGGGCGCTTTAAAATTTATGGTTCGCGATATGCTCGTATGTGCTATTATTATTTTTATTAAATCGAATGATTTATTAGACTCTTTCATATAAGGTTTTTCTTCTTCTAAATTTGACGCAAAGGTAAAACAGCAAAAAACACTTCTCGCTATTTTTCTCTCCGAAACCCGACATTTTTTCAGAGTACGCTCATATCCCTTGAATACTAAGGCTCGCCTGGGAGGCGCAACAGTTTCGTTTTTTTTTTATTATATTTCTAGATCGCTTGCAGATATCTAAGCAAGCGTATGTTCCAATCCTACAACGGTCTTTGGATCTCTCCAAAAGTACGCTTCTCAGACGCAAAATTCTGTGAGCTGTAAGTAAAAATTAGGTGTTCACTGTAAAAATTGTGTGAACTGAACCAATTTGAATGTTGGAATATGGAATATCTTTGTAAAAGAGAGTACTATCGAACCCCTAAACACAAAGCTTGTAACAAGTCATACTTTTTTGATAATTATGATTAATTTAAAATCAAATTATTTCACAAAATCAGTTAGCAATCGTTATGGAAAATGCCAAGAATTAATTTGTTCTGCTACGTTCCGCCAAGATTTTTTGTTGTTTTAAGAAGATTGAAATCTTTTCTAATACATATAAAAAAATTGAGATGCCTTTTTTAGCCATTTTTGTTTGACGCAAACTTATCTGAAGCGACCATAGGAAAATTTACCTGATATTGCTTGCCATATATCAACATGTGTTGCTAGCCCATAATGATAAAATTTTTATGTTAATATACAGCTTATACTCCAAGATAAAGGAATCTAAGGCCCGTTTTTATGTAGATCAAATTAAATTGCACACAACTCTGTAAACTAGAAGTTTTTAATAAGATACTAATAATGTGATAGTGTCGTTTTTTGCTATTTCAAATCCGCCAGTTTGTTTTTAAAATAATCTTATTTGAGGTTCGTAATCACCGACCCCAAACACCAGCGAGGTAAAAATTTTGTCTCGTTTTTCAAGAGCTTGTTTCGTTTTCGTAAAAAAAATTTTAACTTTTTGGAGAATTGTATTTTTTATTAATTTTTTAAAATTGGCTTTCTCCACCGAAATGTTTAAAGCGGTGTTTGCTTTTAATACAAATGTTCTTAATCTTTAAATCATAAATGTAAATTAAATATTTTTATTTACATTTAACACTCTTTAGCCTTTATTGAACAAAACTTTTGTACTTTTTTATGAAGGAAGAGTTTTAAGAAAAAGGGTAAAAATACGCCTATTCTAAGGATATATAGGGTATGAATGATAAGGTTAGAAAACTTCTGAAAGGTAATAGAGGAGGCCCAGACCAGTGGCGGATCCAGGGGGGCGATGGGGCGATCGCCCCCTCTCTCAAACCTAAATTATATGTAAAGATTTTGAAAACATTCTGTTATTATCTACAAATGTAGTCAATCGGCCCCCCTCTTAACAATGCTGGATCCGCCACTGTCCCAGATTGACAAAAAATTGCACCTGGGTGGACCCAAGAGTCAGAAAATTAGTTTTTTCCTCTAATACCTCAGGTGTACATTTGAGACTCCCACTAGGTACAATTATTTGTTAGTCTGGGCCTCCTCTATCACCGCCCAGAAGCTTCGTAACCTTATCGCTTACACCCTGTATTTGTTTGAAATAAAAACACTATTAAAAAAAGAAAATATCTCTTGTAAATGACAATCAAGTGAGGAGTGTTTTTTCAATGCTAAGCAAATTTGCAGTAATGAGAAAAACTTAGGGGCTGTTTACACTAAATTATTTATGTTATATAGACGATCATGATCAGAATAATCACGAAACTTTAAATATTTTTTGTTTTTTCTAGAGCCGACATTACATAATTTAGTTCTGAAGCTAAAGCAAAGAGAAAATAGAGTAAGAGTAGCATGATTGTTTTGATCGTGACTGTCTAACATTGAATTTTAGATTGTATGTAAACTTTTATCGATTTCTTTGTATTAGATATTTAAAAATAAAAACTTAATAGAATTGAAGATAACAAATTTTGAATATTTAAGCTTGAAATTCATATATTTTCAAAACTAAACATTTAAAAAAAAAAAAAAAAATGTTTCATAAGAGTTAAGTAAATCAATAGAAAGTTGTGAACAAAATACTTGTATGTATAATTAAAAAAAAAACAGATAATTTTTTCCCCGAAATTCGTTTGTGTACTGGGAATAATTTCAAAGAAATTAATAAGTTTTAATTATCTCAGCCACTTATTGCAATTTTATTTCAGCAAAAGATGTTAAAACAAATTTTTTAATTAATTTATTATTCCCACTGGAACGAGGCTATAAAATCTCTTCAAGCAGTTTTTTATTATTTAGCCAATTAATTTTATTTAGATACGCTGCGGCACGTGTTGAGAGCGAAAACATACAAAACTACATGGGTCGCTCAATAAATAATGAGTCATTAGCGTTGTTGTACATACATTAAATTGGTAAAAAATATGCAAAAGTGCTAAGAAGTCTCGATGTAGCGCCACAACAACATACAAAAACACTAAAAAGTTACATCATTAAAAGCAAATATATTTTTATTTATTAAAAAACAAAAAAAAAAATCACTAAAAAATAACTAAAGTCAAGGAAATATGTCCAATAATTCAAATAACGAGGTTTTCGTTTTTATTTCTTAATATCCTTGACATTAACATATTGATTTTATTCACAAAGTCCATCATAAAAAAATCAAAAAACCATCAAAGACACTTTGTTTTTTTCTCTAAATATTAAAAACAAAAAATAAAAAACAAAAATTCTTTGTCAGTTGGTACCAAAAATAAACATTTTACACATAATTTTATTTAGTGGGCGACAAAAAAAAAAAGAAAGCGAAATTAAAAAAAAAAAAAAAAAAAATCAAATTATAAAAATAGCTGGGTTGAAAGCAACTCTCACAACGTTGCCAATGAACATTCCATGTGATTTTGTGTTTTTTTTTTTTTTTGTTAAATTTTTTTGTGTTTATTTTTCAGTATATTTTTTTTGAACTTAACTTTTTCTTAACAATTGCGAAAATTAATGTTTGCTATTATTAATGCCATTATTTTGCTATGTTTTTTCAATTCTTTCAAAAACAACTCATTATTTTGAGTCATTTCGCATCATGTTAGTTTTCAAAATTATTTTTTTTGACACTGCGATGACATCAAGAGAATCAAGAATTCCTTTTATTTTCATATTTTTATTCAATTCATTTATTTTGTATTTTTTTAATTTTTGCACAAAAATTTTTAACAAACCTTTGTCGAGCGTGTTTTTTTCCATTTAGAAGTTGTTGTAGTTGTCTGCTCTTCTTCTTCAATAATTTCACTGTCATCCATTTTGTTGGATCGTTGGAACGTCGATTTAATTGAGATTCCTTGTTGATTTTAATTTTATTTGAAATTTTTGTATCCTTTTGTTGAATAATTTGTTTTAAACTTTTGATGTTATGTTGTTTTGAATCCTATATTTATACTATTTTATTCTATATATTTTGCACAAATTCTTCTCAGCACTTTCACGTATTTGTGTTTTTCCTTTGGCACTATCACAATTTTTTTCACAACTTTTTGTGAACATTTTTCATGGAAATTGATTTTTTATTTATCAGATTTTTTTAATCAATAAGCACTTTACATGTAAAAAAGAAATTGAGTAATTATTTCTCACATTTTTTAATTTGAAATTTTTTCTCTTTTAAATCAACAATGAAATCAACAGATTTTATACGTTTTAAATTTTTCACATTAATGCTAAAACTTTTTTATTCAAACTTTATATTAAAATTAAGTATTCAAACCATGCAACACTTCCACAAAATATATGAGTAGCTTGGAGCGTGTGAATTCTGATAAAATACGACTGTAGCAAAATGTCACTACATCACTTGATTAATTAATTCAGTTGGATATTGCACACAATTCAGTAACATGAAGCATTATTTAAAGAATTTTTACAAGGCTTCAGGAGTTTAACTGTAGCCTTACCGTTTTCACCATGAATATTAGAGTTATGAACTTAGACGCCATTAAGTATATTGATACAAGTCTAAAATCATTGTAAATTTAAATTTCCAAAAATCTTATGTATGATTTTTCTCAAACTTTTAGTTGTAGCAATAAAATGGGGAAATGATAAAGCATGGCACTTCTCAAAAAAAAAAAAAAAAAAACTATGCATTTCCTTCACACAGTAAATCCTTTTTCATAATCAACAAACAAGAAAATAACGTCTAGTTCAAATTCTGTTCTCTGCTATCACGAATTTTTCGAAAAATCAAAAGTGTATGACATCAATCAAAAAAAAAAAAAAACCTGAAAACTCGCTTTTGTATCAGTTTTACGAGAAACCATTGCGTCTCTAAAAATATACTGTTTTGAATAGTATTTGAGCTAAAGACACCATTATACCGACAATTACACTTCCAAGATGCTGTTTCTGAGGTGCTTCTGTAGTAACCACCATGAAAACATTTTTCATCACTAACGAATTAAAAATTACTACCAAATAAAAAATTTGCTAATTGGAATAGTTTTTGAAATTTTATCGCCTGTGCTTACGAAGAAAATACTTCCAACCGAAAGTTTCGGCGAAGAAAATCTTTTTTTATAAATTACGGCGAAAAAAATCTTTTTTGTAATATGCGGACAAGAAAATCACTTTTTATAAAATGCGGCGAAGAAAATCACTTTTTACAAAATGCGGCGAAGAAAATCACTTTTTACAAAATGCGGCGAAGAAAATCACTTTTCACAAAATGCAGCGAAAAAAATCACTTTTTACAAAATGCGGCGAAGAAAATCTCTTTAATTAGTGAGTACTTTTTCGACGAGTTACGAAAATAAACATTTTTAAAAAAGAGATTTTCTTCGCCGCATTTTGTAAAAAGTGATTTTCTTCGCCGCATTTTATAATAAATTATTTTCTTCTCCGCATTTTGTAATAAGTTATATTCTTCTCCGCATTTCGTAAAAAGTGATTTTTTTGTCCGCATTCGCACAAAAAAGATATTTTTCGCCGCAGTTTGAAAAAAAGGATTTTCTTGTCCGCATTTTAAGAACAGATAGTCTTCGTAAGCACCGGCGTTATATCCTCGATCTCTTTTACATCTGCACCGTGGATAATGTAAAAGTTGCTGTAAGCCGTAATGGTTATGCTTTTAATGCCATGGTAAACCCAGAAAAAATGCTTTCTGCTGCATAGTTTTGCTTTCGTTATCAGTTGTGTTTGCCAAGTCAGAATAAAATCTCAAAAAAATTTCTTCTCACAAAAAAATTTTTTCCGAAGTAATTAAGAAATAGTTTTAACAACAAAATTTTAGTGAATAATTTTTTCTTGGGTAGAAAAAATTTTCTATTTTCAATATAAATTAAAGAGATTGAGAAAAAAATTTCCCTGAGGCTCAGTTTATGGGAACGAAATCGCTCCAGTTGGAATGATTTTAACCTGCCTAAGAGTACTGCAGACAGGTAACACAAGTAACTACTTCACCCAAGACCATATTATGAGTGGTATTATAGCTCAAGAAACTTTAGTAGAAGAAGAAACCCCGATGTTTTCTTCTACATCATCTGCACCTTTCGGTCCTATTTTCAAGCCACTTAAGCGACCCCGTTTCACTGTTGCGTTCAGAAAAACAATTTGAACAATCTAGCCTATCAATCTTGCCTTTTGCTTGCGGTTTGGCTGAAAAAATAAGACGGTAGAAGAAAATGCAAAATTGGCAAATTCTTGAAAATATAGTGCATTTGCAGCGAGTGCCTTCTTCATTAGTATTGTTTGAACTCCAAAAACTGTTTCTATCAGAAATGATATATGTACCACTATAATTATCTATTTTTTTCAATAAAAACTGTTCTATCGTCAAAAACCAGGCAATGTTTTTTTGAGGAGCTCTTTACCTTTTTCATCTGGTGGTCGACCGAAGGTAGGTATTAACATTTTTATGACTATGTTATCCAAGAATCGGGAAAGTCTTGGCAAGACATCAAAGTCATCGCAAGGGATCACAACAAATGGAGACGTTTTTTATTGGCCCCATGCTCCTCCTAGGAGTTAAAGGAAAATACATACATATTATTCTTTTATAGCCAATAATTAATAAAAAAAAAAAAAATTTCTATTCGTTGAAATTTACAACTTTGTCAGTTAAAGGGTTAAGCCTCCAGCAGAACTTGTCAGAACATATCTGCCACACTCTTCCCAGATGGATGAAGCCGTGATCTATCTTAAAGGCAATGAGCCGTCATTAAAGTCATCAAATTTATTTCTATACATTCGAAATCCATATGAGTTGGATATCAAAATGTGGCGCCATATTTTATTAAGGGTTCGGGACTTTGAAAACTTAATTTTTGACATAAGACTTCTGTTGCATAGCAGAATCAACAAAATTTTCGTATTTGTTTTTGTAGAAAATTATGAAAAAGAGTTCCAGTCAAAAACGAAAGTTTTATATCGGAGACAAATTGAATATTATGAATAATTTATTCTTGCGGGAAAAAAATTACTCAAATATTTCTGTGCCAATAATAAGGAATAACAGCTGAAATCGTTCTTTGATCACAAAGCATGAGTTTAAAAAATTATTTTATGACATAAAACTGTATAAGTTCAAGCTTTTTAGCATTTTTTTCCAAGTGTAGGGGTTTTTTTATATTTATTATTGATGCATCACTCTTTCTGTTTATAGATGGTGCATATCATTTAAAGAAGTGGTTTTTATGTGTTTTGAAAATATTTGAAAAACTTGAGCTCTTGTATTATTTGTGTATTACATATGTATTAAGTGTTTTACGCTTATTCCAATATATATTTTTGTTTTAATAATTTTGTGCACATAACTGTATTTTTTTTTTTTTAAATTTCATATTTTGTTTTTCTAAAAATTTGTTGATTTTTTTATGTAATTAATATTTTTTAAGTTTTATCTCAGTATTTTGTGTATTTATTTTGTTTGTGGTATTTTAATTTTTTGGCATGTTGCACGTATATTTTGTGTTTATGGTTGTGTGTATGTATATTTTTGTTGTTGTAAATATATTGCACTTCAGTAAATTTTGCATATAGCTATTAATCAATTTTTTGTTGTTCTTTTTTTTATTTTTTGTGTGTAAATTATGTTTGTATTGTGTTTTCTGTTTTAATATATAACTTCTAGTTTGCATACTTCAGGCTTTCTTTTTTTAGATAATTTTCAAAATTTATTTCTAAAAAATTTATGCCTATACGAAAACTCTCTAAAATAATGCGAAATACTTTTCACATCGCGAACAAAATCAACTGAGTTGAAAATTTACACAAAACATTTTTCTTCACTGCATAGAAAAAAAATTCACCCGACACCCCTACTCACACGACGTAGCCCGTCGCACTTAAATATCGTGGGACACAAAAAAATTTAATTTTTTTTTTTTCATTTTTGCTATAATTTTATGATTTTTTATTTTATTTTCCAAATACTCACGCGAAGTGTTTTGCGATTTTAAATTAGCCAAAGAAGCAAAAACAAAAACAAAGAAAAAAAAAATAATTAAATTAAAATTTTTGAAGAAAAATGATTTTACACTCAACACAGCTATGAATTTTCGTGAGCGAAAGCGTAGGACGTCGGCCGCCCGCTCCATGAATCGTAGCCAACTTCAAGATGCTCAATTTTTCAACAACGCTATAGTTAAAGAATTTGATTTTGAAAAATTAACATAAATTCTGTCTCTGCCAGTAGAAAACGCAAAAAAATAACTCAAAAAAATAAATAAATAAATAAAAGTAAGCAGGTGAATGTTGTTTCATTTTTTTAAATAAACATAAATTAAAATTTAAAAAAAAAAAAATTAACGCCAAAATTTATGTTAAAGAAATAAAGACAAGAATTTGTATTTTATTACTATAAATTATAAATAAATTTAAAAAAAATAAAAAAAAAAAAAAATTAAACATTTATAATATAGCAGAAAAATATTATTTGCTCCAGACTTTGTTCCTACTTATATACAGTAGAACCTCACAAAATTTCAACTCTTTTTTTTACATATATTCACTGATTTTTTAAATTAGAAGACGCTGCAGAAAACGTCTCCAAAAAGTTAAGAAAAAATCAAAAAAAGTTACGAATGCAATAAGATGTGTTAACTCAAAGCGGCTTAAATTTTCCATGTACTAAACTTTTTCACGTATCAAACTTAGCGTGTCTCCACTTTAGTAAGTATTTGTTTATTCCAATTATACTTTAATTATTGCCATCCGATTAATATCCATATTTTCCTTGACGAGAATATACATAGAATGTGGGTCATTTAACTTGTTTTGATTTTATGAAAAAGTGTTGTCATTGTCTTGCATTTAGAGAAAACTATATTTTTTACACAGTTATTAATCTATTTGGATTTTCAAAGTCTCATGAAGGCGCTAAATTTGTATATAAAGCAAATGTCTGTCGAAACATAAGTATTTTTACTAGAATTTTCACCATAAATTTACCAATATGGTTATACAGGGTAAACGCGGAAGATGTGACCCCAATCAATTTTAATACTTCCAGCTTTCATAGCATTCAAATATGGACAAAGTTTAATTCAACTGCGTGAGAGACTTCGTGGTATGTTGTTCGTTTAGCTGTATTTGCAATAATATCTTGTGTGTGGGATTTTTTAAAAAATTTTTCATATACCTTGAGAGTCATCAGAGCGCTGAGTATTTGATACAGCTTTATGCATATATCAAAACAAACAGAATTGAATGTGATTTCGTTTTCGGATGAACACGAGTGCGAGTGAACAGTGTTAATTCGTTTCGTGGTATTTTTACTCGGTTTATTCCGAAAGGAAGACATGGCACCCCATTACTGCGGGTGATATGGTTCTGATGCCATATCTCCCTTTCCGTGTTATAAGATATTTGGGAGTAGAAATATTCTTACTTAGTGCTAAATCTTTGTGTTTCGCTTTTCAATACTTTGTTGAACATAAACTTGACTAAACTCTGGATGCCAACAACCAGCATCTGTAATAACACGGGCTGCTCAACATCGAGGAAAGCATTCTAGAACCAAGCACATTCAGCTTTTGTGTGAGGTTTGAACCAAAGCAGCAAGTGTTTCGAACAATACTTCTGGATTTTCATCTACTGGAATTTATCCTTTCAGTCCAAATAAAATTCCAGATCAGGTAGGACCTTCAAGATTATTTTAATTTTTATTTGATTAATTTGAGATTTTCTCTAGGATTTGCTAGAAAAGCCTGAAAATGTCTTAAAAGAAATAGCGCCTGTACCAACGACATCGAAAAGTTCTAGGCCGAGCACAAGAAAAGAAACGGCAAGGATTCTAACGTCTCCCGAAAATGTGGTCCAGCAGAAAACGAAAAATGTAAAAAGAAAACCACAACCGAAGAAGAAAACTTATAAAGCTGATGAAAATGTTGTATTTCAAGATGAATCTGATGGGCCTGAAGATTTAGGGAAATATGAATGCGTTGCATGGGGAGAAGAATATGGACAAACCACTAAAAAAGACGATTGGATCAAATGCGCAATGTGCTGTATTAGGTTCTGTGCTGTCGTTTCGAAAAGTTTGAGCGAAGTGAAATTTTGTAAAAAGTGAAGTGTTGTGAAGTAAAATTCTGAAAATCTGAAGTATTAACGAAGTGAACACAAAAATCACAATTTTATTTATTCAATTCAATCATTTTATGCTACACGTAACAAAATTTGAAAATATATTTTTAAAAAATATGATAAAAATAAATAAAAAATTTCTTAGGTCAAAATTTACCGAAATATAGCCGGCCACTGAACATAGAAATTTTGCTGATGCGGTCGAAAAAACAGTTTTACTCAAAACGAGGCAAATTTTTTGGAACTTTTAAAATTTTTTTTTTCTTTTAAACGTATTTTTTGAATGATGCTAAGTATTTACGGCATTATACACTTTTCTCGTAAGACGCCTTTTTTTGAGCAAAAGAAAATTTTCCGACCACTTAAAAAAAAATAAATGTTCGAGTAGCCATATTTCGGCCAAAACATTTTTTAATGAAGCGTATTAAAGGAAATTTTATCTACATACTTTTATAATATTCTGCTATATCTTTACCTATCTCTGAACCTAGAACAGTTATAGACAAAAGAGTAAAAACACAAGAATTCGAAATTTTTTCTTTCTTTTTTTGGTCTATAAACTATTTCGATAGCAAATTTAATTCTCTACAAAAAATTTCCAGCGGAGTATATCGAAATTTTGCTTTGTTCGCATGATATATTGAAAAAACAAATTACTTTTCAGTCAGGGCAGGCATCGGGCATACAAAAAAATATGTTTCTGAACTCTCATAAAAAGAATAGACAAATTTTAACGCAAATTTTGGATTCAAGAAAAAGTGAAGTGATTTAATGAAAGGGGGAGTGGCGAAGTGTTTTCGATTAAAAAGGAGCAAAACACTTCAATTGAAGTGAAAACGACAGCACTGATTAGGTTATATGAAACATGTACATCATTTGTGCACACATGCAACAATTGTGGCAAAATAACTTAAAAGCCACTTAGGGTGCCAAATCACCTATGATATGGTGCCATATCACCCGTAGTGTTGGGTGATTTGACACTTTATAGAATTTTTTTATAATGAAGAAAAAACATATTTGCAATAATTTTTATTTCAAATTTGTGTTTAGTTTTTTTAAGAATCTCTTTTAATTCTGGTTTCATAGTACATAGTTTAGCGAAAAGGGTGCCATATCTCCCGCTTTTATCCTAAGGCAAGATAAGTTATGTTTGAAATTTAGTGTTAATTACTTTAATTTTTGGATTACTCGAGTGGAGTTAAAATTATGACACTCATGTTTCTACGTGAACGTGTTAGTGGAAAAACAAAATAATTTATACTAGAATTATAAATGAAAAATTGTTACACATTTTTTGCTCTTCATATCGTAAAACGTAGACAATCTGGAGTAAATAAATATTATTTTACGGAACCATCGAACAGTTCATACGTAAGGTAATTTATGTTTAAAATTTAGTGTTAGTTATTTTAATTTTTTTACTACATACAGATTAAGATTCTGAGTCCAAACAGCATTTCAATTCCAATTTTCAAAAATTTCTTGGAATTCATAGTAAAATCTCAATGGCAACACTGCCGCAGAAACCGAAAAGAAAAAAACAAGTGTGGAAAAATTTTCCTATAACTTGTTACAATTTCTACAGCACTAATGATTCTACGTCTTCATAAAATTATATTAATGTGAAAATTGTGTGCCGATCGGACCATTCATACACATTTAGAATGTTTTTTATATTTACATTTTCAGCGTGTAATGTCCATGGCTTATTCCCTGATCAGTCAGTCGACAGTCGTCCACCCACTCATTCGCACAACACCTTTACATTTCGCTGTTTAGTTAACCTTGCCTGCTGTTGACTTTATCTCAAATGCGTTTTACTAAAAATATAAAGAATTAGTCACAGCATTTAGATGTGACATTGTCATCTTCCTGGCAATAAACAGAAATACGCATAATTCAGCATTGAACACTTTTGCTGCTAAAAAAATTATAATAAATGGCAAATGGGCTTTGTTCGTTCAAATCATATGATTGACAGATTTAACACCTTCCAACGTCATTTAATAATAAAAAAATATTATTAAATATTTTTTAGAGTTAAGTACTTTTTTCTTCTTTTTTATTATAGAGATTAACTGGCATTCCACAGTTGGTTTTATCGCTAATATTTCATATTTTCAAAGGAATCGTATGATTTTAATTTCTTATTTTTGCTGGTCATAAAACAACTGTGCGCCCATTAAATTATTTTTTTATTAATTGGCTTGATATTGCGTTTTTTTTTTTTTTTTTGTTTTTTAAATTAATTAATTTATTTATTTGCTCATTATTTTTGTGATTTTTGTCAACGAATTTATTGAATTTATATACATATACTTAATTTTGGTTTTTAATTGTCACTCCGGCTGCTGTGGATTTCATCGATTTAATTTGTAATCGTGCAGAACACAAATGCACCGTAGCGATGCAGAAGATTTCGGAAAATGTTTTTAATGAAATGAGCGAAATGTTCGACAAGTTGCTAACTAATTGATAATAATGAAAAAC
Organism: Calliopum simillimum; assembly: GCA_951812925.1. Lineage (NCBI taxonomy): Eukaryota > Metazoa > Arthropoda > Insecta > Diptera > Lauxaniidae > Calliopum > Calliopum simillimum. The sequence goes on along the minus strand of OX638368.1, from coordinate 98,757,094 downwards.
AAAAACAAAAACGGAAACATTTAATTATTGCTATGTAAAATGTTATTGTCGAAATATTGTGTTGCTGGGTCATTAATAACATCGAATAAAATTTTAATTTAAATGACATTTGAAAATTTGGAAATGCGCATTTATGTGCAGTAGATGAAAGTTTCTTTTGCAAATACAAAATACTGTGCACTAGACAGGGTCGAAATTTAGATTCATCCCGAAACCGACTCAAAAGTTAAAAACGATATCTGCATCATATTTTTTTTTTTTTTTTTATTCTGAGAAAAACCAATGGAGCACTTTTGATTTTACTAAAGGTTTATTTTGGCTTAAAAAACAGATTTTTTGGTCATAACTTTTTTTTTTTGTTAGAAAGTGTATACCCAAAAATGCTTTAGAAATAAAGATTATGTTCTCGCAAAAATTTTGACGTTTAAAAATTTTTATTTTTCTTTTGGAGTATAGATAATATTCGGTTCCAAGAATTGATTTTTTTACATTTTTCAATAACGAGGTCGGAAAAACGATTTTTTTACTCAGAAGCAAGGTATCTAACAAAAAAAGTGTTAACGTGTGAATTTTTTCAGAATTTTTTTACGTATTTTATAATTTTTCAAAACGGTCAAAAGAATAAAAAAAAAATCCAAAAATTCTGAAAAAATTTACATCAATTCATTGAAGGATTCTAAACATTTTACGTCACAGAAAAATTTTACGTAGATGCCTTGGTTTTAAGTAAACCTAAACTTTTGCTGACAAACGTGAGCTTAACAGCTGAAAACTCAATTTGATAAATTTTTAGAAAAAATAAAAACATAAAAATATACAAAAATTTTTGAAAAATTCACACGTATTTTTTGGACAATTCTAAGAATTTTTTGCCATATACACTTTTTTCGTTAGATGCCTTGCTTCTGAGTAAAAAATCGTTTTTTTAACCACTTAATTGAAAAACGTAAAAAAATCGATTTTGGGATGCGAATATTATTTATGTATATCCCCAAAAGTAATTTATAATGTTCAAACGCCAAAATTTGTGCAAGAGCAAAGTCTTTCTCTTTGAAATACCTTTTGGTGTCCATTTTATAATGAAAAAAAGTTATGACCAAAAAACATGTTTTTTTAGTCAAAATAGGCGTTCAGTAGAATCAAAAAAGCTCCATTGGTTTTTCTCGGAATGAAAAAAAAAAAAAAAAATGATGCAGATATCGTTTTCGAGAGTCCTTCTAACTTTTGAGTCGGTTTCGGGATGATTTTATTTTGCTTCATACAAAATCGACCCGGTATATTGTCCATTCTTAATTTTGTTTTAGGGTATCACAAACATAGAACTTTAGTTGAAATGTGTCAACAAACCTATGTTTACTGGACATTTCGGCTAACCTCCTTACATATCTACACCTTTTTTAATTTAATTTCAGAAGTTTTGATTTATATTTTAGAAATTTTTATTTATATTTCAAAACTTTTCATTTATACCTCAGAATATTTCAATTGTATTTCAAAAATTTTCATTTTAATTTCAGACAAAAATTTTATTTTAGTTTAATAAGGTTTGTATGAATAACAAAAACCACTTTGCTTATTTTACTTTTTTAAGAAAGATGGAACGTAGAGTTAACAAAAGGGCATGAATCGATATTGCCCATTAACAGTATAGTAAGCGGAAAGTGAAAATCACCACTTTAGATATTTCATTTCAAAGATAGTCATGAGATAGTAATTTAACAATGAAAGCTGAATAACATTGATGCATATACAATTAACTCTCCAAACGCCATATTTTCGAGCTTCAAAAGAGCTGCTGTAAATGACGATGCATGTTGCACAGCCCTAGCTCAATCACTGCAAGCAATTGCTGAAATTCCTCCGTCTTTTTGCTGCTCTAAATAAACAAGCCGTTGCTCTCCAACACCTACTCCGTGCACAATTGGAACCTGAATGTGTGACTTGACATGAGTCTATAGCTTATATAAAATGATTTCAATTGGGTTGAGAATGGGCGAGTAGGGTCCTAATTTACTATATTGTCAATGGGCAATATCGATTCATGCCCTTTTATTAACTCTACGTACCGTCTTTATAAAAAATTAAAATATTAAACTAAAATAGAATTTTAGTCTGAAATTAAAATGAAAATTTCTGAAATACAATTGAAATATTCTGAGATATAAATGAAAAGTTCTGAAATTAAATTAAAAAAGGTGTAGTTTCCTTTGCTTTTATAATTATTTCGATAGGAAATTAATGTATTTTTGCAGCTATGTAATTTCTTGTTTTTTTTTTGTAGGTAAGTATAACTAATATGACTTAACAAATTTATGGTTCAAAATGCTCTAATTAATTTGTGTTCTTTTTTTTGAAGCTTTTTCCGATGAGCATTTAATTTACAAAATTTATTTTCTTTTCGCTGTATGCACAATTTTATTTCAGTTTTGTTTCTATCAAATGTGTATTATTTTTAACACAACAACAGATTTGAAATGGGCAAAAATTCTAAATTTAAGTTTCTTTCACATTTAATTTCCGCCTGAAACATTAAATGCAACATCGAACAACAACAACAACAGCAACAAAAACAAAGCCAAAAACGCATAATCGAACAAACCGAAAAGCAAAATGGAAAAAAAAGAACAAAATTGTTGGCAAAAACTACAACAACAACAAGCAGAAACGCATCCAAAAATAAATCAACATCATCACCATATGGGTTATTGTGGCTCCGAGAAACGTTTAAATTGATTTTGCATTCAGAGGGAGATTTTTGAACCCACCCAAACGCGTACAGGCATATGTGTGCCAACACACAAAAGCGATTTTATATATAAAAAAAATATAAATAAAATAAAATCGTGGCGTACGTACATACACTTTTTGTGCTGTGTTTAGGTCAATTGCTTTGAGGGCCTGCATTAGACGGAAACTAATATAGATCTATTTTTTTGTAATAAAAGAAAGAAAGCTACTCGCAAGCTGATGAATAAAATATATGACATGTGTTTCTTTGTTTAGAAATTAGAGTAAGCACTCCAGATCATGCTTAGGTACAGATCAGATATACTGACAGGGGTGTTTTAGTGCACGATTTTTGGATTTTGATACTTGCCACCCCTAAATTTTGTGAGGTTGGAAAAAAAAATTAGTTTGGAAAAAAAATTTTGGGGGTGGGGTGAGGGCAAGGGTTGGCGCATCGAGGTCAAAGATGAGAGAAAAGGAGAAACAATTTACTTACAGTCCTACAAGAGGGGCCACTTCTAGAGGGTTCAAATGTATGACCGACCCACATTATTTTTTCTCCCCCAATATTTTTACCACGCATACCTACCTCTTATCTCTTACTCCTAAGGGCGCTTCCATACAAAATTGACATTTTTAGGAAATCGACCCCCACCACTCCCAGGGTGCCCCTAGAAGGGTCAAATGTATGACCGGCCCCTAATATTTTTTCCTCCCCAACATTTTTTCCCACCTCACTTACCCTCTATCTCTAGCTCATTAGGGGGCCCTCATACAAAACTGACGTCATAGACATAACAAATTTAGAAAGGAAATCGTCAATTAGGCCCATAACTGCCCAGGAGTTTCTCCTAGAGGAGTAAAATATATGACCGACCCCCATTATCCCCCCTCTAAAGTTTCACAGCTTACCTACCCCCTATTTCCAATCCTTAAGGGGGCTCCTATACAAAGTTACGTTTTTTTTTAAAAACTGCCCCCACTACCCTAACTGGACCATGGGTACCCCTAGAAGGGTCAAATGTATGACCGACCCCCATTATTTCTAGGAAAATTTAAAAAAAAAAAAATTGTATGGCAGCCCGTTTCTGGGTTGAAAATAGGGGGTAAGTATGTGGCGAAAAAATATAGATCGCGAAAAAATAATGGGGGTCGGTCATACATTTGACCCTTCTAGGAGTACCCGTGTGCCAGTTAGAGCAATGGGGGCATTTTATATAAAAACAGTAACTTTGTATGGGAGCCCCCTTAAGGATTGGAAATAGCGGGTAGGAGAAGGGCTAATGGGGGTCGGTCATATATTTGACTCCTCTAGGAGTGACTTCTGGGCAGTTATGGGCCTACTTGACGATTTCCTTTCCATATTTTTCATGTCTATGCCATCTTTTTTGTATGGGAGTCCCCTAAAGAGTCAGAGATCGAGGGTAAGTATGTTGGGAAAAAATGTTGGGAAAGAAAAAATATTAGGGACCAGTCATACATTTGACCCTTCTAGGGGCACCCTGGGAGTGGTGGGGGTCGATTTCCTAAAAATGTCAATTTTGTATGGAAGCCCCTTAGGGGTTAGAGATAAGAGGTAGATATGCTTGGTAAAAATGTTGGGGGAGAAAAAATAATGTGGGTCGGTCATACATTTGAACCCTCTAGAGGTGTCCCCTAAGCATTTGTAGGGCTGTATGTAAATTTTTTCTCTTTTTCTCTCACCCTTGACCTCGATGCGCCAACCTTTACCCTCACCCCACCCCCAAAATTTTTTTTCCAAACTAATTTTTTTTCCAACCTCACAATATTGAGGGGTGTCGTGTTGTTACTAAGGATCATACATTCTTAAAACACCTCTAATGACCATTTGATCAGTGGCATATACCTTGATAAAAACATCTTATCAGTAGCTGATCAGAGTACAATATTGGATCTTTTTTTGAAACTTTTGCATATATCTGAGGTGCAACGCCTTCTTGTCCGATTTTATTTATTTTTTTCACAGAGCTTGCATTTACTATTCTTAGTGTCTGAGTGAAATTTGGTTCGATTATCTTAAGAAAACGCTTTCAGTATAGCATTTTGAACTTTTTGCTTATATAGGTGGTGCCACGCCCCTTTGAGCCAGTTTGCCTAGTTTTTACTCAGAGCTTGAACTTACCGTTCCTAGTGTTTAAGTGTATTTTGGATGCATTGTGAAAAATACTCATAAAGCTACATTTTAAATATATTTGTTTGTATGGGCGGTAGGCGTGTCCGTTGACCGATTTCACTCATTTTCAATCCCACGAGTTATCTTTGACGACAAACCAACTGTGCCAAATTTCATCGAGTTATCTTGGTTAGTTAGAGATTAAGGACTATTGATTTCATCAACAAAAAATTTAATCCTACGTCATCCCATTAAGATATCTTGCTAAACACCGTGGCTTACGTAATCCTAAACCGTGGTCAGACTTGCTATTATATCGCTGTTTTGAAACAGTATAACTCATTTTCTAATTAATGGTACGAACCAGATCTCTTTTTATGACATGGAAAATGCAGCAAAATACAAAGGATTACCTTTTTTTCTTGCTTGAAAGCTGCGAGCTGGAGCACTTCGCTAGTTAACGCCTGATGGTGCTCCGTTGACGAGACTCCGAAAAACCTTTAAATCAATCCTCCACTGAGAATCCAAGATGAAGAAAAACCTCTGCCACTGATGATTTTGACGAAACAGTAGGAATTCATTTGATAGCGCCCGAACCAAAAAAAACTTGGTTTTGTTTGAAGGTTTAAACAAATTGACTCTTTATTGAGTTTTAAAAAAATATTAACAACTTGCACTAATTAGAAATTTTCAAGAATAAAAAATGACTGGTGTTGTTTCTGAGAAAAAAGTGATCGATGACGAATCAATAAAGTAAAGAGAACGAGAAAGAAATTTGACAGCTACGAGCAGTGGGGCATTGTTCAACTTAGCAATGGAGTTGCGATGCCAAGAACGGGGAATACATCCCTACTTTTGGGGATTATGCGTGTTCGCATAAACACTTAAACTGTCTTTTTATTTTTTCCAATTCGACCCTTAGTGGATTTTGAAGCGCTTGACTAGTACTTTGAGCTAGTATATCAAGTTTAATGACTTGAAGTGGTATTGTTTTTCTATTTTACTTCAAAAATTATGAAAGCTGATATTTGTTTTTAATTTTTGGTTAGGATATCTTAAAATCCTGATGTGCGAGCTACTAATATCTTGGAAACAATTGAATAAGTTTTTCAAAAAATATAAAATTGTTCATTTTAGAAGAGTCATGTCATGCAGTGTAAGGTATTATTTAACTAAACTTAGTTTCTATGAGCTATGTAAATTCTAATGAGGATCACCTTATAACAAAATTCCAATTGAATCGGTCATTTTTAAAAGGGGATATGTGACGAAATTAAGCTTATGGCAAATTTAAGAGAAACCCTCATTAGTTTGGTAAATCTTATTTTAGTGCGAATTTAGTGATAAGGGTTAACTAACAATAATAGAAAGCAGTAATATGCGTACTTGGAAATTCGATAAACCAACCAGTGCCATCGCCACAACGGCAAAAAAGCAAAAGAATAATTCTCTGCTGAACGACACATATCCCCTTTTAAAAAAGACCGATTCAATTCTTATCCCTATATAGAAAACCTGATACCCAGTAGATTCAATAACCTGAAAAAATTTTTGATCAGTGTCGAATCTTTTGAGCAGATTTGGTCCACTTTGTATGAGGCGTGACCCTCTTTTAACATCAAATCTGAATTAAAAAGCATGACCCCGCCATGATCATACTTCAAGCAGTCCTAATCTGGATCGGATCCAGCTAGATACTAATCGATTTATAGATGTTTTAAATCAACAAATACAATCAAATTGTGGTTTTTAATCAGTTGATCCTTGAGAAGGAATTTCTTCAGGATATATCAAAAATTACCTTTGATATATTTTTTTCCACGACTATCACTTACTTCAGAAATTCATTCTTAAAGCAAAATTTCACTAAATTAATCCATCTACTTAAAAGATGTTGATGAATCACATAGATAAAATGTTGAACGATATAAACAACATTAAAAACAAGAGAGTTTAAACAATTTAATGTGAATTTGTGTATTGTAAACAAAATAATTTTTTAAAGTACTTTAACCCCTTTCTAAAAAGTAAAAACGTGTATGTGTCTTCTGTTCATGTGTTCGTGTAATTGTCAATGAATGCTTGCTCAGGTGAAAATCAAATTAGAGGTGTTACCTATACAAGTTCTTTGCTCACTCACACAATTAAGCATGTAACAACACCTGTTTATGCAAATTATTGTGCTTGAGAATAAAATTCATTTTCTTGGTGTTGACGTCAGAGTTTAATTGGCAAACAGTTTAGCAGGCACTGCATCATTCGTAGCTGCTGCTGTGTATCCGGCGTGAAAGATTTGTTTAATAGACATAAAATAAAAAAAATAAAAATATCTGTTGCAGAGATCGCGCTCTCTCTCGTTGATCATCAGCAATTTTGTATGTGGAATGAGAAATCTTTCATCCGTGGATGTAAATTTTGATTTCATATTTCATATCGTATGTGGGAAAATGAGCAGTTTTGATATTGAATTTTTGCTCTTATTTAAGAGATATATCTCTAAGAGTACGGTATTGCAGATATTTAAAGTTTTTTAAGATTCTTATAGTGAAATAAATCGATGCACTGTGAAAATTTTTTAGTTGATAACTTTTTCGGCGATTATGAAAATAATTTGAGCGTTATTTCGTTTTTTGTTTTTGGGCTTTATTTCATATCAATAATTCATTTTTTTTTAATTATTTGGACGTTATTTCCTTTTCTTTTTAAATAAATGATTTTAGCCCACATTTATATAAAATAATGTAGGCATTATTTCGTATTAGAACATTTTAAATTTGTCCGCAGGATCAAAAAATTCTCCAATACCACAATTTGTCTGATAGTACCCTGTCGGAAATCGCTCCATTCCAAAACAATACACAAACTAGTTTTTGAACCCAAGCAAGACTAGATCGCAAGTAACTCGTTTCCCATACGATGAACTATCGATTTTTACATGGGCTTGTCATTGGATCAAGCCATTTCACGGTGCTCTTGAACAGTCGATGGGTGTGATGAAAATGTGGAGAAAATTTGTGAATGGGGTTTCATTTGTACTAGTTTAGTGGTCTAAAAAATGCGAACCCCGAAATCGTAGCTGATCATTAAAAATTAAAAAAAGAAACTCAACAAACAAATATAAAAGTATTTATTTTAAGTGTATTTTGCAATACTGAATCCGAATGGGGCCTTGGAATTGCTGTATCTCATGTGGTTTTTGAGATATCTTAGTCCAAGCAAGCAAAAAATACCGTTTTTGCGTTATTTTGAAGCTATATAACTAGAATATAGAACATTCATACGTAAAATCCGATACAATATCTGAAAGTTCTAATCTTTTTTTTTAAAACTTAATTTAAATTATGGCAATGTCTTTATTTTTCTTGGAGATATCCTAACCTAAAAAGTTCAAAAAGTGCAAAAAATAAGTTTTCTCATTATTTCAGTCTACGATATTTTGAAGAAAACTAAAGCTATTGACATGATTTAGATAAGGTTTTAAAAAAAAAGATTACAGCTTTCAGATATTTTATCGGATTTTACGGATAAATATTTCATATTCTAGTTATACAGCTTCAAAATAAAGCAAAAGCGGTCTTTTTTGCTTGCTTAGAATAAAATATCTCAGGAACCATATAAGATATAGCAATTCTAATGATGGATTTGGATTCAGCACTACAAAATACATTTAAAATTAATGCTTTTATATTTTTTTTCATTTTTTTTTATTTTATATGGGATATGTATTATTGCGATATTTCGCGGAGATGATCAGCTACGATTTCGGGGTTTGCATTTTTTAGACCACTAAACTAGTACAAATGAAACCCCATTCACAAATTTTCTCCACATTTTCATCACACCCATCGACTGTTCAAGAGCACCGTGATTTATCCAGCTCTGTATTCGGTGTAACTAGTTACAAACCAATCTTTTGTGCCAATTGTTCTGTGACACATTTCGTGTAACTAGTTTCAAATTAACCCTTGCAAATGAGTTTGTGCCAAATGTCTTGTCAGACATTCGCTTCGACTAGTTTCAAACCGGTTGCTCGAAGTAAGATTGTATCAATTGGATTAGTTTCAAACCAATTTTTGAAAATTAGTTTTGGCCAACAGTCGACCTAAATTTTCTTTGGACTAGTTTTGGGCTAATAAGACTGGTAAACAAAATTTTCCTAATGCTTTTGCTATCCTAAACAAAACTGCGATTTTATATTAGTGCTGGTAAGTGCAAAAATCGGGGTTTTCAACAAGTTTGAAGTTGTGTCATTTCAGTCTGAACTTTTTCTTTAAAATTCACCATTTTAAAGTTATTAAAAGGATGCTTTTTTTTCTAAATATTGCCTACTGATTTACTCAGTACTAAGGACATACCAATATTTGTACGAAAGCCGATGTCTCGAAAAAGAAGCATGCTATTGAAAGCTTCAAAGCGTGCAATTTTGAGAGAAAAGTTACTTCCTTCTTGCTGGTAAAAGCAAAAATGAGTTAAAGAGTTTCTAAATACTGTAAGACATCTTCAAAAACAGTAAAAACACAGTATTCCGCAATTGACCACAAGGATATTCAAAATCCTGATACAAAAGCAAATTCAAGAGACGTGTGTTTCAGTTTTAATCAGTTTATTTACTTACAAAAATGAAACCTTAACATTCGAAAGTAGATGAATTGACACTAAATTATTGGAGAACATATTAAGAGAGAAACATAACGTTCAAAGAAGTTAAGGCTTGAAAACTCTTCTCTAAAAGTTGAATAAAAATCTCCATTTTTCGATTAATAAAATCATAAAGCTACATATTCAGAGGTTCCGTATCGCACCTTCCTACAGGGTATCGAAAATGTCGATAGAAATGTAATAGTCTCTACCATTAGGTACTATACAAAGTAAAGCCTTGGATATAATTTTCCAAAAACAAAATGAAGTCAAAGCCTTGGATTGAACTTAGGATATGCCAGTATTATGATGTGATAATCAAAATAGTTGCCGGATTTGAAATCAGCGACTCCAAATTTCTCAATAAAAGTTGTTGAAATCTCATTAAAAATTTTTTGTACTTATATTTTAGGTATTCTTTAAAACGCGTAATTGCCTGAGAAACCTCGTTAAGTCTTAATAGTTTTCAAAACCATTTTTATAGTTTTACGAGTTAAGAAGTTTTCTTGTTATTTACACCCTCATTGTGTTCTGGTCCGAATTCGCAAAATAAAAGGGTGCTTCGGCAGATACTATTCAATTTGAAGGCTTCCGAAAATAACGTCAGAAAAATCTGCATAGAAAATTCTTTCCTTATTTCGATTTTGTTTTAGAAATAAAGCCAAAAACTATACTGACATTTTTCCAAAAATTTATGGCTTTATTTCTGAAAGTTACGTGTATATGCCTCACAAAGAGAAAATAACGCCAGAAAATTTTTTGGAAATAAATCCAGAAATTTTCTCCAATAAATTTTTTGGAAATTAAGCAAAAAAAAAAAAATTGGAAAATACATTTTTGGCTTTAATTCCAAAATATTTTTTGGCGTTATTTCCAACGGCATTATAGCATTATTTCCGAAATTTTGGCGTTTTTTCTACATCATATTTGACTTTATTTTCAAAAATAAAAACCAGAAAATTTCTGGCTTTATTTCCAATGGCATTATTTCCTTTTTGTAAAACACATAAGTTTTGGAAACAAATCCATAATTTTTTATAAAAAAAGACCAGAAAATTTTTAGTTTTATTTCAAAAACCAAATGGAAATAACGGCAAAATTTTGTATGGAAATATTTCTGGTTTTATTTCCCAAAAAATTTTCTGGCGTTATTTCCGGGAGCCAATTTCGATACAAATTTGCATTATAATTAAACAACCCTAAGGAAAAGTTTTCCGCATTTAAGCGTTTTTGTTTTCGAAATCTTTTTAGTAGAGAAAACTATAGAACAAATATCTTGTTTTTTTTTCAACAAAAGATTTCATATTTAACAAAATTTAATATTAGATTTACTCGAAAGCAAAAACGCCACGTGCAGAAACGCATAGATCGATCGATCTTCCCAGCTACTCAGAAAATACGAAAAATTCATTAAGAAAAATTAAACATTAATTTTACAAGCTTGTGTCATTCTGACGTCACTGATGATGTATATGTTTTGCATACTCGTGTCTTCCACCAAACACTGACATCTGTATACTTCCTTATTTTTGAAAACACATGACATAAAGTATTTGCCTTTTAGTATATAAATCTTTGAGTAAAAAAGATCGACGTACGAATTTTCTATGCTTAGTATCTACATTTTGCTCTAGGAATTTTTTTGATAGTTTCTTTTATTTTGTTTATTTACATATACACTTTGTATGTATGTATATTTTAGCCTATATATTGTTTTTATCTACATTTTCCCATTTACTAAAGAATTTTCGCCTCGTTTGAGGTCGTTCATGAATATATAATATATAATAAAACTTATACTAAATAGCATTAAAAATGTTAAAATTATTTTTAGATTTTATTGTCGTTTCTTATTTTGTTAATAAGAAAAACAAAGAAAATCAGCATAGAAAATTTAAGTAAATGAAGAACAAAATAAAATTAACAAATTAAAGTAGATATATTCTTGTAATGTAAAGTAAAAAATTTTATTCACTTTAAAATGTTTTAACTGGAGACTAAACAAAAAACAAAAAAAATGTTTTTTTTTTTTTTTCTAAATTTTAACAAATATCAACAGTTGGTGATAAATAAAATCATGCAATATTTTTTTTTCTCAACAGATCGTATTTATTTCTCTTTTGCCATACATACATATATATACAGTAGAACCTCGAACTAATTTGATTCTATATTGTGTTGCCAAAATTCTCTCAAACATATCCCTGCAGTAAGAATATGAGACAGGGTACAAAAAATACTAATTTATGGTTAGTACTAGCCCGAAACTAGTGAAAAAGAGATGCATTGCGGGCTAATTTGATATCAGTTTTTAGTTTGTAGGGGGAAATAAATTTGAATTGTGACGAAAACAAATAACAATAATTGTTTTTGTTTTTGAAATAATTTGTGTTTTGTGTCACATGAAATGTGTGTCAAAATAAATTGTGGAAAAAAATTAAATTAATGAATTAATTTTTGCTGATGCTGTTATGAATGTAATTTAACTTTATTCAATTTGTTTTAAGATAATATAAATTCAAATAAAAAAAAATAAATTATTACTATAGGACCACTTCATACCACAACTAACCCCGGACTGGTGTAAACGTAATGCATAAGGGGCCAATTGAAATTTAGTAGGACATCAACACACAAAAAAAGAACAGTTGCTTGTATGCAAAAGGGATTGAAGTCGGACTAGTACTGGTTGGTAGAGGATTAGTTAATGGACTACTCTTAAACTAGTCCGTTTGCCTAAAGGGATGCATACTGCACTGTATGTGAAGAATACTTATTCATATTCAATTCGAGTGACGAATAATCAGAGTTCCACTGTATTTATATGTTTTAATGTTCATAATAATGCGTTGATTTATGGCTTTTATCTGAGATGCGACATATTTTATAGATGCGCTTAATTTAATGGCGATTTTTATGCCATCAAATAAATTCTTTATTGAAATTTTTAATGGTCTACTGTTTGACACAAGGCTTTCGAAAGTAGAGCAATTTTTTTTCTTTTTTAAACAGATAAAACGATTACAAATTTATAAAAGAAAGGCTTTATGCATTTGATGAAATTGAAATTGAGAAAAAAAAGAATATAATAGAAAAACAGTGGACCATATCTTCAAAAGTGACATAAGACCGTAACAACCTAAACCAAACATACGTAAAATTATATAGCCGTCTTAATTTCCACAATTATATTCTATGTACAGCGTGACTGTGCTATGATGAACCTAAATGGCTGTCTGAATCAGCGTATTCAGAATTAGAATCCAATTCTTTCTACCAGGTTTTTTCACTTGGAGCTTGGTTGAGAACAATAACTAACATAATCGCAGCCATAAAATGATGAAAAAAAATACTGTCACTGTGATAGGGTTTCGATCACCAAAAGTCAGATTTCTGTAGTATGAAAGCATTTTTAACTGCAGTTCGTTAAGCGTAAATATCAAGTGGCACTAAATGGAATGGTCCACTCTAATGGTGATAAATTCTTGCTGCTGAGTAGTTTTGAAAAATTTTTTTTTTTTTTTGAAGCAAAACAATTAGTGAGTTATATTTTTCAGAGTTTTACCAAAAGCTTTTAGTTGCATGTCAAATTAACTCAGACATTTCGATTTCGAATTGCATTATCCATCTAAATAAAGTTGACAGCACTTAAAATTTTAATTCTCGAAGGAATAGCAACTAAGCCAAAGCAATTAATTTATTTTGATATTTGAAAATTTTTAAATATTAATGTGTCATCTGTCGTCTTCCGGGATGATGAACGTACGTACGTTGAAAAAGAAAAATGAAAAAACGATCCGCAGTAATCCTTCTAACTTTCAGATATGAATATACTCTGCACAGTCTGTAGTTGTCGTTCAGATGTCTGACTTGAGCTTTCCCATACGTCTAATTGGATGCAAAAAATTGCAGCGATGAAACACAAAAAACGCATCGTCAACAACAGCAGCAGCAGCAACAAATGAGTTGCTAGTCGCATTTGACAGATAACAAGCGACACCAATTCCTAAGTTGTTGTTGTTGCTGACGCAGTTGTTGTTGTTGTTGTTGTTGTTGTTGCAAGCAAGATTTTGCTGCATTGCTTCGATTTCACTGTGATTTATGGCATTTACTTGCAATTTATTGCTTAATGATGAACAGCCGCGTGGACGACGGCCGGCCGGTCTATGTCGGTCTGTCCGGGTCGATTTTAAGTGGATTCGTCGTATTTTTGGACCATAAAAACTAAATGAAATTTTAGCGAAAATACGCAGTTTAAGATTACAAAATTTAAAGATTTTTGTTTTATTTAAAAAAATGTTTTTTTTCCTGATTTTTTTGTTGAAAATGTTTTGATTTGAATTCCGTGTGGTTTACTCAACATTTCACTTTTTATTTAGGTGAATTTTTTTAACATTTTGTAGCAGATGTGGCCAAAAAGACGTCTGTGTACATGTTGCCATCATGTTGCCCATTGCTACTTTTGTTAGCTGTTGCTGTGCCTCGATGTTCATTATTGCAACATGATTGATTGTGCCACTGCAGTGTGAGTTAAGGCGTTTTGGGAAAACTCCAACAAAATGTTAAAAGTTTCTCACTAAGACAGTGTGCGTTTATTTTAGAAAAACAAAAAAAAAAAAAAAACAACAAAAAAAAAAAAATATTTTATCACCCCAAAATAATCAAAATAATGCGTTTGTTTCATACAATTTAATGGATTAAATTTTGTAAAATCAATCGGACATTATTTTTATATTGGACATTAAACATTACTTAATGATCGAAAGCCACATGTAAAAAGAAAATTAAAGGCCAAGTTAACGATAATTGTAATAAAACTACAAAATTTAATTTCAAATAAGTAAATGGATTTATATACATACATATCGGTACATATTTGAATTGTTTTTATGAAAAAGACTTAACAGAATTTCTTTAAATGAATAGGACTTACAGAACATTCTTAATTGTCATGGTTTTTGATATCAAGAGAACATAATTAAAAATTCAATACTTGAAAAAACACTTTGCGTACTATGTATAGTTTATACGAGTATGTATGGCAAAATCATGTATACTCCTACATAAGTTGAACTCGTATGCCAAAAATATACATAAGCTTTATAGTCCGTGGGCCTCCGTAAAAAAAAAAAAAATTTCCTAAACACACTGCTGAGGCTTCGTGTATTTAATGTTCAGGTCGTATGGGGGAAGTATGGTGGTGGGGCGTTTACCATTGAAGCTATCACAAAGTCATGGATTTCAGGTTAGAAAAAAATTTATTACCATTACCTTGGTTTTCATTCGAATTAAATATATATGTTTATTAATATGTTATAAGTATAAAACATGCTGCCGGACAAAAATCTTAGGGCGTTTGGCGAGTCGGACACGCCGAATAGCCAAAGTTACGAAATAAAAAAAATTATTACCACAGAGCCAATTTTTGTCGGACGTACTGAAGTTAAGGGTTTCGTGCACCCCTTTGATTAATTACACTGGCCCACAAAAAAAACTAGTGAAGGTGTTACCTTTGGCCTGGCCAAAAATTAAATACCCTACACAGCAGTATTTTGAAAATTTTGCTTATATTGGAGGTGCCACGCCCTTTTTTTCGAATTCACTCAGTTTTTTCTCAGAGTTTGCATTTATAGTTCTTAGTATTTGAGTGAAATTTGGTTGGATTATCTCAAAAAATATTTTCAGTATAGCGTTTTGAAGATTTTGCTTATATGGGAGGTGCCACGTCCTCTTGTCAGATTTGATCGCATTTATAGTTCTTAGTGTCTGAGTATAATTTGGTTTGACTATCTCAAAAAACGCTTTCAATACAGCGTTTTGAAGCTTTTGCTTATATGACAGATGCCACGCGCTCTTGTCCGAACTCGCCTAGTTTTTACTTGGAGCTTGCGCTTATAATTGTTAGTATTTATGTGTATTTTGGTTGCATTATCGTGAAAAATACTCCAAAAGTTGCATTTTGAATATATTTTTTGTATGGGCGGTAGGCGTGTTCGTTGACCGATTTCGCTCATTTTCAATCCCCCGAGCTAACTTTGACGATGGAGGTTGTGTACCAAATTTCATTGAATTATCTTGCATAGTTTTCCCAAAAAATGTATTTTCACACACAGCCATCCAGCCAGCAGGCTATATCGACTCAGGAGGTGACGCTGATCAAGAATATATATACTTTTCTATATCTGCCACGCCTCCTTCTCTGCGTTACAAACGGAAGGACAAAGTGAATATACCCTGGTTGTAGGGTATAAAAAAATACCCTGCGCGAAAGATCAGACCACCTGAACTTTATCTTTTATCAATTCTGGCACCATATTCGAATTCAGTGACCCCGAAAACATAAAGTTCGTGTGGTCTAATCGTTGGCGCAGGGAATTTTTTTTTGTGGTACTGTGCACAAACCAAAAAAAAAAGTACCCTGCGCGAAAGATTAGACCACCGGAACTTTATGTATTCGGGGTCGCTGAACCCGAATATAGTGCCAGATTAGCGAAGTTGGTTCGCGTTTTTTCAGAAACCAGCAAAAATCTGTAATTTTCAGCATTATTGTCGATATCTGAAAAAAACGAGAACCAACTTCGCTATTCTGGCACCATATTCGGATTCAGTGACCCAGAAAACATAAAGTTCAGGTGGTCTGATCTCTCTCGCAGGGTACTTTTTTTTTGTGAGCCTGTGTTACCATTGATACCATTTTTATTGTACTGTTTTTTTTTGCGTGTTTAATACATATTGGATCATTTGTCGAACAAGAGTGTTGGGGCTTTTTAAAGTAAAACCAATAAAACCTATTAAAAAATTCCTCATTGCCGGAAGACCCCCACTAATTTTTCCTATTCAATATTTCTCTCAAACATACTAGCCCCTTATATGCACCTCTTAAGGAACCTCCCATAGAGAATAGAGAATAGTATGCTCGAGAAAAATGTTGAAGCGGAAAAATTAATAAGGATCTGTGCACATTTTTCTCTCGCGGCAATAATAAATTTTATTCATATTTTTGTCAAAATTTTATATGGTAGCCGCCTTAATTAGTGAAAAAAAGGCTAATATGTTAGAGAAAATTATTGGAAAGGAAAAGTTAATCAGGGTCGGTGAACATTTATTTCCTCTTCCAACAATGAGGAATTTTTTTCAATATGAAAGGGGTTAGTAAATTTGAAAAAAATGTTGAAGACGACAAATTAATCAAACATCATATAAATATAATAAGTTTTTACCATAATTTAAAATTTTCCTTTACTTAAATTAAATTATAATGAAACTTAAATTGAATAAATAAAAATTTTAATAAGTAAATTGGATAAATAAATATTCAAATATTGAATTACTTTTTACGAATATGCTTAGTACTTTTTTTGCTATTTGGTACAAAATAGAAAAGCTCATCTATTACACCGTTCGACACAAAAAACAAACACATGAGAAAATCCAAAAAATTCTTAAAGTAGACGTTGAAAAAAATACCCGTATCTCGTGGTTTTTCCCCAGCACGTCACATTTTTTTTTAATCGATTTTTGAAGTTTTTTTATCCACTGTACATGAAAAAAACATATATTTTTGTAGAAAATTTTAACACTGTACAACCACCACATCTGGGTCATTTTTGCCCTTTTCTTAAAAAGGTACAAAAATGACACCTAAAACAGGGGAATATTGAGCCAGTATGTACTGCAGAAATATTTGCTATACAATTTCACTACTAGTTGCTGAACACTAAAAAAGCAAAAGTTTATCCCGAAAGCAAAAAAATCGTTAAAATCAGTAAGCACTTCTAACAATAAAAATTTTCCAAATTTCACCCCACTGTAAAACTCTAAAACTACATATTGGACAAAACTCGTTCTCACAATATCATAACGAAATCACACAAGGATCATTTTCCTAGATTACATTAACTTATTATATCCTGTTTTTATGGGTCTTTTTTGCCCCTTTTTCTAAAACTGAGCCACAATGGGTTAACAAAATTTTCCAAAAATATCCTACAAAAAATTTCACTAAGAGTTACCAAAGACGAAAAATTCTTAAAACTTAAGGCAATATTCAATGTGAAAAGTCCTAATTGATTTAAACGATTTTTTTGGTTTCGGGCTCAAATTTCGATCTTTACGTGTTTAGAAACAAGTAATGAAATTGTATAGCAAATATTTCTGTAGTACATACTGACTCAATATTTCCCCGTTTTGGGTGTCATTTTTGGACCTTTTGAAGAAAAGGGCAAAAATGAACAACATGTAGGGGTTAAACTGGGTTAAAATTTTTTACAAAAATATTCCCCGCAATATCCTGCATAAGTTTGCTGAACACATGATACACCTCAGATGTAAGGATCATATAGTTAAATTCATCGATTTAGCCCAAGAATGCGGCATTTTTGGTTTTTTCATGTTCAGTAGATAAAAAAACTTCAAAAATCGATTAAAAGAAAATGTGACGTGCTGAAGAAAAACCATGAGAAACGGGTATTTTTTTTAACGTCTACTTTAAGAATTTTTTGGACTTTCTAATGTGTTTTAAAAAAAGTTCGAAATTGTCGAACAGTGTTATCCCTGGTACAGTGACAAACGTGAAACGCAAACAACACAAAAATCACGTACCACGTTTTTGTTTTTCTCTTTGTGCTTTATCCTCTTTTCAGCTCTATGTAATCGCGTATTTTGTTGTTGCTAATATTGTAAAATTTATATATAATTTTAGCATGCTTAAAGGCAATATATAAAAAAAATTTTAACATTGTGCACATCTGCACACAAATACCTTTTTAATGGTGTATATTTCAAAGTCGAACTCCATTTCTAACATAGTAAAAGAAGGAGTACAAAATTTTTGTCTTGCGTTTTAATATGTAGATTTCTGTTAGCTTTTAATGACATACTTATGTATTCTTAAAAATGCTATCAACTGTAAAATTGAAATGCGACAAAAATCAATCTGTTTGTGCTGCCTAAGTAAAACAGCTTGTAATTTAACCTTTGGATAAGTTATGAACTAAAAAGCAACATTTACATATAACTTAGATCAATATGTGTATCATACCTACTTATGCATATATATAAGTATTTTTTAAATGAACTTAAAAAAACAAACAAGCCACAATATGCGGGTTCTTCTTGTTTGCAGATACTCATATTTAATAGATACGAATATACAAAAGCAGAGTACTTAACATACAAAGAAAAAAAAAAAAAAAAAAACATTTATTTTTAAACATATTGAGAAAAACAATAATAAAATGAAAAATAAGAGAAAAAAAAAGGAAAAGATAATCGAACGCGCAACGAAGAACGAAGAATGAAAAACTTAATAAAGTGGAAAATCAAAAAATAAATAATCCTTGGCACTGAACAGGCAGGCGGCAGAGCTTTTGGCAGCTCGTTAGATTGGGTTGAAAATTGAAAAAAAAAGCAAAGTTTTTTTTTTTATGCTGACTGATTGAAAGATGCGTTGATGTTGATATAGAAAATTACGTCGCATCACCTTGAACCACACGCACGCACTTCTTGAGCACCCCCAAATACTTTGAACACCCCCCCCCTCCCCCCCAACAACCAACACATGGAAATTTGAGGGAAGAAACCATCATCATCATGTCGGTCGTTACATTGTTCGAAATGAGAGAAATCAGGCTGAAATTTCAAATTGGTCTTTTACATGATGATTTTTTGTTGTTGTTGTTGCTTTTCTGATATCAATGACATTCATATTTCACACCTTTAAAACGGAAAAACCCGCATGTGATGATGAGACATTGAACGCTGGCTGTGTTGCTTACAAAGGGCGGCGGCATCGCACGTAAGATTTCCAAGGTGTTCCTGAACGTGTAAAGTGTGATCTTTGGAGGGCGAAGGCCTTCGTTTGGTTTTCTTTTGCCTTCTTGTAACTCAATAAAAAAAAATTTGTTTATTTTTATAAAACTCAATTATAATAAATTTCGAATTCCAAATATAGCGCTGATGCATTTTCAATATATTTTTTTCACAGTAAAGGAAATATTGTTCATCTGTAGGAAATCATGTAAATAAATCAAATGTTAAATGCTTTTTGAAATTTCTATGGTGAATGACCTCTGAATGGTATATTTTTGGAAATTTTTAGATAGATAGCACATTTCCAGATAAAAAAGAATACGTTCAATACTTATAATGAAAAATAACAACTGTGCTTCAGTTTGAAGTTAAGTTCAAGACCTCACTTACCTCATCTAAAATTGCCATTTTTTTATATTTTTCGAAATGTATTTAAACTTTCGAAATGGTGATATGTAAATCAGCAAATTCACTATAATCTCAACACCAAATTTCTACAAAACCAATTTTCAAGTTTTTGTAAATTTTTACAATATTTTGTTTATTAAAGAAAATTATCGAAAAAATCGAATTTCCTTTTAAAAAAATTTTTGAATAAAATGCGTTTCAAACTACTACACATATACTCGCGTATATGTATCTATTTATGCTCAAAAATTCGATTTATTGTCTTAATTTCACTGATAAATGCACTGACATCGCCAAAAATATAATACGCAAACAATATTTTTCCAAAATCAACAAAATAGTATCTTGTAGTTCGAATTTTTTGAAAAATAATTTTCCACAGTTTTAAATTTTTTTGTGTAGGTGGCGCGACGCGCAATTGGATTTTTACGCCGCCGAAACTTGCTAGCGCTATGAAAATTCACAATTCAACTGATTAGCATCGGTAGCAATCAACTTTTACATCCAATAGAGCGCATTACTGCAAATACATTTCAATCTCAATTGTCTCAATTTGAATTTATTTAGTATTTATCTTTAATTTTAGTTAATTTATTATGATGTTTCTTTTGTCGTCAATTGTCGTCAGTAAAACCTTGGATATCATCTGTATCTGCATGTACGGGCGCACTATATACTTAGTACGTAAGTACATAGATTAGCCAAAAGATCTTGGCAATAGCCGTATCATTGTTGATTTTTGCCTGGGGTTTTCAATTCTTCAACATTGACAATGAAAACATTGTGACGTATACTGTAAGTAGTAAAATGCACTGAAAAAACAACAACTACAATAGCGAATTTTCAATATTTACAAGGCCAAGCATTATACTCTTACTTGAGAATATGTTTGAGTACTTGCCTTGTCGAAGTTTTGTTGCGAAAAACCCTACAATTATAGAAAAGAAATAGAAGAAAAAGAAATATTGTTAAGGCCTGTCTCAAAAAGTTCATGCATTCAGTAAGTGGTGTACTGTGTTTTTAATATGAAAACTTTTGTATATACACATGGCGCTATTCAAGATTTTCTTGTATGCATCTGATTTAAATAAGTAATTGAAATAATTTGTCGAAATTAAACTATAATACATATAATTTTTATGAACTTATCGACTTTCAAAGTGGATTACCTTGAAACCAGTGCTTGGATAAACTTACTTCGAAGGTTTTCCAAAAGATCATCATTTGACTTATCGTGAGATTGACGAATGCATAGAAGTTCTTTCAATTTCAATGCATTAAATATCGGAAGAACATTTAGTCGTCAAACATATTTTTTCGCAGCGGAGCCACAAAATGTGAAAAAATTGTATTGCGGTGTAAAAATATATTGATCTTCATGTAGAAAATTTTGAAAATAATAAAGGGTGATCCAATACGAGGTCTCTTTTCCTACTGGGTTGCTTTGACAGCTGTTATGTGTCAAATGGATTGTTCATATTACGTTTGTGTTCAGTACTCAATACGACTCAATCATGAATAGACTGATTCCTGAACAACGTTTATTAATTGTGGAAACTTATTACCAAAATCAGTCATCAGTTAGAGAATGTTATAGAGTTCTTCAACATAATTTTGGTCGTTATGAGCGTCCAACTGAGCGCACTATTCGTAACAACATCAACAGAATTCGAAGCAATTTTACACCATTGGCCATTTATCATTCACCCAGAGTGCATAGAGCCTGTAATTTAGAGAATATTGCTGCAGTAGCAGAGAGTGTTCGTGAAAACCGTGAACAATCCATTCGTCGCCGATCTCAGGCTTTGGGCATCCCTTATCGACCATTGTGGCGTATCTTGAGACGTGATCTTGGTCTGAAGGCCTGTAAAATACAGCTCGTACAAGAATTGAAGTCGGCTGATCATGGTGTACCTACTGTTTAATTTCGGCTTATGGGCGTTGTAAGGCCCATTATTTTATCGAAAAATTGTGTTTAGCGACGAAGCTCATTTCTGGTTGAACGGCTACGTTAACTAGCAAAATTGCCGTATTTGGGCCAATGAACAACCAGAAGCAATTCAGGAGCTTTCCATGTATCTCGATAAATTTACTGTTTGTTGTGGTTTATGGGCAGGAGGCATCATCGGACCGTATTTCTTAAAAAATGCGGATGGAGCTAAAAATTCAGGATTTTAGTGTAGCCGGCCTCTGGTTTCAACAAGATGGCGCAACGTGCCATACAGCTTGAGGAAACAATCGCTTTATTCGATGAAAACATCATCTCAAGAAATGCTCCTGTTAATTGGCCACCAA
Organism: Calliopum simillimum; assembly: GCA_951812925.1. NCBI lineage: Eukaryota > Metazoa > Arthropoda > Insecta > Diptera > Lauxaniidae > Calliopum > Calliopum simillimum. The sequence goes on along the minus strand of OX638368.1, from coordinate 98,735,082 downwards.
GATCATGTGATTTGACACCATTGGATTATTTTCCTCGGGGATATGTTAAATCACATGTTTATGTCGTCAAACCCGAAACTATTGATGCTTTGAAAACCAACGAAATTTGTGTTATGCAAGGAATACCGGCCGGCTTGCTCGAAAGAGTTGACGAAAATTGGACCCACAGAATGAATCATTTAAGAGCTAGACGTGGGCAACATTTGAACAAAATAATTCTTAAACATTGAGTTGTAGGAACCGAACTATCATTCCAAATAAAGATTTGCATCAATACATTGATTTTTATGTATTTTATTTCGAAAACATGGTAGGAAGCTCTTATTGGATCACCTTCTATAAATAATAGGTCAGGTATCATAATTTATTTAATACCTTGTATCAACTTTATCTAACTTTCGTTAAGTTCCTTTTAATTGCCTTAGTCTATAAAGAAAAATATATTGTTGTAGGTTCAAGACATCCCGGATTCAAAAAGAAGTCATGATAAAGTTTAATCACAGAAAATTACCGAAAATATCTCCTCCATCATGGCCCTTTTGCCAATCAAGCTTTTTCCACGCTCGATTTAGCTAAATACAATATTCCACTGATGTTCTGCGTATGAACATATTCACTATTGCCCCACGAATTTTTCACATTCCGTAGATAATTCTAAATTACCGTGGTTATTCCGCCGCGTTAGACTTGGAGGGCTTCCGCGCCGGTGTTTTTTCAAATCCATCAACACAGAAACCAAGCCCAATAGAGGAATTCTTTCTAAACGTTCCCATGTGCTTGTTGCGGTCGAAACAAAATGACAAAAGTACGGGAAAAAAGTCGATGTGCCCTCCGGCAAGGTCAAAATATTGGTGAGAAGTGGAATTTTTTTGGTGCATCATCATTGTGGAATGAAGAGTCTGTCAAACTTAGTCGATTGTGCCCGGTAGTAAGAGTTGGCGATTTGGTTTGTGTGCGTAATGCTCAATTATTCATGAAATGTTCCCTCCGTCATGATTTTGCGTTATTTTTATTTCTAGTGTTGAAAATTACGAAGTAGTATGCAACTACTATAGCAGATATACTTTGTCAATAATATCATGTTTTTTACTAAACCCAACATGGCCGTTTCAGTATGGTGTCAAAAATTCAATATGGTGCACTTTATTTAAAAATAAACTAATGTGAACCGAATTTCGTGCATGGGAGTTTTTTGGGTCGCTAATCATGAATCCGGGGTCGGATTGACAAAATTAAAAATGGCAGATCCAAGATGGCGCACAAAATTTTCAACAATCAACCGATTTTTTGGAAATTTGGTATATGGGGGTTTTTGAAGTCGCTGATCACGAATCCGAAGTCGGTTTTACAAAATTCAAGATGGAGCATACAAAAAAGCGGACAAAATTTTCAAAAACCAACCGTCAGTTATCTTGGGACCACCATTTTGAATTTTCTGAATCCGACCCCGGATTCGTGATTAGCGACCAAAAAACCCCTATGCACGAAATTCGGATCACATCAGTTTATTTTTAAATAAAGTCCACCATATTGAAATATTGACCGCCATATTGTAGTATTAATTGTGTGAAGCGTCGTGTAGATTTCAGGGGTTTTTCAGACTACTTATGATCTAGACGATGAAATCCACCGGTCACTGGACTATTTCAACAACTTTTCAAATTCAATTTTTCATATCCCAAATTTACGGTATTTCGTGACATTCACCCATATGTATATTAACCCTATAATCATGGAATTTCTGCGTAAGAGGTTTATTTTACAATGAAGATATAAATGTATATTTCAAAAAATTTAATTTGTAGGGTTGCCACCTAGTCATTTTAAAAATATTCATTAAATCTCACTTCTTTTTGACTGAATTCAATTTTTTGGCCTTCAAATACGGTCAGGTGAAACCACGAAAGTTTTGCTTATTTTTTGAAGAAATTATTTAACCGTATTTCAAGGCCAAAAAATTGAATTAAGTTAAAAGAAGTGAGATTTAATGAATATTTTTAAAATGACTAGGTGGCAACCCTACAAACTTATAATAGATTTTTATAAACTTTATGTAAGCGTTTTAAAACTAAATTTTTTTTTTTTTTAAAGTATATGGATAAAGCCAAATATACGAAAAAAAACCAGGTGGCAACCCTAAATGTGAATGTTGGACTTTTAAAGTTTATATAAACTTTTTAAAACAAAAATTTATGTTTTTTATTTTGCTAAGCATATGCTTTAAGCATTACTTAAAAAAATACCATGTGACAGCCCTGAAAACGATAATGTGCGCAGTCGACGTAGCTACGGCAAAGCAAAGGCCTTGCGGCATACGAGTGTGCATTGTAAAATAATTTTAAAGTTGATTTTTGAATGATTTTCAAATCGCGATATCTCTTGAACGGTAAGTCGGACGAAAAAAATGTTCGTAGGGACCGCCACAGGGAATTGCATGTACTACAAAATGGATGAAAAAAATTTTTCCTAGGGCACATCGTTTCCGAGATATTTTGCAAAAACTGTTTTTCTCTAAATTTTGGGACTGTCAAAAAATATCTCCTAAACTATTAGTCACACAAAAGAAAAAAAACATGCATTTTGTAAAGCAAGCAATTTCCTTTAAACAGTATTTTCACTTTTTACGTGTGACTCACCGTTCATGAGTTAATTAAATTTAAAGCTCAACACATCACTATGCGCGCTCATACTCGGCACGCTCATTTTACTTGTTTTTGCCGCAATTTAAATGAGAATATCTTCTAAGCTATAAGTCGAATGAAATCGATTTGCAGACCATTTTTATAGGAAATTTTGTTAGCTATAAAATTGCGGACGAATATTTTTCTCTAGAGTTTACCACTGGTGAGATATTTCCAAAAGGCTATTTTTTGTGACCTTTGACCTTGAATAACTTTTTTAGCTCACATGGGATCAATGGGGACTTTTGACAGTTTACTTGTAATGGTGTATCTAAGGTCTGTACCGATTTTCAGCTTTGTCCTAATTATTGTTATTTAAAATGCTAATTTGCCTGGACTATTACGTTTAATTGCAATAATCAACACGAAGAAGTTAGATATAGTATTTTAATCTATCATTGAGAGAAATTTGGTTTTTATTTTCAAATTAAGTAAATTTATGTTTATGTTTATTTTACATCGCTTTTATTTAGTACGGAAATGTTGGATTTTGAAACATACTTAAAATGCGTTTGCACTAGAAAATGGAACAGCCACACTTACGAATGCACATGTGGGAGGAATGCATAGATAATAAACTAAAAAGAAAATCTTAAAAATCAGACATTATCTCAATAAATATTCGTATGTACGTGAAACATTTCCGAAAATGATTTTTAAAATCAAAACAAAATCATTACCCGGCACATAAATGCGGGTGATACGCTTGATGCACTCAAAAAAATAAAAATATTATTTCTGTGTTGATTTCTGTAGTGAATCTCTTGATGTGAATGTGCAGATTTTAAATTTCAATTAAAAGGATCAACATAGAAAATTGAAAGCACTCGACAACGTAGCGATGTAAAGACAAGAAGACAAACGCCAACAGATGCAGGCGGCCTCAAAACACAGAAAAGTCACCCGCCAGCTAGCCAGCCAGATAGCAAATTTTGAATTTGCTTGCAAGTAGGAAATGCTCGTAATTTGCACAATATATTGAGTATTCTCTTCGCATATTTTTTTTGTTTTTTTTTTTTTGTGTTTGTGTTGCCAACTACATTATGAGAATTTTGATTTTGGCAAATCAATAAGGAAAAACTAAGAGGCGGAATATTTTGAAATATCGCTTTAGGTTCGCACTAATGGTGGTGTTCGTTCAGACTTTCCTAATATTTGCAAGTATTTAATGGAAACATATATTTTTGCAACTAATTGCCTAAAATCAATTTAATTGCTTACAAAAGAAAAGACTGCGTAGAATCACGCAGTAGTACGGTCGCTCCACTTATTGGCAACAATGTGTTTTTAACTGCAGATATTCGGCTGAAACCCACAGTTTTGCGTGAAAAATTAAACAAATAAAAATCAAGTCAAAATATTGACGTACGTTTTAAAAATAAACAGTCCATAGAAAAAAAATAAAAATTCTACGCAATGCAATGAAATGAAAATAATTAAGAAAAAAACCATGTAGATATGTAAAATTAATATGTATAAATGTAAACGCTAGTATTTATTTATTTACAAAAGTCTTTCATGAATTTAGGCTGCATAAATAATAAAAATGAAAAATTTACTTTATCGACTTGCTGTGTCTACAGTCAGGGGTTAATCATTTCACCCGCCATAGACCATACATATGTGCATATGTCATATAAACAAACAATTACATTATCGTATATACAATGTGCCCATTTATTTGCAAAATTCAGTGGAAAATGGCAGGAAAAGTTTTATTTTAAAACATTTAAATATTAAGCTGTCAATTTCTTTCGAGCAATTAGCATCAGCCTGTCAAAATACTCTAAAAATAAACGCATTTTTTGACAGAAATTTATTCGTCTGTGAATTTCATTGATATTTAAAAGTCCTTACGAATTAAGCTTTCCCCAATTATACAGCAAGAACAAAATGTTTTCAAAACTCATTGCTCAATTTATTATTTAAATTATTCGTTGCAGTTTGTCAAATTTGACTTCCTGCGAATGTCGTCATTCCATTGATTGACGCACAGTTTTTTTTTTCTTTAGTTAGATATAAGTAATATCTACTAAGACGATATCCATAATTTTTGCTAACATCTTTATTATATTGTATTTAGAGGCCTGTCAACTTACACTGACTCACAAAAGTTTATGAATTTTGTTGTTCTTAGGGAATCTTCTAACTTTTTGGTCAGAAAAATATTATGACTAATATAAGTATTCACTAATTGAAGTAAAGTCGTATTTCCTTAGTAATTTTGTAAAAAAAGGATCAAAAAATTATGTTTGGTTTTCCAGCTACAGCAATACAACTTTTTTTCAACGATTTTCCTATCTCGCAAAAGTATGTGAACCTATGCACAAATAGTACCGTTCATCCTGTTTATACATTCGGTTTTGATATTTGAGTTTAGTTTAGCATAGAAACACCATAATTAGTCACATATCATCAGTTGTCAATAAATTTTTGAGGTGTGAAATTTAAAAATGCCTAGAGGCAAAGAATTTACAGAATCCGAAAAGAAAATAATTTTGTATCTTCATAATGAAGGTCGACCAAACAAATATATTGCAGAGATGTTTAATCGATGCACTTCCGCAATATGCACTGTGATAAAACGCATGAAAGAACGAAATTCTCTCGAAAATTTGCCGCGTACCGGCCGCCCAAAAGTATTATCAATACGAGAGGAGAGGGAAATCTTGAAAAAGAACCGGTAGAACCCGCATCTTTCAGCTCCAAAGATCAATAACGAGCTAAAGACAGCACTACATTCAAATGTTTCTGATGAAACAGTGCACATAGTGCTTAGAAAGAATAATTTGCACTGTCGAGTGGCAAGAAAAAAGCCACTGATTTCAAAAGTAAATGCTACTATGTGCCTTAATTTCGCCACTACTTATAAAATGAAAACAATTGACTTCTGGGAGAGCGTAATATTCAGTGACGAAAGTAAATTTAATATTTTTGGCTCAAACGGCCGACGTATGGTGTGGCGAAAGCCTGGAGAAGCCTTGCGACTAAGCAATATAAAGGCAAATGTGAAACACGGCGGAAGTTCTGTTATGGTTTGGGGGTGCATGTCCGCCCATGGTGTTGGAAATTTAAAATTTATAGATGGTATAATGGATAAGAAAATGTACTTGTCAATCTTGAAGGAGAATTTAGAAACTACCGCTACTAAAATGGGTTTAGCTCCTCGATCATTCTTATTTCAACAAGATAACTATCCCAAACACACGGTCTGGGACGTCAAAATGTGGATATTGCATAATACAAAACAACTTATAACGCCACCACAAAGTCCAGATTTGAACCCTATAGAGAATCTGTGGTCGCATCTTAAGGATCGTATAAGAACACACCATATATCGTCTAAAACGAGCCTTCAAAATGCTTTGCAAGAGAATGGGGTGAAATAACACCAGAATTTTGAAGTCAACTAGTTGAATCGATGCCCCGACGATTAGCAGCAGTTCAAAGCAACAGAGGGTACCACACAAATTACTAAGTTCTTTACAATTATAGTTATAAGCTTGTTATTTACGATATGGTTTTGAAAATTCATATACTTTTGTGAAGTAAATTTCTTTCGATGTTTCATAAAATGCATAATTATATTAAACATGCATATTTATATTTAGTTTTTTGAAATGGGATTTGAACGTTTAATAAATAAATATGTCTGTTTTCCTTAAAAACCATGTACAAAACACTGTTTCTTTTCATAGCATTGCAAAATTCACAAACTTTTGTGAGTCAGTGTATATCTATTTAATATATTTAAATATGTAGGGGAATGTCGTCAGGGTTGGGCCACTACTATTTCTCGTATATGACGCGTGGTGCCATCTGTGTTACAGCGTCGAATTATTGTTCTTGATGCCAGAAACCTTTTAAAAGCATTGCTTGTCACCGGGATCGTCAGTAAAAATTTTTGTGCCTTCGTGTTGTTTTCGATAGCTCAAAAAATTTTGTAATAGCAGTGAAGAACGACTCAAAATTTGGAAAAGAACAATGCCATCGCAAAAGTAAGTATATATATCCATTAAGGGGTGAACCATTAACAAGTTCCTAAAGGGAAAGTTCGATTCCCTAACCTGTTCGCATGTAGTATTGAGCGATCGAAAAACCTGCATGTCTTCAGGGTTGGGCCACTCGTGTAGTCAGGGTTGGGCCACATCAATTTTTATTTCTAATCAGTAAAATAACATTGCTCAATCGGTTTTTCGGAACACAGAACATGAGTCCACCCTTTCTGCGATTTTGTCATTGGTCGGTCCTCTGCAAATGGCCGCGTCAACAGCGAAATCTAATCGGAGGCGCCGCCCGATGAAAAGCACGGTTTAAACCTCCCCAGAGAACCGCGAAGAGTTACATAAAAATAACAGTTGCGTGATGCTTCCAAGACGTCTAAAAAACGTCCGAAATCGGACGCGAAGAAATCTAAAGCAAAAACAACACCTGCTTTACGAGGTCGCTCACCGCAAAAAGCACAAAAAAAAAAAACCATTTCCGACAAAGATGTGGGTCAAGGCTTCTGCATTATATGCTTGGAACCGATGCACGCGAAACTGAATCGAAACAATTCAATCGCATGCATTGAATGCAAGCGAGACGTATTCTTGAAGTGCGTCAATCACACAAAAAGTTACTATGTATGACCAAATTGCGTTTCAGATTAATGTTATTATGAAGATTTATCATCGAAATTTTGATTAATCGAATGAAAAACAATAAAAAGTTTCAAACATATTCATTACACACTATTTTAGTCCATATTTCATCGATATTTGGTGGTGGCCCAACCCTGACTACTTTTTTTTTTTAGTTTCGTCAATAACTTTTTTTTCCGAAATCGCAGCGAGTTGTCCTTCAGGTATGTAACAGATAAAGGTCCAAACTTTTAAATAAGACAAATAATTTGATAATATTCAAATATATAAAAAAGATACAGGGGAAAGCTAAAAAGTGGCCCAACTCTGACGACATTTCCCTAAGTATATCGTCCCTATACAAGTGAAAAGTAAATTTTGTAAGTTTTGAGATATTTGATGTTCAAAAAATTAAATTTTGTTTTTTTTTGTGTGGAAATTGTTGTTTTGCTTTTACTTTTATGTTGAAAATAACGACTTTTTAACACAAATATGGCTTAATGGGTTTTATCAAACTAAACGACTATATTATTTTGGACCAAAAATAACATTGGGTGTACAATAGAGGTGTTTTAAGAATGTATGGAGATCCTCAGTTACAACATTTTGATACTTGACACCCCTCAATTTTGTGCGGTTGGATAAAAAAATGAGTTTGCAAAAAAAATTTTGGGGGTGGGGTGAGGGTAAAGGTTGGCGCATCGAGGTCATAGGTGAGAGAAAAAGAGAAACAATTTACATTCAGCCCTATAAATGTTCGGGGGTCACCTTTTAGAGGGGTCAAATGTATGACCGACCCACATTATTTTTCCCTCACCAACATTTTTACCAAGCATACTTACCCCCTATCTCTAACTCCTAAGGGGGCTCCCAAATAAAATTTACATTTTTAGGAAATCGACCCCCACCACTCCCTGGGTCCCCCTAGAAGGGTCTAATGTATGACTGGTCCCTAATATTTTTTTCTCCCCAATATTTTTTCCTAACATACTTACCCTCTATCTCTGACTCTTTAAGGGACTCCAATACAAAATAGATGTCATGGACATGAAAAATATGGAAAGGAAATCGTCAAATAGGCCCATAACTGCCCAGAAGTCACTCCTAGAGGAGTCAAATATAAGAACAACCCCCATTAGCCCCGCTGCAAAGTTTTTTCTCAGCATACCTACCCCCTATTTCTAATCCTTAAAGGGGCTCCCATACAAAGTTACTGTTTTTATATAAAATGCCCCCACTGCCCTAACTGGCCCACGAGTACCCATAGAAGGGTCAAATGTATGACCAACCCCCATTATTTTTTCGCGACCTATATTTCTCCGCCACATACTTACCCCCAATTTGCAACCCTGAAAGGGGCTGCCATACAATTTTATTTTTTTTATAAATTTTCCTAGAAATAATGGGGGTCAGTCATACATTTGACCTTTCTAGGGGTACCCATGGTCCAGTTAAAGCAGTGGGGGCAGTTTTTAAAAAAACCGTAACTTTGTATGGGAGCCCCCTTAAGGATTGGAAATAGGGGTGTAGGTAAGCTGTGAAACTTTGGAGGGGGGATAATGGGGGTCGGTCATATATTTGACTCCTCTAGGAGAGGCTCCTGGGCAATTATGGGCCTATTTGACGATTTCCTTTCCATATTTTTTATGTCTATGACGTCAGTTTTGTATGGGAGCCCCCTAAAGAGCTAGAGATAGAGGGTAAGTATGGTGGGAAAAAATGTTGCGGAGGGAAAAATATTAGAGGCCGGTCATACATTTGACCCTTCTAGGGGCGCCCTGGGAGTGGTGGGGGTCGATTTCCTAAAAATGTCAATTTTGTATGGAATCCCCCTTAGGGGTTAGAGATAAGAGGTAAGTATGTTTGGTAAAAATGTTGGGGGAGAAAAAAAAAATGTGGGTCGGTCATACACTTGAACCCTCTAGAGGTGGCCCCTCTTGTAGGGCTGTAAGTAAATTGTTTCTCCTATTCTCTCATCTTTGACCTCGATGCGCCAACCCTTACCCTCACCCCACCACCAAAATTTTTTTTGCAAACTCATTTTTTTATCCAACCGCACAAAATTGAGGGGTATCAAGTATCAAAATCCAAAATTCGTGCACTAAAACACCCCTAGTGTACAACTTAAAAACCGGAATTTTTTTGCGAAATTTGATGCTTTATTGTGGAAAAATGTTACAATATATTTTATTCAAAGTATTGTCCATTGGAAGCTACAACATTTCCCCATCTTTCAGGTAATTTATGAATTCCATCCCAAAAGAATTGCGCCGGCTTGGCGGCCAAAAATGAATCGAGCCAATTTTCGATATCTTGAACTTAAGTGAACCGTATTCCTGATAGGGCATTCTGCATCGATCGAAACAAATGATAGTCAGATGGTGCAAGGTCTGGGCTATAAAGCGGGTGAGGCAAAATTTCCCATCCGTTGTTTTCCAGATAATTTTTGACTGGGGCAGCAATATGTGGCCGAGCGTTATCGTGGTGGAAAATGATTGACTCGTGTCTGGTCGCATACGTTGGCCGCTCTGCCTGGATTTTCTGCTTCAATCGGATCAATTGTTGACGATAGAGTTGAGCATTAATGGTTTGGCCACCTGGCAACAGCTCATAATGGATCACACCTAGCTGGTCCTAACCAGGATGTCTTTGTCTTTGACATCAAAATCACCACTTTTAAACCGTTGAAACCACTCATGATAGCTTGATTCAGCTGGAGCATAGTCCCCATAAACTTCTACAAGCAAACTATGACTTTCCGCAGCAGTTTTCTTTGCAAAAAAATGACCCAACAGAACCTCCCGCAAATGCTGTCTTTTTCTCCAATTTTCGAAGTTATTCATCGTGAAAAATAATAATGATGCACACAAGATAAAATTGTTTTGTTGACTGATTTTGACAGCTGTCAAATGTACCTTCAAAATGACATATATATAAAGTTCGAGCTTTCACGATATTGTTTGTACGGACATCCACCGTCAAATTCCGGTTTTTAAGTTGCACACCCAATAAATAACTCAAAACTCGGGAAAACTGACTTAGTTCTTTTCACTTGTATAGGGCGATATGGCATATTCTCTAAAAAACGCACCCCCTACATTTTCCACAAATTAATAAATTATGCGGTTCCCAAAGTGAAGAAATTTTGTCCATGCTTATGGTTCAATTTAAGACGAACTTCTTTAAATAAATTCTTGAGTGATCGACACCCTCATTGTAAGTCATGGTCAACAAAAATGTTCCCAGAATTAAATTCATTTTTGGATTAAAAAAAAAAATACCAACCCATATTGCCCCAGATGGATAGTTCTCTACCAAGTTATTATTAAATTAGGAATAAATGTGGAACTGGAAACTAAGTATTAAAATTATTTTCTTGACTATCATTTATGTGTTACGATGACCTCCAACCGACTTCCCCTTATAACTAAAATTCTTTAAATAGACCATTTTTGAAAAAAAAAAACAACCTCTAATAATTTTTCCTCCTCAATATTTCTCTCACAAATACTAACCCATCAGGGGTGGAAAAAAGGCAGAGGGGAAAAAGGCAGTGGGGAAAAATGTTCACCAACCCCCATTATTTTTTCCTATCGAACATTTTTTTTAATCATGCTACCCCCTTTCATGCTGAATTGAGATATGTATAAATATCAATTTTGTATGGGAGTCCCACATACCACTGAAATGTGAACATGCGCCTATGAAACTAGATGGGTTCTGTAGAACATGTTGCGAATTGCATATTGCCTTAGAGCAGTTTCTTTTATCTTATGTCAGAATTGTATCTTTCGAGTTAGGACTTTGTATGCTAAGGACCCATAATGGTCACTGACCACTCGAATATGAATCTGCAATAGTAGAACTGAGTGGTTTCCAAGGAAGTGGGTTCCATTGATCACAAAACAACGTTTCAAACGACATATCAATGAAACTTCAAGTTTTTTAAATAAACTTGCGAAATCTTTACAAAAACCAGTTTTGTCTCGAAAGTTCCGTAATCTGCTTGGTTTCAATTAATTTTCATTTAGGAGACTTTTTGATGAAAATGGTGAGTCATACGATAAAGAGTATAGGAATCTTTTTTGTGAAGAATTACAGGTTCTACAAATAATATTGATTTGTATTTATTAAAAAGTAATTGTTTAGGAAATAATCGATAAAGTCGAATTTTTCGACTTTTTGCGGTTTTTTAAGAATATTTCCTAAACGGTTACTTTTTCGTCAATGTTATTTGTAGAGCCTGTAGTTCTCCACAAAAAAGTTTGTCATACTTTTTATCGTGTGACTCACCATTTTTATCAAAAAGCCTCTTGAATGAAAAGTAATTGAAACCACATGGATTACGGAAAAGGCCTTTATATATTGATTCAAAGGGGTAGAAAACTAACCCAACCATTACTTGAAAACCATTGAAGATACGCAAGAGTCAATTTAACCACTGTTCTAAAATTCCCAAAAAAAGATTTCAAAATGATCAAGCACCTGGGTCAAAATGGTTTAATTATGCTCAGTACAGGTTACGTAAGTGACATTTAATTGAACTTTGTTTCAAGACCATCGTTTTTTATCTGAAATTCAGCAAAACGTCTATCTCCAGTCTATTCAAAAATAGATCAGTAATGCTTTATTTATACTTCAATCTTCAAGCACTATTTCAAAAGCAAGACTTTTAGATTTTATAAAAAAGGTGTGTCCTATAAAATACAAATAAAATAAGTGAAAATCAAAAGTTAATTTAGGGCACATTTTACAAAACTGCAGTCATCTAAAAAAACATTTTTTATCTAATAAATTTTTGTTTTTATGTTTATGCTTTTTTATTTCATTTTATGACGAATAAAATCTTAAATGCTCATATTTAATACCTTGTTTTATATTATTGCTATGCAAATGTATGCGAGTCATTTGTGTCAGTCGTTGTGTCGGTAACACTTAAATAATTCATGTGTCGTTTATATGTAAAAAAATAATAATAAAAATGAAAAAAATATATTCGAGCATCAACAAATTGTTTTCTTTTTAATTTAATACGAGTATATGCATTAAATTAAAACAAAAATCAAGAATAAAAAAATAAAAATAAAAAATTAAAACAACGAAAGCCAAAATCTGTCCGTCCCACTCGTGTCTGTTGTGCCAAATCAGGCGCACTGTGCGCATTTTGGGGGAATATTTTTCATTTCGACTCCGCAAGACAGCGAAAACGACAAAAAAGAAAAGAAAATGAATTTTTTTAATATTCAAATGCGTAAACTGAATATTAATGTTTGTATTTAATATCATTTATTTCGCATTTAATTTGCATGATTTTTTCGCAATTACACACAAATAAAGTCATTAGTAAACTTTATTAATTTTACTACAAACAGCTGACGCATGCAGTCTTCTTGAAACGAAAAGTTAAAATTTTTCCTTTTTTTTTGGAAATTTACGTGTCAAACTTTCGAAATGTTTTATAATATTATATTTTGTCATTAAACCGACTGTGCGTAATGTTTTTCCGAAAGTTGTAAAAAATATATTTAATTTTATGCTTTTTATTGGCTGCATTATGCTCAAGACAAAGACGAGTAATGCAATTGAAAATTCGAAAGATGCATTTGGTAAAGTAGGCAAATATTATCTCGTTTCCGCTTGACAAAATATTCAAAATCTCACAAAAATACAAATACCTTGGCAACTCCTATAAAAAAATAATAACCAAAAACTCAAAAATTAATTGTGTAGGGGAGAGTGGGGATGGTGGCTTATTTTTTTTATTTACGGTTATATTTTATTACTAATTCGTGATAGAATTTATTCTTACGAGTAATATTAAATAATAAACATCACTTTTAATACGTATTTCAGTAGGGGAAATGATGCTATTGTGGTATAGTTTTTCAATGTGGTATGGTCGCATATCTCCGAATTGGGAAAGAACCTGCGAACATCACTGCTTTTATCCTGACAGAAAACATGAAAAACCAGGGATGTGTTGCTGTCATGAACCAAACAAAATTTTTCCGATGTTAGTTGAATGAAACGTAAATCGCGTGTGGTCGATGTATTTTTGCGCATTTTTTGCAAAAAAAATTTTGTAAAGAAAAAGCTGCTTTTTGGTGAAGTTCAATTTATATTCAATTAAAATATGTGAAAAATATTGCGAAGTAAGTGTTAACTATTTAAATTCACAAAGTTTCCAATTTAATTTTTACAATTTTGTAATTTCTAAAAATTGGCCAGTGTGGTATAGTCGGGCTTCGCTAATGTGGTATGTGAACATTTCTTAATATTCTTTACATTATTTGATGGCTGTTTATTTTTTAATAAGAACTATGAGTTTGAGAACCAATGTAAATGTTATTATGAACTTATTTCATGCCTTGCAAACTTTATATTTGGTTGTATGGCTAAGTATACCACATTACCCTACTTATATGTACCATATTACCCTACTTATATGTACCATATTACCTGCCCACTTTACAAGTACTGATCAGTATATATACCACATTGCGCCACCATATATACCACATTACCTGCCAACTTTTTGAAAACAGCTTTTTTGACTTTTTTCAGATTTTACTCAATAACTTTTTTTAATGAAATTGCACACATTTTATTGAAATATATTCTGTAGCCAATACTTCAATGATCAGCATAACAAAATTTGGCTGAATTTGGCTCTTTTAAATTCCACCTAAACATTAGCTATACCACAATAGCATCAGTTCCCCTATTAGTCATGTGCAAAGCAAATTAAAAAGTGGTTCATGTATCCTTACAAAAAATGGTTCATGTATCCTCGCAAGCTATCAGCAAATTGAAAATAATTTTAAGGTAACATGAGATATTTCAATGTAGTAGAATTATTTGAGAAAATTACAGAATTTCTGGCTGGTAAAGACTTTGTTTATTGATATACGCACAACAAACGTTTGACGCAACCACAAAAGCGTGTGAGGTTCGGTTACCGACAGAGTTTACAACACACATGATAATCGCTCGAAAAGTCCTAGACAGTAAACAGTTATCCCTATGGGTTCGTGTATCCCCATGAGCCACCTATCCCCACTCTCTTTTACTATAGTTGACTTATTCTATGTCAAATTGGCATAAGTGGCATAGTGGAGAGTAGGTAATACTATTGAATATTTAATTAAATTAAAAAAAAAAAATGACGGAGATATGGGACTTTGAAATTTTAACCCATTTCCAAGTGCTCTTCGATTAATCGAATAGCAAAATTGTCCATTTTTAATAATTTTTTAAACTATGAAAATAAATTACGTTAGAAATAAAGTTAGTGCATTATATAACTTTGATTTTTTGGCTATTCGAAAATATTATTTACCACTTCTCCACCTTTCTCCACTAGTTTGAGGGGGGTCATTAAAAAGTACCTTTTCGATAGACTTTTTTCTAAAAATTATTAAAAATATGGAATAATGACAAAAAAAAAGAAATTAATGATGAGGTTTAATATCCAAAGGACCAAACTATCTTTTGCAATTCAAAAATCACACTTGTCAACAGCTGAATTACAAACTGAGATGTTCGATTAATCGAACGTTGGCGTTTAGCCCACAAAACAAGATCCCATATAAATACAACCAAACGTGGTTGTTGAACACCTCATATTCCGTCAGCCGCAAGGTATATAACGTCGATGCCAGATTAAATGGTGCAACCTATGGGTCTCGTGAATTTAAAGTTCGCTTTTTCCCCTCCCCACCCCATTAGTTGACGGTATTCTTCTTTTTACTACACGCCACCGTCACATAGGCGGGGAAAGAGGCTTATGCGTAGCTCCCTTTCAATCGACATACATAGACGATATTAACCTTCGGGCTGACTGACTCTGAGGTGTTCACCAACCACGTTTAATCGAATTTGTGTGGGTTCTTGTGGCTTTGATTATTTAAAATAAAGATAAAAAGAGTGGAGGTAAAATTTTTTTTATGATGGATTTGGAATCGGGTGGCGCCAATTACTCTAAATATATACTTTATATCAAAAAATAAAATAATTTTTGCAGCGTGATTGGAAATGGGTTAAGGTTAGTTTTTTTGTTCTGAGTAGCTATAACTTTAGATTCTTTTATCCAATTTTCAAATTCAAGATGTCACATAATTTGCCTTAAAATATGCTTCAAAATAAAAACTATGGAAAACAAAATTTTTTTTTAAGTTTACACTTAAAAAAACTTTTTGAATTGAATTTCTGAAACTATGTATATCAGTGGCGGATCCAGAGGGGGGCGATAGGGCGATCGCCCCCTCTCTCAAACCTAAATTATATGTAAAGATTTTTAAAACATTCTGTTATTATCTAGAAATGTAGTCAATCGGCCCCCCCTCTTAACAATGCTGGATCCGCCACTAATGTATATCATCTTCGATTTTTGTAATTTTTTGTTTAAAGAAAGCAACAAGTGTAACTTGTAACTTGTAACCCCCATACTAAATTTCGAGAAAAACTTTGGTGTGTGGTTTCCAGAAAGAAACCTATGGGAAGACAGTACGCCTAGCTTAAATTTCGCAACCACCATATAAATTGATGGTTCGTAAATGGACTGTGGCGTGGGCGCGGGTGTATTTTCAAAAGACCTCAATATATCTCAATCTTTTAGCTTACCTAATTCAGCTAGCGTCTTTCAGGCGGACGTTTACGCCATTCTCAATGCCTGCAGGCTAGTGGAGACCACTCATCTCAATCTTAGTTAAGTAGCGATCTTCTCTGACAGTCAGGCCGCTATCAAGGCGCTGAACTCAGTAACGATGAAATCAAAACTGGTTGAGGAATGCAGAAAAAATTTAATAGAACTAGGGCGTCAATCTGAACTTACTCTCGTTTGGGTTCCAGGTCATAGGAACATTGAGGGTAACGATGAACTAGCTAGACATGGCTCTTCTCTAAGCGGGACACATTCTGAGTGTGTATACACTCCGATAGGTCTGGTGAAGAAAAGGATTTTCTCGCATTTCCTCACCGAGGCAAATGTCGAATGGAAAGCTTTAGAAACATCCAGAGCAATATGGCCCTCATTTAACAAATCAAAAACATCAGGCCTGCTATTCAGAAATTGTACTGATATTGCAAGAATCGCTGCAGTTTGCACTGGGCACTGGTTCATCGGCAAGCATGCCGAAAGGCTGGTTATCCCCTTTAATTCTTTTTGTCGTAGTTGCATGGATGGCATCGAGAAGGAATCTCTCGAGCATTTTCTCTGCAACTGCCCTGCTCTTGCTAGAGCCAGGCTTAAATCTCCAGGAAAACCCTTTTTCAATGATTTGAGCGAACTTGCCGATATTGAGATTGGCTCCCTGCTCAACTACATCAATAGAACAAAATGGATATAAATATCTTTTACAGCTTCTTTAAATGTATATCTTATCCAGACCCTGACAACTCCTCCTACCAGCCAGCCCGATCACTTATGTGGTATTAAAACGGCACTAACAGTGCTACTTAGGCTTAGCATCGTTTTACTAAGCCACCACTCTAATCTAATCTAATCTCGTAACTTGTAACTCCAATTTAACTTTTAAATTTCAAAGTTCGTAAAAGTAACACTTTTAGTTATGCCAATTGATAGCCAAATCGGATTCCATCAAAAAAATGTTGATAGATTTGACACGAACTCAATCAGCTGTGAAAATTACCATACCTTTAAACTTTTTCATTTATCATTTCCATTCTAGAAAAGATATCACAAGTACATACTTAAGAAATTTAGTCTTTTGTATGGAATTCAAGGATAAATAGGTAAAATAAAATTTGATTGGAAAACTGAAAGAACAAGTTTTGAAAAAAGTACTAGAGTAGAACGGGGCAATGTCGTGCACTCAGCTTTGACATGCTCTTAAAGCCGTACATCTCAAGCGAATGCGACGAGTAAGCATCCGATCGAAAGATAATTTCATTGGTTACATCCATGTGTAACAACATTTGTGCACCGAGAAATTGTGTTTGTGTAAGTGAAGAAAAAAAAAATGTGCACGACATTACCCCCATCAAAATATGTGGGGTAATGTCGTGCATTGTTTTTCCGAGTATAGTAAAGGTACCAAAATGTGTGAGAAATGATAGGTAGTGGTTCTATTAGAGGAGATTTAGCATTAACATGTATTTGACATGCTCGTAAAGCCGTACATCTCAAGCGAATGCAACGAGTAAGCATCCGATCGAAAGATAATTTCATTGGTTACATCCATGTGTTACAACATTTGTGTAGCGAGAAATTGTGTTTGTGTAAGCGAATGTGCACGACATTACCCCAATGGTCGCTTTAAAGGTCAACTTCGATAACTCGGTGAAGCCCAAAATTTTTTTCGAAAACCAAGTACTTCTTTTCTTTGGCAAGATATTTTGTTTCAGAAAACACTTACCTGGTATATTTTCCCGCAAGGAAAATTATTTTTCTGACCCTATGAAAAAACACTTTTATCGTCCCGAAAGCGTGCGTTTTGAAAAAAAGGTTACTCTGTAAAGACGAACTGGTGAAAATTGCTAGTATTATATGCATAAGCTCAGTAGGTCAGCAGGTCCCTACCTTACAAACAGTTGGTAAATCATTCAATTCTTTGGGCTAAAACAGCCAGTGCACGACATTACCCCCTGCACGACATTACCCCGTTCTACTCTACTGCTATATGATACTATTCGCTACAAGATCTCAAATGAAACATTAGTTAGTAAATTGAAGAAAGGATTTCTTAAATACTCACATGATGGCGCTAAATGAACTACGGTGTCGGTTTTAGCATATCAAAACACTTTGGGATTTGGTAATGGAATACCATTGGTCAATAGAGATTTTCCATTTTGGCTCTATGGAGATATGTTGCAAACAATAAAACAAGTATGAATTGCCCACGTTGCATTTTAAATTTTCGCATCTTACTGCATCAAAATCTGGATTTTCATAAGAAAAAAAAAAAATTAACCTGGCGTCATTATACTCGAAACAACGATATGCACTCCTTGTATTCATATATCGCTTTTTATGTCTAAAACCGTAAATCAAGTCTTCTTGAAAATCCTTGACTTTGACTTTGAAATTACGCTAAGTGTTGTTGTTGCTTTTCATATATTGTTCTATATTTATATCACAGATATATTTTTGCACAGTCCTTTAAAAATACATGTAAATTATTTGCAGCATTCATGCTTGGCGCGAAATAATTTTTTTTCTTTTTTTTTATGCAATTTTAATTAAAATTATCATTATTTTCAGTTCTTCGTTTTTTTCATTTCTTTCTGTAATTTGACTGCAGGTTCAACATGAAATTTGTTCAGGTAAATATATTGCAGGGGACTGTTTTTTCGAAAGAAATAAAAATTTTATGGGGTATTTTTAATTAAGCATTTAATTATAAAATTCACATTGCATGGACAGAGAGGTGTTAATTAATGTTTCTGTCATGGAATCACATTGTCATTCAAATACATTTGTGTGCAACAGAATAACATGACAAATTGTCAAGTGCCCGTAACACGCGCTACCTATTCGGGGATCGTAATAAAGAGGTGCATTTGTAATATTTTCGCTACCGAGTTTGGGTTGCTTGTCAGCTATTGGACCACACTACTGGCTGGCTTTCAAAGCCACCCAAGCGCTTTGATGATTAGAGCCACCTGTCATTTATAAATATCATATTTGAAAAGGCAGTCCGATAGCGATGCGAATTGAGCAGTTTTGTGTAAATATTTAGTTAAACTAAAAAAAAAAAGAAAACATAAAATTTTTAACTGCACTTTAAGATCATCACTGTCGTTAAAAAGTCAATGGCGGACTACTAAAAGCTGGATATGAGTTGTGAAAAGAGTAGGTACATTTTATACAACATTGTTTACTATATCAAAAGAGTAATTTTTTATTACATTGTGATACTTAACCTTTTTGCATTGATTGCTTTACAATCCTTAATGAAAAAAATTTGACGCAATGAATACCCTTTTCAGCTTCTTTACATACCGGAATTCCGATCTGATGTTGTGATTTTTGCACAAATCATTCATTCATTCATTCATTACACATTCCCATGCGTTTCTATAGATACTGCTGGTTCCTTTACACAACTTCGTTGCTGGAATTTAATGATAAAATGCGATTGTTTGTTCGCTTTTCCAAACATAGTTCAATTAATTATCCATGAATGAAGCAACATGTGGAGCCTATGTAAGTGCGAAGATGTAAATACATATAAAAATGCGGCTTAAGCGCAAATGTAAGAAGGAGTATAGTACTTGTGTCATGTGCTGTGTTC
This sequence comes from Calliopum simillimum, assembly GCA_951812925.1. Classification (NCBI taxonomy): domain Eukaryota; kingdom Metazoa; phylum Arthropoda; class Insecta; order Diptera; family Lauxaniidae; genus Calliopum; species Calliopum simillimum. Next base: position 98,715,522 of record OX638368.1, on the reverse strand, counting down.
AATAGGCATTTTGTTTTTGATTTCCTGAATGAAATTTTCTTTTTGCATAAAATTTTTTGTTTTACTTTGCTCCACATTTTTATGATCCAATTTTACTCGTATATAACATAATCGAATCGTGAAAAAGCATTAATTTTTTAAGGCTTTGGAACACCCTGTTTAGCAATGAAAAATGCTGCATTCAAATGTCAGCACAACTATCGATAAAAATATCGATAGTTATAATACGTTTTGCTGAGTACCTATATTGGTGAATCAAAGCAGATTTCCCGGTGATCACAACTTCTCTCAAAGAAATATTTGTGATGAAAAAGTTCAGTGAATTGAATCGGGAAAAATCCTTGCATTCTACTAAAATCCTAAGTGGTAATAAAAAAAATTGCAACTGGTCTGATCTACAAAATTATTGAAATTGGCGCTCACGATTGTTGGCTGCTGCGTGGGAATTTTACCTGATAGCCTGAAAATCGAGAACCGCCGTGCTCGAAACTTTTAGCATAGCAAAGTCAGGCCAGACGTTGGGAAGAAAAGCTCTAGAGCTTGAGAAGATCAATATTCCTGTTGTTAAAACCCAGATTGGATGAAAAATAGACATACATCCAGGTATGTTCTGAAATTCGATTTACTTCGGAATCGGAATGAAAGCAATCTTCAAGAGCTCGACATTGCGGCAAATAAGATGGAATCGAATTTGTATTTCAACAAATAAAATTTACTTATGTTTCCTATTCGATTTACCGCAACATAAATCCGATTTGATGTTAATTATCGAAATGCGGAGCTTTTAAAGATTGCTTTCATTCCGATTCCGAAGTGAATCGGATTTCAGAACATGAAAGATCATTTGGGTTTTTTGTTAAAATTAGTGACTTAGAAAAGTCAGAAGAAGAGTAAACCATAAAATCATGACATTCGTTTAAAAATTTGATAAAAAAAAATAAAACTAAAAGAAAGAAATTTTGAGTTTTAAAAAAAGCCAATTGAAGCAATTTAAAAAACAAAATATTGGTGAAAAAAATTTTCTTACATTAAAATTAAATGAAAATTAAGGAACTTTTCTTTTTATAAGCCAGTCAATTAGATTTGAGTCGTAAACTATTTTAAAATTTCAAAAAACTTATACCAATCGATAGAGAATTTTGCACTGAACAACATATCAAAATGCGTTCTCGCAATTTTTCCGGGAAATTATGTTATGTCGTGAAGTACTTGGTAAAAAATTTTTATGCTTCCGATTTTAGCAATATTTGATTATGTTATAACTACGTATGTGCTCGACCCAGACTCAAAATATTTTTAAAATATATTATAAAAAAAACATATATGGTCCATCTAAAAATTAATGTGGAAAGATTTGTCTTTCGTTCGTACTATCTATTCAGGCTACAAGAATTCCGAACTTTCTACTGTCATTGAAACCAGTCTCAATCAGCCCGTATATGTGAAAATAAGTCAGTGTTGTGACACGGTGTGCCTTAACCCGTTCTAAATCGGACGTCGAAGCACATCAAATTTTTTTCCAGATTCTGTTTATTTATCGTTCAAATGATGTATAAAAAAATTTTCACTCGTGACTCCTCGACTAAATTTTGAGATAATCGCTTTTCCAATTGGAGTATTTTCCCATACAAAAAGAAAAAAAAAAATTTTTTAACTTCATTAAACAAAAATTAAAATAATCACAATCGATGTGTTTTGCGATGCTTAATGCGAATCCAACCTTAGAATTGCTCTATCGTGTATAGTTTATGAGATATTGTAACCTAAAGACCAAAAAAAGTCGTTTTTTGCCATTTTTTGAAGCTATATAACTATGTAACATATCATTTATTCGTCAAATGTGGCTTAAATTCTTGAAAGTCCCAATCTTTACCTTTAAAACCTAAATTAAATTATGTTTATATCTTCATGATTCTAAGAGATATCGTAGACCGAAATATTGTCATAACGGGTTTTTTGCACTTTTGTGTCTTTTTAGGTTAGGATATCTTTGAGGAAAAAAAAGATATCAACATAATTTAAATTAGGTTTTAAAGGCAAAGATAAGAACTTTCAAGTTGTTTGCCAGATTTAACGAAATAAAAATTTCTTTCACATTTTAAACATGTTCAACGAACCGACCATTTCAAAATTCAGCCGTATGCCATACACGTAACAACAACACTCGGGGTGACATCGGAAACGTCGATAGCTTCACGTATTTAGGCAGCATTATCTCCATGGATGGTGGAGCAAAAGAGAATATCAACTCAAGAATAGCAAAAGCAAAAGGCGCGTTTGCTCAACTGAACAAAATATGGTCTTCATCCGTTATATCCACCAAAACGAGGGTGCGCATTTTTGATTCGAATGTGAAATCGGTTTTGTTATATGGGTGCGAAACATGGCTTGTTACTGAACAACTAACGAACAAGCTGCAAGTATTCGTCAATAAATGCTTAAGACGTATACTAAAAGTTTGATGGCCTCGCACTGTATCAAATGCCGAGCTACATTAAAAATGCAATCAGAGGGCTATAGCAAACGATGTGAAGCTGCGCAAATGTAGATGGATTGGTCACACTCTCCGGAAACCACACAGCGAAGTTTGTCGCCAGGCTCTTCAGTGGAATCCACAAGGCAGTAGAGGCGCTGGAAAAGGAAATCCAAGAATCGGGAAAATCGTGGCAAGAGATCAAAGTCATCGCAAGGGATCGTGACAAATGGAGAGATTTCATATTGGCCCTATGCTCCTCCTAGGAGTTAAAGGAGAATACATACATACATTTGAACGATAGGTAAACAGAATCTGGAAAAAAATTTGATGTGCTACGACGTCCGATTTAGAACGGGTTAAGGCACACCGTGGTGAGAAACAAAATTTCGACATATGTATAAGAACAAAATGAGATTAAGAAAAGTGATTACTAAAAAATGTTTAGTAAATATCATAAAACGCGCAAAAAATTTATAAAAAAACAATTAAATTAAGAAAATGAAATATTGCTAGTAAGTTAATTGTTAAATAAAAAAGTATAAAAAAGAATTTAGTTAAAAGAATAAACTAGTAAGGGTGTTACCTTTGGCTTGGCCAAACATTAAATACCCTAAACAGCAGTATGTATTTTGAAAATATTGCTTGTACGGGAGGTGCTACGACCTCTTATCCGAGTTCAATTAGCTTTTGCTAAGATCTTGCACTTATTGTCCTCAGTGTCTGAGTGAAATTTGGTTGGATTATCTTAAAAACACTTTCAGTATATTATTTCGGATCTTTTGCTTATGTGGGAGGTGTCATGTCTTCTGTCCGAGTTTGTCCAGATTTTTCTCAGAGCTTGCGCTTACCGTCCCTAATATTTATGTGTGGTTGTGTTACATTGTCGTGAAAAATACTTCTAAAGTTGCATTTTGAATATATTTTTTGTATGGGTGGAAGGCGTGTCCGTTGACCGATTTCTCTTATTCTCAATAAGTCGAGTTAACTTTGATGACAGAGGCATTGTACCAAATTTCAACGAATTATCTTTCTCTCAAAAAATATTAAAATGGCTTCAATGGACGTGCATGGCTATATCGACTCAGCAGGTGACGCTTATGAAGAATATACATATATACTTTTCTTTACCTGCCCTGGGTGTAGGGTATAACAAAAATCTACTCTAGGTTAACACTTGTGGCAGTATCGGAAATTTAAATTTGATTTTATTCTTGGAAGAATTTTTTTAAAGTTAAGACTAAAAAGTGTCTACATTAATTGGAATTAAATGTTAAAAAAAAACAAACGTAAAGGGGCGTATATGGCACAAATTAAACCAACATCTTCATAGAACTTGCAGATGTCATTCGTCGTTCTTGAAGCACTGACTGAAATTCTTGACATTAGAAAATTTCCTAACCTCCTGTTTGTTACAGGCAGCGACTGAATGTCAAAAACAAAACAAAACAAAAACAAATAATTAAATAAATTGTTAAATTAACACTAGAGTGACTTCATAATCGGATCATGAAATAATGACAACAACGAGAGCACAGTAGCAAAGGCAAATGACAGAGCACGGGAGGCAACCTTAAACAAAGTCACATCATTTTTATTATTTTTGACATTTACGTGTGCAAACGTGTCGCCATATTTGTTTTTGTTTTCATGTGAGCTAATTTGTTATTCTTGTGTTTTTATACGAGAATATTTCTATATTCATGTGCCATACTAAGTGTACCTTAAAAACATATGTATGTATGTGTAGTTGTGTTTGGACATGTGTAGTTTGCAGTTTCTATGAATACGAGTATAAATTTAATTGTGGAAAATTCAAAGCGGATTTCAGTTTTAAAAGCAAAAAAATGTATATTTAATTGAATTGCAAAATATGTACAAGTGTACATTAGGGTGACACAAAAAAAAAACAAAATTCCAAAGAAACATTTCAATTGAGCGACCGGCACATTCGAACACCATCGGATTTTATGTGTCACCCTAATGTGCATTATACAAAAGCGCGTATGCACATAGATAAACGAGCGCAACAATGTTTGACACAGTACACTCTTGATTTGTGTCAATTAATATTAAAATATTTTATTTATTTATTTTATAATTGTAGAACATGTCGTATGAGGGTCAATCTTTGCGTAATCGATTAAGATTTGGGTTGTATGTATGTATTTTTGTATGATACACATATATCCGTAGTAAAATTATTTTCCGAAATTCCGAAAATTTCCAAGATGGCGGCCATACGAAGTTCGATCCAACCTTTGAATACTCACGTTGCACCATGAGTCTTTGGTGCACATGCACTACCATACAGCGTTGCCATCGTTCAGAAGGTATTTTTTTCAGTGAAATTTTTCAGACAATTTTTTTCTGGAATATTTTAAGACGGGTCAAAAAGATCCTTAAAAATGGGATATAATGGGTTAAGATGTTTTAGAAAATTGTTTCTTGATTGCAAAATACCACTCTGATCCATGGAGAAAAGTTAAAGAAATATTTTTTGAGACGTCTTAAACGACTCTGATCAACTGATGCTAATTTTTCAAATTCCCGGAGCTAGGTGTGAGATAAATAATAGGCTGAACAGAAAAGTTCAAGAACGTGACACCCTGGGCAACAGACATTCTAAGTTATTTTTGCCAAAAATTTCCAAACAAAGAACAAAACAGTAACATATGATGAACAGGAAAGGTATACAGACTGTTACCGAATTTCTTGCGGGACACTACCCAGTTATCAAATTTCTCTCCAACATAAGATTCAAACATATCTCCATTCCAGTGGCAGTCTAGCAAGGCACAGACTCCATCGCATACTCCTTAGATTTTGAGGTTGGCGTCTTACCCCTAGTTACATACTGGCATTCATTGATGCCAAGCGCCTATATACCGACTTCTAATTGAGTCTTGTCAGGGTTTCCACAAAAGGCATTATAAGCCGCAGTGACATTTGGCGACTGAAGCCTAACCCTTTTCTAGTGTTAATTCCCAGTTTCCCAATCGATTAGTGCATAAATGCATTTTCTAAGAAAAAGCGAAAAACACCTGCAGATATTCGGAAACATGGCCGATAATTTCCAACATTTTTTTACGGCCTTTCTCAATCGATTCGAGCAATTAAACTTTTTTGCAGCATGAATCCGAAATCCCCGAGGAGTTTCGGAGGCACCACTTATAATTTCCACAATTTATTTTTGAACTGTTGCCTTCCTAATCAATATGGTCGCCAGCCTATAGATCACAGCAAAACTATCAACATTTATATATACTTAGGTACATTATGCCCCATACAGCCGGCAGCTCTAATGCACATTACAGGTGCAATAATGTGAACATTTTTATTGCATGGTTTTTTGCATTTTTTGAATACATATTTCATAGACATTGACTGAAAGAAAATTTCCCAATTTAGGGTCCAAAAAATTCTAATTAGCTTTTCTGATGCTTAACTTACTATTTATCTTGTTTTTGATGTTTTATAATTTTTTGGACCCTGAATTGGGAAATTTTTTTTTAATCAATGTCTATGAAATATGTATTTAAAAAATGCCTAAAATCATGCAATAAAAAGTTTCACATTATTGCGTCTGCAATGTGCATTAGAGCTGCCGTCTATCTAGGGCATTAAGGCCGGGTCGAAATTAAGATTCATCCCGAAACCGACACAAAAGTAAGAGGGCGTCTTAAAAACGTTGTCTGCATACTTTTTTTTCATTCTGAGAAAAACCAATGGAGCACAAATAAGATACCTAATGATTTACAAAAATATTGGCGCTTACAAATTTCTTTTTTTTTTTGGGGGGTACCTATAGATAATATTCGATTCCAAAAATCGATTTTCTTATGTTTTTCAATAAAGAGGAAAGAATAACGATTTTTTACTCAAAAGCCTGGGAACTTACGAAAAAAGTGTGTACAGCAAAAAATGCTTGGAATTTTTAGAGATATTTTATAATTTTTTAAAACTGTAAAAAAAATTCAAAATAAAAAAAAATTCCAAAAATTCTGAAAAAATTCACACGAATTCTTTGAAGAATTCTAAACATTATACATCATATGAAAATACATACACTTTTTTCGTTAATGCCTTGCTTTTGAATAAAAAATAATTTTTTTTGACCGCGTAATTGGAAAACGTAAAAAAATCGATTTTGGAATGCGAATATTATCTATATCCCCAAAAAAAATTTATAATTTTTAAACGCTCACATTTTTGTAAGAACATGGTCTTTATTTCTCAAGCACCCTTGGGTATTCATTTTATATGAAATAAAAGTTATGAATAAAAAACATGTTTTTTTTTAGCCAAAATGGGCCTTTAAAAGTGCTTCATTGGTTTTTCTTGGAATAAAAAAAAAACAAAAAAAATGATGCAGATATCGTTTTTAAGAGTCTCTCTAACTTTTGAGGCGGTTTTGGGTTGGTTTTATTTTGCTTCATTCATAATTGACATAGTTTATATTTGAGCTATAGAGGCTTTACTGTTATCCATATACACATCGTTGGCTTGCCAACCGGAAATGCAATTTGTAAAGAAAAAAATTAATAAATTAAAAGCCACTAAAGCCTTAATACGCGCTACAATTGTTGTAGTTTCAATGAAACAATTAAACACAAAATAAAAATAAAAAAAATTTTTATATAAAAAAATATTTGATTTTTCCGATTTTTAGTTTTGTTGACATAAAAACCTCGTTCAGAAAAATTTCCCTTACAAATCTAATTTATCATTTAATTGTGATTTGTATGTTTTTCAGAAAATATATGTTTTTTCGACGAATTCATTTAATTTTTTATCTTTTGTTGGCAACAATTCTACTGATAAAATATATAAAAAAATTTTATTTTGGTGCCACTGATATATTTTTTGAATATTTATTTTTGTTATAGATATACTGATAGACGACATTAAAAAAACAATAAATTCTTTAAATTTACGCATGAAAATATGCTGCCATCAGAAAAGCAAATTATTTCAATCGACGACAACAACAACAAATTAAAAATTTTTCATCTTATGTGAAAAAAAAAATAATTTTGCGAATTTGTAGATCTGCAGTATAAAAAAAAAATAAACACATAAACCCAAATTGCCATCAGTTTTTTGGCTCTGAGTTGTTTAGGTGGAAATTCATTTAAATTTTAAATGCAATTCAAAACAATAAAATGAGGGGTGTATATATTACGTAGAAACAACAGTTGCAAGCTTTAGTTTCCACATAAAACAACTAACATGTTCTAATTCATCTCTGTTCCATTCTTACGCCTTCAATAGCTGCCCGAGTTCGAGATATAACATTATATGGGCGAAGCTTCACACCCACCTTGTTTTGAGAGAATTACATTTTTATTTATTTTCGAAGAATACGATGATATTTCAAATATTTTTGCCTAAGTTATTTGTTATTTAGAATTGAACTGCATTTTTAACTCAAAACTGAATTTTGTGGGCTAGTACAGTTTGTACTGGATCACAGGTTTGGGTTTTTGCTTATATGTATATACATATTTACAATAAACTATTGCCCAAAACACTTTGGATAATGGTGATGCACGAGTATTTCCAACCACGCATGACACGATGAACTTAAGTTTAGAAACTTAAAAAAATCGATTTTTTCAATAACTTCTTTAAAATACAAATCCCGAAAACAAAATATTAAAATGTTCAAAACTTATAAACTTAATATGTATAATAATTTTTTTGTAGGTTCATGTCTTATCTCCCTACTATGGTCTACCAAATCAAATTTAGCAGAAACAATGCTTAAAGCTTAATCATTCACACTGACTTGTTTGGTTCATTTTCTAATAGTTTGTTTAAAAAAAAAAAACTATTTGAACTTTTTCACTCATATTGTCTTACGAGTCAGAAAAAGCTTTCTCATATGTTCTCTCTGAAAATTATTCTTATATAAGGTTGTAATGGCTAAAAGCGAATCGCTATTCCAACATTTATTTGGTGAACGATCTGGTTAGATTCAAACTATTTAAATTTTTACTCGTCTTGCTCCCGTTTATTCAGTTCCAAAAATTGTCTAAAATTTAGGTCTTTATTCCAAAATATCCTGTTAACTATTCTATTCGACGCTTATTCCCCTTGGCTGGGAATCGATAACACTAGTCTCCATAAAAAGTTTCTTACCCTTCCTCAACATTTTTCATCATTTTTACTAATTGAATGGTCAATTACACTAGTCTACAGCCAAAATTCCCAGTGAATGCCACTATCCATTTTATATGTAAAATGGGCTGCTAATTCCGAAAGTCGCATTATTATTATTTTTTTTTTTTTTCGTGTCGTTTTCGAGATATCAGTCATTTTCGGTTTTCGGAACAAAAAAAAAAGATAGTTCCATTTAAATACAAATATCTCAAGAACCAATATTTGTATTCAAACGTATTATATGTCTTACAAAGGTAATTAAATTACCTACAAATAATATTCACATCACTTTATGGTTGGTTTGTTCGTTTCGGCGAAATAAATTGATTTCTAAAGAAAACATTTTTTTTTTTTTCGAAAAAATTAACAAAAAATCAAAATCAACTGCAGATTTATACAAGAAGAAAAACCTTTTTTATAATTTTTTTTGTTGTATCATAGACTATATATATTTGTGAAGAAAATAAGACACCACTTAAAAAAATCGATGGAAAAATGCAAAAATTGTGTACAATTCATTGAAACGTTACCAAAATGCGTTTTTCCCTATTTTTTTCGTTTTTTTGTAATAAACTGTTCGATAATTAAAACTTTTTGTAAAACACATGAGAAAATCCAAAAAATTCTTAAAGTAGGCGTTAAAAAAAATACCCGTGTCTCGTCGTTTTTCTCCAGCACGTGAAATTTTTTTTAATCGATTTTTGAAGTTTTTAATCCACTGTACATGAAAAATACAAAAATTGCGCACTCTTGTGTTAAATCGATGAATTTAACTATATGATCCTTACATTTGAGGTGTATTATGTGTTCAGTAAACTTATGCAGGATATTATGAGGAATATTTTTGTAGAAAATTTTAACCCTCTAAGACCATTACAAGTGGGTCATTTTGACCCCCCCACATTTAGGTCTTTAATATGACATATAATACGTTTGAATACAAACATTAGTTCTTGAGATATTTGTATTTAAATGGAACTATCTTTTTTTTTTGGTCCGAAAAAATTGGGGAAAAAATTTTTAATCATTTGTAGACTAGTGTAATTAGTATCGATCCACACATAAAAAATGAAATGATTTTTAAGGGAAAAAATAATTTTTTTCGACCTCTAAGTAATACGCTTGAAATTGAAGAAGTTATAACGAATCTAAAACCTCAGTACAAAATATGAAGAACAGAATGTTTCAAAAACGAAAATTGCCTCATAAAACTATGCAATATTTTTTTTTATTCATTTGCATACTGTTTGAAATGCCAAATATTAAAAAAAAGAATATTGCATAGTTACAGAGGGCAATTTTCGTTTTTGAAACATCCTGTTTTTCATATTTTTTACTGAGGTTTTAGATTCGCTATAACTTTTTCAATTTCAACAATTTGAGGAAACTTTGCAAAGACGAATTTTATGATTTTTTATGGGCTTTATTTCTATGAAGTACCCTTGGTACCTTAGCGTGATAGAAACTGAGATAATGAGTACAATTAGTCGAAAAGAACATTTGAGATAAATTACTCCTATGAATAAAATATAGTCCACATTGAGACATTTACAATAATGTACCAAACTTGATGATCGGACGTCAAAATGTGGAGCAATTGGAAAAAATCAAATAGCGTATTAATTAGAGGTCGAAAAAAATTTTTTTTTTTCCTTTTTGTATGGGGATCGATACTTTTTAATATACAATAAAATACAATTCGGCCATTTTTCATTAAATTTTATGTGACTTTTTAATTTTTAATCGATTTGTTTTGTTTTATAAATATATAGTCTTTGACACAAAGGAACAAAATATTATAAAAAAGTTCTTTCTTCTTGTATAAATTTGGTTGATTTTGATTTCATTTTTTCGAAAAAAGTAATGTTTCTATTAGAAATCAATTTATTTCTGCGAAACTAACAAACCAACCAAAAAGTTAACGAAATATTATTTATAGGCAATTTAATTACCTCTAGTTTGGCATAAATAACATTTAAACAATAATATTGGTTCTCGAGATATTTGTAATTAAGTAGAACAATTTTTTTTTTGGTCCAAAAACCGAAAATGAGCGATATCTCAAAAACGACGTGAAAGAAAAAATAATGTGACTTTCGGAATCAGTAGACGATTTATCATATAAAATGGATAATGGCTTCAAAGGGTGATTTTGGCTGTAAGCTAGTGTTATCGTTGTAAAGTGGGCAATCTGAGATCGGATTTGTATTCAGCGAATGAATATGTTTCTTGCAAATAAGTGTAATTTTTCCCATAGGCTTTGAGCTGTGAGTACATAGGTGATATCTGAGGTTTACCTAATTTATATTATGGCATATAATATACTCAAATATAAATAGATGCTTACATTGTTTATGGTATAACTTTATACTATTAAATTATAAGTATGTGTGCAAATAACATCAATTTATGCATTTGTAATTAAAAGCACGATATTTGCGTACTGTACGTATGTAAGTACTTTGCAAATTACTTTTGTTTGTGTGTTGTGTATCTCTACCCGTATGTACATATGTGTTTGTGAATGTATCTCAAAACAAGAATAAACAAACAAATAAATATTCTGATAAAATAATCAATGAATAGTGAGTAGGTAAAGTAAATAATTAAATTACGTGCAATGTGGTAGATTTAAAATAATGGAAACAAAAAAACAAACAACTTTCTCATACTTTCAATGTCCTTGGGTTATTTTTGCAAGGATAATTTGCATATTTTTGTGTTAATTCTTAAAGTGAAGAAGAATGAAAGAAATAAAAAGGAAAAGTAGAATTGTGTATAGCAATATTTTCGTTCTTAACTTCAGGAATTCAGGACAGAAACGGCGTCATCATTTTGATATTATCCCTAAGGGTGTAATGAATATAAAAAAGTTTTTACTGAAACAAAAAAAAAAAAAAAAAAACCAAGCAATTCTTTGTGTTTAAATTAATCCATAAAGAAATTAAAAATTTATGTCTTGAATGGATAGCTAACAATATTTTATATATGTATAAATTTCTTGACAAAATAGATTTTTTTTTCTTAACACAAATGAAAAAAAGCAAAACACTTTTTAGCGCAGATCTTTCCATGTTTTCAAGCCAAGAGTGATTCTTTCTGAAACAAGCGCCTAAAATTATATAGCAATGCATTGCAACCGCTTTTTTGTAAAAAAATGTTGCATAGTTTTTTTTTTTTTTGATTACTATATTATCCAACCTCATACATTATTATAACAACCTCAACCTCTTTAACCCATTAATGCCCAGCGGTGCCATACGATCACCATTTTGCATAGAAACATTTTTTTTTTTCAAAAATATAGTTTGAGCCGAGCTCCTAAATTTCAGCCTTCTATCTATCGTGGTTCCCGTTGGGCATTGATGGGTTAAAGCAGAAATAGTGTACTCCGCACTAGCCTACAGCACTCAAAACCGTAAAAAAAATGCACGACCTCTAACTGCCCCGAATACTTTTGATATTTATCTAAATATACCATATTTACGTAAAAATCAATGATTTTTCATTATCCCTTTATGCATGCAACATTTTTCAAATATTTCATAAATTTTTTAAATTTGAGTTTTTTTTTCTGTGCATACTTTTATAAGTTTCAAAGACTTTGTATTTTTATAATTTTCATATGCTTTTCATGCACCCTAAAAGTATGCACAAACAGTTACTTTCGATGTTTTATATATTTAGATATCTTTTTTTCTGTGTTTTTGCATTTGAAAAATGTACAACATGGACAATTAGTTTGTAACTAGTTACACCGAATGCAGAGCAGGGCAATTGACTTGCTCCAATGACAAGCCCATGTAAAAATCGATAGTTCTTCGAATGGGTGCTTCGGTTGAAACTAGTTTGTGTATAGTTATAGAGTAGACCGATTTCCAACAGGGTCACTTTGAGAGCCCGACTTTTTCAAATTTCAAATGATTTGTTCGACAAAAACTGCAAATACGGAAAATGCGTTTACTCATTTATTAAAGTAGACAATTTGGGAGTTTATTTCTTAACCCATTTTTGCCCAACCGGTAATTACACTTACCAGCTCTCCAATTTGGCGCATGGGCTCATATATGGGAAATATTTTTTTGTATTATAAATTTATTATGATAAATGGACTATTTACTAAAACAAATTGGAGGAAATATTTCTAGCACCCCCCTCTCACCTGTCAGATGAGTTTTCCTGAAGGACTAAAAAACATATTATTTTTAAAAATAATGTCGTCAAAATGTAAATCCTAGCGGCGCGGCAACACCAAATTTTTTTATGACGGCTCGGCAGGGAGACTGTGTTGCCACACGTGATGTGTATTTTTTTTTTTTGAGGTTTTCCTTAAGCATTCGAAAATGAATGAAAAAATTTGAAAAGACTGGCAAAACATTGGAGAAACCAAAAACGAGGCGACAAAGATAATCAAGAACTGCATGAAACGTATAAGTCACCGAAATCATTGTTTTTGTAAAACACTCGGACTAAAAAAGTGCGGTCCGCTTCCGAGAAACGCTCTATGGCGACTTAGTACCCAAAAGGTAAGCTACCGATTGACAAACGCCCTGCGCGCCTAGGATTCGTTGCGATCACTCAGGAAACTAAACAAGTATAAACTTTGTTTTGGAACACCTTTGTGCCAACAGTCGATGCAGTGGGTCAGCAAAGCATAAGCTTTAATAAAAACTAAACCAAATGTATATTTCACTTTGTCCCAATCCTCACAAAAAAAAGAAAAAAGGATTTAATTCAGATTACACTTAAATCCTTATTAGCCGAATAGATAAAATTTCCAAGCTGTCGAAAATATCACTGATATAATAAGTATCGAAGTTTTTTCTGCCCAAGACTTATCCTATGAGTCCATAGACAATGTGGTGAGTTTCCAAAAAAATTTAAAATTTGAGGATAGAAAAAAAACGGAATAAACGAAAGATTTATTAGAAATTTGCTAATACTATGCCAATATCACCATCATTTATACTTTTGCTTTAAAGAAATATATACCCTTCGAATCAAAAACTTTGTACCAAAAAATAATTTTGTTTTTGGCGTACTGGAAATATTGATGAAAGGTTTTGGGTATATATAATTAATATATTTAGCTTAAAGTACATTTCTCACAATATGAATAAACTTATTAGTACTTACCTCCGTAATTTTCATAGTACGCTTTACCACCTTACGTGTAACCTCTGTGGTTTCCTCAACAACATCACCATCCTCATCAATGGTTTCGGTGACCATTTTCTCCGTTTCACCGGCATCGACTTGCATGGCAGAATCATCATCACCTACAGTGGTGGGAGCATCGGCAGCAGCAGCTTGAGGAGTTTCCTCCGCAGTATTGCCACCGAAAACATCTTCAACCTCGGACATGTTTAAATCAAAAGTTTTGCTTCTTGTCTTTTAAAGAATCAAGTTTTTTTTACAATTTGATACACTTTTAGTACATTTAATATTTAAAGATTTTTATTTTTTTTTTGTTCTTGCACAGTTCACTTTATTGTTGCGTTTTTAACTGATTGTTGCAAATTTCTCTTTTTTATAAACTTTATATCTTCAATTTTCTATACACTGAGTAACAAAATTTTTCTTTCTCAAATGCTGTTGCTTCTTCTTGTATAAAATATTTTTTTCTGAAAAATTTTTAGGTTATATAAACAAATTTTGTGCTTGTATCCGTATTTTTTATAATGCCTGAAAAAATTTCAATTTCGAGGTTATACGATGACACTCTGTCGTGTGGCACAGCATGAGCAGCGTATAACTTTTTTCTAAATTTTTATTTTTTTTTTTTAATTTTGAGAAAATTTTTGAATTTTGAAAACCGAAAATTTTGTTAGTTTTTGCTATGGATTATAAGAGCACCGAAATTAGTTCTTGACGTAATTTCTTTGGCTAAAAAACACACTTGAGCACACAGTTAATTTGGAATAAATTAAAATAATAAAAACACAAAAAGATAAAAATTTATTTAATACACTTCAAAAAAAAAAAAAAATTAAATTAAATTTAAAATTTTGCGCGCCGTATCAATTTGTATTCAGTGGAAACGAAATCGAATAAATTATTGCGAATTATAACAAAATTTTCAAACCAAAAAGTAACGCAAGCGTTGTTAAAGATCAGAATATCCAAAACAGACGAGATACGTGTATCGTCTTCGTTCAATTATTAATAAAAATTGTTATTTATTTCGAAGACTACAGTAACGACAGACAACGACTAATGCGACAACACAACGATGGTGACGACTGATTTACACGACAGCGACAAAACCGAGACCGAGATTTCTCCCAAAAACGAAAAAAAAAAGAAAAATGGAAATTTCTTGTTCCTTTGTTGTTCTGTATTTTCGAAAATAAAATTATCTATTGAGTAGAAATATGAATTTTCCTCAATTCTTTCACTGCCTACTGCTTCTTCTTTTGTTGCGTTCCTGAATGAAAGACAAAAGATACACAAAATCGTACGACTTACGAGATACGTTGTATCGTTACGATCAACAAGCCAATATGTTCGAAATTTGTTTTCGAGCCAGCCATACAAAATGATGAAAACATTTTCCACTTTTCAACAGAAAATTTTCCTCTATTCCTACAAAAACAGCATGGCACGAATATAGTCGTCGTATTCCATCCGCTGGGAGTTTCCATAAATTGTGTAAAAGAGTCAGCAATATCTACTGATGATCACACATTTTATGTTTCTTAAATTTTCCTCATTTTGCATGTGTTGGCATGTTGGAAACAAAACTGAAAAATATGAAAATTTGTATTTTATTTATTGAAAATTCAATGCTTCTCTTCGTCGGCGCTTAATGTTGGCGTGTGTACCAATGCTCCATTTTCATCTCTCAATTTTTCAATTCTTCAGTTAAGAAAAGTTTCCACTCTCAATTGAATTTGCTGCTTTGCTCCCTAAGCGCTTCATGGCGTCACTCGCTTCGTTTTTGCGGTTTCGATTTGTTTGTTTTTTTCAAACATTTTTTGCAGGGTGTTTCCCAAAGTTTTGCATGTTTTTATCTTTGTTATTGTTAACCCTTTCAGGACCGTAAGAAATTCGGAGCTTATGCAACCATGTAAGTTATTTATAATGGTCTATTGGGCGTCCAGAAAACATATTTTAAAATAAAAATTCAAGAAATTTTAACGGTTTTTTTTGAATTTTCTGGGAAATATATGTCCCTATGGTCGTTAAGGGAGACTTTTTCCCCAAACATTTTTATATGGGGAAAGGATGCCCTTATTTCAAAGGGTGATAACACGGAAAGTAAGGATCCAATGAAAAAATTTAAAGGTAGGTATGGTTTGATAGGTATGATAAGGGATATTTGATGCCATCAAAAGAATTAAACTACACCATCTCTTGGAACTACACCGTAAGATTGAAAACAGCGCTTTCTCAGCTTCAAGCACGGATATCTCGAAATCCTGAAGTTTATGAGTAATTCTGGCCTCGGATTCGAATTCAGGGTTAAAAAGTACGTTACAGTACATATGTCTTCTAACAGGTTTATTAAATTTTTTTATTTTGATTGCCTGTGAAATTGGGTACAAAAGTGAGTTGAAAAGTTACTCTTTACGACCATAGGGACTCCGGTGTTCCATTTTGAATTTTATGATTTATCCATTTACTAAACTTAAATAATGGTTCAATTAATGTATAAAACAACAATTTAATTAGCTGACAACAATTATTTCACACTATAATATGATTAAAAACAATTTAACACCTATAGATTCTGCCGTAAGGTATAGCAATAGTGAACCACACAAACTGTCAAATTAGAATAATCATACAAATATTGGGGGTTATCGTGAATCAAGATTCCCGGGGAATTTTAGCAGACTGCTGTGCATTCTCTATTGCAGTTTAAGAAAATTCCCCGGGAATCTTGATTCACGATAACCCCCATTATGGTGTAGCCAGATTAAATATAAATGAAGGAAGCGTTTAGAAACTGAAAAATGTCAAAATTAAATAAATCGATTTCTTAATTATTTAAATATAATTTATTTTTGTCTTGGGAAACATATGTCCCTATAGTCGTCAAAGGGTTAACCGATTTTAGAGATGGAATATAAAACAGTGATTTAAAGGTGATTATCAAAAATATCCAAAAAAATAACACCCAAAAAAAAATAAATTTTAAAAAAACAACCAAAAAAAAACATCCAAAAATAAAAACATCCAAAGAAACTACACTGAGAAAAGAGTATGTTTCCCTCACAGAAATATATTTGATTGAACATTCTAGAAAATATTTGTTAATAATTAACAAATTTCGGTAAATATTAATGTGCCATTAATTGGACCTTGAAATATTGTTGATTGGGCCAAAAATGATATCTATTTGATGGAATGTCAAATATTTGCTATAGCTTAAAAAAAACTCTTAAAAATAAAATAATCAAAAAAAAAAAAAAAAAACTTCCTTGTCTGGGGTTTGAACCTACTCCCCCAGGTTATCAGTCAAACGTCTTATGCATTGAGTTAACTCTATCTACATTAATTTTAAACAAAAGGTCATAGAAAAAATTCAAAAGTATTGAAAAACTTCAAATATATACATACAATATTTTCAAAACAACTTATATTAAATAAGTAATAAACAACAATTAATACTTGTTAAATTTTTTGTTTGACTTTTTTTATACCCTACACCCAGGGTATATTCACTTTGTCCTTCCGTTTGTAACGCAGAGAAGGAGGCGTGGCAGATATAGAAAAGTATATATATTCTTGATCAGCGTCACCTCCTGAGTCGATATAGCCATGTCCGTCTGTCTGGCTGGCTGGGTGGCTGGCTGGCTGGGCTGGCTGTGGCTGGCTGTGTGTTGAAATACACTTTTTGGGAAAACTGAGCAAGATAATTCAATGAAATTTGGTACACTGCCTCCGTCGTCAAAGTTAGCTCGGGGGACTGAAAATGAGCAAAATCGGTCAACAGACACGCCTACCGCCCATACAAAAATTATATTCAAAATGCAATTTTAAGAGTATTTTTCACGACAATGCAACCACAATACACATAAGTACTACAAATTGTAAGCGCAAGCTCTGATAAAAAACTGAGCGAATTCGGACAAGAGGGCGTGGCACCTCCCATACAAGCAAAAGCTTCAAAACGCTATACTGAAAGCGTTTTTTGAGATATTCGAACCAACTTCGACTCAGACACTAAAAATTATAAATGAAAGCTCTCAGCAAAAATTGGTTGAAATAAGGGGGCGTGGCACCTCCCATATAAGCAAAAGTTTCAAAATGCTATACTGAAAAAGTTTTTTGAGATAATCCAACTAAATTTCACTCTGACACTAAAAACTATAAATGCAAGCTCTGAACAAAAACTGGGTGTACTTGGACAAGAGGGCGTGACACCTCTCATATAAGCAAAATTTTCAAAATACTGCAGTGTAGGGTATTTATTTTTTGGCCAGGTCAAAATTTACACCCTTACTAGTTTGAAATTAATTCAAAATATTCAAAATAGCAATCAATACAAATGTAGACAGAGTTAGCTGAGTGTATAAGCTGAGTATATAAGTCGTTTGACTGATATCCTGGGGGTGTATGTTCGAATCCCAGACAAGAAAGTTTTATTTTTTAACACACTCAGATAAAAAATGGAGATTGCTGCCTTTGCTTCTATACCCCTCATATTATGATGTTGCCGTGATCCAAGCAAATATTGTCATGTTAGTTCCTAATTAATAAAAAGATTAATATTTATATTCAAACGTATATTTGGTAATTATTAACAAATATATGATTGAACCAATAAAATTGCTCAAATATGCCGCTCATTAAATAATATCAAATATTCGATTCGTCTATATCAGATATATTATTTGTTAATTATTACCAAATTTTGATGTATATAATCATACTGTTTTCTCAGTGTAGTAAGGGTGTAACCTTTGGCCTGGCCAAATGCAGTGTTGGGTATTACACTGCAGTATTTTGAAAATTTTGGTTATGTGAAACGAGCCACGCCATCTTTTCCGAGTTCACCCGGTTTTTGCGCAAGCCTTGCATTTATAGTTCTTAGTGTCTGCTTAGTGTAGCTTTGATTAAAATTTAGTTTGACTATCACAAAAAACGCTTTCAGTATAGCTTTTGCTTATATGAGTGGTGCCACGCCCTCTTGTCCGAATTTGCCCAGTTTTTGCTCAAAGCTTGCGCTTACAGTTCAAAGTATTTATGTGTATTGTCGTGAAAAATACTCCAGGACAAATTCCTCCGTACAAGAACGTTCTATGTATAGATCATACGAGGGGCCCAACAAAAGTTCGCTTAGTAAAATTGAAAAAACTGGATACAAATTTTTTAAAATTTATAACTGTATTCTTCAACTGTTTGTTTTTTTTTTTTTTTCAACATAATCGCCATTTATTTTGATACATTTTTGAAGTCAATAAGTCCATCTTGAAAAACAGTCTTCAAAATCGGCTTTTTGCAGTTTTACAATTTCATCATTAACCGCATTTCTTATCTCCTCATTGCTGTTGAAGACTCTCCCTCTCAAATTTTTTTTTTTATTTTTGAAAACATCTAGAAGTCACAGATCAGCTGACATTGTTGTACGAATTATACGTTTTCTTCTCTCCATTTTGACCGATCGCTCTGAAAATTAAAGTGATATATCGTAAGACTATAAAAAATAGTACGCAATTTTTGGATTTACTAAAAGTTTATAACATGACACCTACTAAGCGATTTTGTTAGGCCCCCGTATGTACATCTTGTGTATTCGTAAAACGCCTCTCTCTTTGTGTTATGAGAGTTGTTTTGTATTTCGTCACAATAATATGGAATTTATTGTGCGTAAGAAGATTGGTTTATATGGGCATAATATGAATTTTTTTATAAAATGGTTTAATATACTTTCATATGAACTTCTATATAAATTTTATACAAAAAAAGTATAAAAGAGTTTTAAATAGTGATACTATAAAATTCAAACCAAAACAGTTTAAATTGTGTTAATACCTTATGTTTATACATTTTATACGAACAAGCAGAAACGGTTTGTATACCGATTTTATACCAAGTTTGGTGTGGATCTGTCCAATTTGGTATGAATTTTTCACCCAAACTTTTTGTTTTGTGGGACTGCTTCTAAAGATCCCGAAAATTCCGATATCACCCAGAGAGCCGAAAAACGGTATCTCTATTGTGTACGCAGAGACTTTGCACACAGACACCCTGTATGCACTTGAGATATATTGAACGCAAGTGCGCCGCGAACACATATGAGGCAAAAATCTAAAATTAATTTTTCCTCAAAATAATACAAATCATGAATTTTCAAAAACACATATACATATGAACATATACTATACATGTGAGTATGTAGACATGTGTGAATATGAGAGTGGGATTTTTTTTTTTTTCATTTAAAACTTTTATTTGGCTTGCACTTGCAAAACCGAGACAAGTCAAAAACAAAAAAACCCGAGCAAATGATGGTGGGAAGCAAAAGCTACAAGAAGGAGGAATCAGAACGATGGACGGGCGCAACAACAATTTTCCAAGCGACGAAATGGAAAACTACGTTAAATGTTTTTGTTGTTGTTGTTATATCTCACATGCAGCTGTAGAACAAATAAACACAAATAAGTCAACTTGTTTTTGTTGTGCTTTTACTATATGTTTTTGTTGTTATTGTTGTGTATTTTGTTTTTTTGTTTTTTGGTTTTTGGCCCATTGTGTGCGTTGCTTGCTGCGTTTACTTTGTTAAATTGCGACTTTTGTGTTTTTTTGTTGCGTTCACATTGTTGGTGTTGTTGTTGTTTTTGGTTTTTGTTAATTCAATTAAATGCGATTGGCAACTAAAGTTTATTGTGACAACAACCACAGAAACAAAAACAACAATAATATCGTATATCTAGCGTTCGTTGACTTGTTGACCTAGGATTTCGGATTTTTTTTTTTTTCGTTAATTTTTTATTGGTTGCCTTAATTTATGGCCATAATCAATGGGTGGAGAAAAATTTCTTAACGAACTGACAGTTAAAATTTTTATCTTTGTGCTGAAAGTAAATTAATGGCATTTACTTTTTTTCCAAAGAAATTGTAAATGTTTTAAAATTAATTTCGATAACGCTCTGTTGAATTGAATCATCATGTAAAAACAGATCACTCTGTTCAGCAATTCAGCTGCTGTTGAGGTCATTGTGTTCTTTGTTAAGTTTACAACAATAAAAATAATGACAAAATATTTAAAAGAAAATTTTGCTTTTCAGTTCCATTATGGCATTGTAAATGTAGTTCCTTTTAAATGTAGAGTGTAATCGTTAAGGCTATAAAGCTTCTGGGAGGTGATGGAAGACCTAACCTAACCTAACATAACCTAACCTAACCTAACCTAACCCAACCTTACCTTACCTAACCTAACCTAACCTAACCTAACCTAACCTAACCTAACCTAACCTAACCTAACCTAACCTAACCTAACCTAACCTAACCTAACCTAACCTAACCTAACCTAACCTAACCCAACCTAACCTAACCTAACCTAACCTAACCTAACCTAACCTTACCTAACCTAACCTAACCTAACCTAACCTAACCTAACCTAACCTAACCTAACCTAACCTAACCTAACCTAACCTAACCTAACCTAACCTAACCTAACCTAACCTAACCTAACCTAACCTAACCTAACCTAACCTAACCTAACCTAACCTAACCTAACCTAACCTAACCTAACCTAACCTAACCTAACCTAACCTAACCTAACCTAACCTAACCTAACCTAACCTAACCTAACCTAACCTAACCTAACCTAACCTAACCTAACCTAACCTAACCTAACCTAACCTAACCTAACCTAACCTAACCTAACCTAACCTAACCTAACCTAACCTAACCTAACCTAACCTAACCTAACCTAACCTAACCTAACCTAACCTAACCTAACCTAACCTAACCTAACCTAACCTAACCTAACCTAACCTAACCTAACCTAACCTAACCTAACCTAACCTAACCTAACCTAACCTAACCTAACCTAACCTAACCTAACCTAACCTAACCTAACCTAACCTAACCTAACCTAACCTAACCTAACCTAACCTAACCTAACCTAACCTAACCTAACCTAACCTAACCTAACCTAACCTAACCTAACCTAACCTAACCTAACCTAACCTAACCTAACCTAACCTAACCTAACCTAACCTAACCTAACCTAACCTAACCTAACCTAACCTAACCTAACCTAACCTAACCTAACCTAACCTAACCTAACCTAACCTAACCTAACCTAACCTAACCTAACCTAACCTAACCTAACCTAACCTAACCTAACCTAACCTAACCTAACCTAACCTAACCTAACCTAACCTAACCTAACCTAACCTAACCTAACATGGTTCTAAAAGTTTCGAAAAATTTAACATTTATATTGAGATAAATTTTCAATCGAATGACCATGATTTTCCGCACTGTATTTAATGTTCATCCTTGGATCAAAAGATATTTAAAACTGAGTTTCTGAAAGTCAAATATTGATTCGAAAGAATCTTGCTTGAAAACGTTGTTGAAATTTATAATTTTGATTGTCCATGTTCGTTCAATTTTTATTTCTGTTTTAGAGAAAACTTTTCTTGGCTATGGGAAAGCTTTTGGGCTACAATATTGCGGACCAACATTTTACTGTTGAAATATCCGTTAGCAAGAAACAGATTTTCTAAACTTTAGAGCCAGTATAAATTTTAATGCGGCAGTGATCTCGATCTCGATTTTTCACATTTATTTATTTTTAATCAACAAAGTAAAACCTTTTAATTAAAAAATTGCTAACTATAACTTTTTTGATCAAAAAGTTTTATTTTACTGGACTACAAAAAGTCTAAACCTTTTGAGATTTATTGCTGGCTCTAATTTTCTTTTAATCAGAATACATTTTAGAGTTTTATTTTACTTGACTATTGACAACAAAACATAAAATATTATTGATGTACTTTATAGTCATAATTTTGAACTACTGTCGCAACAGGGTTAAGAATCATCTTAATGAATAACTAAAATTTAAATATTTTGTGGTTTAATGCCTAATGATTTCCGCAACTTATAACGATTCAGTTTATGAATGTCTGTACAAGTGAATACATTGACGTCACTTATAATAAATTTACTATTAGAGTTCTAGTACACAGAGCAAAAAATATTCCAGAAATTGCGAAAAAAAGTTAAGACCATGTTGAATATTTTCTAAATGTTCAAACGTTTTTTAAAGACAAGCAGATTTGAATTTGGAAGTTTTGTTTGATTTTATTAGATCTACATTTAATCTTACTTCGTGTTCTGATGGGCCACACATGTATTTTGCAGGTGGTGCTTTCGTTTTCAAAGTATAGAATGCTTAAAATATAACGCGTTCAAACTGCATCAAGGTTGAAAGTCATGGCGCCATTATCCGAAATATTTACAAAAAAAGTGTGTGTGTGGGAAGTGTGATTCAATCGTGGTATTTACTTTCCACACTTAGGATCAATATTATTTAAGGACTAGGTCCTATTGACTTACGTGCTAAAAAAAAAACACTTAAATTTTTTTTTTTTTTTGTATGTAAATCGTTGTTTTGCTTCTACTTTTATGATTAAAATAATCTTTTTTTAACAGAGATATGGCTAAATGGGTCTTATCAAACTAAAGGCTGTTATATTTTGGACCAGAAATAGCACATAACTAAAAACTAGAAAAAACTGACTTAGTGCTTTTCACTTGTATGCATATGAATTGAAATTTTGTTGTCTTGATTTTTTTGTTCGTGTACAAATTTTCACATTGCCATCGTATAGTGGGTGGTATATACACTTTGAGAAGCTGTCGTCTGGCTTTCTTTTATTTCTAGAACAGAAAATTTTACTAAGCATTTATCGTGTGTCTTGAAGATGACTCTGTTTTAATTGATTTAGCTTGATGCATACGAAATTTTACATGCTGTTTTACATTTATACCAATTGCATAGCATGTTTGCAAAATAATACTTTTGGAAAATTTTAAATTGAATTAGCCATAAATTTCTCAAATGAGCCTAATAATTTAAACGTGAAAAAGGCTCTCAAAAAAATTGATTTTTTGTTGCAACTAGTTATGATTTTGGAAAAAATGCTTATTGTTAAACATGGACCTTCACATAAACCCTGCGTTATTTTGGCCTGATTTGGCGAGTTGTCACAATGGCAAATTGCCCATGAATTCGTATGTAGTGAATGGGGTCAATGTTGTGCCGAAAAAGCCAAATCTTCCGAATAACCCTGAGCTTCGGCCGATTAGAAAATACTGGGCTATAATGAAGACAAAAACCGCTAAAAACGAAGAAAGTTGTCAAAAATTAAAAGAAACTAAAACAAAAATGAATCAAGGTATCAACCCAGGTCACCCAAAGTGATGTGCAGAGCCTAATGGCAGGTGTTAATTTAAAGTAACGATATTTTGCATACACATATCTCAACCAAATGAGAAAAACTTTTTCAATTTCTTAAAGATATACCCTGGAGCTCCAAAAAATTTGTTATTTTTTTTTTTTGGTCAAAAAATAAACTTTTTATACCCATTTTTTGTCGACTACTTTTTTTCGTGTACATGCCTTAATAGAGAAAAAGCAATGGAGTTGTGTCCTTTAATTTGCAGCGAACATTTTCCAATTCAGTATTTTGGCACTATAAGGGGTACAGTAGACCGGTGCGTTTTGGACGAAAGTTTAAAATTTGTCGCGCAACCGGCAGAATTGTAAAGTTTAACTATCGACATGAAGATTGCCGCCACCCTAGCTCTGAGAGATGACGGGAAGGGGTGTCGATATATTTTTGAAGGTTGAAAAACGTGGTTTAAAAATGCATGCTCATAGGTCCGAAGTGAATCAATTCTCAGCTTCGTAGTAGGCCGTAAACTGAAATTCAAGACATGGATTCTTATGTATTTTTTCCCGTAGAATCGAATGGCATCATTAGTTTTCTGATTAGATGTCCATTTTTGGCGTTAAGTGAACTTTTCAGCTCAAAAAAGTCGAAATTTTTCCAAATCCCGTGTTTGATCACTCCACAATTGAACAGAAAAAATCGTAGAAAAATTTGAAATGTATATTTTGTTAGGATTTTTTCTGACGAATCCAGTGGTACCATTTTTTATTGCGCTACGACATTATTTTCATTCATGAAAAACGAATTTTTGATTTTTATTATCAATATACAACAAAACGCAAATTAAGTTTGCAATGAACTTAAGTTTTCCAAGGTACTGGCTTCCAAATCAAGCAAATATCTAGAACTGCATTTTTGACTCAAAACTATCATCATCAATGCTAAAAAAGAGCCCTTGTGGCGAGCCTACCACCACCCAAGTTGAAATGTCCTATCAGAAAAATTGTGAAATATAAATGAAATAAATAAAAGTCATCGTATTTGAAATGAAATTGTATTGATAGCAATATCTATCGATATACTCGTGTACGTACATATCTCCATAGTTCTATTAGCCAAGGTTGGCTTTGTTAGTCGGACTAAAATGTTTTTCTGTTTGCTTTCGTTTTAATTTTTTTGCTTCCCATTTGAAATGTATAAAAATAGTTTTGTGGTTTTCTACAATGAAATACAGACATTTATGGAAATCAATTATAGAACTATTTGCTCTCCTCTGATGGATGACGTCAGTAAGAAAATTAAAAAGTAAATACATACATATGTACATACGTACATGTATGCTAATTCCATCATATGAATATTTACAATGTGCACATCGTACCAACTGATTACTACGTATTATATCTTGTAAATATATAAATTTTATGAGTAAATACGGACTTGTTGAATGATGAAAGAGTTCATCGTAACGTACACTTACGGTGACCGTTTCATTCAAAGTAAAATGAAATAGGTCCTATCAATATAGTCTGTTGCTTAGGTCGTAAAAAACATGCCGAAAGGAAGTAAAACGTTTACGGGTTTTCATTAGTTGTGAGCAAAATTAGTCTTGGTCTTGAATCTTGTTCTTGGTCTTGTTAAGACCCAATATCAAAACCAAGACCAAGATTCCATGTGCAAGAACAAGACCAAGACCAAGACTGCTATTGTCTTGGTCTTGGTTTGCTCATCACTAGTTTTCATTACAGAAATCAGTAAATGGGTTATTTAAGAAGAAAAAACAGCGGAGTGCTATTAAATTAGAGGGTGGAAATCGGAGAAGGGGGCCACCTCTTTAGAGTTTTTTTAATATATCTATATTTTTTATAACAAAATTTTTAAATCAGAAAACGGTGTATGGTTTTTGGTGGTTAAAGCTTAGCTGTATTTGTTGCACCATTTTGAATCCGCCAATTATGTTCCAAAATTTTACAGCTGAAGAAATTTCCTATATCAAAATCCTTAGAATTGTTTTTGTACGACTTATAGTTCAGGAGTGATTTTTCAAAACGGCGGATTTCCATGTTAAACAAATTTTCAGTAATGGGGAAAACTCTTAGTAACTGTTTAGAGCAACTTATTTTTTTTTAATTTTATAGTGAGTTGGCCAAAGATTCTAATTCACTATAAATTTTTATTCTAAAATAAAAACTAGTAAGGGTGTTACCTTTGGCCTGGCCAAACATTAAATATTTTGAACATTTTGCTTATATGGGAGGTGTCACGACCTCCGAATTCACCCAGTTTTTTCTCAGAGTTTGCATATATAGCTCTTAGTATTTAAGTCAAATTTAGTTCGATTATCTCAAAAAACGCTTTCAGTACAGCGTTTTGAAGTTTTTGCTTATATGAGAGGTGCCATGCCCTCTTGTCCTAGTTCGATCAGTTTTTGCTCAGAACTTGCGCTTACGATTCGTAGTACTTACAATATGTGTATTTTGGTTGCATTGTTGTCAAAAATACTCCAAAATTTGCATTTTGAAGATATTTTTTGTATGGGCGGTAGGCGTGTCCGTTGACCGATTTCGGTAATTTTCAATCCCCCGAGCGAACTTTGACGACGGAGGCTGTGCATTTCATTGAATTATCTTGCTTAGTTTTCGGAAAAAATGTATTTCCACACACAGCCAGCCAGCCACCCAGACAGATGGACATGGCTATATCGACTCAGGAGTTGACGCTGATCAAGAATATATATTCTTTTCCATATCTGCCACGCCTCCTTCTCTACGTTTCAAACGGAAGGACGAAGTGAATATACCCTGGGTGTAGGGTATAAACTAGACCGGTGCGTTTTGGACGAATGTTTAAACCGGCAGAATTGTAAAGTTAAACTATCGACATGAAGATTGCCGCCTAGCTCTGAGAGATGACGGGAAGAGGTGACGATATATTTTTGAAGGTTGAAAATCGTGGTTTAAAAATGTATGCTCATCGGTCAGGAATGAATCAATCCTCAGCTTGATTGAATGGCACCATTATTTTTCTGATTCGTCAGGAAAAATCTACATTTCAAATCTTTCTAAGGCTTTTTCTGTTCAATTGTAGAGTGCTCAAACAGGGGGTTTCGAAAAATGTCGACTTTTTTGAGCTGAAAAGTTCACTTAATGCCAAAAATGGACATCTAATCAGAAAACTAATGGTGCCATTCGATTTTATGGGAAAAAATACATAAGAAACCATGTCTTGAGTGTAAATTTTCGACCTACTACAAAGCTGAGAATTGATTCATTTCGGATCGATGAACATACATTTTTGAACCACGTTTTTCAACCTTCAAAAATATATCGACACCTCTTCCCGTCATCCCTCAGAGCTAGGGTGGCGGCAATCTTCATGTCAATAGTTTAACTTTACAATTCTGCCGGTTGCGCGACGAATTTTAAACATTCGTCCAAAACGCACCGGCCTATTATAAACATTTGGAAATGCGCACGATGAAACGTGATTCACGGAATCAAAACCCATAAGGAACATCTAACCCTTAGTAAAAAGCAAGGAAATGGAAAAATTAAAGTTTTTGATAATCCTAATGCTGCCAAGAAGGTGGTAGCTCTTCTTAAGAAAAATCCCAGTATATCGGGAAGAAAAATAGCTGAGAAAGTCCAATTCCGTGAGGCCTTTGTCAGAAAAGCTAAAAAGGAGGAAAGGCTTAAGTCATTTAAAGTCCAGAAAGTTGCGGACAGAAATTCCAAAATGAACGTTGAGGCGAAAAAGAGCGCCAAAATACTTTACAGAGAATTCATTGACTGTTGCTTTATGGGCGATGAGACTTACGTACTTGGTGAATTTTCGCAGCTTCTAGGTGTCGAGTTTTATGTTGCAGATCCAAGAGGAAATGTACAAGATGAGTTTCAGACCCAAAAAAGACGAAGTTTCGAAAGAAGTTTTTGGTATGGCAGGCAATCTGCAGCTGTAGTAGGCGGAGCAGTTAACACTGAAATATACAATACATCCAGGAATGCTTGCAAAAACATCTTTTACCATTTATTAGAGAACATGAGGTCTCAATTTGTTTTTGGCCAGATTTGACTTCATGCCATTACAGCAAATCTTCAGTTGAATGGTATAAAAAGAACAATGTACACACAAAAAAAAAACAACATACTAAATATTAATGAAAAATTCTTCGAATTTGAGCCGAAAACAACATTCATTGACTGTATGAATCATTTTATTGAAATTTTAGAACTTTTCATAAAATATAAGAACGAAATTCGTAAATTTTTTATTTTATTTTTCATATAGTCAATGAATTCTGTTCTCGGCTCAAATTCGATGAATTTTTTGATGTTCTATTTTTTGTGTGTAGAATGTGTAACTAGATAAGCAAATCCTCCTAACTGCCCGGAGCTCAGACCCATCGAATGATATTGAGCTCTGGTAAAAAAGATTATGAAGATCACAAAACAGGTTGCTGAAAACACCAAACATTTTTCAAGAAAATGGTTAGATAAAATGGTTTATGTTGACTATATGAAAATTATACTAATTTTATGAACTTTAGTCAATGTTTTGCAAGAATCGAAAATTCCATGCATTTTCCAACTTAGAATATTATGACAATTAGGAGAAGAGAAAAAACTACTGAACATGGCTATGGTGACATATGTTTCGGTTACCGCCACGTAACCATCATCAGACCAATTTATGTTTTATTTAATTTATTTTAAATTAAATGAAATAACAATTGAAAAATTTTTGAACTTTTTTTGTCTGAGGCCGGGATCGATCTATGAACCTTTCGAAATCAATCTCTCTACATAGCGCATTTATCAACGGACTGCGCTGTGTGCCCTCGGAAAAATTGGTAGCTTAAGTGCCTATATGCATGTAGCGTGGTTTCATTCTCTATACTCCTTTGTCATCATTCATGTTGTGTTTGTTTGGTAAGGCTCAGCCATTGGCTGAGAATCAATACCGTTATTTTATATGACTGACAAGTGTTGCCAGTTGCACATATTTGGCGTGTTCTCCATTATTACTTAAAATGAAAATGGTTAGAGTCAAGTAAGCAAATCTCTGAAGGTCCAATTAAAAGTTTAATGGGAGGTGTTTCAGAAAAAACAAATTTATTCATAAAAAACCAATAATGTTTAATATATGTGAACTGGTCTATGGAAAGGGTACTTAGGGGTAAAAAAAAATTTTTCCAATTTTTGCCGATTCGCATAAATTGACCTTTTAAAGTTGTTTTCCAGCTGTTTTCACGAAAACTTATTCATAGACCAGGTCACAAATTTATAATAAAAGTAAACATGAATAAGATTTCTTTAAAAAGCGTGCATTTCTTTTTTAATGTCAAGTAGCTTAAGAGTTATTTGAGTTAATCCGTGCACTAATTTCATCGTGCGCAAGCCTTAAATCATTCTTATTTCACCATTTGGCCCTTTAAACTGCTGTATTCAGGCATGATATGTAAGCACTTATTTTTATTCACTAAATAGTCATTAATATTGTTCTATTATCTATTTAAAACTCGTATTAAAAAACCAAAAATTTTCAAGGAAAGTGGTGGATATTTGACATGGAATGCTCCATAGATAGAGATATTCAACTGCGCGCCACACTACAATTAACATCAATTTTGTCTCGTACTTTAATTTTGCTTGAATATTGGAATAAGTAATTTTAAATATTAAAATATAACAATTTAAGCAACCCGAATGACAGAATGAAAGCAGGCATGAGGCTAAAATAAACAATGCATATAATCAATGGCTGTCTTGAGATTATTACAATATAAAGAACAGCCTAAGTGTATGCAACATTTTTTATTAATCAGTTTTTTATGGTGACTTCGTTTCTCAAAATAATTCTGTATATTTTGTGCCCTTTCTCTGAATGTTGTATTTTTTTCATTCAGCATTTTTCTCTAGAGGTAACCATTAGCGAGATATTGTCAAAAATTGCTTTTAGGCGCCATTTTTTCAATATGGAGGCGCACAGTGGTCTAGAATACTATTCGAGCAGGCCATAACACTTTCGTGGTTATTTTTTACTAAAAAAAGTATTAGCTTTTATGTTTTAGGGGTCGCTGACTCTAAATCTGGATACGATTTTTTAAAAATCAAAATGGCGGATCTAAAATCGCGGACAATTTTCTTAAAAATTGATTACATCACAACAAAATTGTGACTAGGGGGGTTTTTGAGGTCGCTAATTTCGAAATTAGATTCAACTTTTTTGAAAACAAAATAGTGAATCCAAAATGGCGGACAATTTTCTTAAAAAATTATTTAAACATAACAAAATTGTTGCTAGGGGGGTACCGCTGTTCCAAAATTCGAGATGAAAAGATGGATCCAAAATGGCGGATAATTTTCTCAAAAAATAGTTATATCACGATAAAATTGTGGTCAGGGGGGTTTTTGGGGTCGCTAATCTCGAATTTGGGATCAACTTTTTTCAAAATCTAGTGGTGGATCGAAAATACGGACAATTTTCTTAAAATATTATTATAGTATGACAAAATTGTGGCTAGGTGGGTTTTTTAAGCCGATAATACTGATTGAATATCTTATGTATAAAATATTATTGTCGTATATCAATAATTCCCAAAGTTATGGCAGTTTAAAATTTCGGGTCGTATGAAAGGGCGTTGTGTTCTTGATCCGATCACGCTCATGTTCAAAAACTAACTGTATGCTAATAATTTTTTTTTTTTTCAAATGTCAAATATTATTTTTGTGCTTCAAATATTTACGCAGTTATGGCGATTGCAAAATGCTATAAAGTGCCAAATCACCCGAGACTACGGGTGATACGGCACCATATCATGGGCGATTTCACACTCTTAGTGGCTTTTTACTTCTTGTTGCCTCAATTGTTGCATGTGTGTACAAATGATGTACATGTCTCATGTAACCACATACAGCACATTACACATTTGATCCAATCATCTTTTTTAGTGGTTTGTCTAAATTATTCTCGACCATCCAACGCACTCACTTTCACCTAAATCTTCAAGCCCATCAGCATCATCTTGAAATACAACATTTTCATCAGCTTCATCGGAAGAATCATGGTTAGTTACCAACTTGCGTTTATAAGTTTTCTTCTTTGGTTGTATTTTTCTTTTCAAATTTTTTGTTTTCTGCTGGACCACATTTTTAGGAGACGTTAGAATCCTTGCCGTTTGTTTTCTTGTGCTCGGTTTAGAACTTTTCAATGTTGTTAGTACAGGCGCTATTTCTTTTAAGACATTTTCAGGCTTTTCTAGCATATCCTAGAGCAGGCTTGTCAAACTCAATTACCAACTGGGCCAAACAATAAAATATTTTCAAAAATTAACGACTTACAATAACAAAAATGTAATAAAATATTTGTATGTATTGTACATTACTTTCTAATGTTTTCTACCTGATATCTTAGGCATTTTATTTTTAACTTAAACTTCAATATCGGGAAAAATTGAATTCGCCGATATTACTTTCATCACTGACATGAGATGAAAATCTGTTAGTCTCGCCCTAACAGGAGAGTGGTTTCCTTTCATGAGCGAAACATACTAGTTATTATTTCCATTGTAAGATTGGGAGATTCTTAAAATAGCAAAGGCAAGCATTTATAATATAATGAAAGGCACCCTTTAAAAACTTTCAGATTTAAATTTGTATCGCATTGAATTTAGTTTATCTTCATTCGAAGGTAGCTTGACACTTTTTCAATTTCAATGGAAAATGGGCTTGAAAATAAAGTTACTTGTCTTCAACGACTTGAAATCTTCAATACGTCTCCCGAACTCCATCTCTAAATCACTAGGATATGCTTTCCATGTTGGAAAATGTTCCAAGTTTTTCACACAGAAGCAATTTTAGTTTAAAAGTTCTAATTTGGTCATTGAAATGTACATTATGAAAACTAGTTTTTTCACCTCGGATCTCACTGTATTTTCATTGTAGCCTCGTAATAAAACTTTCGTATAATTTAGGTTACTTTCAATTTTCCACCCAAGATTTATCCAGACAATTAACTTCTGAACAAAAATTTAAAGCTGTCAAATACCTATAATTATATTGATTCGCAATTTATTTTTAATAAATTCGCCTAATGGTCAAAATTTGACCACAAATGTATCAAAAAATTTTTGTACTTTTTGGACAGTTTTAGTAATTTTTTTGTACCAAATTTGGTAACAAAATAGAAAGCTCATAAATCATCCCTGGTACAATGACAAATGTGAAACGAAAAGAAAATAATAAACATGAAATCAGCGTCAGTCATCTTTTTGTCTTTCTCATTCTGCTGTATCCTCTTTTCAGCTCTGCGTGACCACATATTTTGTCGTTGTTAATATTGAAAAATTTGTATATAATTTTACCTGGCTTAAATGCAAAATATTAAAACAATTATAACTTTGAGAACATCTACATTCAAATTTCTTTCTAATGGTGTATAATTCAAAGTCGTGCTCCATTTCTAACATAGTAAAAAAGGTAGGACAAATTTTTGTCATGCGTATTAATTTATAGATTTCAACGTTTGGGCCGCAGATTGAAAGATAATGGGCCGCATGAGGCCCGCGAGCCGCGAGTTTGATATGGCTGTCCTAGAGAAACCTCAATTTTATCAAACAAAAATGAAAACACAATCATTGAAGGTCCTACCTGACTAAAATTCTGCAGCTCTGTGGCAGATTGAAGAACTTCAGCCGTATTTTGCCCTTGATTTTTCTCAATACAATCCTGTAAAAAGGCGTGATCTGGAATTTTATTTGGACTAAAAGGGTAAATTCCAGTAAACACTTGAGCCTCACTCACACAAAAGCTGAATGTGCTTGGTTTTAGAATGCTTTGCCCGTGTTTTTACAGATGCTGGTTGTTGGCCCTTCGCATCAAGAGTTCAGTCAAGTTTATGTTCAACAAAGTATTGAAAACCGAAACACAAAGACTTAGAACCAAGTACGAATATTTCACGGCGCTGTTCTAAGAATTTAAATGACGATAACAACACCTCTCTGGGGTTATTTCATATTATGAAAGCTTAACAAATTCTGCATATTTTGGTGAAATTTTAAAAAAATCCTTAGAGCAATTTTTGAAAAAATGCCAAAAAACCGTTAAAATTGGAATTTACAAAAAGTTGTGAGTGGACACACAAAAATTTAATTTTTATTATTATTTTAACAAATATTATGTGTATATATTATAAAATTATATAAAATTTTGAAGAATATAAGAATAAGTAGAAAAAAATTGGTGGACCGGTTTTCGAAAAAATGGCAAAAAACCGTTTGAATTTCAATGAAAAAAAAATATTTTTAGTCGACTTATGAAAATTAAATTTTACCCATTATTGTAACAAATAATGAAAAATATAAATATGCATACATATTACATATGTTATATAGCATAGATGTTTCGTATAGTAAAAAAAGTTTATGTTCCTCAACAAAAAAACACCGAAAAAAATGATGCAAAAATTCTTCATTTAAAAAACATCGTTAAAATAGGAATTAGCCAAAAAAAATCGAGTTTTTCTGCAAAATAAATCCAAGTAAAATTTGTTCACCTAAATGATCTTTAGTTATGCATGAAAAATAAAATGTGAAAAGTTCAAAGCGAAAGGTCGAAAGGTCGAAAAAATCAGTTTTTTGCAAATATCACACTAACGGTTACTTATTCAGATAAATAGTTCTAGACAATTTTGTAGCCCCTAAAATTTTCCATAGAAAAAATCTCAAAGTTGTTTTTCTATGTACGACTAATAGTTTTGGAGATTTTCTAATTAAAAAAGTGTCAAAACTTGGTAATTCATACATGCGGTATATAAGTGTGCAGTGGCGGATCTAAGTAATTTGCCGCCCTAGGCACTTATTTTTTTGCCGCCCCCTTTCAGATTTTTTTATAGTAAAAGAAACTTATAATAAAAACATAATAAAAACAAAAAAATAGGTTACAATAACACTTCAATGATTTGTATGTTTAAATACATCGTTCATTCATACATTAAAAAATTTTTCGTCTAATTTTGTTAAGTGCAAATTGTTAAGTGCAAATCTTTTTCTATTGTTAAAATAGCAATTTAATTTTTGACTCGCTTTAGCACAGAGAAAGATATTTCAGCAGTGGAATTGGAAATTGGTGTACATACGCACATTGTACACGCAATGTCAATATTTGGGAATAATGTGCAGAGATCATTTCTCCGAAGAATTTGACGCAAATCCTGATGCAAATTTTGTATTAAAGCTTTTTCAGCACAACAAGACTTGAACTGGAGAAGTTCGTCACTTAATGATTTTTCTTATTCTTCAGGAAAACTTTTTCGTAATAGTTCAGCTTTTTCGCCTAGTTCATTGTTTCCCAAGGTTGCCATATCAATTAGACCGCCAAATTTTTCCAGAGCCTTCACATATGACACTGGTCTTATTTTTAAATCACAGATCAACTGATCTAAAATTACATTGAATGTAGAAATTCTGAAATTATCGCTGCCACTAGTTTCCTTATCTCTTGTTTCACCAAACTGCAATGCACACGTTCTTTTTC
The DNA here is from genome assembly GCA_951812925.1 of Calliopum simillimum. Classification (NCBI taxonomy): domain Eukaryota; kingdom Metazoa; phylum Arthropoda; class Insecta; order Diptera; family Lauxaniidae; genus Calliopum; species Calliopum simillimum. The sequence continues at coordinate 98,680,987 of OX638368.1, read as the reverse complement.
TTGAAGAAACTGTTTTGTATTCCTTAATGACAGAGTACCTGGAGACCGATCCCCGATCGGTCAACAATCTAATCTTATTATTTTAGTCGATGTTTTTATTCATAGTTATTTTTTGTTATGAAACTTTTATGTTTTCACTTCTAACGGTCATGCTTTCAAAATGATAAATAAACCGATGAGAATAATAATAAGAAAAAACTCGGAAATCATCGAATGGTATAGAAAAATATCAAAACCTCAAACTTTTTTTTTTGTGAAATACAATGTTATGCGTTTTTGTTATGCTTTAGATACTCCTGATCCAGATTCGCATACCAAATTTCATCAAAATGTGTTGTATCATTTCCGAGAAATTGCATTAAATGTGTTTTACTTCTATGGGAGGTTTCACGCGCACTTTCGATATTTTGCCTATTTTCAGGTCGTAGGTGCCTAATAGCAATTAGACTCACTACAGTTAAATTCAGAAAGATTGCTTTAGTAGTTTTCTTTTTATAGCGAATTATATTTTCGTGGGCGGTGCCACGCCCTTCAACGAGTTTTCCCAATATAACGGCATATCACATATTAATACTTGTTTGCAAACGTAACAGCTCCTAAATTTTCATCAAAATTGTTGGAGTCGTTTTCGAGTAATATTGAATCAAAATTTTCAAGGGTTAAAAGTGGGTGTGCCACATATTCGATCCCGCCCACTTTTCGTCTGTTACAAGGTATTATTAAGCCGTACCCGCTTGTCAAATTTCATTCCAATACCTTGTATGGTTTGCGAGTTATGACCATATCAAATTTAAAATTTAATGCAATGCCACGCCCCCTGGTGAGCATTTACAAAGTTCAAGCCTAGCTGATTCTTCATTGTATGCTAATATCTAACATTATCCGAAGTTTCATTAAAATCGCTGTAGCCGTTTTCGAGAAAAAGTTTTGCCCGTTCCAAACAAACATACATAAGTACATAAGTACATAGGTACATAAGTACATACAATTTTATCTCGTATAAGAAGAGAAGATATATCCAGAGCTTTTTTTTTTCGTAAAGATCAAACTCGTCACGAGTAGCTTGAATTATACTGATTAGGCCATCGTACAGTTCAACCACTTTCCCCAGGTTTGTTTTGACATCTTGCAAGATCGTGCTAACGGCGTTAATTTTTTTTAATACAAAATTCCATGCACACAAAAGAAATTATGTTTCTAATTTATTTCTTATACCTCACATCGTAATTCACCTTTTTCCTTGGAATAATTTTCAATGGCTTCAAGAGCTTTGTATATTTTGGGTAAATGTTCGCAGAAAACACGAACCTCATCACCATGAGCCGACCATCGCTCGCAGCCGAATGATTTATTCTCACGAATTCCCGTGATAAGAGTTCTTAAGCTTATAATCATTTGGTCTTGTAGTAGAATATCTATTTCAATCACCCATTTTGCCGCCCCTACAGTCCATTCTGCATTTGATAAGAGTTCTTGAGCTTATAGTCCTTTGGTCTTATAGAACAATATCTATTTCAATCACTCATTTTGCCGCCCTGGGCATTGAGTACACTTTTCTTAAATATCTTTTATATTCGTCTTAATTTAACCGAATGGTACACTACATGGCTGTTTTTAATCGGTTCAATCGTCCATTCGTATTGCTTAAATAGTGCCGAATTTAAATGTTTTCAAAGTACCATTTAGGTAAAATAAAATCAAGTTCAATACTTAAATTATAAAACTTTTTTTTTATCAATCCGAAAATTTGCCGCCCCCCAAAATCTGCCGCCCTAGACAGGTGCCTACTGGTGCCTTAGGGTTAATCCACCACTGTAAGTGTGTATAGCCATATGATCATTTTGTAAATTGCCATAACTTATGAACGATGAGTGGCACGAAAAAAACAAAACTATCAAATTTGGGAATTGAACACACAGAAAAAAAAATTGTATTCCCAACAACTTTATGTTTTGATTCAAGAATTTATGTTGGTTAAAATCTTCCCAACAACTTTTGCTCCTGTTTTGAATACGAAATTGTTATGTATTATGCATAACGAAAAATTGTTGAATCAAGTAAAAAGTTGTTGAAGTTTTAAGAACGAAAATTGTTGTATTAAAAGCGAAAAAATGTTGGAAATTTATGAATGGAAATTGTTGTTTCAAAAGCGAAACTGTTAACAATATTTAAAAGCGAAATAGTTGAACGAAGAATAAATGATTGTTGAAATGTTTGTTCTTATATAAGTCTTTATTAGCAATCTATCTTACGGCAATAAAAAAGATACAGTAGCATGGACATTGGTTGCAGTATGAGCCTAAGAAGTCAAACGGCGTTTTCATACGTGTAACTGATGCTTCAACGGCAGCATTTTGCATTTTATCTTGACTAAAGATAGAAAGAGGACATAGTACGATAATCAGAAGCGAAGTGGATCGTGAGCGAGGTCAGGTTTACATCATCCGCGAATCCAAGTATCCAAGTTACGATCAATAAAGCGTAATTTATTATGGAATTCATACGCTACCAGAAAGATGGGAGAAATTAGTGTTTAGTGTTTAGTTTATATGAAATGTTTCTTACCCTTGATCGTTATATAAAGCTTTTTAAATAAAACAGAACTTATTCAGTAATTTAAAAGTTTTTTTCTTTTTTGCTTACAAAAAAAGTGTGTTTGAAGTTTTGTATTTAAAACTATTTTTTATATTTTTTATGACAAATGCGTAAACAAATTAAGTATCAAGAACAAAGTTGTTGATTTAAGAATAAAATATGAATTTCAACAATTAAAAAATAACAATTTTTTAAGAATGAAAAATTGTTGTTTTAAGATTTTTTTTTTTTTTCTGAGTGAATGTTCTTTAAATGATAAGCAATGTATACACACACAATTTACAGTTTAGGAGTTATTCAATAAAAACCATTAAAATTAAGAAAAACGTTAAAAAAATCTGTTTTTATTGAATAACACCTCAACATCTAAGTAAGCAAATCTTCAGAAACCATAAGTTTTAAGAGGTAAGGCTATTTTTAAAGATGCACTCATTTAAACTTTCACATACTCAGAAATTGTTTTATTTTTTGGTGTTCTGGTACTTGAAATATGTTATATAGATTTTTTACTTTAAATTTGGGCAAAAAAATTATTACTTTTGACACAATTTTCGGTATTATGAGCGGCGAGCGCTCTCTTATACATTACTGTGCGGCAATGATGAGAAGTGGCAAAATTGAAATTCGGAAAGAACACATCGAAATCTATAGAAACTACTCAATTTCAAAATTCCCGAAAAACTTTACCAGTACCTCTTTTTTTAGGACCAAATGAATGTACTAGTAGGGCATCATTACAGTCGTCATATTGTAGCCTTCGTAAAAGTCTAAAAGCTCAAATTTTAAATATGCAAGTTGGTAAGCAATTGATGCAGTAGATGGCGCTTTAACAAAACCAAAACAGTGTCAGTGTGTCTTATCAGTAACTTCATGTGAGACAGAATGTGTATTTCCGAAGCTTTTAAGTTGCGCGTTGTTTTTGTTTTTATTGCGAAGCACTGCAAATTTATTGTGTAACATCAAAGCTTTTGGTACACCATCTAACGTGAGGAAATCTCTCACCATTGAGTGCAACGGAATTGAGAGCAAATTTCCAGCGCACAGACAGACAAGTGGAAAGCTTTAAGTTACTGCGCCGTGACAGTGACAGCAGCGTCGGCACAATTTGTGTTTTGGTTGTTGTGACCCAACAAAGCAACTTTCCAACAGCTGCTGAGCTGAGTCAGTTGTCGTCGTCGTGGTTTGTCGGTAGCAGTTATTAACTTGGCGCATTGCAAACGACAACAAATTTGAGAAAAATCAAAAAAATATATAAATATTCAAAATAAATTTAAAAAAAATTTATTTAAAATTCAAAAAGGTTTTTTTTTATTTTATTTGTTGCAATTAAATTGCAATTGGTAAAAAAAGAATAAGCGGTAGGGAATTTTCTTTATTTTGTTTTTAAGTGTTTTGTTGTGTGTTTTATCAAACAAAAAAAAAAAAAAAGCAAAAAACCAAACAAACAAACGAAAAGTAAACGCAAAAGGTAAATAAAATTAAAGTGAAAGTGCGGAATAAAGTGAATGGCAGTGAGATACGACGCGTTTAAGCCAAAGAATCAAAAATACACAAGAAAAAACATTAAAAACGAAAAAACCTGCTTTTGCTTTAAAGTGTAATTATTTTATTATTGTTGTTCTTGTTGTTGCAATTTTTACACTCGAAAAGTTTGCTGAAGCGAAGGTCAATCTGGTGTTGTTGTTGTTGCACACTCAAAAAGCCAACACTTGTTACTTAAAACTTGACCAACACTTGAGTTTCGATCGCCTAAAATCCATTTACGATTTACCCAATTTTCATTTTTATTCATTTTAGTGTACGTCGTTAGTGTGTGTGCGTGTGCGTGAGAGAAACCGTTAAGAATCGCATTTCACATCCGCCGTCTATTGAAGTCAGCAATACGCGCGACATCCATCCCACAGCTGCTGCAACATGAGCGCCGTCGATGCCATCATCAATTTCAAAAAGAATCCCGATGAGGATTTTTATGCGATGCTCAACTGTGATGAGAATTCATCGGTGAGATGTTTATTTTGTTTTTTGATTAATTACTTTGACCTCAGTCGCTCAGTCACAGTTACTCTCTGTTTGATTATCAGCAATAGCACACAATTTGACAAATTAACACGATTTCGAAAGGGGGGAGGTTGCAAGAACAAAGAATCCCCTTTGAATTGAAATTATGCACCTGCAAACGTGTTTTTTTATTAGTCAATTTACACACCGGATTTATGGTATTTTGTTGTTTTTAGTTCTGTTATATTCATGAATCATTCAGTTCGGAATCACGTACAAGTTAAAAGAAAACTTGATTGTGGGGTTTTTTATTCTTGCCATTAATTTGGAGTAAGATCTTTCTCGTTTGAAGCTCAAGTCATGTAGTACTTCGATATCTCGGTATGAACTAATATGTTTTATTTATTACAACGTTCAGTTCAAAATACTTTCAAATTAGTACAGTCATTTGGTAGTTTTACCTGGAAAGTTTTGCGGGATTTTTGCATATGAGTTTTTTTATAGATTTCGATGTGCTCTTTCAGAATTTCAACTTTGCTACCTCGAATCGTGTTGGCTGTGGCGCCCAAAATCAGTTTTTTTGCAAATATCTCTTTAACGGTTACATTTAGAGAAAAATATTGTGGAGCAATATTTTAGCTTATAAAAATTACCTTTCAGGAGATATCTTAATTCAAAATTTCCAAAAAAAAATTAGAAAATTGTGCATGCCGCTTATGAATAAGCACAGTGATGCGTTGAGCTTAAAATTATGATAACTCATGAACGGTGAGTCACACGTTTAAAGTAAAAATATTTGTTTATAGGGAATTACTTGAACTACAATCTACATATGATTTTTAATTTGGGAGATATTTTTATAAGAAACCTGAAATTTCGAAAATAACCATTTTTTCAAAAAATCTCCAAAACGGTTAGTTCTAGAAAAAAACATTTTCTCACATTTTGTGGAACGTTTAATTGCTTATAAGGGTCTTTCCGAACTGTTTTTTCGTTCGACTTACCGTTCATGAGATATAGCATCTTGAAAATCATTCAAAATTGAACGCTGTACTATGCGCAGTACTATGTTTAGTTTTGAATGATTTTCAAGTCACGATATCTCATTGAACACAAAATTCATGAACAATTTTTTTTCCAAATTGCGTTAAGCGCTGTATTCGGTTATATAGTGCACTTCCAGGAAAGCGTAATTTATTTATCCAAATACATCAGATAGCAATGAACTTCCTTACAAAACTTTATCTTGTTTTCTTTTCTTATTGGATCCTTACTTTCCGCTTTATCATCCTTTGGACGTTCCTTTTTCAGTGGATGTCGTAAGTTGGAAAATAAACATTCAACTGAAGAAGTTAAGTTAAAAGGTAAAGTTTTAATAAGTAAAATAATGGCTAGCCGATTTAAAGAGTTTTTTTTTCAGACTTTTATTTGTTCTGTAAAATAGTTAATTTAATCTGTTTTAGAAAAGCTTTGATTTTGAGTGAAAACCCTGTTACATAGCGACATAAAAAAAATTAAAGTTATGTGTTATTGACCAGTCCTATATTTGACCGCATTATCATTCAATCATATTAAAATTTTAAGGTACTACACATAGAAGTTTTGATTGAAAAGCTTCTTATGAGTATTGTTAAATTATTCTTGCAATGCTGATAATTTTTGCTCAGAAATAACATTAAGTCCCATGCATTATGCAAGCCAATAATAAATTTCATGAAAAATTACGATAACATTCTACTTTCATGTTATATCAATTACATGCATTACATTCGTTTACCTCATTGCGGTAGCATTTGAAAAATAATTTCCAGTGAAGCTAATAGGTATTAAATTTCATAAATCGAAATACTGAAACAAATAAAATGTGCATGAGAAAATTTACAGAGTGGCGGATTCGAAAAAAAAAAACAGAAATTTTTATAATATATGGAAAAATTTGATTAGTACTGTGCTTAAGTGATTGTCAAAAGCATCAGCTTTTGCCATTACTATACCTCTTTCATAGAAACCCTGGTCCTTATGATCAAAAAAACCTTAGCAACCGATTTTCGCAAACCTCTCTTGAAGTGAATTTTAACACCAGCAAAATCGTTCGCCATAGACAGGAACAGATAGTAATCACTTGGTGCTAAGTCAAAACTAGACGTTAGATGCATAAAAACCTCCCAACCATACTCTCCGAGCTTCTGACGAATAACTAACGACGTGTGTGGCCTGGCGTTATCCTGATGAAAGACAACACCTCTTCTATTGGCCAAAGCCGGCCGCTTCTGAGCAATTGCTACCTTCAAATGATCTAATTAATGACAGTATATGATCGAATTAAGAGTTTGGCCGTAGGGAAGTAGCTCGTAGTAGATGATTCGCTGCCAATTCAACCAAACACAGAGCAAAACCTTCCTGGCAGTCAATTCTGGCTTGGACACCGTTTGCGCCGGCTGATTGCCATTCGACCACGACCGTTTTTGTTTGATGTTGTCGTAAGTGATCCATGTTTCATCACCAGTTATGATCCACTTCAGAAATGGATCGATTTTGTTGTGATTCAGTAGCGATTCACAGATGGTTCCAAACGGTTTTTTGTGCAATTTTCAGCTCCTGTGCAACCGAAACAGTGCTTACACGACGGTCGGCTGTAACGATTTCCATAATTTTGTCAACATTTTTGACAATTGGCCTTCCTAACCTCAAAATTACCGGAACGGAATCAACGAAACCAAAATTGCGCATAGTTTGCTGTTACAGTATCAGTACCATAAACACTATTCACATTTTCAGCCGCCTGACTTGCATTTTCGCCTTTATCGAAGAAAAACTGTACATGTAGCGTATTTTCTCTTTGCAAGGGTTCATTTTTGACACGTGCGCAAACGAATTAAATCAATCAAAATCAATGGATATCTTTTTGCTACACCTTATATCGCCGGTGCTTACGAAGACTATCTCTTCTTTAAATGCGGAAAAGAAAATCCTTTTTTTCAAACTGCGGCGAAAAAGATCTTTTTTGTGCGAATGCGGACAAGAAAATCACTTTACAAAATGCGGAGAAGAAAATAACTTATTACAAAATGCTGCGAAGAAAATCACTTTTTACAAAATGCGGCGAAGAAAATCTCGCTTCATTCGCTGCGATTTTGAGTGAAATGTTTATATTCGTAACTCGTCGAAGTATTCACTTAATAAAGAAATTTTCTTCGCCGCATTTTATAAAAAGTGATTTTCTTCGCCGCATTTTGTAAAAAGTGATTTTTTTCGCCGCAATTTAAAAAAAAGATTTTGTGCGCCGCAACTCTCGATTGGAAGATTTTCTTCGTAAGCACCGGCGATATGTAAGTCAATGTTATAACGAAATTTGGTTCTAATTGCATGGGAAGTCCCGTAGACACTTTTCCCTTTGCGGCTTTGCAAACAATTGGTTAAAACTCCTCCATTTAATCTCATAAACTTTGTCGATAATCTTACTTGTTATTCAAAATTATGAAATTTTTACGTGAATCATTCAAGTTTTATTTGATACCGAAAATCACAGGTTCCGCCACTGTTAATTCCTGGATTTACCCGGCAATATAAGTGCCTATAAGAATGGTTCATGAAATCACGGAATAGCATCCTTAAACCTAACTAATTACTTTGACTTGTGGTAAATATATGTACTTACATACATTCGAGTATATCAAGTTAAGAGAGCAAAGTTCATAAGAAAGCCGCCTTAACTTTAATTAACTAAATGAAGTACCAAAACATTTTTGTTGTTGTTCATACCATGCAAATAAATTAATGTCTCTATTGTGAATAACAATGAATTTATTATAATTTGAGAAGTAAACATATGCATACATATTTTGTGTTTGCATGTGTCTTACTAACATACTTATTAGTTAATTAATAATAAGCACCCCACCAGATAACATTCATGATTTTTGGTTTTTTCCATATACATACATATCTACTATCTTAAAGAAGGCAATTATCGTAAATAAATATTCCCGTGGATTCTCCATTGCAGTCTGAGAAAAATATTTATTCACAATAACCCCCTAAATGAATCTTCGAACAGCAAAATTGGCCATTTTCAATAATTTTTTAAACCATGAAGGTAAATGATATCAGAAAGAAAATTGGTGTCTTATATTATTTTGATCTTTTGACTGTTCGAAAATATTACAATAATTACCACTTTTCAGCCTCACTCCAGTAGTTAGAGGTAGGTGGTTGAAAAATACCTTGTTGATAGAACTTTTTTAAAAAATTATTAAAAATATAAATGAAAAAAATTAATGATGAGTCAAAGCTAGTCTTCGATTAATCGAACGATTTTTTTAAAAAAAGGGCTGCCCATAAGTCCCGTGGCACTGAAATTCGCTAAAATTTTGCATTTTACCACCGTTCTAGTAAATATTGACATTGTGCAAGAATTCCGTTTCTGTTCGGGATCACTTGAGCATTGGTTTTTTTTTTTTTGCCCTTGAGACCTTCTCATAATTGGGTCCTTCGGCAAATTGTTTTGTGCACCCATATGAAATGAAGTGAATATAATATGTAGGTTTCAATTATATGCTCACTCATGTCCTTAGATACAGGCTTTCCATGAACTCCACACCGATGTAATGTTGCACAAACTAAAGATTTTGCAATGAGTGGCATGTCAACAGTATTTAAAGTATTTAAGTGGCAATAATGATGTTATTATAAATAAGTAGTTATATTTTGCAAATAAATTTGTATCATCATTGAAATTGAATTACTGATGTGTGCGGTAGAGGAAATGACAGCTTAGCGAGCTAAAATATTTGCTTTTAAACATTTATTTGCTATTGGCGTCTTAATTGCTTTTGCAAGCTGAAATCAATACAGCCGTGCAGGGCAATTCTATATTTTTATGTTTTCAACATAAAGTGACCACTTTTTTAATGGTGCTAAAGATTTAACCACAGCTTAAGTAATTTTTTTGTACCAAAAACCAAATTAAATAAGGATAAGATTTTTTTTAATTCTCGAATTTTTTGATGTCTTAACCACACGGTTAAGAAGCCCACAAGGATACCATAATTGCGTACACAGAGCCAAATCGACCACATAAAATAGAACAAAAGTAAGAAGATATCTCTATGGTTTTTATCCAAAAAGAAAGTCACTTCAAAATCATAGAGAAAATCTTCTTAAAATTTATGTTGCCATTTATATGAAAACCTTATATTATTAAGAAGAAATCTCATCGTTTTCAATACGATTTCTTCTTAATTTTATGAGAAATCTTCTGAAAAAACAATAATTTTATGTTCAATTTTAAATAATTTTCAAGACGCGATATTTCATGAATGGTAAGTCGGACGAAAAAACAGTTCTAAGAAATTCTTAAAGGGAATTGAACGTTCTACAAAATGCGAGAAATTTTTTTTTTCTAGAACGAACCATTTTGGAAAAACGGTTTTTTTTCTAAATTTTAGGTTTGTTGATAAAATATCTCGTAAACTATAGGTCATTTGACAAAAAAAAAAGTGTAGCTTATAGTGGAAGTACTTCCCTATAAATAGGTGTTTTTACTTTGAACGTGTGACTCATAAAATAACTCAAACATTCCAGGTAACATCATTTTATTCTCCCAAATGATTGAACTATATAAGATTTTCATATAAGTAAATGGCAACAGAAATTTATATTAGATTTTCTCTATGGTTTTGATGTGACTTTCTTCTTGGATGAAAACCATAGAGATGTCTTCTTACTTTTGTTCCATTTTATATTGTCATAATTCGGCTACCAGGATTCCATACACGTTCATTTAATGAACAACTGGAGCTTTTTCGATGACGACCAATCATATTTCATTCTGTAAGAATAAGTTGATGGTAAAGATGATTTATATAACAAAATAAAATTACTTACATTGTATTTTCTTAAATGCCTCAGTCCTGCCGTCATTCCCCAAGCAAAATAAATAAATACATAAGGTTCTGTCAAATCAAAACAAAAAAAAAAAAAAAAAAAACATTTTATACGATTTTCTCGTTTCTCGCGCTACTTACACCTTTTGATGTTATATTCCAATTAGAAATGATGAGAAAATCCTTTTAAAATTTTAAGAAGATTTTCTTAGTGAATTCATAGAGATTTCTCTATGGAAAATTCATATTGTTTTCTATGTTTAATAGGAATTTATACTATAATAGGTTAATAAGACAATCTTCTTGTTTTTAGGGGTAATTTTTTGCTCTGTGTAGGTCTCAAAATTACAAAAATTAGAGATAGGACTATAGCGCTCAGAGGTATCGATCTCGTCGGGTTAAAACTAAAACTACAATTTTCGATCTTTTGATTAAAGCATACAGAAACACGAAGAAAAAAACGGCTCTACGCCTCAGTCTAGTAGGTATTCTTGAAATGCAGCACCCATCCAATCTACTTCTATACTAATATTATAAATTCGAAAGTAACTCTGTCTGTCTGTATCTTACCTTTTCGCGCCTAAACCGCTTAACCAATTTAGATGAAATTTGGTGTGGAATAAGAATGACATATGATAGTTCCTACCCCTCAAATCAGCCTTAAAGAAGGTGAAAAGCTAGAAGTTTATATGGGGAATCAATAACCTCTGAACCAATTTAAATCAATTTTGGTATGGAGATAGTGAAAGAGCCTAAGAAGGACATAGGATAGTTTCTACCTTTTAAATCATCCTGAAAGGAAGTGAAAATATATGGGGACCTTCAAAACTGATCAAAAATTTAAAATTTTTTTTTCGCTTTTTCGTGTTTGGAAAAAATGAAATTATCATATATGTATCTGACAATAGTTTCAAAAAAAAAAATAAAAAATACGCAGTGCCCCGCCCTCTCTGCAAGAGTAGGTGTAGCAACGTACACCGGGAAATGCTAGTTTTATATAAAATACAAAAAACAGTAAACTTCCAAATCTCTTACAAAAAAAGAATTTCAAAGAAGTTGAAAAGCTGTTTAGTTGTGGTTTTAACCCGATGGTATTATCTCGTTCAAATGCTCTATTTAAATATTAACAGGAAAATATCTCGGTAATATTATTTGTTGGCAAAAGACATGAATATAACTTTTAATTTTTAATGAGCCACATAAGTGATTTTGTTTGTAACTCATTTTGCCTGTTTACGCATGTTCCTAAACTGCCTAATGTTCTATAATTTTCATTAAAAACTGGATGTATATACGTATCATTGAGTCTAGATGACCTACTTTAAATATGTATACTTATTTATATTATACATAGATACTTAGAAGTAAAGGTATTCATAATGTTGTATGACGAGGGTAAACATATTTGCCCCATAAAATTTTAATTTGCTTATGGAACAGAACCACAAAAAAAGTTTTTTATTTTTGTGATGCAAAATATGATATTTTCTTTCTAGAGACAAAACAATGGAACCGTGCTAAAATTAAAATTTGCTTAAGTAAACGTTCGAACAGTAAAACAATTCTGCAATAGAAGCAATTGTTGTTTTACTTTAGAAAATCATTCATATGTTAATAAAAATTTACAACATCTGTATTTTTAAGAAGTTTTACAAATTTATTTTATTTTACATACCTACTATATATTCGTATGCACGCAACGTATTGTTTTCTATTAAAGATGTACGAGTATATTATTCAAAACAATATTAAAAGAAAAAAAGAAAAGAAAAAACAACACCATAAATATACCCTGAAATACAGTGAAATTGTGCTCCCATTTGACGCAGTTTCGTTTGTTTTTTATCTACCCTGCTTACTTCTTGCCCCACTATCGACTTCAGAAATATTGAACCTTGCGGTCATTTAACACAGATAAGGGAACATCGACACAGCCATGCGTTAAGAATGGGAGCATCAACAACAACACAAGCGAAAACAAAATTTTGATTTAACGCAATTTTCACAGAAAAAGCCACAAACAGATTCCTTGCAGCTTCCACCAACATATGAACGTGTCTTCCTGTGATAATTTGTTGTTTTTCTCGTCCTTTGTTTATTCGTACGACTCCTCATCCTAAAGTTTGGTAAATGAAATCTTTTAACAAAATTGAAATCTATCGATGTGGAATTAATGCGTTGAATTGTTTTCCTTTGATATACATTAGATTTAAAGGGTGTTTTTTTTTTTGACTTAATCGTATACAAAATTTCTTAAAACAATGAACAAAAATGAGAAGCTACATCCTGAAAGTTAATTTTCAGTCCAATGTCGCATCAGACAACCAGACATTAATAAAAAAGTTAATTTTATGGAAATGAACAATCGGTTCAAAGACGTGCAGGAAATATTGATACCAAGGTACGCAAAACTAGATTGAAGATCTCTTGTCTTGGGATCGTAAAAGGCCTGCCTAAAAGTTAATCTATTAATGCCCAACGTGAACCACAGTAGATAGGATGCTAAAATTTTCTGGAGTTAGCCTCCTGGATGTTTATATAAAAATGTACTTGCCATATGGTACTATGGTTTTTCAAATTATCACATCTTGTTTGTTTTAAAACGGATTTTGTTGATTTTTAACTTTAAGATACTCATTAGCCTTTTCTTAATAAAACTGCATACAAAAACTTTCAAAATATACTTTGACTTTTCTGTCAACAACCACGAACACTTGACATAAACAATTAAATTCATACTTATCTAGTTTTCAAAGTCGTATCTGTATTATCTTTTGATTATTTTTAAATCATTTTTGTAGTTAAGTCAGTTTTGGGTGCCATATGGCACCGCTTGGCAATAATGGGTTAATGAATACAAGACTAAAAACATGAAGCTGAACCCATCCAGAAATAATATCAGTTGTAAAGCTAGCAATGATGATATTGAAAATCTCAAAAACTCCAAGTATTTAGTCAGCACTGTTTTCATGAATGTCACCGACATTCACCACTACTTCAGGCGTACGGCAGGGGTGTTTACTATCACCATCTCTCTTCCTAATCGTTCTTGACGATATCCTAGATAAAGCTCTTAATAAGACTAAAAGGGGTAACCAATGGAACTTTACCGAACATCTAGAAGATCTTGACTACACTGATGACATTTGCCTTCTATCGTCAGATATGCAAAGCAAGATTGAAGACCTTGTTTTGGAATTGGAGAAGGCCGGCCTAAAAATTAACGCATCCAAGACCAAAAGCATGAAGCTGAACGCAAACAGAAATGACATCACGTTTAAAGCTGGCAGTGATGACATCGAAAACGTCGACAGCTTCACGCATTTAGGCAGCATTATCTCCATGAATGGTGGACCAAAATAGGATATCAACTTAAGAATATGAAATAAGGAAATTTTAATTAAAAAAAATTTATTTCTCTACATAGTCTCCTAGAAAGTCAATACATTTAGTCCATCTTTATTCTAAACCTATAATTCCCTTTGAAAAAAATTCTTTGTTTTGACTCTCCAAAAACGTAAAATTTTCTGTTGAATAGGGTAGTTGTTCGAGCAATTCAAATCCCGTTTCTTGAATGGCAGCCATCGCTACGGCGGCTTTGTGATCCGGTGCGTTATCTAAGTGAAACAACACAACAGCTCGCAGTTTGCTTCGACTTTTTTCCTTGATGGGCTCCCGCATTCTTCTTATTTGGTCTACGTAGTAAAAGCCCGTAATAGTGGCTCCCTTTTCCAAGTATTCCACCATAAGAATTCCTTCAGCGTCCTAAGAAACGGACGCCGTAACCTTTCCTGCCGAATTTGTCACCCTGAATTTCTTTGGCGTCGGGAAAAAGGCTCGTTTTCAAGTCATTGAATGCAGCTTGGTTTCCGAATCCAATGGTGGATGCAGGTCCCGTTTATGCTCACGAAACGAGACAAAAAATTTTTCTGATCCGCTTGGAACTTTTCGCGATTCACTTTCGAAATGTCGACTCGTTTTTTCTTTTTTTTTTGGCACCCAACGCGCAGAGACCTTTTTCATATGCAGTTCGTTCGCAAAGATTCTTTGAACACCGCAATATGAGATCCCTGTGACCAGCTACATGCCTTATGGTTACTCTTTGATCTGCCAACACGACATCTTCGACTTTTCACGTTGTCTGCAGTGAAGGGCGTGGGGGTCCCTCGCGATGTTCATCATCTGTTGATGTTCTACCCAGCTTAAACTCCTTTGCGCGCAACTGTGAAGTATGGAGGAACAGTGTCCCTCAATGTTTCCACTAGGTCGCTGTGTATGTCTTTGGTAGACATTTTTTTTATTTTTTTTTTCAAACAGAGGTACTTGATGACAGCTGTGATTTCGTTTTTCTCCATTTGGATGTTTTCTCTCCGACTGTTCGTATTCAAATGAATGTACCACCCGGGAATCGTGGCCTGTTTGTTTAATTTTTGTATGCTGACCTGGTAGATATATGAGGGAGCAAAACAATGTTTTTTCATATTTTTATGTTCTCTACAAATATCCGATAATCATTACTTTTGGATCACACCTCGTAAGTCAGTTATGATATGATCTTTCCAATGGTGTCATTTACAGAAATTTAAAAAAAAAAAGATTTAACATTGAAAATGCCCGTTTAAATGAGTCCCAAAAGAAAAACTTGTGTAAAAATCAAATAAACAAAATCTTGAAATACATTTTTCTCGAAAAATTATTTTCCAAGGTTAGGTATATTTTCACAAAACAAATCACAAATGTGTATCTCCAAAAAAAAAACAAAAGGAAACCAACTTTCTTAATGCAGAAACTTAGAAAAACTTTAATATTTTTTTTAATAATTCTAAAATGGCTATCATTCGGTTATTTTTTACAAAATAATTTTATACAAATTCCTATAATTTTTAGATTTGTATTACTTATATGGGCCAAATGAGGACAATAAAAAAGTTTGTCTTAACTCAAAAAGTTTTTATGATATAAATTTCAAAGCAGTTCCAGATTCAATACTCGAAATGAGCTTTAATATTCTTACACACCTTCTTTCAAGGAAACAAAAATCTATAAGACAACCCTATCATGACCGAATAAAAAATGTTTACGTATTCTCTTGTGTATCAAGATTTATTGCCTTCGAACGTACAGGACGAACAGGAGGTCAATGTTCTTCAACCTTTGGCTGTCGACGAAACCCTTTTCATTGCTATTATTTGGTTTAAGGTTACCTTTGTAGCACTTGCAAAGTAAAAACAAATCTTTGAAATCAAATTAAAATCTGAATTCCATCGATATGAATATGAAAACAAGTAGATATCATATCCATTTACTTTGTTATGTAAATTAATCCTTTTCAATGTAAATACTTGCTTTGTTGTATGAGTAAGTACGTAAAGGCTCTTATACAAAGATTTACCACAGAAATGTGCCAACTCGTCCTATGGCTTTAGATTCCACTAAAGGAATTATGGTCAAAGCAGCAGGCGTATAACTGCAATGTGCAAAGGTGAAAACAAAATCCTTAGAAAAGATTTCAAACGCAAAATGGAAATGGAAAATCTGCAGTTGCAAATTTCCATTGAAATTCGAGTCTTCATTTGCAACATGATGCGAAATCTGATTAGTGCTCTGAAATACGGACATTATACTCAAGTGTCAAAGTGCGTTGTTGCAGTTTTCTACACCATCTCAAGCGCATCATCATGACTTCAGATTTAATATCGTTTTTTCAAAGAATTTTCTTTCATTTTTCATCTACTTTTTGCTTGAAATTTGCGCAAATTTAATTTGTAAATGCAATTTACTGTTGCACTTTGACCTTACTAATTTTAACTTAGTAAAATTTCTGTGATATTTGTTCTTTGGCTAAAAAAATTTTTCAATTTCTTTAATTTTAGAAACTTTTTTTCTTTTCTTTGAAATTGCAAATGCAACCAATTTGTTAAATTGCGCCACTTAAGTGCAATGCAAATAAATTAAAACATATGTACATTCAAACAAACATATGTATGTACAGGAATACATACGTATATATTCATATGTATAGGTACATATATATAGGAATAAAATTCAAAATCGTGGTGTGATAGTGAGGCTTATGCTAGAATACAGAAGAAAGAAAGACATGGAAACATGTTTAATCCCCTGAAACAATGAAATCCACGGAAAGTCCAGGAAAAATATAATGACAATGTATAAATAATCTTACAAGTGAAGCAAACCTCGCTGGGCAACTTAAAGATAACATATTGAATGCCACCCCGATTGCGGCAAAACTCCAAGAACTAACTGAGTTATGGCATTTTGATAATGTAACATCTTGCTAAAGTCTGCCTCAACACTAGCTCGTCCATTAAGGAAATTCACCATTTCTTACGCTTGTGGTGAATTTCCATCGTGTTGAAAGCTTGCTAATGTTCAACCAGTTCCCAAAGGCCTACCAGCTCTTATAATTATCGGCCCATTACAATATGCTCTCCAAAGTTATGGAAAGCGTTATAAACTTTCACTTTAAAAATTATCTGGAGCGCAATGAATTACTGAATGATCGCCAATATGGCTTTAGGAGAGCTCGCTCTACTCGTGACTTAATGGCGTTTGTCACTGAAAGGTGGAACCAATGTGTCCACCTTCTTGGTAAAGGTATGGTTGTCGCTCTGCATATTTCTTAAGCTTTTGATCATGTATGGCATAGCGCTCTTATAAGAAAACTAATTGAATATGGCGTCGGTGATTCCTTCGCTTGATGGATAACGAGCTTTTGCAGTGGTAGTTCTATATGTGTTGTCGCAGACGGTTTCTCATCTAACGAACAATCCATTAACGCTGGAATACCACTCCTTTGCAGATGACAGCAATATTTGTCATTCATATTGCTTCAAAAAGCGTCCAAGCTCTGAGGAGATTAAGAGAAAAAAGCGGTAAATGAATGACACACTCACAAATGACCTCAAAATAATCTTCGAGTGGGGTTGAGATGATCGGGCCGAATTCAACGCTAGTAAAACCCGGTGCTGTCTGTTGTCTCACAGACGAATGTATTGTCCACCTCCACCCCTCAATATGGCCGGCGTAGACATTATGAGATCAGCAACTCTTGCCGTTCCAGGCATATCGATTCAAGCAGATCTGAGATGAACAGATCATGTAAGTATACTTCACTCCTGTTGATCTTCGAACTGTCTATTTCGCCTATATTAGGCTTAAGCTAGAGTACAATTCGCATATCTGGACCGGGGTTCCAAAAGTTGATTGGGGATGCGGTTGTTTTATCTTCTTTTGACTCTCTTGAACACCGTCGTAACATTGGGTGTGTTACTCTTTTTTATAGATATAACCATGGGATGTGCTTTAGAGAAATTTATGGACTGGTTCCGTCAGTTCGTATATTTTCTCGCAGCACCCGGGCGTCTCATCAGGCCCATCCTTATTGCGTTGCAACAGTGTTTAATAGAACATCGCACTATCGGGATAATTCGTTCTTTAGTCGCATGATTAAGTTGTGGAATAATTTCTCTGCGAGCGTTTTCCCCGACAGCTGTAATATCGGTAGATTTAAGAAAAATATTCATCGACACCACTCCTCTTCTTCCCCATCCCTCTAACATATTTCCTTTCTACAAATCAACACGATGCATTTCATTTATAGAGGCTGCCCCCTGAGCGATGGTTTAAATAATAAAAAACAAAATAAGAAATATCATTACATAAAAAACTCACGTTTATAGATATCGAAGTACAGAATTTCCCAAATTTTACAAAGATTTTTTGAAATAAAAAAACGAGTTAAGTAACGGGAAGCTTTTTTTCTAATGGGATTTTTGCGTAGAGTAAATCCGGAAGAGGTGGCACCCCCAGGTGATATGGCACCCCTTAAATTTCAATACTTGCAACTTTCATAGCATTCAAATTCGGACACAGTTTATTTCAGCTGCGCAAGAGAATTCGTGGTGGGTAGTTCGTTAAGCTGTAGTTGCAATTATTACTTGAGTGGGAATGTAAACGACTTACATACATAGCGATGATTATTTTATACAGTGTTATGGTGTATATATCAAAACAAGCAGAATTGCATGTTATTTTGTTTACGGATGAATATGAGTGTGAATGAACATGCTTATGCGTTTTGTGGCATTACTCGCTTTTATACCAAAAAGAAGAAATGGCACCCAATTACTGCGGGCGATATGGTTCTGATGCCGTTTCTCACTTTGCATGTTATAAGATATTTGGGAGTGCAAATAAGTAGGAAGCGCTTGAACGTAAAGTTACTTCAGAATCGCAGAAATTTAGTCAGATAGGTCCTTTTTTGCATTCTTTTTTTTTTTCAATAAAATATCGGCATGCATCACAAGATTTTTATTAAAGACAACCATTATTTTTATTTAAAAAATATCAATTATCAAGTCGCAAATTGTACTGACAGTTGCACAATTAACAAATGAAAAATTCACATTAAAGTGCAATCTCTCGGTTTTATTCATTTTATATTGCCATTAGTTTGGTATTCAAATTGCAAGTCTTTCGTGAGGTTCACTTATATAACTATATATATATTTACAAGTGTATAGATGCATAAATATATATATTTATTTGAGGCAATTAAATTTTATTATGCATTTAGTTGGTTTATTGCTTTTAAATTGAAAAGCGGAGGTGAAATATTTTAAGAAAAATGCATAAAACATTTTTAATATCGAAATACGTCATACTTATTTTTTCGCGAGTTATTCCATTATTAAAGTGTTGGATAAGAAAAAATTAATTAATTTGTGTCCTTGATATAATTAACTCAGTGAAATGAGACTAGCACCAATAATAAAGGTCTTGAAGGCCAAATGAACTTTTTGCTTAACGAGAGCACAAAAGTTTTTCAGTCGAAAATAAATAGAAGGTTTTCTTCAAGAAAATTTTGCACAACAACGAGGAAAAATACGAAAAATCGATTAATAATTTGCCAGTTTGTTGAAAGCTTAAAAGTTTATTAACACTTTGCCTTAGCAATTTCCTTTGCTCTGCTAAAAAGATTTTTTTTTTTAGATTTTGATTGCGCTAATCCTTCATAATCACTGTTTGATACTTTGGCGAAGTTTCTCTTTTAAACTAAAGTATAAGAATTCCAAAATCAATCAAAATGAACAAGGTTGGAGATTGCTGATTTTTCAAGTTGAAAAATTCCTAGTAGAATTAAATTTTTTTTTTATTGGAAAATTTAACAAATTTATCAGAAAAGTATTTTAGTAACTTATTGAAGGATTTAATTTTTGTTAATAAATTTTTATTCAAAAAATACTTATATATTTATGCAGTTGTTTATGAAATATTAATTATAAACATTTAATTGTGCTCAAGAAGCCTTGAACATTTATACGAATACACGCTTATGTTTGCAAATACATATATACTAGGGTGGGCCAAATTGTATGGACGAAATTTTATCGACCTCGGCTACCCCCCTATGTGAAAGTTCATTCAATTCTATGAATATTTGCCCAAGGAACCATACCTCTGCGTTCAACTTTAGTTCGGCGCATTTTTGATCGAAAATTTTACCTTGCGTTTAGTATTTATTTTTATGCTTAATTTTCAAAATTCCTATAGAGACAAAAGTAATATCATAATATTTTTTGGCTGGTATTTTGTCAGTAATTAATAAAATTAAGTTCTGTTTTTACGAAAAATTTACTTGATAGCGTGGAATTGATTATATTTATTCCAAAAAATTATATCGGTCAAATAACCGATTTCAAAATAATCGAGTCATATTTTTACATGGATTACATGGACCGATATAATCTTTTGGAATAAATATAATCAATTCCACGCTATCAGGTAAACTTTTCGTAAAAACTGAACCCAATTTCATTGAATACTGACAGAATACCAGCCAAAACATATTATGATATTACTTTTGTCTCTATAGGAATTTTGAAAATTAAGCATAAAAATATATACTAAACGCAAGGTAAAATTTTCAATCGAAAATGCGCCGAACTAAAGTTGAACGTAGAGGTATGGTTATTTGGGCAAATTTTCATCAAATTGAATGAACTTTCAACCTAGGTTTGTTTGAAAAAATTCACCCAAAAATATGAATCGTTTATTTTGGAAGTCGGTCATAATAATCGGCTATTTGACCCATATCACTTTTTAAAATATATAGCATCAATTCCACACAATCAAGTAAACTTTTCGTGTAAACATAACCCAATTTAATTCATTACTGACAGAATACCAGCCAACTCATATAATGACATTACTTTTGTCTTTATAAAAATTTTTAAAATTTTGTATGCAAATAAAAAAAATATTCATAAAAGGTAAAATTTTCAATCAAAAATGCGCCGAACTAAAGTTGAACGCAGAGGTATAGTTCCTTGGGCAAATATCCATAGAATTGAATGAACTTTCACATAGGGGGGTAGTCGAGATCAGTTTTCAAATCGGCCCACCCTAATATATACAAAAGCTATTCATCATTACACAAATACCCTTACTTAAGTATATATTTTATCACTACAAGTGCCTCTACAATATTTTGTGACTTAACAAAAACCGCTAATTGAAAACTCCTTTGGGAAATATGATAACCTGACATTTTCTTTTTTTTTGTGCAAAGCAAACACATTAAAATTACAACATTCACTGATGTAATGCACCAACACAAGCACACACTCTGCTAAATATATGTAATTTATACTCATTTATTAAATGAAATTGCAAGATTTTCTATATCCTTGTCCGTTGTAGCATAACTAATTGAGAAGGAGCTAAATTCATTATGTTAATTAGTCTGTGAAAACTTGTCTCTGATATTTGCACATGTGCCCTTGCGTATATGGTATATTGCATGTATGTACTTATGTGTACATACATACTCATACTTATATGCATATGTGCTCATGTTTTCACATTAGTTTTAAAGAGTGTGAGAAAAATAATTAATTGAAAATATTTCTTTATAGTTTGGTTTGATAACATGTCGTATGATTGATAATAATTTGTATAGCATACCCAGTAAACATTTTCTGTACATCAATTTTGCTGGGTAATTTCGTTTTACACATTTGGAGAGTGGAAGTACCAAAGTTGTTGTTGTCGTTGTTGTTGTCGTTGTTGTTGTTGTTGTTGTTGTTGTTATTGGGTGTACAACTTAAAAACCGGAATTTTTTAGCGAAATTTGATGCTTTATTGTGAAAAATGTTACAATATATTTTATTCAAAGTATTGTCCATTGGAAGCTACAACATTTCCCCATCTTTCAAGCAATTTATGAATTCCATCCCAAAAAAATTGCGCCGGCTTGGCGGCCAAAAATGAATCTATCTAATTTCGGATGCCTTGCTCTGATGTGAAGCGTATTCCGGTGAGGGCGTTTTGCATCGAGCGAAATAAATGAAAGTCAGACGGAGCAAGGTCCGGACTATAAGGCGGGTGAGCCAAAACTTCCCATCCACTATTTTCCAAATAGTTTTTCACGGGTCTTGCAACATGCGGCTGAGCGTTGTCATGATGAAAAATTATTGCTTCGTGTCTGGTCGCATTTTCCGGGCGTTTTTCGATGATGGCACGCTTCAAACGTATTAACTGTGTTCGGTACAGGTCACCTGTGATTGTCTGGCCCGATTTCAACAACTCATAATATAACGGCCCCTTCTGATCCCACCAAATACACAGCATAACCTTGGCGCCATGGATATTTGGCTTGAGGTTGGCCGGGTTTCACGTATGACTTTTTGCGCTTGGGATTGTCATAATGGATCCATTTTTCATCCCCAGTCACAATTCGATGCAAAACTGATTTGTTTTTATGGCGCTCAAGCAGCATTTCAGACATACAGAAGCGCCGTTCAACGTCTCTCGGCTTCAACTCATAGGGGACCCAATTACCTTGCTTCTGAATGTATCCGGCGGCTTTCAAACTTTTTGAAATGGCTTGCTGAGTCACTCCCAACGATTTGGCAAGCTCGTCTTGTGTTTGACACGAATCCTCATCGAGTAGCTTCTCTAATTCTTCGTCTTCATACTTTTTCGGCTGTCTTGGGCGTTCTTTGTCTTTGATGTCAAAATCGGCACTTTTGAAGCGTTTAAACCATTCAAAACCATCCTTAAGCATCGTCGCCATAAACTTCTACAAGCAAACTTTGACTTTTCGCAGCAGTTTTCTTTGCAAAAAAATGACCCAACAGAACCTCCCGCAAATGCTGTCTTTTTCTCGAATTTTCGAAGTTATTCATCGTGAAAAATAATAATGATGATGATGTTTTGTTGACTGATTTTGACAGCTGTCAAATATACCTTCAAAATGACATATATATAAAGTTCGAGCTTTCACGATATTTGTTAGTACGGACATCCACCGTCAAATTCCGGTTTTTAAGTTGTACACCCAATAAAACAGCACTTCATATGTTGTTGGATAAAGGAAATTGATCACAGGTCGAGCTTTGTCCAGGAGGTTCAGAAATTGGGCTACCTCTACTGAGCGGGACCATAGGTCAATCGTAGAGAGGTCAGTTAAGGACAGTTAAAAAGGTGGGAATCGTCATGCGGACTACCACTGCATAATGGGCACTGATCCACGACGCCCTCAATGATCCGAGCTCTGTAACTCATCAATATGAGCGAATAGCCCGTGCGATGCTGAGCTAATGTGCACCTTGCCTCCCTGGATAGTGATTTTGTAAACTGGTATGAACAGAAGGATGGCGGCTATTAAGCACTTTGTTGAGTGCCAGCCATTCAAAAGACGTACTGGCAAGGTGCCGGGACAGATCATTGAGGGTCCTGCGCATAGGTCCAGGGTCCCAAAATTCAGGCAGGAATTCCCGAATGGCTTCCTTATAACACCGGAAGGCCATCGTAATGCACCTGTGCGGATTCGGTTTACTGACCACCCGATAGATGGGATGGTCAGGATTTTGACTGATCAGCAGGAAATGCTGCTTTAATAGGGTGTAATGTGGCCTAACTTATAGGAGCCCTCTCATCATGCAGGTGGTCTGGATCGGACATGAAGTGGTACCCGATGCCAATACGCATGGCACAATTTTGACTGGACTGGAAGCTGCTAGACTGCGTGTTGGTGAGTGCCGGAGTTCAGATGGAGGCGGCGTGATTCAAAATGGATTGCCCGATCACCTTACATGTTGCGATCAGGGTCACCTTGTCCTTACCCCATTAGGTTCCGGTAATGGCACTCAGCACACGGTTTATTTTGCTCAATTTAGAGTAGGCCTCAATCGCGTGCCTTGAGAACTTGTATAGGCTATCCAGTGTCACCCCGACCTACCTAACTGTTGGTAACTGTTGGTATTTGGTCATTGTTTATATGGATATTGAGAGTTTTATTAACCTCGCTAGTCCATGAGGTGAAGAAAGTCGCAGAAGATTTTTGCGTAGCAAGTTACAGCCTCCGATCATCGAAGAACTGCTTGACAGCAACAAGATATGCATTAATCCTCTGCTCAGCCTCCGAAATTGTTTTGGCTGATGCCACAATAGTGCAATCATCAACGAATGAGACCAAAGCAACCTGGGAGGGAGGGGGTGGTATGGTTAAGAGATAGAAGTTAAAAAGCAGAGGCGAAAGCATACCCCCTTGCGGCACTCCTATTTCAAGTTTCCGGAATTTAGATCTAGCTTTCTAAATTCCACGAAACCTTTTGGTAGTGACGGTTAGGGTTGTATCTTAAAGATCCGCAAGGAGGATTTAATGGTCACCATTGTCGAAGGCTTTCGAAAGATCAAGAGCCACTACAATCGTACGCGAATGCGGCCTTTTGCAGCTAAGCCCCTCTGTAATGACAGATGTGATCTCGTCCAGGGCAGTGGTGGTGCTATGGTTTTGTATGAAGCCATGTTGATGGTCAGCGAGTTTAAGGTGCTACTGGACATGCGGCAGGAGAAGCGCTTCCAACACCTTCGCCGCAGGATATAGAAGTAAAATGGGCCGTATAAAGCGCCCAAGGCAACATGTTTACCCGATTTAGTTACAGGGATTACATGGACATCCTTCCACATTGTGGGTATGCTCCTGCGAGCGATGGTGAAGTTGAAAATTTCTATTAAATAACACACTGCCGACGGTTGTAACTTCTTCAGCATGACCATGGCGATTCCGTCAGGACCTAGTGGCCTGGACGGTTTTGCATTGCGAACGACTGCCACTACTGAATCCTAAGTGAAAGGATCAGGATCTGTTGAATCACGAAGATGCTTAAAACTTCTAAGTATGACTATGCTTTCTTTACTTCTTAACTTTTTTGAAAAACAAAATCAAAATTTATGAATTTATTTCTTATATTTTATGCTGTTCTCGGCTCAACTTCAATGAATTTTTTCATTAATTTTATGTTCGATTTTTTGTGTGTATATGAGGGGTGTTCCATAAACTGTCGCATTTTTACTATCGCTATACTGGCAGCTCACGCAACTTATAACGGTAGACGAGGGTTTTTCCTCTGCCCAGAGAGATCCTTAATTGTGGACCAGAGTTTTTTTTAGAACCGACGGAGTATTCATCGACGTGTCTCTGCCACAACGTCCTTTTATGCCCACTAACCAGGCTGCGTATGTCCCTGTTCATTTGTGGAGTTCTTGGATTTCTCGGCTGAGCCGCCCGGAGTATGTCTCTTTCCTCCTAAAATCGCAGAGCAGTAGTTGGGTAACTAGGCTTAATCCGAGGAATTTTGCCTGCAGGGATAAATCTTTTGGTAGCCGTGAGAAGGATATCACGAAGTTTTCGTGACCCACTTAACTGCACATTAAGAATTGAAAATTAAATTGTTTCAACACTTAACCAAATTAATTTCATATTGTAATATAATGCTAGGTAATATGCCCCGTGAAACACATAAATAAAAATTGTATATGAAAGAAAACAAATTCATTTAAATTTGTAATTAAAAAAGGGTATTTCCTTTGTTCAGCTTAACAAATGTACTACCTACCCTGTGATCCTCAGCCACACAGTATGACAACAACAACAATAATAGCAACAAGAACAACAACAACAATAACAAAACAGCAAAATGCAAAAACCAAACAAAAATGAAAAATCCGATAAAAAAATCGTAATAAAATGCTTTCAGGGCGATTAAAATGTTTAGAAGTTATAATTTATGTGGTTTGCCGCTGACGACCTCATATTTTATATGGTTTGCCGCCTGCCTTTAAGTATGCAACAAACTGTAGCATTTGAGAAAATTAAAAAATTGTTGCTTTTGACAACTTTGATCATACTTTGTAAAGAGGGTTTAACCTTCGTTCAGCGTTGGGAAAGGTCGGTCGTTCATACAATCGTTGGTTTGGTTGGTTGATATGATAAAATGTTGTAAGGCTTTTGGCGTCATTTGTATGAAAAAAAAAGAAGAAAATTCTTTGTTTTAATTAAAAACTTTTTCAATTCAATACCAATATAAAATGTATTCAGTGCTTGAGTTTTTCTGTATTTGCTGCTTCAACGGAAAATTAAATCAAATTTGTGCGGTAGAAGAAAAATCAATATGCAAAATATATAAAATTTAATCAGCATACTTTCAGGCATAACTCAATTCAATCCAATTCACTGCGAATTATGCTAATTGAATTTTTTTCGAAAAATTTCTTTCAAATTTGACTACGATTTAATTTTAATACATGCAAATACTTATTTGATGAACGTTACGGAGTGACTCCGCATGAATTGTACTTAAAATGAACTCTGATAAATTACACCGTTCGACACGATGAAATGCACAAATGAAAAAACCAACATATTTCGAAAATATGGCTAAAAATAATTTAAACGTGTCTTCCGGATTTTCAGGGTCAGGCCGAAATTTTCTTTTAACGGTCTTTGAAGTTTTCTATACATGTGTTGAGTCAACACACTAAATTTTACGTTCCTTACATCTGAAGTATATCATGTCTTCTGAAGACTTATGGAGGATGTTAAGGGAAATATTTTTGTGAAAAACTTAAGCCCTCTACATCTCCCACAAACAGCTCATTTTTGACCATTTCTCAAAAAGGTGCAAAAGTTTTCCATTAAACGGGAGAATAATGGATCAATATGTACCACAGAAATATTTGTTATAAAATTTCACTAATTTGTGCTGAACACTGAAAAGTCGCAAATTCACCGCGAGGGTCATTAAATCGTCAATATCAATAAAGGCCTCACACATTTCATATTAAATGCATTTTTTAAGGTATTATTTTTAAATTTTAAGCATTTCTTGACTTCGGTGACCCGAAATGAAATTTTTTGTAGAATATTTTGTGTAATATTTAAACCCATTATAACCAGTTTTTTGAGAAAGGAGATCAAATAGACTCACAAAAACAAGATATAATGGGTTAATGTCTTTTAAAAACTTTTCTTTATTCGATTGTGCTTGTACAACAACTTTTATCCAAAAAGTAGTTTCAAAGTTTTACAGTGGGGTCAAATTTGATTCTTTAAAATGCTCATAACGCCGCCAGTAGTCGGTCAAATCATGTGATTTTTTTTTAAAGTTTTGTTTTTTAAGAAAATTTTTATAAAAAATTAAAATAATTTTCTTTAAATGACTTTTTTTTAATAAAATTTTCAACATTCAAATCTAAATTCATATTTTTATCAATGATTATACTCATCAATTACACAGGATTACAAAATAAAAAAATGTCATGGCGTTTTGACCAGACTATGTGTTTCCTAGGGACATTGACGTCCTGAATCCGAATCCTGAGTCCGTTTTTTTCCAGAACGTCTGAGAAAAAATATTTCAAAGTCATATGGAGGTCATATGTCGTTTAGTGATAAATTCGCTAAAATTCTGAAACTAATTTTTTATCATTGAGCCCTTAGTCTTTTAAAAGAATATGTGATCAAAAAGGGTATCTCGGACTTAGTTTCGGAGATATAGCCGTCGGAAGATCCGGATATATCTTCTATGAAAACCGCTATTAGTTGGGAACCCCTGGATGGATTTGTAAAATGGTATCATATGAAAGGTATTTTGACAGCCTATAAGCCTTGAGCATATTTTCAATTGGATTCATAGTTTTCGAGATATGACCTTTTTTGAAATTTTGTGAAATTTTTCAATTACAACAACAAAGAAATCAACAACACCAACAACAACAATAACAAAAACAACAACAACAATAACAACAACATCAAAATACCTTTCATATGACACCAATATTTTCCAAATCCATTCAGGGGTTCCCAACTTATAGCGGTTTTCATAGAAGATATATATTCTGATCTTCCGACGGCTATATCTCCGAAACTAGATCCGAGACACAATTTTTGATCACATATTCTTTTAAGGCCTAAGAGTTTAGTGATTAAAAATTAGTTTCAGAGATTTAGCGAAATTATCACTAAACGAAACATGATCCCCATTTTGACCTCCATATGACCTTGAAATCTTTTTTCTCAGACGTTCTGGAAAAAAATGGACCCGGGATTCGGATTCAGGAAGTCAAATTCCCTAGGAAACACATAGTCTGGTCAAAACGCCATGACATTTTTTTTTTTTGTAAACCTGTGTTATTTAAAAAAAATTTTGAAAAAAACTTTAACGTATTTGACAAATTTTAAGGCCACTTTTAGAGTAGGCGTCTATTTTTTTAAATTTTTTATTAACAAAAAATGTGAATAAAACAGGACCAATTAACCGACCCCATTAATTTTTCATCTTCAACATTTTTTTCGAATATATTTATTTCTTTTATTCACCCCTTTAGGGGCCTCCCATACATAAAATTTTGATAAAAATATCAAAAAAAAAAAAAAATAACTCCTCATTGCCGGAAGAGGGTAAAACTGTTCACCGACTCCATTAATTTTTCATCTTCAACATTTTTTTCAAATATATTTTCCCTTTTATTCACTCCTTAAGGGGCCTCCCATACTAAATTTTGATAAAAATATCAAAAAAAAAAAAAACTAACTCCTCATTGCCGGAAGAGGGTAAAACTGTTCACCGACTCCATTAATTTTTCATCTTCAACATTTTTTCGAATATATTTATCTCTTTTATTCACCCCTTAAGGGGCCTCCCACACAAAATTTTGATAAGAATATCAACAAAAAAAAAAACTAACTTCTCATTGCCGGGAGAGGGAAAAAATGCTTACTGACCCCATTAATTTTTAATCTTCAACATGTTCTTCGAATATATTTTCCTTTTTATTCACCCCTTAAGGGGCCTTTGATAAAAATATCAAAAAAAAAAAAAAAAAAAAATCCTCATTGCCGGGAGATGGAAAAAATGTTTAAACTCCCTATTTATTTTTCTTCTCCAATATTTTTCTTGAACACACTAGCCCTTTTTTTCACCCCTTAAGTTTTGAAAGTTGAAAATTTTATAAACAAGAATTTTTTATAAAAATATTATTAAAAAAACAAAACTTTTAAAAAAAAAACACATGATTTGGGCGTCTATTTATTAGCGGAGTTATGAGCATTTGAAAAATTTAATAAATGTCGTTCTTGCAACTTTTTCAGTTTTAAGAAATTTATATCTCTGAAATTGCTTGATAAATAAAAATTTTAAATTATTATCAATGCTAGTCTGAAGTAGTACTATAGTATATGAAAAAAAAAAGTTTCAAATTAGTCGGAGATGCAAAAGCCAAATGCCATTCGGTTACGTGTTTAATGCCCCATATATTTTATTATACGTATACGTAGGGGAACTGATGCTATTGCGGTATAGTTTTTCGATGTGATATGGTCGCATATCTCCGAGTTGGGAAAGATCCTGCGAACATCACTGCTTTTATCCTATCAGAAAACATGAAAAACCAGGGATGTGTTGGTGTCATGCAGCAAACAAAATTTTTCCGGTGTCAGTTGAACGAAACTTTAGTCGCGTGTGGTGAATTTTTTTTCCGGATTTTTTGCAACATTACCACATTACCAGCCCACTTTACAAGTACTAATCAGTATATATACCACATTGTGCCACCATATATACCACATTATCTCCCAACTTTTTTAAAAAAGATTTTTTGACTTTTTTCAGATTTTGCTCGATAACTTTTTTTAATGAAATTGCACACATTTTATTGAAATATATTCTGTAGCTAATACTTCAATGATAAGCATACAAAAATTTGACTGAAATTGATTTAACGTTTCTCTTTCAAATTCCACCTAAACATTAGCTATACCACAATAGCATCAGTTCCCCTATATATATCTAGTTTTTTGTTTTCATAAACACATTTTTGCACACCTGAAGAACTTCAATTCGCCTCTCTCTATTACCAACTATGAAAATCATCTTGTAATTTTCCATGAAAAATTCAAATCTCATTCATTTTCCTTGAACACTCTGCTTTTACTACTTGTGTAGGTTTTATTTTATTGCCATTGTTCGTGAGGAAGTGGGAATGTGTACATGGGAGGATTCTTCGAAATGCCAAAAGTTCTTCTGTTTATTTTCTGTTATTCTTTTTCTCCATTTTGTTTGCCTAATAGACATATTTTATAGGCAAAAGATTGCTTTGACATTTTGTCACACTCAGAAATAAATATACATACTTATGTATACATATGTACATATAAGGCAGGTCTGTCAGTCAGATTTTGTTTTGTTTTTCCTCATATTTTATTTAAATAAAAGAACAGCATCCTGTTTTCTGTTCTGTAAATAAATTATTTAAGTCGTTGGAAATATGATTGAGAGCTTTCCAATATTTTACTTTTACTTAATAATATAAGCCATTATGCATTAAAGGAAAAAATTTGAACATAAATGGTATACTTGTACTTGTTGTTGTTCTTAAAGATATCTGTCTTCAAATTCCTTTAGAAAAATAATTAGGGGAGGGGGGGCTAGTGTGGACAATTTTTATATAATTACAAAATTATATATGTAAATATATCATTTTTGTAAAAAAGTAATTTTTAGCGATTGCCTTCATAATTGCATCAATAGTTATGATTTTTTATTTTCATAAATGCTTTATTACATTATATTAAAAAGAGCTTACATTGATTTAACTGGGGGCTAATGTGGACACCATAAGAAACTTGATAATTCATACAAAAACGTTAAGAAAGAGTTCAGATACATGTTTATTCAAGAAAATAATAATGTATTACAAATAATGATACAAATAAAAAATTAACTTCTATCCCATGTTGTATTTGCAGAAATTTATATCGAACTTCATATAACTTGCTGATCGAGATGTTCCTCGCAGTTGTTGTGCTTGTGGCAGCTTTGCCACTAATTCATTTCGGTGAATTTGGCTGGTATCCGGTATATCGGGATACTTGAATCTATCGTTCTTTCTTTTTAGAAACGTAATGTCGAAATCTTGAGAACCGTGGATCGTGACAATTTGGCCAATATAAAATAATTTTTGTCCATGATGTTTCAAACTTCATATAACTTGCTGACCGCGATGTTTCCGACAGTTGTTGTGGTTGTGGCAGCTTTGCCACTATTTCATTTGGGTAAATTTCGCTGGTATCCGGTAAATCGGGATACGTGAATCTGTCGTTCTTTCTTTTTAGTAACGTACTTTCTTGGAACGGCTTTTAGAAATGGTCTGACGATTTCTGGAGTCACTTCAGCTGTTGCGGACATGTCCACACTTGCCCCATTTCAGTTGTCCACACTAGCCCCTTCATGTCTTTTTAAACAAAAATATTTTTTTTTTTAATCTTACGGTACTGTTCTTCAAAAATGATTTCAATGGTTTCAATTAACACTATTTTAAGTTGTATTATCTATTAACACTACAGCAGAAGAATAATTAGTTTAAAAGTATCACTGAAATTGCGAAACAACAAAAAAATCACTTTTTGCTGCGTAAAACACGTTCGGTCACGTTATCATGGAAAGCTAAACTGTCAACAAATGAATTTTTTTTTGGTGATGCAGAGTGCAAATACCAACTTGAAAAATATTAAACAAAAACAAAAAATTCAAAACGGCGCGAGAATTTGAATTTGTCCACACTAGCCCCCAGTCCACACTAGCCCCCCCTCCCCTACATGATTTATTGTAGTTAACATAACTCTAAAAATTTTTCTTTCAATTTCTGCAATTGATTATTGAAATCAAATATCTCCTTGACCAATATTGCGGAATCCATGGATTGTCATGTTTCGGTTTCCTTCACTTTTGAAGAAATAAGTGCCAGGAATGCTTCCGGCCCAAACATGCCTTAGTGCTTTTTTGAGCTGTACTTGTTGGGAGTTACTCTTTATGCTACTAATAATCTTTTAGCAAAACAATAGATCGATCCGCAACTTTTAAAACGAACACTTACTGAACACTCTTCACGTTTCTAGGAAACATCGCAGACCGAAATATTGAGAAAACAATTTTTAAATTTTGAGGATAGAATATCGTCGAGAAAAAAAAAAGATATCGACATTATGTATACTAGGTTTCAAAGGCAAAATTAAGAACTTTCATGGGCAAACGATATGTTATATAGTTATATAGCTTCAAAAACTGGCAAAAAACGGTTTAGTTAGAATTTCTCGAAAACATGATAAACCATATACATATATGCAGAAAATAGCTCATCTAAAAAAGGGGTTTTCTTGAAGGAGAAAACGGATCAGATTTTTTGGCAAATGGAAAGTGATAACAAAAGCCTCTAGAATCACACCACATTTTTAGTTTTTGTCAGGATTTTTTCTAATAATCTAAACCTTTAAGTACGCTGTGAATAAAATCTAGATAGAGCATATAATGTTTTCCTCCTGAAACCAAAGAATTCTACTAAGGGAAGATTTGAAGATGTGAACAGAAAATAGTTTCTAATACTTACATCCCAAATACAATTACTTAATCATATTTCACTTCTTTTTCAGGTCGAGCAAATACAAGCGGAGTACAAAGTTTTAGCTTTGCAGTATCATCCTGATAAAAATAGCGGTGATAAAGATGCTGAAGCAAAATTTCAAAAATTCAAGGTAAGAAATTTACGAAGAATTACACTATGCAACAAATGAGTAAACATTTTTTCCCCAGGGAATGACATTGTTCATTTTATATGTAAAATGGGCTGTTGATTCCGAAAATCGCATTATTTTTTTTTTATTTCGTGTCGTTTTCGAGATATCGGTCATTTTCGGTTTTCGGACCAAAAAAAAAAGATAGTTCCATTTAAATACAAATATCTCAACAACTAATGTTTGTATTCAAACGTATACTTATATGTCATATTAAAGGTAATTAAATTACCTACAAATGATATTCACATCACTTTTTGGTTGGTTTGTTAGTTTCGGCGAAATAAATTGATTTCTAAAAAAACATTTTTTTTTTTTCGAAAAAATTAACAAAAAATCAAAATCAACTGCAGATTTATACAAGAAGAAATAACTTTTTTATAATTTTTTTTGTTTTTGTATCATAGACTATATATTTGTAGAGAAAATAAGTTACCATTTAAAAAAATCGATCGAAAAATGCAAAAGTTGGATACAATTCATTGATAAATTACTAAAATGCGATTTTGCCTATTTTTTTCGGTTTTTTTTAGTAAACTGTCGATAATTTGAAACTTTTTGTAAAACACATGAGAAAATCCAAAAAATTCTTAAAGTTAGCGTGTCTCGTCGTTTTTCTCCAGCACGTCAGATTTTTTTTTAATCGATTTTTGAAGTTTTTTAATCCACTGTACATGAAAAATACAAAAATTGCGCATTCTTGTGTTAAATCGATGAATTTAACTATATGATCCTTACATTTGAGGTGTATCATGTGTTCAGTAAACTTATGCAGGATATTACGAGGAATATTTTTGTGGAAAATTGTAACCCTCTTAGACCCTTACATATAATACATTTAAATACAAAAATTAGTTCTTGAGATATTTGTATTTAAATGGAACTATCTTTTTTTTTGGTCCGAAAACCGAAAATGACCGATATCTCAAAAACGACACGAAATAAAAAAAAAATAATTTGATTTTCGGAATCAGCAGCCCATTTTACATATGAAATGGATAGTGGCATTCACTGGGAGATTTGGCTGTTGCATAGTGTTATTACACAGTGCAACACAAAAATCTGAATTTGATCTCGATGAATTTCTTTGACTAATGGAAAGTGAACTACACTACTTCCTAAATGTATGTCATTGAAAATATCGTTTTCTGCACTGTAAATCAAGCATAGTTGGAATTTCAGATGTGATAGGAAAAGCGATTGCAAGATTTTTCATCAACGACCCTGAATTGGTCAAAAAACACTATCGAGATCAAATTCAGTTTAGTTTCCTTTCAATTAGTTGCAGTGTTGTGTTATTTGTTCTATGGTATTTCGTTTCTTAGTAAGAATTCTAATATATATCTTTAGATTGTTGCGTATCTTTTGATCATATACTCGACAAACGATACGTGTTCTGAAAATATATTTTTTTTTGCGCATATATTTCTAATTATATTTTTTTTTTGGACACATGCAAGACTATCACAGAGAATACACATATTTTTCCAATAAAACAACAATATTAACATAAAGTTGTTATTTTGTCCTTACCTTTTTTATACCCTACACCCAGGGTATATTCACTTTGTCCTTCCGTTTGTAACGCAGAGAAGGAGGCGTGGCAGGTATAGAAAAGTGTATATATTCTTGATCAGCGTCAACTCCTGAGTCGATATAGCCATGTCCGTCTGTCTGGCTGGCTGGCTGGCTGGCTGGCTGGGTGGCTGGCTGGCTGGCTGGCTGTGTGTTGAAATACACTTTTTGGGAAAACTGAGCAAGATAATTCAATAAAATTTGGTACACTGCCTCCGTCGTCAAAGTTAGCTCGGGGGATTGAAAATGAGCAAAATCGGTCAACGGACACGCCTACCGCCCATACAAAAATTATATTCAAAATGCAATTTTAGGAGTATTTTTAACGACAATACAACCACAATACATATAAGTACTACGAATTGTAAGCGAAAGCTCTGATAAAAATTTGAGCGAATTCGGACAAGAGGGCGTGGCACCTCCCATATAAGCAAAAGCTTCAAAACGCTATAGTGAAAGCGTTTTTTGAGATATTCGAACCAAATTTGACTCAGACACTAAGAATTATAAATGAAAGCTCTCAGCAAAAATTGGGTGAAATCAGACAAGGGGGCGTGGCACCTCCCATATAAGCAAAAGACTCAAAATGCTATACTGAAAGAGTTTTTTGAGATAATCCAACTAAATTTCACTCTGACACTAAAAACTATAAATGCAAGCTCTGAACAAAAACTGGGTGTACTCTGACAAGAGGGCGTGGCACCTCCCATATAAGCAAACTTTTCAAAATACTGCAGTGTAGGGTATTTATTTTTTGGCCAGGCCAAAATTTACACCCTTACTAGTTTAGTCCTCACCTTGCTCTATAAGATGGAATAGTCCTTCGGGTTTGCGTCTGGCGAATTTGAAAACCATTGTGAGGACGAAATGAAGTGTGGAACGTGGTTTTTCAACCATTATGGGTTCACACGAGGCTTATGAGATGATGCTGAGTCTTGTTGGGACGTCTATGGCCTGCGACCGAAATGTTTGCGTGCCCACGGCTCTAAGGCAGCTTCCAACACAATTTTCCGATAATATGTCGCATTGACTTTGACACCAGACTTTGTAAAAACGATTGGAGAGCGTGCATCGGCGGTCACAGCTGCCCATACCATTACTTGGGATGGGAAATTACTACGGTCAAGTAAATACGATCATTTTGAGAGTTTATGAACTGCTCAATCGAGAAATTTTTCTCATCAGAGAACACAATGTTAGGAAATTGGCCACGTTCGTGCAAGCTGTTTCGAGTCTAACTTTTTTATACCCTACACCCAGGGTATATTCACTTTGTCCTTCCGTTTGTAACGCAGAGAAGGAGGCGTGGCAGATATGGAAAAGTATATATATTCTTGATCAGCGTCACCTCCTGAGTCGATATAGCCATGTCCGTCTGGCTGGCTGGCTGGCTGGCTGGCTGGCTGGGTAACGGCTGTGTGTGGAAATACATTTTTTGGGAAAACTAAGCAAGATAATTCAATGAAATTTGGTACACAGCCTCCGTCGTCAAAGTTAGCTCGGGGGATTGAAAATGAGCGAAATCGGTCAACGGACACTCCTACCGCCCATACAAAAATATCTTCAAAATGCAAATTTTGGAGTATATTTCACAACAATGCAACCAAAATACACATAAATACTACGAATTTTCAGCGCAAGCTCTGAGAAAAAGCTGGTCGAATTCGGACAAGAGGGCGTGGCACCTCTCATATAAGCAAAAACTTCAAGACGCTGTACTGAAAGTGTTTTTTGAGATAATCAAAGTAGATTTGACTCGGACACTAAAAACTATAAATGCAAGCTTTAAGCAAAAACTGGATAAAATCGGACAAGAGGGCGTGGCTCCTTCCATGTAAGCAAAAGCTTCAAAACGCTATTCTGAAAATATTTTTTCAGATAATCCAACCAAATTTCACTTAAATACTTAGAACTATAAATGCAAACTCTGAGAAAAAACTGGGTGAATTTGGAAGGCGTGGCACCTCCTACATTAGCAAAATTTTCAAAATACTGCTGTGTAGGGTATTTAATGTTTGGCCAGGCCAAAGGTAACACCCTTACTAGTTATAAATTTAACTTTAACTAGTGAGGGTGTAAAATTTGGCCTGGCCAAACATTAAATACCCTACACTGCAGTATTTTTAAAATTTTGCTCATATGGGAGGTGCTACGCCCTCTTGTCCGAGTTCACCCAGTTTTTGTTCAGAGCTTGCATTTATAGATTTTAGTGTCTGAGTGAAAAACGTTTTCGGTATAGTGTTTTGACGTTTTTGCATACATAGGAGGTGCCACGCCCTCTTGTCCGAGTTCCTCTAGTTTTAGCTTAGAGCGTGCATTTATAGTCTGTAGTATTTGAGTGAAGTTTGGTTGGATTATCTCAAAAAACTCTCAGTATAGCATTTTGAAGCTTTTGCTCATATGGGAGGTGCCACGCCCTCTTGTCCGATTTCACCCAATTTTTGTTGAGAGCTTTCATTTATGATTCTTAGTGTTTAAGTCAAATTTGGTTCTAATATCTCATAAAACGCTTTCAGTATAGCGTTTTGAAGCTTTTGCTTATATGGGAGGTGCCACGCCCTCTTCTCCGAATTTGCTCAGTTTTTTTTCAGAGCTTGCTCTTACAATTTTGAGTATTTATGCGTATTTTGGTTGGATTGCCGTGAAAAATACTCCTAAAATTGCATTTTGAATATATTTTTTGTATGGGCGGTAGGCGTGTCCATTGACCGATTTCGTTCATTTTCAATCCCCCGAGCTAACTTTGATGACGAAGGCAGTGTACCAAATTTCATTGAAATATCTTGCTCAGTTTTCCCAAAAAGTGTATTTCAACACACAGCCAGCCAGCCAGCCAGCCAGCCAGCCACCCAGCCAGCCAGCCAGCCAGACAGACGGACATTGCTATATCGACTCAGGAGGTGACGCTGATTAAGAATATATATACTTTTCTATATCTGCCACGCCTCCTTCTCTGCGTTACAAACGGAAGGACAAAGTGAATATACCCTGGGTGTAGGGTATAAAAATAGAAAAGTCCCAACATACGTTACGAAGAAATGCAAATTTGTGACACATAGCCAAGCAGCATTAAAAGCAGGTCCTTAGCAGACGCTTTCTAAAAATCAATAGACGTTAACGTTTATTTTATTATGTGAGTCCCATTAGGTACACTGGCTGAAAATTGAATTTGGTACATGTTTCCAATGGAACGATCAAACGTAGATTGTTGGTTACCAGCATAAGGAAGCCAGCGATGTGTGGTTAAGAACCAATGCACAATGAGTTTCCGCTCTCATTTTGATGAAGACCGAAGTAAAGTGACCAGCTTTTTTTTTTTTTTCTTTGTAGCTAAAATGTAATTTTATATTCAGTAGGTGTTTGGTGTTTGTTCTTCCGTTTTATTATCATTTTTATTCATTCAAATGAGGAAATTTATTAAGTATCCTTATTTAATTTTAAATACAATATAAAATTCCCTTGAGTTGAGTAGTAATCATATTTGTTACATATTCAAATTTCCACATAAATTTATAATTTACAAATATGGCAACTCTGCAGATTCTGACAACATTTGGTATATCTACTTCATGCATAAAACATCACTTCCATCTAATATTCATTCAATTATAATTTGTTTTTGTGTGAGATGAACAGACTAAAATGAAGCTTAAAGGCAAATAGCGTTCTTAGTGAATTTCGCTTGTTTTTCGCTCTTTGAAGTAAAAGAAAATAAAGTTATGCCTTTAAATGATTTGTTTTTCTGAAATAGTTTTTCAAAATATGCAATATTTGGATAGGCACTGAAGAATTGTTTGAATAAAAACAAATCTATATTTGATATAAATTTGCCTTGTAGGACCGGCGGAGACAATTGTCTCAATAGTCCCATCTTTGTATGTATGTATGTATGTATTCTCCTTTAACTCCTAGGAGGAGCATAGGGCCAATATGAAATCTCTCCATTTGTCACGTTCCCTTGCGATGACTTTGATCTCTTGCCACGATTTTCCCGATTCTTGAATTTCCTTTTCCAACGACCTTTTCCAGTTGGTTTTGGGTCTACCACGTCCTCTACTGCCTTGTGGATTCCACTCAAGGGCCTGGCGACAAACTTCGCTGTGTGGTTTCCGGAGAGTGTGACCAATCCATCCCCATTTGCGTTTCGTTTGCTATAGCCTTCTGTTTGCATTTTTGATGTAGCTCGGCATTTGATATAGTGCGAGGCCACCAAACCTTTAGTATACGCCTTAAGCATTTGTTGACGAATACTTGCAGCTTGTTCGTTAGTTGTTCAGTAACAAGCCATGTTTCGCACCCATATAACAAAACCGATTTCACATTCGAATCAAAAATGCGTACTCTCGTTTTGGTGGATATAACGGATGAAGACCATATTTTGTTCAGTTGAGCAACCGCGCCTTTTGCTTTTGCTATTCTTGAGTTAATATCCTCTTTTGCTCCACCATCCATGGAGATAATGCTGCCTAAATACGTGAAGCTATCGACGTTTCCGATGTCATCACTGCCAGCTTTAAACGTGATGTCATTGCTTGCGTTTAGTTTCATGCTTTTAGTCTTAGATACGTTGATTTTCAGGCCGGCCTTTTGTGATTCCAAGACAAGGTCTCCAATTTTGTTTTGCATATCTGAATGTTTGGACGATAAGAGGCAGATGTCGTCGGCGTAATCGAGGTCTTCTAGATGTTCAGTAAAGTTCCATTGAATACCCCTTTTGGCCTTATTAAGAGCTTTATCTAGAATATCGTCAAGAACGATAAGGAAGAGAGATGGTGACAGTAAACACCCCTGCCGTACGCCTGAATTAGTGGTGAATGTCGGTGACAACAACCCGTTGTGTAACACACTGCATTTAAAGCCTTCATATTGTGCACGTACTAAGTTTATGGCCTTTGCGGCAATACCTCTTCGTTGCAGTGACGCCCAGATGTTTTCTCGGGAAACACTGTCGAAGGCAGTGCTATAGTCAACGAAGACAAGTTGAAGTGCAGCACGCCACTCGCATGATTGTTCGACAATTATTCTGAGGGTGTTGATTTGATCCACGCATGATCTTTTTCGCCGGAATCCTGCTTGCTGCTTTCGAATGGCCGAATCAAGTTTTTCGCTTACCCTGCTCAGAAGCACTTTCGTCAGTACTTTTGATGGTACTGAGAGCAAGGTGATGCCTCTATAGTTTCGGCACTCGCTTAGGTTACCTTTTTTCGGCAATTTGACTAACATGCCATGTAGCCAATCTTCTGGCAAACGCTCTTCACTCCAGATTTTGGTGAACAGAGGATGGAGAATTTTAGCTGATGTTATGGGGCATGCCTTTAGCAGTTCAGCTGTTATTTGATCTATACCAGCGGCCTTGTTTTTTGTCATGCTTTGGATTGCTTTCACTATTTCGTCAATTGTAGGCGGCGGTGTTTGTATTCGACTTCTACTGCGAGTCACTGCGGCAGTTGTAGTTGGTGATTCTGGTTGCAGGGATGTGGTAGACATGGGATTTATTATATCACAAAAAGACTCTTTCCATCTGTTTAGTTGTTCGTCCGCTGATGTTAAGAGATTTCCATTTTTGTCTTTGATAGGGCGGCTCTGTTGGAGTTTTCTGCCTGATAACACTAGTTTACAAATGATTAAAATTTTTTTTCCCAGCGAATGCCGTTACTCATTTTATATGGAAAATGGGCTGCTGATTCCGAAAATCGCATTTTTTTTTTTTATTTCGTGTCGTTTTCGAGATATCGGTCATTTTCGGTTTTTGGACCAAAAAAAAAAGATAGTTCCACTTAAATACAAA
Source organism: Calliopum simillimum (assembly GCA_951812925.1). Classification (NCBI taxonomy): domain Eukaryota; kingdom Metazoa; phylum Arthropoda; class Insecta; order Diptera; family Lauxaniidae; genus Calliopum; species Calliopum simillimum. Next base: position 98,641,209 of record OX638368.1, on the reverse strand, counting down.
TATCTCAAGAACCAATGTTTGTATTCAAACAAATAATATGTCATATTAAAGGTAATTAAATTACCTACAAATGATACTCACGTCACTTTTTGGCTGGTTTGTTAGTTTCGATGAAATAAATTGATTTCTGAAAAAAAGAGTTTATTTTTCCGAAAAAATTACAAAAATGTCTAAATCAACTGCAGATTTTTTCAAGAAAAAAAAATTTTAAAAATCATTTTGTATTTTTATATCATAGTCTATAAATTTGTTAGGCAAATAAAATACTATTTAAGAAAATCGATGGAAAAATGCAAAAGTTGTATACAATTCATTGATAAGTTACCAAAATGCGTTTTTCCCTATTTTTCCGTTTTTTTGTAATAAACTGTTCGAAAATTTGAAACTTTTTGTAAAAGAAATTAGAAAATCCAAAAAATTCTTAAAGAAGGCATTAAAAGGAAATACCCGTGCCTCGCCGTTTTTCTCTAGCACGTCAGATTTTTTTTTAATCGATTTTTGAAGTTTTTTAATCCACTGTACATGAAAAAACAGAAATAACGCATTCTTGTGTTAAATCGATGAATTTAACTATACGATCCTTACATCTGAGGTGTATCATGTCTTCAGCAAACTTATGCAGGATACTACGCGGAATATTTTTGTAGACAATTTTAACCCTCTCAAACCCCCACATGTGGGTCAAAATGACCTTCATGTGGGGGTCAATATGACCCACATGTGAGGGTTTTAGAGGGTTAAAATTTTCTACAAAAATATTTCTCGCAGTATCCTGCATAAGTTTACTGAACACATAATACACCTCAGATGTAAGGATCATATAGTTAAATTCATCGATTTAACACAAAAATGCGTTATTTCTGTTTTTTCATGTACAGTGGATTAAAAAACTTCAAAAATCGATTAAAAAAAATCTGACGTGCTAGAGAAAAACGGCGAGGCACGGGTATTTCCTTTTAATGCCTTCTTTAAGAATTTTTTGGATTTTCTAATTTCTTTTACAAAAAGTTTCAAATTTTCGAACAGTTTATTACAAAAAAACGGAAAAATAGGGAAGAACGCATTTTGGTAACTTATCAATGAATTGTATACAACTTTTGCATTTTTCCATCGATTTTCTTAAATGATATCTTATTTTCTTCACAAATGTATTGTCTATGATCCAAAAAAACAAAATATTATAAAAAAGTTATTTCTTCTTGCATAAATTTGAAGTTGATTTTCATTTTTTCTTAATTTTTTCGAAAAAAAAAATTTTTTTTTTAGAAATCAATTTATTTCACCGAAACTAACGAACCAACCAAAAAGTGATGTGGGTATCATTTGTATGTAATTTAATTACCTTTAATATGACATATTATTTGTTATAATACAAACATTGGTTCTTGAGATATTTGTTTTTTAATGGAACGATCTTTTTTTTTTGGTCCAAAAACCGAAAATGACCGATATCTCAAAAACGACACGAAATAAAAAAAAAAAATGCGATTTTCGGAATCAGCAGCCTATTTTCCATATAAAATGAGTAACGGCATTCGCTGGGAATTTTGGCTGTAAACTAGTGTAATCTGCGGGTGATATCGTAAAGCTGCCTGATATTTTGAGCATTTGCAGCGCTTTCGGCTTCGTCGAAAGGATTTTAAAATTTTGAGAAACCATATTGGTTCCAGTTATAGGAGAATCATTCCTAACTACGCATGTTTCTTGCACCTCCAAATCCGATGTGCATGCTGCCGAGGCAGGTGGATTAACCACACTCTGGTGGGTACCACTTGGAGAGTTATTTCCCATCGTTTTTCGATCCATGCTTCATTAGTATAATCTTCCCGGCAACGCCCCACGCAGTAAGTTATAAGCTTAAAGCTGGATCCGGCAAGCGCTGCAAATATAGTGGCCAAATTCACTTTTAATTTCAGCCGCCCAATCTGGAACAGACGCTGACCTGGGAGCCGCCCACTCTGGGTCAGACGCTTCAGGATTTTGACTTTGACAAGATGCTTATTTTAAGGCGGCATCGACTCACCTTGTCAGTGCCAGTTACGGGCATTGTGGGTTTTCTTTCAAGGCGCAACGCTGTCCAACGCTACGCCCTTCCACACCCTGGCTGGTCACCCGCTTTTAGTCGCCTCTTACGACAGGCATGCTTACCTCGGGCATATTCTGACCCCTTACCCGCAGGGTCTAGTTATTTTGGAAGTTGACCAAAACGGACTACACCTAAAACTACAATAAATTCACTTAAATTATCAATTGTACCAAAAATGGTCCAAATGTAATGCAAAGTCGGTCATTTGTATCAAAAATGGTCCGAATGTATTGAGTAATCCACCATTAGTACCAAAAGTGGTCCAATTATGTATCGATTGTGTCAGTGAAATTATAACGTTACTGACTACGTACTTTTTGGCAGTACGTCAACTGTGAAGAAGAGCAAACGATAGTGTATCGTTCTAGTGACTTGCGCTGCGTGGAGAAGCTCTGGTTCAAATTCTCCATTTGGTGATTTTCTATTCCAATTTTTAAATTTCTATTAATTTGTACACAATTTCTCTGCAGAATCTTCGGAGTGGAAAATGAAGCAACATTGCCGAAGTATAAAATAATAAAAAAATTAATAACAAAAAAAAATGCATCCACACCGGGATTCGAACCCGTAACACAATACTCAGAAATATATGAAGCACTCCATGCCAAGTGTAACAGTTCAAAATTTTTTTTTTCTCCGATTTCGCTCAAACTTGGCAATATGGTAGATCCGGTGTGCAAGAACATCAATCAGGGAGGATTTGGTCCTAGTACCATTTGTTGTTAAAATACAGGGTGTTGAAGTTGGTGTTTTTAGTCATTTTCATGAAAAGGGTGTTTTTTCAAAAATTATAAAGTTTGCAAATTGATAAATCTAAGGTACTGGTCCTATTCATTTTGAAGTGTTCTTTTTATAAAAAAAATATGTCTTGGTGAAAAAAATTTTTTACACTTAAAAATACTTTTGAATTTTTTTTTAAAAAAGCCCACTTAGATCTTTTTTAAAAGTACTTTAAATTAAAGCATAATTTATAAGCTTTAAAATGATGTGTGACTCAAGATGGGATTCAGACGCTAAATGGGAGTTTTTGGCTTTTGAACGCCCGTGGAAGGCTAAAATCTTTTTTTACTCAAGAGGAAAGCATCTTACGAAAAAAGTGTACTAGGCATAAAATGCTTCATCAAGGAAATAAGTGTGAAATTTTTTGGGAATATAAAAAAATATTGGCCTTTTACTGGTCCGAATGTAATGCATAAGGAGACAGACAAATGACCTTTTTCTGGTCCGAACGTAATGCATAAGGAAACAATTGGTTACGCCCAATGACAAACAATGTAAAACGTAAATATAACTTTATATGTGATGGAACCAGAATTTGGACAAGTCGGTTTCTCCCATGGAGTAGTTCGCAAACTAGTTTTCGAATATTCCGTGGTCTTGCAGGGTGGTTTATTTGAAAAGAATAGTAATATTAAAAACGATTGCCCACTCTCATACTTGATGCACTTTATTAAGACTTTGCTTTCTAATAACATTTTTGTAGTCTTATTTTCTGAAAGGACTCTAACTCTTAAGTCAACAAAATTAATGAGTCGTTAAGTAGCTGCGAATAACTCTTATATGAACACTAATGCGGTCATTAACTTTTTTCATTGTTTTGCAGCTCTGACCTTGATTTAATTAATGACCAAGTCATTTTGACTAAATGAAAACTGTTCCCTGTTAACTTTCAACGATGTGTCTACTGTTAACGGCTTTTATTAAGCTAAGTATATAGCGAATTAACAGTACAAACATACATACATAAGTACATATAAAATACAATCAGTAATTGAAAAACCATAAGAGAAATAACTAGTGGTGCTTATGTTAAGGATATCACACCATTTAAAGAAAAAAAAACTCAAATGAGTCTAACATATACGCGAACATTAGACTGATTCAAAATATATAAATGAATTTTGTAAATTCTTGAAGTTTGCATTCTTTGTATGCAACTTTTTCATTGTTAGCTCGTGAACTATACCAGAAACTTCTGTTTTATTTTACTAAAATTGTAGCCAAATGTCTAACAAATAATTTTTCCTAGCATACTATGTGAAAAATTTTATACAGGGGTATTATCATGTAAAATGTTCGGTCATTTTTAGTTTTTCGACCATAACTCACAAAATATCAATTTTTCAAAAAAAACTTTGTTGCGCAAATTTGTTTCAGACTGTGAATTGCATGACTTTTCTGAACACTTAAGATGGGATTCGGTCGTTAAATAAGTTTTTGGCTGTTGAAAGTCCGCATTTGGCAAAACAGTTTTTTTAGTCAAAAGTGAGGCAGTGTACGAAAAAAGTTCATAAGGCATAAAACGCTTAGAATCGTCTAAGGAATACGTGTGAATTTTTTTAAAATTTTTTAGGACATTTCAAATTTTTTTATTTTTAAATATTTTTAATTTTTGAAAATTTTTTAAAAAAATTCTGAAAAAATTCACACGTTTTCCTTAGACGATTCTAAGTTCTAAACAATTTTTTTTTTTTTTGGCACACTCCACCATGCAAACTCGTACGTTTGAACAAAATGGATGTTTTAAAAGCAAATGCTGTTTGCTGGCTGGTTAGCTTTGGATGACCTAAATATTCAATGAGGAACAACGTAATTGATTATCGTCTTGCCTTTCATTTTTGTAGCCTGATGCTACCAAATGGTAGTTGGTAATAACAGTGTTGCATGCGTTTATGGGGGCCCATGCGAGTTGGTGCAATAATGATTCTGTTCTCTTGCCTAGTAAGCAATTGTGAGTAAGGTATTTTCAAGAGAGAGGAAATATACTGAGTGCGTAAGCGCTTATTTAAATAAACATCTCAATCACATTTTTTTCGTAAAATTAAACGTAGATAAAATGCTTCTTTATCCACAATTCCGCAAAGTTCTACTTTTTTATACTCTACACCCAGGGCATATTCACTTTGTCCTTCCGTTTGTAACGTAGAGAAAGAGGCGTGACAGATATAGAAAATTATATATATTCTTGATCAGCGTCACCTCCTAAGTCGATAAAGCCATGTCCGTCTGTCTGGCTGGCTGTGTGTTGAAATACACTTTTTGGGAAAACTCAGCAAGATAATTCAATTGAAAATGAGCAAAATTGGTCAACGGACACGCCTACCGCCCATACAAAAAATATATTCAAAATGCAATTTAAGGAGGATTTTTCACGACAATGCAAACAAAATACACATAAATACTACGAATTGCAAGCGCAAGCTCTGAGATAAAACTGAGCGATTTAGGATAAGAGGGCGTGGCACCTCCCATATAAGCAAAATTTTCAAAATACTGCAGTGTAGAGTATTTATTTTTTGGCCAGGCTAAAAGTTGCACCCTTACTAGTTTCTTTTTACAGAGGACTTCCGTAGGCCTTTCAGTATTTTTCGAAAAGTTTTATATAAAAAAGCATGTTTCTTGCCAGGGAAGGCCTTGTTTGCTTTCTGGATGGGTAGATTTGTGTAATCAACGAACACATGTGTACATTTTGTCACTCACAGCCAGTTACTCATATTCACTAGGGTGGCCATTCAGTGCAAATTTATGAACAAAATTTTCCCTGATAATTTTAGATTTTTTCGTTGAGCCCTGATTGGCTCTTTGGTAAGTGTGTATGTTTAAATTATAATGGTGGGTGGAAAATTGGCTCCAAATGCCAGATTTTTTTCAGATTTTTATAATTTGCTTTTTGGTAAGATTGACCTGACCGTTTGTCTGTTACGAAATACGGCCAAACGTATAAAGCTAAGTAGATGAATGAATTTTCGTAAAGATAATTCTTCGAGTCATGTACTGCTTTAAATTAGAAAATGTACGGGATCGGTTAATGGTTACGCCAACCTCTCATATAGGCTTTTTAAAACTTTTCATGGGAGTAAGGCGTAATGATTAACCAATCACGCCCATTTTGAATCCTAGGCAGCTTAGTAATATTGTTTTTCTCTGAAACAAATGTCATGCATCTAGCTTTATTCGTTTGGCCGTATTTCGTAACAGACAGACGGTCAGGTTAATCTTACCAAAGAGCCAATTATAAAATTCTGAAAAAAATCTGGCAAAATTTCTTTAGACATTTGGCGCCAATTTTCCACCCACCATCATTGAAATTCAACATAAATTCATTTAATGGTCACCCTAATATTCACATACTGAGCGAAATTGACAATGCCGCTGATGTGATGACGTCCATTAGCTGGTTCTTCTTCTTTTTTTCTCATTAGGAACTCATTGCAATAGCAATATTGGACAAGTGATGAGTTGTGGCTGATAATGTCATTGGTTGCGCAGGGGCTGCTTGACACATTATTTAAACAAATCAGGAATCTGATTTTTTTTTTTTCACTTTCTACCTACTTTTGTGTCACATCGTCGAGCTGGGGGAAGCGGGCTGATGACTGACGGTTGAGATTGATATCGGTCTAATGTTGTTTATTTTGCACTTGTTTGGAATTCGTTGATAATTCAAAAACATTGAAGTGTGCTTTTAGGCTTGCTGTTGTAGTAGTCAACGAGACAACGACAAACTTCTGACTTTTTTTATACTTTTTCAATTAGTTCCTTTATTTTGTTTTTCTTTTTAATGTGAAATGGATTTTTTTTATTTTATCTAAAGTAACGGACAAATTGATATACACACAACATGAAAAAGATAAATCACCCATAAACGAAAAAAAATTTTTGTTTAAAATCAATGGTCAAAAATATTAAAGGCAAAAGTTGAACTTATTAAGTCCACATTTTTAAAATCTTTCGATGATGATTTTAAAATTTTATGTTATTTTGAAATAACCTTCGGCCTGGTCAGAAAATAAATTGAAAATTTTGCTTGTATGGTAGGTGCCATGCCTTCTTCAACTAGTTTTTGCGCAGACCTTGCATTTACTATCCTTAGTATCTGAGTATTTGAACGGATTATCTTAAAAAAATGGGTTCAGTATAGTCTATGGAAACTTTTGCATATACTGGAGATACCATGCCCTTTAGTCCGAATTCTCTTAGTTTTTGCTCATAATGCTTATAAAACTGCATTTTTATTGTTGAGCGATTGGCGTGTCTATTGACTGACGAGCTTACTTTAAAGACGAAGGCATTGTAACAATTTTCATCGAATTATCTCTTGCACCCAAAATATATTAAAATGATTTCAATAGACAAACAGATAGACGGACATGGCTACACCGACTCAGAAGGTGACGCTGATCAAGAACAATTATACTTTTCTATACCTGCCGCACTTCTTTCTCCGCGTTGCAAACGGAAGGACAAAATGAATATACACTGGGTGTAGGGTGTTACTGGTAAAGGTGTAAATTTTGGCCTGGCCAAACATTAAATACCCTACACTGCAGTATTTTAAAAATTTTGCGTATATGGGAGGTGCCATGCGCTCTTTTCCGAGTTCACACAGTTTTTGCTCAGATCCTGAACTTATCTACTGTTCTCAGTGTCTGAGTGAAATTTGGTTGGATTATCTCAAAAAACGTTTTCAGTATAGCGTTTTGAAGATTTTGCATATGGGAGGTGCCCCGCCTTCTTGTCCGAGCTCTTCTGGCATTAGCTCATAGCCTGCATTTATAGTTTTTAGTGTTTGACTTAAATTTAGTTCCATTTTCTCAAAAAACGCTTTCAGCATAGCGTTTTGAAGCTTTTGCTTATATGGGAGGTGTCACGCCCTCTTCTACGAATTTGCCCAGTTTTCGCTCAAAGCTTCCGCTTATAATTCTTAGTATTTATGTGCATTTTGTTGCATTGTCGTGACAAATACTCCAAAAGTTGTATTTTGAGTAAATTTTTTGTATGGGTGGTAGGCGTGTCAGTTGACCGATTCTTCGATTGCTCAATTTTCCCAAAAAATGTATTTCCACACACAGCCAGCCTACCATCCAGCTAGCCAGACAGTCGGACATTGCTATATCGACTCAGGAGGTGACGCTGATCAAGAATATGTTTACTTTTCTATATCTGCCACGCCTCCTTCTCTGCGTTACAAATGGAAGGATAAATATACCCTGGGTGTAGGGTATAAAAACGCATGCTTTTGAAAATTATGTTTTGGCTATCTCTGACTGGTACTAGAAGCCTTAAGAGGATTTGTTATGCAAAAGCTCATGCATAAATTATAGCAAAATAAATTTCAATATTTCACTGCACCCTGTGTCACCATATGAAGCAACCTCGAAGCATCCGCACGAACCCATAAGTATGAAATAGCTTTGCATATGGTGAAGCAGAACTTACTAGATTCATGGAAAAAATTCTTTTTTCGCTGAGTCAATGTAAAATTTGTCCATTTGATTTTGTTTTGTATAAAGATGAAAAGTGCTTGAATACGCCATATAGAATTTGAATGAATGTTCCGAATTCCCGATAACAAAAAAGAGATTTTTTATGAAAAAACTCATTTCCTGAGAAAACTTTTATTGAAAAATTTTTTTATGGAATCACGAATCAATCCAGCAAAACGGTAAGTAGTGTCTGTCAAAAAAGGTCTAAAAATTACAACAATATTTATTTCCTAGACGCCTTTTTCTTCTGTTGAAATTTCACTTAGGACAAAATTATATCCATTCATTCATAAATATATTGGCTTATCGTTTATAAAGTTAAAGCGGTAGTGTGTACCCTAAACGGAACTCTGTCCGGATGCGGTCTGAAAACTATATTATTTTGAAACTGAAAAAACTTATTAGTCACATATGTAGATGCTTGATTGATCTTTGAATGGGATCTATAAGACCCCATCCGATATTCTTTGCTCTGTTCAAAATTTTTTTGTTCATTTATTATTTAGCTTTGTACATATATTTGATAAAATATACGCAAAATATATAAATTTTTCTAATTTTACAATTTATAGGAGGCCAAAGAAACGCTTTGTGATCCGGAAAAACGTGCCAATTACGATAAATGGCGCAATAGCGGCATCGCCATGAGCTACAAAAATTGGTTGGGCATGAAGGAACACGTCGGACAGGTGAGAAGATACACAATTGCAGAAAAAGTGGATAAGGAGGTATGAGGAATACTAAACAACCCCGGTAGAACCCAAAAAAACCCTATCACCAACAAACACTTTAGTTTTGTGGCAACAAACCGCACCTCCATCTCCACGTAAACTCATTAAAAACCATATACTTAAATATAAAAAATGGAACTCAGTGTCGTGCTCCATTAAAAATTTAATGAAAACAAAAGAAGCTTCAGCTAAGACATCCGCTATCCTTCCTCTGAATGCAACTGTAGCATATCCTTCTTTAGGCGATGTTCATGTTTTGATGTTAAATTTCTTATTTTATTTTCTTTTCTTTTGCCTCGAGAAACATTTTCCACTCCATTTACTGCTCGTCCATACCCCTCCCACCAGCACCATTCTTTCTTACAAACTTTATATGAGCTTTGGAAAAACTTTACACGTCCTACTACTTACCTACCTGTGTTCATTTAATGTCGCGTTCTAAACATAAACTCCTTCCTTCTCTTTTTCAACTTAAAGTAATTTATAAGCAGGGTTGATATGGCTTTCCTTGGGGCGTTGTGTAGTGTGTTTTTTTTATTGTTTTCAGCATCCTTGACACTGAACCAGTTAAGTCAAGTATGGCATCTTAGCCAAACCAACGCGTTTTTTTTTCTTTTCTCAGCCATCTTGAATAGTTTTGAGTTTGTTGGCATTCAAAAACATTATTTGGCATTAGAGTAAATGTTTGGCATTGTTATAGTGCTGCTGTTGGCAATAACCATAAATTCATGCGACATGTTTTTGTTATAAGCGGAAAAAACCATAAAATGTCCCAGCGTTCTTGTAACATTTTACATTTTATGAGCAAAATTACACCTGGTAATATGAACGCGTATCAATTTGAAAATTCAATTCACTAGATGATACAAAGATTTATGTAAATATTTTCGTATGCAATATCTGATTTATGAATGGTGATATACTCACGCACTGATATGGTTATTTGCATAAACATGTAAATCACACTGATTCATCACAGAAAAAAGAACCTTATCTTCTGTGAAAATTTCACAAGAAGGAAGGTATTTTGGTTTTCAAACGAAGTTCGGATTCATTGCTAAGATAATTTTTCAATCGATTTTTTAATCAGAAATATTAAGTGAATCAATTTTAGACAACCTCTACAAATTCAAAGAAAGTGATCTTATTTTCTAACATGTATTTCATACACTTTAAGACATTATACAGATTTTTCACTCCAAGTCAAACTTTTGCCACACCAAATTGATCACTTTTCGATTTAAATAAAACTTTTTCCAAAACAAAATAAATCCTTTCCAAATCAAATTAAACTTTGGAAAACATGCGCTTAAAATGATATATGCATCTCTGCACCTACAGCAGATATCGTTATGAAACTTGTTATGTAGACAAATATTGTGTCTACCAAGCATCCTTCAAAATGCGAAGGGGATTAGAAAGGGGGCGTAGCACTCACTTTAAAAGTATTTTTGTCAGTACTGCAAAATTTTACTTTAGAAAGTTAAGTTTGGTTTTTTTAGACTGCGTCGCATATTTCGAGTTTGAATAACAATACACCTTGTTCTAACTTGAAGTTTTTGTCTTAATTAGTAAAATAAATGTTAGATTAACACAGAGGTTTTACATGTTATCCACAGCAGCTCTCTGTTAATAACTGTTTGTTAACTTCAAGGCGTCTCGTTAAGCTTCTGGTGATTTCTATGCATTATTTCAGTCAGTATTGCCTACTTCCTTTTATTAATGCAAAATTATTGCCTTTAGTACACTTGTTTTTCCCTTAATCCCATTTCATAGTAAAGTGCTTGCGTGATGAATAGATTTTAGTCCATAAATACGCCAGAAATTACCAGGGTCCAACTTTGCGTAACCTAAACTCAAAAGAATGATCCGCAAAAATTGATTTTCAAACAACACAAAGTGTATAACGAATCTTTCGCGGGAGTGAGCCTCAGCAGCGTCCACAGACAGGTTCGGCTGCACAAAATTTATATTTGCATAGACTTTGGCTAAAAAAGTGATAATGAAAACTATACACTAATGTCCTTAGCGCAGAGAGCAAAAACACACGCGATGTTTAAGGTTGCACAGTTCGTTTTATTTGAAATGTTCTCTCTGCCTTTGTTTCTACCCAACGGGAAACGGAAGCGCATTGAAACGACTCAGTTGCTCTTCTAGGGAAGCAAAAAGCTGCTTCCAGTGCTGTTTTCACTGCTTATCTTTTTTAGCACAGAACATCTTCAGAAGCATATGAGATGCACATCTTCAGAAGCATATGAAAAAGGCTTACGTGGAAGTTTTTCAAAATTTTAAATTCCATTTCGCAGAAATTACTTTTTTTCTGTGGCTTTTGGTAGATTTCTTAACTTTTATAAGCAATAAAAAAATAGCATTTGAAAAATTTTGTATGCTACCAGAGATGTGCTTCTATTGCGCTCTTTTTGGGAGTTGCTTCTTTTCTTCCCATTGGGTAAATTTAATATTTATTTCTATCCTCCTTCGCTGTATATTTTCTTCTCGCTGCTACTCTGGATCTTCGCCTATTGTCTCTGCTGCTGTGTCGCGCGGTGTCTCGCTGTCGCCGCTCTTCGGTGGTTGTACGGTTTTGACATGTGTCGTTAGTGTTGGTTTTTCCGTAAGTTTCGGTCTAAGCCCTTCTCTTGTGTCTCTGGTTTAATTTTGTTCGTGATCTGCTATGACGCAGTTAGCCGCTCGTATCTACAGTGACACACAAAAAAAAACAAAAACGTCACGTCGAATTATTGCGTTTGACGCAGTGCCCTACTATTACGCAGTTACCCACTCATGTCCACAACTTAAAAAAAGTAGCTTTGCGTCGTTTGTTCTCTTTAGGAAATTTGCTTCTACCCACAGTGCCCTGCTACCCGTTTGTGTCCACAACTTGATAAAAGGGGGGGGGGGGCGTCGGTTCTTTTTGCAAGTCTGATTCCACGATGAATGCCCTGCTATTACGTAGTGGTCACGACAATCGTCGCGTTGGTCCGAAGTCTTTGACAAAAATTAAATATTACTTGAACACTCTACCTGCAGCTGATGATATTGCCTGAGTGAAACTTGACGATCGACTTACCAGGAATCGACTTCAGCTCGTAGCTTTATAAATAGAGTAATTTAGGGTAATGTGGTTACCATTTTTTTTTTTTAACAATTTCTACCAAAGTAATGGTAGTAGGTAAGCTTGGTCAATTTATTTGTATTAGTTATTCTATTGTTTTTACTACATATTTAATAATTTGTATACTAAAATATTAACATTTTCAAGCGTGAGGCCAGTTAAATTGAAAGTACCTAAAAATAGCTGAAAAAGAAAAGTGTCGGGTAATGTGGCTCACCCTGCCCATTTCCTAAAGAAGTACCGTTACCGTAGTAATTTTTAAGGTTATATTTGCTATGAAATAGCTTTATATTCTTATTAAATAATATTTTCTGGTAAGATAAACCAAATTCATACTAACATGTGAATAAGTAAGAAGGGTTATCGAATCATACGTAAAATAGTACTCCACATTACTCAGACTCGTGTATGCTACACATGCAATCAGCTTTTTAAGGTGTAATAGTAATCAAAGTTGATATACGATATTAATAAGGGGTAGGCCACATTAGCCGAATACATCCCTTTTTTGAAATAATCATCGATTATATAAAAGAAATGTAAAATCTGACTTGCTAATGCATTTTTTCGTTGAATAATAGATCCACAATTGCATTAGAGTTATCTGAATTTTAGAAAACTGAGTTCTGAGGAAGTAACTTAGTTATTCACCAAGTACTACAAATAAGTCAACTTGACCACACAGCATATGCTAAGACTTTCACACGAATAATTAGCATTATAGAAAAGCCAAAGAGCGTAAAGAATATGTTTTTCGCTTTTTATTGTGCACAAATAACTAGAATTGTTGTGCAGTCTTTAATATGAGAAATAAAAGGGTGCACCACATTACCCGCATATTCCACATCACCCTAAATTACTCTATTATTATTTCACTTTGACAAATTGTGAAATGACAATCAGCTGTTTCGGCTGAATTAGTTGTCACATCGTGCAAGGTTACCGTTGATACGAAAAATGTTTTGGACCTGTTTGCGTGACATTTCTCAGCGATGCATTTTATTTTATTAATAAAGTCAAATTATTTATTAATATATTTTTATTTTATTTTTTCTTTTGTTTTGATGCAATTTTAATTCAGTTTTCTTGCTTTGGCAAAAAAATAATAAATATAAGGACAATAATCATGTAGGGGAGATGTGTGTACCTTGGTCCGCTTTTCAGTTTTTTCAATGTGCTGGATTTTCCAAAAAAGTTTCTTTAGTTTTTTGATTAAGTTATATTTCTACAATGCTTGCAGCATCAAATGACGTGACAATGATATTTCTATGTCTTACCATTGAGTAGAAATATTACTTTTTCCGTTGCAATCTCAAACGGTCCAAGGTACACCATGCAAGTGTACCTTGGACCATGCAAGTGTACCTTGGACTATTAAAAATAAAAGAGAATACTTTGTTGTTAGGTTATAAATTATGAAAGAACCATTTATTATGTAATCAAAAGTAACATTTTTTCCAATAAAAAAAAATATATCATAAACAAAACTTATAACACGAAAAAGTGCATTTAGTAATAAACAATTAATTAAACAAAAATGGTTGCAAATAAATACATTAATCACTAAATAATAATAATAATATTATATTGAAAGGCGATTATGGCTTCCTGGTTGCCCGTCGAAAAAGGCTTCCTGGTCAATAACCATAGGTCCAACGTACACACAGACAACATGTTTTAAAAACTGTCAACACCCATAACATACTCCAAAAACAAATTTTTACACACAAAAAACACTTTTTCCGCCGCTTTTTTTACACGCATACAGCTTGACGGTCTGAAGTCAACTAATATGAGTCACCGGTATGAGTGGAATATTCTATAGAAGAACGGGCGACTTCCTAAACGTCCGTTGCTTTGTGTTGAAACAGCATTTTCGTAAAAAAAATGTAGCATAATTTTAGGAATTTTTTGACTTAAGAGTAAAGTTTACAAAAAGCATCAACTTTGTTACTGATGCGCTGGTTGCTATGCATTGTCAACGATTTGTAGTTAAGCGTTATGAAATTCAAGAATGATGCAGTAAAAAAATAAGCTCCTAAAATTATGCCACATTTTTTTACGAAAATGCTGTTTCAACACAAAGCAACGGACGTTTAGGAAGTCGCCCAACATTATCATACAAGTGCAACTGTTGAGTGGCAATCGACACTCGAACCAAGGTACACACATCTCCCCTATGCTTTAATGCTTAGAAATCAATAATTCACTTCAAATAAAACTGTCATGGATAACATTTCAATAGAGTTTCGAAAACGAGGTTTCCGACTTGCGTCGTCATAAGGTTTGTTCCAGTAATTCAATTATTTTACTGAATTCTCATGTAAAAATAATGGTTCGAAAGAAAAATATACGGTTTAAACTTCAAAAAGTACAGAGAATAGAAAAGAATAGAATAAAAAAGTAAAAGTTGTCACAGAAAAAATACTAAATACAGTAATATTTGCCTAGAACACCCTTCAATTATTACGGTTTGACATTGTAAAAAATTTTATTGAAAATAATTTAAATAAAACAATAAGAGTTGGAAATGAAAGTGCCGCGGTATCTCAGTGGTTAGAGCGTCGCATACAAAAACAAATGACTTAAGTTCGATACTCTCGCCGTTTTTGTTTTTTTTTTTATTAGTTTTTATACCCTACACCCGGGGTATATTCACTTTGTCCTTCCGTTTGTAACGCAGAGAAGGAGGCGTGGCAGGTGTGGAAAAGTATATATATTCTTGATCAGCGTCACCTCCTGAGTCGATATAGCCATGTCCGTCTCTCTGGCTGGCTGGCTGGGTGGCTGGCTGGCTGGGTGTGTGTGGAAATTCATTTTTTGGGAAAACTGAGCAACATAATTCAATGAAATTTGGTATTCTGCCTCCGTCGTAAAAGTTAGCCCGGGGGATTGAAAATGAGCGAAATCGGTCAACGGAAACGCCTACCGCCCATACAGAAATATATTCAAAATGTCATAATAAGAGCATTATTTGCAATAACAGAAGCAAAATACACATAAATACTAGGGAAAGTAAGTATAAGCTCTGAGCAAAAACTAGGCGAATTCGGACTAGAGGGCGTGGCACCTCCCATATAAACAAAAGTATCAAAATGTTATACGGAAGCGTTTTTTTGAGATAACCCAACCAAATTACACTCAAACACTCGCATTTATAAATGCAAGCTATACGCAAGATCTAGGTAAACTCGGAAAATAGGGCGTGGCACCTCCCATATAAGCAAATGTTTCAAAATTATATAATGCAAGTGTTTTTTGAGATAATCCAACCAAATTTCACTCAAACACGAAAAACATTAATCGTAAATTCTGAGCTTAAAGTAGGCGATGTAGGATTAGAGGGCGTGGCATCTTCCATGTAAGCGAAAGTTTCAAAATGCTATACTGGAAGATTTTTTAAGGAAAACCTAACCGAATTTTACTCAAACACTCAGAACAGTAAATGCAAGCTCTACGCAAAATCAAGGTAAGCTCGGAGGTGAGGGCGTGGCACTTCCGATATAAGCAATTTGTTCTTATACTCTCCTAATAATATACTTGAAATGCTGTGTAGGGTATTTAGTTTTTGGCCAGGCCAAAGATACCACCCTTACTAGTTATACCCTACACCCAGGGTATATTCACTTTGTCCTTCCGTTTGTAACGCAGAGAAGGAGGCGTGGCAGATATAGAAAAGTATATATATTCTTAATCAGCGTCACCTCCTGAGTCGATATAGCAATGTCCGTCTGTCTGGCTGGCTGGCTGGCTGGGTGGCTGGCTGGCTGGCTGGCTGGCTGGCTGTGTGTTGAAATACACTTTTTGGGAAAACTGAGCAAGATATTTCAATGAAATTTGGTACACTGCCTTCGTCATCAAAGTTAGCTCGGGGGATTGAAAATGAACGAAATCGGTCAATGGACACGCCTACCGCCCATACAAAAAATATATTCAAAATGCAATTTTAGGAGTATTTTTCACGGCAATCCAACCAAAATACGCATAAATACTCAAAATTGTAAGAGCAAGCTCTGAGAAAAAACTGAGCAAATTCGGAGAAGAGGGCGTGGCACCTCCCATATAAGCAAAAGCTTCAAAACGCTATACTGAAAGCGTTTTATGAGATATTAGAACCAAATTTGACTTAAACACTAAGAATCATAAATGAAAGCTCTCAACAAAAATTGGGTGAAATCGGACAAGAGGGCGTGGCACCTCCCATATGAGCAAAAGCTTCAAAATGCTATACTGAGAGTTTTTTGAGATAATCCAACCAAACTTCACTCAAATACTACAGACTATAAATGCACGCTCTAAGCTAAAACTAGAGGAACTCGGACAAGAGGGCGTGGCACCTCCTATGTATGCAAAAACGTCAAAACACTATACCGAAAACGTTTTTCACTCAGACACTAAAATCTATAAATGCAAGCTCTGAACAAAAACTGGGTGAACTCGGACAAGAGGGCGTAGCACCTCCCATATGAGCAAAATTTTAAAAATACTGCAGTGTAGGGTATTTAATGTTTGGCCAGGCCAAATTTTACACCCTCACTAGTTTTTATTTAGTTTTTTCCGTGTAACGTTATAATTCTGATTTAATTAGTTTTGATTTAATTTATTTTCTCTTAAGTAAGGGCATGAAACAAAACTTTTCATACGATTATTTTTTACTTAAACTTTACCTTACGTTGTCTTCCGAATCCATAAATATCCACTTTTGATGTTGTGCTACCACTGTACCTACAGTACTCTAACTGAAATGTTAAGTTTCCAAATATTTAATTGAATTTTAATAATCCTTTCATTGAAAACCAAAAAATAAATAAAAGTCGATGCACTGGGCAACACCAAAAACCAAAGATCGCATGTTACCCGAAACTGCTGCAGCTGCTGCTGCTGGGGCTGGCGTAAGTGGTGGTTTATCCGCAGCATCACCAAATCCGGCACATCGTCGTGCATCTGAGGGCGGTGCAGCACTCTATTATGGCAGCCGTAAGAACGAATGGAGCACAGAAAACTCCGATGTTGCAAATAAATTCCGAAATTATGAGATTTAAACTTTAAATTCAAATGCTAATTATAATGATTTTGCAACAATAGTACATACCACACAAATAACCATGAAACTTGAAAGAAAAGGAAAAAATCAAAACCAACAAATTGTACCAATTTTGAGAATACATACAATATACGATATGTAGACGGAGTTTTCAACAATAAATACAATGTTTAATAAATTTTTAAAATATATAAGTAAACTCAATGAGTCTTCAAAATTTTGCGTTTTTTTAATGAGATATATACTATACATATATGTTTAGCGATAAGTTCAAAATAGTTTCATTTTACTTAATTGCATCAGAACAACACATCATAAGGAATCAAATCTTTCAAAGGATGATATATATTTAATGAATTATAGCATATCCATTTCAAAACGTATCTAGATGTGTAAACTCAATGTTGATTAAATGTGTAAAAACCAAATAGTATATATACATATATAAATAAATAAATGTGAATAAAGTAAATATTAAAAAAAAAAATCAAATTAAGAAACTGTAATTTCAATAAACAAAGTAAGAAACTGAGGACATAATTCGTATTTTATAAGATATTACATACATATTTAGCATTTAAGAAGAAAATTTAAATTTATTAACTTATCAAAAGAATTTATGTATCGTTGTTAGAGATACCCTTGACAATCTCCCAAACTAATATGTACTTGTGGTAACTAACAGGCTCAAGAAAACTTTTTAAAGATTTTCGAAAAAAAAAAAAAAATTATTTTAAATAAGTAATTGTTTTTTTAATTACAAAATTAAATTTATGAGCACAATATTTGTTTTCGTAAATAAATGTGAAATAAAAAAAAAAAAAAAATATTTTTCTGCAGTGCATAAAATCTATAATCAAACTTGAAGCGAATTTAAAATCAATTTAGAAGCATTTATTGTTTATAACTAAAAAAGAAAACTCAGAGTAACAAAAACAAAAAAAAAAAAAAAAAAAAAAAAAAATCACTTGGTGTCCTTCTACTAAGCAAAAATACTATATTTACTATATACTCGTACTTATAAAAAATAAAAACCAAAAAAAAATATATATATATCTACATACATTGCACACAAACACAAAATGATAATAAAAAACTTATACAAACAAAAAAAAAACAAAAAATTATGTGTAATAAATATATTTGATGATTTATATATAATGTAAAGAACTATGTATTGTTTTCCTGAGATATATAAAGCTTAAGCTATAGATCTTGATGTTACCTTATTTATTGAATATCACAACTCTCTCCTGAGTTTAGTGAGAAAAAAAATACCTACCAAAAATAAAGGATGTAATTATTTAATTAATATTTCAAACGCATTGAACGGAACGAGAAACCCATATGTTTATGACATATGGTTTACCTTAATAAAAAAAAAATTCTGAATAAAATTTTTGTGAAGCATGTATTGACATGAAATATATACTTCAGTTATTATAAATTAAAATGTTTCTTATTTAAAAGTACAAAAAAGTGCTTTGCTAAGGATGTCGGAAATTGGTAAGATTAAATCTGTGCAAAGATGGCAAAACTAGGTATCGCATGTTTTCATAATTTTTCAGGAGAGCAATTTTAAATTTTAAGTTAATATGAATATCCGGTTTTTCAAGTTTTTTTCTAAGCATTTACAAGCCCTAGAGCAAATCAGGCTTTGCCAGCTTGCAGATCTCAACGAGAACAAAACTCTGGACTATATAACTCATTTTCACAACATCTTTGCACAGAAATGGTATATAAAAATGTATTATAAATTTTTAATTTTTTTTATGAAATGTAAATCAGTAAGTAAATAAAATACAATCGACCAAATTCGTCTCTATTAGCCCTTAACGATGTCTACCTTTTTTTCAAAGTTGTGGTGGAGTCTTTCCTTGCGTTATCGACCAAGATTCGACTTGATATCTCCGATTTCTAAGAAAATTTGTGAAAAGTCAGTATTTGATACACATACGAGTATTATTGTGGTAAAATGATTTTGCGAAACTCCGAAATTTTTCAAGATGGCGACCATAGGAAGTTCGATGCAACCTTTGGATACTCCCATATTTGAAAATTTATAGTTCCTCGGCTTTTTAACCGATTTTAATGAGCTTTTGAAAAAAATATATACTACACTGAAAAAAAAAAATTATTTTTGTCGAAAAAAACTTTTTATAGAGTTATTTTGTGGAATATTTTAACCCATTATAACCAAGTTTTTGGATAAAGGGGTCAAAAGACCCATAAAAACGGGATATAATAGGTTAATATGTTCGAGGAGGTTAACATGAAATCAAGCAAGGAACAATTTTCTAGAACATTTGAACCCATTATAACCCGTTTTTATGAGTCTTTTTGACCCCTTTATCCAATTAATTTGTTATAATGGGTTAACATATTCCACAAAAAATTCTATGAAAAGTTTCACAAAGGTTCACTGAAAAAAAAATACCGTCCGGAAGGTGGAAGCTGTGTATGGTGGTGCACGCGCAGCAACGACTCATGATAAACATAACATTAAACAACTTCAAAAATTCATAACTTGATAACCGTAAAACAAAACATTATTTGGAGGGCATGAAAATAATTGTTATAAAATTTACTTTTAAATAAAAATACTTTAAATAAGATAAATAGGGTGCTCCAAGCCCCAAAATGGCTTTGAAAAAGGAGTACAAACCATTTCAAAACGATCAAGATTTTTTTTATGGCATCCGATTTGGCTGAAACAGTCTTTAAAATAAAAACTAGCAACATTTGTTTTTATATTGTTAACACTGAAAAAAAAAAATTCAAACTGAGTTTCCCAGAATACATCATTTTAAATATATTTATTTTTCTTACAAAAAAAGCTACAGGTGTAACTTACCAGTCCTCCAAAAATTGGAGTGGGCCTGCCAGAAAACAATAAAATGTAGCATCTTCCCCAATTTTTCAGTACCTACATTTTTTTAATTTAAAATTTTTATTAAATAAAATTTTCAAATGCTGAAAATAGTTTATTGACTGTTTTTTTGCTTGTATAGTACTAATATAAGTACCAACGCACTTTTTTCAAATTCAAATTAACGTTTAATTAAAAATTTCAAATTCAAAAAAATTGTACTGAAAAATTGCGGCAAAAGCCACATTTTATTGTTTTTTCTGGAGAACCACTGGGAGGCCCACTCTAATTTTTGGAGGACTGGTATGTTACACCTGTAGCTTTTTTTGTAAGAAAAATAAAAAATATTAAAAATGACGTATTCTGGGAAACTCAATTTGAACTTTTTTTTTTTTCAGTGTGAACAATATAAAAAAAATTAAAAAAATGTTTGCTAATTTTTATTTTAAAGCCTGTTTCAAGCCAAATCATTTGACACCAAATTGAGAATTGGATAAATGCAACAAAAGTTATAGCTTCTCAAAAAAAACTAACCAAAAAATTTCAAAGTCCCATGCCTCCGCCATTTTTTAAAATTTTGAACAAATATTTGGTAGTAATTTTTCTCACTATGTTACTTATGCCAATTTTCAGCCAAATCGGATTCCATGAACAAATTTCTTGATCGTTTACACGTGGTTTGTACCAGGAAAAAGGTTTTTTTCGACTAAAAATAAATTTTTTTTTTTTAGTGTAACTATGTTTTTTTTTTCTCAAAAACTCATTCTTTTCCACAAAAACCCTGAAAATTTCATTAATATCAGTTAAAAAGCCGAGGAGCTATAAATTTTTAAATATGGGAGTATCCAAAGTATGGATCAAATTTCATATGGCCGCCATCGTGAAAATTATTGTTGTACTTTGTATTAACTGCAGAAATTTTGCTTGCAAAATCTTTATCTTCATCAAGTCTTTTGACTCAGACAGACGGCAGCTCTAATGCACATTACAGAACGAATAATGTGAAACTTTATTGCATAATTTTAAGCATTTTTTAAATAAATATTTATTTCATAGACATTGACTAAAAGAAATTTTCCCAATTCAGGGTCAAAAAAATTCTAATGAGCCTTTCTGATGCTGAGTTAATCTTGTTTTTGATGTTTTAGAATTTTTTGGATCCTGAATTGGGAAATTTTCTTTTAGTCAATGTCTATGAAATATGTATTTAAAAAATGCCTAAAATTATGCAATAAAGTTTCACATTATTCGTTCTGTAATGTGCATTAGAGCTGCCGTCTCTCTGGGGAATTATACTAAATAATAATAATATGAACTGAATGAAACAACATTTAGTTTTCTCTTTTTTAAAATAACATATTTATTTACTATTATTCTATTGACTAAAGTCTTAAAAGAAATTCTTCTATTTAATAAATTAAACTATCATCATATAATTCACATGGGCGTCGGTCATCTTGGAAATACTCGCGTATCCAACGATTTTGTACTAAAAAGTATATACCAATAAGATTTATTTTACAAATATTTCTAAATACCACGTACCCCATTTGGAACCAACTATAATTGGGCAAGCACCATGCTTGGAACGCTGGTCACCAATACCAGAAGCATGTAAATTATGCCAAAATGCCGCAGAGCCCTTCATCGGCATTAGTAGGCGTTTCAAATAAGGAAAAGCTGTACCACCGCCTTGTTCCACATCTGATAGCTGGAAATTGATAGAAAATTCTTAATAAATTCCGCCGCTTACATTTTAGAAAAAACACATTTTTTTACATAAAATAAAACAGTTGCGATGCGATTTCCCATTTCATGTTCAGGGTCGCGCGTTCCAGCCTGTAACAAAATTAAAATTAAAAAAATAAATTGCTCGAAATCTATTAAGTAAATATCACTTATTCGTACACGCAAATTTTCGAACCAATCAAAGTGCTGTCCATAGTGACCACCTATGCCATAATTGGCAAATTGGTGCTGTTCTGCGAATTTAATGTTCAAATTTGTCATATCTTCGACGCGTCGATCAATAGTTTGCAATACTTTATGATCTGCAGCCGGTAAGAAGACAAACTGACTAGTGCGCACATTGGACACATACGATAGGTTGAGTCCTCCAACTCTTGCACGTTCGAGCCTGTTATTGACCATTTTCTTCATTATATCAATTTCGCTATCGTATAAAACGTCATAATATAGAACCAGCATTGGATCATGATTAAGTTCCTCCACTTTTATAGGGGCTAGCAATAGAAAAGGATGCGTCTCTGTAAGATAACCGCAGCGTAATTCACGATCATCAGCAGGATTAGGCTTTATGTGACCACTACAAGTGTAACGATAGCGAGAATTGTCATCAGTTGCTAGTAAATTTTCTGGTGTTGGCTGGGGATATCATAAAATTTTATATTTAGTTAGATCAAAGGCAATATCATCATGAGGGTTTTCGTAAATAAATATTAGAGGGGAATTTTTCGCAGACTGACATGCATTCTCTATTGCAATCTAAAATTCCCCGAAATGTTTATTGACGTTAACCCCATATATTTACTTCATGTTCATCATTATAGTTGATTTCGGCATTTGTTGCGTTGCTACTCGCGTTTAAGAATTTTTCATAGGTATTTTTGATTTGTTCATTATTTGGATTTAGTTCCAGAACTTCTTTGTATACGTCCAGCGCACCATTAACATCACTCAAATTGAATTTAGCATTAGCAAGTTCTTGAAGTATGGATGATTTATTAAGTGCATTTTCCGTCAGTCCTATGCTTTGGAAATTGTTATTCGCAATATAACGTTTTAAGGCTTCAATGAGCCAACTATGAGCTAATTTGGGTTTAATATCCTTTAAAGCAAATTTACCAATATCAAAACAGTGTTTTGCTTCTAATTGAGTGCTGAAAATATGTTTGCATATGCAGGGCATAATTATTTTTTTGTAAAAAGATAACGAAAACATACGCATAGGAGACTCCATCTAGAATACCATTCGCCATATCAGTTGTGCGTAATCGATATATATGCTGTATTCTAAGAAATCCTTCGATACCACCTTCCAAATCACTTTGATCGGGAAAAGTGTGATTACTCTTGTATTTGTCAATTTGAAGAAGAGATTCTAAAGAAATTGTAATAATATCAAAGGAATTTTTGCAGCACGTCTTGAGTTTATGTATTTACAAGTACTTACTTTCTCCAGTATTGTGTGCCATCATGTTTTCAATACGCGCTTTATCTACTGTTAAACGTTTTATTAATAGATATTTGTTAACAGGACTTTCGAAATAAGCAGCACCCTCTTCGAGCGCGTCAGCTCGTGCCATTTCAAGTTCGTAAAGTTTTCTTCAAAGAGTTTAAAATTGTTGTATTTATAAAAATTGCTTTAATTTACCATGAATACTTACTCTTTAAGATTTTGCAGCTTGTTTTCATTATCTGTTAGAAACTTTTCCATTTTTTTAAGCAGAAAACTTTCATATTTAACCAATTTGGCCATTTCATGCACAGATGAGTAAAACTCGGTTTTGACATTTTGTAAAAATAAAATTGTCACAATTATATTAAAAAAACCATACATATAATTAAAATGCCTTAAAATCATTTTTATTATGATACTAGAAAAACTATATATTCGCGCTAACTCAAGTTATACAAGCGAGTTTCAGCTAACAACTAAACTATGTAACGTTACAGGAGATGCTTGACCTCAGATTATTTATAAGTTTAAGAAATGTTAATGCGCATGTGCGAAAGGTTAATGATATTATGTATTAATCAAAAATTCGTATCGTTTCTTATTTTCTTTTACCGGCTTTTGTCAGCTGCAGAAGGAAGAAGAAAAGAACAATAACAAAAAAGTGGAACCAGTTTAAGAAACGTTAGCTACAGCTTACAATCTATAAAATTTAAAATTTGCAGTTGAAGTTCTTAAATTAAGTGTAACCTTCCTGTATTAGATAATATTAACAGCTTAAAATAAAGATATATTTTTATTATGTGATATTAGTTTATTCGTTAAAGAGTGAAGAAACAAAATTTTATCAAGGGAAAGTAAAAAACCAAAATTTTTGTATAAGAATTCGCTTCTTGTCTAAGCTGTGACAACTTTGGAGAAAAAATAAAGGGGGACAGAACCCATGACTCTCACGTTACTAAGCCATACTATGTATGTGCTAATGGGCCAGAATTGTGTACGCCAGTCTTTTACCTATCCGTTTGGGTTTCTTTTATTGGTGGCAAATCAAACTGCTAACTGTCCAGAAAACGTTGTTATTTAGTTAAATTGAGTAGAAATTCATCAAGTGGGCCCATGATTTTCGACGTAGAGATGAAAATTGAAAACCAATATCGCAGTGCAATCTACTAAGTGGTAGAAAAAAAGTTTTGAAAAAAGTTAATTTGTTTACTTACAATGCACGATTGAAAAGTGAGGTATCATTTTACAGAAAAATTAATTTTTATTGAAAGTTTTTGTAAATTGAGCGGGATGGTAGACAACAAATACGATCAACGATAAATAATAACTAGAACGCGTTTGTATTAGTTAAAGGTCTGCATCAGTTAAATCATTAACCGATATAACTGTTACCGAAGGCAATAGATTACGTTAAAAAACGCAATCGTTTTTTTTTTTCTACGTACTTCAGTTACGTAGTTATTCATATCTCTTTTAACTATAACTAGCTGTACGCATAATATGCGTAAACAATTATAACAATTATTTTTTATAGCTATTGAGATTGTAGGCAAAGTTGCCAGTTTGTGACAATTCCGCCAAAATAAGAAATTTATTTTTTTAATTTGGTTGTCATTGTTTAAACTTTATTGCACCAATCGATGGGGAAAGGTCAAAAATATATTTTGGACATGACCAGAGGAGTCCCGGACTCCTTTAAGTGACTGTTTTGGGCCCATTTTTGTAAAAAAATTTTATTTCACCCATTTGGGCCCATTTTAGTGAAAAAATTTTATTGCACCAATCGATGGGGTAAGGTCGAAAATAGATTTTGGACATGACCAGGGATGTCCACGACCCTTCTGAGTGACCGATATGGGCCCATTTTGGTGATAAAAATTTTATTGTACCAATCGATGGGGAAAGGTCAAAAATAGAATTTGGACAAGATCAGAGGCGTCTCCGATCCCTCTAAGTGACAAATTTGGGCCCATTTTTGTAAAAAAATTTTATTGCACCAATCGATGAGGAAAGGTCGAAAATAGATTTTGGACATGAGTAGATTATTCCCCGACGCTTCTAAGTGAACGTTTTAGTCCCTAAGAAAGGTCGGGGACTCCTCTGGTCAAGTTCAAAATATATTTTCGACCTTTCCCGATCTATTGGTGCAATAAAAATTTTTCACCGAAATGGGCCCAAATCGGTCACTTAGAGGGGTCGGGGACACCCCTGGTCATGTCCAAAATTTATTTTCGACCTTTCTCCATCGATTGGTGCAATAAAGTTTTTTCACCAAAATGGGCCCAAATCGGTCACCCCTGGTCATGTCCAAAATCTATTTTCGACCTTTCCCCATCGATTGGTGCAATAAAATTTTTTCACCAAAATAGGCCCAAATCGGTCACTTAGAGGGATCGGAGACGCCCCTGGTCATGTCCAAAATCTAATTTCGACCTTTCCACATCGATTGGTGCACATGTTTAGCCAAAAGTTAACTTTATTTTTTTATTTACAATTTATTTTACAATTATCACCTTCTGGCAACGCCTTTGCGTATAAGTAAA
Source organism: Calliopum simillimum (assembly GCA_951812925.1). Taxonomy (NCBI): domain Eukaryota; kingdom Metazoa; phylum Arthropoda; class Insecta; order Diptera; family Lauxaniidae; genus Calliopum; species Calliopum simillimum. The sequence goes on along the minus strand of OX638368.1, from coordinate 98,615,356 downwards.
TTCTCTCTCTTTCTTATCCAATACATATAACCGATAATTACGTAGTACGTATGCGTACACATATTTCATTTTTTTATTTCACTTTTTAACTTGTAGCTGTTTAGCTTAAGAAAATTGTACGCATAACTAATCTAACCGAAAACTGAATGAGTACGTAAACAAGTAATTTTTTGGTAACTGTGCAGATCTTTAGTATTAGTTGTTGCTATTTTTTTAATGGTTTTTTTTTTTATAAACAAATGCTCATTTGACCCGGTTCTCAATACGATAATTTAAAATTTCTTCCAGAAACAGAATCCTCGAACTCCGAAGATAAAGAATCCATTAAAACATTTTTGTGCACGACCTTTTAGTAAATGATTTAATTAAATTTATTCTGACGGGCAGAAAATTTTTATACCCTACACCCAGGGTATATTCACTTTGTCCTACCGTTTGTAACGCTAAGAAGGAGGCGTGGCAGGTATGGAAAAGTATATATATTCTTGATCAGCGTCACATCCTGAGTCGATATAGCCATGTCCGTCTGTCTGGCTGGCTGTGTGTGGAAATACGTTTTTTGGGAAAACTGATCAACATAATTCAATGAAATTTGATTTTTTGCCTCACTCGTAAAAGTTAGATCGGGGGATTGAAAATGAGTGAAATCGGTCAACGGACACGCCTACCGCCTATACAAATTATATATTCAAAATGCAATAATAAAAGCATTATTTGCAATAACAGAAGCAAAATACACATAAACACTAGGGATAGTAAGTATAAGCTCTGAGCAAAAACTAGAAGAATTCGGACTTGAGGACGTAGCACCTCCCAACTAACCCCTTGAGACCGATGAGGTCACATAGGACCCCAAGGATTTTTTGGTACATCAATCTTTTAATTTAAATTAGTATCAAGGAGTACTCGTATGCTATTGACATGCTCCAGAGAGTTGGTCAATTAACTCTTGGCTAAAATTTTGTTTTAATTTTTTGGCAAAATACGGAACGGCTTAACAGCTATGACTAAAAATGGTAAAATTTTTCGGCATTTTCTGATTTTAAGGCCCAAAACTCAATTTTTTGGGTCAGTTTTTTGAACAATTTCTTTCTTTTAGTCTATATCTACAGCATCGTTCAAGATACGAAAAGCAAAATCTCAAACGGTTTACGACTTATAGCCTTGGAAACTTTGAAAAATCAGTTTTGAAGCAATTTTTATAGTACTATAAAATTCGACCTGTAGCCAAACAAGCGAAACACCGATAGGGTTTTTCTAGTAACATCATGTGCTTTTAGGAATAGTATTCAAAAATTTTCTTGAATTTTTTTTGCTGCAATACGTAATATGAATGCACCATTTCCGGCCATAAGGGGATTTTCCGGACCTATATTTTTTTCTTAATTTAATCACTAGAAAACTTAATCCGAAGTTAATTTTTCGTTATCTACAATGGTCTAATGGTTAAACAAAAGTTTCAAAATGTTATGCTGACAGCGTTTTTTGAGATAACCCAACCAAATTGCACTCAAACACTCGGATCTATAAATGTAAGCTATACGCAAAATCTAGGTTTTCTCGGACAAGAAGGCGTTGCATCTCCCATACAAGCAATAGTTTCAAAATTATATAATAAAAGTGTTTTTTTAAGATAATCCAACCTAATTTAACTCAAACACTAAGAACATTAATTGCAAACTGTGAGCTAAAACTAGGCAAAGTAGGATTAGAGGGCGGGGCACTTCCCATATAAGTGAAAGTTTCAAAATGCTATACTGGGAGATTTTTTTAAGAAAACCTAACCGAATTTTACTCAAACACTCAGAACAGTAAATGCAAGCTCTACTCAAAATCTAGGTAAGCTCGGAGACGTGGGCGTGACCTTTCCATATAAGCAATTTGTTCTTATACTCTCCTGGGGTTACGGAAGATTAAAACAATTTATTTAAAAGCAGATTGCATAGTATTTATCAACTAAGTGTTTGAAAATATTTTTTAATATAGATATGTTTAGTGTCCGGTGTAATTTTGTAGTACTTTTTTATTAAATTTTTCTTTTGATAAAAATTTGTATTACTAAATTTAAAATGTCCATTTTTTATTTGGATTTTGACCTGTTTAGTTCGCATCTGCAAAGTTTATTTTTTTTTTTGAAAAATATCGAAATTTGCATTAGTAACACAAGTACCTTAATCCTATGATCGAGAGTGTACATATAAAATAGAAAAAATAAAAATAAAATTGTTGGAAATATCCAAACTAAAACTATTGGGTTACCACATATTCAAACCAATTTACTGAATGGAGTATAATATGGAGTTTCAAAGAGCTTATTAACTTGTTTTTAGCTTTTTATGCATGGTCTTCGGAACATCTGATTGTATTCATGTATCCATTTGGTCATGACTGTAATTATACGTTTTTAATAAAAAACAAAAAATAAAAAAACTATGTATTTTTCACTAAGAAGAACACTTACTCCACTTAGAGCCCATAATAACTGGGCATGCACCATGTAGTGTTTGCCAGTCAAGTAAACCTTGATTATTCAAATTATACCACAATATGGCGCTACCCTTTTCGGGGTGTACAGCTGTCTTAAGATAGGGAAATACTGTTGCACCACCTTGCTCTACGGTGGACAACTGAAAAAAAAGAATGACAATGTAAAAAACCAAAAAAGCCGCAAATCTAATTATCTACGTAAAATAGCACAGTTGATATGCGATCCCCTTGTCTCCATATGCCGTCTTTCCATATCACTTCCGTCGGTTGCTAAAATAAAAAGAAAAATTCAATAAAAATCAAAATATACTTCCTTTACTCAAAACATACACCGGTAAAATTATAAGCATCGTAATGTGGATCATAATGACCACCGAGTCCATAATTCATGACTTGTAGCCTTTCGGCACCGTTCAAATCAAATCCGGTCATATCGCGAATTCTCTGATTTACGCGCTTCGTAACATCGTTCGTGTTGTCATCGAATGTTGATAATTTACTCGTCCTTCTATTGACTTGAAGTTCTTTTTTATCAATTTTATCATAAACTTTGGCACGTTTTAGCACTGGACCAGCCATTGCCTTCAATGTGGTGATTTCGGTATCACTTAAAACATCATGGTAGAGTATTATATATGGACTTAAATTCAGTATCTCCATTTTTAGTGGTGCAATTTTTAAAAATGCTGTTGTTGTTGTATTGTAAAGGCAGTGCAGTCTGGATGGTCGATTTGTGAACTCACCACGACAGCAACGTTCAAACAAAATATCATGATTTTGTGGAGCCTACATAGTATATTGAAATTAAATTTTGTATTATTAATATTACTGTTTCTCACAGTAACTTACTATAACTACTAATTTTATCTGATTTTACCTCTTCGGATGCTTTAATTTTTTTTACGATTTCAGACTTTTTTCTTAATAGTTCAACATTTTTTGGACTTAAATGTAGCGCAGAGTTTATAGAGTCCATAGCATCTGTCAAACGATCTAAAAATATATTAACAAAAAGTCATGTTTATAGTGGAAATCACACATGTAAATTGGTCTTAAAAACAAAAATTAAAACTTTACACAAGAAAAATTCGGTGGACCGCCTTAAATGGCTAAATTCTCATGAGTTAAAGTATTTCCCATTCAGTTTTATTTTAAGAAAACCATTCACATATATTTAATACTACCCGCTTCGCTAGGCATATATGTTTTGATTTTTTATTCCCAATAGCTTAGAAGATTTAGATAAAAAAGTTTATTTACGCCCCTGCCATACCACAAGTTAAAATAAATATATCATGGGAAAGTTAATTTCATTTCAAACCATCTCAAAATGCCCAAGCTTAGCTGGGGTGTCCCAGGAAACCAACAATTTACCCTTGTTAATAGTCCGCCATAAATGTTTTCTCTTGACTATGAAACCTTCGGAAAACTTTTGTGACCCAGAAAACTATCGATTTAAACTTGTTGATAGTCCGGCATAGATGGTTTTCCTCTACTATGCTTAGATATTCTTTCGTTTTGACTATGAAGCCTTCGAGTGGCCTTCGTCGAACTTTGGGTGTCCCAAAAAACAATCAGTCAAGGTTTGTTAATAGTTCCTTTAAATATTTTGCCTTCAGTATATCTAGATAATTTTCGTTTTCACTATAAAGCTTTCGACTGACCTTCGGGTGTTCCAAAAAAACTATCAATTAAACCTTGTTCATAGTAAGCAATAGATATTTTCCTTCCAGTATACCTAAATATTATCAAGCCTTCGGGTGACCTTCGGGAAACTTTGGGTGGCCCAGAAAACTATCTACTAAAGCTTATTGGTAGTCTTGCATAGATATTTTTCTTCTATTTTACTTAGATATTCTTCGTTTTGACTATGAAGCCTTCGGGCGATCTTCGGAGACTTTTGTGTACAGCATAAAAAGCCAATTTTCCGCTAATTGGCCGAATGGTTTCTGTAATCAAATGTGATGGAATATATTTCTAGACATATAAAATGCAATTCCCAATAGGTGAACAAAAAAATTTCGACCCGAGAGCGTGTCAGGTATGTGCTCTTTCGTATACTATCGGAAATCTCGATTTTCCCAAAATTTGTAGATGGAACGACCTCCTGACACCCTCTCGGGCCTAAATTTTTTTGTTCACCTATTGAGAATTTTATTTTATACGTCTAGGAATATTTTCTACTACATTTGGTTATTGAACATGAAAGACAAAATTTTCTAAAACCTTCGTCATATAAGTGGAGACTATCTTCGGATATGCCTATTTAGATGTATTCGAGCGTTTCCCAAAAAGAAATTTCCAAATTAATTTCTAATTAATTCAAAAAGAATTCCTCACCTTAAACTTCAAAGTACTATGATCGCAGTGTACTATTTTATTTATTCGGACGTTTCACATTTTTCCACAAGTAGCTCAGCTCCTTACAAATATAATTAATTCCTTTGAGAGTTCAATTAGAAAAGTTAAAAGGGTAAGGTAAATGAAGAAGATTAAGGATATTCGATGTCTCTGGCAGAAATGAATTTTTATACCCTACACTCAGGATATATTCACTTTGTCCTTCCGTTTGTAACGCAGAGAAGGAGGCGTGGCAGATATAGAAAAGTATATATATTCTTGATGAGCGTCACCTCCTGAGTCGATATAGCCATGTCCGTCTGGCTGGCTGGCTGGCTGGCTGGCTGGCTGGGTGTGTGTGGAAATACATTTTTTGGAAAGACTGAGCAACATAATTCGATGAAATTTGGTGCACAGCTTCTGTCGTAAAAGTTAGCACGGGGGATTGAAAATGAGCGAAATCGGTCAACGGACACGCCTACCGCCCATACAAAAAATATATTCAAAATGCAATAATAACAGCATTATTCGCAATAACAGAAGCAACATACACATAAATACTAGGGAAAGTAAGTATAAGCCCTGAGTAAAAACTAGGCGAATTCGGACAAAAAGGCGTGGCACCTCCCATATATATATATATATACTTATATATACGGAAAGCGTTATTTGAGATAACCCAACCAAATTACACTCAAACACTCGGATCTATAAATGCATGCTATACGCAAGATCTAGGTAAACTCGGACAAGAGGGCGTGGCACCTCCCATATAAGCAAATGTTTCAAAATTATATAATGAAAGTGTTTTTTGAGATAATCCAACAAAATTTCACTCAAACACGAAGAACATTAATTGCAAACTCTGAGCTTAAAGTAGGCGAAGTAGGATTAGAGGGCGTGGCACCTGTCATATAAGTGAAAGTTTTAAAATGCTATACTGAAAGATTTTTTGAAGAAAACCTAACCGAATTTTACTCAAACACTCAGAACCGTAAATGCAAGCTCTACGCAAAATCAAGGTAAGCTCGGAGGTGAGGGCGCGGCACTTCCCATATAAGCAATTTGTTCTTACACTCTCCTAATATTATACTTGAAATGCAGTGTAGGGTATTTAGTTTTTGGCCAGGCCAAAGATACCACCCTTACTAGTTTTTTTACTTTAAGTGTGATAAAACTGTAAGCATTTCTCAAAATAGCGATTTTAGCACTTTGAAGCAAAGATTGTTAAGAATTCTGATGGGATAGAAAAAAACCAAATTCAGATTTGCAAATATGAGGTTCCAAATTTCCATAAAATGCTTCAAAAACAAACTATGAATTCCAATGTAGAACTGTGTTATGTTCTTTGTATCAATAAAACTTACCCTGCTTAAGCAATGCCTGTGAATACATTTCCAAAATCTTTATTTTATCAAAGTAGAGCACATTGGTAATGGCGCTTTTTTGGTAAAGCTTTAGTGATGTATTGAGCCAGATTTCCGATTGCTGATAGCGTTTTGTTGTTAACAAATGATCACCAATTCTGTAGCAATCAGAAGCTGAGAGATGTGCCCTTTCAAAAGAAAGGATTTCAAATGTTTTGATTAGTAATATGTAGATGTAAAGATGGAGCTTATTTACTCATATTGCTTGCCATTTATAAGTCCTGCAGCCATGTCATCAGGTTTTAAATTATAGATTCTTTGTAAACGATATATACCAGCTGAAGCTTCACTTAGATCATTGTTGCTAGGCAATTCTGTACGCAATTCGTTTATTTTTTGGATTTCAGCTGCAAAGTACAATTTAAAGACACTTTCTTAAGATTATCTAATAATATACCTGCGCCTACTGAACTGTTTAAAAATATTTCCCATTTGATCCAGTCTTCATGCATTCTGCGCATTACGGCATAGCTATTTATTGGATTTGAAAGATATTCCTCGGGATTCTTTTGAGATTTTTGTGTTTCAATGCGTATTTCTGCAATGGCACTGAATATTTTGTAAAATACAATGGAAAAAAAAACTGCAGTTATATTTACAAGAAATTTCAATTCGTTTTTTTTTTTTTTGACCAACCTACGTAGAATCCTTAATTTTTCTTCCATAAAATTGGCATAGTTTTCCACTGCTGTCAATAAATGACGTTCCGTTTCCAGCAAAGACACCATACCAGCAACTGAAGCTGCAAAACTTCTTTCATTCTCTTTACCTGCTTCACTGCAAACTCTTTCAAATAAAAGGCAAAGCACTAAAATCCTAGATATCACCATTAATTTTGCCATGCTTTTTTTGTAAAATTTAATGAAAAATAATAATTATCGGTCATATGAACCACTTTTTTTAAAATCTCCTGTCGACACTCGATTCAATTGTGAAGTGCAATTTGTGAAGATGTTACGACTTTTTTTAAATTTTTACGTCTAATAATTACCATGTAAATAATAATTTTTATAAAAACGTGTGTGGTTAAATGAGCGTGACATATTTGACGTTTTTTTTTTTTTTCAACAGAAAGCTTTTATCAAAGAAAAAATTTTATGAAAGTATCTGACAGTGAAATAATGACAGGTCACTGTAAACTCAATTATCACCTAAAAAAGATGGGTTTGGTAGGCGATGATTCCTGTATGTGCTATGCAATTGCCCTGCTGCGTTCAGACGCAGAATTAAGTACCTAAGTGTCGAGATTTTAGATCAAAATGACTGACATACATACGTAAAATTAATCCCAGTGACAAGATTTTTAGATAGCCGGGAACTGTTCTGAAAGGAAAAGAGATCCTTTTAAATACTTAATAATAACAATAAATTATCTACCTCCTCCCTCTTAAAAGACAAATAAGCCCACCGAAAACCTTGTTAGCTGGTAAAACTGTCACATTTTTCAGCTATTGTTTAATGATATAGGGGAGATGTGTGTACCTTGGTCCACTTTTCAGTTTTTTCAGTGTGCTGGATTTTCCAAAAAAATTTCTTTAGTTTTTTGATTAGGTTACATTTCTACATTGCAGCATCAAATGACGTGACAATTATATTTCTATGTCTTACCATTGAGTAGAAATATTACTTTTTCCGTTGCTATCTCAAACGGTCCAAGGTACACCATGCAAGTGAACGTTGGACTATTAAAAATAAAAGAGAATACATTGTATTTAGGTAATAAGTTATGAAAGAAACATTTATTATGTAATCAAAAGTAACATTTTTTTCAATAAAAAAAAAAAAATTAATCATAAACAAAAATTATAATACAAAAAAGTGTATTTAGTAAAAAACAATTAGTTAAACAAAAATGGTTGCAAACAAATACATTAATCGCGTGAATAATAATAATAATATTATATTGAGAGGCGATTATGGCTTTCTGGTTGCCCGTCGAAAAAGGCTCACTGGTCAATTATCATAGGCATAAGGTACACACAGACAGCATGTTTTAAAAACTGTCAACACCCATAACATATATTATTGCAAATACATCTAAAACACACTAAAAGCTTAAAACAATAACTAAACTTTCTTCCTGATTTTGTAAAACTGAAATATTTCAAGTAAGTATCTCAAAAAACGTTTCGTAGTTTACTCCAAAAATAAATTTTTACACACAAAAAACACCTTTTCCGTCACTTTTTATACATGCATACAGCTTGACGGTCTGAAGTCTACTAATATGAATTACCGATATGAGTGGAAAATTCCATAGAAGAACATTATCGTACACGTGCAACTGTTGAGTGGCAACCGTCACTCGGACCAAGGTACACTCGGACCAAGGTACACACATCTCCCCTACTACTGCGCCAATTCACTTCTTACTTTATAAGTTTTTATAAATATAAAAAATTAAATCATTTAAGCAAGTTGTTTGTAGTGATTTTTTACAGTGTTGTTAGTATTTTAAAACTATGAAATTGACATTTGCACAGTGGCGCATCAAATCAAGTCAGAGAAAACCTAAAAATGATAACAGTCATTTGAAAATATACATAAGTCAGTATCTCAAAAAAACTGTTGCGTTCTTTTTTTGTATCATACTACTCTTCTATGTCCCAAACGGAAGACAGAAATAGGGTAGGAGGGGGAGGTTTCGACACGTGGGAGGCTTCATCAGTGCCAAATTTTGCGATTTCTATTCGCACTTACTCCCGCGTGTAAACCAAGAAGTCTTACTCCCAATGGTACGCAGCTATCATAAAAATTTCTCTGCGCAATTCGGCTAGGGTGCGTAGTTAGTCGTGATTTTGTATTTTTATAGCAAGTTGATGTAATATTTGCTTGTTGCTTTTTGTGTGATACTCGGTTAGTAAACCATAAAATTTCCGTTTTTTTTTAGCAGATACTTAAAGATATCATTACTGTTAAAACTACATTTAAGGTTTGCAAAATAAATAAAAGATAACTGCGAAATTTTGGAAATTTGGAAACAAGTGGATAAGGGAGGATTCGTCAAGTGTAAATGGGAGGACTCGAAAACTGGAATTTATACATATGATTCAATTATTTTCCATGAATCTGATTTTTAACAAGATATGGAATTCGGTTCTAATGCCGATGTACAAATGGATATAGAATCAGCCTGAATCATGTCTCGAACTAGTTCAAGGCTCTGACCTTCCTGGTCCGAATGATTTGCTGGATATGGCCAAGATTGAAGACGACATCCCTGATTTTCGTTCTCCCATTATATCACCGGAAGCAATTCGTCTTTTACCATCTACATATAAAAGGTTGAGTTAAATTTTGGTACATCTAGCTTGAAATTTGAAGGCCTGGGCTCTATTTTTGAAGTCACAACCTAAATTTATTTTATATAGGTTTCATACAAAAAAACAAAAAAGTTAAAATACAAAAATGCTCATTACTCAAAACTACGATTTTCGAGTTACCAACTTTTACGTAGGACGTATCGATGTATGACTAAAAGTTCAGTTAAAAATTGTTTATCAAATTAGAAATATCAATAAAAGGGAATTTACCTAATCTCCACATCTTTATAGATATCTTACCATAGATTTCAAGCACTCAAAGACGTAAATCTCGAAAGCTATGCTAGCAGTTTTGACGAAATTTAGATATTAATGCGATACCGAACATGAATACTGGTCGAAAAATGGTCGCCCACTTTTTGACGCTAAGACACTTATACCACATTTTTTCTCGAAAACTATACTAGCTATTTTGATGAAATTTGGTAAGGAGCTGGCAGAAATGAATGTTATGCAGTGATCAAAAAGTAGACGTCTAATTGTCACGTCCACTTTTTCCGTTGTAAAAAAAAAAATTTTTACAGAAGTACTTTCGTAAATAATGTGATTTTTCCTTTTAATATAACCAGAAGGCTACATAAAAATGGCCAAACTTTGTAATTCGATCTTATAAACTTGAGTTATTCCCAAAAAAAAAGGTTCTCGACTACTATCGAGAACCTTTTGTTTTTGGGAATTTTTTGTTCACATCATGAGAAATTTTGCATTTAGCTTTGCTTGGCGTTCAGCCAGTTTTATCGTGGTGCTCTATTTGGCACTCCATATTAATGGTAGTACCCAAAAGAACATTTTAGATTGCCTCCATGGCATAGCCGACAGAAAATACTACAGAACACCAAAATTATCCGATCGGTGTTTGGCTTTGGTTACTTGAAGGACTGTTGAGGCGGCTTTTATTATTGTAGATCGGAACTGCGGACTGATTCCATGGCTTATAGTGTGGGAAGCCTGAGCCATTCTATACAACACATTATTTTGTAAGGCTAGACTAGTAAAAGTTGTGATGCATCGTATCTATACTATTGTCCATTTCTATGATGTCAGTTTTTTCCCCAGGTCATGAGGTCGACTCTGAGCAAAAACTGGTCAAATTCGGACAAGAGGGCGTGGCACCTCCCATATAAGCAAAAGCTTCACAACGCTGTACTGAAAGCGTTTTTTGAGATAATCGAACTAATTTTGACTCAGACACTAAAAACTATAAATGCAAGCTTTAAGCAAAAACTGGATAAAATCGGACAAGAGGGCATGGCTCCTCCCATATAAGCAAAAGCTTCAAAACGCTATTCTGAAAACATTTTTTCAGATAATCCAATCAAATTTCACTCAAATACTAAGGCCTATAAATACAAAACTGGGTGAATTCGGAGGGCGTGGCACTTCCCATATAAGCAGAATTTTCAAAATACTGCTGTGTAGGGTATTTAATGTTTAACCAGGCCAAAGGTAACACCCTTACTAGTTTTTCTTTTTTTCTTGTTTTTAACAAAAGAAAAATAGATAGAGCTTAAGCATTTTCTGTTAGAGTTTAAGATGAACAGATTTAATAAAAATTATAATAGTTTACTGCTTAACTCACCATATTATCAGCGCAGAAAGGTCCTTCATCGTTGATCTGGTTGCATAGGTAATTTTAATTAATTATAACCTATGTGCTTAAATTCTATGCACTTGACCTACTTGTTTGACTTTACTATTCACTATTTTTGTAAAGAAAGAACTTTTTTATTTTTCATTTAAATTTGGCAGCTATAACACAAATTCTTTTTCTCTTTTCGAAAACGAAGTTAAAAAGCAAAAGCGGTGTTTTCGTTTGTTTTTAACAACAGTAAGTTATTGAACCAAGTGTGGTAGCAAATCCGCTTTTGCAAACACATTGCATTTGCGTTCTCTCTTGCGTGCGTTTTTGTTTGCGTGCGTTTTTTTTTTTTTTTTTGTTATACACGTTTTTTTATTGTGTGATAGCTGTTAATTTATAGGTTGTGTTTTCTTATGTAGCACGGTGTGCCTTAACCCGTTCTAAATCGGACGTCGTAGCACATCAAATTTTTTTCCTGATTCTGTTTACTTATCGTTCAAATGATGTATAAAAATATTTTCACTCGTGACTCCTCGACTAAATTTTGAGATAATCGCTTTTCCAATTGGGGCATTTTCCCATACAAAAAGAAAAAAAAAATTTTTTTAACTACATTAAACAAAAATTAAAATAATCACAATAGATGTGTTTTGCAAAGTTGAACGCGAATCCAACCTCAGAATTGCTCTATCGTATATAGTTTATGAGATATTGTAACCTAAAGACCAAAAAATGTCGTTTTTTGTCATTTTTTGAAGTTATATAACTACGTAACATATCATTTATTCGTCCAATGTGGCTAAAACACTTGAAAGTCCCAATCTTTTCCTTTAAAACCTAATTTAAATTATATTTATATCTCCATGCTTCTAAGAGATATCGTAGACCGAAATATTGTCAAAACGGGTTTTTTGCACTTTTGTGTCTTTTTAGGTTAGGATATCTTTGAGGCAAAAAGAGATATCAACATAATTTAAATTAGATTTTAAAGGCAAAGATTAGGACTTTCAAGTTGCTTACCAGATTTAACGAAATTAAAATTTCTTTCACATTTTAAACATGTTCAACGAACCGACCACTTCTAAATTCAGCTATTTGACACCCGAGTGTTGTTGTTATGTGTATGGCATACGGCTGGATTTTGAAATGGTCGGTTCGTTGAACATGTTTAAAATGTAAAAGAAATTTTAATTTCGTTAAATCTGGTAAGCAATTCTAAAGTCCTAATCTTTGCCTTTAAAACCTAATTTAAATTATGTTGATATCTCTTTTTTCTTCAAAGATATCCTAACCTAAAAAGACACAAAAGTGGAAAAAACCCGTTTTGACAATATTTCGGTCTACGATATCTCTTAGAAGCATGAAGATATAAATATTATTTAAAATAGATTTTAAAGGAAAATATCGAGACTTTCAAGTATTTAAGCCACATTAGACAAATAAATGATATATTACATAGTTATATAGCTTCAAAAAATGGCAAAAAACGATATTTTTTGGTCTTTAGGTTACAATATCTCATACACGATAGAGCAATTCTGAGGTTGGATTCGCGTTTAGCTTTGCAAAACACATCGATTGTGATTATTTTAATTTTTGTTTAATGTAGTTAAAAAAATTTTTTTTTCTTTTTATATGGGAAAATGCCCCAATTGGAAAAGCGATTATCTCAAAATTTAGTCGAAGAGTCACGAGTGAAAATTTTTTTATACATCATTTGAACGATAACTAAACAGATTCTGGAAAAAATTTGATGTGCTACGACGTCCGATTTAGAACGGGTTAAGGCACACCGTGGTAGGTATCCAATATATATATTTTTTTTCTCTTCGTATATAAGTATGTTTGATTTTATATAGTTTTTTAAGGTTTTTTTTATTAGATATATAATATCGAACCTTAACCGCCAAAAAGACTCAACCGACCAAACACAATTATTACAGTAGAAGCTTTTTTTGAATTTTCTTCGCATATATTGTAGTGCAAAAGTCAAAATTGCTTTCGCTATAATTTCATAATGGTGCTTTTTACAATTATGAAATTTGCGGGGAAGATGCATATGGAAGCGAGTTATAGATTTCTATCAAAAAACGGAAATCTAAAATCGTGTCGGTTAAATCTTTTTTGCCGGTTAGGACTCGATGTTATATATATTTTTTTAGGAACTAAAATTTTTTCGAAACTATGAAATTTTTATTTTTTTTTTCTTCTTTTCTGACTCAGTTATTTCTTTTACTTTTACGTTTATATCTGTTTAATTTGGTTTATTTCAATATATTTTAATGCAGGTTTTTTTCTCTATTTTCTGTAGTTCAAAAACACTAACTTAATAACTTAAAATTTTAGAATATACGATGGTTTATGCGTTTGTTTTAACATCTGCGAGTAGACTGGTGGAAAAAAATTTTTGTTGAGATGTGGAGAGTTGTTTGGTGATGACCAGGGCTCGGATTTCGATGAAATGTCATCTTTATTCTGCTCTTACATAGACGTTTTCTGATAACACAGAAACACCGTTCATGATCCCTACGTTTCAAAGCTAAAAGTTTTTATGGCATTTTTTTGCCTTTTTTTAGCTATTTTTGGTTTTTAGGTAATTTTCCATAGTATACGGCATTCTTCGGAGGCATTTTTATGGTTTTTTTATATTTACTTGTAGTTTTAGGTCATTTTTAATAGTTTATGCCATTTTTTGAGGCATTTTAGTGAATTTTTCTATTTTTGTCACTTTTCTACAATAAGTTTTAAATTGAAAGCGTTGCATCTTTGTTTTTCGAAACAGTTAAAAAAAGTCGTAGATACATTTCATAGTTTCAATCCAAAGCAGTTGGAGAGGCTCAACAAAATTTTTCCAGAGTTAAAATAAAGGGTTGATTAGCGTACATCAAAACTAGTTCTTAATCCATACCAGAAGGTATAGAATCTTTGTAGTCAACATCATTGTCTTTGGAAATGGAATTGCTTTGATTAAAAGTAAAAAGAAAAGCTTAACGGGTTAATGCTGGTGGGAATGTTTTTAGAAAATTTATTTACTTGCTGGATAAAAATTCTGGATATAAAAGCTTGTGTAATATTTATTACTGAATTATAAAGTGGCAAAATTTTTGGAAATAGTCAACTAAAATCAATTTCATTATTAGCTACCAACAATGAAAACACATTGATGGTCGGAGATTACTGTTCAGTGTTTTTGAGTAAAACAACAATAAAAACACCAAAAACAAGGAAAAAATACACATAAATAAAAAAAGCAAAAATATGTATAGGAAGGCTGGTTTGAGTTACTAGTTTCGGGACCCACCACAGGTCAAAATTGACAATACATAATAAGTCAATAGCCCCTTTTACATTATCAGTGTAGCCATCAATCTGGTCATCAATATGTCAAACCGAGTTAGTGTTTACATGTTCAATAAACTGTCAATATTTAGTGTTGCTTTGTACGCCAAAGAGGAAACAAAGCAACAGCGGATAAAATTTTTATGATAGAAATTGATATGCTGATGGAAATAACAGAAATAAATTAATACAAAATAGTGGAAACATAAAAATATACACCATAAATTTATTTAAATGGGTCCACAGCAACAATTTGTCTTTTCCAAACCCACTTTATCTCCAAAAAAATGGGTTTGGCCATTTATTAAAATTTTTTTATTGAAATCTTTTTTTTAAATTAAAAATAAGAGTCTTTGATAAAAATATGTAATAACGATCAGGTTTCAGTAAATTAATTTTGTCCCGGTCATAAAATTAAAAGGGTATCTTCAAGCTCCCATTAAGCTTCAGCAAAAACCAAAATCATTAAACTATCCGTTTTTGAGTAAAAACAAATTTTCATTTCCGCACGATGTGCACCCGTTGAAATCTTTTCTTAACTGACTAAAAGTGTACTGAAAAATTTTCATTGCGTTCAGTGTTGCCAGTTTAGAGGATTTCCCCCTAGATTTAGGGGATTTTAAAAGGTCTAGGGGGCAATCTAGGGGATAAATTATTTAGGGGATTTGTTCAGTGGATTTTAAAAAGGTCTAGGGGAAATC
Source organism: Calliopum simillimum (assembly GCA_951812925.1). Lineage (NCBI taxonomy): Eukaryota > Metazoa > Arthropoda > Insecta > Diptera > Lauxaniidae > Calliopum > Calliopum simillimum. The sequence continues at coordinate 98,600,160 of OX638368.1, read as the reverse complement.
TAGGGGATACTTTTATGTAAATGTTATGAAAACCTTATTTTAAAATATATGAGGAGTGATTTTTCAAAAGAGCGTAAAGCCACTTCCAACCTCGAACAAACCTAAGGATGCCATCGCCATTACCATGCTAAAATGCATCCTCTAGTCCAAAATTCATCACAAAAAATGCATTTTTCTAAGATAAAATCGTGATCAAAAAAACTTTTAATATTTTTTATATACCTCAAGCTATATGGGTGCTTACATACCATGCCTATAGACATCAAAATAAACTTCCAACTGGTGAAATAAGAGTGATTTTGAAACAAAAGGACTTATTTCCAAACGTTTCAGAACAAAAGGGCTTATTTCCAAATGTTTTTACTTTTTGCAATTACTGCAAATAGGTTACAACAAAAATCTTAAGGGGATTAGAATCTTTGGTCAACTCACTATAATACAGGAGACTTTAAAAAAAAATATGTTATTGTAAACAGCCCATAAAACTTATTTCTCATTACTGAAAATTTGTTTAACATGGTTTTACGCCCTTTTGAAAAATAACTCCTCATATAAAATTACAAATATATACAAAATATCTATATTTATGAAATATCTATATAAAATATATTGAAACAACGTTCACTTCATTTTGAAATTTGGAAAATTTTTTTTTTGTTACTAAAATATAAATGTTCCATATTTAGGGGAAATTTTGTCAAAAGTCCAGAATTTGGGGGAAATTTCGTTATGAAAAATATTAATTTCGTTCTGAAATTTGGAACTTTCTTTTTTTTTTTTTTTGGTCTGGTCGCAAAATATAACATTTTCCATTTAGGGGAAATTTCGTCAGAAAACTAAAATTTAAGGGAAATCTCGTGCAATCTGGGGAAAATAGGAGAACCTACCTGGCAACACTGATTGCGTTTACACAGTCAACCTACCCATCAATAAAGTCATCAATATAGCAGAAAGTCAAAAAATTTTGTTTTTCGGCAATCAGATTGTCAATACAGATTGATGAGTGTTTACATTATCAGTTTCTCATCAATCTGCATACGTTCTCAGATTGATGGAAAAAAATTAGCTTGGCATCATTGGCATATTGATGGCTAGATTGTTAATGTAAAAAGGCCTAATTCCTTATCAGACGCTTTGCCGACATCTTATAGAATTCTGCAAGCATACTTTATTTAACTTTTAGCATGGATTAGACGAGAATCACAGCTACAAGAAAAACACAGCACATGCAAAAATTCCAATTTCCTTGTTTTTTCCCTTTATATGAATTGCCTTGCCTTGTTGTGAGTCACCGATATTATACTATTTTTGCATAGCGCTTAGTTTTTGCCTTGTTTTTTGTGTTTTTATTGTTGTTTTGCTCAAAAACACTGAACAGTAAGCTCCGACCATCAATGTATTTTCATTGTTGATAGCTAATAATGTAAATCATCATCAGTTCCAAAAAATAAAAAATTAAAATCAAATTCTTTCTTTCAAATATGCCCACCTCGTCAGTGCAAAAGTAGAAAGACGTTTTTCGATGTACCCTGTACAGCAACATTCTAACTGAGAGTAGAAGGTCGTGTTTATTTTGAAAATTTACGTTATAATTTATTGGAACGTAAATTAATAAATTTTTTTTATCAAAAAAGATTATTATTACAATGATTTTATTTTTCTTATGGCATTTTTTAATTTTTATAAGTAATTTTTAAGGGTTTTCATGGACATTTTGTCATTTTTTTTCGGTCATTTTTCGATGTTTTTAAAGGCATCAAAAACCGAGCCCTGGTGATGATTTTGCTTCTTGTGCGTTCACAAAAACGGTATTGGCAACAACGTACTTACGTTAAGCAAATACTTTACAAGAAATGAGTGTAGGTGAATGGCTAATGCATTCCCCTACATTAAGCAATCTGTTCCGCAAAAATATTGTATGGAATTTTTAATTTTTAAGGTAATTTAAATTCACTAAGTGTTGCCAGGTGCAATCTGACATTTTCATTGGAAAGTTTGACATTTTTTAGCATAAACGTAATCAGAATGTTTTGCCACAAAACATCGATACAGTGCATGAACTGATAACGCAAGATCGTCATGTGGCATATTGTGAGATAGAAGTATCCTTGCACATTAGTTCCACTCCATTACATTCGATTTTGCATGAACACTTAGTTGTAAAAAACGTTTATTCTCGTTGGAAACCCCATACTTTATCAATCGCTTTAATTATCAATGGAAAAATTGATTTTCTTAACTCACTGTAAACAAAACAAATAGCACTTGTACATCAGAACGTTGTGAGTACGCTTATGCTAAAAAATGTCAAACTTTCCAATGGAAATGCCAGATTGCACCCGGCAACACTTAGTGTTGCCTAGGCCAGAAATTTATATAGCAGCCTACGTAAGGGTTAAAAAACAAGTTTGTCTCTTTTGTTAAATATTACATGATACATAACGTATACATGATCTTGTGAACATATTTTCTTATGTGTAATTGAAGTTATTTTAATTTGGGAATACAGCTGTGCAAACATTTCTTTTTTTGATTTTCTTCTCAATATTCAATACGGTAGGAGTTGTACGGTAGTATGACATAAATCTAATGTTTTGCTTAGCTTCCACGTTTAAAGAACGTATTTGGAAATTCAGTTGTCATGTAACTACATACAGAAAAAGGAGTCAAAATGTTCAAATATATCAATTTATTAACTTTCTGCATGTCACTTACGTTTCTGACCAATGTGCAAAGTGACTATTTTACATCAGTTACAAGTCTTGAAGACTTACTTGACTTAGAATTTTATTGGTTGAATAATTTTGAAAATTATGTAGAAGCAGTTGAGGAGTCCACCGATTTACTAAGGAAGTGTGTTGAATTATCAAAAGTATTTAATTTTCTTATCTTGTTATTAATAATATTTTTTTTTTATTTTTCAAAAGGTATCTCGAAAGTGTTAACGACTATTTCTTAGAGTTCATTAATGAACCCAAGCGCATATATGAAGATCCATTAAACGGCTTACGGGCCATAAAGAGAATGGTTTCCGATTGGAAATTAAGGGAAAGGCTCATATTGAATCCGAAAGAATCGAAAGGTTTGCATTGTTGTTGAAAAGTGGCCGCTTCAAAATTCATAAAAAAAATATCTGTTATTTTTCCCCAGAATATGACAATAATTTAACCTCAATACTAACGGAGTTTGAAATAGCTTTGCCAACACACGAAGATTTGACGGGCGCTGCAAAAGGTTTGGCACTTTTACAAACAACATATGACTTGAAAACTACAGACATTGCAAATGGTGAATTATTGAAAACAAAATACGGGTGAATATCTTTGTATTTATAAGCTAAGTTTTACTTGAAGTATTTTCGTTTGATAAAGTTATTATTTAGTGAGATTTTTTTAACTGTGCCTCGATTTTTCCAACTGTTTGAACATTCCAACAATAATTTATTTCATACTTTGAAGGTGATTTTCAACTAATCGTTGTCGCCGTTTGTACTTCAACACAATTTGTGTATACATATTACACAGTCCTATACGAAATTTGGAATAGGAATTTCCGTAACTTTTTCATGTGTTCTTTGCGGTAGCTGATTCCGTACCTGGCATCTGTTTTTTTTTTTCTATCACGTCTGCGGTCCAAGTTATCCCTGCTTTGTTACCGAATTTCACTTCTCGACCAGTGAGTGGTACTGCTTCGGCAACTAACTACTAAAGTTCATTCAAATATTTTATATAGACCGGGTCGATTTTGTATGGAGCAAAATGAAATCATCCCGAAACTGATTCATAAGTGAGTGCGTTGGTGTGAATTTTTTCAGAATTTTTGGAATTTTTTTTTTATTTATTATTTTTTTGACGAAGTTTTGAAAAATTATAAAATATCTCAAAAAACTCTAAAAAAATTCACACGCAATTTTTTGGACAATTCTCAGCATTTGTTCCGTATACACTATATCGTTTTTCCGACCTCATTATTGAAAAACGTAAAATAATCGATTTTTTAAAACCGAATATTATCTATACCGCAAAAAAAAAAAAAAAAAAAAAAAAATTTAAACGCCAATATTTCTGTACATTTGGGTATCTATTTTGTAGTGAAAAAAAAGTTCTGACCAAAAACATGTTTTTTTTAGCCAAAATAAGCCTTCAGTAGAATCAAAAGTGCTCCATTGCTTTTTCTCAGAATAAAAAAAAAAAATGTTGCAGGTATAATTTTTAAGAGTCCCTCTAACTTTTGAGTCGGTTTCAGGATGAATCTTAATTTCGAGCCGGTCTAGTGTGCACGGAGAAAAAAATTGTTCGTACTACTTTATCGATGCCTGAGACGCAAAAGTAGGAAGATTCATTTCTCCTACGAAAAATATGTTATTAATTCTTTGATGAAAAGTGGGATGTTTCAAACTAAGTAATTTGGACGAAGATTAAGTTACAAGTATAACGAAAATTAGGTTTCTTCCAAGTTTTTTATATAAAAGTAGGACGTTAAAGATTTTATAATGAAAAGTAGGATGTCTGAACATCCTTATGTAAAAATATTTATTTCAGGTATAAGATATTAAGCGAATGAGCGACGAGAATACATTACATTTGAATTGGCTAACGTTAAAAGGGCGGTTTCTCCAACTGGGATACTATAATGGGATACAACCTCAGCGCGGCCAAAGAAACTTTACATCAAAAACAGAAACAGATAGTCTTTAAGCACTTACTTCAAATTGAAACTGTAAATTATTGTTGAAATGTGCTCCCACCTTTGGAAAACCACTTTTACGTTTGCAGTCAACTTAACTTTTATCATTTTTAAAAACCATAGCCCACCAATGACAACTAGGGATTGCTATTATATGGGTCGTTATCTCTACGATGCAAAGGTAAATGATCTTGCCGTTCAGTGGTTGGAAGAAGCTACAGCACGAAATAATAAATCATGCAGTGCTGAAGGTACTGGGGCGCTGTTCGAGGTGGAAGACGTAGCCATATTTGAATTTTTAGGACCAGCTTATTTCAGCATAGGTCAGTAACTTCACAGTAAAATTATTTTAAATATTTAATTATTTAATTCTTTTTTTAAAAGAAAACTTTAAAATGGCAGCAAAAATTAATGAAGAGCTATTGCATCAATTACCAGATAATCCATATGGTCTGGCAAATAAAATTATTTTCGAAAGTAAGCTATTGGAGGAGAGGGAATTAAAACTGCAAGTTGATTTTAGCTTACCCATTTTGGATACAGTAAGTTACAATCGAACATAAGATATGTAATTCTTGCACTAATGCACTCTCTGCTGATCCGCAGAAATTAAAAATTAAGCCACTTTATGAAGGGGTTTGCCGTGGTGCTATCAAGCAAACACCAGCGCAGCAGCGCCATTTACGTTGTCGCTACGTCAGTAATGGTATACCGTTTTGCATATTGGCACGCCTAAAAAAGGAGGAACTTAGCTTTGATCCCATAGTCGCATTATATCATGACTCTATATATGATGGCGAAATTGAACAAATCATTGATTTTGCCGAAGAAAATGTTGAGCGTTCAAAAGTCGGAGCTTTATCGGTTTCAAGGTTTTCCGACGAGCGCACCAGTCAGAATACTTGGTTATGGTTTGAAAAACATAGTTTCTTGAATGCGGTGCATAAGCGTTTGAGGGATATAACTGGCTTAAGCCTTGAGTCCGCTGAACCTTTACAAGTGGCCACTTATGGCATTGGTGGTCATTATGGGCCACATCATGATTTTGTGGATGTAAGCGTATACTTCTCATTTTATTTTTTTCTAAAAATGTAATTAACTAAAAATCTTTGACTTAGCGTCCCGATCGTTTTGCTACGGCTATGTTCTATGTATGTGAAAAAATGATATAGTTTCGAAGATTGAAATAAAACTTTAATGTGATTGCAAATATGACTTAAATTTTAGATAAGTGATGTCCAGCTTGGCGGTGGCACAGCTTTTCCACACTTGCGTTTACTTGTTCCACCAGTGCGTGGTAGTTTGCTGTTATGGTTCAATCAACATGAATCATATGAAATGGACTATCGCACTCTACATGCAGGTTGTCCAGTTTTAAAGGGTTCCAAATGGGGTAAGTTCGTTTTTTTTTTTATTACATCAGATATGTCTTTTCACAATACTTTTTATTCATATATTTTAGTATGTAATCAATGGATCAATGTGGGAAATCAAGTGTTTACAAGACCTTGTAGCTTACAGCAGCATGGAAATAAATCAATTGAATATAAAGGTCTTCATTATTTTACATAAATTAAAATATTTTCTTTTTATTTAATAAAAATAAAGTATAAGTTTTTTGGAGTATTTCTTTCATGGAGTGGTATCGTCTATTGAGAGTCTGGTATAGTTTTCAAAACTTGAAGAAGTAGTAGTCAAAATCATAGCTTACTTTACTCGAGCGCGCAAGATATTGATAGTGTACATGCGACACGTGTCTCTGATGACGGAGGTATATTAATCTGCCGGCTATACTGAGGGTTAAAAAATAGGGAAAAAATGGATTTACTTGCGAACGTCAGTATGTTAAGTGAACCCAAATGAAGATCCCATTCAAAAGGCAGACGATTCCGAGGTGACACAAGCTCGTGGCGACCTTTCGAAATTAAAAAAAAACGCTATTTGAATTTACTCGAGCGCGACAGTTTTTTACACGGATGATTTAGCTTGATGTCCTGCTTGTGCTGAGGATTATTTATTTGGAGGGGCTTTCTTAATCTGACCGATTGAAATTTTTTTTTTTTTTCGGATCGTATGAAAAGTGTGTAGGCGAATGTCGACAGGGTTGGGCCGCTGTCAGGGTTGGGCCACCGGTATTTCTCCTATATTACAAGTGCTGCCATCTGTGTTATAGCGCCGAATTATTGTTCACGATGCCAGAAAACTTTTATAAGCATTGCTTGTCTCCGTGATTGTCAGTTAAAATTTTTGCGCCTTCGTGTTGTTTTCGATAGTTCAAAAAATTTTCTAATAGCAGTGAAGAACGACTCAAATCTTGGAAAAGAACAATGCCACCGCAAAAGTAAGTATATATATCCATAAGGGGGTGAACCATTAATAAGTTCCCAAAGGGAAAGTTTGATTCCCTTACCTGTTCGCATGTAGTATTGAGCGATCAAAAAACACGCTTGTCGTCAGGGTTGGGCCACTCGTGTAGTCAGTGTTAGGCCACTTCAATTTTTATTTCGAATCAGTATAATAACATTACTCAATCGGTTTTTCGGAACACAGAATATGAGTCCACCCTTTCTACAATGTTGTCATTGGTCGGGCCTCTGCAAGCGGCCGCGGCAACAGTGAAATCTAATCGGGGGCGCCGCCCGATGAAAAGCACAGTCTTATCTTCCCCAAAGAACCACGAAGAGTTATGTAAAAAGCAACAGATACGCGATGCTTCGAAAACGCCGAAAAAGTGAAGAAATCGAAAGCAAAAACAACACCTGCTAAACGAGGTCGCCTTCTGAAAAAAGCACAAAAAATCCTCTTCCGACGAAGATGTGGATCAAGACTTCTGCATTATATGCTTGGAACCGATGCCTGCGAAACTGAATCGAAACAATTCAATCGCATGCGTTGATTGCAAGCGAGACGTGCACTTAAAGTGCGTCAATCTCACAGAAAGTTACTACTTACTAATGTATGCCTAAATTGCGATTCAGATTAATGTTCTTATGGAGATTTCTCATCGAAATTTTGTATAATCGAATGAAAAATAATAAAAAGTTTCATACATATTCATTACACGCTATTTTAGTACATATTTCGTTAATATTTGGTGGTGGCCCAACCCTGACTACTTTTTTTTTTTAGTTTCGTCAATTACTTTTTTTTCCGAAATCGCTGCGAGTTATCCTAAGGATATATCACAGATAAGGGTCCAAACTTTCAAATAATACAAATAATTTGGTAATATTAAAATACATAAAAAAGGTACAGAGGAAAGTTAAAAAGTGGCCCAACCCTGACGTCATTCCCCAATGTTTTTGATCCGATCACGCCCATTTTCAAGTAAGAGCTATATGCTACTAATTTCATCTCAAATATCAAACGTTATTGTGGTGCCTGAAATATTCTCGAAGCTATGGCGATTTCAAATTTCGGTCTATATGGAAGGTGGGCGTAACTTTGTTCCGATCACACCCATTTTCAACTAAGGGCTATAAGCTACTAAGTATACCTCAGATTTCAAATATTATTGTTGTACCTGAAATGTATCCGAAGCCTATATTTCACCACGCAGCATCAGATCCGAGTTAAGTTTTGAGAAAAAAAATGTGTTCCACAGAGTTAAAGTTGTACATGACTATATACACTTTTTTCGTAAGATGCCTTGTTATTCTCTACCACATCGATTTAAGAAGCCGGTTACAAACATCAGCGACGGCACCACCATCCGTAGTTACCACACTGCTGAGATATCCAAACTGGTCAACATATTCCACATTGTTGTTATTTATAACAGATTGACCATTATTTATTAAAAACTGACCTTTATTGATGGTCACCTAACTTGTTGCGCATACCCTAGTCTATACCCTTTTGCCGAGAGTTTCCAATACAGCATTCATTGCTGTAACAAACAAAACTGGCGATAAAGCACAACTCTGCTTAACACCGCTGATTATCTATTATCTGTTCATCTATTGTGAAGAAGAGCAAACGATAGTGTGTCGGTCTAAGGAATGCGCTGCGTGGAGAGGCCCGGGTACAAATCCTCCACTCTGTGATTTTCAATTCTAATTTTTAAATTTCTATAAATTTGTACACAATTTGTCTGAAGAGTCTTTGGAGCAGAAAATGAAACATATGTCCAACATAGCCAAGGTATAAAATAATAAAAAATACATAAAAAAATTTTATCCACATATACGTATAACAAACTCTTTAGCATATTCGGCTATGAAACCTTTTGAAATTTTTGTGTAAAATTTAAATTTGTTGAAATTTATAAATAAAATAAAAAAAAATTGGCATTTTTCTGGTCCGAATGTAATATACTTATAAGGAGACAATTGACCTTTTTCTGGTGCGATTGTTATGCATAAGGAGACAATTGGTGGCCCAAACAATGTAAAATGTAAATGGAACTTTATTTGTGATGGGATCAGAATTTGGACCAGTTGGTTTTTCCCATGGTGTAGTTTGCAAACTAGTTTTGGAATAGTCCGTGGTCCTGCAGGCTGGTTATATGATGTTATATGAATCTGTAACTTATATGTTTAGGGTTAGCCGCATGAAGTGTTACCTAATGAAATGATCATAACTTTTTGTATGAAATTATTTTTTAATGATTCAAATGACAAAAATGTGTGGAAATGGAATAAAAAAAGTAGAATCCGGCTTCTTTAGCTCGATATGGCCACCTTTTGCCTTGACTACGGCCTTTTAAACGGTCAAAAAACGAGTTGCATGCTGCACGAATGTGATCTTCCGGTATTTTGGCCCATTCCCATAAAATGGCTTTCTTCAGCGCATCCATACTGGCATATTTTTTAGTCCTCACCTTGCTCTATAAGATGGTCTAGATGGAATAGTCCTTCGGGTTTGCGTCTGGCGAATTTGAAAACCATTGTGTGGACGAAATGAAGTGTGGAACGTGGTTTTTTTTACCATTCTGGGTTCACACGAGGTTTATGAGATGATGCTGAGTCTTGTTGGAACGTCTATGGCCTGCGACCGAAATGTTTGCGTGCCCACGGCTCTAAGGCAGCTTCCAACACAATTTTCCGATAATATGTCGCATTGACTTTGACACCAGACTTTGTAAAAACGATTGGAGAGCGTGCATCGGCGGTCACAGCTGCCCATACCATTACTTGGGATGGGAAATTACTACGGGTGGCTGTTCGTAGGCTCAAATTCTCGTAGGAGCGTTCGGTCAAGTAAATACGATCATTTTGAGAGTTTATGAACTGCTCAATCGAGAAATTTTTCTCATCAGAGAACACAATGTTAGGAAATTGGCCACGTTCGTGCAAGCTGTTTCGAGTCTAACTTTTTTATACCCTACACCCAGGGTATATTCACTTTGTCCTTCCGTTTGTAACGCAGAGAAGGAGGCGTGGCAGATATGGAAAAGTATATATATTCTTGATCAGCGTCACCTCCTGAGTCGATATAGCCATGTCCGTCTGTCTGGCTGGCTGGCTGGCTGGGTGGCTGGCTGGGTAACGGCTGTGTGTGGAAATACATTTTTTGGGAAAACTAAGCAAGATAATTCAATGAAATTTGGTACACAGCCTCCGTCGTCAAAGTTAGCTCGGGGGATTGAAAATGAGCGAAATCGGTCAACGGACACTCCTACCGCCCATACAAAAATATCTTCAAAATGCAAATTTTGGAGTATATTTCACAACAATGCAACCAAAATACACATAAATACTACGAATTTTCAGCGCAAGCTCTGAGAAAAAGCTGGTCGAATTCGGACAAGAGGGCGTGGCACCTCTCATATAAGCAAAAACTTCAAGACGCTGTACTAAAGTGTTTTTTGAGATAATCAAAGTAGATTTGACTCGGACACTAAAAACTATAAATGCAAGCTTTAAGCAAAAACTGGATAAAATCGGACAAGAGGGCGTGGCTCCTTCCATGTAAGCAAAAGCTTCAAAACGCTATTCTGAAAAAATTTTTTCAGATAATCCAACCAAATTTCACTTAAATACTTAGAACTATAAATGCAAACTCTGAGAAAAAACTGGGTGAATTTGGAAGGCGTGGCACCTCCTACATTAGCAAAATTTTCAAAATACTGCTGTGTAGGGTATTTAATGTTTGGCCAGGCCAAAGGTAACACCCTTACTAGTTTTGCTTTGGTATAAGACCGTGTGCTTTTTGGAACTTGTAAGGCTTTACTTTGGGCTCATTTTGCAATATGCGTCTGATGCTTCGCTGGGATATTTTCAGTTCTTTGAACATTTCATTACCACTACGAAGTGGATTTCGTTCAAGTCGAGCCTTCACTTTCCGCACCATTTCAGGAGATGTAGCACTTTTTTTTGGTTCACCACCATAGCGTTTGGCAACGCTACCAGTACCATTATAACGAGTTAAGGTACGATACACAAACATTTCATTCACTTTGAGATGTTTGAGCTCACGAACAATAGCTGGTTGTGATTTTCCAGCCAAACATAATGCAATCACACTATTACGTTTGAAATCCATTTCGGAAAACTTTTGTCTTATAAAACTTAGACGCAAATGCTTTTGGCGGCTTGTAAACAATATAATGACATGTCACTGGTATGAACTTGACACAGCTGTCTTTATTGGTTTGCCAGATATATCGGTCTGAAGTTAGACACAGTTCATGCGCCTAACCCTGTATGATCTACATGTACATGATCTTGAGTACATACTTTCTTATGTGTATTTGAAGTTATTTTAATGTGGGAATAAAGCTGTACAAACATTTCTGTTTTGATTAATTTTCTTCTCAGTATTCAATACGTTAAGAATTGTACGGTAGTATGACATTAATCTAATGTTTTGCTTAGCTTCCACGTGTAAAGAAAGTATTTGGAAATTCTGTTGTCAAGTAACTACATACAGAAAGACACGTCAAAATGTTCAAATATTTCAATTTATTAACTTGCTGCATGTCACTTACGTTGCTGACCAATGTGCAAAGTGACTATTTTACATCAGTTACAAGTCTTGAAGATTTACTTGGCTTAGAATTTTATTGGTTGAATAATTTTGAAAATTATGTAGAAGCAGTGGAGGAGTCCAACGATTTACTAAGGAAGTGTGTTGAATTATCATAAGTATTTAATTTTCTTATCTCGTTATTAATAATAATTTTTTTTTTTAAAAAAAAGCTACCTCGAAAGTATTGACGACTATTTCTTAGACTTTATTGATGAACCCAAGCGAATATATGAAGATCCATTAAACGGCTTACGGGCCATAAAGAGAATGGTTTCCGATTGGAAATCAAGGGAAAGACTCATATTGAATCCGAAAGAATCGGAAGGTTTGCATTGTTGTTGAAAAGTGGCCGCTTCAGAGTTCATAAAAAATATATTTGTGATTTTTTCCCCAGACTATGCCAATAATTTAACCTCAATACTAACGGAGTTGCAAATCGCGTTGCCAACACATGAAGATTTGACTGGCGCAGCAAAAGGTTTGGCACGTTTACAAACAACATATGACTTGAAAACTACAGACATTGCAAATGGTGAATTGGTGAAAACGAAATACAGGTGAATATCTTTGTATAATCGAAATTTTACTTGAAGTATTTTCGTATAAAGTTATTATTGACTGATAGACCAATCAAATTAGATTTGAGTCTTGCACTAATTCAAAAGTTCATAAAGAATATACCAATCGATAGAGAATTTTGCCAAGAACAACATATCAAAATAGGTCCTTCCAATTTTTTCCGGAAAGTTATGTAAATTGGGGTTTTCTCCGAGCAGATCTAGCTAACAAATTTTGATGTTTCCGATTTTAGTAATCTTTGATTATGTTATACTTATATATGTGTCGTTAAATATCAAAACTGCCTAAGTCCCTCTCGGATATGTAAGCAAAATAAAATAAATTTCAATAATTTGATATTTAACGACACATATGCCCTCGATCTAGATGCAAAATATTTTTAAAGGACAAAGTCTGTTTACTGAGCTAGAGGGCTTTAAAGTTTGACTAATCAGCAGGAATGTGTAACTTCAAATCCGTTCATCCAGTTTTAAAAAGTATGTTAATTCCAAGCTACATAAAATCTATGCCAATCAATTGAGAATTTTTACTTCAACAACATATCAAAATGGATTCTCGTAATTTTTCTACGAAATTAAATAAATGGGGGTTCCTCACGTGAAGTACCAGATAAAAAATAATTTTTTGTGTTTGAACTTTACAGTACGGTAAATATCACAGAAATTGAACTTGAAAATTCTAGTAAAAATGATTATGTTTAGACAGACCTTTGCTTAATATGCAAATTTTATACCTCGTCATCTTATGGGCCAGTAGTGCAGCAGAGGATATGTTTTTATCAATAACACGGACGGAGCACGGTTCGATTTCTAGTGCAGTCAGTTCGTTTTTTTTTTTTTTTTGATCCTTGCTGTTCTTGAATGGTACATTGTTATACATTATTTTTTTTTTTTTTTAACTTTACAGTAAGGTTTATTAATATCGCTTAAAGTTTTTTCAAAAAAATTACTAGACTGTAAGGTCATAAAAAAATTTTTATTTGACTAAAACAGTAAGGTATAATTTACTTTGGTGGGTAGTTATCACTATTTTGACTTGAAATTCTTGTAAAATTTATTAGAAATAAAGTAGTACGTAAAAAACTTTACTTCGAAAGCAGATATTATCTATTATTGAAAATTATTGTTGAAATGCGCTCCTACCTTTGGAAAAACTCCATTTTTGGAGTAAATTCTATTTTTATTCCCCTTGAAAACCATAGCCCACCAATGACAACTAAGGATTGCTATTATATGGGTCGTTATCTCTACGATGCAAAGATAAATGATCTTGCCGTTCAGTGGTTGGAAGAAGCTGCAGCACGAAATAATAAATCATGCAGTGCTGAAGGCACTGGGACGCTGTTCGAAGTAGAGGACGTAGCCATATTTGAATTTTTAGGGCCAGCTTATTTCAACATAGGTCAGTTACTTCACAGTAAAATTATTTAACATATTTAATTATTTAATTCTTTTTTTAAAAGAAAACTTTAAAATGGCTGCAAAAATTAATGAAGAGCTATTGCATCAATTACCAGATAATCCATATGGTCTGGCAAATAAAATTATTTTCGAAAGTAAGCTATTGGAGGAGAGGGAATTAAAACTGCAAGCTGATTTTAGCTTACCCATTTTGGATACAGTAAGTTACAATCGAACATAACATATGTAATTCTTGTACCAATGCACTCTCCACTGATCCGCAGAAATTAAAAATTAAGCCACTTTATGAAGGGGTTTGCCGCGGTGCTATCAAGCAAACACCAGCGGAACAGCGCAATTTACGTTGTCGCTACGTCAGTAATGGTATACCGTTTTGCATATTGGCACGCTTAAAAAAGGAGGAACTTAGCTTTGATCCCATAGTTGCATTATATCATGACTCTATATATGATGGCGAAATTAAACAAATTATTGATGTTGCCGAAGAAAATGTTGAGCGTTCAAAAGTCGGCGATATAACGGTCTCAACGTTTTCCGACGTACGTACCAGTCAGAATACTTGGTTATGGTATGAAACAAATAGTTTCTTGAATGCGGTGCATCAGCGCTTAAGAGATATAACTGGCTTAAGCCTTGAGTCTGCTGAACCTTTACAAGTGGCCACTTATGGCATTGGTGGTCATTATGGGCCACATCATGATTTTTCCGATGTAAGCGTATAGTTTTAATTTTTTTTTCGCTTTTCTGAAAATGTAACTAACTAGAAAATTCTGGCTTAGGTACCCGATGCTTATGGCGACAAAGGGAATCGTTTGGCTACGGCTTTATTCTATGTATGTTGGTAAAATGAAATGCTTTCAAAGATTGAAATGAAACTTCAATGTAATTGGAATTTTTACTTAAATTTTAGATAAGTGATGTCCAGCTTGGCGGTGGCACAGCTTTTCCGCACTTGCGTTTGCTTGTTCCGCCAGTGCGTGGTAGTTTGCTGTTATGGTTCAATTTACATGAATCATATGAAATGGATTATCGCACTCTTCATGCAGGTTGTCCAGTTTTAAAGGGTTCCAAATGGGGTAAGTTCGTTTTTTTTTTCATTACATAAAGTAAGTCTTTTCACCATACTTTTTTTCATATATTTTAGTTTGTAATGAATGGTTCCATGAGGGAAAACAGGAGCTTATAAGACCCTGTAGCTTACAGCAGCATGGAAATAAATCAATTGAGTATAAGGGTATTCATTATCTGTCATAAATTAAGATGATTTTCTTTATTTTAAATAAAAATAAAAATTAAGTTTTTTTTTATATAAAATGGTTTTCACAACTAGAAGCTTACTTTCGAAAGTAAAATTTTCAATACAAGGATTTCAGTTTTAGATTTCTGCACGAAAAGTTATCTAGGTAAAACCTCCGAAAAATGTACCAAAATGTGTCTTGTTTTGTCCCTACCTATTTTTTTTATTTATTGAAGGTATAGAATATGATGACATCAACTTCTGGAACATTCTTAAAAAATGAGCGTAAACTTTCAGGGTTGTTATACATTTTTTTTTTTTTTTTTTCTTTTGAATTTTTCGTTAAACAATAGGTACATTAAAAAAATTAAAATAAAATTTTAGTCTCAAACGCTTAAATAAACATTAGAAAAATCCAACATAAATTTTTAGGGTTGTTTTCGAAATCTTACTTTTTTTTTACGTTCGCCATTTTAATTACAAACTTTAAACTAATAGTTCAAAATGTTAAAAATTGATCGACGCTTAAATCGTTTAAAATTTAACGAACCGAAATTTGGTTTAAACAAAACTAATAAAAAAAACTGGTTTTCAACCCTGAAAATTTTTGAACAATTTCAGTAAAAGTTTATTTGAGCGGTTCAGAAACCAAAAATATCAATATAATAAAAAAACATAATAATTAGATAAGGTTTTCGAAAATGACAACCTTGGCAACCTTAAAAATATATGTTGGATTTTTGAAAAGTTTATTTACTAAATGGTTTAAAAAAACTGGAAAAAAAACCAGGTGGCAATACCGAAAGTTTTATACAACATTGAAAAAGTTTATCTGAGCGCCAAGTTTTTGAATTATTTCAATTTATTCAAAAAACACAGGGATTGAATAAGATTTTCGAAAATAACCAGGTGGTTACCCTAAAAAATTAATTTGTTTGATTTTTGAAAAGTTTATTCAAATTTCCTAAGGCTAAATTTTATTTTTTTTTTATTTTTCAAATAAATGTTTTAAGCAAAACTAACAGAAAAAGAAACCCAGGTGGAGAATTACTATACGGGAGAATGACAAAACGTTGCAAAAACAGTTATATCACAATGAAAATAGCAATTATTTTTAAAAAAGTTGAAACTGGTGGAAAGCCCTTCTAAATGTTTATAGATTT
The DNA here is from genome assembly GCA_951812925.1 of Calliopum simillimum. Classification (NCBI taxonomy): domain Eukaryota; kingdom Metazoa; phylum Arthropoda; class Insecta; order Diptera; family Lauxaniidae; genus Calliopum; species Calliopum simillimum. The sequence continues at coordinate 98,584,102 of OX638368.1, read as the reverse complement.
AATTATATAAAGATAATACAATATGTTTATAAAAAAAAACTTACCCGGAGAATGACCCACACTTGTGTTCTATACAAAATTTTTAAATCCGCTTCGAAATAAAAAACCCACAAACACTCGCTATCGAAAAACCAAGACTCACTGAGCTAAAAATGCATTGAATCTGCTCTTTCGCTTTACTTTCAGTTTGCTATTTTTCTCATTATATAAAAAATTTAAAGTTAGTATAAGAAAAACTGAGCGGAGATAGTCTTAAATTAGCGAACAACTTCCATGTATGTCAATTCTTTATACAAAAATATTTTTCGAAGAGTTAACAGAGTCGTATATATTTTTTTTTAGAAAATAACGCAATATGCAAAACGTGCAAATAATGTGCACTGAAAAGCGGTTAGGTACACCAGGGAGAATGACTTTTTTACACTTTATGTTATGATTTCATAGTAAAATATTACGTACTAATTTTTTAATCTTTTCGTATAGAAGCTCTTGTTAAGTATCTGTATTAAATAGTTAAACTAACAAATTTTAAATTTAAACATGGGTTTGAACCTAATTGAATGATCCATTTTTTGGAGAACCACCCACATATGTACATATGATAGTTAAAAAAAGAAAGTTTACGATTAAAGCTTTAGTTACTTTAATGAGTTCTTTAAAGAAAATTTTAAATGTAAAAAAGTATATAGCTTTAATATAAATATTTACAGGTTGAGTTTTTTTAAAAATGTGCAATAAAAATAAATCAGTTATTTGTAGCAAGGCCTTCGAAATACTTGATTACGCTCCCTTATCCACTTATTGGTTACTGCAAAATCAAAATATTTGTTTATGTAAAGAGTAAACAATTTTGAAAAAAAAAACATGTCCTTACCCCACTTTGAGCCAACAATAACGGGGCAAGCCGCATGCAGAGTTTGCCAATCACCTTCACCTCTGTTGTTTAAATTGTACCACATGACGGCGCTACCCTTTTTGGGATAAACAGCAGTCTGAATGTTTGGAAAAACTGTTGCACCACCTTGTTCAACATCAGTCAACTTGAGGAATAAATATCACAAAGATATTAGAAATGTTTTAGCAAGAAATTTTTAAAGAAAATCGAAACTTACATAAAACAATACTGTCGATATACGGTCACCTTGCATCTTCACGACATCAGCGGTCTGTAATAAACGCATTTTGACATTGTCATATTTATGCAATAGCAACATATATCCACATATTTACATACCGCCGAGACATTAAAGAAGTCATAATGATTATCATAATGCCCACCAAGTCCATAGTTCATAACTTGTAGCATTTCAGAACCAATCATATCGAATCCACTCATATCTGCTATCCTTTGATTTAAACGAATGGTAACTTCGTTCGTTTGATCAGGAAACCATGAGAACTTACTTGTCCGCCTGTTGACGGCTTCACTTTTTTTTTCCTTCTCATTGTAGACAGTGGCACGCTTTAAATTATTCCAAGCCATACCTTTAAGTGTGGCAATTTCAGCATCACTAATGACATCATGATATACAACTATGTAAGGATCCAAGCGTAATATCTCTAATTTCAATGGGGCCAATTTAAGAAATGCCGTTGTTGTTGTATTGTAAAGACAATGCAGTTTGGTAGGTTGATTTGCGAATTCACCACGACACAAACGTTCATATGTTGATGATGCTACAATCGATGGAGGCTATTGGATTAAATTTAAAATTAAATATTTTTCGAATTTCAATTTTTAATTTGGAGAAACTTATGAAACAGAAATTTCTCACAGTCCATTTTTGGTGAATTGATTGAGAAGGTCTGGCACCCAAAATATTTTTCGAGGAAATGTTAAAGGATGAAATATTGATTGACCTTTTTCAATGACACTTTTTACTTTAAAGCAAAAAAAAAAAAACCAGGCAACTTACCCTAAACGGTTCTTTCTCTACTGAGGTATTGATAAGATGTTCGATTTGAGCTCTTGTTCGGAGAAGCTTGGCATTCTGTGGACTTAAATCAAGTGCATTCCCAATAACTATTTTGGCATCGGATAAGCGATCTGGAATAAGATTGGTAATTTAATTATCTTCGAAAACATTGCAAATAAGAAAAGTCAGTCTGTGTCTACATAGCTCGAAAACCATTTGTCCAATTCGCATGATTTATTTTCTCTTTCATGGATATTTTCCTTGATGAGGTCTTAGGATATATCTTATTTCGAAATAACTTGGGCTTCAACTAGATTATTGGAAAAACTTATAACTCAAAAACCAGTTTTTATAATTTTTTTCTATCAAAGACATGACAAACTCTAATTCGATATTCCTTCGGCTTCGTCTGAGGCAAATAACATTCCCAAACAAATTTAACAACGTAGCACAGACTACAACTATATATTAATACACAAGACAATAACTTGTCCATCTTTTTTAACTATGTTAGAAATGGAGTACGACTTTTAATTATATACCATTAGAAAGGTATTTGTGTGTAGATGTGCACAAAGTTAAAATTGTGTTAATATTTTGGCTTAAAGCCACGTAAAATAAAATAAATACTTTTCAATATTAACGACAACAAAATACACGGCCACAAAGAGATGAAAAAAGGATACAGCACAAAGAGAAAGACAAAAGTATAGCACTGATTTCATATTTTCTACTTTCTTTATATTTCGCTTGAATTATACAAGTGATGATAAATGAGATTTTCTATTTCGTACCAAATAGCAAAAAAAAGTACTAAAATTGTCCAAAAAGTACTAAAATTATTTAATACATTTGTGGTCGAATTTTGACTACTCGGCGATTCCAGTACTCATAAATATGAGCAGTTCGGAGTACCCATACCCTTTTTTGAAACACTTCTATTAGATCCAATGAAAATTGATGGGTTGAATTCATAATGTGAGCGGTATAGGAACAAAGGTGACAATCTCTATTTTTTCATAAATGTGCCTGATAGGGTTTGATCACAAGCTATCATCAACTAGACACGTTCATATTTCTTTATAAGTAAAATAAAAATTTTATTTTTAAAATCTTCAATTTCTAGATAGTTGATGCTTTATCAGAACAGATAAGGCATTGACATTTCCCTGAAATCAGTAGCTGTATAAATGATTAGAAACGTACATATTTATGAAAGTCTTGAATTAATTTTGTAAGATTTTTTATCAAATGCAGAAATTTGCAGCTGATAAGAATAACGAGTACACCACAGAAACTTTTTTCCTCAATAGATAACATATACTTGTTTTTAATTAAACAAAATTCTCTTCCAAGCTTTGGAGTACACTTTACATCATGTCACAATTTTAAAAAAAAAAAAAAAACGATCAGTACCGTATGGCTTTGATATTTCTTTTTTTTTAAGAATAAAATAAAGGGTTTTTCAATAGGGACGCTACAAAAGTAGACCGATAGGGACAGCAAACGACGCCATATTTTTTCCCGCTCTTTTGACATTTCTCTTCAGTAAGGTTTGCCATTTTATCATGGAAAGACATATGAGCCAACAACGAGTAGAAATTATTAAAATTTTGTACCGAAATTCGGAGTCTGTGGCCTCAACTTTAAAAGAGCTACGTCCAATTTATGATCGTCATAATCGTCCTACCAGATCAACAATTGAGCGTCTAGTGGAAAAATTTGAATCCACAGGCACATTACAAAATTTTTCCGTGCCAATGAGACAAAAAAGTGCGCGTAGTGTTGAGAATATTGCTGCCGCTGAGGCTTCAGTTCAAGAAAGCCCAAATCGGTTTGGTGCGGTTTATAGGCCGGCGGCTTCATTGGGCCGTACTTCTTCCGTGATGATCAAGACCGGCACGTTACTGTGAATGGGAATCGCTACCGTTCAATGATAACGGAATATTTTTGGCCCGAATTGGATGATATGGACTTGAACAATATGTGGTTTAACCAAGACGGCGCCACAAGCCACACAGCGAATGTCACAATCAATTTATTGAAAACCAAGTTTGGTGAACGTGTTATCTCACGAAATGGCCCAGTCGATTGGCCGCCTCGGTCGTGCGATTTGACTCCGTTAGACTATTTCCTGTGGGGCTATGTAAAGTCAATGGTCTATGCCAACAAGCCAGCGACGATTGATGAACTTCGTACGAATATCGATCGTGAAATTGCAGCAGTATCGGCAAGATTTATGCTTGAAACCATCGAAAATTGGGTTCAGCGTCTGGACTTCTGCAAGCGTGCCCGTGGTGGCCATGCAAAAGAAATCGAGTTCCATACATATTGGCATCAAATGTAATTTTACAAGAACAAAGAATTTCATTGATATCCAAAACCGTTTTTGTTTTATGTTTACTTTTATAGCGCTCTTATTGAAAAATCCTTTAAATAAGGACTGCGATCGATCAAATTGTCCGATACAGTTTATCCAATAACTTGTTTCCAAATTACTCAATTTAAAATTTTTTTTCGCTGTAAGCTTTGAAATGAATGTACCTACCAATCAAAATTTTTTCCCTAGTCCACCATATCTACTAAAAAATGCCAAACGAGCTAGAAGTTCGAAAGTTAATAATAAAAATTTTTCAAGACCACCTACGGTGCACTATCAATAGAATTGGTCGGATTAGCAAAATTATTGTAGAACTGTTATCATGAGTTCTGTTAAAATTCAAGGAAGACTTGGATGTCTTTTGAAACCCAGGTACCGTAAAAAAATGCGTTCGTAACCAAAACAAAAAGAAGAAAATCGTCACAATTTGTAAATAGAACCACAACATTTCATGCAGAAAGTTGGCACAGAAGGTTGAGTGTTCCGAGTTTTTAGTTCGCAAAGTCAAAAAGGAGGCTTGTTTGAAGACGTTCAAGGTACAAAAATGTCCCGATAGAAATGGTGTGAGGAACATGGAGGCAAAACTGCGCGCCATAAAATTAAAAATTAATTTATTTTTAAAAAATTCGAATGCCGCATCATGGACGAAGAAACGTACGTTTTAGCCGATTTTTCGCAGCTTCCAGGCCAAAAGTCTTACATTGCAGACTCGCGAGGGAATGTGGATGAAAAATTTAAGTCAAAAAAGCAGTCAAAATTTCCTCGCAAGTTCTTAATTTGGCAAGCATTCTGCAGTTGTGGCAAAAGGAGCAATTCTTTTGTAACCCCTGGAACAATAAACTCCGAATTCTATATTAAGCAATGCTTCGAAAAAGAACTAAAGCCTTTCCTACGAGAGCATGAGGTTTCCACTTTCTTTTGGCCAGATCTACCATCTTATCATTATAATGAAATGGCCTTAGAGTGGTACTCTAAAAATAATGTGATTTTGAAGCCTCATGAAGCAAATCCGCCAAACTATCCAGAATTCAGGCCAATTGAAAGATACTGAGCTTTGGTCAAAAGTGAGATAAAGGCAATAAAAAAGTAGCCAAGAATGCTAAAGATTTCCGCGGAAAGTTGTGTTCAGCAGCTAGAAAGGCATCGAATAATACCATCTTTAATGGAAGGGGTGCCAGAAAAGTTAAAAAAATTTTGTTTAAAAAATAATATTTAAATTTAAAGTATGTCAAAAAAATTGTAATAAAATGGTGGTTCAAAAATGATTTTCATTTTTAAAATCGGACTACTACTTCCAGAGATTTTTTGAATTTAGTATCGGACAACTTTATCGATTGCAGTCCTTATGTAGCTGAAATAATTTAAGTCTTAAAGGCTTAGGTTCTAAAACCATGCAGCCATTTGATGTATTGAAAAAGCATTGTCATGAGTGTCACGGTAATAGTTGAAATAAAACAAAATTAGCAAAAAAACGACCGCAATCAACATTGAAAAAATTACCACAAATTTAAAAAAATATTGACATTGGTTTTCATTACAGGGTGTAACACATAAAGTTACAAAGCGTCCAGGAGATGATAGAGGAAGTCTAGACTTACAAAAAATTGCGCCTGAGTGGGGTCTAAAATGTTTAACTGAGGAGTTATAGAGTTAAAACTGATTTTCTGACCAGTTTTAGAAAAAAAAATTTTGGGTCACACTAGCGTTTTAGAGGAAATTTTTTTATGAAGAATTTTGAGCGAATTATATGAGCTTTCGAAGAATGTATTTGGTTTATAGAGTTTAAGAGGTTTCCGCAAAGTTCTGAACCTTTAAAGTTGATATTAGACCCCTCCCCCCGCCCTCATATGCAATTTTTTGTTAGTCTATGATTCCTCTATCACCTCCCAGAAGCTTCGTTACCTTATGAAATACACCCTATGCAAGTGGATATTTCACTATTTTATGTTTCAAGGTCAGTTTTATTTATTAAAAATTATTATAATATCTAAATATTTACGGTACTTACTTTGTTTCAATAAGGCTTGAGCATAAAGTTCAAAAATTTTTACTTTATCAAATTCATGAACGGCATTGATGTCACTATCTCTATAAAGCCCTAGTGCTGTGTACAGCCAGAATGCCGAGTGATAATGATGATTTGACTCCAACAAATATTTGCCGATGCTAAAGCAATCAAGGGCTGAAAAACGTGCGCTGTCAAAGGGTGTAAAACAAATCTTTGATATAGTTAATTGAAATCAAATATACTTAATAAAATATTTCAAGAATACTTACTCATATACCCTGCCCCCTAATGAGCCTACAGCCATTTCAGCTGGTTTCAAGTCATATGTTGTTTGCACACGATATATCGCAGTCGCGGCTTCACTGAAACTCTCACTGCTTGGCATAACTTCAGCACGTAACTTTGCTATCAGTCTGACATCAGCTAAAATATAAATCATATACTTCAATAACGATCCATGACTTCAAATCCGATACAATTCGATTTCTTACCATCATCTATTGGACTTTGTAAAAATAATTCCCAATTTATCCAGTCTTCATACATTCGGCGTATTAAAGCAAAGCTATTTAGAGGATTTGCGAGATATTTCTCCTTATTGATTTGAGATTTTTCATTTTCAGCACGCATTTCTGCGATGGCACTAAATTCAGAGCACAATACAAAGAAAAGAACATTAAAAAAGTTACAAATATTACATATTTCTAGACATACTTTCTGATCACCAATAGTTTTGTATTCAATAAATTGGCATATCTTTCCATTGCCAATAACAATTGACGCTCCGTTTCGAGCAGCACCTCCATGCCGGCGATAGAGGTGGAAACACTTTTATCATCGTCGGTCTTTTGACTGCAAACTCCATGCAGCAAAATCACAAAAGCAAAATATTTTACGAAATTTGTTAATATGACCATTATTATTTTTTAATTAGCAATATTTGGGCAATTAATTCTAAATATTAAAGGCAAACAATACAGTCCGTAATGGCTTATTTATGACGTTCTCATAAGCCCACTATCATGACTGATGCATTGACTTAGCCAACTTGTACTGAGTAAAGGTCTAAATGTCTTCAAACCAAGTCATTTCAAATAAATATTATCTACGAAAAGTAGTAGAGGAATTGCTTTGCTTTTATGATAAGAGGTTATTGTTTATGTTATTAAAAGAATACTAAAAATAATGCGATTGCCAAATGCACAGTGGCGTTGCAAATGTAAGGTGTAGTTCGAAATGCCGTTCATACTATATAGTCACGTAAGCAAAACCGCCAAAAAAAAAAAAAATCTAAAAATAATTGAGAAATAGTAGAAACACTGTCTATTAGACTGTATCAGATAAGAAAAAATCCAACGTACACCATCCAATCCGATGGATTTTTGCAAGGCGGTTTTATAAAAAGAAAAAAAATTTAAATTTAAAGTACTTACCCACCGGATCTCAGTACCTACGTACCACTTTATATACCACGCTATTATCAGAAAATTTAAGATCCCAAAAAATCATTAAACTTTTCCTAGAAAAGTATTTCGATAATTCCATCAGAACTATTTTAAAAAATATTTTGAACTCTTTTTGACGCACGTAGGTCTTTAGAGCTTATCAGAAAACCGTTCATCATCGAATCCAATTTTTTTTTGCAAGGCGGTTTCGAAAAAAAATTTTTATTTAATTTTTTTTTTATTTTTTTTTTGTCCGGATGTAGGGGTCGCCTATTAATATTTTTCATCATATCTTCGGCATTTTCAGTCCAATCTTAAGGTATGATATATCACTATTTATGTCTCAAAGAGACCTTTTTTAGTGTTCTAATGGTCATTGACATCAAGTGTCCCGTTCATGTATTTGCCCACCAGATCTAAGTTATCTAAGAAAATTACTGCTCGTAAAAAATCATTAACCCTTTCCTAGGAAAGATAACCAGCATTGTTCCAGCCTTTTGCCTGTAATGTGAAATGGTCTACTGTGTATGCTTTGAGAGGACTATTGAACTTTGAGGTCCCAAGGCATAGTAAAGAAGTTTGCTGACTTTTAATTTCACAACTTAAAGGAAGCCTTCAGCAAATACTTGATGAATTCGAACAAGAGGGCCATAAATACAAGCAAAACCTACAAAATGCTATTCGAAAAGCATTATTTGGGATAACGCAACCAAATTTTATACAAATACTGTAGATAGTTTGTGCAAGCTCTGAAGAATGTTTATGAAAATTTTCTAAAGGGGGCATAGCACCTCCAGTACAAGAATAATTTTCAAAATGCTATGCTTGAGAGAGCTGTGTTGTATGTACATTAGGCCGGGTCGATGAAAAAATAATTGGAAAAACCGCCCCATATATAGGAAATTAAAACAAATTTTTTTTTTTTTTTTGACCACTCTTAAAACAGCCCTAGTCGTCTATTTTCCATACCTTCGGCAAGTGGTGTCCTATGTTTAAAAATTATATATCATCGTAAAGCGCTTAATTTGGCCTTTATTAGCACTTTTTGGGATACATGTAAATATATTTGTAACGAATTTAATTTTGTAAAGAAAAAATGGCATTTAGGGGGGTACAGACCAGAGAAACTTGGTCATACTATTTGAATATGACCTAATGACAACGATAACATCACCTGCCGAAGTTATGGAAAAAATGCCATTTTGGGTGTTTTTAGAGTGGTCCAAAAAAATTGTTTTGTTTCCGAGATACTCTCTCAAAGTCAACTTTCATCTTTTTTTTTTTGTATGGAGACCGACCCGGCCTCTTGCATATAATTTAACTAAATGTCAAATAAGTACTCGAAATTAGTATTAGAAGCACTGAACAAAAACTAAGCATTTTGGAATAAGAGGGCGTGGCAACTCCCATACAGGCAAAAACGTTAAAATGCTTTGCAAAAGATTAATTAAAGTCAGCAACCGAATTCCATAAAAGCATCAGAAATACCTCGAACAATCCCAATATAAAATTGTCTGAGCAAGAGATCTTTCAAAAATCTATATGTTAATACGCGAGACAAAAATTTGTCTTACCTATTTGACCATGTTACAAATGAAGCACGACTTTAAATTATACACCATTAGAAAGATATTTGTGTGTAAATGTGCAAAAAGTTTTAATATTTTGCCATTATGTCAGTTAAAATTATATGTTAATTTTTCAATTCGATAAAATACGCGGTCACACAGAGCTGAAAGAGGATTCAACACAAAAAGGAAGACAAAAAGCTGACTGACACTGACTTCATGTTTTTTGGGATGATAAATGAGCTTTTCTGTTTTGTGCCATATAGCATAAAAAGTACTAGAACTGTCCAAAAAGTACCAAAATTATTTGATACATTTGTGGTCAAATTTTGGCCATTGGGCGATTCTAGTATACTTAAAAACGTTATACTGGCAGAGTAACTTGAAACTTTTTGAAAGAGCTGTAGGTTTTATAATTTTAATTTAATTTTTCTAAAACCAAATACTCGTAGCATCACCGTCTAATGTTTTGCAATATGTGTTAATGTTTTACCTCCGCCACTGTTTTTGGTGTTCAGATAGATTACAAGTAACTTCTTGAGGAATACCATTTTGCTCACGTTTGTATTGCGATACTTTTGACAAACTTATCAATTTTTTTGTGTTAGCACTCCACTTACCTACACACAATTTGCTTCTTACAAATAGGGGAGATATCAGCATAAAGCATGCGGTTGTGAGAATTGTATTCGTAGATAAAGAAAACTGCAATCTCCAGTTAAAAAACAAAAACTTGTTATTTTTTTGCTCAACAAAATAAAAGTAAAACTGATAAATAGAGAAGAAATATTTTACACTTTTACTTTTTCAGGTGTGTTATTTCTATTACTGATAAATAAAAAATAAATTAACTCAGTCAGATGTATTGCATAGTGTAGATACTGCACGATTTTTGTCTAACTTTTTCGTTATGTAGTATTGTGCTTAAAATTAATAAATTATTTTTGATATATCTTCACGATTTCTTCAAAATTATAAACAATGTTTATAAACATTATTTTATAATCCATCCAATTTTGATGATTCCAACCGATTCAATTAATTTCAAATCAAAGCTTAATCTATAAGTATGCTCGTAACTCGGTTCGACAAAATCAAACATTTTGTTGCACCCATGAGAAATTCCACTTATTATGAAAGTAGACTTCACAAAAAATTAACGTATTTTTTTAAACGAATTTGAAGTTTTTTATGATCACAGCAGCATGTAGTAGCTTATTAAATCAAAAACGATTTTTGAAAGTTCCACCCCCAAAAGTCTAAAAAATGGTGTCATAAAAGTGAGCTGACAATGTTTACAAATGTTTCGAAAATCATTTAGAAGTCACTCATAGCTCAAAATTTTGGCTTGATATCGTTTTTACTTTATTCCCAGAAATGCTCATATAAATCATTTGAGGACAGTTTTTTAGAACATTTTAACCCATTATAATCTGTTTTTATGGATCTTTTTGACCCCTCTCCCAAAAACTGCGTTGTAATGGGTTAAAGTATTCCAAAAAATATTCCACGGAAAAAGAAGAATTCATGGATTTTGACGATTTTTTAACTTTTGCGATAAAATTTCGACTTTTTAGTCTTAAGCGACTTATGGTGAAATTGTATTCCAAATATTTCTGTGCTACATATATAGAACTCCACGCCAAGTGTACCAAAAAAAAATTTTTTTACTCGAGAGGAAAACATCTTACGTAAAAAGTGTACTGAGCAAAAAATGCTTAGAATCGTCTAAGGAATACGTGTGAGTTTTTTTGGAAATTTTTAAAACTTTTTTTTTTTTTTGAATAATTTTTGAAAATTTTTTTTTTTATGAAAAATTTTTGCAAAAAAAAAATGGTTGGAAAAAAATTTTTTTTTTTAGCTTTTCAAAAAATTCCAAAAAAATCACACGTATTGCTTGGACGATTTTAAGCATTTTTCGAGTAAAAAAAGATTTTTGCCTGCCACGGGCGTTCAAAAGCCAAAAACTCTTATTTAGCGTCTGATTCCCATCTTGAGCCATAAATCATTTTAAAGCTTATAAATTTTGCTTTAATTTAAGGTACTTTTAAAAAAAATCTAAGGGGCTTTTTTTAAAAAAAAATCAAAAGTATTTTTAAGTGTAAAAAATTTTAGAGAAAAAACATTTTTTTCACCAAGAAATATTTTTTTATAAAAAAAATGCTTCAAAATGAATGGCACCAGTAACTCAGATTTATCAATTTACAATGTTTAGTGTAAGCTATAAATTTTTGAAAAAACACCCTTTTCATGAAATTGACTTAAATCGCCAACTTCAACACCCTCTATTTTAACGACAAATGGTACTAGGACCAAATCTTCCCGGATTGTTGTTCTTGCACACCGGATCTACTATATTGCCAGATTTGAGCGGAATCAGAGAAAAAAAAATTTTTTTTATTTGGTACACTTGGCGTGGAGTGCTTCATATACTGACTCAATGTTTCCCAGTTTTCGAAGTCATTTTTGTTAGTATTTAATAACAGTGTAATCAACCGTTGGCGTGTATGTACGAATAGCTTTTACGCCTATGGACATATCCAAACCATATTCGCAGCATATCGTCTTTTGGTGCGTTTTTAAGAGAAAAAAGAGGGGCTTAGGCAAGGCGACGTTGTACCTCCCATAGAAAAGAAAATTGTAAATGAGTTTGAGTGTAGTTGCGTCACGCCTAAGCAGCCTAGTCATCCGACAGTTTCATATATTAAATAAGCGGGGATCGAATAAGTGAGGGTTACACATCGCACACAAAAACAACATACCAAAGAGGACGTTATACTTGCCACCCACACAAAAACCAGAAAACGTTATATATTTGCACCTATGGCAGGTATCAATTTCTAACAAACACCATGCAAGAAAAGGGTGGAAATGAACATTGGGGCATTATACCCACGTAAATAAAAAACCATTAAAGATAATGGGCCTTGTCTTGAATAAACATTGTCGATAATTTTTTTTTAGACTGCAATGGAGACTTCAAGCCAATCTAAGGAAAAAAATTCTCGAAAATTTTTATTTCTGATAAGAGTCAATTGGGTGCAGCACTTTTTTGAAATAATGGGAAAAATTGCATCAAAAATTATCTTGGGAGTAGGCCTTATACTTGGCTTGGATCAAAACACCTGGAAAAATGGTCCACCCGGGGCTTGAATGAATGTCTACACGACAAAATCATTGTTTTTTTACAGTTTTTTTTATTTTATCTCAGAAACCACGAAATTATTAGTAGTAATTTAGCCAAACTCTTTGAAAGGGATTTATTTTCTTCATTTTTTCTTCTCATTACTCTACAGTGAAATTTGCCCTCTGGAAGTCCCAGAAGAAGTTAAAATTTACGATACAAAAACGGTTTTTTTCCAATAACTCAAGATGCAAGAGATACACAGATACTTTGCACCCCAATAAATATAGGAAATCAGTATTGCCATTGTTTTGCTTGCAAACCTTTTTTCCAAGGCTAAAAATTTGCCCGCTAGAGGGCGCCATTTGTTAAAAATAATTGTGTCTCAAAGAAAGCGAGCTTTTTCTGTTTTTCTTTTAAAAAAACACTGATTTTTTTCGTGTAGACCTTCATTCAAGCCCCGGGCGGACCATCTTTTCGGGGAATTTGATCGGAACCAAGTATGCAGTCTTTGTTTTAAGATCTTTCTCTATGATAATTTTTGATTCACTTAATTTTTTTTAATTTTGCTTCACCTTACCCAATATTCATGTTTTTGACTTAATACCAGCACTGTATGGACGGTATTATATGTTAAAACATTGAAAAATATTTAATTTTCGTATTTTAATGGCTTTTTAAATTTTTTTTGAAAAAAGCTCTAACGATTTTTTGTTATTAAGTACGCACTAAGCTTTTCAGAATTTGAGAGGTTTTCATAGTTTAGAAAATCTCAGATGAAACGAATTCAGTTTACCATTATGTATGTGATCGGTTCAAAGCCAAATTGAAATGGTCAAATTAAGCCATTGGACGAATTAGTTTTGAAAACAATTTTTTTCTTAGTGTATTTTCTGGTATATGTGTTAGAAAAAAATATAAAACTTTAGATTTATTAAATTTTCTTAGTGTATTTTCTGGTATATGTGTTAGAAAAAAATATAAAACTTTAGATTTATTAAAATACATATTGTCAATCATTTTTTAAGAACATCTGTGCAAACATTATGGTCTATATATAAAATAGACAGCCTTGACTTTTTGCACATTAAGATTTCGTTCATTTAGTCGATTAATAACCGCACTTTAAAAAGCACGCTAAATAAAAATGCTCAAACTCCTAAAAATACAGAGTTTTTTCACGCTATTCATTTGGATTTGTTCTGTGCAATGCGATCATCATACGTCAGTTAGTAGTCTGGAAAATTTATTTGGCTTAGAATCCATGTGGGTGCAAAATTTTGAAAATTATGTTGCAAATTTGAAAGAATCGAACAAGTTTATAAGAAAGTATGTTTTCTACGCAGCATAAGCTCTGCTATCTGTTTTCTAAATACTTTCTTTAATATTTCCAAAAAGATATTTAGAAAATGTTGAAAAAGTATTGAAGGAATTTCCTTTTTATGACGATCCCTTGGCAAGCTTAACAGCATTAAAAAGAGTCAGCTCGGATTGGAAGGAATGGGAAGGCTTCGCATTAAAGACAAAAGAATCTGATGGTAAGTTAGCAAACAGAATACGTAATGACTTTTAATTTCATCAGTTGTATTTATGTAATCCTTTAGAATACAGAAAAAGCTTAGAACAAATACAAATAGAAAACAGTATTGCACTGCCTGTAGACGAAGACTTGAAAGGCGCTGCAAGAACTATGGCACGTTTACAAGACACATACAACTTGAAAACAGAAGATATAGCAAATGGCAAACTCTTAGTTACACAATCCAGGTGAGCTCAATTAATCTCGCATTTTCTACATATTAAATATTTGCGAATTCCAGCGCAAAAATGACTGCTAGCGATTGTTTTCAGCTGGCTCGCTGTCTGTATGACGTTCAAGATTATCACCACTCCATCGAATGGTTATTTGAGACTCGGTCACGTAAGCAGAAATCAAGTAATACAACAGCTTTCGAAGATCTACAACTACCAGATGATGAAAATATTCTTGAATTCTTGGGTCCGGCGTTCTTTAATATTGGTCTGCAATGATTTTTACAAATTTTTGAATTGATTTACATCACAATTTTTTCAACTTTTTTCAAAAGGCAACTTTAAAATGGCGGTAAAAATTAATGACGAACTACTATCCATAAATCCTGGAAATGCGTATGGCCTTGCAAGTCTGGCATTATTTCGGAACCAACTGAATGAGGATCATGACTTAGACATATCAAGTATTTCTAGACCTACCCTTCCAAATAATGTAATCTATGCAACATAAATTAATAATTTCTTAGTTAATGCCTTCGTTTTTATGCTTTCAACTCAAGCAAACTGAACTGGAGCATCGTATTGAGGCCGTCTGTCGTGGAGAATTGAAACAGACAGCAGCTGAAAAGCGTGACCTGCGTTGCCATTACGTTAGTAATAATGTACCGTTCTGTCTACTGGCACCATTTAAATTGGAAGAACTTAGTTTAGACCCCATTGTTGTATATTATCATGAATCGATTTATGAAAATGAAATTAGTAAGATAATTCAACACTCTGCTATGAATTTTACATATTCGGAAATTAGTAGATATGGCTGGAGGCGCTCTACTGAAATGCGTCTAAAGAAAGACACTGGGCTATGGTATGAATGGCCGACATTTTTGGCTGCATTGGCACAACGCTTAAATGATATGACTGGCTTAAGTTTAAAAAGCGCTGAAACATTACGTGTAGCCAATTATGGCGTTGGCAGTTACTCTGCACCACATAATGATTGTGAGGATAGTGTTGCAAATGAAACTGAGAATCGCGTTGCAACGGCATTATTTTATGTATATTATAAGCTTTCGGTGCAAGTGATTTTAACTAAATAATATTATGATTTTTCTTCAGATTAATAATGTTGAGCTTGGTGGTGCCGAGGCCTTTCCTTTACTAGACTTAGCAGTTTCTCCAGTGCGGCGTGGTTTGCTATTTTGGTACAATATGGATACAACTTTGGGAATTGATAATCGAGCTATACATGCCGGTTGTCCAATTTTGAAGGGTTCCAAATCCAGTACGTACCAATTATATTCAAAGTATGCAATAGTTCGACAAAAAAATTTATTCTTTTCAGCTTGCAAAGCATGTCTGTATTAAAAAGAACAGGAATTCAGATGATCTTACAGCTTGGCGTCATGAAACGACCGAGTGCAGACATTTTATAGACAGATGCTTTTATTTTAGAATCTTATTTTAATGTGTTAATAATTATGGATTTATATTTATTTTCTTATTCTAATGATACAAGTCAGTGAAAAATATGAAAATTGTAAATATTCATTGTAGTGTTCCTAAAACCCTTATATACTTTAAAACATAGTTCCAAACTGTTGCTGAAAATATTATTTAACTTTTTTGCACAGTCAATAAAGAAATGTTTATGCTTCCAAGTAACCAAGCAATAAAGCTCTCTTTAATTTTATCATATCGGGAAGTTATCACGCTCTTTTGTCTGAGATTGTTAAGTTTTCATCCATACACCTCCTGAAAATATATTGGGGGTTATCGTGAATAAATATTCCAGTGGAAAACTCCTCGGGAATATTTATTTACGATAAGCCCCATTAAAATTAACATTGAAATAATGACAAGACACTACAGATTCAAATACCACCTAAAAACGATGCTAAACGACGTTTTCTTTAGATTCTGAAGAAAGCGTCTGTAAACAGTAGAGCTTTTACTGTGTAAGGGAATAGTGTCGAGTGTGGGTAACATTTTATTTTCGACTCATAACTTTTGACCAAATGTATATTATGCATAGATATAATTATCAATGGAAAGTTGGAGACATTGGTGAAGAAAGTAAATTGATTTCGTCAGTTGGAAAAATTATATCAATAAAATAGTAAAGTGATAATTTTTAAAAAAAAAAATGTTTGGGTCGGTTGTGGGCAGCATTATAGGCGAGGAGCCGGCAATACTAAAAGTGCCGTCATCGCGGATTCTGAAATTTTTAATGCAAAATGGTAGTTTACACTAAGACGAATAAGAAAAGCTTGGTCAGCATGGTTGTAGCCTGGCAGAAATATTTTTAAATGATTTTTGGATTATTAAATTTTCGGAATGTTTTGCCGTCATCGCGGATTTTGATCAATCTTATATTAATCGATGGTAAATTTCATAACCATTCAGGAAAAATCCAGCCGACCAAATTTTTTTTGCCGAAAATGACCGGCAGACCTATTTTAATGGTGCGACAGTGGGTACTTCCGACAGTTTCTAAGCTCGCATACCAAGATATTTTTAAATTTGGCATTAAAACATGTAAATTAATAAAAACAAATTTCCGTGATAACAGAGAAATTGTACCCACTGCAACACCATTAAAATAGGTCCGCTGGTCATTTTCGGCAAAAAAAATTTGGTCGGCTGGATTTTTCCTGAATGGTTATGAAATTTACCATCAAATTATATTAAGATTGATCAAAATCCGAGATGACGGCAAAACATTCCGAAAATTTAATAATCCAAAAATCATTTAAAAATATTTCTGCCAGGCTACAACCATGCTGACCAAGCTTTTCTAATTCGTCTTAGTGTAAACTATCATTTTGCATTAAAAATTTCAGAATCCGCGATGACGGCACTTTTAGTATTGCCGGCTCCCGGACTATTAGAAAAACGGCTTGAAATGGGAAAATATGAAATTAAATGCAATCAAATGGAGAAGAAAACAAAATAAATTTATTTTGAAATCATTGACTCACACAATTTCAACAAATTCTGCTCAACGGCTTCAACAAAATCAACGACACTGAAAACGTCTGGATCGAATGGCATAATGCCTGTTGCCCTGAAACCAAACTTGATTGTCTTCGGCGTTAATGCCAGATCAATTGTGTTGTGACGTAATTTCTAGCCCTTGTTGACATTGCTCTTTTGTTAAGCATGATTTTTTTTTACCAATCCATTTCCACCATCTGCTCCACTTGTCTGGAAACTCAACACCGAAATTTTTTACAAAGTTGTATGCCACCTTACCACACACACTTAATGAAAACCAATTTTTTCTGCGATATCTTTAAAGGGACTATTGGTTCTTTCCTTTTCACTAAAAAAAGCGTAAAAAGGGATAACTCCATTAAAATTTGAAATGTTGACATCCATGACGATATTTCAGTAAATCACACGCTTTAAATAAAAAAAGCGGGTGCCCACAACCGACCTTATTGGGTGCCCACAACCGACATTAACAGCAATTTTGAAAAGCAATAAGTAAATTCTGTTGTGCGAACATTTTGGTTGGATTCGGTTTTGAATCACAAAATATAATATAATAAATTTACTGCATAAATCGAGACCTAACCGCCAAAAAGACTTAACTGACAAAAAGTAAATTTTACAGGAGTTTTTTTTAAATATCTGTGCATTCAGTATAGCTATTACAGTGAAATTCTCTATGTAAGCTATATTTTGTGTGAGACATGCGATGCAACTAGTTTTATTCACCTATTTATAATATAACGGCTTTTTTTCAGTGTTGTGTCGGTTAAGCCTTTTTGTCTTTTCCAGATTCCATATCTGATCTTCAGTTTTTGTACCAAAAAACATTTGTGGTCACATATACCTACTATTAACCCGCATCAAGACTTTTTAATAAATTTTCCTTTTTTATTACATTATTTGCAAATTATTTTTGACACAAAAAAGAAAAAAAAGACTTAACCAACAACTCGGTGTCACAAAAAACATAAACAAAATACTTCGAATGTCGGTGAAGTCTAATTTGCTTTCGCTATAACTCCGTAACGGTACTTTTTACAGTTATGAAGAAGATGCGTATGGACACGAATTATAGATTTTCATCGAAAAACGAAAATCCGAAATCGTGCCGGTTAAGTCTTTTTGGCGGTTAGGGCTCGAAATACAGATTGCATTCAGGTTTTCGATTGATTCACTTCGATTTATCGCACTTGGAAAATTATTGAAAAAAACTTCTGTGTTGACTGTTTGACCTTTGCCCGCAGGCGACACTATTACCGTACTAACAATGACGCAATTAAGCGAAGAATCCAGTAGGTACCTTGTTGCTTAAACCTTAATTCCCATCGACCTAAACAAAATGAAGTTGGTAGATATCAATTATTCCATTTACTGTTAATATGATAAGGCTTCAAAAATGACTCGAAACACCGACTTCTACACTTTGAAGCAGGATACCTTAGAATCATGATGTCATAGAAAAAAACCAAGTTCAGATTCGTAAACAGGATTTCTAACGCCTTCAACCATTGTAGGACTATGTTATTTAGCAAGATTGCTATGATCATTTTGTAAGTGGCAAACAGATGTTGACGGTTTTACTTTTATAAATTTTTTCAGCTTACAACTTCAACATGGTGTGATTCCTGTCCTTACTTTAATGAAATTAATGGAAAGATATATACAAACATTTTTTATATACTCGTAAATACATATTACATGCGTTTCTTTATTGTCTGATTATATAAAAAGTATATATCATTCTACATAGGTATAAGTTTGAAAAAAGCTGAATAAATAAAAACCAAAAAGAAATATTTTTTTTTAATATTCAGAATATCAATTTTTATGTACATTAGAGCGCCCATATGTGCGAAATTCTGATTTTGTTTGCTCCCCGTCCATTTCCTGAAATTAGAGGTCAAAAAAATAAGATCTCAAAAAAAAATTTGGAATCGGTAGTGGAAAAAACCCAGCCGGTTTTCGATCAAAGGTCGAAAAATTTACTAAAAAAAGGCAAGTCGCTTTGACTGCCCGTTACTTCAAAACTGTTCATTTTTTCATAATATTTTCAAGACAATTTTTGTAGAGCATGACTTGGTCTACATTATCTTCTTAAAAAATGTTGGTCCAAAAATTAAATTTGTTGTTGTTTCGGTACAAAAACTTAAATTTTTTAAGAAAATTTTCATGACTTTTTTTCTATAAATTGGTTTTTTGTAATTTTTAAAGGGTGGAATATTTGTTCTGGAATTCCTATATTGTAGGAAATTAAACGTTTATTAATTTAAAAGAAAAATTACTAAAAAATTTTAGTTTTTAAGAAATGGAGCCCATTTCAAAGTTATAAAAATTTTTTTTTTTTTATTTTTTCTTCTTAATTTTTAATCTGGTAAGAAACCATTTCAGTAGTCATATTTCTTTAACTAATTTGGGATTGCAAAACACGAAAATAGCATTTATTTTCGTTTTAGTGCGTTTTTGGGCTGTTCCAGTAGAGATAATCGAAAATTTCCAAATTCGTGCACGCAGTTAAGGAAACAATTTCAATCAAGTTGTCGTGAACTGCACAAAGCTGTGAAATTGCACCTGAGCATTTACTGAATAAGAAAAAAAAGTTTTCAAAATCGGTTCATGGCATGGTTTTTAAAATTAGGTCGAAAAACGGTATTTAAAAAAAAATGACTACAAATCAAAACCAAAATAGTCATTTTAGATGTAGTTTTTAATGCTGAATTCGAAATTGGACGCGAAATTGCTGTAGCACTTATGGTTTGTGAGATATCTCACCCCTAATGTTCAAAAAACACGATTTTGCGGGTTGTGTAGAACACGCACAAAATCGTTTTGGTCTTTTCTATTAAATGCGTCATTTAGTACTGTTCTTCTTCTTCAAAATGAATTATAGAATGGTCTTGTATGATTTTTCTTTAAAAAGTTATGACCATTTTAAAATAACATTATAAAAGATATAGTAATATGGCAATTGCTATAGAAAATCCATAGATGATTTTTAACTTTCATGATGGCATTTTAAAATGATCATAACTTTTTGCACAAGCCCATTTCATAGCTCATTTTGAAGGCAAAAAGCAGTTCTAAATGATGCATTTAATAACAACTAGCAATACATTTTCTTGCATCCAATAAAAAAGCGATTAAAAGAAAAAAATTAAAATACTTCATTTTTTTCCAAACTTTGGGACCGGCTCCATACTTTAAAATTTAATATTTTGTAAAATTTTTCTTTTTAAATTAATTAACATTTAATTTCCTTTAACATAAGAATTCCATAACAAATATTCCACCCTTTAAAAATTACAAAAAACCAATTAATAGCAAAAAAGACATGATAATTTTCCTAAAAAATTTAAGTTTGTGTACCGAAACAGCAACAAGTTTAATTTTTGGACCAAAACTTTCTAAGAATATAATGTTGACCTAATCATTTTCTACAAAAGTTGGCTTAAAAACATTACGAAAAAATTAATAGTTTTGAAGTAACGGGCAGTCAAAGCGACTTCCTTTTTTTTAGTCAATTTTTCGACCTTTGATCGAAAACCGGCTGAGTTTTTTCCACTACCGATTCCATATTTTTTATTGAGATCTTATTTTTTTGACCTCTAATTTTAGGAAATGGACGGGGAGCAAACAAATTCACAACTTTGCACATTTCATACATCTTGTGGGCGCTCTAATGTACATAGGTATAAGTTTGAAAAAAGCTGAATAAATAAAAACCAAAAAGAAATATTTTTTTTAATATTCAGAATATCAATATTTATGTACATACATACATAGTAATGTTGACAATCCAAAAATGAGTGTAAGTTACACATGTTATACGCGTAAGTATTTTCAACAGTTTCAAGACCCACGACAACATGTTTGGTCTCTTTAGTGTTCTCTCTTTACTTTTGACCTTTTCTACGATACAAAAGGTAAAAGCTGATTATTATGCATCAATAAGTGGACTTGAAGAATTAATTGACGCTGAGTCAGTTATGATACACAATCTGGAAAATTACATCAAACAAATAGAAGATAAAATGGAAATTATTGTTAAGTAAGTGAATATGTAAAACAACGGAAAGACTCCTACTAAACTTCATAAATGTATGTAAATGTTCTAAGTTTCCTCTTCGAAGTTGAAAAACAGAATCCAACAAATACGCAAAACCAACGGAAATTTTATCAAGATCCACTCAGTTCTTTTAGAGTCATAAAAAGACTCACAGAAGACTGGAAAAATTTTATTAATTTTGCATTAAACCATAAAGAGGCAGAAGGTAATTTAAATACATATTGATGCAAAAAATGTTAATTATCATTATATACAGCTATCATTTTACAGCTTTCAAGCATAATTTGACTAGAGAACTTGAAGAACTTGAAATCGATTTGCCAACTCGTGAAGATTTGATTGGTGCTGTCAAGGGCTTAGTACGTTTGCAAAAGACATATGCATTGATGACACATAGATTGGCTGATGGCAAATTGTTGGAACGAAAATATGGGTAATACTCGTATAGTATAGTTTAATTCTTAGAGCGAAGCTACTAAAAAAACACGTATTTAGTGCTAGTTTAACCGCAAGCGATTGTTTCCAAATCGGGCGCATCCTCTTAGCCGAACGAAAAGATTATGAGCTATCAATAAATTGGCTACTGGAATCTAAAAGTCGATTGCAAGAACAAAATGCTTTAAGCTTTACAAACATTACAAAAGAAAAAAATTTGAAATATTTAGCGCAAGCAGCGCAACTGAATGGTCAATATTTGGTTAGTAGTAATGTTGCTAAAAAACTTAAGTAAAAATTTATTTCAGGAAATACAAAATTTGCTATATTATTGACAAAAGAAATAATTCTGATGAATGCGTCAAATGAAAAAGCCGTGGAAAACCTTAAGTTATATGAACAGATATTGAAAAATGAAAGAACACCAGAATTGTCCACTAATTTTGCTAAAGCCGAAGAAGAGGTAATTAAGAACGTACATATATATTAGGGTGGACCGATTTGAAAATTGATCTCGGCTACCCCCCTATGTGAAAGTTCATTCAATCCTATGAATATTTGCCCAAGGAACTATACCTCTGCGTTCAACTTTAGTTCGTCGCATTTTTGATCGAAAATTGTACCTTTCATCAATATTTTTTTTTATTTTCATACTAAATTTTAAAAATTTTTATAAAGACAAAAGTAATGTCATTATAAGATTTGGCTGGTATTCTGTCAGTAATCAATTAAATTGAGTTCTGTTTACATAAAAAGTTTACTTGATATTGTGAAATTGATGCTATATATTTAAAAAAGTGATATGGGCCAAATAGCCGATTATTATGACCGACTTTCAAAATAAACGATTCATATTTTTGGATGAATTTTTACAAACAAGACACCAACCTAGGCTGAAAGTTCATTCAATTCTATGAATATTTGCCCAAGGAACCATACCTCTACGTTCAACTTTAGTTCGGCGCATTTTTGATTGAAAATTTTACCTTGCGTTCAATATTTATTTTTACTAGAGTTCGCCTTGTGGCCGAAATTCGACCATTGATTTGACCATAAAATAAAGGAAAAAATTTTTATACCCTTCCTTGATCGATAAAACACAAAAAGCTTTTAATATTTTTCCTTAGGGTTCGGGTTATCTGCATCGGTGCAGCAGCTAAGTTGCAATATCGTACTTTCCACTTAGAGGCGTGTAACTCCTACTAAACAGCAAACAGTTTTTGATATCTTTCTATACCAAAATTCATAAAAATCAATCATGTTATCGTGCTATATAGTGCTAACTCTATGTCTATACCAACTCCATTTAGAGGCGTGGCACTGCCCATTGAAAACATAATGCTCATATTAGCGTTCCTTAGTGCTAACCCTACCCCCATACTAAATTTCGTCAAAATCGATGCTGCGGTTTAGCCATAAATGCATTTTTTCCATTTAGGGGTGTGGCACCGCCCACTGAAAAGAACGCAAGATAAAATTTTCAATCGAAAATGCGCCGAACTAAAGTTGAACGCAGAGGTATAGTTCCTTGGGCAAATGTTCATAGAATTCAATGAACTTTCACATAGGGGGGTAGCCGAGGTCGATAAAATTTCCTGCATACAATTTGGCCCTTCCTAATATATATAATGAATATATCGGGTGTATCATTTCAATTATATAGGTACTTAATTACTTATATCAGCAGAGATATTACTCTAAAGCTCTCATAATAATTGGATAGTCTTACAATCAAATACCATTCTCCAAAAATTTCTTGGAGCTTTTTCTTTAGATATTGGGCCTTATTATGAATAAATATGCTAGAGAATTTTTCACAGACTGCAATCTCCATAGAGAACTTTTTCTCAGACTGCAATGGAGATTGAAAGCAGTCTGAGTATAATAAGGCCCAATATCTAAAGAAAAAGTTCCAAGAAATTTTGAAATAAAGCGAGTATCAACTGTTTCTGACATTTATTACAAATGTACAGCTTAGAGAATAAGGTCAGGTATAAAGCAGGCAGAGCCTTAGGGACCCACAGCATTGCTAGAGCTGAAACTGACGACGACAATAAAGATAGAGAGATTTTGTATATCAAATTTAATAATTTCCTGGAGATTTTTTTATTACCTATTATTTTATTTATTGAGACAAATTGTTTGAAAAATTATATTTCTCATTTACATAAACGTTAAATACAAACAGCATATAACTATTTAAAACAAAACAAAAAATTTAGATTCCTTCCGAGACATCCCTTTATGAGAGAACATGTCGAAAGGAATTGACACAGACTCCCTCACAACAACGGGAATTGCGTTGCAGATATACAAATAATAATGTTGCATTTTGTCGAATAGCACCTTTAAAGATTGAAGAACTCAGCTTAGATCCATATGTGGCATATTATCATGAAATAGTTTATGAAAGTGAGATTGAAAAGATAATCGATAATGCGAAAAATCGAATCGAACGTTCAAAAGTGAGAGATGGTGAAGTACAACACGAGACTGATTACCGAACAAGTAAAAATACGTGGTTCTCATATAAGGAGCAATCTTTTTTGAAGGATCTAGCACAACGCTTAGAAGATATAACGGGTCTTACTTTGGAAACAGCTGAGCCGCTGCAAATCGCAAACTATGGTATTGGTGGACATTATGGTACGCATATGGATGATAATGAAGATATTGAGAGTGATTTTGGAAGACGTATTTTAACAGCACTTATTTATGTATGTATTTTAGATACTTGTACATGGGTGTATCTCCGAAAAATGTATCAAAATATGCCTCATTTTGTTCCAAACTATTTTTTTTATTTTTTTTTTATGAAGATATAGAATATAATGAGCTTGATTTCTGTAACCTTTTAAAAAATGAACAGTAAAAAGTTGAAAGTATTTAAAAATAAAAATAAAAATTAGTCTAAAAACTCTTGCATGAACTTTATAAAAAACTGACATAAATTTTAAGGATTGTTTACAAAAATTTTTGTTAAAATCTGACTTATTTTGAGTAAATTGTAATCTTTTACGACAACCGAACCGAAATATGATTTAAGCAAAACTTAAAAAAAACCGGATGGCAACACTGAAAGTTTTTGTACAAATTTAATCAAAAAAAGTAAGGTTTGAATAAGTTTTTCGAAAATAACTGAGCGGAGATAGTCCATAATGAGGGACCAACTTCTGTGTATGTCAATTCAATATACATAATTTATCGCAGAAGTAACACAGAAAAACAGTATCTGAAATATATACTTATAAGTAGGGGAGGGAGGGGGGCTAGTGTGGACAATTTTTATATAATTACAAAATTATATACCTCTTGCCTTCATAATTGCATCAATAGTTATGATTTTTTATTTTCGTAAATGCTTTATTTAATTATTTTAAAAAGAGCTTACCCCTTATGCGGGGCTAGTGTGGACAACCATTGATTTAACTGGGGGCTAATGTGGACACCATAAGAAACGTGATAGTTCATACAAAAACGTTAAGAAATAGTTCAGATACATGTTTATTTAAGAAAATAATGATGTAATACAAATAATAATACAAATAAAAAATTAACTGCTATCCCATGTTGTATGTGGAGAAATTTATATCAAACTTCATATAACTTGCTGATCGAGATGTTCCGGGCAGTTGTTGTGCTTGTGGAAGCTTTGCCACTATTTCATTTCGGTGAATTTGGCAGGTATCCGGTATATCGGGATTCGTGAATCTATCGTTCTTTCATTTTAGAAACGTGATGTCGAAATCTTGAGAACCGTGGATCGTGACAATTTGGCCAATATAAAATACTATGTAGAAACAATGTCCTTTAAGTTTTTTTTTAGAAAATAACGTAATAAACGAAACGGGAAAATTAACTGCACTAAGAAGTGGTTAGGGAGAATGACTATGTAACACTTATGTTATAATTTAATAGTAAAATATCTAGAACTACTTTTCTTTTTCAAGCTATTCGTTAGGTATCTTTATTAAATAGTTAAAATATCAAATTTTAATTTAAACATTTTTTTTTGAGAATCACCCACATGTACACATTCTGGATAATGTATTATGTAAAATGTCTTCTTATTTAGATAAATGATGTTGAACTCGGTGGCGCTACGGCTTTCCCTTTACTTCGCTTAGCAGTTCCACCGATAAAAGGCAGCTTGGTGCTTTGGTATAATTTGCATGAGTCGCTGGAACTCGATTATCGCACGAAGCATGCAGGTTGTCCCGTTTTAAAGGGTTCCAAATGGAGTAAGTTTGTAATGACTTGGAGATTTGGAACTTTTAAAAATAAAATTAAAAAAACTTCATGATTAAGATTTTTTAAAGTCTTTTTTTACTTTTGTTCTTAAAAAGCCGCTGAAAATGTTTTTTCAAAAAGTTTTTCTAACTCCTAATTTCAAAAGTTTTTTTAAAAGTTTGTTTAAACTTTTATTTAAAAAGTTTTTCTCAACAAAAGTTGTCACAAAAAATTTTTTTTTCGTTGAGTAAACACAGCATAATGCAAAAACTTGGGACGTTTTTAAGTCTGCGAAATTTAAAAAAAAACTTCGAGGGAAGAAATTTTCATTGATTAAGAAGTGAAGTAAATAACGTATTTTTTCGACAGACAATGATAAAAAAATGTTTCCGAAAGTATACATAAGTTAAGTGAAAGATCAGAAAAATGTATTAGGATAGCAGAAGAATATTTTGAAAACGAAAAATTAATTTATATTTTTATTTGCACTTCTTACCCTACATTGCGGGTGGCATAAAAGAAATGCCACTTTCTAACCATTGAAAATTTTGATTTAATATTGCTTGAAAACGATTTCAACAATTTTGATGAAAACTTAAGAAACACAGCCTCTGAAAACAATCATTGATATGTGATATGCTATTATACTGGAAAATTTAGTAGAAAGACGTAACACCGCGCACAAAAATAAAATACGTTATAAAAAGAAAACAAACAAAAAAATCTTCCTGAAATTAACTGTGGGGAGTCAACTTGCATCTCTGAACTGAAAGCGGGTGAAATATCGCTGGTGGTCGTGGCATCTCCTTTACAAGTAAACCACGTTAAATGGTATATCTCGCAAAGTGTACACAGAAAAAATAAACTAAAATTAAGTGGGAACGTATTTGATTTAAGAACATGACTGTTTTTAAATTGAATGTTAAATGTTTTTAATTTAAAAGAAAACTTCATAAATTTAACAACTTTGTATTTGATTTAAAAGAATTCGATCAACAGTTAAATACATTTGATATCTTGTGAACCGGGCTCGGTAGTGAGCCATTAGTTAATTGTCTTTCTCTTAATGACATATCGCCAATCTTTCAACAGTCAAGATCGTCTTTTGACAAGACTCAATTTTTGTCGTTACACCGAAGTGTACAGATGTATTGCCTTTTCAAGCTACAGACAATCATGTTTGAAAATCGATTGCGAAAACTATTTTTTGATTTTTTTCAAAGTGCTATCCAAGTGATTGGATTTATTCCAAAAAAGTGAGTAAATGCATATTTATTTAGTGTTTTGATTCTATTATACGATCCAATATTTGATTATGTTGAAATATGATTGGAAGTGCCATTGTTTTTGACGTTTCCAAAATAGCGTCTTGGCTGGATTGTGAACCACTCTGGTGGCTCGATTAGGAACCATCCGTATTTCGTACTAGATTTGTGCAATAATAACACAAGTCTACAAATGATTAAAAATTTTGTCCCCAGTGAATGCCATTATTAATTTAATATGTAAAATGGCTGCTGATTCCGAAAATCGCATTATTTTTTTTTTTATTTCGTGTCGTTTTTGAGATATCGGTCATTTTCGGTTTTCGGACCAAAAAAAAAGATAGTTCCATTTAAATACAAATATCTCAACAACTAATGTTTGTATTCAAACGTATATATGTCATATTAAAGGTAATTAAATTACCTACATATGATATTCACATCACTTTTTGGTTGGTTTGTTAGTTTCGGCGAAATAAATTGATTTCTAAAAAAACATTTTTTTTTTTTCTAAAAATTTAACAAAAAATCAAAATCAACTGCAGATTTATACAAGAAGAAATAACTTTTTTAGAATTTTTTTTTTTTATGTCATAGAATATATATTTGTGAAGAAAATAAGATACCACTTAAAAAAATCCATGGAAAAATGCAAAAGTTGTATACGTATACAATTCATTGAAGTTACCAAAATGCGTTTTTCCCTATTTTTTTCGTTTTTTTGTAATAAACTGTTCGATAATTAAAACTTTTTGTAAAACGCATGAGAAAATCCAAAAAATTCTTAAAGTAGGCGTTAAAAAAAATACCCGTGTCTCGTCGTTTTTCTCCAGCACGTCAGATTTTTTTAATCGATTTTTGAAGTTTTTTAATCCACTGTACATGAAAAATACAAAAATAGCGCATTCTTGTGTTAAATCGATGAATTTAACTATATGACCCTTACATTTGAGGTGTATTATGTGTTCAGTTAACTTATGCAGGATATTACGAGGAATATTTTTGTAGAAAATTTTAAACTTCTAAGACCCTTACAAGTGGGTCATTTTGACCCCCCCACATTTGAACACTTCCATTTATTACGATTTTTTTAGCATAATTGGCATCATTATAACTTGTGTGTGCCCCCGAGGCCTTCTGAATGAATAAAATCTCAACAAATTATGCAATTATGGGTGCTTTACTTAGTATTTTAAGACTTTTATTGAGATTTGCCAGATGGTTCATAACCGAGCCCCGAGCCAAAAATCACGTCTTTAGAAAATTGACCATAGAGAGTTGAATTTTTTATCAAAACGCTTACAAGTCTAGATAAAAAAGTTGCGTTTTATGTTAGTTGAAATTATTCGATATCTTTATTTTGTAAAAATTACGAGCCCAAAAACAAAACCCGGTTCTAAGCCAAGCCTTCTCCATTATTGTACACCGAGAACGCATCGGTCTCCAGGAACTTATTATTATATTATGCTTTGTTTATTCAACGTGACATCTTAAAAAAAAAAGTTTTATAAATTAATGTTTTTTTTTACTTTTAGTTTTAAAGTTATTCTTAAATGTTTTTTTTTTTTCTTAAGTTTTTTTGAATTTTCTGCAATAAAGGTTTAAAAAACTTTTCTTTAAAAACTTTTTTAGATTAAAGTTTTCATAAACTTTTATTACTTAAATTTTTGTATAAAAAGACAAATGTTTTAATTTCTGGTATTTTATGCCTACCTTCTTACAGTTTGCAACCAATGGTTCAGTGATCGTGGCCAAGAATTCCATCGGCCTTGCAGTTTACAACAATTGGGATATAAATCTATTGATTTTGCGGATAAATAATAAGCCATTTGCAATTAATGGCATTTACAGTTTAGGTGTTCAATATTTATAAACTTTGTTTAATAAAAAACTTACTGAAAATTATAAGTAATTCCAAATTTAATCATCGCATTAAATATTCTATGGGAATCACTGCAAAATCAAGTGGCGGCCCTGTTCGCACCCATTATATGTTTGTATATTTACCAAAATATTATAGATGTGTGTTTCATTTTAATTTTCTAATGTTTTGTTCAAAATATTGCCGCAGGCTACGCGTAATGGCTATATGCCGCTCATCTTTAATTTCTATTCTTATGTATGAACTCTAGCAAAGGTTAAAATGTTAATGATTTCTTGTAAGCCACAAAATCTTACATGAAATATTAACAACCAGCTTATGTGTAATACGAAACTCAGAGAAGACGGAACATTTAGTTGTGATAAAGATTTCGAAGCAGTACCATTACAACGGATAGATCGATAAAATATATAAATCAATTTTTAATTCAACGCATAACTTTTATGATACGTTAAAAATATTTAAAAAAAATTGCCATAATGCACATAATTTATTAGCCATTACCATCACTGCAATAACCAAAATATAAAAAAAAAACAAATAAAATAAAAGCCAACAGACAATAACCGTGAACTTGATTTAAATTAAAACTACGCATAAATTTACGTCATTACGTTTTTGTTTTCTTGAAACATAATTTTCATCGCATGCAAACGCCGGCCGATCTCATCAAAATGCCAATGAACTCAACCAAAGATCGAAAAAAAATTTACTGCCACTGTCCATTGGCTAAATGGCTGTTTTTAATAACAGCAACAACAACAACAATAGCAATAACGCTTGGTCAGCTCGGCAGCGCTCAGGTCGCTGCAACAAGTGCAACGATATCGAACCCAAATTTTTCAGATTTTCTGCAAACAGAGAATGTTTTAATTGATAATTTGCGCAATTATATCGAAACGTTAGAGGAGAAAATTAATTTAATAAAGAGGTAGGTGTTGATAAAAAATATCAAGGAACCAAAAACACGGTTAAGACCGTCGCACGCGTCGCACAGTGTCTCGTTTTAGTGCTCTGGACGTGATAAATGCAAAATCTAAATTTAAAATTTCTTGTGTGCTTAAGTGTTCAAATATGCGCACTTACCTTCAAAATTTTATTTTTATGTTCCTTGGCATACATTTAGTACATATATTTGCACTTCAAAGTTGATATTTTGAATATAATAAACTTTACAAAATATTAGTTCCGGAAAGCGCTTCAACTTCAGTAAACTTTGTGGTAATTTTTCCATGAAATAAAATTAAGAAAACCAAAATTGACACGATGTATGTATGTATGTATTCTCCTTTAACTCCTAGCATGAGCATAGGGCCAATATGAAACTTTTCCATTCGTTGCGATCCCTTGCGATGACTTTGATCTCTTGCCACGACTTTCTCGATTCTTGTATTTCCTTTTCCAGCGACCCTTTTCAGTTGGTTTTGGGTCTACCACGTCCCCTACTGCCTTGTGGATTCCACTCAAGAGCCTGCCGACAAACTTCGCTGTGTGGTTTCCGGAGAGTGTGACCAATCCATCTGCATTTGCGCAGCTTCACATCGTTTGCAATAGCCCTCTGATTGCATTTTTAATGTAGCTCGGCATTTGATACAGTGCGAGGCCACCAAACTTTTAGTATACGCCTTAAGCATTTGTTGACGAATACTTGCAGCTTGTTCGTTAGTTGTTCAGTAACAAGCCATGTTTCGCACCCATATAACAAAACCGATTTCACATTCGAATCAAAAATGCGCACTTTCGTTTTGTTGGATATAACGGAAGAAGACCATATTTTGTTCAGTTGAGCAAATGCGCCTTATGCTTTTGCTATTCTTGAGTTGATATCGTCTTTTGCTCCACCATCCATGGAGATAATGCTGCCTTAATACGTGAAGCTATCGACGTTTTCGATGTCATCAATGCCAGCTCTAAACGTGATGTCATTCCTGTTTGCGTTTAGCCTTATGCTTTTAGTCTTGGATACGTTGATTTTTAGGCCGAACTCCATGTATAAGCTTTCCAAAAATATATCTATACTATTTATATAAAATTGCTTATATGAAAACCCTATGTAACGATTTGGTGCAAAATATACCAAACCGATTTTAATAATTTTTTTTTTTTAAATGTTTTACGTGTGGTAAGGAACAGGATTGTGTACTTATTTTTTTGGTTTTTATAAGATAAACCTTTTTTTTTGGTATGAAGTTGTTGAAATAAGAAATTCAATGCTTGCATAAAAATTATCGTTTGCATTTCAGTCGCTATAGCTTGGTGCGCCATGAGTTATGTGTTGTTGTTGTCTTTTCCGTCTCTTACATATATTGTTTTTTTATTCTTGATGTTGTGTTGTTGATGAGAGCTAAAATGAGAGTGATTTCGTCAGTGATGACAACTTAATATTTTCAATATATTTGGACTTCTTACGATGTTTTACATGTTTTTCAATATTTTTTTGACTTTTTTCGATATTTTGGATGTTTTTCGAAATACTTGGACTTTGACCGATTTCTTCGATGCACATATTTCACTATTTTTCGAAACTTTTGATTTTGTTTCGATATTTTGGATGTTTTGTTTTTAGACTTTTACCGATTTCTTCAATGTGTTTCAATATTTTTCAAAACTTTTGGGCTTTTACCGATATATAGGATGTTTTTCGATTTCTTTTTTGTAATTTTACCGATATTTTGGGTGTTTTACGATAAACTTAGACTTTTGCCGATTTCTTCGATGTGTTTCAATATTTTTCAAAACTTTCGGACTTTTACCGATATATTGGATGTTTTTCGACATTTTTGGACTTTAACTGATATTTTGGATGTTTTTCTACAATATAAACTTGGACTTTACCGATTTCTTCGTTGGGTTTCAATATTTTCCGAAACTTTTGGACCCTTTTCGATTTATTGAATATTTTTCGATGTATGTATTTGGACTTTCACCGATTTCTTCAATGTTTTCCAATAATTTTGGGCTTTTACCGATATGTTGGATGTTTTTCGACATTTTTGGACTTTTACCGATATGTTGTACGTTTTTCGAAAATTTTTTTTTTATTTCACTATTTTTTGAAACTTTTGAACTTCTTTTGATGTATGTATTGGATGTTTTTCGATATATGTATTTGACCTGTTACCGATATATAGGATGTTTTTATAAACTTGGACTTTATCCGATTTCTTCGATGTGTTTCAATGATTTTCGAAACTTTTTGACCTTTTCGATATATTGGCTCTTTTTCGCTTTATTTGGACTTTTACTGATATTTTTATTTATAGTATTCATTGATTTGAATCGTTCACATAGAAGAACTTAGTCTTTTACATGCCACTTATTCATAATAATAACAATCAAGTGTTATTATTATTATTTCTTCGATGTTTTCCAATACTTTTGGACTTTTATCGATTTTAGGATGTTTTTCGACATTTTTGGACCTTTACCAATATTTTAGATGTTTTTCAATATTTTTCGAAACTTTTGGACTTTTACTGATATTTTAGATGTTTTTCGTTATGTTTGGACTTTTACTTATACTTTAGATGTTCTTCTATACTTTTAGACTTTTACCGATATTTTGGATATTTTTCGATATATTTGGGCTTTTACCGATTTTAAACAGAATTGCAATTTTTCTGCTTTCGAATTTTATATTTTTGTTGTATATTGGACTCAAAAGCTATGAGCACCTCTCCGCATCGGGCGGAGATTAACATTTTAAGAAAACATGTAGTTTTTTGTTGATGACACGTGATGTTTAAATCCGTGCACTTTCTCGCAAAAAATTTTCGCCATACTATGGAAATTGTACCAGATTTTATAATAACACCTACACTAGGTGCAAAGGTAAAACACTGCAAATGTTTTTTATGTAAGGGGTGCAGCGTCCCCTCTTTTAATTTTGCCCATGTTGCTTAAAAAATATCACTTACATCCATGTACCAAATTTTATAATGATAAAACTATATAAATAGAGTATTTTAAGTATTTTTGTGTAGGGGTGCAAAGCCTCCATATTTTAAGCCCCTCTCTATTCGTGTGGTATTTGGTAAATTAAATAAACGATAATAATAATAATAATTGATAGAGCTGCAAAGATATAGGGATTGATATATTTTTTTGTATAGGGGGTGCAATGCCCCTGGTTCAAATTCCTCCAATTTTTGCAAGGCGTTTGATGAACGCGATTTACTCCTGGATACAAAGTTTTGTAATGGTAACTGCTACAAGTGTGGAGATATAGCAATTGATGTATTTTTTTGTATGGGGGGTGCAACGCCCCCTTGTTCGATTTCCCCCAGCTCTTGTGAGACGTTTTGTGAACGTAGTATACTCCTGTGTACAAAGTTTTCTAACAATAACTGGTACAGTGCAGAAATATAGCTATTGAGGTGTTTTTTGTATAGGGGTTGCAGCTCCCCTTTGTTAAATTTCCTCCAGGTGCGCAGGGTATTTGGTGAACGCAGTGAACCCCTTATAGAGTTTTGTTAATTTTTTTCGTATAGGGGCTACCTCCCACACCCCCGCCAAAATCACTTCATTCTATTTCGTGAGGTCAATGGACATATTTTAACAGTTCTGCATACTAAAAAATGCATTTTGAATTTTTTCACGTCAAGATTGTATGAAACGGTGCACTGTGCGTAGTTTTAAAAGATAACTCACTCAAAACAACAAAATAAAACAAAACTATCCGCTATTTTTTTACGACTTAAAGACATGTCTTCTTCGTTTATTTTTCAAGCAGATAAACTAGCAATAATTATAATTAAAATAGATATAAAACAGGCATAATTATTGATAAAAATTTACGTTCTAGCAAAGATTCATCGTAAAGTTTGACATTTTGATCACTATTTTTACGGATAGTATGGACCGTTGAAAAATTCTGCCATTTAATTTAACAACCGACTATTAAAACCATTTAAATCCATAAAGAAACCATTCGGAGAGGTCATCAAGTATTTTTAAAAGATTTATTGAAATGATTTATGTTTCATGTCCTGTGAGTCACACTAAGGCTTACAAAAGTTGTTTTTCATATAACTCACGCCTATCGATGTGTAAACGGAAGGTATAAAAAAGTCTATAAATTAAAATTTTTTTTTTAACTAAAATATTAATATTTCTCACGATATTATCTGAATCAAAAGATATCTCCCAAGAAGAATGCATGCATAACCCACTTATTGTTAGCATTAATATATTCCTACATACATGAGATATATATTTCTTGAATATTTCCAGTAAAACATTAGAGATAAAAAGTTATCACGATGTCGCATTGAATGATACCGCTAAATATGTGTATAATCCACTAAATGCTCTTACCATACTGAAGCGTTTTACTTTAGATTGGAATGTATTACGTGACTATGCCGGAAATTTTGAGCATGAGAATGGTGAGAATTAAATCAGATTTTCGCATCGCTTGCGAATGAAAACTTTGACATTCCTCCCACCCTTATCTTTATCTCTTATAGAAATTGTGAAAAACATTAGCAGCCATTCAGATGTTTTGCACTTTCCAAGTGACGATGATTTTGATGAGGCTGTCGACAATCTGTTGCGTATACAGGAGGTGTACAAATTGGAACCAGCGCTTATTGCATTGGGTGAAATGAATGGTGTTAAGTTTGGGTAAGGTGCACAATTTCATAATCATGCGCGTTCACGTTCATAAGGGTGTTCGGAAGAAAAATATAATCAATTTGTTTCCTACGAAATACTAATGCTTACCATCCTAATTGCTGGAATTAATCTTCATAAATTTTACTTTCACGAAATTTTAGGTTTTGCATTTAAGTATTTTCTGTTTTTTTTTTTTTGTGCAAACGTGCATTCCATTCAATGTGCTTGTGTCTCTAAATACATCTGTGTTTGTTTATCCAACATGTCTGTCATGTGCAGCTCTGAAATGTCCTGGAGTGATTGTTTTGAAGTGGGACAGAAATCTGGTAAAAACGGTGAATATGCAATGGCCAAGTATTGGATGGAAACGGCTCTAAATAAATTGACAGCAGCGTCAGTCCCACAGACAAATGCGACGACGGAACTGAAAAGCACGGAAAGTCAAAAGGCAAAATTTCGAATTTTGGAATCAATTATGAATTCAGAATACAAAATGGGCAAGTGGAAATAAAAAGAAAAATCCTCAGAAAAAAAAAAATACTTTAATTGAATGTTTGAAAAATTTTCCCAACAGGCAACATTGAAGCCGCTTTAGGTTTGGCAAATGAGTTACTGATCTTAAAACCCAAGGACAAAGTAATTTTAGAAACAAAAGTTTTTATTGCGGACATCATTGATGGAAAATCGAAAACGTCACAAAATTACAACAAGAAAAAAGAACAGCATCAGCGCGAACAACAACAAAAGGTAAGCAATTTGAAAAAAAAAAATATAAAATAATTTATAAAAAATCATTTTATAGCCAATTAAA
Source organism: Calliopum simillimum (assembly GCA_951812925.1). NCBI lineage: Eukaryota > Metazoa > Arthropoda > Insecta > Diptera > Lauxaniidae > Calliopum > Calliopum simillimum. Next base: position 98,548,613 of record OX638368.1, on the reverse strand, counting down.
TTTGAAATTTAGTTTTTTTCCCCCTTTGGCAACAGCATAATAACAAATCTACCGATGAATTACTGATTGACGAGATTTGCCGAGAAGTCACTACCACCAACACACACCATACCACAGTGACAGCAACAGAGGAGCCCAGGACAAAACATTGCGCATGTGTGGGTAGCAAAATGCCCCAATTGTTGCTACAACCCATAAAGCAGGAATTGCTGAGTGTTGATCCCTTTATAGCCATCTACCACAATGTGTTGAGCACAAAGGAGGTTGATGATTTGAAAAACTTACTTGACATCCCTCCAATGATGACGACTGATTCTGACAATTCTGAGAATTTGGAATTTACAAAATTGGCTAAGAGAAAGTTGGCAACAATAACAAAAAGATTACAACAGACAACTGGTCACAGCGCCGCGTTGTTTGGTGAATGGAAGCCGAAACGCATTGACTTTGAAAATGCCATGGTGTATGAGACAATGTTGCGGCGGCAGAAGGACGACAAACAGAAGATTCTGGCAAATGTTATGTTCAACGTAAGTACAACTGTGTGCAGACAGGGTGTTTTTAAAAATTGAACAATTTGAAATACTTATTCTAATGCCAAGATATAAGCGAAATTACCTGGATCAAAAGGTAGATTGCTATTTATCTTTCTGGAGAAATCGAACATTTTAATTGTCATACAAAACATAGTAAAATGTTGGACTAACTACTCCAATTTTATTCTAAAGTACATAGGTAAAGAATATTTAACTCAGGCTCCCAATTTTTTTATTGTATTTTAAAATTAATCGCAATTAAATTATATGGAATCCATATAATGGATAACCAACATTTATATTATACTTGAAAAACTACATATATGGGATAGTTTACAAAAATAAAATTAATGGGTTGACCACAAACTGTCTTTTTTTGGACTTCAGCTACAGGTTTATAGACTGTTCTGAGGAAATATATGCTAGTCAGCCTGACCTAGTACTCAATCTAAAGATTTGGGATTTTTTTTTTAACTTTTTCGAACCGAAAAAAAACCGAACAGTAATTGACATACAGCTTATTTTCAATGCTTTTCGATTTTATTTATGGTTTTCTACACTATTTGAAAATTTTTTAATGATTTTTAGAGTTCGAAATATTTTTATTTTTATTTGATGCCATTCCCACATCGGCATTTCCGCCAAAAGGTCCACCGTAAGCTAAAAACTTAAATCATCATATCTCTGAAACTATTTAACGTACATGGATGAAATTTGGTACGCATGTAAAAAGTCCAAGACAAATAATGCGTACTGAAAAAAATGGGGGTATCACGTCCCCACAAAAACCACTTCATCATATCTGCTAACATATTTATCGCACATGAATGAGATTTGGTAAATATATACAGAGTGCCAGGACAAATAATGTTTACTAGGAAAATGGGTGATGCCACGCCCCTAAAAAAAGAAATTCATTAATTACAAGATTTGGTACACATGTAAAATTGGTAGGGACATATGACATCCTTTGGAAAAATTGGTGATGCCTTGTCATTCAACAAGATTCACTAAGAAATCCTAGTTTTTCGAAAGATTTTCAATTTAAAATTTGTATGGTGGAGAAAATGTCACGTTCATTTTGTCACGTATCTATTCAGATTATGATCAAAACAAAAAAAAAGTACAAAAGATATATGAATCAAAGAAAATACATTATAAAGTAACATTAGGTATTGCAAACGATAAGTCGCACTAAAAAATTCTGATTTGTTCCGCTGAATTCTGACTGTCTTTGAATAGGCACGAAAACTACTCCTATTTTTGTCACGTTCGTTTTGCGCCTTTTTTTGCGTGTATATTAGAACCAGGACTTCGCCTGTATTAAAGTTGGCACTAATTATAGTGCTACATAAGAGCTATAATGTAAATTAAAATCTAAAATAAAATTTGTTTTACTTCCACCTTTTTTGCACTTTAAATGTGTACGACGGTCACGTTCGTCACCTGGGAAATGCCCATATTTGAAAATTTGTAGGCGAAAAAATACGAAATGCACCACATATAAAAGGTGTAAGTAAAAAAGATCGACTCGAAATGATCAGATTGTAGTATATACCGTGCAAGGATCGCTCTCCAAGTACTTTAGTATTAAAAAAGGTGTCTGAAAAAAGTGGATTATTTTTTCTGATAGAAGAGCATCGGAGGATTTGGTACTAAATAAGAGTAAAATACTCCAATCGGCATCACTAAATTCGTTGCATAAAGAGTCATTTCATTTAGTGTTAAACCGCCTAGCTAAACATAACATCATAGGGGAAGAGTGCCGGGTGTGGGCACCTTTTTGTTTTCGACTCATAACTTTTGACCAAATATATATATATATTTTGCAGACATTTAAGTATTAATCGATAGCTAAAGACCTTAGCTAACTACTGGTGAAGAAAGTAAGTTAATTTCGTCAGTTGGAAAAATTATATCAAATCGGCTAGAAATGGGAAAATATGAAGTACAATGCAATCAAATGGAGAAGAAGGCGAAATTAATTTATTTTTTGACTCACACAAATTCAACAAATTCTGCTCAACGGCTTCAACAAAATCAGCGTCACTGAAAACGGCTGTATCGATTTTTATGAAACTTCTGATAATGATAGATATTAGCATGCAATGAAGAACGAGGAGGCGTGGCACCGTCCTAAATTTTAAATTTAATCTCGTCATATCTCGCAAACAATACAAGGTATTTTGATGATATTTGGTAAGTGAGTAATGCTTATCAATGCTTTATAAACAAGCGAAAAGTGAGTGTCAACGAACAAGTGCCACGCCCACTTTTTATCCATTGAATATTTTGGTTCAATATAAATCAAAAACAACTCCAACAATTTTAATGAAAATTTAGGAGATAAAAATTCACAAAAAAAAAAAAATAGGAATACAAATATTTTTGTTGGCAATTTTATTGATTTTTGCCTGAACCGAAATCATGTGCCAAATTTCAAAGCAATCCGAAATGATAAAGCCATTTCTTGTAACGCAAGGCATGTAAAAAAAACAAATAATGGCACATTTACAGTATGACATTGCTATTGCAAATGATAAATTAAATGTATGACACTCTGTATATCATTTCTTGCGAAACAACCCCCTCCTTCCCCCTCTCCTTATAATAAATTGAGTAATAACGTTATAAAGAATATAATTTTAATTTCTTTTACAGTTACAATTGCCGAAATTGGGTGGATCAATTGTATTTCCACAGTTAGAACTGAAAGCTGACGTGCCCTTGGGTGCGGTGCTTTATTGGACAAATTTAAACGAATTTAGAGAAGATGACTACCGCAGTAAGCAATACGTGTGCCACGTCATAGCGGGTACAAAATTATGTGAGTTATTCTTAAGGGGGGGGCAGCAAAGTAGATGACTAAATGTTAATTGAGTTTTTATTTCTATTTTTCTTCTTACAGTTGCTGCATCTTCAATTCAAAGTGTATTTTAACTTGTGTTTTATGAAATCACTGTTGTAAATATCTGTATGTATGTATTAATATTGAATTTATGAATTAAAAATTTTAAAATCCTACTAGTATTTACAATGAATTATCACCTTTCAAGGGCAAAAGTAAGACGACAAGCGACGTTTTATGATACTTCATATGCTTTATGGCAAGCTGTTGGTATTTTTAATTAAAAAGTACCATTACTTGGGCTGCCAAAAAGTATTTAAGCATAAAAATACAAGTTTCAAATGTTGCTTCTCTCATTGTGATATAAAAACAGTGGCATTTATAAGCACGCGGCGCGAAAAATTTAATTTTATGCTGGAAACAGAATTACCCACCCAAATCAAATTTCGCTACAATCAGTAATGTGGACAAACGTGGAACTTTGAAATTTTTATTATACTCAGTTTATTTACATAATAAGCATGTATATTTCAGTGATGTTTCGAAAAAATAATGCAAAAGAAGTTGACATTATTTCGGATTTTTTTTTTTTTATTTTTGAAATTCAAGACTGTCCTGTTGGAGATGTTCAACTAAAGCGACAAAAGATTTCAAGAAATATAGGGGAAGGGTAGCGGATGTGGGCACAGATTTGTTTTCGACATATAAGTGCCAATGGAAAGCTAAAGACCTTACCTAACTATTGGTGAAGAAAGTAAATTGGTTTCGTCAGTTGGAAAAATTATATCAAAAAAATAGTGAAGTGACAAAAAAAAAAAAGTTTTGGTCCGGTAGTGGGCATCCTTAGAAAATCGGCTAAAAATGGGAAAATATGAAATTAAACGCAATCAAATAGAGAAGAAAACGCGGTGCTTTAGCCATTACCCTATTGGACACGGATAAACTTCTCGGTAAAGGATCGCCTATATGCATAGATCATAAGGCTCACTAGCGCCGTCTGCTGTGAAAAATTGGTAACATACTTTGGTTTTGAGACATGATGCGCTAGCTACAATTAAAAAAAAAAAAACAAAAATTATATTTTCGAAATCAACATAGGTACGATACTATCTAATTTTATAAAAAAAAAAAATATATATACATATATAAAGGCTTACAGGCGCTAAAAAGTATCAGAATCTTTTTTGTGGAGAATTACAGGCTCTACAAATGATATTGATTTTTATTTAGGAAATATGCGATAAAATCGAATTTTTCGACTTTTTGCAGTTTTTTAAAATTATTTCCAAAACGGTTACTTTTTTGTAAATAAAAATCAAAATTATTTGTAGAACCTGTAATTCTCCACAAAAAAGATTCCGATACTTTTATCGTTCGACTCACCGTTTTCATCAAAAAGCTTCCGAGATGAAACGTAATTGAAACCACACGGATTTCGGAACATGCCTAATAATAATAATTAAGCCAATAAAAAAGTCACAGAACCTGATAACGAATCTTTTAGAAATTCCCTTAATTTCGAAAGAAATGTCAAATTTTGTCAATTTGCAAAAATTGTAAACAGTTAAACGTCTTAAATAGTCGGTAAAAGCGCATGAAATTGCACGGTTTGTAAAAAGTTTAATTTAATCAGAACAATTTTAGTTTGGTTAATGCGATTTGGATTTAAATTGGAGTGAACAATTTATATTCTCTATGAAAAGTAGTGGTTTTTTTTTTTTAAAAAAAACAAAATATTTCTGTTCTACTTCATTTTGGATTTAAAAATAAAAATATTAAATTTTTTGATTTATTCCAAAAATTGTGAAAAATGGTAAATATGAATCAGTTGTATTAAAAAAAAATTTTGGTAGTTATCACTGATCTTTGTATGTTGCAAAATTTTTTTATAAAGGTTATCATTTGATACTAAAGATTCCTGAGATTTCCAATCTAGAGTAGGTTGACCATTTACTTAATGGCACAATCCAAGGTAGGAAAAGAATTATTTTAACAGATAGGCAAATAACTACAATATATGGTCTATATTCTATGGTCTGTCCCATTATGACCTTTGGTCTATGGTCTGCCCCGTTTTCGATTTTTAGTCCATAATAAATGGTCTATAAACTTTCTATCATGGTAATATATGATCTATGTGAAGTCCTTTATTATCTATGATTTATAATACATGGTCTATGATCTGTTCCTTTATAGTCAATGGTCCATAATATATATCCAATGAACTGTCCTTTATATAATCTGTTGTCTATCTTTCATGGCCTAAGGTCCATACTATATGATATATGATTTATAAGATTTATGATTTATTCTTCATAGTCTCTGTTCCATAATATATGGGTGAATGTCACGAAATAACGTTATTTCGGGATATGAAAATTTGAATTTGAAAAGTTGTTCAAATGGTCCAGTAACCGGTGAACTACATCGTCCAGATCATAAGTAGTCTGAAGAACCCCTGAAATCTACACATCTGCATCAGTAAAATCATGACGGAGGGGACACATGACAGAGGGGATATTTCGTGAAAAATTGAGCATTACGCACACAAAACCAATTGCCAACTCTTGCTACCGGGCACAATCGACTAAGTTTGACAGACTCTGCATTCCACAATGATGATGCACCAAAAAAAACACCACTTCTCACCAATATTTTGACCATGACGGAGGGGACATCGACTTTTTCCCGTACTTTTGAAATTTGAATTTGAAAAGTTCTTGAAGTGGTCCAATAACCGGTAGATTCCATCGTCTAGATCATACGTGTAAGTAGTCTAAAAAACACACAAAACAAATCGCCAACTCTTACTACCGGGCACAATCGACTAAGTTTGACAGACTCTTCATTCCACAATGATGATCCACAAAAAAAAAAAAAACACCAGTTCTCACCAATATTTTGACCATGACGGAGAGGACATCGACTTTTTTCCCGTACTTTTGTCATTTTGTTTCGACCGCAGCAAGTACATGGGAACATTTGGAGAGAATTCCTCTGTTAGGCTTAGTTTCTGTGTTGATGGATTTGAAAAAACCCGGCGCGAAAGCTCTCCATGTCTAACGCGTCGGGATAACCGCGGTAGTTAAGAATTACCTACGGAATATGAAGAATGCGTGGGACAATAGTGATAATGAAACCAGCGAGCATCGGTGGGTCAGAGTTGGGCTTGCTTACAAAATACATTACGCATTTTGAAGGAAAAAATGTAAATAAACTGCAGAATTACTGATTAACTTAAACAGAAATCCGTAGCTGAAAACGAGAGTACCTTCATTCATTGGAAAACTAAATTGAATTCAACTAGTGAACAAGTAATGTTTGTTTTAATTTAACAAACGCAATTTAAATAAGTCAAGAAAAAATGTTTACTAGTGGTTAATTTCAGCTTTATTGTCAACAGTCTTTAAGTTTGTTTTAAGCCTACATGTTAGATATGAAATTGTAGCTAACTTGAGAAAAAGAATATAGTCGGCTAATTTGTATAATTATATATTTTCATAGATAAAAATATAACATCATCGTTATGGCACAGATATTTTTTTGTTCTGTGAAAATACAACAATTTGTTATTAGCACAAATATGTTTTTTTATTATTAGCGGTTTGTGAAAAACACAAAATTTATGCAAATTTTATTAAATTTTTATGTGTTTTTGTGTTTTCAAATATTATTTTACGATCATGCAAATACAAGTGTATGCTCAGTTATATATGTAAATGAGTTTCTCAGCATACTGACTACGCTAAACCGAAATGCTTAAGTGTAGTTTTAACTAAAATCCTTTACAAAGTTACGAGTTACGCGTAGTAACCCTACAACAGCTGGTGGAGCAAAAACATCGCACAATCGAAAAACAAAAAAAACATTTCACTCAAGGGCGTACGCAGGATTTCATCTAGGGGGGCGCCAAACTCAAATTTTGCGAACCTTTTTTTTTTTTTTTTTTTTGAGAATTTCAATGTAAGAGTGTATTACATAACTTCCATGTAAATGTGGACAAGGTATTGAAAAATTTCTCGTTTCTTTTCAACCTTCAACTATATACAAACTAATGTTTAATTGAAGAAACATTACGATTTAGTGTCAAAATTAAGATTGGACATTGCAATTCATTATTATCGCGTTTTTTAGTTAATTTCTGCACATCAGAATATGTAAAAACGGGCATAAAAATAAAACGGTACTTCTGCGAAGAAAGTTATGAATCTGGTGGTGACAGTAATAGTTGTGATGATAATATACCATCTGTATTTAAACCATAAATAATTTCAATCGCGATATAATAGACTTAGTTAAACAATTATTAAATTTTGATCTAGTTTTGGTTCCTGTGCATAAAAGCCAGAAGTATGTATGTATGTATTCTCCTTTAACTCCTAGGAGGAGCATAGGGCCAAAAAAAAAAAGGCCAGAAGTAGTTCTTTATTATTCTTGTATTTTGACCCAATTTTAATGTTTATACCTATGAACTTGAAAAGGCCCTCTGTATTGGTCTATAAATCGATAGTAACGCGAGTTACCAATTTTTTTGTAACGCGAGTTACCACATAATTTTTGCATTATTTTAAAAAATACCACTTAATAGTGTTGTTTCTAATAAAGAAATACTTATTGATATCCTGCTGCCTTAATTTATGTCTAATGTAAAGAAATTTACCCACAAATTTCACAGAAACTTGCGAAAGAAATTTACGCTCTGAACATGTTGTTCAAAAATGGTAACGCGAGTTACCAGCACTATTCACTATTTTACTGGTTAAATATTAAGTTATCACTGAAAATTTCAACTAATATGCAACAAGAACAAAGTTTTTTGTTTATAAAGAATCCAGTTTTATTAGTTAAACCAAAGGCTGAGCCTCAAAAGCTCCATTAAACTCTTAAAAAATGTTCTAATTGTAACGCGAGTTACCATGGAATTACCTATAGGTCTGTTATTATTTAAATATGTATTACATTTCTAAACTAATTTGAGGTTGCTGACTCCAAAAACCGCATTAATTTTTTTTTTCCGAGGAGCCGCAATTTTCATTGAAATATAAATATTCTTAAAGTGGGGTATTCGTTTTGTCGTACTGATACGAAGCTTAATTTCCTAAATATGACTCAATATGGGATTCGGACGCTAAATATGAGTTTTTGGCTTTTGAACGCCCGCGGTAGGCAAAAATCTTTTTTTACTCAAGAGGAAAGCATCTTACGAAAAAAGTGTACAAGGCATAAAATGCTTAGAATAGTTCAAGCAATACGTGTGATTTTTTTGGAATTTTTTCGTAAGATGCTTTCCCCTTGAGTAAAAAAATAATTTTTAATGGTATCTCTATTTTTTTAACATTGAATTACATTTTTCAAGGTCACTCGGCAAATTGATTAAGTCACATTTAGGAAATTAAGCTTCGTATTATTCATCAGTATGACAAAACGAATATCCCACTTTAAGAATTTTTATATTTCGATGAAAATTGTGATGTCTGGGTGGTTTTGAATCAAATCACTTCTATAGCCCCGGTGTGAGCCGTTCTAGATATAATCGACACTTTCGATTTTTGAGCGCTAGCTCTAATTTTATAAAAAAATATTTCGAGAAACCCAATTTTGATCGAATTTTTTTATACACTATTTTAAAGAAAAATTCTTACGCTTCTTTTAAATGTATCAATAACTAAAATCCTATTTAAATTGGCTGGGTTAAAGTTGAGCGAAAAGTTCATTTTCATAGTAATTTTTTACAATTTTGCAATATTTTAAGCCCAAATTTACTAAAATCAGATCATATTTTAAAAAGTTATTAAGGTTTCACATTTTGATTTTTATCGGAAAAATAAACAGGTACAATAAACTGGGTCGATTTTTATGAAGCAAAAGAATTGTATAATGTTTAAAATGCTTAGAATCGTACAAAGTACACGTGTGAATTTTTTTAGAGTTTTTGGATTTTTTTCTTTTTCTATGACCAATTTTTGAAAAGTTAAAAAAGGTCTGAGAAAATTTATAAAATACTTTGATATTTTGAACGATTTTAAGCATTTTAAGCCTTATACATTTTATTCGTAAGAACATAAAAAATCGATTTTTTGGAACCGGATATTATCTATACTACCTGCACAAAAAGTTTTGAATTTTTTAACGCAGCATTTTTTTGCAAAAACATAGTCTTTAGTTTTTAGCAGCTTTGGGTACCCCTTCTGAGAAGAAAAAAAAAGTTATGAGCAAAAAACATTTGTTTGTACCTGTTTATTTTTACGATAAAAAAACGAATAGTCCTACTTCAGTGAAACCTCAATAACTTTTTAAAATATTATCCGATTTTACTTTCAAATTGTTTGCAATTAAATAAATAAATAGTATAGTAAAGATAAAAAAAGGTGTATTTGTATAAACTATTGTCCAAAAAATCGTGCTTTAATATAAAAAGTTGTAAAAACTACTGTAAAAGTGAATGAATATGATATATTTGTAACTCTAAAGCTAGAGCTCCCCCTTGCGTACGCCCATGATTTCACTATTAGACTTAAAAAAAAAAACTTAAATTTCGTAGAAATCTTTCAACATCCAAATTAGCTTTGTTCCAACACGAGCTTATGCTAATAAATGCATTTCAATCTGTTACTCCCATTGATCAGAACCAGATGTTTCAATATATTCACAAGAATATAAAAAAAAACATTAAATCGAAACACTCCTCATCGAAGTGGGGCCGGCGAAACTGGCTAATTTAAATATGCGCGAGAACAATGAAAAAAACAAAAAAAATAAAAGTTTGGCCAAAAGCAATAAACGAAAATTAACTTGAATTTATAGCCTTTACTACCCATAAAATACGCAAAACTCGGACTATAACTAGTTAAATCGTTAAATAATTTTCTTCTTCTAACGGGTGTGTATATCCGAAACAAAAAAAAAGCAACATTTATTGGATTTGGCAACAAGATAAAGATAAGTAGCAGATACTGAATTGAAGCTGTTAAGATTTTCAAAATATTGCAAAGATTTGATGTAGCTGCCAATGAATGGGTTGATAGTTTAATTCAATACGTGAAGGTGTCAACAGCGCACAAGGCGTTACTTAAACGATTCTTCTTCGCAATGACGATACGGCGGCGCATGTGTAGTGAGATGTGTAAAATTGCAATAGTAATATTATTGACCGATTGTCTTAGTGGTGTTCTATCCAACAATGAAGAAGAATATTTTTCATCAGTAACCGGTCTGGAAAGTTTACTCAAAACGGAAGAAGTGCTTTTACGTGATTTCAGTGAATTCATTAAATCGGCAAAGTTACAAATCAATACATTCGAAAGGTGAATAAAAATGATCAACAAGATATTAAAAAAACATTTGCTAAAAGTTGCAAATGTTAAATGCAATGAATAATTGTGAAAATGTGTGTGAAATATAGAAATTTTTCAACAATATATTTATCAACATCTTCAGTCATGGAAAAGATGCACTAATGGTTTCACCTCTTAAGCATTATAAAAAGAATATTTTCTCCATAAAACAATCACTAGAATCGGTAAATGGACTAGCGTTTGCCTTGTGGCTGAAATTTGACCTTATCTACCATGTCTGTGCATTTTTTCTTGAGGTCATATTATCGTTCCTTATTGTAAATCCTATCTCCATACAAAATTTCAAATTCAATGTAGCGGGTTTTCCATTTAGTGGCGTGGCACTGGGAAAATTTTGTGCGCTGATCCCCCTCACAACTTTTTCAACAAAAAAAAAAAAAAAATCAAACGGATATGTAGAGATTATGGAAACAAGGACTAAACCGATTTCGTTTGCCTACTTGATGATGATTTCTAGTAAATTAATATTCTCTTCAAGTAATAAATCTGTGCAAAGATGGCAAAATATGTATATAATTTTGTTATGAATGAGGTGTAGAAGCAGGCAAAATTGTAGACCTCTTCGCCTTATGGTTCCCGAGATAAATGACATGAGAGAATATGATATAATAGATTTTGCTTGATTTTTCCCATTAAAATAAAGTTGAATTTCCATTTTCTGAAAAATTTCAAAAAATAGACACATCATATCAAGTCATATTCCTTTAGAAACGTATAAGGGTGATAGTTTTTTAATAAAAAAAATTGTTAACAAAAAAATTATGGTCGATTTCATCACATCCTGAACTTAAAGTATTGGTTATTCAGCCAAAAATTATATTTGCTAAGTGAATTGAACAGATTTGGTCGCATCATATTGAAGGCATTCCACATTGATTAAGTGCATCAAATTTTTGACTCAATGTTCCTTCTAAGAGTTAATGGATTATATATTCGTAGGAGCTTACATTCTCGGAAATACTTTTTAACACTATGATTCGCAAAAATATAATGATTTTATAGTTGTCTTTAATTCTGTATTCTGTGATCGTTTGCGTAAGCTCGCGGCGATAAATGTATGGCAAACTATACGTAAGACCAAGATCATGGCTGCCTTGGTATTGGTTTTGATATTAAGTCTTGGTCTTGGGAACTACGTCTAGGTCTCGGTCTTTGTCTTGATCTTGAAAAAATTTCTAAAGATTGTCGAGTATTCAAACCCTATTCTTCTAAAGCAGATGGGTTTTTAAGATGCCAAGTTTTGAGAAATGATTTAATGCATGACACACATTATTACCTATAAATTACTATCGTGACCAATACCAAGACCATATCAGTCTTGGTCCATAGACCATATCAGTCTTGGTCTTGGTCTTGAAATTATATAAGCTTCTTGGCCTTGGCCTTAAAAAGTTACCAAGATCAAAACTAATATTGCTCATCACTAAGTATTTGGGTTAATGCAACAAAATGCTGCGGCCAGACTAAAAAAACACCGGCACACAGTGGGAGAGCTAGGCTATTGAAATTTGGTACAAATGTTTTTTACACTAAAATAATAAAAATCTGTGAATATGAACAAAGTCCGCCGACAGACACGCCTATCTCCCAAACAAAGTTGGGGCGTGGTCCGATTTTTTTTTTCAAAATAGGAATAAACGAAAATCTACTTTATAAAAACTAGATTTTGTTTGTTTGTGTATTTGTCCCTTATTAACTCGGAAACTAAGTAACCGATTTTAAAGAAGTTTTTATATTATGCTAGTACAAAAAAAGGCTAAGCTATATACTAAAAAAGTGGGCGGTGCCATGCCCCCAAAAAATTGACTAATCATATCACCGAAACTCTTTGACGCAGATAAATGAGATTTGGTAAATGTGTAAAAATCATCAGGACAAATAATGTTCACCGGACAAATGGGCGGTGCCACGCCCTCAAAAAATAAATTCATTATTTCTCTGACAATATTTGCCGCACTTAGATATAAATGGGTACATATGCTAAGACAATTAGAACAAATAGCTCTCACTAGAAAAATGGGCGATACCACGCCCTACGAAAATAAAATTTGTCACATTACTAACGCTACTTGGCGCAAATTACAAAATTTGGTAAAATGCTTCGCTATGCTATGTCCAAGTAAAGAGAGGGCAATTTCCAAGGGGCTGAAAAGGGGGGAATATACTCTTTACCTACTACCCTTTCGTTAAAAAAAGCATCTTCCGAATTTAAGCAGACTGTAAGCTTAAAATTGATGAATCTGTTGTAAAACGTTGAAGAATATAATGAAACAAAAATAGTTTGTTTTCTCAAAAACTGCAACAGGAAAAAATTCATAGAAAAAAAAGTTCTCAAAAAGGAAGTAGGGACTTTGCATTTCGATTCAGCATACTTGGCCACATATAATATTGAAAAATAATGAAAATCAGAACATGTATTTTTTTTTAATGCCAAAGTTTGCAATTTTTCCATTTTCACCATTTTTTTTTAATATTTGAAAAATCACTATAATTCACATAAAATCTGCAGAAAAAAAATCGGTTATTTTTTACAAAGTAGAAACAAAATTCTTTCTAACGATGTGCTACATAAGTGCATGCGGCTTAAAACAAATTAACGAGAGCGTTTATCCAGAACTTTCTAATATAAAAACTTCCATAGAGCATTTTTGCTATTTAAAATCCAACTTTGAGCCCACTGCGTAACTAAAGCAAAACAAAATTTTAAGATTTTATAGTTTTTTTTTCTTCACTAAGTATTATCTGACGATTGGCGTAAAAAATTTTTAAATCCATAGCACTTTCAAATTTTACCTATTTATGGCCACAATCTACCATTGTGCGGCACTAGATTTTTCCTTTTATTCGCACAAAAAGTTGAATTAAAAAAACGATTAATAGTACTCGAATTACAGAAGAATGGCCTGACTCTCGTGAGAATGCATTTTGTAAAGAAAATATCAATATTAATGTTCTACAACGTTGTCGATTTCAATAGATAGATTTCTGTAGATATTTATATATACAATTAAGCTTCGCTTAACAGAGATTTCCCATTAATCACTCTTTTCTGGCCGAAGAACGACCTGGGCTATAGGCTGGACCTGTATTTAAGCAAAAGAATTTTTTACAGCGAACAGCAAGGAAACACCCTACATATTTGATTCTAAGGAGTTTTTCCGAATTTCGATTGTGTCGTAAATTATTGGAAATTATTGCTTTTTATTAAATAGTTCAATATCTTTTGGAACAAAAGTATACTATGAAATTTATCTTTATCGATGTCCCTTTCTAATCTCGGTAGACCAAACAGTCGTGATTTTTCGTCTATTTATTCAATATTAGAAAAACATTTTATCGAAGCTTAAATCAATTCAGCTCTAAGCAGTTTAAAGCTCTTCTATAAACTGCAAATAAAAATTCGATTAATCGGACAATCGAAGGTGTGAACCCAAGTTCAACAAACCTTGGATATTTTCGTTTCTTTTTTTCAACGCATTAAGTGATCTAATAAAACTCAAAGTTTTTATTGTTATAATCTTTTTTTTTTTTTTTGTTTTTCTTAGTTCTACATTCATTCACCCTATTTTAGTAATAGCTTTCTTCACTAGCTTTCTTTTACTTAAATCTGAATAAAAGTGACTAATTTAAAAATAAATTAATACATTCAAAGTTTTTGAAAAAAAAAAAAAAATTCTAGTAGTACAATCATTTGGGAGAAAAAAATGATGTTACCTGGAAAGTTTTGCGGGATTTCTGCAAATGAGTTATTTTATAGATTTCGATGTGCTCTTTCAGAATTTCAACTTTGCTACCTCGTATCGTGTTCGCTCGAGCCGCCATATTGGAAAAATGGCGTCCAAAATCAGTTTTTTACAAATATCTCTTTAACGGTTATATTTAGAGAAAAACTTCTTAGGACAATGTTGTAGCTTATAAAATTTCCTATAGAAATGACCTCTGAATTGTTTTCGTACGACTTATAACTCAGGAGATATCTTTATTCAAAATTTTAGAAAAATTAGTAAATTGTGAATGCCACTTATGAGTAGGCGCAGTGATGTGTCTAGCTTATAATTACGATAACTTATGAACGGTGAGTTGCACGTTTAAAATAAAAGCACTTATTTATAGGGAATAACTTGCGCTACAAGTTACATATTATTTTTTTTTCATATCACCTATAGTTAAGGAGATATTTTTCCCACAAACCTAAGATTTTGAAAAAAAACGTTTTTTCAAAATGGCTCCTAAACGGTTCGTTTTAGAAAAAAAATTTTCAATGCATTTTGTAGAACGTTCAATTCGCTGTAAGGGTCTCTTCGAGCTGTTTTTTCGTCAGACTTACCCTTCTTGAGATATCGCGACTTGAAAATCATTCAAAATTGAACATAGTAGGGCGCATAGAACAATATTCAATTTTGAATGATTTTCAAGACGCTATATCTCATGAAGGGTAAGTCTGACGAAAAAACAGCTCGAAGAGACCCTTATAGGGAATTGAACGTTCTACAAAATGCATGGACAATTTTTTTTCTAGGACGAACCGTTTAGGAGCCATTTTGAAAAAACTTTTTTTTTCAAAATTTTATATTTGTTGGAAAAATATCTCCTTAACTATAGGTGATATGAAAAAAAAATAATATGTAACTTGTAGCGCAAGTTATTCCCTATAAATAAGTGTTTTTATTATGAACGTGCAACTCACTGTTCATAAGTTATCGTAATTATAAGCTTGACACATCACTGTGCCTACTCATAAGTGGCATTCACAATTTACTAATTTTTCTAAAATTTTGAATAAAGATATCTCCTGAGTTATAAGTCGTACGAAAACAATTCAGAAGTCATTTTTATAGAAAATTTTATAAGCTACAACATTGTCCTAAAACGTTTTTCTCTAAATATAACCGTTAAAGAGATATTTGTAAAAAACTGATTTTGGACGCCATTTTTCCAATATGGCGGCTCGAGCGAACACGATACGAGGTAGCAAAGTTGAAATTCTGAAAGAGCACATCGAAATCTATAAAATAACTCATTTGCAGAAATCCCGCAAAACTTTCCAGGTAAAACTACCAAATGACTGTACTATAGAGATTAAAGTTTTTATTTATTTTATTAGGTAGATCAATTCTAGCGAGCCTTAGTATTTATCTTTTTTTTGGCAACTTTTAATTTGCAGAATGTTACCAAATTGATATTCTAAAGCATTTGATAAGATTTCACACAGTGTTTTGATTTCCTAAACTGCTTCGCTAGATCTTATCTGTCATATAAGGTTATTTTTGTAACTATGTAAATATTTATAGCTTTAACCACCAACCTTTTCTATTGACATCTGACCTTAAAGTTTTTTCATATTTTAAATAAATAAATCAATAAGTCAACAATTAAAGGATATTTTAATAAAAACAAGTTTTAGAAATTTATTATCATGATGATCTGCTTTGCATAATTGTAGAACCCGTTCATGTGTACCATAAAAGCGATCGTATAAAAGTTCAGCCAGCTTGATTTTGTAAGTAAAAAATAACCAGTATTTCGAAATTAGCTAAACAAAATATATTAAAATGTTCTAACAATAGTGATGAGAAAACTTGAACAAAAATCATAAAATGACACAAGTAGTATCACAAGATGTTCCACAAAAATATAAAAAAAAATATTAACATATAACATATTTCCAAAGTAATTAATTAAAGACAATTTGCTATTCATTGTAGTAAAACTTTTAATATATTTCTATAGCTACATATTAGACTGATTCAAAAAAAGAATTTATTTTGGAAATTCATGATTACCCCTAAAAATCCGAGAGATAATGTTAAAAAAACAATGATCTGTTCATCATATTTTTTTAATAAGTTCTAGGCACCATTTCTGGCCTCTGTAGAGTATTTTTGGCAGAACACTTTTATCCATAAAAACTCTTCTTTGTCTAAAGGTTCAGATGAGTTCAGTCTTGGCTACAATTTTGTTTTAATTGTTTGGCAAAATCAAAAAATGGTATAATTTTTCGGCATTTTTGGGATTTGAGGTCCAAGATGCAATCTGGTCAGTTTGCTCGACATTTTTTTTTTTTTCTAAGAAAGACCCAAATATATATGGGTGATTGTCCGAAAAATATTCCATTCAATGTCCCAGGACTCAAAACTATGTTGAAATTTAGAATTTGATATTTTGACTATTTAATACAGATACTTAACAAGAGCTTCTATACGAAAAGCTTGGAAAAAAAATTGGAATCATAACATAAATTATTAAAAAGTCATTCTCCCTGCTGTCCCTAACCCCTTCTAAGTGCTCTTTATTTGCCCGTTTTGCATATAACGTTATTTTCTAAAAAAAAACTCATGGGACATTGTTTGTATATGAAGCAATCCACGCCAAGTGTACCAGCTCAAAATTTTTTTCTCCGATTTCGCTCAAATTTGGCAATATGGTAGATCCGGTGCGCAAAAATAACAATACGGGAGCATTTGGTCCTAGTACCATTTGTTGTTAAAATACAGGGTGTTGAAGTTGGCGTTTTTAGTCATTTTCATGAAAAGGGTATTTTTTCAAAAATTTATAGCTTACACTGAAGTATGTAAATTGATTAATCTAAGTTACTGGTCCCATTCATTTTGAAGTGTTTTTTTTTTTATAAAAAAATATTTCTTGGTCAAAAAACTTTTTTCACCAAAATTTTTTACACTTAAAAATACTCTTGAATTTTTTTTTAAAAAAACCCCCTTGGTTTTTTTTTAAAGTACTTTAAATTAAAGCATAATTTATAAGCTTTAAAATTATGTATGACTCAAGATGGGATTCGGACGCTAAATGGAAGTTTTTGGCTTTTGAACGCCTGCGGAAGGAAAAAATATTTTTTTACTCAAAAGGAAAGCATCTTACGAACAAAAAATACTAGGCAAAAAATGTTTAGAATTGTTCAAGCAATAAGTGGGATTTTTTTGGATTTTTGTGGAAACTTTTTTTTTTTTTGAATAATTTTTGAAAAATTTTTTTTTCGAAATTTTTTCAAAAATTACTCCAACAAAAAAAAATTTTTTTTTAACCTTCCAAATAATTTCACACTTATTTCCTTGATGATTCTAAGCTTTTTATGCCTAGTACACTTTTTTCGTAAGATGCTTTCCTCTTGAGTAAAAAAAGATGTTTGCCTTTCGCGGGCGTTCAAAAGCCAAGAACTCCCATTTAGCGTCCGAATCCCATCTTGAGTCATACATCATTTTAAAGCTTATAAATTATGCTTTAATTTAAAGTACTTCAAAAAAAAAAACCAAGGGGGTTTTTTTAAAAAAAATTCAAGAGTATTTTTAAGTGTAAAAAATTTTGTTGAAAAAAAAAATTTTATATTGAATTGACATATAGGTATATATAGAAGTCGGTCCCTCATTTTAGACTAACTCTGTGCAGTTTTTCTTATTCTAATTGTTAATATTTCAAATATTGAGTAAAAAGAGAAGTGAATGTGAAGATAAAGAGGAGACTCAGTTCTTTTTCAGCTCAGTCAGTTTTGGTTTTTCGATAGGGAGTGTTAGCGTAGTTTTAAAAAAAAGAAATTACAAAATTTTGTAAAGAACGCAAGTGGGTGTCATTCTCCCTGTAAATTTTTTACTTTACTATACATATCCTTTTATCTGTATATAAAAAAAAAATTTTCATTATGATATTACTGTTTTTGCAACATTTTGTCATTCTCCCGTATAGTTATTCTCCCATCAAATTAACTCCGGACATTCCAAGAGCCGATGCGTGTTCGAGTTTTCATCGAAAGGATTTTAAAATTTTGAGAAACCATATTGGTTCCAGTTATAGGAGAATCATTCCTAACTATGCATGTTTCTTGCACCTCCAAATCCGATGTGCATGCTGCCGAGGCAGGTGGATTAACCACACTCTGGTGGGTACCACTTGGAGAGTTATTTTCCATCGTTTTTCGATCCATGCTTCATTAGTATAATCTTCTCGGCAACGGCCCACGCAGTAAGTTATAAGCTTAAAGCTGGATCCGGCAAGCGCTGCAAATATAGTGGCCAAATTCACTTTTAATTTCAGCCGCCCAATCTGGAACAGACGCTGTCCTGGGAGCCGCCCATTCTGGGTCTGACGCTTCAGGATTTCGACAAGATGCTTATTTTAAGGCGGCATCGACTCGCCTTGTCAGTGCCAGTTACGGGCATTGTGGGTTTTTCTTTCGAGGCGCAACGCTGTCCAACGCTACACCCTTCCACACCCTGGCTGGTCACCCGCTTTTAGTCGCCTCTTACGACAGGCAGGCTTACCTCGGGCATATTCTGACCCCTTACCCGCAAGGTCGTTGGAAAAAGAAATCCAAGAATCGGGAAAATCGTGGCAAGAGATCAAAGTCATCGCAAGGGATCGTGGCAAATGGAGAGATTTCATATTGGCCCTATGCTCCTCCTAGGAGTTAAAGGAGAATACATACATACATACATACAAATTAACTCCGGGAAAATGGTTTTCTTACGAAACATTGTTGGTTATTGGTTCATTAGACTGATTGAACTAATTTTAATGATTAGCAACTGTCCATAAACCCCGTGACGCTTCAACTTAAATTTTTAGGATTGCCATCTGGTTGTTTTCGAAAATCTTATTTAATTCTTTATAGCCCAGGAAAATAAGACATTTTCTGCGAAAAAATTCCCAGTGGAAATTTTTCACCGGAACTGTCTTTATTTATGCATGATACACAAACTGTGAAAAGTCCATTGCAAAGTCGTGTGCGCATAAAAAGTTATTAAGGCTCAAAGGTCGCTAAAGTCAGTTTTCTGCAAATATCTCGCTAATGCTTACTTTTACAGAAAAATGTTGGTCTCCAATTTTTTAGCACAGGAAATTTCCTACAAAAGTACGTTAAAAGTATTTGCGTACGACTTCCAGTTTAGGAGATCACCCAATTTAAAAAGTTGTTAACAGTTATGATGTGAAATACTACATATGAGTTCATATTAAAATATCTTACTTTTTAAATTGCAATAACTCTTCAACGAGAAGTTGTACAAACAAACTTAAAATGCCGTTTGAAAGATAATTTGATTTTCTATATACCGTATAAAATTTTTTTTTCGAACGGCTCATGATCTTAAAAATATTCTTGTATAACCGTTAAGGCTTCGAAATTACTGGTTTTTTAAGAATATCTGCGAATTGGTAAGTACTACGATAAAAAGTAATGGTACCAAATTTGTAGAGAATTACAAGATCTACAAAAAATAAGCGATATGTGTACACATAGAAGTAATCATTAATAAGATATTCCAAAAAAACCATTAAAATGCCAAAAAACCGGTTTCTATTGAATATCTTCTATACGGTTACTTCTATGTGTACACATATCGCTTATTTTTTGTAGATCTTGTAATTCTCTACAAATTTGGTACCATTACTTTTTATCGTAGTACTTACCAATTCGCAGATATTCTTAAAAAACCAGTAATTCCGTAGCCTTAACGGTTATTCAAGAATATTTTTAAGGTCATGAGCCGTTCGAAAAAAAAATTTTGTACGATATACAGAAAATTAAATTATCTTTCAAACGGCATTTTAATTTTGTTTGTACAATTTGTCATTGAAGAGTTATTGCAATTTAAAAAGTAAGATATTATAATATGAACTCATATGTAGTATTTCATATCATAACTGTTAACAACTTTTTAAATTGGGTGATCTCCTAAACTGGAAGTCGTACGCAAATACTTTTAACGTACTTTTGTAGGAAATTTCCTGTGCTACAAAATTGGAGACCAACATTTTTCTATAGAAGTTAGCATTAGCGAGAAAAATTTCCACTGGGAATTTTTTCGCACAGAAGCTCTTTTTTCGTCTTATTTTCCTGGGCTATTATTTTTTTGATTAAATTGAAATTTTTGGTTTCAGAAACGCTCAGATAAACATTTTTAAAATTGTACAAAAACTTTCGGTGTTACCACCCGGTATTTTTTAGTTTTGCTTAAATCAAATTTCGGTTCGGTTGCCTCAAACAAAATTTTCGGTAACAACTAACCCTTAAAGTTTATGTTGGTTTTTTAAAAAGTTTAAACTAAAATTTGACTAAATTTTTTTGAATCAGTCTAATGTATATAACACTTAAACATCAATATCTTTACAGCGAAGTGGAAAAAATTAAAAAAGAACACGATGCTGCTGCAGCTGATAAGGAAAATTATCTTAACAATCCTGTGAATGCATATCGCTTAATAAGACGACTATCAACTGATTGGCAACATTTTGAAGATCGTGTGAAAAGTGATTTTCTTGGGAAATGTAATGGAAAAACTTTTAAAGTTTATTTTATTTAACACTAACATTTATATTATATTCCCACTTATAGATTTCGTGGAACGCATGGTCGATAATAGGAATAACTTGAATTTTCCAAGCCAAGACGATATTGATGGATCTGCCGAAGCCTTAGTTAGATTACAGGAAACGTATAAACTTGATGTCGCACAGATTGCAGCTGGATTTTTAAATGGCGTTAAATATGGGTTTGTCGAAATACCCTTACTTGAAAATACATTTTATTAAAATTTCCTACTTCTTTTAGTACGGCAATGTCTTGGCAAGATTGCTTCACTTTGGGGCATCGTTTATACCTAATGGAGGACTATAATCATACTAAATCTTGGCTTAAGGAATCGATGGAACGTTTGAACCTTGAAAAATATTCTGGTGAGGCTACCGCTTTGGACTATAAGGAGAGTGTCGCTGAAAATCTGCTTGTCTTAGGTAATTTAATAAAAACAAAATTGTTCCGGAATCCGTGCAATTTAAAATTTTTTATGAAAACTATATTCATACGATAGAAGGAATTTCGATCTTCTAGTTTGAAAATGTTATACTCTACAAATAACAATCATGCTTCACGGTGTTTAGAACATATTTTAAAACAAATTTTATATAACTCATTTTTTATTGCTCTATCACGTATGGTTTTTGAGAAATTCTAAGCTAAAAGTTCAAAAACATGATTTTGAGGAACGAATTTTTTGACTGTTGTTCGGTTTTTTAAATATATTTCCTAAAAGACATTTTTTTTCGTGTGCACAAATTCATGTTTTTTGTACCACAAAACATTTTCCACAAAAGAGATCCTTATACTTTTTATCGAGCGACTCACCGTTTTCTAAAAAAATCTTTCAAAGTGAAAACTAATTGAAATCGCAAGGATTCCGGATCAGGCCGGATTATTTAAGCCTTGATTTAAAAATTCGACCATTTCGATTTAACTTTGAAAATACCACCCAGATTTTAACTTAAGCACACAAATTCTCATTAGTTGCCATGTATGTGCATTTTCGTTTAAGGGGCGTGGCACCGCCCACAAAATATTAAGGTCACATTATCGTTTTTTAATCTTTCAAAAAAAAAAAATTAAGCGAATATGTCGAGATTATGAGATAGAAACAGGGGCTGAATCAAAATTGTTTGCCTTTTTATAAAATAATGATGATAATAATTAACGTTAATTGATGTATTCAAAAATCTGAAAACGCAAAGACCTTTTGAAAAGAAATTTCTTTTAAAATTTCAAGCAAATTTTATTCTCAAAATATTAAAAAAATAATTTTTTGACTAGACCCTTAATTGGGTTTGTGAGAATTGGGTCGCTTTCAGTAGCAAAGGATTATTAGGTAGGGGTTAATCTTCTAGCCTCAAAAAGCCCAATAATAGACATAATAATTAACTCGTAATGTCCTCGATCCTGGTAGTGGTATTTGGGTTGTCAACAAAAGCAGCCAAGTATACAAGTTTTCTCAATGGTTTGAGATAAAATGACAGAGCTTTTGGGAAAAATTTTTCCAAAAATAGAAATATTACATGTCCAAGAAATGTTCGAGAAAATTGAAATAAATTTTACTGAAAATTTATTGCAGGTGACATCGACACAGCGCTTAAACTAAGCTATGAAATACTGGATTTGGATCCTGAACGCGCAAAAGCTTGGGACGTAAGAGACAAAGCAGAACATTTTTTGCATCATACTGATTTGGAACTACCAGTAATAATACCAACAAAAGATAACAAATACCATGTAAGTGATGTAAATTACCAAATGCACTCCATCTCAATTATATTCACCCACTTTCTTGCAGCAAACTGAAGAATTTAAACATTACGAAAAACTTTGTCGTGGTGAAGTGACAGCTACGCCAACACAATTACGTCCACTACGTTGTCGATATGTCACAAATAATATACCCTTTCGACTGATAGCGCCATTTAGAGTGGAAGAGCACAGCATAAAGCCACTGGTGTTGACATTTCACGATATGATAACAGATGAAAAAATTGAGACTATCAAGGAATTGGCAATACCCCATATGAAACGTTCGACGGTGCAGTCGTTTACAAATAAACAGAGTTATCGCGTAAGCAAAAACGCCTGGTTGGAATATCACACTCATCGGTACCTACTGCAAATGCAATTGGACTTGCATGATTTGACGGGATTGGATATGAAATACACAGAAGAATTGCAAGTAGCCAATTATGGTTTGGGTGGACATTATGAACCACATTTTGATTTCTTTGTGGTAAGTGCAGGCGCTTACATCATCGACGTGTTTTGTGAATATATAGTCCCTATACTATTGAAAAGCAGTTTCTTAAGTTTTGAGATATTTGAAGTTAAAAAAATTAAATTTGGTTTTTTTGTATGGAAATCGATGTTTTGATTTTACTTTTATGATGAAAATAACCACTTATTAACAGAGATATGACTTATCAAACTAAAGACTTTAATATTTTAGATCAAAAATACCAAACAACTCAAAACTAGAAAAAACTGACTTAGTGCTTTTTCACTTGTAAATGGACGGTATATAGATATTTTAGTTAGCTAAATTATTTTTTTTGGCTTTTTCCACTGTCTGAGACTACTTTTACTTATATAGGATGTATCGTATAAGGCTATGAAGCTTCTGGGAGGTGATGAATGAGGCCTAGGATAGCAAAAAATTACACCTGAAAGGGGTCTATAATGTACACCTAAGGAGCTATAGGGTTAAAACTGATTTTGTGACTTTTTTGGGTCACCCTATCGTTTAAGAGAAAACTTTCTTATAGAAAGCTTACTTACAGAAAACTTTTAGACATTTGTATGAGGTTTCTTTAAGAGTAATTTGTTTATAGGGCTTATAATGATTTTTCAAAGTTCAGGACCTTTAAATTTGATTTAAATTTTTTCCCATATTTTTGACTTTGGCGGTCATTTTAGTATGTAAAAGGTCTTATCATCATACCCCTTTATAATTTGTTTTTTGGAATTGTAGATAAATTTCATTAAATTCGGTAATGCATTTGTCATACCAGCTTTTTAATTTAAGGTCGGAAAAAATTACTTTTCTATTACTCTATTATTAGTTACTCGTATTAGTTGCACTTTTATCTACTGGAGCCTTCAAACGTAGTGTTCCAGAAAATTATTTTTTTAGGTATGAGAAATGTACTACCGCATTAAAGGAAGTTTAATAAGGATTCTAAAAAAAAAAATTATGAAAGGGTATGTTAATAGGACCTTTTTCTTACAAAGTAAGAAGTAAGTTCAAAATATCAACTTTAAAGGTCCAGAACTTTGCGAAATTCTTATAAGTCAAATACACTTTCAGAAAGTTCATAGAATTAGGTAATAAACTTCTATAAACAAGTTTTCTCTAAAACTCTAGAGTGAACCAAGAAAATTTTATTTCTAAAACAAGTCAGAAAATCAGTTTTAACCCTACAATTCCCCAAGGGTTCATTTTAGATCCCCCCTCAGGTGCAATTTTTTGTAGTTCTAAGAATCTTCTATCACATCCCAGAAGCTTTGTAACCTTATGCGTTACATCCTATATATGCGGAGCATTACATACGTAACAGGATAGTATTTGGTTTTTTTTTTTTCTAATATTGCCAGTTGATACCAACCTCCACGTCCCACGTCTCCTCATAAAAATCGTAAAAACTGCAAAAACTACCCTGTAGGAAGTCGATTGTCTCAGCAGTTAAATCTTTGGTATAGTTTTTTGTAAGAAGTCCATAATGGATTACATCTAAAACTAGAATAAATTCACTTAAATTACCATTTGTATCAAAAATGGTCTAAATGTAATGCAAAGTCGGTCAATTGTGTCAAAAATGGTCCAAGTGTAATGCATAATCTGTCATCAGTACCAAAAGTGGTCCGATTATGTATCGATTATATCAGTGAAATTATAAGAAATGAGAGCAAACGATAGCGTATCGGTCTAGTGACTTGCGCTGCGTGGAGAAGCTCGGGTTCAAAACCTCCATTTGGTGATTTTCGACTCCAATTTTTAAATTTCTAAAATTTTTTACACAATTTGGAGCAGAAAATTAAACGTATGTCCAATATAGCCGAGGAATAAAATAAAAAAAATTAATAAAAACATTTTCATTCACACTGAAATTCGAACCCTGAACACATTTCTTAAAAGTATATAACAAACTCTGAAGCACATTCGGCTATGAAACATTTTGACATTTATGTGTAAAATTTGAATTTCAAAATAAATTTGTTGAAATTTATAAATAAAATAAAAAAGAATGGCCTTTCTCTCGTTTAAATGTAATGCATAAAGAGACAATTGACATTTTTCTGGTCCGATTGTAATGCATAAGGTTCCTCCCAATGACAAACAATGTAAAACGTAAATAGAACTTTATATGAGATGGGACCAGGATTTGGACTAGTCGGTTTCTCCCATCGAGGAGTTTGCAAACTAGTTTTGGAATAGTCCGTGGGCCTGCAGGGTAGCTTTTCAAAGAATTAATTAACTGAGTTTTTTGAGTTAGTTTTTATTTTAGTTTTTCTATTATCTTAGGTTTAAAAAAAATTACATATATCTTTTGAAGGGCTTCACTCAAAAATATTGAAAAAAAAAAACACACTGGAGGCTAGTCTAGGAGGTTAAGAAAAAAATCTGGGATCCAAAAAGCCAAATGCTATCTAGTTACTTATGCAATGAATTTTTTCAATTCTACTTGGATGTCATAATTTGGATATGCTAATTGAATTTACAACTGCCATTTAAATTTACTAGATCTACTTTATATATTCTTATATCGCATAATATTTAGAAGTCAATCGCTCATATCATCTATTTCGATTCGAATTTAATCTAATCCAGATTGTTTTTGAGCCTAATTATCTAATTCAATGTTGATTCCAAAAATTTTCGACTTCAATTCTGAGATTCAGTTCGAATCGGAACCGAATTACATGGTTAGGGTGAATATTTCCTCCGAGAAGGAGGCTTGGCAGTTATAGGAAAGCGTATATGTTCTTGATAAGCATGGTCGATAAAGCTATGGTCGTCTGTTAAAATAATTTTTGATGAAAGAAATCCTTTCTTAAGCTCCACTTGTCATTAACTTCAATAAGCATTAAACTTAAGTATTTAATTCTTATTTTACCAACAGAAAGTTAAAGACGAGGATCAAAAAATCGCTGGAAATCGTATTGCCACCGCAATTTTTTATGTATGTTGAAACATTTTCTATCGTATTCTTACATTTATGCATACATACCTTTGTTTAACTTATTAACTCTTATTCCTTAAAGTTATCAGATGTAGAACAGGGTGGCGCTACAGCATTTCCTCACCTAAATATCGCTGTGAAACCACAAAAAGGAAGTGTGCTCTTCTGGTATAATTTACATCGTTCACTTGATTTTGATTATCGTTCCCGACACGCTGGTTGTCCCGTGCTAAAAGGTTCCAAGTGGAGTAAGTTAACAAAAGTGTAGTTTTTACATTTGCAAAATTTTATAAATCTTTAACTTTTCTTGAAAAGTTGGTAACGTTTGGATACGCGAAAGAAATCAACCATTTGCGAGGCCATGTGCATTGTATAGAGATCATGAGGTCTCTTTACCATATCGATTAACAAAATGAAATTACAAAACTGTGTACTTTAGTTTATATTTTTATCTATATATATGTGTATATGTGATGTGGTATATAAATTTTTCAATCAAACTTTGTGATAACTTATAAAATATATATTTTTATAATTTTTTTATAATTTTTTAAGAAATAATTAAATAAAAATCGGTTTTTGTAGAAAATTAAGACCATTTGTAATGGCTTTTATTTTCAATTCACCTGTGTCAAGTTTTAAATTTTAGTTATTAAACGTGTGAATCATTAAATTTGTTTATACGCAATTTTATCATAAATATTGTTTGCATTTTTTTTTTTTTATTATGGATATAACTTTGAAAAAAGTCGCTTGACAAGTTTAACATTTGTTTATGATGTGAAAGCGAAACCAGACCGTTTAGAAATTGTCTTCAGAATTCTAAAATTTGCATTTTTATTTGTTTAAATTAAACAATTTTATAAACAGAAAGCAATTTCGGGATACCGGAATACTTTTTAGATCAACAAAAATATTTTTTCTGGAAAGAAGACAAAAACAATCTTTCATATGAATCCAATGAAAAGATGGTAACCTTACCGGCTTAAGAGTTATAATTTATTTAAAGACTTAAGTAGTGTTGTATATATTGAAATATTTATAAAAACTATAATTCCTAAGCCGATGAAGAAGTATGTATTCTCCTTTAACTCCTAGGAGGAACACAGGGCCAATAAAATTTTGACGAACCGTATTGGTTCAGATTATAGGAGAATCATTTCTAATTATGCATGTTTCTTGCACCTCCGCATCCGATGTGCATGCTGCCGAGGCAGGTGGATTAACCACATTCTGGTGGGTACCACTTGGAGTGATATTTTCCATGGTTTTTTTTGTCCATGCTTCATTAGTATAATCTTCTCGGCAACGCCCCACGCAGTAAGTTATAAGCTTAAGGCTGGATCCGGCAAGCGCTGCAAATATAGTGGCCAAATTCACTGTCATAAGAAGATACCATATTTTTATTAAGTTCATATGAAAAATAGCTTTTTAAAATATCTAAAAAGTATGCCGAGCACCGTTTTTATTAAGCCTTTCGACCCGGCTGGGACAATATATATATGTAAATTGGGATATATTGTCCCAGCCGGGTCGAAAGGGTTAAACAGATTACTATGAAGTAGTTTAAATATAACTTTTGGCCATGTCGCAAAAGACTTACATTGTGCTAATAGCCTCATTCACTATCTTTCCTAAATAGGTCAGGAAATGAAAATCGCTTAAGAAATGTTCTAGCTATAAAACATTTTTGTGAGTATTGTGAAGAAGTTTCAGTTAGTTTCATGTTTTTTTAAGTTAAAAAATGACAAATCGCGAAACTCACCGTCTTTTCTGTTGTTCATATTAAAGGTGTTTTATCTTGCTTTCCAAAAAAAAAAAAACTATATTTTAAAAGGTCAAAAATTAGGTAGTACTTTTTACAAGAGGTCTGCAGGACCTCCTTTGCACAACAAAAAACAGTATTTTTTTGGGAGTATTTTTAAATTCTTAGGCGTTTTTGAGTAAATTGGCTGTTTTTTTTTCTATATTACTTTTAGGAAAATATATTTTATACATTACATACTAAATTTGAACAAGCTGCATAGAAAATAAGGGGGGTATACTAATACTAAAAACTCCAAAAAAAAATTAAAAAATATGTCCCAAAGAGCAATTGTTTTGAGTAGAGCTATCTCTAAATTCTATTACAGCGAGCTAATATATAGCACAGTTTATTATTTTTGCAGAAAGAATCTTTAAAAGGAGTTTAATCCAATATAAATCACAGTGTTCAAATCTGAGATTATTTTATCACTTTCGATTATCTCGGATTTTTTTATGCCATCCCATTTCGGCATGATTATAAATAGTTATTTTTTGTACAATTTTTAAGATATTTTATAAGGCTCATTTCGAGAAAAATGGTAAAAAAATATATCTGTTTGTTTACTCCGAATTATCATAATTTTAAAGTTTGGAAAATTCAAGGACTTCGGGTGACCCAGAAAATGAGTCAAAATTAAGGCTTTTCGATAGTCCACCATACATGTTATTACTATCTAGATATCCTTCGTTTAGACTATGAAGCCTTCGGGTATAAATAATAATAATAAATAATAAATAAATAAATCTAGATATTCTTCGTTTTGACTATGAGTCCTTCGGATGTCCCAGGAAATGAATCAATAACGGCTAGTACTTATATCTAGATATTCTTCGTTTTGACTATGAAGCCTTCGGATGACCTTCGGCTGTCGAAGGAAATGAACCAACCAACCGAATAGGTTCTGAGTGATAATGATTCAGAAACACTGTCATTTTTATATATGTAAGTATATTGATTCCCCTTACAAAATTACGCCCCCTTTTCACCCCCTGACGATTTAAGGAAACTATCCTATGTACTTCCTAGGATCTTAAACTATCTCCAAACCAAATTTCATCTAAATCAGTTCAACGGCTTTGGCGTTGGACGGACAAACACAGATAATTTCGCATTTATAATATTAGTATGGATGTTTAACACACCCTGGAAGATTTGCTTCACATTGATTTTCACGCTCTACACGCTATATGTGCTTCAGTCAACAACTACTTCAGGCACTTTTGTTCTAGTGAAGTTTTCTCTGATGAGCACACATCACAAATGTTTTCATTCGTGCAACGCATGATCTCGGCATAAGTGCAGAGGTTTTGCAAGCAGTGAATTGGTTGAAGTAAGCACTTGATTTGCAATAGAATATTTCGATATGCGTTTCAAGTGTATAAATCTACTTTATACCAAATATGAAAAAATTTACTATACGATTTGTAAAAATCGTTTAAGACATCCAAGTTATTGACAATTATGTGAGGAGAGTTTGTCACAGTTTTTCCACTCTGTGCACCCCTACCCAAGCCATATTTTTGTCATTTCTATCAGATTATGCATGAAACGAAACCATATACGAAATTGAAAGGGCTGTTGGAAATCTTGCTATAAGAGCTTTTCAAGTACAAAGTACGCATGCAAGTGATTTTCTTGACCGATTTTACTTTGTGATATATTTTTATTAAAAAGATAATTTTCATTTTTATGTGCATCCTTAATACTATGAATATTTTTGAAAATACTTTTAAAATTTCTATAATACCGTGAGTGATCTCAATTTCTCCGAAAATCTAAGGATCAGCAAGTGGTCAAAAAATTTAAACCTCTTGTTTAAATCCACTCCGCATAACCTTAATATCTGTTTGCTTGGTAGCAAAAACATAAAATTATATAAAGTTAGATGGTTGTTAGCAAAGTGAGATTAATTTTTATCAACAACTTGTTTTATTGTCTCCTCAAATATGAGGCTATCAGTAAACAACAGTGGCCTAACCCACAAAACCAAAAGCAATTAAGAAAACTTAGTTCCAGTATCAATAGTACTCCCTGCTGCTAATTACGTTTTAATTGTTCTGATAGATGGCAGAACATTGGCCGATCTGACCTATATTAAATCTCGTCGGAAATGAATGCAACAGTGGCTTAACCCACAGCAGATTTTCAAACTAGCAAGTATATTGCAATCCACTACGGAAAGGCAGTGAATATGGCGTTATCTGTCACTACGATTTTAAAGAATTTTTTTGGGCATGTAAAATGATATTAATATAACAAGAAAAGGTGGAGTGGCTCAAAATACAGTGGTTTAGGTTGAATAAGTCTGATCATTTTTGCTTACAATACACATATAATAAGCAAGAAGAATCTCCATTTAAAGAGCTTGATCTGGAAAAAAAAACTACGCAAATACTTACAAATTTAAAGGGAAACGCTATAAGTGTAGAAAAGGAAAAAGATCTTTTCAAACTCATGGCATATGTCTCACCATCCATTACGATTTTTTTAGAAAACCACAAAGCGCTCAAGGAGCAGCCAATTATAGAAGTATTGAAGACAGCAAGGGTGAAGATTTTTAATATGTTTGTGTATGTTAGACATAGAACCAAATCGAGCACATAAAATAGAACAAAAGTAAGAAGATATCTCTATGGTTTTCATTCAAAAAGAAAGTCACAGAGAAAATTTTCTTAAAATTTTTGTTGCCATTTATATGAAAACCTTGTACAATAATATTAAAAATAAATCTTATCGTTTTAAATACAATTTCTTCCTGAAACAATGTTTTCACTCCATTGAAAATTATGTGAAAATCATCTTAATTTTATGAGAAATCTTTTTGAAAAACAATAAGATTTCTTCTTAATATTGTAGGATTTTCGTAGGAAAGGCTATTATAAAAAGATTTTTATAAGGTTTCAATGTGACTTTCATTTTGGATGACAACCATAGAGAAATCTTCTTATTTTTGTTATATTTAATGTGGTCATACCTAGTTTGGCTTTCCGTATGCGTCTTTTTAATTTCTAATTGGGGCTTTTCCGATGACAACCCATCACATTTCATTCTGCAAGAATAAATTGGTAGTAAAGATAATTCATTTCATTTCTTAAATGCCTCTCCATGCAAAATAAATAAATACTTACTTCT
Source organism: Calliopum simillimum (assembly GCA_951812925.1). NCBI lineage: Eukaryota > Metazoa > Arthropoda > Insecta > Diptera > Lauxaniidae > Calliopum > Calliopum simillimum. The sequence goes on along the minus strand of OX638368.1, from coordinate 98,517,440 downwards.
GTCAAGTCAACAAAAAAAAAATCCTTTCATACGATTTTCTCCTTAAAACTAGAAATTAACAAGTTTCTCACGTTAGTGATGAAATTACTGATGTGAAAATCTTTTTGAAATTTTAAGAAGATTTTCTAAGCAAACTCATAGAGATTTCTGTATGGAAATTCATATTGTTTTCTATTTTTAAAAGGAATTCATAGCAAAATAGGATTAGATAACTGTTGCACTAATAGCCCCATATAATAACGTGTATAATTACAATACATATGTTAAAAATGTGGACCAATTTTTGAAGCTATAACAATACAGCAGAAACAAAGAGACAAAAATGCTTATAAATTTATTCTGCACTGCAATCATACGTGCATTCTCTTATTCATCATTTGGCAGTGATAATTAGGGCCTTTGAACACCTTTCCAAGCATTCTTAGTTTCTGCTATACACGAACTTTTTCGATGCTTCTAGCTACGTGAGCTGCTCGATATATTTCTGGTCTAATAATGAAAATGCGAATAATTGTCATCAAAAATGGTTTTATTGATTTTAAAAGTATTCTCCAGCATGATTTATACACTTTTACATGCGCTCAAGCCAAATGTCGAAGCACTTTTTCCGCTCCGATTGAGACACCTCCAAAACATGGTTTTTGAACGCTTCAACAGCATCTTCTGGCGACGAAAATCATTGACCATGCATTTTTTTTTTTTGATGTGCGTGAATAAAAAGAAGTCATTGGGTGCCAAATCAGAGCTGTATGGCGGATGACCTATCAATTCAACGTTTTGGCCGGTCAAAAAGGCGCTGGTTTGAGCCGATCTGTGAGAGCTCGCATTGTCATGGTGAACAATGATTCGTCTTCTCTTGTTCGTTTTTCGAATTTCTCCGAAGATTTCAGGCAAACAAATTGTGGTGTACCACTCAGAATTGACCGTCCAACGTTGCTCAAGTGGAACAGTCGCCACATGACCAGTTTTGCCGAAGAAACAGGCGACCATATGCTTCGAAGTGCTTCTTCCACGAACAACTTTCGTTGGACTTGGCTCGTCTTCGAATACCCACACGATCGATTGCTGTTTTGTTTCGGGCTCGTACACATAGATCCATGATTCGTCATTTATGACAATCTTACAAACGTCTTTTGAAGCACCGCGATCGTATTTTTTCAACATTTCTTTGCACCAATCGACACGAGCCTTTTTTGAGCGGTTGTCAAATTGTGCGGAATTCAACGAGCACAAACCTGTTTTATGGCCAGGTGTTCATGCAATATCGAATGGAGTGGAACTAATGCCCATAGATGCTTCTATTTCACAGTATGTCACATAATGATCTTGCATTATCAGTTCACGCACGGCATCAATGTTCTCTGGCACAACGGCCGTTTTTGGACGACCTTCACGGAATTCGTCTTTGAGAGAGCGTCGGCCACGATTGAATTCATTAAACCAGTTTTTCACAGTGCAATAGGATGGTGCTTCATCGCCATACAAAGATTTAAGTTGATCGATGCATTCTTGTCGTGATAATCCACGTCGAAAGTTGTGAAAAATGATCGCACGAAAATGTTCACGAGTTAATTCCATTTTTTTGCCAAATTAATTTTTTCAAGTCACTGTAAACAACACAGATGATGGTCGTACGTCAAAACGTTCTGAGTACGTTTATAATAAGAAATATCAAACTTTCCAATAGAAATGTCAGATTGCACCTGGCAACACTAAGTGTTGCCTAGGCCAGAAATATATCGAGCAGCTTGCGTATAGCTACTTAGAATTACTTTCTGCTACAAGCGATTCTGCTTTTGTTTGACATATGTGGTACTGCCAAAAAGTTGGCATATTTACAGTTGTAAGTAGTTTGTTTAGTTTAAAATTATTCATTTAAAAATGAATGACTTCAGCATTCCTGTTGGGATGCTTTTTCTAAACAAAAACATGTAGGTACTTAGTGCATTTACTTGTAATGCTATGATTTATTGTTAAAATGAATATTTTTTTTCGGCGTTGAAATGATTAACAAGCAGCATACAAGGCAAGGTCACAAACGACTATGAAATGAAGAGTACACAATTGAATTTGAAGACAACATCATACTTTAATAGCTACATTTTTCGGGTCAATTAATTAGTAGGACAGCAGAAGATAACCATTAGCCGTGAAATAAAGTTAAAAAAGAGTTAACAATGAGATGAATAGCAACAAAAATAATACGGGTTGATCTAAAAACTATTGTATGGTCAAAGTTAATAGATTTACATAATATAAAATTTTTAAAGAATAAGAAGAGCGCTTTGTTATTTATTCTTAAAAGAAACATGTTCCTTAGAATTAATTTTTCCACTCATTTTGATACTTTTAACATTCGACACTTTTCATGTGAAGCATTCTCTGGGAAACAAACACTATACATTCTCAAAAAAAAAAAAATATAAAGATTTCAAGATCCTACAAAAAACCAGAAAAATAATTAGTTTTTATGTGTGAAAAATTAATAATTTTGAGATTGCAGAGTTTCGGATTTGAAAATTTTAAGTTGAAAAAATCCTTGCAAAAATTTGAAATCCCCTTTCTCATCATTGTCGGAACCAAAATATTTGATCTTCTGTGAGTTTTTTAAAAGTTTACGTTCGGAAATGCTGAAGTAATGGTTTTAGGACGAAGATCAGGGCTATGCAATGCGGCTAACAAAGAGGAAATAAGCTACTCCTGGAATGTATGCTTAATGACTGAAAACAGCGTTTTCTGCACTTTAAATCAAGGATAGCTCGGAGTTTAGACATGATAGGAAAAAACGGTTTCCATATTCGGAGTTAGCAACCCTGAAAATTATTGAGATCAAATTCAGATTTTTTGCACAGTCTTATCAGTAAAAAAAACAGCAAACAAGGATTTTTTCGGAAAACGTTCGGCAAAAAACAAATCAATTTTGCCATATATATGCGACGTATATTTTACGTATTTGAAAACTAGACACCTTCTGATTTGTTCAGTTGGTTTCCCAGAGAATGTGCCACAAACATATGTTTATGTTATTAAAAAATGTATAAATAATACCTGTAACACTTCATTTAACCTTAAGAAGCGCTTAAATAGTTTTATCTCACGAATCTTTTTCTTTTCTTTTCTAAACAAACAAAGAACCGAACATTAACTGGACAATTAAAAAATCATCAGTCTATTGACTGACGTTGGTGTTGGAATCAGGCAATAACATACAACACGTTCACTTTTTTTCTGTCATTCAAAGCCAAACACAGGGTACTGGTAGTTAGACTCTTAACCGCAAGCGTTGGCTGGCTGTAATGCAAGAGACTCTTTATAAAATCCATTACAATGTTGCCAGACTGTAGTAAATTTGTATTTGGTTTTAACTACTTTTTGAAAATTAATAACAACAAAAATTAGTACACGGAAAAAAATAGTACTTGCTACTTTATTTCTCATAAATTTTACCAGAATTTCAAGTCAAAATAGTGACAATTCCACACCGAAGAAAATTTCACCTTACTATATCAGTCAATTCAGAATGTAAGCTTGCTAGTAATTTTTTTGAAAAAATTGGAGTGATATTTACCTTACTGTACAGAAAAAAACGAACTGACCGAACTAGGATTCGAACCCTGGCCCTTCCGAGTGATAGGCTGACACATATCCTCATTCACTACTGGCGCATATGATGTAGAGGCATACAATTTGTATACCTATGAAGCAAATGTCTGTCTATAAATAGAAATTGTCACAAAAGTTATAAAAATCAAAATGATTATATATTTTTATGATATTTACCTTGCGTGAAAAGGAAATTTTAACTAGAATTATAAATTCAAAATAAATTCACACATTTTTATTCTGAAAGTATAATTTACTCTACATAAAGTCAAATGTAGGCAATTCGGAGTAAATATTACTTCATTATTTAACTACATTTGACTCGTAAATATTACTTTTCTGACCCATCAAATAGTTTATAAGTAACGTAATTTATGTTTAACTATTTTAGTAACAATTTTTTTCACGTTCAAGTACATTGCTCTTATGTAATGGTATGTTTATAAACTCATCTCATTATTGACTTGGTATAATTTTGGATTTTTTATGGGCAAATGGATGTATTTTTGGTCGGTGATTTGATTGATGACGGTACAAAGTGTGGCAAAATCAGAAATTTCTGGCAGTATGTCGAAAAAAAAATGCGTGAATTTTCCAACTAGATTGGCATGATTCTAAAATATTTTTAACTAAGTATATATGAAAACTTGGAAGAAATTGACAAATCACGTAAATCCGTAAGATGAAAAAAAAGAAAATGATTCTATGAATTTTTCAAAAATCCGAATTTAAACTTTAATTTGATGGAAAAAATATACAAAGTCTGTCTCGGGAACCAGAAAGTGCTGAGGTAAGTATATGAATTTCTCAGCTTCTAGATATCACTGAGAGATGTGTAGATGAGGAAAAAACTAATTATGGTACACTTTTGACCACTTTTTGAGAAATTACTTTTTATTTTTGTAGACAGCCTCCGCTTGCAACATAATAAACTTCTGATAGTTTGGTTTGATGAAAACTTTGAAAAAATAAATATTTTTTTGCACAAAAATTTCTCTGAAGATCCGCCGCAGACAACGATTTAATTTTCAAAAAAATTACACATCTAACTTTCCTTCCAGCTCATTTTTTCCTTAAAATCAATATTTTTATTCAAAAATCTTATCACCATATGGGCTATATTTGGTGTGAACCTCTTTTTGATCCGATCGCGACCATTTTAATATCTTACCAACAACATTTTTAATGTTAACCCTCATCTCCCCAACATATTTTTAGCAACTTAAAAACATTCTGCTTTGGTAAATATCCCAAATTTTTAACGAAACATAGTTATTTCTGCCTTAACAATCAAATATCAAGGTGAATTGAAAGGAAAATAAGTCATATCTGGTGTTTTTTATATATATTTTAAGAAAACTTTGAAAATAAATAATTTTTACATTAATTCATTGGCAATTTTTTGAAACACAAAAAAAAAAAAAAATACAATGTTTTTTGTAACAAATTATATTTTTTATATAAATAAAATAAAGTATTTTTATATTATAATCAATTCAATTAAATAACATTTCAAAATTTTTTATACAAGCTCATAAAAAAGTACCAAAAAAATAAAACAAATAAGGATGTGCATGTACTGCAAATCATAGCCCTATGCTCAGAGCAAAAAGGTTTTTTACACCAAATTCAAAGGTTTTTAGTTTTTCGGTTTTTTTTTGCCGGACATTAGAAACATCTGACAGGTTTTTCTAGTACAACATTGGTTGTTTTCAGAGTGGACTAAAAGCACGAAAAATTTTCATTATAAGCTCCTTCAAAATTTTTCGAAGTTGTGTGATTTTTTTCAAAATTTTAATTATTTCGTCGTCATGTTTTACTCTTTTTCATGCCATTTTTCAATATTTTCAATCAAAACGAAAAAAAAAAAACTAACATAAGTCCACAACATGGGTAAAATTTACCCAAAAAAAAATTAAAACGCTATACCTCCGACAACCGACGACGACCGCTTGCGACAAAGCCCACAACAAAAGGAAATTACAGTGAGGTAATTTACTTGCGCTTACTTCGTCTTTTCGTTAGTTTTTTAGCGAATTATTACGAAAACAAACTTCGCATGGGTAAATTTTACCCATGATGTGGATTTGAGTGTTAAATATAATTGTTGTCTTTCTAAAATATTCAGCCATAGCGAAAAAAACAGGTGCATCACAAATCACTCTCCAAAGGGTTATTTCGAATTATAGAAAGGGTTAACTTATTACACGAAAAAAGGGTACAGGTAGAAAAGCCAGTATAGACCCACAGTTGGTGAAAAAGTTGAAGCGCCTTTTTAAGCAAAATCCCAACATTTCAAAACGAGATATGGCTGCCAGAGCAGGAACCTCAAAATCTTTTATGAACAGACTAAAGCAAAAACTTAAGCTAAAGACCTACAGAGTTCAAAAAGTACCAGACCGTTCCCATGAAAAGCAGTTAGAGGCTCAGAGCGAGCTCAAAAGTAATATGTCGGTTACCTGACTTAATTTGACTGCTGCATAATGAACGATGAAACATACGTTAAGGCAGATTTTAAACAGCTACCAGGACACGAATTTTATACCTGTTTGGAGAAGGGGCAAATAGAGAGCAAATTTAAAGAGAAGAAAATTACAAAATTTCCCAAGCAGTATATGGTTTGGCAGGCCATAGGCACTTGCGGTCTAAGCAGCAGTTTTTTTGTAACACAGGGCACAATTAACTCGAAAATTTATATTGATGACTGCCTTGAAAAACAGCTTTTGACACATATTCCCAAAAATGCGAATCCACCTAACTGCCCAGAGCTACGATCTATTGAGTGATATTGGGCTCTAATGAAATCAGATCTTCAGAAGAGTAAAAGTACTGCAAAAAATTTAAAAGATTTCAAAAAGAAGTGGCAAAGGTCGTACGGTACTACCGACGAAACAACTGTACAAAACTTAATGAAGGGTCTTAAGAAAAAAGTAAATATTTTTATATAAAATAAATATTTGTTAATAGTGTAAGGTTATTTATGTTTGTTATACAACTCATTTATAAATAAAAAACAAAATTTAAAAAGAATTCATTACTTTTTTTTTATTGTTGAAAAATAAAGTGACAAATTTTTCTGGGGCAGTCCTTAGTTTGGGTGTTATTAATTTATCCCACGAAGTGGGTTAATGGGACAATGACAACGGCTTAATCACCGCATCCGTGCACGTACAATTCGTGGCGTTAAATCATGTGTTCAGTTATGCGAAATACATGTGATTTTACGTCACGAGTTTTATGTTCACGGATGCGTCGATTCGACCCAATTATTATGAATCAGATGGCATACAATTCAATATATAATATTTTTTTGGATATTTTACATTTCATTTATCTGGCAACATTGATGCAAAGCTAACGAGAGAACTTGAAAAGTTTGCCGGCAAAATAAAAATAAACCGCGCAAAAAAGCCAAATTTGTGGCTGTTGCTGCCGCCGATGTCTTAACTTGGAGGCAGCTGCTTGGCTGATTTACTTTTTTTTTTTTGTTCTTTTTTTGGTAAGAGAAGTTGCGCGATGATGCTCCTTTGACTTGTGGCTGTTTAAGGCAATCAGTTTAATTTCTAACGCCGTGGTGTACGAACATGCGCAGATTAATAGACAACCTGACTTGTGGTTAACATTCCGCGATAATTTAATTTAATTTAATTGTCAATTTATTACAAAATCAAAGTGCCGTGAATTTAAGCCAAAAATGTTAAATTTAAGATGTGGATATTTTTGGCCTTTAATGGTTTCGGTGCTGTTGCAATGTACGCTTGGAAAATGTAATGAAATTGAGTACTTTTCATCTACATCTGGTCTTGAGGATTTGCTGCAAACGGAAACGATCCTTTTAGCGGAATTAACAAATTATGTGGCAAAAGTTACGGAGCATCTAGAATCTTTAAAAGGGTAAATAATAAGTGATCGTTTTTATAAAAATTGTTAGAAAATTTGTTATGCCTAAATACGAGTCTATGCACTTTAAATATTAATTCAGTGGAAACTTAAGGGAAAACTTTAAAAATGTTTTTTTTTTTTTTTTTTTTTCATAAAAAATTATAAAAAAGATAATAAAAATATATGCCAAAAGCAGGTCATAAGTTAAATTTATCTCAAGCATCTGACAAATTATGTTAACCAGTGTTATCATTTTTCATGGCCTCGTTCCCTTCAATTCCATTAGAACCACTCACTAGTCGTTATTTTAGCGTAGGCAGTGGTTTGACATAAATAAGACAATAAAATAATCATAATATTAATGATTTAAACTGAAGCTTTTTTATTTATAACTAAAATTAACATATAAAGAATATTTAAGTAAGCTACTTAGAAATAATATACCTCCCACCGTTTGCAGCTCCTAAGATTTCTTCTAATTCTTCATCTTTAATTTAATTAAAAATATTCCATTGCATTGTTAATAAAATACATTGAACGTAGAAAGGGAGTCTACAAATTGACGGCATTTAATTGCCATTTGACAACCGCTTATACAAAATGTTTTTTTTTTTTTTTTTTTTAATGCATCAATTTATTTTAAAATGCCAAACAATAATTAAGCAACGTTTTTGCAATTTGAAGAATGCCATGAACTTGTTTTACAATACAAAAGTAATTAACAGGAATATCAATCAATTGCACAGTTAATGGTCAGAATTAAAATAAAATCTTAGGTAAGGTAAGTGTACCGAATTACGGCATGTTAAGGTAGTCTCTACTTCTAGAACGATTCCAAGTCTTCCAACTCAATTTTGAGATTGGATATATGATTTTTCATAAGGATTGATTTATCCGAAGTCGATTAGGGCTAAATTTAAGCATCATGACACTTATATTATAATGATTCCTTATACTTTTAGAAACACTGCATTTATTCCTAATTCCGAATTAAAATTTTGCGTTGAACCTAACTCCGTAAGCGCGTGCACCTAATTCCGTGCTACCTTACAATATGATTTATTTTCTTTAAACAACAATCTAAAATAGCAAGTTTCTTAATTTATTTATTTTAAAATTTATTTATCTTTTATTTCACAAACATAATGTTTTTCACATTGTACACAATTATTTATAGTTTTGGAAGAGAAAATCATATGCCGTAATTGCATTACTCTCTTCAGAAAAGTTTGCTTAGTAGGTGACAAAAAAAATTTTTTTTGTATATTTGCAAACTATCAATAGTTTATTTTCGAAAATTTAAACTCCTTAATTTTCCTAATAAAGTGATAGTCACGGATAGTCACGGAAATAAGCTGAAACGCCAGTTTAATTTTTCTTATTCGGCCGTGAAACTGATTTGTAATTACTTACGGGATAGGGCATTTACTATAGTGACCGAGCAAGGTTCATCCAGCCCAATGATATCTAATTGTGGTGTTCCCCAGGGCTCTATTTTGAGCCCTCTTTTATTCTCGCTTTTTATTAATGATTTGCCTGATGTTGTAGTAAATTGCCGAACTCATCTTTATGCCGATGACATTTTAATTTATTTTTCTAGACCAATGGGGCTTTCCAAAGATTGTATTGCGCGTATTAATGATGAAAAAGGCAGCATACATACATGGTCTGTACTTAACAATCTGGTACTTAATCCGTCTAAGTGCGTTGGTATGATTTGTTCAAAGCATCCTTTGTGTCCCGAAGATTTTCCTCCGCTGGTGTTAAATGACACTAGCATTCCATACGCTAACAGTGTAAAATACCTCGGTTTTAGAATCAATAGTTTGCTTAGTTGCTGTGACGCCACAGCAGCTACTATTCAGCAGGTCTACTCTTGTCTCAGAAGTCTTAGGGTGTCAGCTCAATCCTTTGAAAGCGACTTAAAATTGCGGTTAGTCAAAAGCTTAATTTTGTCATTTTTTACGTTTAACTGTTCCGTGTACCCTTCCCTTGATTTTTGTTGTAAACGTAAACTGAATGTTGCGTTCAATGATTGCCTTAGGCTTATATATAATATTCCTAGACACGAAAGCGTAGCCCACCTAAAGAAAACAATATTAGGATTGGATTTGGAACAATACTACAACTTTAGAAATATCATTAAATTGCACAATATTATCCATCGCAATTGCCCCGACTACCTCTTTGAGATGCTCCAATTTGCGCAATCCCGAAGAAGCTTACGGTTAATTCTACCTAGACACAGAAGCTTAATTTTAGAACGCTCTTTTTTTGTCACTGCAGTTTGACTTTGGAATAATCTTCCTATCGAACTGCAAATGGTCAGGTCGTCGACGCAATTTCGGACGGGGCTTGTTGTGTTCCTCAACAGTTTGACTCCTTGAGTTCAATTGAAAAATTTGAAATATTAAAATCTCAAGAATTTAAAATTTTTAAACATAATTCAAATTTTTATTTTATTATTGTATTATTTTTTAATTCCTCTTTTAATTTAAGTTAATTATTTAGTTTAGTTTTGCTTCTTTTCATTGCTGTTAATTTTGAATACTGTTATAAATTTTTGTGCTTATTATAAGATTTATTATCTTGAAGCATTTTGTATTAAATTTAAATAAATGAAATGAAATGAAATGAATAACGTTCACTCGTACAAAATTGTGCACCTAATTACGGCACAAATAAAATCCTAGTTTTCTTTATAAAAAATAGTTTATTTTGCTTTAAAACTATTGGAAAATGGTTTTTAAGTTAACACAAATTAAATATGCGAACACGTAATCCTGGAAACACTTACAAAGATTCGTATGCTACCTAAAACTTATGTACAACATACGCGTTCAAAATCAAGGTTATTGGAAATTGGTTTTTGGAAACATCATGAAAAAGTTATTAACTAATGTAAAAAATGTAATTTTAATTTCTTGGCACTAACTAAAAGTTAGAGTATGTTTTGGTTCAAAAATATTTGAAACAGCGTTCAGTTTTATTATTTTTTAACAAAAAGGAGAAACTTACGGAATAAGGTACACTTACCTTACTGCTTAAAGTATTTAAAAAAAAAAAATTCAAATTGTTTTCTAATGGAATGGTGTTTTTAATAATGAAACTAGATGTAGATTGTTGGAGTAATATTATCAAAATTAATATGTTAAATAATTCTAATGTTCTGAGCTAATTAAGATTCTCTTAAAGATTCTCTATATGAAATATGCTCTCATGCACCCACATTTGTAACTGATTTTTCCAGTTGATAAAGTTAACGCCATTCAAAGCATTAGCATAATAAAAAAATTTAAAAATAAAATCACATATTGATCAGAGCTTTAATTGACATTGAATAAATTATGACCAAAAAATTTGAATGTTAATTTTACTATCTGATCTGGATTGGTTTTTAACTGATCTGATTCTTTTTATTGTTAATAAATTCCCACACGGTTTATAATTGCGCGAAATGGGCAAAATAACCTGTGCGTTTAATTGCAAGATATGATATTAAAATTTTAATTTTAATAACTATAAATAGTCATATTGTCTCATTTGATAATATTTTTAATTAGCATGAAACGGGAAGATGTAGTTTGGAATTGATAAAAATTTGTAAATAAAATTTTTGCAAGAAAATACACTCTTTTTTTATCGAGTAGGACCGATTTATTATACAAAAATTTATTCAACTCAAATTTAGATTAAAACTTCTTGAAAAGTGAGAAAATATGTGGGAAAATAGCATACTTTTAGGGTCGAGGCAAAATGGGTGGCATACCTGAAAAATATTTATTTTTCAAAATCTTTATACTGAGCCAGCGAGCAGCATTCGGAAATCTTTTAATGTTGAATATTTCTGACGAATTACATAGACACACAACAAAAAAAATGGAATGAATTTTTTATTTCGTATATTCAGTCTGATGTCCTTTTTGACGTTGAATCCGACTGAATTCTCAGATTTGTCAATATATTTAACTGCAGAATTTTTCTATAAATTCTATGTTTTGATAAATTCTTTGTTTTTAGAGGCATCGAAAGCCGCACTCATCATAAATTATCTTTGGATTTTTTTAATAGTACTCTTACTTTCCGAACTATGACTCTATAAATAGAAAATATTTCAGCCAAGAGACAAGAATATGAAACATTCATCCGTAGAATCCAATACAGCTGTAAATTCTTAACTTTTACTTTAAAACCTAATTTAAATTATGTCGACATCTTAATTTTTCACAGAGAAAGTTAAAAAAGTGCAAAAAACATGTTTTTTCACTATATCAGTCTACGATATTTCGGAAGAAAATAAAACTATTAACTTAATTTAAATTAGATTTTAAAGAAAAATATAAATCCATATGCCTGAAAACAGCGTTTTCTCCAACTTCAAGCAAGGATATCTAAAAATCCTGCAGATATATTGACAGTTCTGATGACTATATATAAAAAATATAAAGTTCGGCAAAAAAATCCCAACAGAAAATAAAACGACCACCTTCAGAAGTGAAGTAATCGTTGGATGTTCTGAAAAGCAGTGAAAAACGAACAACTTACTCCTTCTCGGATTGATTAAGAAGCTCAGAAACGATGAACACAATGTTTTCGTTTGATTTCGGGCTTATTTCAGTAACTGACTGCGCTCGTATTATTATTTTCATTTCATAATTTTTCCAATCGAAGGTATAAAATGATGGTCTGTTCAGATTGCGCCTTCCAATCGAAGGCATAAAATGATGTTCTGTTCAGATTGCGCCTTCCAATTGAAGGTATAAAATTAAGTTTTGGTTAGACTGCGGCTTCTAATCGAAGACATCAAATGATGTTTTATAGCAAAGAAATTCAAAGACACACATTCAGTTTCCATAGCGAAAAAGAAGAAACCCGATTCCCGACTGTTCCGATTGCACCTTCTTGTAGAAGTCAACAAAGGAATGATACGATGAGCGGCCAGCGCTGAACAAACGTAAAGTGTTTTCTGATGTGGCAATGGAATGATTCGAACAACGAAAGGAATGTGCCAAACAGCTATGTTTGGATGATCAAACTTTCTGCTGGGATGTTCTAGCCCAAGCAAAATTTTTAACAGAGTCAAAATATTTTGGAAATCTCTTGTCACCAAAGAACATATTAAGTTGGAACAAGAATTTTTGGTTTTTTTTTTAAAAACCACATAAATGTGCGCAGTTTTGATTCGAATGTGAAATTGGTTTTGTTATATGGGTGCGAAACGTGGCTTGTTACAGAACAATTAATGAACAAGCTGCAAGTATTCGTCAACAAATTCTTAAGACATATACTTAAGGTTTGGTGGCCTCGCCCTATCTCAAATGCTGAGCTACATCAAAAATGCAATCAAAGGGCTATAGCAAACGAGGTCAAGCTGCGCAAGTGGAGATGGAGTGGTTATTCTCTCCGGAAACCTTACAGCGAAATCTGTCGCCGTGCTCTTGAGTGGAATCCACAAGGCAGTAGAGGACGTGGTAGACCCAAAACCAACTGGAAAAGGTCGTTGGAAAAGGAAATCCAAGAATCAGGAAAATCGTGGCAAGAGATCAAAGTCATCGCAAGGGATCCCGATAAATGGAGACATTTCATATTGGCCCTAAGCTCCTCCGATAAGTTAAAGGAGATTACATACATACATACATACATACATACATACATACATACACACTTACATACATACATACATACATACATTAATGTATAAGCAACTTTGTTCATTTCAGATAAATAAAAACGCTTCTCAAAAACCCATTCAATAACGAGATGAAAAAATGTTAATAAAAAATTATAAAATTTCTTTGAAAACTATGAAGAGTGTATCAGAATTCGAGAATTCTGACCATTTAAAGAAGCTTTCTCATGACGAAATGTACATTGTACAACACAAATAGTGTAAATTATAATACATTTCTGTGGACTTTTGACAAAACAACCTAAGTCGAGATAAGACAATTCTCCAGGATTTATAGTCCTAAATAAAAAATTCAAATACGCTTCAATTGATATAATCGCCATGTCTCTATGATTTCTTGTTCCAGAGATATTAGGATGTCCCATAGTTCACGCAAGATTTGAACTTAACGCCACACATGGGGGTATCTGAGTTAAAAACCTGGTCAAAATTAAAACCTCTGAAAGTACTGGTCCGATTTTGGAAATTGAGGTGTCATTTAATTCAGATTATTCAGACAATCAAAACAAATATGGACTCGTTTAAAAAAATTGTCAATACAGGGCGCTGCAGACAAGTGAAATAATTGAGGACTTGTAGCTCCTGTAGTACTGAGCCGATTTTGGTTTTTATAAAGTTTTTCTCTTTCATTTTACTAAAATGACAATATGATGGCATTAAACTTTTGAAATACATTCAATAGATGGCGCTGTACACATGATAAATGTAGTAACTTTTAGGGTCTTCTATCTCGTATGCTGCTTTATTGATTTTAGTTATCAAGGTGTCAATCAATTTATATAACTCAGAAGAGTAGTCCGAAAACACTACAGAATAGAAGATTTGTCCACAGAGGGCGCTATAGACAAAAACATCACAAAAACATTTTAAAAATTCTATATCACTGCACCTTATTTAATAGATATGGCAGTATTGTGAACTGGAGTAATACTGTAATACTGAATTATCAAAAAAATGTATAATAGAGGCCGACATAACTTACCGAAACTCCAACTTTTTAATCTCCGAACTAATAATCTCAGGTTTTTGAAAAACAATTGAGGAGTGGCCGTACCAAAGGGCCTAAGTACCATTTCAAGGCAAAAGTAGTGTCATAATATGAAACGGGTCCCATTTTGTTAGAAATTAATAAAATTGTTTTCTGTTTTCACAAAAAATTCTTTTGATAGTCTGAAATTGATGTCATTATGTTGAGAAAATTATAACAGTCAAATAACAGACTATTAGGCACATAAAAAGTATGACATTACTTTTGGTACTTAGGCCCTTTGGTACGGCCACTCCTCAATTATTTTTTATTTTAATCTGAAAATCAAATAATTTCTGAGAATTTAAGTCCTCTGAATTCGTTCATTTTTTCGTTTATAATTTCTTTAAAACTAAAAATATCACATGTATAGGCATCAGCAAAAAGTGCAGCTATTTTGCCAATAGGAAATATTAGGAGCCAAATTTTGCAGTTTTAGCTACAAAAAGATTTCATTTATGAGAATTTTTGGTTGAAAAAATTGGGACTCGTGAGGATCCATTACTTTTCTGCTTTTAAAAATTTACAATGTTTCAATAAAAAAATACTCAGTTACTTATAAAGTTTGAACACACTATTTTGACTCTTATAATGATTCTTTTTTTATTAAATTAAACTCATTGTAAAGAACACACCTATCGTAGAATAATCCATTCTGCAATTTTTCGTTTTTTTCTGCATTTAAAGAAATATACGCACTGAAATCAACACCTCTTTCGCAATTTTAAAATTTTATTTTAAAATATTTTACAAAACTTCAACTTTAACAGCGTAGTATGCAGCCGCAAATTGATTTAGATAAAATCGGGTGTCAGATTTCTTTAGTTTGGAGTATTAGCTGTATAACAAAAAAAAAGTTGAAGGTGAAGTGTTATGAACCAGAAAAAAAATAATAACTTGACTGCTGACACTTTAGGATTAGTACGTATGGAAAGAGGAGATTTAACGCTGCATCAACTAAATTGAGCCACATTATTCATAAGTAGTTGATCAGTTTTTAGGCCCTCCTGAGAAGTGGCCAATTTCGAATTAGGTCGTTTTGCCAAAAATTCACAGATATGTACATATAAGCTCTGAGGACATTGGTGATTTGCTACTGGATTTAAAAAGCATGACATTTGCCTAGCAAAAATTAAAGGACAAGAAAATATATTTTGAATATAGCCAATTTCGAGATCAAGAGACACATTTTTTTTTTTGTATACAATGAATACAAGAATAAATTCAAAATTGTTCCAGGTTGAGGCACTTAGTACTAAATATTTAGCCAATAATTAATGTTTCCAAAAAATTAAAATTAAAACAGTCCTTTTTTTTTTTTTTTTGTTTATACACCAGTGTGTTTAAAAATTTTAAATAAATCCCCAATCACGAGTAATAATGGTTTCGCATTGCTTGCTAAATTAAATGAAATCACAGACTCTAAGTGGCGACAAGTTAAATAATTACTTATAATACAAAACTCAATTAATTAAAATAGAAAATTTTGTGAAAAATATTATTAATGCAATCCAAAATAAAAAAGAAATAAACCTGATTCTAACCGTGAATATGCTGTTACGTTAATAAAAAACTTAATAACCAACATGAGTACCAAATGAATAATTAAGAATTTTTTTTAAGAAAGTTGTTCTAACATTTCACCAAACTAATTGGATTATAAATTGAAAAATTATGCAAAAAGATTTTTTGATAATGTTTGTAGTAACAGAAACAAGATTCAATTAATTAATAAATAAAAAATTTAAAAAGATACCAATTGTGCCGATGAATCATGTCATGTCGTCACCTCAATACTACAACTAGGTAACTCTTAAATTATCATACTTGGGATAAGTTTATTGTAATATTCTTCATGGCTTGGTGCGCAATCCTGTCCAACCAAGTTCTCTAAAGTGGCACCATTGCAATGTTATACGAAAACTAGTAAGGGTTTACCTTTGGCCTGGCCAAACATTAAATACCCTACACAGCAGTATTTTGAAAGTTTTGCTTATATGGGAGGTGCCACGCCCTCTTGTCCGAATTCACCCGGTTTTTTCTCAGAGTTTGAACTTATAGTTCTTAGCATTGGAGTGATATTTGGTTGGATTATATCAAAAAATGTTTTCAGTATAGCGTTTTGAACTTTTTGCTTATATGGGAGATGCCACGCCCTCTTGTCCGAATTCACCCAGTTTTTTCTCAGAGTTTGAATTTATAGTTCTTAGCATTTGAGTAAAATTTAGTTTGATTATCTCAAAAAACGCTTTAAGTATAGCGTTTTGCTTATATGGGAGGTGCCACACCCTCTTGCCCGAATTCTCCTGGTTTTTGTTCAGAGCTTGCGCTTACAATTCATAGTATTTATGTGTATTTTGGTTGCATTATCGTGAAAAAAACTCAAAAAGTTGCATTTTGAATATATTTTTTGTATGGGCGGTAGGCGTGTCCGTTGACCGATTTCGCTCATTTTCAATCCCCCGAAGGCTGTGCACCAAATTTCATTGAATTATCTTACTAAATTTTCCCAAAAAGTGTATTTCCACACACAGCCAGCCAGCCAGCCAGCCAGACAGACAGACGGACATGGCTATATCGACTCAGGAGGTGACGCTGATCAAGAATATATATACTTTTCTATATCTGCCACGCCTCCTTCTCTGCGTTACAAACGGAAGGACAAAGTGAATATACCCTGGGTGTAGGGTATAAAAACAAAACAAGAAAAGTCGGAAATCATTGCGATTTAAAATTTTCAAAAATCTTAAAATTAAATTATCTCACAACTAGAAAATTTGAGTAACCTAGTTGTAATATTGAGGAGGCGACATCAGCAACATATTGTTTGGCTGCGATAGGCTGAAAAATTCAATCTTATAAATTAGAAATTGCGTAACTCCTTTGTGAAAAACTTCAAGGCTTTTTCCCAAAAAGCAAATATCTTGACGGTGATTTGGGAGATCTGCTTTCTGAAATTCAAATAAATAATTTTTTCTGCTCATCCTAATGTACATACATAATATATTACGTATATATACAAATTCATCTTTTTTGTCGCTTTGACGTCTGTTTCTTTCTCTTTTTCGTTTTGTGCAGTGAAATTGAAACGATTCAACGTGAGCATATTGACGCTTCAAAGGACCTAGAGGGATATCTTAACAATCCAATCAATGCATACCGTCTGATTAAACGCCTACACAGCGATTGGACTTCATATGAGGAATCGGTACGCGGTGAATTCAGTGACAAACGTTAGTTAAACCATTAATTGTATAATTTTTATTTATAGGTATTCTTAATATGTAATTTTGTTGAACAAGCAACGATTTTTCTCCGACATGGCTCATTTCGTTAGCAATAGAACTTAAAAAAAATAAAACCAAAACTTAAGATTTATGCAATTTTTGAAAAAGGTCGAAAAATGGTTTTTTGAAAAAAAAAAAAGTAGAAACAATTCAAAACAAAATAAAATATTTTCAATGAATTTTTCAATGCTGAATCCAAATCTGGCATCAGAATTGCTATATCTTGTATGGTTTTCAAGATATCTTACCACAAATGTTCAAAAATGTTGAAAACACGATTTTTGTGGTTGTATAGAAGACGCACGGAATTGTTTTTCTCTTTTCCATTAAATGCATCATTTAGTTCTATCTTTCGTCTTTAAAATCAGCTACAAACTGGTCTTGTGTGATTTTTCTTTAAAAAGTTATTCTTTAATCTTAATCTTTAACCATAACTGTTTGGTAATTTACAGTTTTTTCACGCATAAAATCATCTCTCAATTCGAGACTAAGCATCTTAAAAACCCAACTGCTTTGGAAAAATAAGGTTTGGAAATTTTGAATGCATACTCAACAATCTTTAGAAACTTTTTCAAGACCAAGGCCGGAACCAAGACTTTATATCGAAACCAACGATCAAAACCAATGCCAGGACTCAATATCCAAGAACAAGATCGTGGACTTGATTTACTCATCACTACTTCAGACATTGAATTCTAACCACAATTGAACTTAAAAATTTCTAAATGAGACCATTCCTCAAAAAAAATACCCCAAAACCTTTCAAACTTTGTGCAAATTCTGGTATTAGTTTTTGTGCTTGTGTGAAAACTTTTTTTGAAAAATTCTTATGCTAGAAAAAATAATATAAGTGTTCGTTTACTTGTCCCAAAGCTTTCGTTTACGCATAAATCGTACGTGAATGAAAGTTTTTCGGACTAAAACCTTAATGCCAATTTCTTCTATAGCACAAATATGTTATTTTTAAAAAAAAAACTAGAAAAGGTGTAACTTTTGGCCTGGCCAAACATTAAATACCCTACACTGCAGTATTTTGAAAATTTTGATTATATCGAAGGTGTCACGCCCTCTTGTCTGAGTTCACCCAGTTTTACTCAGAGCATGCTTTTATAGTTCTTAGTGTCTGAGTGAAATTTGGTTGGACTACATTAAAAACGTTTTTAGTACAGCGCTTTGAATCTTTTGCTTATATGGGAGGTGCCACGCCTTTTTGTCCGAGTTCGTCTAGTTTTAGCTCAGAGCATGCATTTATAGTCCTTCGTATTTGAGTGAAATTTAGTTGGACTACCTCAAAAAACGCTTTCAGTATAGCGTTTTGAATCTTTTGCTTATATAAAAAGTTGCCACGCTCTATTGTCCAAATTCGCCCAGTTTTTTTTTTTTTTTCAGAGCTTGCCCTTACAATTCATAGTATTTATGTGTATTTTGGTTGCATTGTCGTGAAAAATACTCCTAAAGTTGCATTTTGAATATAATTTTTGTATGAGTTGTAGGCGTGTCCGTTGACCGATTTTGCTCGTTTTCAATCTCACGAGTTAACTTTAACGACGAAGGCAGTGTATCAAATTTCATTGAATTATCTTGCTCAGTTTTTCCCAAAAAATTGAATAAATAAAATATCTATATTTTCATTAAATTAATCATGATCTTTGTAAAAATAGATATATCAATTTTACGTTGAAGGCCACAAGGCCTCTCACGTTCCTGATTTCGAACACGCACCCATATATTCGCAACTGTAAATTTGAAAGCGTGTTAGTATCTACTTTTCGTACAAATATTTTTTCCATGCACACCCAGCCAGCCAGACAGACGGGCATGGCTATATCGACTCAGGAGGTGACGCTGATCAAGAATATATATACTTTTCAATATCTGCCACGCCTCCTTCTCTGCGTTACAAACGGAAAGACAAAGTGAATATACCCTGGGTGTAGGGTATAAAAGCTATTTAAATCGAATTAGTCTATTTTGCTCCAAAGCCGAAAATTTTTGTGTCCTTCGAAGAATGCACTTTTGTTTATTTCTGAAAAATAGCTTTAATTTTATT
This sequence comes from Calliopum simillimum, assembly GCA_951812925.1. Taxonomy (NCBI): domain Eukaryota; kingdom Metazoa; phylum Arthropoda; class Insecta; order Diptera; family Lauxaniidae; genus Calliopum; species Calliopum simillimum. Next base: position 98,497,902 of record OX638368.1, on the reverse strand, counting down.
TTTTCCATTTTAAATAAATTATATTTTTGGCAGCCAAAGTTATCACATAAATATGACATATGCTTTGAATAATCAACTTGAATTTTTCAGATTTCTTAGATGAAATGGCCCGACATCGTGCGACCATAAGTTTTCCCCGTGATTCAGATGTAGAAGGTTCGGCAGTTGCTTTAGTGCGTTTGCAGGAGACCTATAAATTGGATGTATCACAAGTGGCCAGTGGCATACTAAATGGTGTTAAATATGGGTTGGTTAAAAAGTATAAAGAAATCAAAAAAATGTTTTAAATACAAATATTTTCCAGTTCTGCAATGAGCTGGCAAGATTGCTTTATTTTGGGACATCAATTGTTTGTTATGCGCGATTTTAATCATACAATACCATGGTTACAGGAATCTATGAATATACTAAGAAGTTCGGTATATTATGACGATCCAATGTCATTGGACTTTATGGAAGCAGTAGTATCATATCATCAAGAGATGGGTAAATATTTCTATAGCTCTTAGTACAAGAGCTGTCAATGTCAAAATAGTGAGTATCGAGGAAATCAGTTTTTAAATTGTAATCGTAGGAGATTTCGATACAGCACTCAAGTTAATAAATCAGGTGCTTGCGCTGGATCCAACGCGATCTGCTAGAAATAGCGATATAAAACTCTATTTGGAACAAATGATTACAGATGGCGTTAAGCAGGGTCTAATGCATGAAACAGCTACAATACCCGGAGACTATTATGTTAGTCATGTGCCTACATATCTGAAATTATATAAATGAACTGTTAATTGTTAACTTTTTAGCAAACAAATGAATATAAACTTTATGAGCAAGTGTGTCGAGAAGAATTAACGTTAACACCCGCTCAGCTGCTGCCATTGAGTTGCAAATATCACACGAACAACATGGCTTATCGCTTACTACATCCATTTCGCATGGAAGTGCACAATCTGGATCCGTATATTGTGCAGTTTCACGATGTCATTGGTGATAAAGAAATCGAAGTTGTCAAACGCTTGGCAAAGCCACGCATGGAACGCTCACAGGTACATACCGGCGATAGTGCCGACACAGCAACAGCCAAATATCGCACCAGTAAGAGTGCATGGTTCGAGTATAGCCAGCATCATGCAATGGAACGTATGCTGCTGCATCTACAGCATTTTTCCGGTTTAAATGCCACATATGCGGAAAGATTGCAGGTGGCTAACTATGGCATCGGTGGACATTATGATCCACATTGGGACTTTTTTTTGGTAAGCAGCACTGCAGGTTGTTGTGACGACATCAACCTAACGCATGATTGAATAGATCATCAATCATGCAAATACAAGTAATTTTTAAAAAATTTATAAAATCTTTTTCAATTTACAGGAAGATCATTCGTACGATGAAGTTGAAGGAAATCGCATTGCAACTGCCATTTATTATGTAAGTAATGTTTATGTTATTATTGTGTTAGATAAGCCCCATTTTAGTAAGTAACTTAAACGGGTCTCTATTATAAAAAGCAGCCTTATAGCATTTGTTTTTTATGTTTACAAAATCCATGGTAAATTACTTCTTTCAACAAAAACTTGTATCTTTTTTATTTTGCCAGCTCTCAGACGTTGAAGAAGGCGGCGGAACAGCGTTTCCGTTTTTAAATTTACTTATAAAACCAAAAAGAGGTAGCGTACTTTTCTGGTATAACTTACATAGTTCAGAAGAGCCCGACTATCGAACAAAGCATGCAGCTTGTCCGGTATTAAAAGGCACAAAATGGAGTGAGTATTAATTTACAAAAAAAAATATATGTAAGAAAAGTAGATACTAACACGTTGTCAAATTTACAGTTGCGAATATATGGGTGCGTGTTCGAAATCAGGAACGTGAGAGGCCTTGTGGCCTTCAACGCGAAGGTGATATATCTATTTTTTACAAAGATCATGATTAATTTAATGAAAATAAAGATATTTTATTTATTAATTTTTTTTATTTTTTATTCTTAACTCATAAAATATAATTTGTATTAGTAGTGGTAACCCATCGACTTATGGCTGTCGTCCACCAAATCACAAGAACGCCTAAATTCTTGCATGCCAGAATGTACCCAAATATTGCCAACTGAAAATGAATTTAACGAATTATTTCAAAAAACTTTACTAAACAACCGTGTTGCATACTTCTCTTGGAACCAACAATCACTGGACAACCTGCATGTAACGTGCGAAAGTCAGGGTTTAGCGATTTGTGTAAATTCCACCATCTAACCATGGATCCTTTTGTCGGCTTTAGGTATACGTTAGCCATTGGAAAGACAGTGTAACCACCTAAATCAACATCGGAAAGCTAAAAAAGAAATTGTGTTAAATTACGGAATCTAGAGCTCTACAGTATAAAACCTACATAAATCATATGCGTCGCAATGCGATCACCCGTCCAGGATGGATGTGTATAGTTATTCTATAGAAATGAAACATAATATCTAAATCAGACGATTATCACAAAAAATTATATCTACTTACGCCAAAAAAATCATGATGTGGGTCATACTGACCACCCAGCCCATAATTAGCAACTTGCACTGTTTCGGCATTACCCAAATCTAAATTAGTTACGGCAGATATCATTCTATACAGCTGTTGCATGGTGCCATTAGTGTAGTCCACCCAAGCTTGTTGACTGACACGCACATCACTCTGTATACTACCAGTTCCATTGACTACTTGCGAACGGTGCATGCCATCCTCAGCCAATTCGATAATATGATCTATCTGATTATCGGTGAGCAGACCATGAAACACACTGACCTCCGGATCTAAACTTATTTCTTCCACTTTAAGTGGTGCCAAATAGAATACTGGATTATTGTTTGTTTCAAGCTTGCACCTTAGTCTATGGTGTACTCGCTCTGGTAGTTGAATACCCTGGCAGAGGCGAGTATAATTACTGGACCAGGTGTAGGACTTTGCTGCAAGAAGTTTTGGAGTTTTTAAATGCAATTGGCTTGGTGGATTACGTGCGATGTACATTCTGGTATCCTTTGCTACATGATTGGGCACCAGTTCTAGTATATTATCAATGTAAGAAAGTGCCAAATCCACTTCACCAAGCTCATATTGAGCTAATGCCATATACTCGTATGTATCAAGACGAAATTTTAATTGTGCTGGATTATCTTTTGCACTCGTAAGTTTTTCTAGAGTTTGCTCGAACCATTCTAAGGCAAGTTTGTATTCTTTTTCATCGTAAAGATTTGTGGCAATCTGATAGGATTCGTGCCATGTTAATATGGTGCTAAAAATGTGGTAGAGAAAAGTTTTCATGCTAAAAGTGACCCGGTATAAATTATTTACCTTTGATAAACTTCAGCAATTTTGCCAATTGCTAAATCTGAGGTACTGAGGTTATAAACCATTTGTAAACGTGCCAGACCTCGAACGGCACCACGTAAATCATTAAAATCCGGATAGGTAGTTGCCTGCTTATGTTGTTCCAGAAGTTGCCGAAATACTAAAAAAAGTTTTTATTTTTATTATTCAGTGAGTCCAAAGTAAACAAATTACGTGTATATAATAGAGTAGTTGAACCATAGTTAATCATCACGTCTCAATTTTTATCAAAAAGGAGAGTTTTTACTTCGAAATTTTGCCAAAAAAGAGGAGTATTAATATTAGTGGAGTGCCTGGGGCTTTTAACCTAGGATTTCTACAAGACCGAATGAATTTATATGGTTGGGATGGGATTTTGTTTTAAATGCCATAACAAAAAAAGTTTACCCAAAATTTGTTTGTGCTTTTGATTTGTGTATTAACTATAAAAAGTTAGTATAACACTACATTAAAAATAATTGTAACAATTTGCAAACCATTTTTTCTTAACTAACTTGAGGTCGCTGAACACGAAAAACGCAATTTTTTTTTTTCCTTCTAACCGTTCCCGAGTTATTCGGCCATTTTTATTTTCGAGATTATAGTATCTATACATCAATATATTTGTATAACGCCAAACCCGATCGATTTTATTTTACCACGATTACAAAGAATGACTAATGGCGTTACTAACGGGTATACCAATGATTATGCTCCGAATAAAATTAACGGAGTTACAGCACGAAAAACTTAGATTTTTTAAAAAAAATTTTAAATTTTTCATACCAACGTCAAATGGAAAACTTAGTTTTTCGCATATATTTATTTATTTAAAAAAAAAATGTTTAACAATTTTATTCAATGTCACATTTAATTCCAAACATTTTAAGCTAACTTTGAGCAAAATCGTATGAAATCTCGTGAAGATATTAAGGTTTTAGTGCAATGAAGGCATATCGTTTTCTTTCAAAAATTTATATTTTTGATGCAATTGCAACCCGGTCCGAAATGTTCTTCCACAAAAACTGATGAGAGCTTCTTTAAAATGTTCAATGAGTGTAGAATGGCCGATGTAAAAGCTGAAAAATTGGATCTGTTGACTTAGGCTGAACATTTTGAAAATGCTCTGGACAACTTCTCATCATTCTTATTGCACCAAATCCTTAATATCTTCAAGAAATCGCATTCGATTTTGCTCAAACTAGGCTTAAAATGTTTGGAATTAAATTTGCCATTGAATAAAATTTAAAAAAATTTTTTTTTTTTTAAATAAATAAATGCGAAAAACTTAGTTTTTCATTTGATATTGATATGATAAATTTTTCAAAATTTTTTAAAATTTTTAAAAAATCTGAGTTTTTCCTGCTATAACTCAGTTAATTCTGTTCGGAGCATAATCATTGGTATACTCGTTAAAAGAGCCATTACTCACTCTTTGTAAGCGTTGTAAAATAAAATCGATCGGACTTGGCGTTCTACAAATATATTGATGTATATGAAGCTATACCCTCGAAAATATAAATGTCCGAATAACTCGGGAACGGTCCAAAGGAATAAAAAATAAGTGGGTTTTTCGAGTTCAGCGACTCTAAATTAGTTTAGAAACTAGTAAGGGTGTAAATTTTGGCCTGGCCAAAAAATAAATACCCTACACTGCAGTATTTTGAAAATTTTGCTTATATGGGAGGTGCCACTCCCTCTTGTCCGAGTACACCCAGTTTTTGTTCAGAGCTTGCATTTATAGTTTTTAGTGTCAGAGTGAAATTTTGTTGGATTATCTCAAAAAACTCTTTCAGTATAGCATTTTGAATCTTTTGCTTATATGGGAGGTGCCACGCCCCCTTGTCTGATTTCACCCAATTTTTGCTGAGAGCTTTCATTTCTAATTTTTAGTGTCTGAATCAAATTTGGTTCGAATATCTCAAAAAACGCTTTCAGTAAAGCGTTTTGAAGCTTTTGCTTATATGGGAGGTGCCACGCCCTCTTGTGCGAGTACACCCAGTTTTTGTTCAGAGCTTGCATTTATAGTTTTTAGTGTCAGAGTGAAATTTGGTTGGATTATCTCAAAAAACTTTTTCAGTATATCATTTTGAAACTTTTGCTTATATGGGAGGTGCCACGCCCCCTTGTACGATTTCAACCAATTTTTGCTGAGAGCTTTCATTTATGACTCTTAGTGTCTGAGTCAAAGTTGGTTCGAATATCTCAAAAAAAGCTTTCAGTATAGCGTTTTGAAGCTTTTGCTTATATGGGAGGTGCCACGCCCTCTTGTCCGAATTCGCTCAGTTTTTTATCAGAGCTTGCGCTTACAATTCGTAGTACTTATATGTATTATGGTTGCACTGTCGTCAAAAATACTCCTAAAGTTGCATTTTGAATATAATTTTTGTATGGGCGGTAGGCGTGTCCGTTGACCGATTTGACGACGGAGGCAGTGTACCAAATCTCATTGAATTATCTTGCTCAGTTTTCCCAAAAAGTGTATTTCAACACACAGCCAGCCAGCCAGCCGGCCAGCCACCCAGCCAGCCAGCCAGACAGACGGACATGGCTATATCGACTCAGGAAGTGACGCTGATCAAGAATATATATACTTTTCTATACCTGCCACGCCTGCTTCTCTGCGTTACAAACGGAAGGACAAAGTGAATATACCCTGGGTGTAGGGTATAAAAATAGTTTGCAAAATGTTACATCTATTTTGGATTTAGTGTTGTATTAACTTTTTATAGTTATTGCTTAAATAAAGAAAAAATCAATTGCACAAAAAAATTTTTGGTAAACTTTTCTTTTTATGGTATAAAAAATAAAATCCCACCTCAGCTATATAAATTCATTCACTCTAATAAATATCCTAGGTTAAAAGTCTCAGGCACTCCACTAATCGTAAAACACATTTAAAATTACTATTTTTATCTCTGTAACGGTTACTTCTAGAGAAAAATTCTAGTAAATTTCTTCGTAATTGAAGTTGTTTCCAACACCGACTACGGTGTTTTGTCCAAAAAGGCAAAACGAAGAGGCCTACTGCGTTTAACTTTTCATAAAACTATGTTCATTTTCAAATCGCGATATCTCATGAACGGTAAGTCGGACGGAAAAAGTGTGACCCAAGAAATTTTTTTCCTAAAACAAGTCAGAAAATCATATTTTAACCTATAACTCCTCAGGTGTACATTTTAAGCCCCCCTCAGGTTCAATTTTTTGTTAGTCTAGGCCATCTCTATCACCTCCCTAAAGCTTCGTTACCTTATGCGATACATCTTGTTTAGTCGGACGTTTCACAAAAAGGAATCCGTGCGACTAACTTCGAATCTACTCTACTTCTGCGAATTTAGCAGTTGTACTGGAGAAATCAGAAGAAAACATTTTTCATAAATTAAATAAGCTTTTAGAAAAGTGCTACCTCATCTTAAGCCTCAAAGTATTACTGTCGCTGTGTACTATTTTATTTGTACGGAAGTTACACATTTAAAGTGTATTACCAAGAGATATTAAACATCGTTGATTTGTCATAAAAAATAAATATTATTCGCAATCATTTTTGTGATATTTGAACGATTTTTCAGGCTTCAGCGCAATTGTTTTTTAAAAATAAATTTTAATAAATTACTTTTGATACTCAATAAGCATCTCATTAAAACAAGTTCAATAAAAAAAAAAATTTCTAACACGTCACATTATTTCATATTCACACTTACCTTAGTTTTGTTTCACACTTGACACTACTTTTCGGTATTCACACCCCCCTCTCTACACCACAACCATAGAAATCACACTTACGTTTATGCGCCTCTCCCTCTTTAACGAAATCATGCACCTCAGACCAATCTATAACCATACGTTTAATCAAAGTAAAAGCATTTATTGGATTTCCCAAATAGTCCTCAACGTCCTCGAAGGCCACCTCGTGTTGCAATTTGACTTGTTCGATAAATCTACATGAATGACAAAAACAACATTGATTAGACATAACCAAGGGAGAAAGATAGAAGCAAGAGCGTAAAAAAAAATAAATTAAATTTCATTATGTCTTCATCTCATGCATATCCTGAGGTGTTCTTATGCGACCTTTCATCGCCAACTCAACCCATTCGAATAGCAAAAATAATTAATTACTTGCGGTAATTGGTAAGCTCCTGCTCTTGCCATTCCAGGTATTGCCAAAATGTCTCCAATAATTCCATCTCAATATCACCCAACGTCTGCATGGTATCCACCGAAGAGAAATATTCGGCATTACTGATACAAATAACTAGGAACAGGACGACACCGACGACAACTTTGATGCTGTTGCCGACTGTCTTTTGCGTATTTATAGACATTCTACCCAAGACCACACAACACTGGAGTAGTTGAATGTAGGTAGATACGTTGGCAATGACAGAATATTTTAAACTACAAATATGTGCGGCAAGTGTTTTTCCTTAAAGCGGTTTTTAGAACAATTTCTGAACAATTTATCTAATTGTCTCGTTGTTTTTGATACATGGTTTCTACTATGTATCTAAGTATATGCATATGCGTACATATACATATATATGGGAGTGAAATTTATGTATATTTGTACACGTCTTTTTTATATCAACAGATTGTGTAAATACATACACATTAGGGTTATCCGAAAAAGTGAATTTATTAATAGAAGCCTAGATACTTCGCCATGCTAAGATAAAAGTTTCAAGCCAGAAATTCATCACAACTCAGTTAAAGGAGATAGTTGTTTGTATGAAAAATAAAACCAAATAAACTGGAATTCATATACCAAATTATGTGTATATTGTTGAAAACCATACGTTTGTTGCAACAAACTATTCGAATTTTTGATTGACGAAATCCAGCTAATTAGTTTTCTTTTAAGTTTTCTACATAAAATAGAAATTTTTATAAAAATTTTATTTGTCGAATAGTAGATAGACATGTGCTGCAAGTTTTTTGATCATCCATAAATACCAAGTATACTAATATGCTGTAAGTATATATGGCTGATACAAAATGGCGGACAATTTTCTTAAAAATTGATTATATCACGACATAATTGTGGTTAAAGGGGTTTTTGAGGTTGCTGATTTCGAATTTGGTATCTTTTTTTTTTGTAAACAAAATGGCGGATCCAAAATGGTGGAAAATTTTCTTAAAAATTAATTATATCACGACAAAATTGTGGTTAAGGGAGTTTTTGAGGTTGCTGATTTCGAATTCGGTGTCATATTTTTTTTAAATAAAATGGGGGATCCAAAATGGCGGACAGTTTTCAAAAAAATTGATTATATCACGACAAAATTGTGGCTAAAGGGGTTTTTGAGGTCGCTGATTACGAATTCGGTATCATCTTTTTTGTAAACAAAATGGCGGACAGTTTTCTAAAAAATTGATTATATCACGACAAAATTTTGGCCTATATGGGAGGTGGGCTTGTCCTTGATTTGATCACGCCCATTTTCACCAAATGACTTAATGATATCTATACTAACTTAGAAATTGAATATTATTTTTGTACTTGAAACATTTACGAAGTTATACGATTTTAAATTTTTGGTTATAAAGGAGGTGGACGTGACCTTGACCCGATAATGCCCATTTTCACCAAATGACTTAATGATATCAATACTAACTCAGATATTAAATATTATTGTTGTACCTTAAATATTTACGAAGTTATAGTGATTCCAAATTTTTGGTTATATGGGAGGTGGGCGTGTTCGTGACCCGATCACTTTCAATTTCACGAAGTGACCTAATGCTATCTATACTAACTCAGATATTGAATATTATTTTTGTACTTGAAATATTTACGAAGTTATAGTGATTTAAAATTTTTGGTTATATAGGAGGTGGGCGTGTCTTTGACCCGAACACGCCCATTTTCAACAAATAAATAGATGCTGTTAATACTATAACAGAAATCGAATTTTATTGTTTTACCTCAAACACTTTGGTTGTTATAAGTTTTACGAAACTGGAGCGTTGCAAGAATACAGAAAAGTCTCTGAAGAAAAACTCATCGTAGTCCATGAAGGGAAATGATGGGGGAGTCAGATAAATGTGCAGAACCTTCAGAGAACTTCATATTACACACTTAAATGATCTAGCCGTTGCAACTTCATAAAACATATTAGTTATAGTCCACAGAGTGCAAAGTTCGTAAATTTGGGAAATGAAATTAGAGATTTTTTGTGATGACTCGGATATCCTTTTTATATTAAAAAAAACTAATATCTAAGTACGCAAATCTTTAGAAAATAGATCAGATTATTCTCACTATGAGATTCAGCAGGTAAAATTATTTAGTTTTAAAGATACACTCATTTAAATTTTCACATATTTTAAAAGATTTTTGTAAAAAATTACCATTTTCTGAATTCATAAAGTTTAAGACGCGAAAACTCAAAAATGGTATTATTTCTTGGTATTCTGGTACTTGAAATATGTTACCTAGATATTTAACATTAAATTGGTCTAAAAAAAAATATTACTTTTAAAACAAAAATTTTCGGAGTTATGACCGGCTAGCGGTCTCTTATAGACCACTGTGCAGCGCCATTATTGAACCTGAGATCTTTGGATTGTTGGTGACACTTTAACCACTGAGCCTGTAGAAGTTAAAATTATTTTGCAATCAAAGGTTTTAAGATGTCACCGTAATAATTGAAGGCTATCGTAGGCAAACATCTGTCAACTTTTTACTTTTCCATTTAATATTCCTTAGAGTTGTCTCAGTACTATTCAAGTAAATATAAACCGTATATTTTACTTTCGTACCATTACTTTTTCATGAGAATTCATATGAATTACTCGATCAAACCGGTTTGTTTTATTTGGGATTATTATTCCTTTTTGCGGATAATTTTTTTTTGCGTGAAGCTGAGGTTCTGGAACTTGTTGTAAGTGATGAAGAGTTTATATCAATCCGACTTATTAATAAAAACAGAAATAGTAGAATCCCAAGAAGCGCGAAATGGTAATTGAAATAACTTCTCTTATGTATTTGATTAAATAAATTTCAATTTTAATAATGATATTTTAAAAACTACAAAAATAAAGGCGGAATTTTGTGCTTGAACTCAGCTTTAAAAATATATAAAAAATAGTTCAAAATGCGATATTCTACACAACAAATAGTTTGGATGTAAAATTCAAATCAAATTGAATTCAAATCCACACCAAACTTAGTATAAAACTTATGCTACAACTTGGAATAAAAACTGTTTATGCTTGTTCGTATAAAATTTATACAAATAAAGTATTACGTATACTTAATTTCAATTAAAAAAACAAAAAAAAAAACTACCGCAGGAGGATTCGAACCTACGACCGTGTGATAGATGGAAACATTTTATTTTTATTTACAATTACAAACTCGTTATACCGCTGCACCATCGCCCGATACGATGAAGAGGTAATAAATTTATATATTAAGCAAACGTTGTTCAAACAGAATTATACAATATTGGTATAAAATTTATAGAATTTAAACGATTTTGGCTTAGAATAACTTTATACAAAGATCTTTATAAATTATATCGAAAAATTCGATTACATACTTAAGTGGATAAAAACAAATAGTATAAATAAGTTTATACTTTATCCTGAAACTTTTTGCTCTGTACTGTACATAATGGACTTGTGTGAGTATTTAAGTAACTTCGCTAGAGCGTGCGGTAAATTCCAGCATAATAACTTCAATAAAATTCGCCCTTCAGCTGCTTTACTGCTGACGTGTTTTCAGTACCTGATATACCACAATAAAAGAAAAACATTTTGACATCAATTTTGTGGTACATAAATAAGTACATATGTAGTTTTCAATGCTTGAGACATTTTTGCTATTAAATCGTTAATAAATTGAGTAAGGAAATGCCAGTGACAGAAAACATCATGATTAAAATTTAATTATTTTTAGATCAATCAATGGCAACTTTTGTTTTTCGTACTAAAAAGTATCACTATTAGCTGTATTGCTGGCAAAGTTGAAGAAAGAAGAACCCTAAATTTAAAGTACCAAATCCTCTGCCTTTTTCCGAAATTAAAGTTTTATTACTAAATTTAACTCAATTTCAAGTGGGCATATGTGCAAATTTTGAAATTATTATTAAATGAAAATTAATTTTTAATTGAACTTTTAGTCATATATTTGCAAAGATAGTATTTCATATCAATGCATTGAATTAAAAATTAATTTTCATTATATACACTTGAAAGTTCTTAAAATAAATAATAAATTTTATTAAAAAATATTATATTGAACTTTGTCACTCGACCTTTACCTCAGCCTTCAGGCACATCAAAACATTTAAAAATATTGACGAATTATAGTTATCGCGTTGCTGCTTTATTGATGCGAATGAACGAATTAAAGTTATCGTGAAATCGATTTCATTTGTCTCGGATCGTGAATATTTCATTCGATACGTCGAGTTTTGTGTGAAATCGTGTTGGGGCAAGTCAAATTCTCAGGCCCTTGGCAAGTATTTTCGTTAAAAGTATATTAGAAATCCATAATTTCGTCGTTGATCGTTGTATTGACTATTTATTGATTGAAAAAAGAGAAGACCTCAGCCTCCTGGCCTCAGTTTCCTGGAAACTTAAGGACCTAATTTTTGTTTTTTCGAAGTAAAAATAATTGGATTTGAAAAAACACGGCTCATAATAGTATTTGCTTTGGGGCCGTTCACATATTACGTAACGCAATTTTCGAATAATCTTGACCTGCCCCTCTCCCCGATCGTAACGCAACGTAACAAAATTTATAACCCCTTCCCTTGTAACAAATCTTTATTTTGGTAATTTGAAATAGAATTTTTTGTCGCATAAAATTATAAAATCGACGTTACGTATCGTAGTTGATGACCCCTCCCTCCCCCATGTCACACTTCGTAACAAAACGTCCAACCCTCACTGGCGCGTTACGTAATATGTGAACGGCCCCTTTGGTGCTCAGCTCATATTTGTTTTAAACGGCCATAAAATGCATGCATCTTATTGTTTTGACCGAAACGTTTTAGAAAAAAAAGTACAAAAAAGACCAAAGCTGAACTTAGACTACTTGTCTCAGATACAAAGAAAAACAAACAATTTTTTGCAGAAAATAATACATTTTCCTTCCTTCGTGAGGAGAATCACCCATGTATTTACCAGAATTTATTTAACAAGATTTGACTAGAATAAAAGTTGATACCTACTGTTAGAATAATAGCGAAACGAAATTCAGCTTTGATACTATGAGGATAGTCAGCCAGGCGCTGTCACTCCGTCTATCAGAGCTGCTGATTTAAAAATTAAAGAAAATCTAGTAAGGGCGTAACTTTTGGCCTGGCCAAAAAATAAATACCCTACACTGCAGTGTTTTGAAAATTTTGCTTATATGGGAGGTGCCACGCCCTCTTGTCCGAGTACACCCAGTTTTTGTTCAGAGCTTGCATTTATAGTTTTAAGTGTCAGAGTGAAATTTGGTTGGATTATCTCAAAAAACTCTTTCAGTATAGCATTTTGAAACTTTTGCTTATATGGAGGTGCCACGCCACCTTTTTCGATTTCACCTAATTTTTGCTGAGAGCTTTCATTTATAATTCTTAGTATCTGAGTCAAATTTGGCTCGAATATGTCAAAAAACGCTATCAGCATAGCGTTTTGAAGCTTTTGCTTATATGGAAGGTGCCTCGCCCTCTAGTTCGAATTCGCTCAGTTTTTTCTCAGAGCTTTCGCTTACAATTCGTATTACTTATGTGTATTGTCGTGAAAAATACTCCTAAAATTGCATTATGAATATATTTTTTGTATGGGCGGAAGGCGTGTCCGTTGACTGATTTTGCTCATTTGCAATCCCCCGAGCTAACTTTGACGACGGAGGCAGTGTACCAAATTTCATTGAATTATCTTGCACAGCCAGCCACCCAGCCAGCCAGCTAGCCAGACAGACGGACACGGCTATATCGACTCAGGAGGTGACGCTGATCAAGAATATATATACTTTTTTATATCTGCAACGCCTCCTTCTCTGCGTTACAAACGGAAGGACAAAGTGAATATGCCCTGGGTGTAGGGTATAATAATTTCCATAAACATGTTTTTCGCATCTTGAACAAAAAAAATATATATATATTTTATCAAAAATTTTAATTTAAAGATGGCAATTTTCGTTAAATTAAATGACTAGTGGAAAAGAATAAAAATTGCCAAAAGTTTTCGACAAATTTCTATAGAGCGAAATCACCGGCTTTCATCAACTTTAAATGAATGGAAGAAGAGAATAAAAGTCATGAATAAATAAAAGTTATGAAAATTGTAACTTTATGGCACTTGAAAAAATTCTAATAGATTTCCAAAGTTTTATTCAGAACAATACCCCCTGGGACTTACCATACCATATTTGTATTATAATCAAACCAACGCATTGCAAATAATTTGATTTATAAAAATTTTTATTTCTTTTATTGTTCATTCACATACATACATAAAGTTGGATAAAAAATTATAAAACATATTAAATAAATTTTCTAAAATCTTTAACAATTCATCTGTACACTGCAAAAGAATTATTAGCATAAAGATACATACGTAAATAAAAGAATCAATTTTTGCTGGAATTTTGATTAAAAATAAGTTGTTTAAACAGCTGAATAGGATTTCAATAGATATTTACACAATAAAATTATAATATGCCATGAATGTAATCGAAAAGTAGTAGCATGATATGATATACTTATATAGCATATAGGAAAACATTTTATGTTAATGCGTTAAATTGAGATTTACTTAAAATAAATGAGTAAAAAACTTAAAGCTTAAAATTGCAATTTCAATAATAAAGTCTATTCAAAAAAATTCGTATTCTTTGTTGGTCTAACTCCACTCCATTATTACAGATCATATATTAAATAGCAAAGTCACCATGATCAGGCTCTAAAGCACAAGAACGTCTGAATTCTTGTCCTCGCTCATGTAGCCATTTGTTTGAAACTATGGAGAGAAGGAAAAAGTACATTGGTGTTATTTCGAAAATATATATAAATTAACAAAAAAATATTCCTACTCACCCCATTTTGAGCCAGTAAGTACAGGGCAGGCAGCATGACGTGTTCTATAATCACCTTCGCCTGATTTATGCAAATTCCACCAGAAAGCTGCACTGCCTTTTCTGGGCCACAAAGCGGCACGTATTGTAGTGAAAACAGTGGCACCACCTTGCTCTACATCGCTCATCTGAAGAAATGGTGAAATTTTAATGAATTTCATTAATATTTTAAGACATTATGTACGTACATAAAACAGCACAGTTGCAATGCGATTACCAGTACCAAGTCCTTGAAAAGCGCGCACTTCCTCACGCTGAAATAAAAAATACAAATAGATATAATAAGCATAAAAACAATAGCAATAAGAAAGAACTTTGTTAAATTCCAACAAAATTCCCTATATCGAAATTAAGAACGATACTTACCCGAGCAAAATCAAAATGCGGCTCATAATGACCGCCGATACCGTAATTAACTACTTGCAACTCCTCTGCTGTTTCCATATCCAATCCGGTCATATCAGCTGTACGTTGTACAATTTTTCCAATTGCGGGATGTTCCTCTGTCTTGAGCCAAGATGATTTACTAATGCGATAATTTGCCGTTTCCAATGCACCAGTCACTGAATTTTGAACAGTCGCACGACGGAAACGTGGTCGTGCCATTTTTTTTAATAATTCGATTTCATCATCGTACATAACATCATGATACATCACAATGTATGGATCTTGGAAAGCTTCTTCCAGCTTAAGTGGTCCCAGCCTTAGAAAGGGTACGTTGTTGGTCACATAACGACAGCGTAATGGACGTAGTTGCGCCGGCGTAGGTGCCAATTCGCTGCGACAGAGCATTTCATATGTCTTGCGCTCGGAATAGTCAAAAGTACCTGGTTGAGCCTTAGCGACGGGCTATGTAAAAAGAAAAGAAAAATAATAATAATAGAAAAAAGAGCAAGATATATATATATGATCATAGTTTATTACTAAATCAGAAACCGGTGTATCGTCTGTTCCAATATCGCCTTTGATTTTTTCTTTAGTCTTCATTTGTGCAATTTCCTTTTCGTAATAAACTTTATTTCCTTGACCTCGCTCATGTTCAGGATATATTTCCAATAATTCATTGGTCATATATAAGGCGCTTTCAACGTTACCTTTAAACAATAAAATAATATTCATTATATTATTATAAAAATAAAACAAATATTTCTTTGTTTTTTTTTTTTTTATTTCCATGCACCCTGTAAGTTTCAACGGCATAACTGTTGAATTATTGCTATGCCTAAAAGCAAGCACTGACATATTTTTTTTTTTTAATTTTCCCACAAATGTTGTTGGCTATGAACAAACAATATGGCGCACAGTGTGAGATTTTGCCAATCTAGGACGTCAAAATTCAATTTTAGCCGTAGTAGTACAATCATTTGGGAGAATAAAATGATGTTACCTGGAAAATTTTACGGGATTTTCGCAAATGAGTTATTTTATAGATTTTGATGTGCTCTTTCAGAATTTTAACCTTGCACTAAAATAAACATATAATTTTTTTTTCAGATGACCTACAATCTGGGAGATATTTTTTAAACAAACCTATAATTTAGAAAAAAACGGTTTTTTCAAAATGGCTCCAAAACGGTTAGTTCTAGAAAAAAAATTTTTCATGCATTTTGTAGAACGTTCAATTTCCTAAAAAGATGTCTTCAAAGTGTTTTTTATTCAAAACTGAACATAGTACTACGCATAATGCAATGTTCAATTTTGAATGATTTTCAATACGCGATATCTCATGAACGGTAAGTCTGACGAAAAAACAGGTCGGAGGGACCGTTATAGAAAATTGAACGTTCTATAAAATGCGAGAAAATGTTTTTTTCTAGAACTAACCGTTTTGGAGATTTTTTGAAAAAGCGGTTTTTTTCGAATTTTCAGGTTTGTTATAAAAATATCTCCTAAACTGTAGGTCATCTGAAAAAAACAATTATGTGTAGATTATAGTGCAAGTAATTCCTTATAAGCAGATATTTTTACTTTAAACGTGTGACTCACCGTTCATTAGTTATCATAATTTTAAGCTCAACACATCACTGTGCCTATTCGTAAGCGGCATGCACAATTTACTAATTTTTTCAAATTTTGAATTAGGATATCTCCTGAGTTATAAGTCGTATGAAAACAATTAAGAGGTCATTTCCATAGAAAATTTTATAAGCTACAATATTGCGCCACCACATTTTTCCCTTAATGTAACCGTTAAAGAGATATTTGCAAAAAACTGATATCGGGCGCCATTTTTCCAATATGGCGGCGCGAGCGAACACGTTTCGAGGTAGCAAAGTTGAAATTCTGAAAGAGCACATCGAAATCTATAAAATATCTCATTTGCAAAAATACCGCAAAACTTTCCAGGTAAAACTACCAAATGACTGTACTATAGTTTTAAAGAGTTGAAATTTTGTATACGTGCTTTAATTCTTTATGCGGAGCTTTGGTTCAGAGATGAACAAAATCGGACAAAATCTACTTACACCTCCCATATAAATGTGCCTTTTTTTTTGTAAAAAAAATTGAAAAAAATTTGTTGCAATGAAGATATCAATTTGAAAATTTGTATTTACCATTTCAGTGGTAACTGAATTCTACTGTCAAAAAATGGGAGTAATTAAAATAGATAACATACATTTTTTTTTTCATGATTTCAGTGCAAATGTTTATTATAGCACTTCAGTCATTGTAAAAAAAATAGTCTTTGGGCAAAAAATGGGCAAAATTTTATTTTTTAAGTCTTTTTTATGAGTATGCATGCACATACTTTATGCTTTGTCATAGCCTAACCACGCCCAACTTGTAAGTTATAGTCTATGAAAAATTCAAGATTTTTGAAATTTGTCTTACCTTTTAGCTGATTATAAAATAATTTGATTAAAATACTTAAGTGCAAATGCAAGGGTTGTGTATAGCAAAAATTTTGAGTGAAAGTATTGACCTTTAATGCAAAAAACTTTTTGCCAAAAAACAAACGCGCACAACTTCAATTTGATTGCTCAAAGTTTTGTTATCGATGCAAGCTTGAAAATTTGTTTTTGCATGCTGTTCAATAGTACGTGTTTGATAGCTGTTATCATGCCAATGACATTTATTTTATTCTTTTTTATGCTTATTTTCGTGACATACGCCACATATTTTCTTATAAATAGAGTTTTTTCAACCTTCAACGGCCTGGGAGCACGGTCAAATATTTTCCGATAAGGACCAACATTTTTATGCTTGATACTTACACCCATAGGAAACTTTTTAGCCCCTGGGAGCAAGATATTTCCCATTTTTGGTTTTTGCCGTATAACATATGATAGGTCTAATAAGTATGTTGCGCAGCATAGGTACGAATCAGATAACCACTTAAAAATTATGAGTTAAGATTTGAGTATGACCTTTTACGCACTTAGAATATGTAAAAATAAAAAATTTATAAATTTAACCCTCTAGTTCCCAAATTTTTTTTTTAGCTGAAAAAATTATAGGAGGGTAGTTTTGGAGTGCAGAAACAATGTTTGTTCTGGAAAAAAATTTTTGGATGGGTAGGAATCGTGGTAGGGGGCGTAAAAGGTAGCGGGCCTAGAGGCCGTCTTGGGAAAGTAGTCGAAAAAAAATAAAATGGTTTGCATATAAGCTTTTTTGCTTTTATTCGAAAATCAAACATAAAAAATAAGATAAAAGGATTAAAAATAATTTCAGTTCATTTAGTAAAATAAAAAGGATGGTATGTTAACATATATAGATAAAATAAAGTAACTTAAAAAAATCTTAAATGTGTATTTATGCAAAAATTTACTTTTTATTTGTGATGAAATTCAAAAAAACAGTCCTTTTGTGAAGAAAAACAAAGATGTATGTATATTACATTTTCTGCATTCAACTTGTGTTTGTGACGTACAGCCGGGATTTTTGCAAGTCCGTTTATCAGTGCGTGGTAGAAATTTTGGGAAATGATTCAATCCGTCATGTCGGATTTCTGCGGCTGGTAAGTATTATTTTATGCCGGAGTTAGTCTTTTTAGGTACATTGCGTGGACGCCCAAGTTGTGGTGCATCATTATTCTTAAATGAGCACAGTACTTGTGCAACCTTGGCTCGAAATTGTGGTAATTGGAATCCTTTATCGCCTTTTCCTGGTTTATTGAGATGTCTATATAAGATATATGCATTAACCATTGCTTAGTCCAGCAAATGGTAAAATAAGCGATTCGAATATTTCGAAGTCTTCAAATGATTTCTGTATCTTCCGATGAATCCATCCATCAAATCTACGCCTCCCATGTGACGATTGTACTCATTAATTACATTCGGACATGCAATTGTCTCATATTCTTTGGCAGCCCGAACCGTGGAACTGTTGAACTAAAATTTATTTGATCACTAAAAGGTTCCGTTCCAACATATGTAGAAGCCAGTCGAACGGCTTTGTTATCTTTCCGCAACTTACAGTTAGAAATTCTATTGGAGCGAATAGTTCCTAATGAGTATATGCCTCTGTACCGTAAATAAACTAAGAGAGGAAGCGATGTGTAAAAATTATCAAAATACAGAATATGGTTTTTCATATCCGGAATTGTTTGAGAAAGGCGGATAACTACGTTCGAAGATGGACCCAAATCTGGAGCTCCAGGTTGAACCACATTGTCTCCTTTACCGCAATATACTTCGAAGCTATACGAAAATCCAAGCAAATCAGAAAGAACAAACAATTTTATGCCCCATTTGTGGGGTTTGTTAGGCATATACTGCTTTAGATAGGATTTCAACTTTGTTGCACACATTTGCTCATCTACGCAAACTCTCTGAAGCATTGGTATGGATTGAAATTTGTGATTAAAATGTTTTATTATTGGCCTAATTTTGTGCAGGTGATCATAATCTGGAGCTTTCTTTTCGGGCATTTTGCTGTTGTCATTAAAATGTAAATTACTTCGGATTTTGTCAAAACGATTTCGTGGCATTGTGTTTTGTATAGCTTGAAACGCGTACTGGCTGCAGTAGGAACGAACACTGGGGTATCGATAAACCGACATAAAAAACAAAATCGCTATATATTGTTTTATTTCATCAGAAGTTTCGACAAATGGCGTTGCGATGTCCTTCTGAGCCGCATATAAGTTGGTTTGTTCTGTAATGTGGTCACATATTTCATCGTCAAAGAAATAGGCAAAACATTTGTAAGGTGTATCAAGCATCTTAAATTCATCTCCTAATTCAGTACCACGAAAAGTGAGAGCAGATCTTTTGAATATCAGGTTCCTCTTCTTCCACGAAACTTTCTTAAAACTATCACATTTTGGATCGATATCCAAAACGTACCCAAAAAACGTATCGGGCGCGATAATTGGCTCTTCTTCAAGCTGATTTACGTCTTCGTTAAAATCATCCTCAAAATTTTCAAGTCGGAAGCGTTTTGGAAGTTTTGATTTTGAAGCAGCTCTTAGTGCGTTGGTGCTTCTGGATGGGCAGTCAACTGGGATTTCGAAATCATCATCTACTAAAATATCTGCATATGCAGCTACCTTCGATATTGACTCATTTAGAGCTTCATCAATGGCTTCATTCAACTTGCTATCTAGGCTAAAATTTGGTGGATCAAGTAGATCATCGTTGTCACTGCCGATTTCATTGTCAGTATCAAAGTCGGAGTCTAATTCTTCTATAACTTGTATTATCTGCTCGTCAGTTTGTGAAGAAAGCTTCATGAATCTCTCGTACTCCATTTTTATATAAGGAGATATGAAATGAAGTGTTGAAATTGGGACAAAAATGACTATTACAAAATTGTAACAAGAAAAAAAAATTGCTGCAAAAGCTTACAAAGTTTTCGTACCAATTGACAAAAAAAAAACCCTTCTTTTCACTTTAAATTTACAATCTGAAGCCTTATTTTGTAAAAATATTCAAGCTTTCTCATGTGCTCATGCTTAAATATACAACTTTGCAACAACATTATCTTTAACAAATGCTAATGATCCTAAATTCGTGTTTAAATTGGCCAAAAAATTAAAAAACTATGAAAAAATATTTCAATGACCGTTACAACATTTTTACTCCTATTTGCCCAAGACGGCCTACAGGCATTGTACGGTTGGGAGCCACTGAGAGTTATGCAATTACTTTTTTTTATCAATTTGATTGCTATTCTTGTAGCAAACTTTCACAGCTACTTATCAATAATTTTTTTTTTATTGTTGATCTTTGCAACTATTTTTAAAAATTTTTTTTAACTAGCACAAATCACAAAATAATTATTTTTTCACTTTTGAACGAAATTTCAACTTTGACTTGCAATGGCGGCTGTTGTGTGCATCATAGCTTTATGCACATGCACTCATTGAATAAAATGGGGATTTCCCTTTTCACATGCAAAAAATCAGTTCAAAAAATCATAACGTACGATTTACAGAACTTTTTGAAATTAGGCTGTCTACAGGCCCGCTTGGGAACTAGAGGGTTAATATGACAAACATAAAAATTATTCTGACAGAACATAATATTTGCGCTGATTTATCAATCTATAAAGCAATGGTTTTCTAAAATGTTTAATGAAAATACTTCTATGTATGTTCCATGAACACTTGTCCATATACTTACTCGAAAATAACCCACTGTGAGCTTAGTTATGGCGAGTTATAAGTAGTACGAAACATTCAAACATTTGAATGCAAAAATTATTCGCAAGAATTATTTGTTTTGATTCATTTATTTACTTTATCCCACTGACGAGAATCTAACAATCAAAACCTCATCAAAAATGTTCAGTGCCAATATTTGGAGGTCGATTTAATATTAATAATTTAAAAATGCGAAGAAAAAAGGCGCTTAAGCTCGGTTTATTCGCAATAAGGAATTCTTCCGATTAAATTTTCTTATTTTCCAACTTTGAACAAATTAACGAACAGGAAAACAATTTAATTTCCAAGACTTCGAGGTAGCTATAATATACGTTATTTAAGCATGCCTCGAAACAAAAAGCTTAAGCCGAGTTTATTCGCAAAAAGGAAGAGTCTGGATTTTAATTTTCATATTTTCCAACTCAGAAGACCTGAACGAACAAAACCTCATCAAAAAAACTTTAGTGATGCAACTTTGAGTTTTTCCCTTTATTCCCAGGATGCGTGTAAGGTTTGATTGACTTGCAATACTAAAATTCAAAATTTTTAAAAAATATTTATATACCATTTAAAATATGTAAAAAAACTTAAAAACCGGAATTTGACGGTGGATGTCCGTACTAACAAATATCGTGAAAGCTCGAACTTTATATATGTGTCATTTTGAAGGTACATTTGACAGCTGTCAAAATCAGTCAACAAAACAATTTTATCTTGTGTGCATCATTATTATTTTTCACGATGAATAACTTCGAAAATTGGAGAAAAAGACGGCATTTGCGGGAGGTTCTGTTGGGTCATTTTTTTGCAAAGAAAACTGCTGCGGAAAGTCATAGTTTGCTTGTAGAAGTTTATGGGGACTATGCTCCAGCTGAATCAAGCTGTCGTGAGTGGTTTCGATGGTTTAAAAGTGGTGATTTTGATGTCGAAGACAAAGAACGTCCTGGTCAGGACCAGCTAGGTGTGATCCATTATGAGCTGTTTCCAGGTGGCCAAACCATTAATGCTCAACTCTATCATCAACAATTGATCCGATTGAAGCAGAATATCCAGGCAGAGTGGCCAACCAGACACTAGTCAATCATTTTCCACCACGATAACGCTCGGCCACATATTGCTGCCCCAGTCAAAAATTACCTGGAAAAAAACGAATGGGAAATCTATACAAATTTTGCTTCACCCGCCTTATAGCCCTGACCTTGCACCATCAGACTACCATTTGTTTCGATCAATGCAGAATGCCCTATCAGGAATACGGTTCACTCAAGTTCAAGATATCGAAAATTGGCTCGATTCATTTTTGGCCGCCAAGCCGGCGCAATTTTTTTGGGATGGAATTCATAAACTGCCTGAAAGATGGGGAAATGTTGTAGCTTCCAATGGACAATACTTTGAATAAAATATATTGTAACAGTTTTCCACAATAAAGCATCAAATTTCGCTAAAAAATTCCGATTTTTAAGTTGTACACCCAATAGAAAACCTCCATATATCAGCGCTCCACCCTAATAGACATGATACTATATAGTCGATTACTAAGGAAAACTTCAAAATGCGATACCTCAGAGAAAAAAAAAAGAAGATATTTGAGCAAACTCAACGCTATTTAAAGAAGCCAACCTTTAATTTCGGTAGTAAAAAATCCGCAAGGCTACATAACCTAAAAATAAGCAAAAACGGTATTTTCTGCACTTTTAGGTTAGGATATCTCAAAAAACACAGCTGCCATAGCATTTTTGAGCTCAGATTTGGATTCAGCGCATCAAAAACCTTCGGTAATATATAGTCTGGCTTCTGGGTCTGAATGTTGGTTAAATTTTGTCGGCCTGTGTAATATTTTCGAACATCCTAAAGTCAAAGTTATACATCAAAGGCGATAACTATCTTTCTGATATCATTTGCTTTCATAGTTCAAAAAATTATTGGAAATGAACAATTTCATGGAAATATCAAAAATTTACAGAAAGTCAAATTTTTTTCAAATATTTCTCTAACGGTTAATTACACAGAAAAATTTCCCATTGAAACATTCTGAGATTGATTTATAGTTTAGTTGATATATTTAAGTGAAATAATACATTCCGATCTAACAAAAAATTAATTTATCCGACCTTGAAGATAAATGACTCTTTATGCTTCAAAACTACAAAACAAATCGATTAACAAAGAAAAAAAGGTTAAATTTTTCAAGTCGTAATATCTAATTTCACCAAACTGAAGCTTCTAAACCTTTACGATTATTTATAGAAAATTTTCTAAGTGATAAAATTCTGAACTTAAATTTTTCTGTAAAAGTAAAAGTTAGCGAAATATATACAAAAAACTGTTTTTTTTTACCTCTGAGCCCGAATAATTTCTTATGCGGCAGTGATCTCGAGGTTGATTTTTGATATACATATGTTTTAAAACACCAAAATGAAGGTGGCTCTAATTTTTTTGATCAGAAAGTCTTATTTCACTGTTCTATATCTTAGTTTTGTTTTCGTCTTATAAATACGTATAAGTGCCAAATGTGCAACCCTAAAATAATAATGCAGTTTAGTTTTATTTTTATTAATTCTCTTGGCGCTACCATATATAGGAAAAGTTCAAAAACTTTGACTTAATGGAAAAGTATAAAACTAATGAGGGCGGCACCCAAAAACTTTTGCTGTTGCGTAAAAACATCCACTTTGTGCACTCGTAAAAGTTGCAAAAGTCTCAGAAATGTAATTATATGCAAATAACTACAGATTGCGCTTTTAGTTAGAGGGAAAGATAATTTTTGCATGTAATATGCTCGAAATTGAATATCATCAAGTTTATTGAGATACATTTATATACAGAATAACATCAAATTCTTAAAATACGAATATGTATGAATTACAGAGCATTAGACTAAGCAAAACCATACATTTTTTTTTTTACTTGGAACGGATATATTAACTTTTATCTAAGTGTGTTCTCTGCTAACAAGGATAATGAATGTTTTCCTAGAATTGCATACCATAACCTTACAGCAAACATTTTGATTGCGTGATTGCGCAAACAGAATGAATGACCCTGCACAAAGGAGTTTCCAGAAAAGCATAACAAATCCCCTAAATTAACAAACCGTAATCAAGGTTATACAACAGCCAGGAGGAGCTACAAATGGGGTGCAAGCAAAAACAATTTGTAGGAATATGCACCAACCCCGAAAAAAAAATAAAAAAATCTGCACATAAAACACGTGTAAAACAACTTTTTCATTTTATAGCTTGTGTTGCAAGTTGGTGCAAAAAATGCACTTGACCCATTTCTGTTTTTTTTTTAATCCAAAAGTGCGCTAAAATGTTTGCAACATGACGTTTGTTGGTGTGCATTTTACAAGGATTATTTCTACCTGTATGGTGATATCTACGAATTTTTTTATTTCATTCTCCTGCTGTTTTTGCGTGTAAATTGCACAATATTGCTAGCGTACATCCCTTTTGGCAATTGAGGAAGCGCTACATGACAAAGGTCGAAATGTTAGAACAGTGAAACTAAGTATTTTGTTGTTTCATCATAGACGACTTTTGCGAGCAGATATGTTGACAGTAGTACTTTGCATGAGAAAGCAACACAATTCGAGAATGAATTTAGAGGAGTGTGGAATTTAAACACACGGATACAACCCGATGCCTCAAGATCTAGTTTAATGTACAGATAAGTTTATTTGAAATTTATATTTCAGACTTAAAACTTTTGAAAGTATTTAAACTTTTTCATCATTTTCCCAATATTTTACTATTTTTCGAGTTGATCAACTTTTCTGACTTTTTCCAAAAAAACATTTATATGGGTAAACCTCCGAAAAACGTACCAAAACATAACTTTTTTTAGCCCCACCTTTTTTTTATTAATTGAAGGCATGGAATATGATGACCTTAACTTCTAGAACATTTTTAAAAAATGAACATAAGCTTTCAGGGTTGCCATACATTTATATTAGTTGCCCGGGAGCGACTTCGTTCGCCCGTTCCCGATACCCTTTAAAAATAATAAAATAAAATAAAATAAATAATCTCATCCATATCTGTCACATATTCTCAGAAGGTCTTTCTTTTATACCGCTGTATTGGACATTTTTCCAGCGGATGGTTTTTGTTCCGGTGCCACAATTTTTTAATATTCCGCGCGATGCCGAGGGTATTTCAAATTTGAGTTTTTCCTGGAATCTCACCCAAAAGCAAAAAAACATGGAAATCGGATAACTGATTTTTGAATAATGAGATTTTCGAAGAACCCGAACGAAGCCGAGAGTATTTCAAAACAAAATGTACCTTAAAACCTTGCCATGCAAAATATCTATAAGGGAAAGAAAAAATCATGCAAATCGGACAAAGGGTTCTCGAGTTATGGAGACACAGACAGGCAGACGTTGTATTTTATATAGTAGTATGATAAAATTGTATTCTCAAAATCTTAAATAATCTTTAGAAAAATCCAACATAAATTTTTAGGGTTGCCAGATGTTTTTCTTTTCGAAAATTTACTATAAATCTTACTTTTTTCCTACATTCGCCAAAATAATTAAAAATTTATAGGACCAAAATTTGGTTTAAGCAAAACTAACAAAAAAAACCGGATGGCAATCCAAACATTTTTTTCTGCAACTTTGAGTTAATATTATCTGAGCGGTTCTGAAACCAAAAATTTCAACTTTATCAAAATAAATATGAATTATATAAGATTATCAAAAATAACCATGTAGCAAGCTTAAAAATTTATGTTGGATTTTTGAAAAGTTTACTTAAATATTTTAAAACAAAATATTAATTTTTATTTCGTAAATAAATAGTTTAAACAAAAAAAAACAACAAAAAAGGGGGAGAATTACTAAGCGGAGAATGACTAAACGGAGAATGACAAAATGTTGCAAAAAAAACACAGTACTGTCACAATGAAAACAGCAATTTTTTTATAAAATTGGAATTGATGGATAGCCCTCTAATGGTTTCTTGATTTCATTACATTAAGATAAAAGAATATGTTAAGTAATACCAAAAAACTTGCGCGGAGAATGACACACACTTCAAAATTTTTTATCGAAAAATCAAAACTGACTTAACTGAAAATGCATTAAATCCCCACTTTCTCTTCACTTAAAGTTTAAAAAATTTTTAGTATGATAGAAACTGAGCGGAGATAGTCTAAAATGAGGAACCAATTTCTATGTATGTCAATGCTATAGAAAAAAATTTTTTTCGAATAATTAACACAGAAAAACAGTAGCTGAAATATATCTACGAACAATGTCGTATTGGTTTTTTTTTTTTTTTTTGAAAATAATCTATAATCGTACTTAGAAGCAGTTACGGAGAGGACGGAGAATGACTTTTTAACACTTTATGTTACAATTTCATAGTAAAATATTAAGAATTTCAGCATTCATCTATTTCTTTTTTTTTTTTTTTGCTTAAATTTGAGTGCTCTAGTAACCCAACGGGAAGACAGCAAGCTACTTCACTCGTAGCACACAAAATTTTTCAAATTCTAATTTTTATACCCTACACCCAGGGTATATTTACTTTGTCCTTCCGTTTGTAACGCAGAGAAGGAGGCGTGGCAGATATAGAAAAGTATATATATTCTTGATCAGCGTCACCTCCTGAGTCGATATAGCCATGTCCGTCTGTCTGGCTGGCTGGGTGGCTGGCTGGCTGTGTGTGGAAATACACTTTTTGGGAAAACTAAGCAGGATAATTCAATGAAATTTGGTGCATAGCGTTCGGCGCCAAAGATAGCTCGGAGGATTGAAAATGAGCAAAATCGGTCAACGGACACGCCTACACCCCATACAAAAAATATATTCAAAATTTAACTTTTTGAGTTTTTTTCACGATAATGCAACCAAAATACACATAATTACTACAAATTGTAAGCGCAAGCTCTGAACAAAAACCAGGAGGATTTGGACAGGAGGGCGTGGCACCTCCCATATAAGCAAAAGTCTCAAGACGCTATACTGAAAGCGTTTTTTGAGATAATCAAACTAAATTTTACTCAAACGCAAAGAACTAAAATTCAAACTCTGAGAAAAAACAGGTGAATTCGGACAAGAGGGCGTGGCACCTCCCATATAAACAAAAGGTTCAAAATGCTATACTGAAAACATTTTTTGAGATAATCCAATCAAATTTCACTCAAATGCTAAAAACTATAAACTCAAACTCTGAGAGAAAACAAGAGGGCGTGGCACCTCCCATATAAGCAAAACTTTCAAAATACTGCTGTGTAGGGTATTTAATGTTTGGCCAGGCCAAAGGTTACACCCTTACTAGTTTTTTATTGCTGGCTGTGATCATCTCACTTTTTTCGAAATTTGCAGTTGGGTTCTCTGATTTTTATAAAAATTCACAGAGATGTTCCAAGTGCTTAGCATGGAGACCTCTCATTATTAGTTTAGCGCAAAAAATTTTTTTTTCCAAGTTATGGGCATGGAACTTCAGAGTATCCAAGTGGTGTTTTTGCGAAAAATCGATGTAATTTTTTTTTTTAAGTCCCGCCATTTTGTCAAAAATAAATTTTTTAAATTTTTGTTTTCGGATTCTTGTAGCATTTTAAACGTTTATTTATTTTTCATTTTTAAATTTGGAAAATTTTGAAAATTTACAAAATGGCGGCCATTTTTTGAAAAATCTTAAAAGTTGATTATCTCAAAATTATATTCTTTTTATTTTTTTATTTTTTTTTTACAAAAAGGTGAATGAAATACGAACATTTTGTAGAAGACTTGTTTTGCGCTAAATGGCTGTGAAAGCCACAGGAACTTTTTTTCTAAAAAGTCACGTGACAATTTTTTTAACTTTGTTTTGTGCTTTCATTTACACCCACTAGGTGGCCAAAAAAAAAAAATTTCAAAGTACAAGGATATAACTTCCATTACTTAGAAAATAGAAACTATACCAAAGAACCAATATTTCCTATATGAATCATAAAAATAAGTATTGACGAAATGACGGCCATGTTTTGAAAAATCTTAAAATCAATTTTCCAAAAAAAATTTTTTTTATTTTTTTTTTACTTAAGTGTTTTGAAAAACGAATGTTCATCATAACCTTTCGAAAGATTTCATTAAAAAAACTTATAAGAAAAAAAAAATTTTTTTTTTTTGGAAAATTGATTTTTAAGATTTTTCAAAACATGGCCGGTCATTTCGTCAATACTTATTTTTATGATTCATATAGGAAATATTGGTTTTTTGGTATAGCTTCTATTTTCTAAGTAATGGAAGTTATATCCTTGTACTTTGAAATTTTTTTTTTTTTTGGCCACCTAGTGGGTGTAAATGAAAGCACAAAACAAAGTTAAAAAAATTGTCACGTGACTTTTTAGAAAAAAAGTTCCTGTGGCTTTCACAGCCATTTAGCGCAAAACAAGTCTTCTACAAAATGTTCGTATTTCATTCACCTTTTTGTAAAAAAAAAAAATAAAAAAATAAAAAGAATATTATTTTGAGATAATCAACTTTTAAGATTTTTCAAAAAATGGCCGCCATTTTGTAAATTTTCAAAATTTTCCAAATTTAAAAATGAAAAATAAATAAACGTTTAAAATGCTACAAGAATCCGAAAACAAAAATTTAAAAAATTTATTTTTGACAAAATGGCGGGACTTAAAAAAAAAATTACATCGATTTTTCGCAAAAACACCACTTGGATACTCTGAAGTTCCATGCCCATAACTTGGAAAAAAAAATTTTTTGCGCTGAACTAATAATGAGAGGTCTCCATGCTAAGCACTTGGAACATCTCTGTGAATTTTTATAAAAATCAGAGAACCCAACTGCAAATTTCGAAAAAAGTGAGATGATCACAGCCTGCTGTTAAAAGATAATAAATCTACCAAAAGTTACAGAAAAAAAGTAAATTTTGTGAAATGGAACTTAAAACTTTGAAAAACTTCCATATGCTTCCAAATGTGTGCTTCCACTCAACTTCTACGGAAGCGTATTTGAAGCGAATTCCATGTGCTTCCAAAGATGTGCATCTCCGCAAGGACATGCTGCGTTGAAATAGATAAGCAGTGAGAACAGCACTGGAAGCGGCTTCTTGCTTCCCTAGAAGCGCAACTGAAGTCGTTTCAACGCGCTTCCGTTTCCCGTTGGGAATATCCCATTTAATATGATTACGAAGGCGATTCGAAAGTTAAACTATTAAGTGACATCATTTTTCGTTCAGAAAAAAATTAACTACCATATAAAATATGCGCGGATTTTATATATTTACTGCAATTCTGAGTACTTAACTTCTTAAAAATACTCATTTTTTTAATACAAAACTTACAAAAAAGAATCATTATTTATAAAGGAAATTTTCTTCTTCATATTTTAATCTCTGCAAACATTCGCTCCCTAGACAAAACATACATTCTCTCCTGTAACTAAATCAATAAAATCCTTTTATCGCCTGAAGAGTGTCAACAAAAATGCTCTGCTGTCACTTTGAGGGTCACAAAAGAGAAATGAACTTGAATACATTTTAACTTATTTCGGGAAGCTTACATAGAAGAAAAAATAAACTTTTGGTTTATCCTCATCGCTCATGTCTGACTCAACGCGCGCATCACATTCAACGCCATTCACATCCCCTTAGGGTTTCTTGCAAATATTTAACTTTCCTAACTAAGTGATGCATAAAAATGCACGAACTGAATAACAAAAATAACAAAAGAAAATAAAAAAAGTTTTTATTTCCACATAAATGTTGAAATTCTACAGGTTATTTGAACAAATTCTAAAGAGTACCTGCTCGAAAATCTTGAAATTGTTTACGCACCCGCTTAATATTTAATTAAGAACAAAAATGTAAATAAAATTGTGTGATAAAAGTTCATAAAATTTACGCACTTATATTCATAAATACAATGTATACAAAATTTGTTTCGTCTCACCTTGTTTATATGTGGAGAATGCCAAGTACTCTAAAATATCAGCTTTGTTGAAACTTAATGTTTGATTGCTTGGTTCATCCATCAGCCTCTTCATGGCCTCACTCATCCAGAGCACAGTGTGATAGTAGTCATGATTGACATATGACTGACGTCCTAACTCAAAGCAGTCATCCGAAGACATTTCTGTGCTGTTGGGAAATAAAAACAAAAACTTTGCAAATTTGATTGAAGAAGTGTCAGATACCTATATACAACTTAAAAGTTCAAGTAATAAAAGTTTTTTGAGCTACTGACAACAGTTTATACATATTTTCTTACTTAAGTTACAGTACGCAAATAAGCGTCAACAATATACTTTACATTGAAAGGTTTTTCTTAAGTAAATATCACAATGCAATACTGACCTGTACTGTATGCCATTGAGCTCGCCACGAGCTACACTCGCTGTATCCAACTGATATGTGTCTTGCAGACGCATTAGAGCCACTGCAGCACCGTTTAAGTCTTCATCAGAGGGAAATTTCAAAATATTCCGATACTGAGTAATATTAGATAGAAACTCTAAAAGTAAAATATTACATTTTTTATTATCTAATTTCATGAATATATAGCGAGTAGTAAGTGATATTCTTTAGAATCAACTGAATAACAGTTTCCCAGAAATTCGCGTACGTACCTTTACCGACATCATGCTCCATTAGATTCTCAATTTGTTTCCAATCAGTAGTTAAACGTTTAGTCAGTAAATAAGCATTAATTGGATTCGAAACATAAGTTGATATGTCAGCTGCAGCATCAGCATGTTCTCTTTGGTATTCGCTCATTTTACTGAAATAAAAAAGGAAACGAAAAAGATTTTTAAATAACAAAATTAGCGAAAAAAGTCACAATTAATCAGACATGAAGGTCCTTTTTAATGTAAGTATGTATATTGATTCACTTTGTTTCATTTATAAGTTTCAAACTTGAAGAAACGCTATAACAAGAGAAACTAGTAAGGGTGTAAGCTTTGGTCTGGCCAAAAATTAAAAACCCTACACTGCAGCATTTTGAAAAGGAGGTGCCACGCCCTCTTCTCCGAGCTTGCTTTGTTTTTGCTTAGAGTTTGCATATACTATACTGTTCTTAGTTTGAGTGAAATTTGGTTGGATTATGTCAAAAAACGGTTTCAGTATAGCATTTTAAAGCATTTGCTTATCTTTTGTTTTTTATGTGTATTTTGGTTGCGTTATTGCGAATAATGCTTTTAATATTGCGGCATGGGCGGTAGGCGTGGCCTTTCACTGATTTTGCTAATTTTCAATCTCTTATTTTCAAACTTTTACGACGAAGGCAATGTGCCAAATTTCATCGAATTATTTTGCTTAGTTTTCCCGTGAAAAATATTTCCACAGACAGGCAGACAGACAGCTAGCCAGATGGACAGACAGACGGACATGACTATACATATCGGCTCAGGAGATGACGCTGATCAAGAATATATATACTTTTCCAAACCTTCCACGCCTCCTTCTCTGCGTTACAGACGCAAGTGAATATACTCTGAATGTAGGGTATTAAATTCTGATCTTTGCTCAGGGACTATTTAATGTACTTTTGCTTTGTACTAAAAATTACATTGATGGTTCGAGGATGTTTTCTAACCCTAATGAAAATTTGGTATTCAACATTCATTGACTTTGTGCTGTATCATATCCGAAAAAAGTGCTCCAAAAGTTGATGAGACTTATTATTGGACTTTTTAGATGTTTTTCGATTTTATACCATGCCTTTCAAATTTTCAAATATATCGGGACTTTTAAGGTATCTAATATTATAAAACTTGTCAACTTTGACTCCTTTAGCTCTTTTACTAAGCGAGTTATAGTGGTTTAAAGTTTGTCATCTTTTTTTTTCTCCGTACATAGTGGTTGTGTTTCATATCTTAGTGTACTAAATTTTTCGTAAAATTGTAGGCTAATTAAATGCTATGTCTCCAAAAAAAGAAAGCTAGAGTTGTAAAAGTTTGCAAGTAGTTAGCCTAAAATCTTATAGAAAATTGAGTATACTCAGATATAAGACACGACTATTATGAACGGAGACAAACTTTAAGCCGCTATAACTCGTAAAACAGAAGAGCTAGAGCGATCACGGTTAACAAGCGCTATCTCATGCAAACTAGAAAATCTAGAGAGATGAAGATTGCGTGTAGTTAGCATGGAATCTTGAGAAAAATTAAGTATACTTAGATATGGCACACGACCAATACGAACAGAGATTATTATTATTCAATATTTCAATAGGGTAAGGGAGGGAAATATGGACCACCCATCTTTCTTTTTTAAATAAAACCCAAAATACATAAAACAAAACAATTATTTTTATGTCATTCAGTAAAGGAAACAATTTACCTTTATTCTGATTCACTTTTAGATAAATATCTTATCAGGATAAAGAAAAAAAATTAAAAAACTGAAAATACTCAAAATAAAGATAAAAAAAAAAGTGTAGTGTAATATGGACCATATAGTCCATTTGCTACAAAAGTTGCATAAAAACACTTCCACATTCGGCACATTTTTCATGACTCCAAGAACGTCAGATTACACATTCAACCCAAAATTCGCCACGTCGATCTTCTGAGTAAAGGGTATTACATTATATGCATTTTTTATCATTTTTTTCTTTTGAAGTTAACGAATTACATATAATGACCATCAGACTCGTCATGAAAACGGCAACTAGATTCCCCATCTGAAAAAAATTATAAATACATTTGTTTTTGAGGCTTTTTTCTCTGGTGGTCCATATTACCCACAGCACGTGTTGGTGAAATAAATGGTTTTTTATCAAAAACTCTTTTGGTAAATGAACTTATTTGTGCTAATAAATTATAAATGGTATTCACTGACTTTATATAATTAACCATTTATTTAAAAACGCGATGTCTTTAAAGTGAAATAATGAAATATACTCACTAGAAAAAAATTATCACTGATCTTTTTTTTAGAAAAATCAACTTTACAGAAACATGCGACTTCACCGAACGCTAAAATCGCCCTATTATAAGCTTTAGGTATTAGCGCTAAGTTTGAACATGAATAACTGTAAATCCTATGTATGCAGTGGAAAATAACCGTGTGGTCCATATTACCCACGTAGTCCATATTTCCCTCCCTTACCCTACTATTTAACTTTTTCGAAAAAAAAAAAAAAAACTTTTTCGATGTTTGTCGTCATGTTTCGACCGTTTTCTTGTTATACCCTACACCCAGGGTATACTCACTTTGTCCTTCAGTTAGTAACATAGAAAAAGAGGCGTGGCAGATATAGAAAAGTATGTATATTATTGATTAGCGTCACATCCTGAGTCGATATAGCCATGTCCTTCTGTCTGGCTGGCTGAGTGCCTGTCTGTCTGTGGAAATATTTTTCACGGGAAAACTAAATAAAATAATTCGGTGAAATTTGGTACAGTGGCTTTGCCGTAAAAGTTAGCTCGAGGGATTGAAAATGAGCAAAATGAGTCAACGGACACGCATACCGCCCATACAAAAAATATATTCAAAATGAAACTTTAGGAGTATTTTTCACGACAATGCAACCAAAATACACATAAATCCTATGAATTGTAAGCGCAAGCTCTGATTAAAAACTGGGCAAATTCGGACAAGAGGGCGTGGCACCTCTCATATAAGCAAAAGCTTCAAAATGCTATACTGAAAACGTTTTTTGAGATAATCAGACACTAAGAATGCAATCTCTGAGCAAAATCTGGGTGAACTCGGACAAGAGGGCTGGAGTGTAGGGTATTAAATGTTTGGCCAGGCCAAAGGTGACACCCTTACTAGTTGTTCAATACCATCCGAAAAATTTTACACAATTTAATACTATTCAAATGTTTAATCTTTTTCAAAGATTTTCGATGTTTTTGTACCTATTTTTGATATTGTTTTAATGATTAATTTCATATGAAATCCCTTATAAATACTTAAACTTCAGTTCACTTCTGTCTCTCAAAAATAAAATTGATTAACTTTTTGTTTTAAAGAAATAAAAATCCAAGGTTTTCAAAATACCATAGTTCTTTAACCAGACTTTATTACGGTTTTATTGAAATTTCTGCAAATGCTCTTATTAAAATGTGATTTGAGAAATTCTGCACAATGAATATTATAACAATTTTTGACTAAGTTTTGCCGATGCCAACTACATTTTATACTGTAAGATTTAAAGCCTTTCCAAAATTCGTAAATTATTTTTCAGAAATTTCAGGATTCTACTGAGTGGTTTAGAGACTGATTTTTCTCTGCCCTTATCAAAGTTTTACGAAAGAGTCGTATTATATTTGCCATGGTTTAATCGCCTCAGACTTCGTGTTATGTTAGATAATTAGGCTATTCCTTAAATCGAGAACCTCGTAATTCAGATTAAATTTAAAAATATGTATCTTGTAGTGGAAGTAATTCGCTATAAATAAATATTTATACTTTAAACGTGTGACTCACCGTTCATGAGTTATCGTAATGACAAGCTCAACACATCACTGTGCCTACTCATAAGCGGCATGCACAATTGACAATTTTTTTTCAAATTTTGAGTTAGGATATCTCCTGAGTTATAAGTCGTACGGAAACAATTAAGAGGTTATTTTTATAGGAAATTTACTTATAAAAATATATACATAAGCTACAATATTGCGCCACAATATTTTTCTCTAAATGTAACCGTTAATGAGATATTTGTAAAAAACTAATTCTGGACGCCATTTTTTTCAATATGGCGGCGAGAGCAGTGGCGGATCCATGGGGGGGGGGCGATGGGGCGATCACCCCCTCTCTCAAACCTAAATTATATGTAAAGATTTTGAAACATTCTGTTATTATCTAGAAATGTAGTCAATCGGCCCCCCCTCTTGACAAGGCTGGATCCACCACTGGGCGAGAGCGAATACGATTCGAGGTAGCAAAGTTGAAATTCTGAAAGAGCACATCGAAATCTATAAAATAACTCATTTGCGAAAATCCCGGAAAACTTTCCAGGTAAAACTACCAAATGACTGCACTAATTTGCTCGAATAAAAATCGTAGCAAACTGTATGTACGCTACTCGTTGTTTTTAATTGCTTTAGGTATCAATCAGATGAAAAAGTATCAAAATCATATAATGTTCATATTTTATTTGAAGCAAACAATTTTTTTTACACTCTTATCTCAAATATTTAAACTGTGTTATAATTACATAATTTTAAAAATAAATAATACAATTAATCACTTACATTTAATGTCTTGAAATACATTTCAATTACAACCATACATATACATACGAAAATATTGTCATTATATCTAGTAAACTATTAACTATACAACTTTTGACAGTCTCATTATTTCTTGAAATTTTGTATTCCATAATATTCTGTTTCTGTTTTATTTTTTGGTATTTTAGCCGTTTAATAAATGTTTTTTTTTTACTGTACGTTCAAATTAAAATTCACAATAACAATGCATAGACGGTTTAACAATTAAACTACATTCACACGATTGTCCGGTGGCGGACGATAGCACCACAATGAGCCTATCACCCCAAGGCCAATAAAGAATATTGTAAATGTTGATAAGCCCAAAATGACACCCGTAGTCACGTCGTGCAGCGGCAAGCCGGGATAGGGATCCAGTACTAATATCACCAACAAACCGCAGCACTTGAGTAGACAAAACATTGTCACCAAAATGTATCCGGATGTATAGCTGCGGTTTGGTAACCACTCACAATGACGCGAACGAAAACCGAGAAAGCCAAGTCCAACACCGCAAAATGCAGCTACCAAACTGAATTGTAGATAAAATGATTTGCCCATCTGTGGAAAATGCAAGTTGTTTAGTGTGTGGCATCAAAAAGTAATGGGGAAAATATTTGAAGAAAGGGATGTCAATTGAAGCAATGTAATAATTTTAAAATATGCTTCATACCGGAATGTTCTGGAATTCGTGCGATTTCAATTACTTTTCGTTTCGAAAGCAAAATGGTCAAAAAATTTGTTTCTATTGAATATCTCTTAAAAGATTACTTTTTGATTAACAAATATGATAATTATTTGTACAGCATAAGATTTGCAACAAAAAAGATCTAGTTGCTTTTTATCACACGACTTGCTGTTTTCATTAATATGCATTCAAAACGAAAAGTAATTAAAAACGCACCGATTCCGAAACAGGCCTGATAGATAGAAAATCAATTCCGCACATTAAAATATTATTTTCGCTTTGTTCGACACCCTTCTTTTTTGAACTTTTATTTAAACGATCGATCAACAACTAGTGACCGACCTCAAACTTACATGAGCAATCATATAGATGATCAAACCAGAGTTCATTGTGCTGCCAAGCACCAACATCAGCGAGACCACTGCCAACGTTATGGTGGCATTGGCCACTTTTTCCGGATAGGAATTGTTATTTAAACCCGACTTCCCGTGAATATCGCTGCAATCCTCCTCCTCAAGTTGTGGATAGACTTTTGAACCGCCACCAGCAACACGTGGACTGATCACTGCCATTGTACGATCAGCCGCTACCGGTTGACGTTTTATTGTCTCATAGTGTAAACGTTGTGGTGATAATTCTTTCTTTCTCACCATAGTAGTGGCGGTGGTGGTTGCGGGTGCATAGTATATCTGCTGTTGGCTTCGATGGTGTAGATACCGCGGTGGTGGTGGCGGTTGTTTTGTTAAGTTTTCAATACCATTCCTTGGCGTCGTATTTGCACTTCTGCTTATCGGCGTCTTTCGTGGCGTTGACAAAAGCTCATGCAACATTTTGGTTGCAGCAGGATTTTTCAGTGGTGTATTGGGATATGATGACCCAGATGTCGAAGCCAAATTTGCCATTGACACGCCCTTTTGTGGTGTTGAGGTGCGCAGTGTTGTGTGGGCTGGTTCGTAATTCAATGTCAAAAGATTTTGACTTTGATTCAAATCCGATGTGCTGAGGCATGTTTCCTCTTCATCGTCATCGGTGGGAATGACTGCATAGCGGTGTGCGCGTCCATTGTGCATCTGTATGATTTCCTGATTGTCGTCGACGAGTTCCTCATCTTCTGCGGTGGGCACCATTTGGTAGCGCTGATTGCTATGTTTATCCACAATGAGAAATGATTTACTACCGAAATCGCTGGAAAAGGCATGCTTGATTTTAGCTGGTAATGGCGGCGGAGGTGTCGCTTGCATGTGGCGGCGTTTTGCTGGCGGCTGCGGTTCATTACCAAATACCGGTGGTAAGCTGCTAAACTGCACGGCTGGATCCTCGTGGAAAGAGTGAGGATCCTCATCGCTTGGTTGCCATTCTCGGGACGTTGCGTAGCGATCAAGTTCATCCTGAGACTTGGCATAACGTTTCGTGTTCAGCAGCGTGGAACCTGGAACTATGGCGTAGCGATTGTTGGCATTTACTGAGAGTTCCTCGACAGGTACCAAGGCATAACGACCAGAGCCAGAACGCGACTCAAAAGCTGCTGCTGTGGTGAATTGTAAATTGACTGCAGTGCCTTTGCTGTTGTTACTGGTGGTATCTTGTTGAGTTGTACGCTGCAGTTGCTGTTGTTGGCGACTATTGGGCACCGCCGCCGTTTTACGCATCGTCGCATTCGCTTGCGATACAAAAGAACGCGTCGACATGCTTCGCTGAATCCGCAATGGGCCCTCGCGTGGATTTCTGCACTTGGCCTGATGCGCATTGAAGTTCAGGTTCAAGCTACGGTTGTATATCGACTCGACTACCATAGTGGCATCCATGTGATGGCCATTTGTTGCGGAAGCAGAGTTCTTAGCCGAAGGCACCGGATAAAATTCGCTACTTTGGCAAAATGCCGGATTTGTGTAATTGTGCTGCGACATGCTGGCACCGTAACCGCACTAATAAAGGACACTTTTTTGATTTATAATAAGTCAGTTTTTGTCAAATTCACTAAGCATCAACTTAACTTTAAGTACAATTATTTTCAGTTCAATGTCCAAGGATACGTTTAGTTTATTTGCCCGATCATGTTCTTTCCTCAACGACTTCTTTAACTTAACTGCGCAAGCGTACTGGCAACTGCCAACACAATTGCGACGTCTTCAAGTTCGTTAAAATCATTCGAGTGTGGATTGGAATTCTTCCCCCTCGCTCAAATAATAATTGTGCATGTGCCGCATAGGTAAATGTTAAGGAACCCCAGTTGTTTACCAATACAAACGTATGCATTCGGTGGCGCGTTCTTCTGCAGCAACGTAACCAAGAAGCAGCTGCTCCTTTGGTTCATTGCTGAGGGTTGAAAATAGTAACTCATGCCAGCAGTTAATGCAGCCGGCTTTTTTTTATGTTTGGTATTGTCGCATGCGTTTACCTAGCGGGAAATAACTTCATAGTGACTAAGTCGACTAGAACGTTCTTACATTATTAATACAGAAATTAAATTGTTAGAAATTATATTCAATTTTGTATTCAATTTATTTCAGCAAAATATGGAAAGCATTTTGGGTGATCCACTTGGAGATTTTATAAGTTTCACATTGCATTTCTTTCATAAACATTAGACTAATTAACAAAAAAAAAAAACGATTTTGGAAATTCCACGATAAACCCCAAATATCTGAAATAGGGTGTCAAAAAAGTAAACTGATATGGTTTTTATTTTATTACGATCCCAAAAATGTCGTGCGATAAATAAAATTTTTCGTCTTGGGCATGTGAAAAATTAATATCTCAAACTTTGAATCAACCATTTTTATATTCTTTTTTAGCTAAAATATCCATCAGGTAAAACGACTTCCTGACAGCCCCTCATGTCGAAATTTTCTTGTTCACCTATTGGGAATTTCATTTTATACATATATGAATATATTCCACCACATTTGGTAATACATAGAATATGAAAAAAAAAAATTCTGAAAACCTGGGTCAAATAAGGGTAGATTATTTTCGGATATACCTACCCATGTACAAAAATTAATATAAAAGAGGATGAACTAAACAGAAAAATTAAATCAGTTCTACAGAGATATAATGTTTAATCTTTTCATAGCGCCAAAATTTAAGAAAAATAATGAAAAATTAGCAATATTCGAAAAGAAAAATGTATTCCCACATGTGTGAACATTAACACCGAAGAGGGACATAGCAGATTTATATGGCTGACTTCGTCAACCAAACTCTTCATATTCATCAAAGAATTGAAGTGGATTTGGCACAACTCTTAGTTTAAGTGGTGGCCCAAATTACCGAAGGGGTTAGAATTCCTTATAACTTTTTAATTAAAAATTTTTTTTAATTTCTTTTCAGAATTTACACAATTGAACAACGAGCCCAAATTGTTGAACTTTATTTCTCAAATCAACGGTCCATTGTTTTGACTCAACGTGCAAATCGTCGTCATTTTAATGTGACTTGTTACAAATTTTAGACTACAAGAGGCAGTAAAGAATCTTCTTGGTGCCGGCAGACGACGAACGGTGCACACGGATGACAATATTGAACGAGTACAGGAGAGTATTCGGGAAGATGGAGAAACATCAACCAGGTGACGTTCGACACAACTTGGCTTCACACGAGGGTCGCTGCAGAGAATTATAAAAATATTTTCATAACAAAATTCACGACTTCATTATGCAATTTATTTCCGGGAAAAGACAGAAGAAAGTCATGATTTTATTCATAACTTAATTATGAGCGACGAAACCTATTTCCAATAAAATGGGTTCGTTAATAGGAAAAACTGCAGGATATGGGCTACGAAAAATCCATGAGTAGTTTAACAGCGACAATTACACCCATTTAAGTGTACTGTATGGTGCGGTGATTCGTCGGAAAGTATAATTGGCCCTTATTTTTTTTAAAATGAACACTGTGTCACAGTTTTCATCACTGATGAACACCGGACAATGTTGGAAAATTTGTTAAGGCCAGCCGTGGAAAACCATCTGCAAGAATGGAGCCACAGCGCACACTGCGAGGGACACAATGGTTCTTTTTATGAACTGACTGTTTCCTTTGAGGTTATTTAAAAGGAGAAGTCTATATTAATAAGCCAGCAATTAAAAAACAATATACGCGACGAAATCAGCAACATAACACCTGAAGTTTTGCGAAAGGTTATGGAAAATGTTTTGGAAAGAACAAGAATATGAGAAGCAAAATATGGCCACCACTTGCGAGATATAATTTTTCATATAAATATACTGTATTTAAAAAAAAAATTATAATCAAGTCTTAAACAAAATGTTATAATGAACTCAAACCTCTTCGGTAATTTTGGGCCAGCCGTATAAATTTAAATAATTTATCTCTTAATACATATTTCTTGGCATATTTCCTGCTGGGTCACGAATTTTTCCATTGTTGTTTGTATTATGAGTATTATTGAACTGCGCGTTATTTATTTATGCCAAATTTTAATAAAAATTTTAATGTTAAGCAACACAAACGCGCGCACACGCCACAAACGAGTACATAAGGCAATTTCCCCTTTTCCTCAACTCAAAGTTATGCGGGTATGACAAAACGACCGTTACATTATTCCCGCTATGAGTTTGTATTGGTGTGGCTCTTGCATCTAAGGTAAATTCATATTCTATTGTTTTTTTTTTCAAATATTTCATATAAAAACACCCTTTATATTGATACTACATGCCACAAATAGAGATTTCCAAAAGGATACCGTAATGTAAAGCAAATAAATTGGGTTTTCTTTTATAAAACACTGTGTCGTTTTCATAAGACTGGTGGCAAAAATCTATTTTTGATTAAAATTTATTTGGAAAAGGATTTACCCAACTTCAAAATGGTTTTTTTCTATCCAAAAATGGTTTAATTGAAATTATTGAAGCTCTACTTCTGATTAAATTTTCCTTTATGGCTTTAATTCTTGATTTCGATTCATTTTTCGTATGCAGTTGTAACTAAAGTGGGGTAAAGAGGGACATTGCTTCGACGGCACCCGAAGGGGGTAACAAAATTGTCTTTTTTGGAGGGCGGCTTTGGTTTTTTTATGTTTTCTAGAAAGGTTTCTCATAAAATTTGAACAAAGAAGTCAATTTGAGAACCAATTTTTTTCTCATTCGTAGATTCTGTGGATAAATTTCGTCACGGATGGTAAAAACAATTTCGGAGTCATTAAATGTCCTCTCTTTAGTGAAATCCTTAAGACAGTTGAAGATGTGGTAGAACTACCTAAAAAAGGTCGTTGGAGAAAGAAATCCAAGAATCGGAAAAGTCGTGGCAAGAGATCAACAAATCGCAACAAATGGAGATGTTTCATTTTGATTCTATGTTCCTCTTGGGAGTTCCAGGAGAATACCTACATAAAAATGAAGCAATTTTTACAGGGAGCGTATTTACACTAGAATGAAACATTTGGTGCCCGGTAAGGTAAC
This sequence comes from Calliopum simillimum, assembly GCA_951812925.1. Lineage (NCBI taxonomy): Eukaryota > Metazoa > Arthropoda > Insecta > Diptera > Lauxaniidae > Calliopum > Calliopum simillimum. The sequence goes on along the minus strand of OX638368.1, from coordinate 98,456,605 downwards.
TGTCTCTAGAATTTTCAGAGAATTTGGGATTTAAAATTGCTATTATTTGTCGAGAAGTTATAGTATTATTCCGGCTTTCGAAAAGTACCCGAGATTTCAAGAGTGTTTCGGAACTTTAAGACAGTTGAAGATGTGGTAGAACTACCTAAAAAAGGTCGTTGGAGAAAGAAATACAAGAATCGGAAAAGTCGTGGCAAGAGATCAACAAATCGCATTAAAGTAAACATTATCTGAATTTGTAAAATTAACAACATTTTTATATGTCTGCCAACATATTCGTAAAGAAAACAGTAACAATAACAATAAAAATACAATGTACCAAAAGTTATAAAAACAAAATATAAAAACCACATTAAATGCGCAGCTAAAGCGAATAAAAAGAAAAACAGCAGCAACTGCGCATGCGTGCCGGAATCACATTTAAGATAAGAGGACACACATTTATGTAAAACAACAACAAAAAAAAAAATAAAAAATGCAAAACAAAAACTCTGAAGCAGGGCACGAGCCACATCACATTACAATCATCATTAACGTGAGTTCTCGGCGACAGACAGCATACAATTGAGGAGCATAACAGCTGGCAGCTGTTGCTACTCTTTTTCCTTTTAAATTAAAGGATATTGTGTTTGCTATTGTTATTTTTGTTGTTGGTGTTGTAGAAACAAGACAAGATCAGGAATTTAATGCAGTCGTCGTTTTGATTAAAAGGATCTACCACATCCGCTATTTGAATCCTGCTTCCTTTATGTGTGTGAGTATATACACAGATGTACATATGTTTGTATGAGTTTTTTTTTTAATATTATTTCAAAGAAAGAAAACTTTTCGTTTACTTGTATGTACGCGTAAACTTCCCCTTTAAATTTTTTATACTTTATCTACATTTGTGCGGGGTCCTTTAAGGACGAGTGTGCGAGTATGTACGGGTATATCATTTGTCTTAAAAAAGAGCATAAATAAATAAGGGGCATGCATTTATGCTTTCTGCTGATAGTGAACTCATGATATTTCAATGTATGAGTCCTGCAATAGCCCCAACAGCTGCATTGCTGCGCACGTGGATAATTGACGTTCATTTAAATACAGTCAATACTCGTTAATTTAAACAGCAGCTCTCTCTAATTGTGGCACATATTGATTTGCTAATATATGTGGGATTGGATGTGACGAACTGACAATACGGTGACCTGGGATATGTACGGATAAGACGGTTACCTGGGTTTCTTGACTAATGACATAATGGACAGAGAAAAACGTATAGACTACATAATAAGAGGGAGATATGACTAGCATACAGACGCGAACAAACAGAAATAACGAGAGTTGGTTTTGAACGTGATTGGAAAACGGACGTATACTCGAGTGCGCATTGTAAAACTTTTATTTATTCTAAAATGTATTAATTGAATTAAATAACTTTATTTTATTTTAAACATTAAATAAACATTATTAAAAATAACTGGAGTGTTAAATTTAATCGGAAAGTGTGATCCTACATTTTTGGGGGCTCGAACCGGAATGAGTCCGGAAAAGTGTTAAAATTCAAACAGTGAGAACAGAAAGTTAACAAATTGAAGAAATGCAATGTTTGTGCATAAAATTCTGTGGAAAAAATGAGAAAAATTTAACATTATTTAAAAAAAAAACGAACAAGTGGCTGCTATTGCATTAAAAAAAAGTTGAGGAGAACTGCAAAACTACAGTGACAATTTCGTATGTAGAGCGACAAAGCGACAGCGTCCTCTGAAAAAACTAGAAGCTTCAACTTTTGGTTTGTAACGGACAGCAAGAGACGAGAAAAACGGCAGTAGGCGTAGAGAGTGTTTGTTGACAGCATCCAAGCTTTAACCGACAGCATAACATCATTTGCAAACACAAACAGAGTATCAGCAGCGTAGAGAGCGCTAACGATAGCAGAGTATTTGATATTAACAATAGAGTGTCAGCAGCGCAGAGAGCGCAAAACACAGAGTATCAGCAGCGTAGAGAGCGCCAAATACAGAGTATCAGCAGCGTAGAGAGCCCTAACGATAGCAGAGTAATTTATAATAACAACAGAGTATCAGCAGCGTAGAGAGCGCCAAACACAGAGTATCAGCAGCGTAGAGAGCGCTTACGATAGCAGAGTAATTGATATTGACAACAAAGTATCAGCAGCGTAGAGAACGCTAATGAAAGCAGAGTAACAACAACGAGTATCAACAGTGCAGAGAGCGCAGATTAGTTGACATCAGAGGAGTATCAGCAGCACAGAGACGCTAACGATAGAAAGGATCAGAAGAGTTTCAACAGCAACGAGAAAGAGAAAGTAGGCGTAGAGAACGCAAGCAACAGCTTAACAAGAAAACGTAAAATATTGTACAACATAAGGGTTGTTTTTCCTTATTTTCGACGTACCAAGCAGAAACATAGAGAACAGCACGCAACAGGCGAGGAGAAATTAAGCAAAGCGAAGAGAAATAGAGTGAGATAAATTTATAAAATAAATAAAACAAAAGCTGCACAGGTTTTAAATGTAATTTTGTAAAATTATTTTTTGTTAAAATACTTTTTAAAAAGAAAAGAAGAGAGTGGAAAATTCATTACATTACAAATCGTAATTGTTTTAGAGAAATGTTAAGAGAAAGAGTAGATGTCAAAAATTTGTTTTGAAAGAATTTTAAAATTTTGATTGAGAAAGAGTTAAAGTGGATGTCAAACATGTTTTGAGAGGAATTAACGTCAAAATTATTTCATGAGATAAATTTCTTTTGTTGAGTTCAATTTGAATTAAGTAAACAGCAGCAGCGAATTTAATAATTATTATAATGAGATAAAATTGAATGTAAATTGAAGAATATTAGCTATTATATTTTAAGAATATTGAATTTTTATATAATTTTGCCTTTATTATTTTAACCATATTTTAATTAAATTATTTTTGAAAATGGACGTAAACAGAATTTTGACACTAAACGTAGAAGGACTTAAAAATAAATTGAGAGAATTGGGTTTAAGTACAGACGGACGGAAAGCAATTTTACAGGACAGGCTCCTTGAACATTTCGGCCTGACTGAGGATGCAGCCGATGATGTTGAATCTGTTTATGATGACGTCAATTCTAACATAGAGCAAGCATCTATAGTGGCACGGTCTACGTTTACACTCAAGGATATAGAGGATTCTTTATCATCATTCACTGGTTCAGGGTATCCAAACATTGACAAGTGGATTGAGGAATTTGAGGACAACGCAGTGACTGTAAATTGGAACGATCTCCAAAAATTTATCTATGCAAAACAATTACTCAAGGGCGCAGCCAAAATTTTTGTGAGGAGTAAGTCAGCTATAATTGATTGGAAAAGTTTAAAATCGTGTTTAAAGGCAGAATTTGGAGAAAGTTTGTCGTCGATTGAGATACACCGGCTATTGCGAAATCGTCGTAAGCTACCACAAGAGAATTACTTAGAATATCTCTATAGTTTAATGGAGATAGGACAGCCTATAGAGTTGGATGAGAGGAGTCTCATCGAATATTTTATTGAGGGAATCCCTGATACGAGATTCAATAAGAGTACATTATACCATGCACAAACTGTTGGTGAATTGAAACAACAAATTAAAGTATATGAGAAAATTCGTGGAGCTACTCAGCAGCAGTCTTCAAACTCAAGAGGGAGCCAGCCACAGAGTTCAACTAAACCAAATCAGAATATTCAGCCAGATCGTCCTGAAGTGAAATGTTTCAAATGTGGAAACAAGGGTCATCTAGCCAGAGTTTGTAATTCAACTAATATAACTTGTTTTAAATGCCATAAGCTTGGGCACCGTGCAACAGAGTGTAAGGAGATAGCCAAACGAGACACCCCTAAGATAGAACGTGTAAATGTTAACACATTAACATCATCAAGGAAAAGTAACAACAACAAGCCCCTTTTGCAACCAAGTAATCGGGTATTTAAGGATTTAGAAATTAGCGGTGTCAAATTTTCAGCCCTATTAGATACTGGGAGTGATATCTGCGTTATGAGATACGATTTGTTAATGATGCATGGGGACATTGAGTTAAAGCGAAACAGTAGAAATTTTATAGGAATTGGACAATCAGAAATTACAACAATGGGAAGTTTTGTGGCGACTGTTGAGATCGACGATATTCTTTTAGAAATTGAGTTTCATGTAGCTAGAGAGAGAGACTTGCTTTGTTCAGCAATTATTGGCAATGATATTCTACAGAAGGTTAATATTATGATTGATTCCGAAGGCGCCAAATTTATTCAAAAATGTCAGTACACAGAGAGCGACCATGATAGTCAGAGAGTAAATCTGGGTGAAAGTGTAGAGCAGGCTAGCAGCGGCAATGAAAACTTAAGTACTGATATTTTAGTCAAAGAATTTCAGCAAATTTGTACATCAATGTTTGTAGATGACTCAGTCTGTAATTTATCCCATCTTAATAAAGAAAATGCGGAACAAGTGACTCAACTTATATCAGGATACAATCCAGTAAAGGAGAAACAGTCACCAGTTGATATGAAAATAATTTTAAAAGATGATGTTCCCGTTTTTCAGAGGCCAAGAAGACTATCACTGAGTGACCAGAGCATAGTTAATCAACAAGTAGAAGAGTGAATCAAAGAGGGAATTATAGAGCCAAGTTTTTCTGAATATGCTTCACCGGTGGTGCTTGTAGCGAAGAAAGATGGCACTAAAAGGCTTTGCTGTGACTATCGCAAACTTAATGAGAAGATAATTCGAGATAATTTTCCGATGATACGAATCGATGACGTGATACACAGTTTGCAGCAAGCAAAAGTTTTCACTACACTTGATTTGCGCAATGGATTTTTCCATGTACCCGTTGATCCATCATCTCGCAGATATACGTCGTTTGTGACACACAATGGGCAATACCAATTCAAGTTTGTTCCATTTGGAATATCGAATTCGCCTGCAGTTTTTTGCAGATATATTTTTGCAATTTTTAGAGAGTTGATACAAGAAGGAACGATAGTTGTCTATATGGACGACATAATAATTCCATCGCTGGATGAAAGAGAGGGTTTAGAAAAATTAAAAAGAGTGCTTGCAGTAGCTGAACCATATGATATCCATATAAAATGGACAAAATGCCAATTTTTAATGAGAAAAGTTAACTTTTTAGGGTATATCATCGAAAACTCTACAATTAAACCTTCTGTTGAGAAAATTAAAGCTGTACGAGACTTTCCAATACCTAGGGATAAGAAAGCGTTTCAACGTTTCTTGGGCCTAGCGTCGTATTTTAGACGTTTTGTTCCCGATTTCGCGCTGGTGGCGAAACCATTATCAGATTTATTGGGGAAAAATAGAGAATATAATATGGGAGATGAACAGTTCGCAGCATGTGAGCAACTAAAAACAGCATTGACTAGTGCACCCGTGCTAAAGTTGTATGATCCTTCAGCAGCAACCGAGATTCATACTGATGCAAGCATGTACGGATATGGAGCCGTTCTTCTCCAAAAAGACAAAAATGACCAGCAATTACGCCCTATTGAGTATATGAGTAGAAAAACTACACCTTGCGAGCAAAAATATCACTCATACGAGCTCGAAGTACTGGCGATAATTGAGGCTTTAAAAAAGTGGAGAACTTATGTGATGGGCAACAAATTCAAAATTGTGACAGATTGCAATGCGTTTGCATTAACGATGCGGAAAACTGATGTACCATTGAGGGTATCAAGATGGGCGATGTTTTTACAGGAATTCAAATATGAAATTGAGCATCGATCGGGATCTAAGATGAAGCATGTAGATGCATTGAGCAGAGTTGCATGCCTGATTATGGAAGACTCACTTAAGCACCGGATCAAGGAAGCACAATTGCAAGATATGTGGATTAAAGCTGTGAGAAAAGTGCTGGAGAAGGACAGCTATGAAGATTATTTTTTGAAATTTGACGTACTTTACAAAGATCCCGTAAAAGAACTAATCGTTATACCAACAGCCATGGAGCAGGAGATAATCAAGTTAGCTCATCGTCAGGGGCATTTTGCCTCAAAGAAAACACAAGATATAGTAGAAAAAACATTTTATATTGCAAATCTTACCCCAAAGGTGGTAAATGTTGTGAAAAGCTGTGTGGAATGTTTGGTAGCTGAATCAAAGTTGGGTAAAAAGGAAGGATTCTTGAACCCAATTAACAAGGAAGATACACCATTGGCCACATATCATATTGATCATGTAGGACCGTTACACAGTGCTGTCACCCCATACAAATGAACGGCATTTTTACAGTTTTGGTCCGATTATTATGAAATTTACCATACTAATGTATTTTTTCAATCTATTTTCAAAAATGCAATTAATTTTTATCTGCAACAAACCAAAAAAAAGTTATTTAAGCAAATAAAACAATGGAAGTTGGCAGCATAAAATGTTTGTGCATACTTGCAGGCTTTTTGAAAAACTACGTACATTAGAATAAATAAATAACAAATAATTGAATAAATAAATCTTTACACTGTCTTATTAACTGATAAACTGATTCACTTTTTGTAGCGCTAAGCGCTGAAAGCCAAAAATCAAAAATTTCTTTCAATTTCATATTTATATTTGCACGCAACGACACACAATAAACAATTAACAGTATCGTCAAGCAAATTAAGTTATAGCATGTAAAAGTATGCTACAAAAAAATTCACAAATTTAAAAAAATTTGAAAAATATTGCATACCTTTAGATATGTAAATGCCACAAAATCACTGATTTTTACGTAAAAACGGTATATTCAGATTGATATATAAAGCAAACGGGGAAAAACGGGGTTGTGAATTTTCTCTATCTTAAAATATCATGCTTGTTCTATCTTTACGTTTTTGGGCAATGGCCGCAAGTCCCGTCTTTTTCTTTTCTGCTCTAAAGAAATTTTGCATTTTCCGGTTTTTAACGGTTGAAAATTTTTTCATATAAATTCTAAAATAACTTTAATTTGGCTCAATTAATTTGCATAAAAAAAATATTAAAAATAAACTGGTATGTTGTCTTCTGTTTGCTTTTTATTTTATAAGAATTGCTTCTGTGGCTTAGGAGCAGTAATTATTTCTAAAAAGTGCTGCGATTAGGAAATTTTCGTAATTGATTTTTTTTTGAAAAAAAGTTTGACTTTAAATAGCTGTTAAAGTTACAAATCAAACTTGTTTTCAAAAATATTGAAGGGATTTCTTAATTGGACTATTTGCAGTAAGATGACATTAAAAAAAATTTAAATTTACACAAAAATTTTTTACGCAAATGCCTTCTATCGCAGCACTGTGCGTTAGAGCAAACCAGTAAGCGCTACAATCATATACTAGTAGTTGTTGATGCCTTTTCGAAATTCGTCTGGCTCTATCCAACGAAAAGTACAGGTTCCAGTGAAGTGGTTGAAAGGCTGGAAAAACAATCGGCCATATTTGGGAGTCCAAAAAGGATTATAACAGATAGAGGGACTGCCTTCACATCTCTTGCCTTCGAAGAATATTGCAAGTCAGAGAATATTCAACATTTACTAATCGCAACCGGTGTTCCAAGGGGGAACGGACAGGTGGAGAGAATGCATAAAATCGTGATACCAATGCTTTCGAAGCTGTGTGCTGAAAAACCACAACTGTGGTACAAATATTTAGATCGTATTCAACAGACAATTAACAACACACCGCCCCGCAGCACCAAAGTGTCACCATTCAAAATATTGACTGGATTGGAAATGCGCATCAACGCTGGCAGTGAAATTAGAGATTTATTAGAGAAAGTAGCAATGGAAGAATTAAACGAAAACCGTGACCAGGTACGAGAAGAGGCTCGAGAGAATATTCTAAGAATACAAAGCGAGAACCGAAAAACTTTCAATAAAAATCGAGTAGAAGTACCAAATTATGTTTTAAACGAACTTGTGGCTATAAAGCGAACACAATTTGGGTCGGGATTGAAACTAAAGCCGAAATTTTTAGGGCCTTATAAAATAACGGAGGTTAATAACCATGGACGCTATTCCGTGGAAAAAGTAGGAGACTTTGAAGGGCCAAATCGATCAAATACCGTGGCCGAAAATATGAAGAAATGGAATCCAACATTCGAGTCGAATGTGGCGTCAGGAGGGCCGAATGTGGGATTGGATGTGACGAACTGACAATACGGTGACCTGGGATATGTACGGATAAGACGGTTACCTGGGTTTCTTAACTAATGACATAATGGACAGAGACAAACGTATAGACTACATAATAAGAGGGAGATATGACTAGCATACAGACGCGAACAAACAGAAATAACGAGAGTTGGTTTTGAACGTGATTGGAAAACGGACGTATACTCGAGTGCGCATTGTAAAACTTTTATTTATTCTAAAATGTATTAATTGAATTAAATAACTTTATTTTATTTTAAACATTAAATAAACATTATTAAAAATAACTGGAGTGTTAAATTTAATCGGAAAGTGTGATCCTACATATATGTTAAATAACCTAACGTTTTATAAAAACTATTTTATTAGAAGCTTTTAGTTAATTGTATGAGCTTTCTAAAAGTGCATTTGGTTTAAAAGAATTTTGAAAAGTTCTGGACCTTTAAAGATGATATTTTGAATTTTTTTCCTATTTTATGATTTTAGCGGCTTTTTTAATATGAAAAATGTTCTATTAACTTACCATTTTTAGTATTTTTTTGGAGTCCCCGGTGAATTTCCTATAATTCGGTAGTACATTTGTCATACTTATCATTTTATTTGAGATCAGAAAAAAATACTATTTAAGAACAGTCCGTTTGAAAGCTCCGCTAGATAAAGGGCAGCGCTCGATCTTATACAGCGCAAAGCATGCGAGTAACGCGTGTTTTGTTATATAATTTAATTTTTTATTAATCTAGGTTTCTCGGAGGTGATAACCTTCTTCGTTACCTTCAAGATTATACGCTGTATATGCACTTGTGACAACTAGTCTTCTATTCTAGCAGCTGACTCGCTTACGACAGATTCTAAGTGAGAACGAACCAACTTTGGTCGATCATCACCGATCGTGCTGAAATTTCTTGGCTTGGTACTTGACTCGATTTAACTAGATACATATTTTTTTAATTTGCCCAGGTTTTTTAACCTGTGGGCCATATCACAAGAAATGTGGGATTTTCGTGTTTTCGAGCTTAAAAAACAGATTGGTGCAGAAAAATGCTCATTGTTTCGGTTCCGTATGCCAGTTATCGTATTTTCCTGCAATCTATTAGAATAACTTTCCAAAAACGATCATTTGAAGTTTTCACTTGTTTGAAGTCATTCGATTTTTGTACATTCAGAGATTTAGTTGTTACCCTACAGGCAAACGGACTAGTTCAAGTGTAGTTCATTAACTAGTCCTCTACTAACCAGTACTAGCACGTCTTCAATCCCTTTTGCATACAAGCAACTATTATTTTTTGTGTGTTGATGTCCTACGAATTTTCAATTGTTCCCTTCCGCAATTCGTTTACACCAGTCCGGGGGTAGTTGTGGTGTGAAGTAGTCCTTTAACAACTAGTCTTTAACCAGTGTCGTGGCGTATAGCAATATTTTTATACCCCACACCCAGGGTATATTCACTTTGTCCTTCCGTTTGTAACGCAGAGAAGGAGGCGTGGCAGATATAGAAAAGTGCATATATTCTTGATCAGCATCACCTCCTGAGTCGATATAGCCATGTCCGTCTGTCTGGCTGGCTGGGTGGCTGGCTGGTTTTGTGTTGAAATATACTTTTTGGGAAAACTAAGCAAGATAATTCAATGATATTCGGTTCGCTGCCTCCGTCGTCAAAGATAGCTCGGGGGATTGAAAATGAGCAAAATCGGTCAACGGACACGCCTACCGCCCATACAAAGTATATTCAAAATGCATTTTATGGAGTATTTTTCACGACAATGCAACCAAAATACGCATAAATGCTAAAAATTGTAAGCGCAAACTCTGAAAAAAACTGAACGAATTCGAACACGAGGGCGTGGCACCTCCCATATAAGCAAAAGCTCCAAAACGCTATACTGAAAGCGTTTTTTGAGATATTCAAACCAAATTCGACTCATACACTAAGAATCATAAATGAAAGCTCTCAACAAAAATTGGATCAAATCGGACAAGAGGGCGTGGCACCTCCTATATAAGCAAAAGCTTCAAAACGCTACACTGAAAACGTTTTTCACTCAGACACTAAAAACTACATATAAATCCAAACTCTGGACAAAAACTGGGTGAATTTAGACAAGAGAGCGTAGCACCTCCTATATGAGCAAAATTTTAAAAATTTTTTCTTTGGTCTTAGTTTACATTTTCTTAAAATAAATTAAATAAAGTTAAATTACATTCATAACAACATTAATAAAAAATAATTCATTAATTTAATTTTTTTCTATAATTTATTTTGACACACTATCAAGTGACACAAAACACAAATTATTTCAAAAGCATAAACGAAAACTGCATTATAATAATATAATATTTATTTGCCCCTACAAACTACAAACTGATATCAAACTGGCCCACACTGCATCCGTTTTTCACTAGTTTCGGGCTAGTACTAATCGTGAACTAGTATTTTTTGTAGACCATCTCATATTTTTACTGCAGGGATACTTTCAGAGAATTTGCCTTTAAATCAATTATCTTTATGTGTACAAAAGGAACTGTTTTATGATCTGTATCTTATTTTTTGCTGCCTCCCTTCTCGAGAAAAGTTCAGACATATTTTCGTATTAATTGAAAAGTTTGGACCGCCTATCTTTTTTCAATTACTTTAATATTTAAGTATTTGTTGATATTTTATTGAGGATTTGAAAAAAATTGCTCTACTTACGTTTTGAGATAGTTTATTTTATCTTGTTCCACTTTAAGGTAACCGACTAAATTATTTATTAATACAGATTCAGTCTCAAGTAATTCTTCCATTTCCGCCAGCGCTGTAAATACTTCTGTGTAGATGGGTTGCAACGTTAACGCGCAGATGATGAGGCAAATTGTTAAAAGTTTTCTGTGCGGCGACATGATGTGGATTTTTTATAAGAAACTGTCAAGTGTTTCAAATGGAAAACATTAAGCTGAAAAGAAAAGATAAAGTGAAAAAATTAAAAGTTTATATATGAGTTATAGTTTAATTTTTGTTTAAGTTGTCTGGAAAATACCAGTTTGAACGTAAACTGTTGGATTAATATTAAGGTTCACAAGAAGTTTGTATTTAATTGAAAGTAAAATATTCAAACGTTTCGACTGATTTCAGCATCAACTTAAAAAATCATCATTAAAGCGTTAACAACAACGCAATAAGTGTTCAATGTTCAATGTTCACTTTCAACTTGATTTTGTAGCAAACTTAAATTCCCAGAAAATGTTTATTGGCAACATTATTTACAGAGTATATACATCTGCACATTTATGAATATTCAATTTTTATTGTGCATGCAAGCTATTCGAATAAAAAATTTTACAAGTTAAGCCCTGGCTATGCTTTTTCTCTTTCATTCATTTTAATTTTCGAAAAATCGTGCTCATGATTTCCAATGTGGCTTTCTTTGTGATTCATCAGGTGGGTGGATTTTTTATCTGTCTAGCAACCATGTCGCCGCTTCAAATGCGCATAAATTTGCAGTTTCTGACAAAGAATACATCATACATATGTTCCATATACAACTTTGTTGGCAAGTTACAATATTTATTTTAGGTCAGGCAGTCAGTCAGTCATTTTTTATATATAAAACGAAACAAAGTAGTAAAAAAAGCCATTTTGTTATCTATAGAGAACTTATGGGAAAAAAGTTAACTCCTTGACTAAATAAGAATATTTTTTATTTGTGTTTATTTAGTTTTGCTTAATTTGTCACAAATTACAAATCTATTCTAACATTGTCAGGAATGTGGTAATATATCAAAAAAGAGACTTAAAATTTATAACTCCAATATCTACAAATTTCTCTTTAAATATTGAAAAACAAATACTAATTCATTCTGTTATCAATTTGTGCAATAAATGCTCAAAAACCGAATAACCCTGAACTCACTAGCCAAATTTAGAACCATAAAATTAACAGTGAATTTATTACATAATTAAGTTAATTAGATTTTGATTTAGTTATTTTTAAATTTATTTACAATTTATAAATTGCAAATAAAATAATTTTGATGCGATGTACACGAAATTTATAAACTTTTAAATTGCTAATAAATAAAAAAAAGCCGGCTTTTGCTAATATTGTACATTACTCTATCTCAGATTGTATGTATTTTGTTATTCATTTTGGCAATCTTATTGAACAGAAGTATTTCTAATTAAACTTCAGTTTTCGAAATTGCTAGATCTTCTAATAGTGCAGGCAAATTAGATAAAAAAGCACCAATTTTGATTCGACATTGCTCATTTTATTCGTAATTGAACTTAGATTTATGCAATTTTTGAAAAAGGTCGAAAAATGTTTTTTGAATAAAAACTAGTAAGGGTGTAGCCTTTGCCCTAGCCAAACATTAAATACCCTACACTACTGTATTTTGAAGATTTTGCTTGTATGTAAAGTGCCACGCTCTCTTGTCCGAGTTCACCCAGTTTTTGCTCAGAGCTTTCATTTATAGTTCTTAAAATCTGAGTGAAATTTTGTTGGATTATCTCAAAAAACGTTTTCAGTATAGCGTTTGGGAGGTGCCACGCCCTCTTGTCCGAGTTCATCTTGTTTAAGCTCAGAGCGTGCACTTATAGTCCTTAGTATTTGGGTGAAATTTAGTTGAATTATCTCAAAGAACTCTTTCAGTATAGCATTTTAAAACTTTTGCTTGTATGGGAGGTGCCACGCCCTCTTATCCAATTTCATAAAATTTTTTCTCAGAGCTTGCATTTATAGTTCTTATTGTTTGGATAAAATTTCGTTTGATTATCTTGAAAAACGCTTTCAGTATAGCGTTTTGAAGCTTTTCCTTATATGGGAGGTGCCACGCCCTCTTGTTCGAATTTGCCCAGTTTTTTCTCAGAGCTTGCGCCTACAATTCGATGTATTTGTGTGTATTTTTGTTGCATTGTCGTGAAAAATACTCCAAAAGTTGAATTTTGAATATATTTTGGTATGGGCGTTAGGCGTGGCCGTTGACCGATTTTGCTCATTTTCAATCCCACGAGCTAACTTCGATGACAGAGTCAGTGTACCAATTTTCACTGTGTTATCTTGCTTAGTTTTCTCAAAAAATACATTTCCACGCACTCCCAGCCACCCAGCCTAGTGATGAGCAAACTGCTATGGTCTTGGTCTTGTCTTGCACATTGAGTCTTGGTCTTGGTATTGCTTTTGATGTTGAGTCTTGGTCTTGATCTTGCTCATTAAGTCTTGGTTTCGGTCTTGGTCTTTAAAAAATTTTCAGAGGTATTGAGTATTCAAAATTTCAAAACCATATTATTCCAAAGCAGTTGAGTATTTAAGATGCCAAAATTCAAAGTGAGATATGATTTTATCTTTGAAACGGGCGTGAAACAAGTTTTAACTATAAATTACCAAGACTGAAAAGCATTCTTGGTCTTGACGATTATCGTGACCATAGCAGTCTTGTTCTTGGACCATAGCAGTCTTGGTCTAGGTCTTGCAATAATTACCAAGACCAAGAACAAGACACAAGACCAAGACTAATTTTGCTCATCACTAACCCAGCCAGCCAGCCAGACAGACGAACATGGCTATATCGACTCAGGAGGTGACGCTGTTCAAGAATATATAAACTCTAATTTTCTGGCTTTTATTGTTAGGCCCGGGCTCGCACGAAGCCCGCACAAAACTCGATTTAAAGGCCCGAGCTCGTCGTCGAAGAGTATTTCATCGCAGAACATCTAAAATATCGGAAAAGGTTCAAAAGTATCGAAAAATATTGAAAAATATTGAAAAACATCTAAACTATCGTTAAAAGTCTGAAATTATTGGAAACATGGAAGAAATTGGTTGAAGTCGAAATATATCGAAAAACATCCTATATTTCGGAAAAAGTCAAAAAAGATTTGAAAAATATTGAAAGACATCGGTAAAAGTCCAAAAATATCGCATCACTGATTAAATCACTTTTATAACATCAAATTTTATATTCTTTCTTCAAGAATAAAAAAAAAAACAATATATGAAAGAGACGGAAAAGACAATAACAACATATAACATATGAAGCAGTAGCGATGCAAATGCAAACGAAAATTTTTTTTTTCAACAATTTCATACAAAAAATAGGTTCATCTTTAGAAATCAGAAAAATTTAGTACGCGAGTTTGTTCTTTAGCACACGTGAAATGTTTTGAAAGAAAATTTATTAAAATCGGTTCGGTCTATTTGGCCCAAAAGCGTTACATAGGTTTTTTATACAAGCAATTTTATATTAATAGTGTAGAAGGATTCCACTCAAAAATATCCAAATATATAAAAAAAAATATCCAACGAAAAACATTAAAAAAACATTCAAAAATAAAAACACCCAATAAAAACATGTCCAAAAATAAAAATCCAAATAAAAACTCATCGATTCTATTAAATTGAGTTAAATTGTTTTGATGGAAAATGAAGGTTGGACATTATTTTTATTGGATGTTTTTTTTTGGATATTTTTGATAACCACCGTGTAGAAGTATAGATACAGATTTGCCCATGTAAGGTACATAAGTATGTAACAATTTTGCTTGATCGTTTTTGGTCATTTAGATTCTCAGTTGGAGTGGAATTGGTGTATTCTGCGTTTTTTTTTTTTTTTTCCACTTTCCGAGTAAAACAAAGAAACAACCTGTATCATTTTTCTTTTTTTATTTGTTTTTGTACAAAAAAAAAAAAAACATTAATGTATTTCAAACGGAAATTTTCAACGGACGTAACTGTTAAAGTTGTGCAACCCACTAACCGCTTTCCGTTGGACAGCATAGTTCAAAGTTTGCCTTTATTTCGACACATCGGAACGCAGCTCGTTAGTGAGTTCGTCAGTCAAGTGTTTGGAATCAGCTGCTTTATGATGCAAATGAGATTCGCATCAAATGGGGAAAACTCATTTTTTGTTGTTTGGATTTGATCTTTATATCGTGTGTGTGAACGGACTGTGATTGAATACCATAGTGTAACAAAGGCGGGCTTTTGAGTTGCATAAATAAAACGGTTCTATAGTGAATTCATGTCACTCTTTTTTTTTTTTTTTTTCATTTTATACAAACGCCTATACGAACACGTACATACTTAGATTTACATATATATAACGGTTTATCACTTTAATATATTCTGAATTTTCTATAACAAAATAAACAAAATCAGTTGCCATAGCAAAAGTATTTTACATAATTTTTATTGAATATAAAATACATAAAGTTTAAAATGCGTCCAACTCAACTTTTGCCAGTGAGTTCACTGAACTCCCCACTTTTGGTTTTAACAAAAGTCAATCGCAGATGAAGATGATTGTTAAATTTGAACTATATTGCATGTTCTTCAGCAATAAATTAGACGCTCGGGGTGTGAAAGAGAATTAACGCTAACGAAATGCTTAGTGGTTTTCTTTGAAAAGGCTATAGATTGCTTGCTGATGATAGAAGCTTAACAAAACTCAAACGTCTTCTTAAAATAACAGCCATAAACTAAATTCTTATCAGACATTTAAGTTCGATTGGTCCATTGTGTAATAAAAATAGCTTGGAGAATTGTTTATATTGCACCATATTGAGATCGACTGCATCTTATGCAAGCCTTTTTTTTACGAACGATCCCTGCGATCCCACCTGACCGCCCCACAGTGTGAGATTTTGCCAATCTAGGACGTCAAAAAAAAAAAAAAAAAAAACAAAGTGCTTGAAAATCGATCATATGTTGTAATTTGTTAGAAAAGACCCCAATTGTTACAAAAATAAGCATAATAGAGAATAAAAGAAATGTAATTGACATGATAACAACTATCAAAAACGTACTATTGAACAGCATGCAAAAACCAAATATCAAGCTTGCATCGATAACAAAACTTTGAGCGATCAAATTGAAGTTGTGCGCGTTTGGTTTTTGGCAAAAAGTTTTTTGCATTAAAGGTCAATACATTTACTAAAAATTTTTGCTATACACAACCCTTACATTTGCACTTAAGTATTTTAATCAAATTATTTTATAATCAGCTAAAAGGTAAGACAAATTTCAAAAATCTTAAATCTTTCATAGACTATAACTTATAAGTTGGGCGTGGTTAGGCTATGACAAAGCATACAAGATGAGCATACATACGCATAGAATAGACTTAAAAAATAAAATCTTGCCCATTTTTTGCCCAAAGACTACCTTTTTTACAATGACTGAAGTGTTATAATGAACAATTGCACTGAAATTATGAAAAAAAAATTTATGTTATCTTTTTTAATCACTCCCATTTTTTGACAGTAGTATTCAGTTACCACTGAAATGGTAAATACACATTTTCAATTTGATATCTTCATTACAACCAATTTTTTTAAATTTTTTACAAAAAAAAAGGCACATTTGTATGGGAGGCGCAAGAAGATTCGTGTTGTTTTTGGATACCATAAAGGTAATGTGTACTCTAGGATAGGCCTAACAAGAGAAGTGTATAGAAGTTTTGTTGCGTAAGGATCATTGAATTTTTTGGCCCAACGCTTGATAAAGCCAAGAACACCTTTGGTTTTGTTAATAATCAAATTTATATAGAATTTGAATTGGAGCTTTGAATCAAGCATGGCTCCTAGATTATTAAACCTTTCTACCGCTACCAGATGGAATAAGAGAAGCTTGGATCAGATTTCCTTGAAAATACCATACTCTTATACTTATTTAAATTTAATTCCATGCGATTTACTTGGCACCATTCAAATAGATTATTAAGGTCGGATTGTAGTAAATCTTGTGTTGATGGTGAATTATGAGAAATAAAGATCTTGACATCATCTGCATACATTAGAATTTTGCCATTTTTGATAATTGAAGGAAGATCATTGATGTAAAGTAAGAATAGGATAGGGCCAAGGTCACTAACCTGTGGAACACCCGAAGTAACGGAAACATATTTAGAATAAGTTTTGTTGAATTTTACACGCTGTTTCCTAGCAGTCAAATACGAACGTAACAGACACAAGAAAGACCCATTCAGTTCAGTTTGTACAGTAGGAGATCATGATTAACACTATCAAAAGCCTTACTAAAATCAGTATAAATGACATCAGTCTGTTTACCAGCTATAAATTCATTTATGATTGTAGTGGTAAATTCATGTAAATTTGTTACGGATAGACGACCCTTAACAAAACCGTGCTGAAATTAAGAGACAGAAGATAAAATATAATGTTGAATATGGTCTGTAATGATATTTCCAAACAATTTCAAAATAGCACAAAATTTGGCTATGCCTCTATAATTTTGTATGTCAGATTTGCTGCCGGACTTAAAAAAAAAGTATTATGGAGGACTGTTTCCACAAATCATTAAAATATCCATAATGAAGAGATGAATTAAGTAACGAGGTTGAAGGAAATTTCAGATTCTCTGCACAAAACTTTAAGACACAACTAGGAATTTCATCAGGTCCAGGATTGTAGGAGCATTTAATTTTCTTCAAGCACTGGAGAACAACTTCTGGCTGTACGGATATTCTACATTTGAATTGTATTTTAAATAAGAGCATGTGGACTGGAAAAAATCGGCAAAAAAATTTAAGATCTCAGATTAACATGAAGATAAGACACCATTGTAAGACATACTTTATGGAAAGTATGAATTCACAAAATTATAAAACAATTTCGGTATAGATTTAGATTTTAGCTTTACAAACAATTATGCATTACAAACTTACAAAAATATAATTTGCATATACTTAGATACATTATAATATACCAATATACAATAATTATAAATATAATTGCATTAAAAATGTAATATTTTTTAGAAAGATTACATAAATTATTCATATTACTCGTATCATTATATTATTTGGCTTATTAAACTTGTTTAAGTATAAAGAAAAGTTATTGATAGTGATTTGATGTTTAATTAATTAATTATACCAAAATTTATGAGTTTTTTGTTGATTTGCATAATTTTGTATGTTGCTATCTGAAATGTCGTCTGGCTGTTAACACGTCTCATAGCTCATAAGTATATTATTTATTGAAAGTCAAAGATCGCAGCTGAACAATATTGTCAAAAACCTGATCGGCACAGAGTGCAGTTTAATATCAATTCTAATGATAATGAACTTGTATTTTTGAATATTTTATTAAAAGAAATTTTTATTTACTTAATACAAGTATACATACGGGTATATATTCTAGATATTTTTTAAGCTTGTACTAATCAAAAAAACATTTCGATGATCTTCAAATGCTATATATATCCACAGCTATCTTTGTTAATTTTTTGTCTTGAATGAAAGCAAAGAAACCTGCGACTTTACTTTCAGTTTAATCATCAACCCATCAGCATCAAACTCAGCTGCCATCAAATTGCCCTAAACGAGTTCTTGCAGAGATATCACATTTTAGAACTAACGCTTAGCTGGTTAAGTAATAAAACTTTAATTTATACAAGTCTAAGATATATAATACATAAATTTTGAAGAAACTAAAATTAGTTTTTTTTTTAAATAATTTTTATTGACACTAAGCGCATAAATTGAGAAGATCAGTTGGATATTTAAAGTGAACTGATCCTTTACCACACTGTTATGACGTTAGCGTATCACATAACAAAGTAATATTTATTACGTTTTTTATTAAGAGTTCTATGGAAATTTCGATCTTTCTGTTAAGTAACTTTAAAATTATTTATACTGTTTACTAATGTTCGTATTATCTTCATTTTGTGTTTGTTAGTTTCTTTAAATTTTATGAGTAGTAAACTTAATTTTGTCAGGGTCAAAGAACTTTTATATATTTAATCTGTTTGTTTTAATCTGAATTGTTTGACTCTAAACACAGAACAAATGAGAAATTTAATGTGGAAATTAAATTAATTACAGAGATTTACTAGGCACTTTTAAAACAGTTAAATTTTTTTTGATTAATCAAAATCTAGGTAATAAAAACTGTTTTCTCAAAAACCAAAATGATTCTTTTCCCAATAAGATGATAAACATTTATTAAGGTAGAAACATGTCGTTGAGGGTTTGAAAATTTGTATGATCGTATCAACTTGGCTTCATAATATTTGTGAAAACTTGTAATTGTTTTAGGACAGACACTGCCTTTAAAAGTTTTCACAGGGAAATTAAAAACTTTGCCACTGACATTATGAGAACATGTTGGGTTTTCCCATCAATATTATGCAATAAAATCATGATATTAATAAAAGTTGCATTTTAATTTGTGATGCATCATGTTTGCGGCATTCGATAACATTGGTAATTTTATGCATCAACTCCAAAACTAACCGCATACAAGCAATGTCAGTGTATGGGAGTATTCCAACACATACAATTTATTGATTTTCAGTAATGTTTAAGCAAAATTATGCATTTGAAAGTTAAATTTAATTTCCGGTAAATTCTCTGTAATTTGTATAATGCATTCATGAATAGATTATATATTAATTATTGTTTTCATAACTATTTATGATAATTATTGCTAATATTTGTTAATCTTAATTACACTACAAATTTTTATTGTTTGCGCAAAGTTTCACACCAACAAAATTTATAAATTGCATTTGAAAGTCGTTGGTTTTGCTTTAATAAATTTTCATATCTAAAAGATGATTTTAAAAATTTACCATTGCGATGAAATTTGTGCAAATCTAACTTCAATCTACTTAAGTCCGGGTTGTTTAACTCTTATTTAAAGATGCAACGTGTCTTCCGAAATAACTAAAATCGGCTTCAGTACTGAATCGAAATCGAATTTAAGAACATAAACTAGATTTTATAAAAACACAATAAGTAGAGTAGAACGGGGCAATGTCGTGCACTCAACTTTGACATTCTCGTAAAGCCGTACATCTCAAGCGAATGCAACGAGTAAGCATCCGATCGAAAGATAATTTCATTGGTTACATCCATGTGCAACAACATTTGTGTAGCGAGAAATTGTGCTTGTATAAGTGCATGTGCACGACATTACCCCAACGGTCGTTTTAAAGGTTAACTTCGATAACTCGGTAAAGCCCAAAATTTTTTTGGAAATCAAATACTTCTTTTCTTTGGCAGGATATTTCGTTTCAGAAATCACTTACCTGGTATATTTTCCCGCAAGGAAAATTATTTTTCTGACACGATGAAAAACACTTTTATCGTCCCGAAAGCGTACTTTTTGAAAATTGCTAGTATTATATGCATAAGCTCAGTAGGTCAGCAGGTCCCTACCATACGAACAGTTGGTAAATCATTCAATTCCTTGGGCTAAAACAGCCAGTGCACGACATTACCCCCTGCACGACATTACCCCGTTCTACTCTAATCTAATTTTTTCAAGGTTGTTATAAACGGTTTTTCAATAGAGACGCCACAAAAGTAGACCGATAGGGACAGCAAACGACGCCATATTTTTTGACGCTCTCTTGACATTTCTCTTCAGTAAGGTTTGCCATTTTATCATGGAAAGATATACGAGCCAACAACGAGTAGAAATTATTAAAATTTACTACCGAAATTTGGAGTCAGTGGCCTCAACTTTAAGAGAGCTACGTCCAATTTATGGTCGTCATAATCGTCCTACCAGATCAACAATTGAGCGTCTGATGGAAAAATTTGAATCCACAAGCACAGTATAAAATTTTCCCGTGCCTGTGAGACAAAGAAGTGCCCGTAGTGTCGAGAATATTTCTGCCGCTGAGGCTTCATTTCAAGAAAGCCCAAATGAGTCTCTCACATGTCGTTCTCAAGCGTTGGGCATCTCTGTGACGTCGTTGTGGCGAATTTTGCGAAAAGATCTTGGCCTACATCCTCACAAGATCAAATTGACGCAAGAACTGAAGCCGCTTGACCACCAGAA
Organism: Calliopum simillimum; assembly: GCA_951812925.1. Taxonomy (NCBI): domain Eukaryota; kingdom Metazoa; phylum Arthropoda; class Insecta; order Diptera; family Lauxaniidae; genus Calliopum; species Calliopum simillimum. The sequence goes on along the minus strand of OX638368.1, from coordinate 98,435,680 downwards.
GCGTCGTATGTTCGTGAATTGGGCTGAGCAACAACTTGAAAATGATTCGGATTTTCATCGAAAAATCATCTTCAGTGATAAGGCTCATTTCTGGCTGAATGGCTTCGTCAATAAGCAAAAATGCATTATTGGTCAGGTAGCAATCCACACGTACTCTATGAGTCACCATTGCATCCCGAAAAAATTACGGCTTGGTGCGGTTTATGGGCCGGCGGCGTCATTGGGCCGTACTTCTTCCGTGATGATCAAGACCGGCACGTTACAGTGAATGGGAATCGCTAGCGTTCAATGATAACCGAATATTTTTGGCCCGAATTGGATGATATGGACTTGGACAATATGTGGTTTCAACAGGACGGCGCCAAACAGCGAATGTCACAATCAATTTATTGAAAACCAAGTTTGGTGAACGTGTTATCTCACGAAATGGCCCAGTCGATTGGCCGCCTCGGTCGTGCGATTTGACTCCGTTAGACCATTTCCTATGGGGCTACGTCAAGTCTATGTTCTATGCCAACAAGCCAGCGACGATTGATGAACTTCGTATGAATATCGATCGTGAAATTGCAACAGTATCGGCCGATTTATGCTTGAAAACCGTCGAAAATTGGATTCAGCGTCTGGACTTCTACAAGCGTGCCTGTGGTAGCCATGCAAAAGAAATCGAGTTTCATACATAATGGCATCAAATGTACTTTCACAAAAATAAAGAATTTCATTGATATCCAAAACCGTTTTTGTTTTATTTAAAAAAACTTTTGTAGCGCTTTTATTGAAAAACCCTTTATTAATTCATAGTCTTTTGAATAAAAAGTAATTTTTATGTGAAAAATAGTATATTTTTTTGCTATTGTGAGTGAAAAATGGTTGGGAGCCTCTGCTTTAGAACAAGAAATCGAGATTTTTACTTCTACACAAATTTTGAAACTATATACAGACCCGTTCCGTAATCCTTGTGTTTTCAATTACTTTTCATTTAGAAGGTTTTCTGATGAAAATGGTAAGTCACACGATAAAAAGTAACCCGATGTTTTTTTGTGGGGAATTACAGGTTCTACAAATAACATTGATTTGCATTAACGAAATAGTAACCGTTTAGGAAATATTTTTAAAAAATCGCAAAAAGTCGAAAAAATTCGAATTTATCGAATTTAGCTAATTTTTTTTTTTTTTTAATGAAAAGCCTAATTAGTCTTTAATTAGCCTTTAATTATGGCATCTTTTTTTTTTCAGCTCTGCCATTTTCGCTCGGCTTACTTAATGGACGTGATTAAGGAACAGGCCTGATAGTACGTGGGCTGCTATATATATTTCTGGTTCTATTGTTTTTCAAAGTATTCTCCAGCATGAGAGTATTCTTTTGCGTGCGCTCAAACCAATTGTCGAAGCACTTTTTCCACTCCGATTGAGACACCTCCAAAACATGGTTTTTGAACGCTTCAACAGCATCTTCTGGCGACGAAAATCGTTGACCACGCATTTTTTTCTTGATGTGCGGGAATAAAAAGAAGTCATTGGGTGCCAAGTCGGGGCTGCACGGCGGATGACTCTTGGCCGGTCAAAAAGGTGCTGGTTTGAGCCGATGTGTGAGAGCTCGCATTGTCATGGTGAACAATAATTCGTCTTCTCTTGTTCATTTTTCGAATTTCTCCGAAGACTTCAGGCAAACTAATTATGGTGTACCACTCAGAATTGATCGTCCTACGTTGCTCAAGTGGAATAGTCGCCATATGATCAGTTTTGCAGAAGAAACAGGCGACCATTTGCTTCGAAGTGCTTCTTCCACGAACAACTTCGTTGGATTTGGTTCGTCTTCAAAGACCCACACGGTCGATTGCTGTTTTGTTTCGGGCTCATACGCATAGATCCATGATTCGTCAGCACCGCGATCGTATTTTTTCAACATTTCTTTGCACTAATCGACACGAGCCTTTTTTCGAGCGATTGTCATATAGTGCGAGATCCAACGAGAACAAACCTTTTTTACGGCCAGGTGTTCATGCAATATCAAATGTATGCTAGTGGGAGAAATGCCTAAAGATGCCTCTATCTCACGGTATGTCACATGATGATCTTGCATTATTAGTTCACGCACGGCATCAATGTTCTCTGGCACAACGGCCGTTTTTGGACGACCTTCACGGAATTCGTCTTTGAGCGAGCGTCGGCCGCGATTGAATTCATTAAACCAGTTTTTCACAGTGCTATAGGATGGTGCTTCATCGCCATATAAAGATTAAAGTTCATCAATGCATTCTTGTCGTGATAATCCACGTCGAAAGTTGTGAAAAATGGTCGCACGAAAATTTTCACGAGTTAATTCCATTTTTTTGCCAAATTGATTTTTTCAAGTCACTGTAAACAACACAAATGATGGTCGTTCGTCAAAACGTTCTGAGTACGTTTATGCTAAAAAATGTCAAACTTTCCAATGGAAGCAGCCTACGAATGTTTGGGAGGAAAAATAGTGGTAGTCGGTGACAACTTTTTTTTATCTAAAATTTGCATGGCATCCCTCTAAAGCGGTAAAAAAGCGAGTAGTTTGTTGGAGAGAAATGTTGGGAAAGCAAAAATAATGGTAGTCGGTAAAAATTTTTTCCATCTCCTGACAACTATTAATTGTTTTTTGTTAAATTTTTTTTTTTTTTTTTTTTTTTTTTTTGTTGCTTAAAAAATCTAAAAAAGCAATTATTTTTTCATATTGATATGACATGGCTTATTTTATTAATACGCGAAGTTTTTGAAAAATGATCAATAAGTGGTTTTTGAAAAAAAAGTAGAAACATTTCAAAACAATAAGAGTTATTTTCGATGAACTTGTAAGTGATGAATCCGAATCTGGCTTAAGAATTGCTATTATAGGATTTGCCTACATGCGAGATGAGTTTATGGGCAATTTTCGCACTTTTCGCTTTTCCTCCCTGTCTAAAATGAATTCAGTCACACAAAAATGTTTCTTCGCACATGCAGCATGAATCCTATTATTATAATAATTTGCCATATTTTCCTGCACGTTACCACAAAAATAAATATATGTACATATGTAGATATAGAGCACCACCATAAGCCAGAATGAAGATAATCTCAGTTTAACAATATTTCAATGTTTATGATAATTCTTCTACTTGTCACAAGCACACTACTCATATTCAAGAATTTTAATACATACTTCAGTAACAGCAGAAACAACAAAAGTTACAACAACAGTGTGACATTATGTTATACGTCAAAATCTTGAACAATACGTGTAAAAAGTTTTCTCAAGCTGTGCGGGTCGTTTTTTTTTGTCTAGAAACTTATACATACGAATACATCAGAAAAAATTTAAAGAAAAAAAAAACTCCATTTTTACACATTTTATGTAAAATATGTTGATATCTTTTTTTTTTTTTGTGTAAATAATGATACCTCCAGCAATTCAGCTACTTAGATGTAAAAATAATGCATTGTTTTGCTTCGTGTTGAACTTAAAATGTCAGCATTAGATACGTGCAATACCATACCGTGATATTTCGTGCTGTAGATATTGCTGCTGATGAGTAAAATACCATGTAATGTTCATTTTAAGTTAAAGGTTCCAATTTTTTTTTTAAATTCCTAATGCTTTTATATTGCATTTTTAAAGTCAAGCTTAATCTTCGATAAAATATTTTAACGTTGTTACCAATCGAAATAAAGAAAATAAGAAGAAATATGCAATCAGCTACCAGATGCGACGAAAAGTTTCGCTTACCATACTTATAACAGATATGTATCATAATTGCACAAACTACGTAGGCTGCTATAAATATTTCTGGCCTTGGCAACACTAATGTCAATAGCTAAAATCTGGCAACACCATAATAAAGTTTGATATTTTTTAGCATAAGCGTACTCACAACGTTTTGACGTACGACCATCAATTGTGTTGTTTACAGTGACTTGAAAAATCAATTTGGCAAAAAAATGGAATTAACTCGTGAACATTTTCGAGCGATCATTTTTTAAAACTTTCGGCGTGGATTATCACGACAAGAGTGCATCGATTAACTTAAATCTTTGTATGGCGATGAAGCACCATCTTATAGCACTGTGAAAAACTGGTTTAATGAATTCAATCGTGGCCGACGCTCGCTCAAAGACGAATTCCGTGAAGGTCGTCCAAAAACGGCCGTTGTGCCAGAGAACATTGATGCCGTACGTGAACTGATAATGCAAGATCGTCATGTGATATACCGTGAGATAGAGGCATCTTTGGGCATTAGTTCCACTCCAATACATTCGATTTTGCATGAACACTTAGTTGTAAAAAACGCTTGTTCTCGTTGGAAACCCCATAATTTATCAATCGCTTAAATTAGCAATGGAAAAATTAATTTTCTTAACTTACTGTAAACAAAACAAATATCACTTGTACATCAAAACGTTGTGAGTACGTTTATGCTAAAAAATGTCAAACTTTATTATGGCGTTGCCAGATTTTAGCTATTGACATTAGTGTTGCCTAGGCCAGAAATATATATATATAACAGCCGTACAGGAGAAATTCCAAAATGCTTCTTTCGCCATAATGCAAGTAGTTAAGGAGCTGGTGGCCGAAAAAATTATGTGATAACATCGTCAGACAGACGACGTTTTTGTAAAGATTGGAGTAAATCAATTAATATAAGCCATTTTTGGCATTTATTTGTGGCTGATTTTTTAAATGGCGGCTCTTCAAAAATGTAAAAAAAAAGTGCTGTGTTTTGTGATAGCATCGTGTCTGTCACTTATTTTGAAAATGGGGAGTGCTTAATATATAAGGTAAATGAAAGCGACAGACGTTTTTCTGGCAGCGCTTTTGGGTTATTGATTATTTTCTGAAATTTTATGGCATAAAAAAACTAAGCGATTTCATAGTCAGACAGACAGACGATGCCTTTTGTGAAGATATTATTATAAGGAGTAGTAAAAACCATTTGTTCCATTCCATCACTATACTAAGTCATTTCATCGTGTCTGTCGGTAATGAGAATAGTTCTCTCGAATCCCGCTGAACATAAGAATATAACAGACAGACGCTTTGCAGGCTGATTTTTCAAGGACAAAGGTTTTTTGTATATTTTCATAGGTCGGAGTATACTCTGCTATCGCAATGAGAGCAGGACTAAGCTCGAACTAAAATATCTCATAAACTATAAGTCGTATGATAAAAACTTATTTAAATTTTTTATAGGAAATTATTGGGGCTACAAAATTGCGAAGAAAAATTTTTCTGTAAAATTAATTATAACCGAGATGTTTGCAAAAAACTGGTTTTTTGTGACCTTTGACCTCGAATATCTTGACATGGTACACGACAATTTTCTACCAAGCCTTTAGAATGTTAAAATAAAGGTCTGTGCGAAAATTCAGTTTTCTAACTTTAATAGAGAAGTAGGAACCTTCATTTCACTATATTTGCCAGAACCACGCGTAAGTAAGAACGGTTTTTTATGGTTTTTAAAGAAAATTGGCAACCATAACGTCTGTCATCTTGCATTTCTCATTTAAGTGACCCTATGGAACAAAACCTAATCAGTCTTAATGATGATGTTATGACATATGGTTGCATTTTTTTTTTTTCGCATTTTCAAAAGTCGATTAAAAAAAAAAAAAAAAAATCAGCGTTCTGGACGTCTGTCGTCTCGAAATTATTTTTTATGAAGAATAACACTAATGCAATACATAAATGACAGACGCGATGTTATGACATATGGTAGCAATTTTGTTTGTGCAATTTCAAAATTCGATTAATAAAAAAATCAGCGCGATATCAGGTAATCACTTATTTGTTCTTAATCACACGGATGGGAATTAAGTACATACCATGTAAGTATCAACGACGATGTTAGCACATACCAAAATGGCCACCAGCTTCCTAAGGCATGAGGTGGAAGAAATTCTAAGTAGTTCCTCATAAGTGGAACTCAGGTACTTAAGAACGCATTTTCATGTCATCAAGCAGTTGCGGGAACCATCGAGAAGCAACAGTATGAAACCTAAACAAGCAATATGAAAACGTATGCAAAATACTGATTAAGCCTGAGAGTAAAATTTAAAATCTTCCTGAGAAAAATATTTCCTTGAGACCAATATACCTAAATACTTATTTCCCAATGGAAAACAATTAGTAATTAGTAACAATTTTTCACTTTCAGCACACATAAATTTTCCTCATTATGAAATTATCATTCAAATTAACAAGGTCAACTTAAATCATTGAAAACTCACTCAGAAAGAAACTTTAACTTAATTACAAAGTGCTGTCATACATAATTAATATAAAGCCCAAAAAATAAAAATTAATTTGCATATCTACCCATAAAACACTTCATAATTCAACAACCACAAAAAACACTCCGGTACAAAAATTGTGAAGCAATTTCGATTAATAGTTCGTTGTCGAAATTAAACGAAGCGTGAAAGCACTGACAGCATTAACGTGAGAGTGGAGGGAGGGAGTGTGTACTTACGCTGTCACGAATTTTTGGAATGACTGCAGCAAAAAAAAATTATTTCACCTTTAGCAAGAGAGAAAAAAAAAACCCAATTTACCAGTAGCGGAAAGAAATAAATTTAATTTTTGACATTTAATGTGACAATAAATGCCAAATCCATAGTCTCAGCAGTCGAGACAAAAACTTAACAAATAAACTTAGCAAAAAATTAACATAAAAGTCAAGAAAAATATAAGACAAGCAATAACTCATTTAGTTCAGTACGAGTTTATATATGGGTCAGGATTCGTCAATTTTTCCTAAGTTATTGCAATAAAAATTTTTTGGACACTTTATAAACAAAAGATTACTGGTACCGATTTAGAAGAACTTTAGGAATATGGTAGCTAATAGAACAAACGTAGGGTATGTAGTCAAGACCTTTTCTTATTTAAGGCTCCAACAGTTTTTGACGTAAACTCTCTCAACATACATATATGCATTTGTGTGTCTAGATATTACATAAAACCTTTCCCTAAAAAGAAATATTTTTTATAGTCGTTGTAATAGACCCACTTACCCAACAGCATATTGCAGTTGCATCGTTGCCAATCGTTGCAATAACTCACAGCAACACTTTATCGATTTACAAATCTCAAGCAAAATCATTACATGCAGCTTATGTGCAAGCTCATAAGTTTGTCTAGAAGCTACATACATATGTACGTGGCTGCTCGATATATTTCTGGCCTAGGCAACACCAATGTCAATAGCTAAAATCTGGCAACGCCATAATAAAGTTTTTTTAGCATAAACGTACTCACAACGTTTTGATGTAAAAGTGCTATTTGTTTTGTTTACAGTGAGTTAAGAAAATCAATTTGTCCATTGAAAATTTAACCAATTGATAAATTATAGGGTTTCCAACGAGAACAACGTTTTTTACAACGAAGTGTTCATGCAAAATCGAATGTATTGGAGTGGAACTAATGCCAAAGGATGCTTCTATCTCACGATATGTCACATGACGATCTTGCATTATCATCTCACGCACGGCATCAATGTTCTCTGGCACAACAGACGTTTTTTGACGACCTTCACGAAATTCGTCTTTGAGCGAGCGTCGGCCACGATTGAATTCATTAAACCAGTTTTTCATAGTGCTATAGGATGGTGCTTTATTGCCATACAAAGATTTAAGTTCATCGATGCACTCTTGTCGTGATAATCCACGTCGAAAGTTGTGAAAAATTATCACACGAAAATGTTCGTTCCATTTTTTTGCCAAATTGATTTTTTCAAGTCACTGTAAACAACACAAATGATGGTCGTACGTCAAAACGTTTTGAGTACGTTTATGCTAAAAAATATCAAACTTTCCAATAGAAATGTCAGATTGCACCTGGCAACACTTAGTGTTGCCTAGGCCAGAAATATATCGAGCAGCCTACGTATGTATTTAGATATTTTGCCTTGTGGCACCATAGACGTGAATGTCATTGGGTCATTTGGGAGTAAAATTAATAAAAAAGACTGTTTAGACAACACAATACCAATGTTTTCTACTAAACTTATAGACTCTTGCAGTTAGTAAAGATTTTGAACTTAATCAATATCTTTGATGCGAAAAAGTTGCAAACACTTTTTTCACTATTTTGAAGAATCACGAGGCAACATGCATTTTGAATTTAAAAACTTTTCCCCAACATTTTTCATATCATTAGTGCAGTGATTTTAAAACTCAATACTAGCATATTTTGTCAATGTATAAAAGCTCATTGAAAGCTTTTATATTTTGCAAAAGCTGCGAGCAACCGACACAGCCACAGCAAACATTTTCAATCGCGGACAATCTTCCAACTTTTTGCGGATGCATTTACAACTCATCCACGCGAGCTAGTTATGTACAAAATATTTTCTCGACCTTTCCCCATCGATTGTAGGAACATTTTTTTTTTCAAAAATGGACCGAAATCGGTCACTTAGAGGGCCCGATACCAAGCCAACTCTGGTTATGTTCAAAATATATTTTCGACCTTTTCCCATCGATTGTTGCAAAAAAAAAAAAAATTTCACAAAAAAGGGTCCGAAACAAATAAAAAAGGATCCGCCTAAGACTCTTCTAGAAGATGGTTTTAAATCGAACTTCTTCACGAATAACCTATAACTCTTCCAGACGAATTAAACAGGTGCATAAAGTGAGCTATGCAGGTGTGACGAATTTCGATGTTTTTTGGTTGGGAATTCCGAGCTATTTTCGAGCTTTTCAACAGTAATATTGAGCTGTCTGGGAAATTTTCTATTTTCCGGAAAAGCATAAAAATTAAAGAGTATGTGATGACATCTTTTAAGGCAGGAATTTCGAGCTACTTTCGAGCTAATTTTGAGATAAAAGCATTTTCCCGAAAACTCCCAATTTTCCCGGAAAATCCCAAAAAACTTTTTTTATAGCTAACTTTATTTTTTTCAGCCAGTCGAATCCGCGGGAATAGTAAGCGATGAAATCTTTTAACACAGGAATTACGAGCTACTTTCGAGCTGACCTTGAATGAAGTGTTTTCCTTAAATTTCCCCGGAAAATGTTAAAAGTTTAAAAATTTTTTTTTTTTTTTCCCTATGTTATGTCCACAAATTATTCGGACTTAATCCCCATGTCGTGTGGCGGAAGATCAGAATGCGACTGTCGCGGACGATTGATTTGACTGCCAAGGAGAATCAAATGCATTTCTTCGGCGATTGAAAATGTTTGCTGGGGTTAAATGCTTATCTGTGAGTAAATACGTATACGGAAAGCTTTTAAGCACAAAAGCTCAAATGCCCGCGGGCGTTGGATTTAACTACATTAGTCCAATATTATTCCTGGAAAAGTAGTGTATTCTTTTTTTATTTATAGAATATAAATATGTAGATCCCTAACACCCTTTTATGTTATTCAACCAAAAGAAAATTTTTTAGTTTTTTGGCTAGAGGTTTAGCACATGTCGAAGTTTTGAAATGCTTTATTGTCAGAAACAACTTATCCTATAAATATGTTCAACATTAGCAAAATAAACTTTATGAAACTCAAACTTAATATTTTGAGTGTAATTTAAGCTCTCTAACTAATTGTGAATTGCATTAAAAAGTTTGCTCATCCAACTATGATGCTTTTGATTATGATTGAAATCCATGCAAATTGTGTGCTTACTTAGTGTATTTTGCAAGAGCAAAGAGTTATTATGTTTCAATTATTAATTTCTACGTAACACTTGGTTTTTGCACTTTGGTAATCGTTTCGTATAACCATAACCAATGTTATGAAATCAAATAATTCTTTGGCTTAGTGCTTTGTGTGAAGCGCATGATGTTGCAAAAAGTAATACAAAATTTTATTGCATATTGTATATTTTTGCAACGCTTCAATGCGAAGCACTGTAGAGGAGGAGCACGCTTCCAAATATAAGTTTCATGAAAAAACTTATGATTTTTTATACCTTTCATACAATATGGATATCAATGTGTAAAATTTTGTAACAAAATACATACATATCTGTAACGCAATAAAAAATACAGCATTTTTACTAATATACCATGACTTGCATTATTTAAAAAGGGATAAAAAGAGTTTTATGGCTAAAAACGTTGCCAGTGCTGATACTTCAACAATTCTCTCGAATAGTTCTAGATAGTTTTTCTAATTTAAATTCATCATAAACGCATGATTTTTGAGATATTGTCGAAAGACTTACTATCTCAAAAAACTAGCCAATATCGTTACATAGTATCAAAAAACAAAGTCGAAAAACATTAGATTTTGTCCGAAACACAACTGAAAAAATCTATAGATGGCGAAACGAATAAAAATCGAAAAGCACTGGAAAAGTCAATAAAACTCGGAAAGTACCGCAGCCAAAAAATTTTGAGCATGGCAAAATGTCGGAAGTGGAATCGAATATTATTAAAAAACAGCTAAAAATTGGTATCATAATGTCTAAAAAATCTGTAAAAGTCTAAGTATATAAACAAAATCGGTAGAAGTAATAGTTTACAATATTGATAATAAGTACATACAAGAAAACCAGAAAAAAATAAAAACTAAAATAGGCTGCGGCGCGATTTACGCCTCCTGATTTTCTTTCCAGCATCGACTCTAGAAATTTTTCTACCACTGCATTTTTTAAATCTAACTGATAAATACCAAATCATACTATAAGTTTATCGTCGAGTTACTACTACAACTTGCTATTTAAATTTTTTATGTTTCGACAAAAACGCGTTTTAAGTTTTATGAAATTCATTTTTTTATGGAATTTCAAAGTTTTCTGCATTTGCTTTTCTGTATAAAATTGGATGGGCACTGGTTTTTCTTTATAAAACTAAAAACATAAGAAACTAAGATATCACTTTGTAGTAGTAATCCGATGATGCATAGGCTTAAAAAAACGTAGTTCTAAGTCCCGCCAGTTTAAAGTTTTACAACTACTTGAGCTGGCACATCTCCTAAATGATGAGTCATACGAGAAAACTCGAGAACCTTTTTTAAAGTAAATTAATTAAGCATAGAACTTTTGCACAAAATAACAGTTAGTAAGATATTTGCCAAAAAAGAGTTTAATGACCTTTGCTCTTGGGATTTCTCGAAAACGGATGCACTTTGGATTTTCTTTGAAATGGATTTTGATTAATGAAGGTTTTTAAACAATAATTCAGAAGAAAACACACAGGTCGCCGAATTTTGAATCAAATTTTTTTAAGTCTAAGTATTCCTATGCTTGCTTAAGGAACTATTAAATATACTAAGCATTTTTAAATAATTTTATCTCTCATCCAAATTATTACACACACAATTTTATTTTCCTCGACCTTGGTTTTTCGACGTAATCTATGTTCACCAAGCTTATTTAATACTTAGAATATGATTTGTTTGTCTGAACTGGCACTTGTTCCTCAGATATCCTAAAGTTGTAAAAATAGCTATTTTAAGGAAGTTATATCTAGTGATGAGCAAAATTAGTCTTGGTCTTGCGTCTTGTTCTTGGTCTTGGTAATTTTCCGAGACCAAGACCAAGTCGCTGATATTTTTGCAAGACCAAGACCAAGAATGCTATAATCTTGGTCTTGGTCTTGCACACGATAATCGTCAAGACCAAGACTGCTTTTCAGTCTTGGTAATTTATAGTTAAAAGGTGTTTCGAAGACAAAAAGAATTCTTAATTTGAATTTTGCCATCTTAAAAACGTAACTGCTTTGGAAAAATATGGTTTTGAAACTTTGAATACTCAGTATCTCTAGAAATTTTTTCAAGACCAAGACCAAGACCGAGACTTAATGAGCAAGATTAAGACCAAGACCAAGACTCAAGACTCAATATCAAAATCAAGACCTAGACTCAATGTGCAAGAACAAGACCAAGACTGCTATTGTCTTGGTCTTGGTCTTGGTTTGCTCATCACTAGTTATATCACTCTTAAATAGTGTAATAAATTTTTGATAATGGCTTCAAATAGTCATTACCATCCTCATTAAGCATATCCTTTCAACTTTTCTTATAAGATCCTAACTTCTCGGGCTATCATCTATTGAAGCTTAGGTATTTCAACTCCATTTAAATTCTTAAAACAAATTTTTAATCTTTTGTATTGAGTTGAAATACCTATACTTCAATGGATTATAGCTGGGGAAATAAGGATTTAATTGCACTGCTAAAAGTTTGGGTGTAAAACTCAAACCAAATTGGAATGAATACAGATCCACAACAAACTTGATTTAAAATCTATGCGTCAATTTGGTAGGTTACTGGACAAAGTCCCAACGGACATAATCCCCACTTCGTAAATGGGGATTATGTCATGGGGGTTATGTCTGCAAATTTTTCGGACATATCCCAATAGAGATTATGTCAGAAAAATGTAATTAAGATTGAAGACTTATACGCGAATGAATTTTTGAGAGTTTTAAATCCTGTGCTGTGCTTACCCCTACCCTTATGTAAAATCACTGTGGCTAGCAAACTAGGTGTTGGATATATTATAGACTGATCAGCGGCTGAAGGCCGCCGCGGAAACGGTACTGGAATTTTTGGGAGTTGTAAATCCTGAGCTGTTGCCAATAACAAAATATCGTTATCGGGACTATGTCCGTTTTTTCCTGGGGTTTTTTCCGCAAGTGTTTCGAACATAATTCCCATTTTAGAAATGGGGACTATGTCCGAATTATTGGCGGACATAATCCGCACCAATTTGGTATACAAATCGTTTATGCTTATTCGTGTAAAATGTATACACATAAAGCATTAACACAATTTGAACTATTTTGGTTTAAATTTTATAGAATTACTATATAAAAAATCTTTTATACTTTTTTTGTATAAAATTTATAAAGAAGTTCATATAAAAGTATTTATTACCATTTTATATAAAATTAATATTATGCCCATATGAACCATTTCATTATTACTCAAAATTGACTCCGAAATTCTACAACTAAACATGCGCACCTCTTTTGTCAAAAACTAATTTAAACGTTTCAATTATTGATTTTAATAAAAATTTGCTAAATTGCCTTTATTAATGAATCTTCAAAAATCAAATCAAGTTTATATTATAATATGCAATCATAAAAATATACATATAGGTATATGCGATAAAGTTAAGATAAAACAAACAACTGTTGCCAAAATGTCTGCTCATAGCCACCGGCGTTATTAAAAAAAAAAAGCACGTTACAACGTTTTTACTGTTTAATTAACAAGTCAATACTAATTAATAACAGATTTACGAACATTTTATTGGTCTGTACATATAAGTATATTTATGCATACAAACTTGTTTTAATTTTTTATACATTAACTAAGTCATACAGAGTCTATCTGATCTCAGTTAATAATTGTCATTTTGAATCTACTTTTATTTAAAGAGATTTTTTAGTATTAACAGATATCACTAATGATGAGTTTTCTCTTTCACTTGAGTTTTTTTAATCCATTTTAAGTCAAACCTGCATGATTTCAATTGGAATTAAGTCAGTAATTAGTTGCACTTGTACGAAATTCCATAATCAAATGAAAGTGGTGGCAGCATTCAGGTTTCGCTTCATTATTGGTTACTAAATGTTAGTTGCTTATTGTGGAAGTCACGTGTCTTTAAAAGAAGCTCTGCAGTCAAACGACTTATTATGCTGTCGCCTCGGCATCTTTGAGTAGCTTAAGCCGGTATATGATGTTACTGTTTAACATTTGGTTTAAGTTGATATGCACATATGTATGTACTTCTTATACAGGTTTGTACACGCCTTTCAATAAATAAATAAAAATTAACTTATACATTATTAATAACTCTTAAATTTCTCTAAAGTTAAGAGGCTTGACAAAATTTTAAAAAACTTTATCACAAAGTTATATTATGAATGAACTACTTAATTATGTTGACCCAATTTGTGAAAAATTCACATGCGGTTTTTTTTTTTGCATTTCGAAATGGCTCATTATGTAGAAATCGCAAAAAATTTTGACATTTAATTTTAATTCACGATGCTGTTAACTTTTCAACCTGTCTGATCTTTGGAACATTCAGTTATTTGCAACGTACTTAATAAAATTGCTGTAAGCAAAAAAGCCCACCTGTTGGTTATGATGCGCTATGTATGATCATATGTTAAACAACTGGTTTTTTTACTTCATTACTATTCCAAGGTAAAACAAATTGTTTGCTAAAATTGCGCCAAAGTCTTCCTTTTTTATTTAATAAAAATACACTACAAATTAATAAATTTCAAGTTCAGGGTAAGTAACCTTATGAATTCATTATGATTTGTATGTTGCGAAATTCAATTTGAAATTGTTTTATTTAAGGATATTCGTTTTGATTTTTAATGTGTTTTTAATTGTTAGCTCAAGCATTTTTTTGTAGCCAAACAAAATCAACACGAATTTTGACAGTTTTACGAGTTATGAGATTTTCGAAACATTTACACGTTTTACGGAATACCCTCAATAATTGTTTGAGGAGATTGTAGAAATTCAGTTGTATGAAATATTTCTTAATAGTGCTTTTGTTTAGCTTTGCAACATCTCTGTAGGACCACGGACTATTCCAAAACTAGTTTGTAAACTACTCCATGGCGGCTACCGACTAGTCCGAATTCTAATGTAACGTTTTTTGGGGCACTGTTTGACACAGGACGTCTGAACTCTGATTAACCGTTTACCTCGCACTCTAGGTTTTTTTATGAAAAGTTATTCACTGAGGTTTAAATACGCAGAAAAAGTTTTTTTTTTTTAAATAGGTCAATCTTTTATGTGGAGAATCACAGGTTCTACAAATAATATTGAATTGCATTTACGAAAAGGTGACCGTTTAGGAAATATTCGATAAAAATGAGTTTTTCGATATTAAAAATTTAACATTACATTAAAATAATATTTTAATTGAATTTTTCGTATTTTTGCGGTTTTTTAAAAATATTTCTAGAACGGTTACTTTTTCGTTAATGCAAATCAATATAATTTGTAGAACCTGCAATTTTTCACAAAAGAGATTCTAATACTTTTTATCGTTCGAGTCACCATTTTCATCAAAAAGCTTCCTAAATAAAAAGTAATTGAAATCACACGGATTTCGGAACAAGCCTGTATAAATTGTACATATATGTTCAAACAGAACCAGGAAATCTTAAGCTATAAAACCTGTTAATGGGTCTTAAAGCTCCAATCTTTTACTTTAAAAGTCAGTCTAAATTAAATCGACATCTTTCTTCTTCTTCAAATTATTTTTACCTGAAAATGTGAAAATACAACGGTTTTTCGAAATTTCGGTTTACGCCATTTCTTTTTGAGAATTAACCATTTTTCGAGTAGGTACTTACATATTAAAAATATTTTCAATTGGGTATGGTGGTAACGCTATTACTTTCAACGTTTCTCACTCAGTTCGACATTTGTTGCATCTGCATCTCTAAGGGTACTAAGTAAGTATGAATAATATATTTATGAGATGCCCAGAGATGACTTTATCAATCTTCTTTCTCTCTCTCTAGATTTTTCCACATATCCGTATGTACTCACTCTCTCAACATTGTGCATACGTGACTTTTTGTCTAATTAAAATCCAGAATATTACACTATAAAAAACAATTTACTTGAGTATGAAAGATGAAAAACAAAGAATTTATTTTAAGAGGCCCAGATGAGAAAAAAATGAAAAAAAAAACAATTTTTAAAAATTGAATTTTCGCAGAAGACTAAATAGCGAAAACTCTTTATTTTATAAAAAATGAAAATGAGTGTTTATTTCAGATTATGTACCAATTTGAGTGCTAAAGATTATAATATAATGAAGATCGAAATGCTTAGCACTGAATTATAACTATTCTCTTTAGCTTTCAAATTAAAGGGTTCACTTTATTGTCTAGGTACATATAAAAAATACCTTAAAATTGAATTTTGATTACATTGCGTTGAACAGGGTCATTAATTGATGGTAAGACTATTAAGATTTGAAATATTGCCATTTTATTGTCTAAATTTAAGAACGGTACAATACCTTTATGTCAGAATACCAGACCCAGACAATCAAAACAATTCAATTAATTTTTTGAGCACTTCTCATTAGTTTTCCTGATTTTAAATCTTTTTTTAGACTAACATTATAAACGTATAATTTTACGAGTTTTTCTCAAAGGTTTTCGAATCCTTAACTTAGGAAATTATTTATTTTTTTGGTTTTTATTTGAAAGATTCGTTAGTGTTTGAGTACCTATATAAAAACCTAAATTATTTCGAAAAGATATCTTTCTCAAATACATATCTATATTATAGATTCTATATATAAATGGGCAAAAGAAATCGGTTCAGTCCCTGTTTTTATGCCTAAATCTCATCATATTCGCTTGGTTTAAAATTTTTTTTTTTTTTTTGGAATGGCTGTGAGAAGAAGCAGGGCATAGAATTTTCTTTTTTTTTAGTGGGAGGTGACGCGCCCCTAAATAGATAAAACTCTCTCACGGCTAAACCACTGCATCGATTTTTGGGAAATTTAGTATGGAGATAGGGTTAACACTCAGGAACGATAATATGAACTTTATGTTTCAAGAAGACGGTGTCACGCCCAAAAATGGAAAAAAAACGCTCTCATGGCTAAGCCGCTGCTTCTATTTTTATGAAATTTGGTATGGAGATAGGGTTAAGACTAAGAAACTTTTGGGTGGTAGTTTTGAAAATATTGCCCATTTAAGGTTGATAATAAACATACGAAATGGAATGGCAAATATTTCCAAAACTTAAAAACTTATGGAGAAAAAAATTGCAGATTCGAAGTAAACGCCGGAAAATCCATCCAAAAGGTTTAACAGTTTTAATTTTTAAACAAAAATTTTGTTCATATTGATTTTTGGGTTCGGAGCATCAAATATTCTTTGAAATGGACCAAATTTTACGTAGTGCTTATTTGTATCAAAGAGAACATTTTAGTGCCTTGGGAGCGCAGTTTTTTCTGTTTCATACAATTTTAAAATAGCATAGTTAGATTAAACCATTCACAATTTCAATATTCACTTGTACAATAAAATATATGCTGGTCACTCTATTTTGGAATCATAGCGAGCACATAAAAGTGATAGATTTTTCTAAACAAAATGAAATATGAAAAAAAAAAAAGGAAACCAATGGAATGAATGGGTTGCTATAAGCGGCAAGAGCATAATGTGTGGCATATGACGTGTCTGTGCAATGGTGATAATTTATTTTAATAAAAAAAAAATCTTCTTTTACTGGCAAAGCATAGGAATTTTCGAGAATAAACGCGATATTTGAGAAAAACAAAATGTGATTTCGTAATTGTCAAGTGGCTAATCTATCATTGCCGGTCTATTGAAAACATCGGATGAAGCCTTATCGCCTTATCGCTGCATGGAAAAGAAAGCAAGCGTTAAGAAGCTTTGGGTTATCACTTTGTCAAAGCATGGGATTACCAGTAGAGCAGTAGCAACATGTCAAAAGGTCAGCAGTTTGCTTCTGAAAATAAAACTTACAAAAATGGTACCTACATTCACCAATAATAATAAAAATTTCGAAAAGTGAACGCGACAAACCTTTGTTTGGTTTTTAATTAGCGCCCGTTTCTAAGATACATATTTAGAAATTTATTGATATTGATGATAAAACCCGCATATGTATATACGATTATTATTTTACACATTACTACTGTCAATAATTGCGAATATTGCGCAAAAATATCACAACTTACTAGTAAGTATCTAAGTATCTATAGACTATGTACATTTGCACTTACATTGCACCCACACTTAGCATTAACTTGCGTATCTCGGCGTTTCAACGTCTTGTTATCACAATTATCACAATGCGATTTCAGTAGTCAACACTGGGTTTTTCCAAACACTTGTGCTAAATTTTAATCAGAAAAAAATCACAATAAAAATTGCACTCAAATCGGTTTTTTCTTTTTATTTTTTATTCACTATTTACGAGTGATTCTTGTGAAAGAACAATTTTGTAAACAAATCGATATCTACTGGATATACACGCGCACTCTTCGACGACGACGTAACCGCCGGATGAATTAATTTTTGTTGTATCTATGTTTTCCTTATGTTGTGCACTTATTTTCTCTTGTTTTTCCAATGTCCTTTGTTTTGTGTTTCGCAAAATTTGCTGACTGCACTTGCGTACCTTTCTGTGGTTTTTTGTTACTTTGGATACTCTATCTTAAAGATATCAAAATTAGTAGAATTGAAAATTTGTTTTTTTCTATGCTTTTTGTATTTTCACGCTGAGCACTGCTTTATTTTTATTTTACGACTGCGCGCTGAGTATCTCAGATTGGAACTGTTTGGTGTATCTCGCTTAATTTTCTCACTTTAACAATTCGTCTGATAATATTTTTTTTTGGTATTCCATTTTGAATCGTCTTCGCGGCCTAAGTGGTGCTTGTCTGTACTTTTATGTTAGCTACTGGTTGTAGCAATGGCTTACCCAATCTATTGTGAATAATGTATTAAGGCCATCCAGTGATAGACTTAATATTGCATTCACCTTTAATATATTTATTTTCGTATTTCAAATGAAAATCAAATGCTCGACCCTATTTTCATCCTTAATCAACCACAATCATTCAAATAGCTCATTCTCCCGTGCTTAGCTAAGACGATTTAGTTAGTTTATTTCTAGTTAAGCACAAACCGGGTTAGTTTCCGATTTGTTTTGTATGCGAAATAGACACCAGGAAATAACACAAGAAAATTTTTTGGATATGAAGCCAAAAATTTTTTGCTTCATACAAAGTTCTTTCCCTACATCTATTTTGTTTTGGAAATAAAACCAAATGCTTTTCTGACGTTTTTACCAAAAATTTATGGCTTTATTTCCAAAAGTCATGTTGTTTACAAAATGGAAATGTCAACAAAGCAAATAAAGTGAGCAAAATTTTTGGAAATAAAGGCATAAATTTAAACTAGGAAATAACGCGAAAATTCTGTACTGGTTTTGAGTAAAAACCGTTTTTCCTACCGCATAAACAAAATTTCCATGTTCGAGTAGCCACATTTCGGTCAGCTTTTAACCTAAAAAACTTTTTAAGCATTTGAAAGAAAATTTTATTTCCTTTTTTTTAAATCGTGTTATGGGTTCCACTCAAAAATATACAAAGAATAGCATCCAAAAAATAAAATCCAATAAAAAAAAACCCAAAATAAAATCTCCAAAAATAAAAATACCCAATAAAAAATATATCCAATAAAAAAAATGCCCAGTAAAAACATATCCCTATTCCGAAATCACAGATAAAGGATAAGGCTGCTAATGAGCGTCTTAACCCGCCATCACTCGCGCATTGGTTTATGGGGTGTCCATTGCACCCCAAATTATAACGTAAATAATTTTAAGCTAAAAAATAGCTAAATGCCTGTGGTCAATATTTTGGATACATAAGAGCTTTTAAAAAAAATAAATTTATCGGTATTTTTTATTAACAAAAAAAAAAATTTTGTAAGCGCTCTATGTATGGTTTTATGACGCCGCACAATGGGAGGGTTTGTATGGAACGGCGGTCGTATATGATAATAATAGAGCTAGGCTATTGAAATTTGGTTCAGATGTTTTTTACATTAAAATAATAAAAATCTGTGAACACGCCTACCTCCCATACAAAGTTGGGGCGTGGTCCGAATTTTTTTCAAAATAGGTATCAATTTCCAGTAACTTGACCCCGCTGATTTTAAAAATGTAAAAAATTCTGAGCTATCTTTTATAGTCTTCAAGTTATGAGGAATAAACAAAAAATCTACTTTATAAAAACTAGATTTTATTGTTTGGGTATTTGTCCCTCATTAACCTGGAAACTAAGTAACCGTTTTTAAAGAAGTTTTTACATTGTGTTAGTACAAAAAAGGCTAAGTTATATACTAAAAAAGTGGGCGGTACCATGCCCCCCAAAAAATTGACTAATCATATCACCGAAACTCTTTGACGCAGATAGATGAGATTTAGTAAATATGTAAAAATCATCAGGACAAATAAAGTTCACCGAACAAGTGGGCGGTGCCACGCCTTCAAAAAAATAAATTCATTATTTCTCTGACAATATTTTCCGCACTTAGATATGATTTAGTACATATGCTAAGACAATTAGAACAAATAGTTTACACTAGAAAAATGGGCGGTGCCACGCTCCTCTGAATGCTGATTCATCATATCTCGGAAACTGCTTGACGTAGATAGACAAAATCTGGTAAATATGCAAAGAGCATTTGGAAAAACAATTTTCAATGAAAAAATGGGCAGTGTCACGCCATACGAAAATAAAATTTGTCATATTACTAACGCTACTTGGCGCAAATTACAAGATTTGGTAAAATGCTTCGCTATGGTATGTCCAAGTAAAGAGAGGACAATTTCCAAGAGGCTAAAAAGTTGGGAATATGCTCTTTACCTACTACCCTTTCGTTTAAAGAAAAAAGCATCTTCCGAATTTAAGTAGACTGTAAACTTAAAATTTATGAATCTGATGTAAAACGTTGAAGAATATAAAGAAATAAAAATAGTTCATTTTCTCAAAAACTGCAACAGGAAAAAATTCATAAAAAGAAAAGTTCTCAAAAAAGGCATTAGGGACTTTGCATTTCGTTTAAGCATACTTGGCCACATATTATATTGGAAAATAATGAAAATCAGAAAATGAATTTTTTTTTTATGTCAAAGTTTTCAAAATTTATCGATTTTGGCATTTTGAGCTTAAATTTTTGAAAAATCACTATAATTCACATAAAATCTGCACAAAAAAAATATGTTATTTTTAACAAAGTAAAAACAATATACTTTCTAACGATATGCTACATTAGTGGATCGGGCTGAAAACAAATTAACTAGAGCGTTTATCCAGAACCTTCTAATATAAAAACTTCCATGGAGCATTGTTGCTATTTAAAGTCCAACTTTGAGCCCACTGTGTAACTAAAGCAAAACTAAATTTTAAGATTTTATAGTTTTTTTTTTTTCATCACTAAGTATTATCTGACGATTGGCGTAAACATTTTTTGCATCCATAGCACTTTCAAATTTTACCTATTTATTGCCACAATCTCCCATTGTGCGCCGTTACACGAGTGGGGTGTGATGACATCAAAATCTAAACCGCAAATTTTCTTGAAGTACAGAATGCGGAAAGGCCTATGATCGAGGACACGAAGGGCTAAAATTAACTGATTCACATAAAATAAAACTTTTCCCGATTTTCTTTTTAGCTACAAAAAGATCGCTTCTTTTTTTAAGATTTTTAAAAGCTTTTTATGCGCGAGTACTCGCGGGATGCATAGAACACCCCAGTCAAATTTTTCAGATGTGAGCAAATCAAACAAGTGTTCGTCAGCTAATGTTAAGGTTCAATATACACAGCTATTAGAAAAAGTGCGGTTTAAAAACCATTAGAAAAGAAAATATAGCAATAATTTAAGGTATTGGGGTGCGAGTGGCCGCAGGGTTAAAAATGTAATAATGGCAAATGCTGAAAGAAAATTTGATGGATTTTCAAATGACCAATGCACATTAGGTCAAATGACTTGATTTTCTGTGCAAAATTAATAAAAGGGAAAGTTTGATACTTTTTAATGTTAATACCTTAATAAAAATTAATTGAAAATTTTGCGATGATTTTTTATTTTTGGATGTTTTCATAGTTGGATATTGTATTTTGGATCTTTATTTTTGGATATTTTATTTTTTGGATGTCTTTAACTTAACATTTTCATTGGATTTTATTTTTGGAAATTTTTGACAATCACCACAATATGTCTTTACTTATTTCTGACTCTAAAAAAGTTATACACAGAAAAAAAAACTTACGGTAAAATTAACTATAAATTTTGTATTCTATAGTTTTTAAAATTTTCTATAGGAAACAAAAACAAAAATTCAAAATTTCAGAATCAGCTTTACTTTTCTACAGTTGAATTCAACTGTACATTTTGTATTCCATAAATTTTTTTTCATATGAATAACATTTTGAATTGAGCTTTTAACAGGTTCATAAAATTCTCACATTGTTTAAGAATAAATCAACATAAGTTTGCTAGAGTTGTACTGATATTTTGCTATTTGGAATGGTGTCGCCGTAGAAGTTGTTTGCTACAATTTCTACGAGTTTTTGGAAACGGCTAGTTACAGCCCTTCTGGGGTGCTAACTATTAAACCGTTCCAAAACAGTTTTAACTGTTTGGAACAGTTTATATTGTTAGCTGCCTTTTAAGAAGGTTATTTTTACTGTAACTGCGATTGATAGTTTCTAAACCGAGTAAACTGTAAATTTACAGAGTTCTACGGTTAAAATACAAAAATTCCGGGTTGGTGCAATTTCTATCGAAAATCTAGGTTAAATTAACTATTTTCACAGTACCTAAACATTTTAACAGCAACTGTACAGTACTATTTTTACAGTAATTTTACTGGACTGCACAGTCAATTTAACCTTTACTGCGGGTTGGTGCAATTTCTATCGTTGAAATCGGTTGGATTGACCGATATTTTTTTTCTGTGTAGGCAAAAGAGTTAAAAACACGAGAATTCGAAATTTTTGCTTTTTTTTTTTTTTTTTTTTTGATTTCAACATTTTTACCATAAGCAATTTTTTTTTTAAATTTTTTTAATTATGCTATTTCGATGTCAAATTTAATTCACCACAATAAATTTTCTATAAAAACTGTAAAAGGTGCGATTCCCCCTTCCCCCTCTCCGATTTCCACCCTCTAATTTTAATAGCACTCCGCGGTTTTTTCTTCTTAAATGAATCATTTACCGATTTCTGAAATAAGAACCCGTAAACGTTTTAGTTCCTTTTTAGCATATTTCTTAGGACATAATCAATAGGCCATTTGGATAATCATGACAGTGAAAACAAGGCATAAGCTTATGAATTTACGGAAGATTGGAATTCGGGTACAAGATTAATTAATCGTTTTACTTGATTCGCTCGCGACCTCACACATTGAATAGCATGTTGTATGAGCAAAATTTTATACGCCGGAAACGTTGTTTTTTATTCGTTATTACGCTTTTTTTCTGAATTAATAAAAAGCTTATCTTAATAGGTTTAAACCCAATGCATGGGAAATATTTGCCAAAAATTAATACATATGTATAACGATCAAAATTTTAATCATTTTGGTGGTTGTCGATTTAAATTTTCAACTTATCAGTTAGTTCTTTTGCTAATCTGAGTGATAAGTAAAATATTATTTAATCTTTTAATCGCAATGTTTAAGAACTTACCGTAGATTATACAATTCCATCAATAAAATTATAATTTTTTAAGTATCATGTGCCGGTAACAACTTTGGGTAATTTAGTGTACTTGAGGGTGTGCTACTGTGAGTTTATAAAATTTTTAAGGATTCATTAAGTATATTACGTATGTATAATAGTTAATAAAATAGTTAACATTTCAAAAATTTTTTAACTACGTTCTTTCTGTCCATTGTGTAGGTCGCCTTTTGAAAAAACAAGTCCAAAATTATATATATAATTTTAGAGTCTTAGATTTAAGCTTAAGAAATAAACTCGTAAACTTTTCATTGTGAAATCGTGTCCGCAAAAAGTTTATTCAAGGTCATAGGTCACAAAAATCATTTGTTGCAAATATCTCATTAACGAGCGCTTCTACAAAAAAAATATTGATCGAAAATTTAAAAATTATTTTACTGAAAAGTGACGTATTGACGTTAACACTAGTGCTATTATGCTGGTTTAAAGTTGTATGGAAAAAAAAGTTGCTTGGAATTTCTTTCGCAGGACCCCAAAAGTTTTTCTTTGATATAAATAAGTACCATCCATTTCAAAGAACATTTGATGGATCCCACACCATTTCAAAAGTCGAAAAGTGCTACTAAATCCGACAGAAATTTTGGTTTAAAATTTTAGCTGCTCAACCTCTTATAAGGATTTTAAGCCGCTTAATTCAAATTTGCAATTTACTTCATCGTATGTTCAGTAATTTTGGAGTTATTTGTCATTCCATTTCGTATCTTAATTTTCCACTTTGAATGAACAATATCTGCAAACCAACAGAACTTGTGAAGTAAGTTAAACAGTATATAATTGTTTCCATATTCAAAAGCACTTTTCGGATTTCTAAATGGGATCCACCAAATATTCTTTGAAATGAACCAAATTTACATGGTGCTTATTTACATTAAAAAGAAACTTTTCGTGCTCTAGGAACAAAATTCGAAACAACTTTAAATTTTGAAACCACTTTATGCTTAGTAATATGTTTTGTTTCGAAAAACCAGTTTTTGATGAATATCTTCAAAATGACGAGTTGCACGATAACAAAAACAGAAACTCTTTTGTAGAGTATCACATGATCTACAAATACCTAATAATCAATATATCTGTGCGAAAAAGTATCCGTTTAGGAAATAATCCATGGTAAAATCTCAAATGGCGAAAAACATCAAGAAATCGGTTTCTTTTTAACATTTGCTAAACGCGTATTTCTTTGTATTATTCAACAATAAAAAATTTGTTTAAAAATAAAACTAAGTAGCTAAGATAACATTAAATAAAACAGCAAAAATATGAAGTCGATCCGATAAGTAGAACTTAATTAAGATAATGAATTTGGAATATGGTAGGTTTGAGTGAACTATCAAAACTTAAAATTCATACATAAGTATATAGAGATATTGATAAGCAAAAATATAACAATCAATAAAACAGTGAATGAATTAAGTTGATCCAATGCAGAAATGCAGATAACAATGTTTTAATATCAAGGATTCTAATGAATCATCAAAACTAAAAATTCATGTTTTTTCTTAGCAACACATCTTAGTAAACGGTCTCGGCAACTAAATCAATGGAAAGACGTAAAAAAATTAATGGGAGCATTCCAAATAAATTATACGTACCTACGCTTTTAAATAGGTGTTTTACTCCCTTATGCAAGTTGGTGTATCGATTTAAAAAAATAAAACAATTTCACGACAGGATTCTGAGATATTTTTGTTTCAAAGTGGCAAAAACGATGTTTTGAGAATGCTTAAAGTTTTCCCACTCTAACCTTTATCATTCGACTTCACTTTTCTTTCCGATGTATTATCCATTTGTATCATTGATTGACAATAATTGCGTGCCATCGCAGCACAGATGGATGTATGCCAAATAGATTGAAGCAAATTTTCAAACGAAGTTTACAACCGGTAGGTAAATATAACCAAAAAACTTATGGCAATATACTGTATGCCAGATTTTAAGCTAAAAGCTCACGGAAAAACTTGGCAACTTGGAAACACCGGGAATGATGACAATAAAACGGTGTCTTCAAATTAATGATGTGTTTGGTGATGGCTTTGACTCATTTACGACGACGGATAAAAAACAAAAAAGTAAACAAAATCACAATCACTAACCAAAACAACAACAATAGCAGTAAATTGAAACCAAGACTGACAACAAAACGACCGAAATCGTTGAGCAATAAGTGTACAAAAAACTAGTAAGGGTGTTACCTTTGGCCTGGCCAAACATTAAATACCCTACACTGCAGTATTTTAAAAATGTTGCTTATGTGGAAAGTGCCCTCTTGTCTAAGTTCACCCAGTTTTTGCTCAGAGCTTGCATTTATAGTTCTTAGTATCTGTGTGCAATTTAGTTGGATTGTCTCAAAAAACATTTTGAGCATAGCGTTTTGAAACTTTGCTTATATTGGAGGTGCCACGCCCTCTTGTCTGAGTTCATCGAGTTTTTCCTCAGAGCTTGCGTTTATAGTTTTTAGTGTCTAAGTGAAACTTAGTTGGGTTGTCTCAAAAAACGTTTTCAGTAAAGCGTTTTGAAACTTTTGGATATATGAGAGGTGCCACGCCTTCTTTTCTGAGCTAACGCAGTATTTGCTCAGAGCTTGCATTTAGAGTTTTTAGTGTTTGAGTGAAATTTAGTTGGAGTATCTGAAAAAACTCTTTCAATAAGGCATTTTGAAACTTTTGCTTACATGGAAAGTGCCACGCCCTCTTGGCCAAATTTGCCTAGTTTTTACCCAGGGCTTGCGCTAATCACTGCTAGTATTTATGTTTATTGTGATTGCACTTTCGTGAAAAATACTCTTAAAGTTGCATATTGAGTATATTTTTTGTATGGGCGGTAGGCGTGTCCGTTGACCGATTTCGCTCATTTTCAATTCCTCGAGCTAACTTTTACGGCAAATCCACTGTACCAAAATTCATCGAATTATCTTGCTTAGTTTTCCCGTAAAAAATATTTCCACAGACGGACAGCCAAACAGCCAGCCAGCCAGACAGACGGACATGGCTATATCGACTCAGGAGGTGACGCTGATCATGAAAATATATACTTTTTCATACCTGCCACGCCTCCATCTTTGCGTTACAAACGGAAGGACAAAGTGAATATACCCTGGGTGTAGGGTATAAAAATAAATAAAATCAAATAAAATTAAATTAAATGAGCAACAGAATTGAACCGACGCAAACGATGATACATAATGGGAAACAATAACGAAGTCAAACAGTAAGCAATGCAGCGATATTCATGCTACATTCAGTGTTGCCAGCAGCCGTTGTTGTTTTATGTTCGATCGTCAGCCAGATCCAATCGTCGAAGAGGGTTTAAAAACAATAAAGTATTTGATGATAAAAATTGAAAGATAAAAAGAAGGAGAAAAGCATGGAAAGAAATAAAACTTTTGTGACAATACACAGTGTGAAATTTTTGAAATTGGATACCTAGTAAAAAAAGTTTCCATATGTTTTATTTAAAACAGTTCTTACTTACGTTCTATTTGTTAGTATTATTCTTAGATTAATATGTTTTAATTTAAATATGTATCCCGAAATGTACTCAAAAAATTCAAGTAGGAGCATCTAGAATACATATACGTATTCAGCGCAAGCTTGCGCTTTCGTTTCTGGAGTGAAAAAATGTCTAGAACTAGCAGGCCACAATTGTTTGAAATGTGGAAAACACCTACCAAAGATAAAAAAAAAATCAATATGATGATGTATTTTGTCGATCGGAAATGAACTTTGCTACGTGCTTATGTCAATAAGACTATTTCACTTTTAAAATGTAACAAATGATACACGTAGAAAAATCAGCTTCATAATTTTTACTACACTCGGTTGTACATTCCATTCAGAACAGAAAATGCCAATTTTTTTTTATTTTATTTATAAATTTCAAAGAATTTAATTTAATATACAAACTTTACACAAAAAATGTAATGCAGTAATACAGAGCATATGTTTCCATATCCATCACACGGATAGACCACGGTTTTTTTTTAAACTTTACAGTAAGGTTAATATCACTTCAGTTTTATCAAAGATATTACTAGACCGTAAGGTCATTCGAAAATTCTGAATTGACTAAAACAGTAAGGTAAAATTTACTTTAGTGGAAAGATGTCTTGACTTGAAATTTTAGCAAAATTTATTAGAAATAAAGTAGTACGTACTATTTTTTTCTCCGTGCACCATTAAAAAAAAAATTTTTATGGGGAGGCGTGACAATAGGAGTATGCACTAGATAGTATCACAAAAAAAAAAGTTCGCTGATTTTTATACCCTACACCCAGGGTATATTCACTTTGTCCTTCCGTTTGTAACGCAGAGAAGGAGGCGTGGCAGATATAGAAAAGTATATATATTCTTAATCAGCGTCACCTCCTGAGTCGATATAGCCATGTCCGTCTGTCTGGCTGGCTGGCTGGCTGGCTGTGTGTGGAAATACATTTTTTGGGAAAACTAAGCAAGATAATACAATGAAATTTGATATACTGCCTTCGTCGTTAAAGATAGCTCGGGGGATTGAAAATGAGCGAAATCGGTCAATGGACACGCCTACCGCTCATACAAAAAATTCCTTCAAAATGCAACTTTTGGAGTATTTTTCACGACAATACAACCAAAATACGCATAAATACTAAAAATTGTAAGCGCACGCTCAGAGAAAAAACTGAACGAATTCGAACAAGAGGGCGTGGCACCTCTCATATAAGCAAAAGCTTCAAAACGCTGTTCTGAAAGCGTTTTTTGAGATAATCGAACTAAATTTAACTCAGACACTAAGAACTATAAATACAAGCTTTAAGTAAAAATTGGATAAAATCGGACAAGAGGGCGTGTCATCACCCATGTAAGCAAAAGCTTCAAAACGCATTTTTTGAGATAGTCCAACCAAATTTCACTCAAATATTAGAACTATAAATGCAAAGTCTGAGAAAATACTGGGTGAACTCGGACAAGAGGGCGTGGCACCTTCCATATAAGCAAAATTTTCAAAACACTGCTGTGTAGGGTATTTTATGTTTGGCCAGGCCAAAGGTAACACCCTTACTAGTTTTTATTTATTTGCATACTGTTTGAAATATCAAATGTTAAAAAAAAAGAATATTGCATAGTTTAAGGGGGCGATTTTCGTTTTTGAGCATCCTGTTTTTCATTATTTGTACTGGGGTTTTAGATTCGCTATAACTTCTTCTTCTTTGAGGAAACTTCGAAGATAAGAATTTTATAAGTTTTAATTTTTAATTTTTTTCAATTTTATGAAAAGTTCTTGGTAGGTAGTAGAAACTGAGATAATGAGTACAACTTGTCGAAAAAACATGTGCGATAAATTACTTCTATGAATGAAATGCAGCCCACATCCAGACATTTCCAACGATTTATTATACTTAATAATCGGACGTCATATGGCGAAGCAGTAGGAAAAAATCATATGGCGTATTATTCAGAGGTCAAAAAAAAAATGTTTTTTCCTTAAAAATCAAAACCGATAAGCTTCCAAAATAGGGCTTACAGCGAACTTTTTTTTTTGTATAGGAATCGATACCATCTAGTATGCTCAATGAAAGCTCTGTACCAATTTTCATGTATGTGCTTAGCTTTAAAGTTCCAAGAGTTTTAAATTTTTATTGAATAGATTGACAAAATCTCAACCAAAGCTAAATTATACGTGCATGGAACGGCAACACTGACTCAAACAAAGACTTTGAATAAAGTACCTGGACAATGCTTTGTTCGTAGTAAAGAGCGCGCAATAATATCAGCAACAAAGAGCAAAATAAAGCGCAGCAGCGCGCGCAGTGCTCTCTGCAACTGATAATGCGAAGCGCGCACAAATCCGTGGTCAGCAAACGCGTCTCAACTTGGGTGCGAAGCGGGCGTTCAAAATTTCAAAAACGAAACGGTTTCGACATCGCGCATATTTTGAAATACTCAATGTGACAACACTACAAATTATATTTATTTATTGACAAAAAGTATTTGTTTACATGCAAATGAAATAGAAAGAAAGAAAAAAAAAATAAACTACTTCATAGATACTATTGCTACAATTTAGATTAATTTTAATTCATGAAAAAAAAATAATATTTACATACATTTTGCGAGTTACATGCGAGTAATCTAAGCATTTTTTAATATTTTGTTTTTTTTTTTTAAATTTATTCTATTGGTGATAATTTTTTGTTGTGTTTGCGATTTTTGTGTTTTGTGCTAATTAAAATTTGTATCTGTTGGATGTACCAACTCGCTGATTGCATGTGATAAGCATTGAAAAAAAACTGCAACAGAAAAAATGCAATTTTATAACTAAGCCGCATGTAAATCAAATTTAATTAGTGAAGATATCGGTATGCAAACGTAGTTTGATATCAACATTATTGCAAAAAAAAAAGAACACAATTTTTTTAACTGTGCTTTACAGTGTTTAAAATTAAACAAATGTTTCAGTGCAACCACGAAATACTTAAAGAGTGGTGTGGTAAAAATTGTATCTCAAAGCTGCAAAATTATTTCACTTTTTTAGATGCCAAAAAGTTAATGTTCCAAAAAAACCCTGCAATTCAGTATAAATTTTGTAAAATTAATTTTTAATTTTTTTTCAAAATTTATCAAAAATTAAACCCACCGGATACCAGTTTAAAAAAGTACACGTTTTACATTACATAATAACGATACTCGGTCACTAGTAGATGTCTCCCATAAAAAACATAAAAATAAAACAACAACAAAAGAAAATTAAATTCAACCAATAAGCTAAATTTTTTGTAATTTGTTCAATTTAACGCCAGCAGCTGTCAGTAGCTGCCTGAGATTCGCATTCCGTGTATCCATCGGATATAAAGATACACTGCGTCGTCATCTCGTAAGTAACCAAGTGTAAAAACATACAAGTATCTACATACAATGTATATAATAGCGCTTATTCACTGTCTTTTCAAATCTAAAATGATTCCCTTTTAAATGCGCTCAATGCGGCTGTCGCTGAACTTGTGCCGTTTTTTGTATTTTGGTTCAGATTCTTTTTTTTAATTAAATTATAAATTAATTTGCATTTCAAATAAATTTAATTTGTATACCTACTTTGCTTTTAAAATAATAAGGGAATAGTATCGGGTGTGGGCACCTTTTTGTTTTCGACTAATAACTTTTGACCAAATGTTTATTAAGCAGACATATAAATATCAATGAAGAAAGTAAATGGATTTCTCCAGTTGGAAAAATTATATCAAAACAATAGTGAAGTGATCATTTTTGACAAAAAAAAAAATTTTCGGTCGGTTGTGGGCACCCTTAGAAAATCGGCTAAAAATGGGAAAATATGAAGTTAAACGCAATCAAATGGAGAAGAAAGCAAAAAGTGACACCATGCCTTTTGCCCTGACACCGGACTTGATTGTCATCGGCGTCAATGCCAGATCAATTGTTTTGCAGACTAAGCCGGCTAGGTGACGTAATTTCTAGCCCTTTTTGACATTGCTCTTTTGCCAAGCATTCATTTTTTGTACCAATCCATGCCCGCCATCTGCTCCTCGGTCCACTTGTCTGGAAACTCAGTACCAACATTTTTTGCAAAGTGGTTTGCCACCTTACCACCCACACTTAATGAAAAACATTTTTTTCTGCGATATCTTTAATGGGCCAGTTGGCCACTTAAAAAGCGTAAAAAGAAGTAAGAACACCATTTAAATTAGTTATGTCGATATTTCAATAAATCACAAGCTTTAAATAAAAAACAAGGGATGACCACAACCGACTTAGATAGCCAATTTGAAAAGCAATAAGCAAATTGTGTTCTGTGAACATTTTGGGTGCATTCGGTTTAGAATCACATAATAATTTAAATTTATCATACAAATGACTTAATTTTATTTGTTTGGAGTTGAGATATCTTTACTTTATAGTATTGGAAAGTAAGGATCCAATTCGAAAAGTTCGATTGTAAAGTGTAATGAGGAAGACTACGCCTATCCGATGGCACTGTTAGAAGTAAATAATCCTACTACTATACTGTAAGGGAGGTATGCATAACTTTTGCTACATATTTTCATCCCATCAGTTTTTAACATTCAATGTAATAACTTCCCATGTTTTGGCTTCATTATTTCTTATATGGGCCATATGTATCAGCAGTACCATTCTCTGGGTCAGATTTATTCCAATAGTAACGTTGTGTATGTTATTATGGTATGCTTAGTATATGGGACATACAATATGGCCATATCCGAAAATAATCTTTCCTTCTAAAAATCGCTTTTTTACGCAAAATTTAGCGATATTCCTTTTTACTCGACGAGGGGCGCTTAAATTAAGTCGATTTATATTTCATCAAGGAATTCGCTTCGATTTTTTTCAGAATTTTAGGACCTGGTATGTGGCCGTAATGAGCGATCTAGACTTTTTAGCCCATTCTGTGGCCATGTCCCACATACGATTTTTCTAAATTTTGCACCAGTATATTTATTAGATATCCGGCTATCTTGCCTTATGTGGCGCAAAGATGTGTTCGCTCGATCGCATATTGCCAAAAATCGCGGTTTTTACCCAAAATTTTGCATTTTTCGTCTTTTAATCGGCAGGGGGCGCTTGGATTTTAAAAAACTTCATAAACAAAGTCGATTTATTTTTTTTTTTTTTCAAGGAAATCGATTTTTTTTCTCGATTTTCAAACAATTTTTAGATAAAACGATCTCCTGACAACTCATGTCGAAGTTTTTTTTGGACACCTATTGGGAATTTGATTTTACACGTCTAGGGATATATTCCACCACATTTGATTACAGAACCAATGGGTCATATAAAGGAAGATTATTTTCGGATATGTCCCTGTAGTTCGTTATTATGATGTTATTGGGACATAAATGTCACACGAACAATAACTGATGGGACATACGTGTTTCAAGACATTTTCCTTCTTTTCTTTCTATTTCCTTAACCCACCCTATGGTATATTTTTTGAGCCATAATCAACCAATTCTCATCAAAAAATTATTTGCATCTGTAAAAAAAAAAATCCGTATTGAAAGGGTTAAATAAGGCTTCAAAATAGTGATTAGAATAAAATTTGAGACTTTTTAAATCGCACCTGAATACTTCAACAAGATAACTTAATTTACTAGTTTTGAGAAAAGTAAATTTTTGGAATTTTATGATTACACAGAGCAACAATGATTTTGCGGCGTAGAGTTTCAGAGTCGATTTTGAGTAATCATGACCTACTGAATACTGAATTAACTCTTGTTCCCCAGATAAACTTGCTAAAATATCTGTTTTGATAAATATTCGAAGTTATACCACACTTACAGTATTTGTGTTAATGAATGCGTCAAAGATTTTCGGAGATATGATAAGTTTATTTTAAGAAGGACATAGCACCGCACTTTTTTTAGCCTATGACTTAGTCTTTTTATACTTTAACAATTAGAGAATTCCTTAAAACGTTTAAATGCGAAGAAAACCTCATAAACTCGTAATAGTTGTCAAAATCAATAAGAATTTTGACCTCGTAAACCTCGTAAAACTGTCAAAATTGTATTGATAAAACCTTTTAAGGAAAACCTTAAATGTGAAAACTCCTTTAAAATCGGTCAGTTTTCCGAGTCATTGCTTTAATCTAAAAAACGTCTGTTCCAAATTTCATGTACATAGGTCTATGATTACTATTTATGATTGCCGTTCCATACAAACCCGTGTCCACTGCGATGTATCAAATTTATGCAAAATCCGAGATGTATGTATTCTCCTTTAACTCCTAGGAGGAGCATAGGGCCAAATCCGAGATAATGAGATCAATTCTTGTTACGTTCGGCATGGTATAGCTGAAAAGATTAAAATGAAAAAAAAAAAAATATTAAGGGTGCTATCTTTGGCCTTGTCGAAAATTAAATAAATAAATAAATATATAAATAACTATATTAAAATGAGAGACTTAATATAAAATAAAAATGCAAATGCTTCGTTTCATCTGCATTCTGCACTTTGCAGTTCAACTTCAATAACAAATCACTCACCGTCATAGAATACTGATAACGAGATGTGGTCTATTGAACTCATAAATTAAAGATATGACTGTACTCATTATCAATTTGAACATGTCTTGAAAATAATATTATTATTTTTTATTAAATAAGTAGTATCGAGCGATAAACATTGTAAAAGTGATATATAAGTTATATCTATTAAAGCAAATACTTTCGCGTTTTAACTCAAAGTAATTAGGAGATTTATGAACAATTCTATTAAATTTTTAACTGGAACCATGTAGTAGCCTTAAACCAACTTAATAATACAATTTTATGGAGCTCATATATAAAGCTTTATTTTTTATGATTTTAATTTTATGGGCATTCGTATATAAAATACACATCTTCTTTATACTTTGTACGATATGCTGTTAACATGTTAACAAGACTAATTACCATTTTGTCAGTTGCTCTTTTTGAAACAGTTTAATAGGTCTTTTTCTCGTACATACTTACATTTATTCGCTTTTTTACTTGAACTCACTCTCCTCTACTAATTATTATGTAGCATGTGTCACCAGTTTCCGATTTGCCTTTTGTTTTCTACAGAAATCGCAACATGCTTGTCATAAATTATAATATGACCTTGAATAATTTTTGGTAAAAGTGTTGGCCATAATGGCAGGATAGACAAGTAATTGAAAAATGAACCAAGTGTGCCTCAAAAAAAAAAAAAAATATATAAAATTAAACGATTTCCAAATTAAAACAAAACATTTTTGACGAAAAATAAAAAGTAGGGGAATAGTATCGGGTGTGGGCACCTTTTTATTTTGGACTCATAACTTTTGACCAAATGTATATTATGCCGACATATAAGTATTTATCAATGGCAAGCAAGAGACCTTAGCTAACTACTGGTGAAGAAAGTAAATTGATTTCGTCAGTTGGAAAAATTATATAAAAAAATAGTGTAGTGATCATTTTTGACAAGAAAAAAATGTTGCGTCTGTTGTGGGCACCCTTAAAAAATCGGCTAAAAATGGAAAATATGAAGTTACACGCAAAATTAATTTATTTTAGAAATATTGACTCACATAAATTCAACAAATTCTGCTCAACGGCTTCAACAAAATCAGCGTCACTGAAAACGTCAGGATGGAATGGCACCATGCCTTTTGCCCTGAAACCAGACTTGGTTGTCTTCGGCGTCAATGTCAGATCAATTGTCTTGCAGGCTAAGCCGGCTAGGTGACGTAATTTCTAGCCCTTGTTGACATTGCTCTTTTGCCAAGTATGCATTTTTCGTACCAATTCATGCCCACGAGGAGCAAATTCCTCGTTACACTTGTCTGGAAACTCAATACCGAGATTTTTTGCAAAGTTGTATGCCACCTTACCACTCACACTTAATGAAAACATTTTTTTCCAAATCTTTAAAGGGGTTATTGGTTCTTTGCTTTCCACTAAAAAAGCGTAAAAGAGCATAAGAATAACATTTTTAAATATAAAAAAGATGGGTGCCCACACCCGATCCAATTGGGTGCCCACAACCGACTTTAACAGCAACTTTAGAAAGCAATAAGCAAATTCTGTTGTGTGAACATTGACAACTTTTCAGGAGAGGCTAAAAACAGATTAACTACTTTTCAATAATGTGACTCAATTTCATTGATGCAGCGTTGAATCTCCTTTTTCCATACATTTTTACTAATCCTAAGATGTCAGCTCTCAAATTATTTTTTTCTTTTGGCTTATTACACTTCACCGCATGAAGTGAGCGAAGTTCAAATCTTGCGTGAACTATATGACACCCTTATATCTCTGGAACAAGAAATCATACAGACATGTAAAATGTAAACACAAAGCGTAATTTGTTATCTTAATTTAATCTTTTGCATTTAAAAGAACTTGTATTCTTATATGCTAACAAATTGTATCAAATAAATGAAAATGAAAATGAAACATGGCGATTATACCAATAGAAGCTTATTTAAATTTTATATTTAGGACTAAAATCCTGGAGAATTGTCTTATCTCGAGTTAGGTTGTTTTGTCAAAAGTCCACAGATATAAATTGCATTCAGCTTTTCGATTGATTAACTTCGATTTATCGCACTTGGAAAATTATTGAAAAAAACTTTTCTGTTGACTTTCACTTATTCAAAAATTGTTTTCTGCTCAGCATAAAGCAAATGCGTCTGTTTGCTCCGGTATGTGCACAAAAACTTCGTGCTGTCATAGCACGCGTTAAATATTTGTCAGAACAGCCGTATTTGTTTTCTGTCAAAAGTTACGGGGGGCCACCCATACCCGACTCACGCCCGCAGTCGACACTATTTCCCTACATATGTAGATGCAATATGATGACAAAAAAAGCCAAAGTTATTCAAACACAAACCTCGTAGGTTTCAAAATTAAAAAAAAAAAAAACAAATTGTAAAAATGTACTAAACAAACCCTACTTCTCAAGGAGAACCGGGAGATACAATATATTCTCTTGTGATCAATTTTTGAAGCATACCTATTCGTTATTGCCACCCTTTAAGAAGGTTCCCATACACACAAAAAAATATTGAACATAATATTTATGAACGGCATTCATACATTGAAATTCATTGATTTTCAAATAAAAATTTTACATTAAAATTTTTTGATTTTAAGAACGATTCATTAATCGTAAGAACATGAATTCATAAATATTTTTCTATGAAGAATTTTTTTATGAATTTCCGTTCTTAAATTTTAAGAACTTTTTCGTATGCGTAAGACGTTTCATAAAACTACAGATCAAATATTTTATGTATGTTTACATAAAATTAAAGAAACGTTCATAATTTTTTAGAAAAGGTTTCATCAACTTAAAATATTATTTTCAGCTTGTATTTCATCTACACCTTTTGGTTCTAGACTGGTTTATGGTAAATTTCAAATAAAGTATTGTTGAAAGTTCCTTTCTATGTCGCTTTGAACATCATGCTATGTATTCTCTTGGGACTCCTAAGCATAGTTTCATGCTATGGTAAGTAGTTATTTGTCCAATGGGACACTAGCGCTTCATAAAGCTTTCTCCAGCATCAAGCGCTTACTTTCTTTAAGACGCACTACTTCATTTTATTATTGTATGTCCTTGGTATTGGAACAAGAGCGTTATCCTAATAAAAAAAAATAAAAAATTATAATAAAAATCGGTCACCCGCACTGGGGTTCGAACCCGGGAACCCAGTCGAAGAGAAATATTACTGGCTCCCTTATCACATACGCTACAGACTCCTCTGACGTTTTTGTGTAAAATTTGTATTTTAAAAGTTTGATTGAATTTTTTTGTTTTGAAAAAAAAAAAACAATTTATGAATTTCATTCATAGATTTTATGAACGTGTTCTTACGTTTTAAAAATGATTCATCAAAAAAAATTTACGTATTTTGTTCTTAGATTTTAAGAAAAGTTCTTACATGTTATGAGTAATTCATAAGCGAACGTATGCGTTATTTAACGTATGATTGAAAATACTTATAATCAATGAATGCTGTACTCGGCTCATATTCGATGAATTTTTTCGTTAGAAATAATACATTTTTCATTAATATTATGTCCTTTTTTTTTTGTGTGTACAAAATTAATATAGTGTTGCAAGGAAATGGTGATAGAGCTAAACCGGGTAATCATGTTGAAAAAAAAATCTTCAAAGGAAAGAAATCCTAGTGGTTGTTTATCATTTTTCCTCCCTCAGCGTTCTATGGGAGCGGTTATGGTCGATTACCTGAAAATATCAAGTTTTAATGATAATCTCTTTCGGGGTTTCGTACTTATAACTATTTACTTAAACGTTGATAACTATAAAATTTAAATATAAAATTTAAATATAAAGAATAATCTATCAATAAAGTGAATCAGTGGCATAATCTACCATCTTATTTTAGGTCACAATTGCAAGAACAATAATCAAGTTTCAAGTCCCTATAAAAATCGTTTAAAAATAAAACAATAAATAGAAAACAGTTTTATATAAAATAAAAACATTCTAGTGGCATTTTGACCAAATAACCCAACTTTTAAGGAGAGCTAAAAATTGCTTAACTAACTGCATCTCTAAAATGTGGCTGAATTCTACTGATGCAGCGTTGAATCTTCTGAATTAATATATTATTACTAACCTTAAACTGCCAGCTGTCAAACTATTTTCTTTTCTCTTTTTGGGTGACAATACTGTCCCTTACAAATGTCATGAAAATCTTGCATGAAATATGGGACACCTCTATAACTCTGGAAATATAAATCGTAGAGACATGACGATTACGCCAGAAGAAGCGTATTTAAATTTTATTTTTTGGAATCCCTGAAAATTGTCTTATCTCGATTTAGGTTGTTTTGTCAAAAGCAGCGATTTCCGAGAGGATACATAACATGCATACAGGATTTCCCACCCCAATTAAAACATTTTCTACATCAAATTGATATTTTTCAATTCAATTTTAACTTTTCCCAAATCAAATTAAACTTTGCAAAAAAACACGCTTAAAAAAATATATTTCAGCTATCGTTAGATAGAGCAGACAAAGACTAACAAAAAATTGCACCTGCGGGGGTCTACAATGTACCCTTGAGAAGTTACGGGGAAAAAACTGATTTTCTGACTTATTTTACAAAAAAAAAAAATTGACATTCTAGAGAAATCTTGTTTCTGAAAAACTTTTAGCTAATTGTATGAGCTTTCTGAAAGTGTATTTGTTTTATAGGGTTTAAAAGATTTTGCAAAGTTCTTGACTTTTAAAATTGATATTTTAAGTTTTTTACCTACTTTTTACTATGGAGGCCATTTTAGTATGAAAAAGATCCTATTGATATATCGTTTTACATTATTTTTTTGAATCTTCGTTTAATTTTTTTTAATTTGGTGTGATACTAGTCATATCATTTTTTTAATTTGTCAGAAAAAAATAATTTTCAAAAGCAATCCGTTTGAAGGCTCCGCGTCACGTGAGTTGTTAGATAAAAGTATTTTTTTCTGATCTCAAATCAAATAGTTTCTATAATAAATGTACCACCCAATTATAGCAAATTTAGTAAGAATTCCAAAAAAAAAAAATACAAAAAGGTAACATACCTGGGACCTTTTTCATACTCAAATTTACGCCAAAGTCAAAAAGTAGAAGAAAAAAAAAATTTTAAGTATGAACTTAAAAGGTCCGTAACTCTGCAAAATCCTTTAAAACGCCATAAAACAAATACAATCTTTGAAAGTTCAAACGATTAGCTAAAATCTCTTCATAAAATATTTTCTTTTAAACATTAGGCTGACCCAATAAAATTCCGAAAATCAGAGGTACATTTTAGACCTCCCAGGTGCAATTTTTTTTATCAGTCTAGGCCTCCTCTATCATCTCCCAGAAGCTTTGTAATCTTATGAATTTGACAACTATTACGAGTTTATTAGGCATTGACTCGTTTTAAGGAATGCCTTAATTGTGTGAATGCCTTAACTGATAAAATGTGGAAGGGAAAAAATATCAATTTGGCGTGGAAAAGGTTTAACTTGGAGTGGAAATCCGGCTATACATAAAACTTAATCCAATTCGAGTTTGCTTTTTCTTTCAACATACAATGTATAATACAAGAACTTAATGAACTCTTGATATCACAACTTGGCTTGAATTTCTTCTCTTTTTGTTACAGTTTCCATTTGGAATTCCACGACTTGGTGGAATTATCGCAATTTACTATTTGAACCAATGCAGCTGTTTCTAAAAAGATAAATTGAATTTTAAAAAAAAATAAATATGAGAAATCAAGGATTTGCCGCTGCAGCTGCGCTGGCACTAATTTTCTGTTGCATAGCATTGCTTGTAAATCATGTGGAAGCCTCCTATCAAGTTGGCGTTGGACGGGCCGATGCAACGGGTCCACCAGTCGAAATTCGTTTTGTAAGAAACTTCAAAAGAAATCGTATGAAATCAAATTTTATTGAAATTTTTTACCACAGATGGGTTACGCCAATATAGCGCAAGTAGGCAAGGGTCTACATTTGCGACAATTTGCGCGAGCATTCGTCGTAGTTGATGATAAGGGATCACGTGTAGCTTTCGTTTCGATCGACTCGGGAATGATGGGAAATGGTGTTAAGCAGGAAGTTTGTAGTTTGCTGAAATCGCCTATTTCATACGAAATCATGATTTTTTATTTTTATTTTCAGTGTATTAAACGTTTGCAAGGTCGTTATGGCCAGTTGTACACCAATGAAAATGTAATTGTCAGTGGAACGCATACACATAGCGGTGTTGGAGGGTTTTTGATGCACGTACTTTTGGATATTTCATGTTTAGGTTTTGTACCGCAAACATTTGATGCTCTTGCTCAGGCATGCTATTTGGTAAGTTAGTTTGGATGATGAAATCTTCCAATGTAAAAACTTCAAATAACGATATTTCTAGAGTGTTAAACGCGCTACAGATAACTTAGTCGAAGGAAAGATTTTCTATGGTAAAACAACGGTCCTCAATGCCAACATTAATCGATCTCCCACATCGTATTTGCGTAACCCACCTGAGGAACGCGCACAGTATGAACACAATGTCGATAAGGAATTGACACAGCTACGTTTCGTTGATAACACAAACACTTTGATTGGTGTCTTTAACTGGTTCGCTATACATCCAGTATCTATGAATAATACCAACAGATTGGTATCCAGTGATAATGTGGGCTATGCATCAATTCTTTTGGAGAAAGAATTTAATTCAAACAAAGTGCCCGGCAAGGTAAATTCGAATCCTACGATTGCCTACATGGAATGGATGTGCGATAAAGCCAATGTTAATTAAAATCTATTTTTCAGGGTAAATTTGTAGGTGCATTTTGTTCACAGAATCTTGGAGACGTCTCTCCGAATATAATGGGACCAAAATGTTCAATAAGCGGTAACACTTGCGATACGCACAATTCCAGATGTCCCCAAGATGAGGGGGCCTGTTTTGCATCTGGCCCAGGAAAAGATATGTTCGAGAGCACTGAAATAATTGCTACCAGATTATGGGAAGGAGCAATGGTAATATAAATTTTATAAAATATATGTAACTTCCTCGAATCTTCTGAAAAATTCTGATTACCATTTAGAAGAAAGATAAGCTTCTCTTCATAATGTTGAATACTTAGGGCTCGGTTGTTTAACATTTCAATCACTTATCTGAAATCTTAAGCATTTGATTTAGAAACTAAACACAATAAGGGTATTGCTTAAAACGTGCCAACGCCTCCAAAACCTTGTAAACTCGTAAAACTATCAAAATTCGTATTTAGGGTATCCTTGTCTAATTGTCAAAATCAATACAAATATTGACAGTTTTCGAGTTTACGAGGTTTTCGATGCATTTACACGTTTCAAGGAACGCCCCCATTGATTTTGGCAACTATTATGAGCTTATGAGGTTTTCGAGGCTTTTACACGTTTTAAAGAATACCCTCAATGAATGTAGTTACTTTAATGAATCTCTTTGTTTTCTTTGTTTTATAGCGACTTATAAATGAAAACAGTCAAGAAACCACAAGTCGTGAAGTAACCGGTGATATTTCCTTTATACATCAATTTGTTGATATACCGAACTACAATGGCACCACCTACAATCCGCTTTCAAGAAAAAGCGAAAGATTGTTTGGCTGTCAACCAGCCATGGGCTACAGTTTTGCAGCTGGCACTATAGATGGTCCGGGTCCTTTTGCTTTTGAACAAGGTACGACAACAGGCAATCCTTTATGGAATGCATTACGTGACTTTATTGTGCCACCTACAAAGGAAGATGTACAATGTCATGGGGCTAAGCCAATTCTTTTGGCTACTGGCAGGGTGAGTAAGAGACTGATACATAAATATAAGTAAATACTTAGAATACTCAAGCGTAAGCTTTTCGAATTATTTGTTCAGGCTACTTTCCCATATGAATGGCAACCAAAAATTGTACCCGTTCAGTTGTTTAAAATCGGAGATCTTGTCCTTACTGGTGTACCTGGCGAGTTGACCACTATGGCAGGACGTCGTTTACGAAACAAAATAAGTGCTGTTGCTGCAGCTACCAGCGGTCAAGACTTTGATGTTATCTTAGCGGGTCTTTCAAACATTTACACAAATTATATAACAACACCAGAAGAATATCAGGTAATTACGCGATTTCAATGGTATGTACTTTCTGTATAATTGAAAAAAATTTGGCCATAAACAATTTTAGGCTCAACGTTACGAAGGTGCTTCAACAATTTTTGGTCCCAACACACATCCAATTTATATGGCTATTTTTGAACGTCTTACAAGATCAATGTTGCGTAGCGAAAAAATTGAACCCGGGCCAAACCCACCATACATGAATGATCGCTTATTGTCATTAAACACTGGAGTTGTATTTGATGGTCATCCAATTGGCAAAGATTTCGGGCATGTCAAGGTGCAACCTAATAAGGAGTATCACATAAATGAAACAGTTGTCGCTACTTTCATAGCTGGTAATCCGCGTAATAACATTTTCCATGAAAAATCCTACTTTGTTGTCGAGCGCAAGATTACCGAAGAACGCTGGAAAGTAGCTTACACCGATGCCAGCTGGGAAACAAGGTAATTCTTGAAAGGCTTAATTAAGTAAAAGTGTGAATTTAATTTAATACTCCTTTTTTTCTTCCATTTAGGTTTATTTGGGAACGCATACATACGATACTTGGATTTAGTGATGTTCATATACATTGGACTATTGGCACGAATACTCTGCCGGGCGAGTATCGCATACGTCATTTTGGTTACTACAAATACATTTTGGGTGGGCTCTTCCCATACGAGGGCGAAACGCAATCATTTATGGTCAATGAGGATTAGACAACGTACATATGTCAAATCCAGTGTAAATGATGGACTAGTCAGAGACTGTGTGCATTAGTTTGTAATGAAAGAGAGTTGTTAATTTATATTTTGTTATAAAATTTATTGACTGTAGAGAGTACACTACACCATGATAAATAAATAATATGAATTCTAAAATAAATTTCACTTTACCAAAAATTTTACTTAGCTGGTATAAAATATGATGGGCCTTATAATGAATAAACATTTTCGATAATTTTTTCTCAAATTTCTTTGCATAGCATGCAATTACAAAAAAAAAAATTTTCTGCCAAGGCTCAATTCAATGGAGAGTAAAGTAACGGTTTTTAGGATTTTTCCAAAAACTTGGTAGGTTTTACCCCTATTGATAAGCACCTATATGTCAATATATTCTACAGACGTCTTGAAGGTAAGTGGCACGACCCAAAAAAAAAAGTTGATACGTTATAACTGGAGAACCAATAAAGTAATCTTTCTGAATTTTAATACAGAGGGTCTTCTTGCTAAGATGTATCTCTGGACTAAAAGTGAGCAAAATATCTTAAGTGGGCGTGGCACCTCCCATACAAGTAAAACACCTTTAAGGCTATATCTCGCAAACTGTATAAGGTATTTTGAGTAAATTTGATAGATGGGTTCTAGGCAGAGATATCACATACCTTCCAGACGAAGTGTGGGCGGTATCGAAAATCGCCCCACCCACTTTATAACAACTGAATAATTTGGTTGAAAATTAGAGGCGAAAAGATACGAATCGCGTCCCATAAAATAGCTACATATGCATAAAAAAACATCGACTTTAATGTTCATATCAGATATTCTACCGACCAGGGATCGGTCTCCAGGTACTATTTTTTAAATTTCATAAATTTTTGTGACTCTTGTGAACTTCTTATAGTAAACTTGCGTATCCAATGTTTAAAACGTATTTCAAACTGAATGTCTTAGAACGACTTTTCTAGTATGATCGAAGTTGGAAAAAGCTCTTAGAACGCACTGATTAATTTTCAAAAAGTGCTAAATTAGATGGGAAAAGCATTGGGCATCACGGTGTTAAAGTCAAATGGAAAATACCAGGGCTGCATAGTAGTTCTTTTGGCGAAAATTGAAAAAAATACTCGTATAACTCAGCACACGTAAACGAAGTGAAACTTGTATTTTCAAAGTTGTACCAATAGAATATCTAGATATTCTTTATTTTAACGATGAAGCTATCGGATGTCACAAGAAATGAAGCACTTATAGCTTACTGATGGTCCGCCATAAATGTTAATCCTCTAATTTTCCTAGATATTCTTAGTTTTGACTATGTCTAAGGAAATATACCGCAATAAATATTTTCGCTCTTGTAACATATATCTAGATATTCATCGTTTTGACTATGAATCCTTCGGGTGTCCCAGGAAATAAATCAATTAAGGCTTGTTAATAGTCCGCCACAGTATCTAGTACAAGGGTGTCAACGTTTCAACTTCATGAAATTTTTGCAAATGCGCTATATATCGGCAACTTTTTGGACTTATTTTGGGTTGTTTTATCTAACTTCGGCACGACTTCGATTTCCGTGGCCTCTCGATTTTACGATGGGAAGCTTAAAGAAATGTTAGATTTTGTGATTTTTTTCATAAATCGACCCAAAAAAAATCGAAAAAATTAAAAAAAAAAAAACTTCGATGTCGAGACTTAAAATTTTAGAGAGCAAGTCAAGTTGTGTTAAAGGGGTAAAAGGCATTTTTTTTTTTGAGTTGTTTTTAGTGTTGTTGTTTCTGGTGGAGTTGTTGGTATTGTTGTTGTTTATGGTCTTTTTATGAAATTTATTTAGTATTCTTGTATGACATAAATCTCGATATCTCCAAAACGAAAAGAGATATCGAAAAATTTTATTTAATATTTTCGGTTTATTTTGAGTTGTTTTATGAGAAAACATACTAAGCTTTTCTTGACATTAATATTTATTGAAATTTCTTCTCGAATCTCGTATTCTTAAAGTCTCGATATCTCGAAAACGAAGCGTGATATTGAAAAATTTTATTCATTTATTCGACTTTTTTTGGGTTGTTTTATATCAAAGTATCACAAAATCTAACATTTAGTCTCGATATCTCGAAAACGAAGCGGGATATTGAAAAATTTTATTCATTTATTCACAAAATCTAACATTTCATGAAATTTATTCAACAGTTTCGTATTCTTCAAGCCTTGATATCTCGAAAACGACGTGAGATATCGAAAAATATTATTTAATGTACTGAAATTAGTTTGGGTCGATTCTTAAAAAACCTCAGCCAAATCAAGGGGCCGCTTAAGTCGAAGTATCCCCTTATAAAATATCGAAATTTTGAGCTGGTAACAGAATTTACGTGATTTCATGTTCATGCGAATCAGCTGTTTTTGACGTTTATTTTGTTTACGATAAAAGAACGGTG
Organism: Calliopum simillimum; assembly: GCA_951812925.1. Taxonomy (NCBI): domain Eukaryota; kingdom Metazoa; phylum Arthropoda; class Insecta; order Diptera; family Lauxaniidae; genus Calliopum; species Calliopum simillimum. The sequence goes on along the minus strand of OX638368.1, from coordinate 98,391,216 downwards.
AAGCGAAGTGAATTAATGAGTAATTTTTTTACTACCATAAAAATACAAAAAGAAAAACCATCGATATATCCGATACCAAAATACCAAACAGGGTAATAACAGCAACAACAAAAAATATTTGCATTTGTTCCAGAGTTAAATGCAAATAATTAAAAAAATAAAATCGAATCCAATATAAAATACACCGTTATTATGTCAAAGGTAAATGTGAAACACATGGGGATGAGCATCGTGGAACCGCAGGCCAGAATCCGAGAATTGTCCAACTATGGTAATGTTATTGAAGTGGATCCTAACATGCCTGTATCGCGGTACGTATACTGGAGATAAAATTTAGATGGGCAAAAGAAAACATGAGATGAGATGTTTTCTTTTGCCTCAGTTTTTGTCCTTGAATTGAAGGATTTTCTTTGTATTGCCTTAGCATGTCCTTTGTTATTTATTTGATTTTATATATGTACATACTAATCTTTTCTCAAAAATTTTACATAATATTTGCATTTGTTATAATTTTCTACATGGCATCCAATACGATGCCCATAGATATTATCGTTCTGGCACTGAAATGTTAAGGATGGCCAACGTCTATCTGCAAGAAGGCCACCATGAAAACGCCTACATTCTGTACATCAAATATATGACACTCTTCTTGGAAAAGATTCGCTCGCATCCTGCCTTTCACACAGTAAAAGCGGATGTTAAGCTACCAATTCGCAAGCGCATCAAAGAGGAAATAATGCCTATTACAGAGAAACTTAAGGCTAAGCTGCTTGATCGTTATCAGCGCGAATACGAACAGTTTTTGGCCAATAAAGAAGCAGAAAAGGCACGAGAGTTGGAAGGTGAACGCCTGCGACAAATGCAGGAAAGTCAAAAAAATAAAAGTGGTGGCGCTGCAGCTTTGATACCAGCTAATCTACATGTAAAAATGGATCCCAATGCATTACCTAGTGCGCCAGATATGAGTCTCTTGGATCAAGTTGTCTATCCGAATGAGTTTCCCACCGGCGCAAATCGTTCGAACTTACTGTTGCCTGGCGTTGATGGTGATAAAACAAAACCAGCCAAGTAATTTCAAATATTTACTTATTTAAGTTCTTTTTTTTTTTTGTTTAGTTTTGTACATTTTATACTCGGTACCTTGGTATCTTCTATATTTGGGAAAAAGTACACTTATCGCTATAAGAGTTTTCATATATCCGCGTTTTTAATATGTTTGTACTATATCGTTTTAAATCATGGTGATACAGGTGTTTTGCTTGAAGGATTGTGCTAATTACACACCTGTCCTATCGTGTTTTAAATAAAAAGTGCATCCAAAATGCTTTTCCGGGAAAATGTTGAGAATGACTCTAGGATGAAACATATATAGCCTTTTTTCAAAAGTGAGCGGCACTTTTTCAATCCAGGGCCAAAGAATTTTTTAATCCTGGGCTCTGTACCAAAACAAAAAAAAAAAGTTTGCCCAAAATGAATACGAAAAATTAGTATGCAGAAAGTTTTCTGCCTGTCTGTAGATTAGAAATCCGTTAACCGGAAACCGGAATCACTTTAATTTATATTGATATCTTTATTTTTCTCCGAAATATCCTAACCTAAAAAAAGATCAAAAAATGCACGAAATACGTCATTGCCAACATTGGTTGATTTATATAAAAAGTTAGAAATAAGCCCATTTTATAGCCCTGGATTGAAAAAATGCCGTTCACTTTTAAAAAAGGGCTATGTATGTTTCAAGAATCATTCTAAACATTTTTCCGAAAAAACATTTTGGGTGCAAGCACTTTTTATTTAAAACACGATAGGTCAGGTGTGATTAATGAATGCATGGGAACAAGAAAGTTTAAAATTTTTCATTGCCGTATCGAGTCAATGCATGTAATTTTTTATATGTCTGGCCTATCTAAAAGGGTGTTTTAATCGTCACTTTTAACTAAGCTATCAGCGATAAATGTATGAGAAGCAACAACAAAATTTGACTGCTTTTTGCTTTCCCATGATGTACACATTTGATTTCAATCTGGATTAAACCTCTCCTTTTGAAGAAAAATTCCATTTAAAAAGATTTTAAAACTTGACGTAACAGACTCTAATTTGTTTTTATTTTATTTGTTTTTAAAATTTTCGTAAAATTTTTATCCAAAATTTATTTATTTTTTTTTTTTTTTTTTTGCATTTGCTGCAGCTCTGGCAGCAAGCCATCTTTCGATCGTAATCAAAAGCCACAATACGAACGCTTCGATTCTCTGCTGGCTGGCTCACTGCGAACAGTTGTCATTCCAGAGAATACTATGGATGTATTCTTACAGTTGGCCAGTCGAAATACTCAAAACAATGTGGAAACTTGCGGCATTTTGGCTGGACGTTTGGCACACAATCGTCTGCTCATAACACATGTTATCATTCCTAAACAACATGGTACCCCGGATAGTTGCAATACAATGAATGAGGAGGAGATATTCGATGTACAGGATCAACAGAATCTCATAACATTAGGCTGGATACATGTAAGTGGTCCATGCTAATTTTTAAAGTTTTGTTTAAATATAGCTTCTTTTCTTCCTTCAGACGCATCCAAGTCAAACAGCATTTTTATCATCGGTTGATTTGCATACGCACTGTTCTTACCAAATTATGATGCCGGAGGCTATAGCAATTGTTTGCGCTCCAAAATATCAAACGTATGTTGAATTTACACTGACCAGTTAACAGTTAAGTTTAACACGTTAGCAAGCATATCCAAAAATTCAGTGTACTTAATAGGAGCCTGCACAAGAGATCTTGAAACATAGTGTACTTTTTTACCCAAACATTTTGCACTGAACTGAAGTATTTGATCGCAAAAACTCAAGATTCAAATCTTCACTGAAGTACAATGAATTGTTTTACCAGCGTCAAAAAGCAACCTGATTCTAACAAATACTTCAGTGAACTGTATTTTATACAAACAAATACTTCAGGTAAGTGTAAAGAGTGTGAGTAGAAAAACTACAGTAAAACTTACTTAAGTACCACTTTAGTACAGTATATGCACTGAACTGACGCAAATCAAATAAAACAGTTCCGTGCAGTATTTGTTTTTTCTTCTTTCATATTCAAAAACTGTCAAGACATTTGCACGCGACACTGAACTGAAGTATTTGATAAATAAGACGTAACGTTTCTTGAAACGAAATGTCTTTAAACTCCAACAAGACGTGTTGTGCAGACCCCTAGTACTTAACATGTCGTTTTCGCTGTCGACGATAACTATGATGAGTGTTTAGATTGAGCAACTTATTAAACTTAATTATAAACTCGTCAGTTTGTATAAGTTAGAGGTACATTACTAATTTATGTGTTTCCAGCACTGGTTTCTTTATTCTTACGCCCAACTATGGACTGGACTATATTGCACAGTGCCGGCAAACAGGTTTTCATCCACATCCCAATGATCCACCATTATTCATGGCAAGTATTACACAAAATTAAACTTTTGAATATTTATAAATTTATCTCCGGCCTTTGTCAAAATTTAATTACTTAAGATTTATCAAATGCCTTACAAATAATTTGTTTTCATAATTTCAGGAAGCCCAACACATACAAATGGATGCTAGCTCCAAAATAGAAGTTGTCGATCTACGCAGATAGTCTAACTAAGTCAAGCCCACAGAGCTGTATACAAGCGAATTTAGATGCCCCTAGATAATAATTCATATAAACCAACTGAAAAGTAAAAAAAAATACATAGAAAAAAATTAAACAATAAATTTTGGAAAAAATTAAAGTTTACTGCTAATACGCTATCCCAAAAAAAAAAAATTAAACTGAATAATATTCCTTAAAAAGAAAATTTAATATACAGTGTGAACAACAATAACAAATTTAAAATGACACTGTTTAGAGGGTGTTTTTGAACGTAAACTATTTAATTGAATGTATCATAAAATAAGCATACCAATGTGGGTTTATTTTTTCTAAGATATTGCAATGATTAAATAGTGTAATGAAATGACAAAAATGATTTGAAAAACAGTGCTTTAAACTAGTGGCTTCATAAACCTATAAAAGGATATTAACTAAATGAAACAAAAACAAAAGTAAATATTTTTAGAACTTTTTGTGAAAGCGCAAATACTAGTTAATTTAATTGCAAAGAAAAAAAAAAAAAAAACCAAGTAAAAAGGCTTATGAAATTAAATAATAACCACTGAAATCTCTATTTGAGTAATTTAAGAAAAAAGTTTCTTTGGACTTTTTTTAGTTTTAAACTATTATTAATTTATTGTATTTTTAACGACACTTATAAATTTATTTATTGTTCTAATATGCTGAACGCGTTTCTTGCACCTGTTCTAATCTTGTTATCCTAATAACTCGCTTTTAAAAATTGTTACTAAAAGACAAGAAGGTAGCTGCATTTTTTCCTAAATTGTTAATTTTATTTATTTGTTTTTAATTGTTAATTGTCACAGTCTAAAGTTCCACCGTAAGATTTCAACTTTATCTACTCTATACTATTGATATAAAATTGCTTATGTGAGGAAACTCTATCATGCCGGTTCCGAAAGTCGTGCGTTTTCGATTACTTTTCGTTTCGGAAGCTTTTTGAACGGTAAGTCGTACGATAAAAAGTAAAAATGATCTACAGCCAACAACTTAAAATAACACTTTGCTAGTCGAAAATTCAGACACTGAAGGTTCTGTTAATGCATAAGAAAATTTATTTTCCATGCTAATTTAATACGATATGCTGTACGGTATATACTCTGCGTACTCCAATTGTGTTTACTACCGGTACCCATCAATGCCAGCATAAAAAAAAAACGTATTAATTCGAGCACAATGTAGTTGGTCAATTCGGAACATCAGTTCCAAAGTGTTTTTTTCATTTGGTTCTGAACTTCGGAAAATCGATGACACTTTATTTTGATGCATTTTTACATTAACCTTAAGCTTTTTAAATATAACAAGTTTTATGTCATAATATCAATTATTTTCAAAGTTATGGTCTAATGATTATTGAGAAGACGTCTCTTAATTCCAAACATTTTGCTACTCTGTTGTTTATGTACAATTATAAGTTAACAATACCTTAATATCTAGTGTTTAAATGCTGAAAATAATATGTAAAATGATATTAATAAAGTTATTAAGAATTATTCGAAAATTCTGCCTGTGTTCTTTTTATTTAAATGCCTCGAAAAGCTCGTTACTCGTAAAACAGTCAAAATTCGTATTGATTTTGACACCTCTTACGAGTTTACTAGATTTTCTAGGTATGAACACGTTTATAGGAATACCCTAATTATTTTATTAGCTAATGTGAAAGAAGAGGGTGAGCCAATGTTGTAAATATTTAAGGTACATACAATTGTACATTTTTTCAACTTTTCGAAACCAAAAAATATTTAGGTTAGACCGATCTATTTTAGGTACAATTTTAAATCAGAATCTGTAAGAAATAGAATCGTAAATAAAGAAATCTCAGCTTTCTGAAAAAACTAAGAGATTTTTAAAGTAGGACACCACTTTATAAAGAAACTATGTATAGAGTTATAGAAGTTATAGAGTTATAATAGAGATATTGGCGAAACGGCAAAATTGAAAATTTTTTTTTAATTTAAATGACATTCAGAAAAAACATACTTAAAAATAATCGAGAATATTAGGCTAACTAACGATAATTAATGTTGCAAATGTTAAAAAATATTTTTCGTATGAAATTATTGAAAATGTATAAAGTTTTCTTAAAAGCTACGAGTTTGATGTCAACATAATCGTCAGATTGGGCTACTTATCGCGGAGTGGTCTAATTTTCGCAAAAACAAATTTGAGAGTGTTTTTATATTTTGTCCTTTTTCTCTTCCTCTCTTTTGATAAAAAATGTTACTTGTAAATTGCTATAGGATCAGGTACTTTAACACATTTATGGCCAGGCTGCAAAAATTATTTTTTGATATGAAGTATATTTTTAGAGAAATTTTCACCCCCCAATTCCAAAGCCAATAACAAAAATTTTACCCCTACTCGTTTTACCGTTACATCGAAATATCAATTGTTCGATTAATCGAAGTTGGCCGCTGGCCCATACCACAAAATCCCCTACAAATACGACCAAACGTGGTTGGAGCACACCTTATAATCCGTCTACTAGAATGTAAATATCGTCGATGCCAGTTAAAACAGCCAACATTCGATTAATCGAACACCACACTTTTACACATGTTTGTGTCTCAGATGCTGAAAGGTGTTGATTTTTGGATTGCAAAAAAAGTTCGGTCTTTGGCTGTAAAACCTTATCATAATTTTTTTTTTTCGGTCATTATTTTATAGTTTTAATAATTTTTTATAAAAAAGGGTCTATCGACAAGGTTTTTTCAACCACCTCCCTCATACTACTGACACCTCCAATGGGGAAAAGATAAAAAATATTTTCGAACAGCCAAAAGCTTAAAGTAATATAAGTACGTATAAGGCACTAACAATCTGCCTGATATCAAAATTTAAAAAGTATAGAAAATGGACAATTTTACTGTTCGATTAATCGAACAGTAATAGAAATGGGTTAAAAGTGCTTTCTTAACCCAATAACGACTAACGTTACATATATATAACGCAAATGCTACTGCTTTATTATTGCTGGAAAAAATATTTAAATCGAATTCACTTGTTACCGAAGTAGGCTTTGCATGAAGTTAGATGTACCGTTAATTATTTCGAACTGCTTCTGCATCAGTGTCGTGGAAATATTTGAAGTGATTAGACGTTAAGTTTGTTGATCTTTTGTGAACTGCAAATTTTTGTGAATTATGGGAACACGTAAAAAGTAAGACTCTGTGATTTTATGTTGGTTTAATTTTTGCGTAAATTTTTTTCAACATATAAATTCTTAAAGAATCAGTGAATGATTTGAAATAAAGAAACAAAATGTGTTCGGTCATTTAGTGCCTCTTGTGACCACTTTTTTTTCCACGTTACATATATGTAACGTTAGTCCTAATACAGCATTAGTGGATATTTTACTGGATGTTACATATATGTAACGTTGGTCCTTATACAGCTTTAGTTAATTTTTATTTTTTGACCGTAGGTTTTTGAATGTGGAAGAGATAATGGACTTTTTTGATTCATTAGAGGCTGAAGATGAGGATGTAGTTGGGGTTTTTCTAGAGCCACCAGACGAAGGAGGCATGTCTGGTGAAGATTCAGGTGAAGAAAATGGAGGGTTTTTAGAAAATTTGCCTATACGACAGTTATCAGCGCCATGTGAAGTGGTTTGCGCTGGTATTGAAAATGATGATAATGAGTTGAGCATACCAGATGAATTGTTATTAGACATCATAAATAACTCGGTGGAGAATTTAGGAACGGACGAATTGGATACTCGTCCCTCATCATCGGTTCCTACTTTGTCTTTCTCAACAGTACCCCTAATACCTGAAGAAAATATAGAGGAGCCACAAGATATATCAGGCATTGTTGAAATGTCTCCACCACGAAACGAAGGGACACCCCGAAAAATAAAGACACGCATCCCTAAGACCACCACTACAAAAAAAAATAAGCCAACAGCATGTAAGAGACCACCAAAAAGACAGAAACCAAGCGATAGTTTAGTTTGGGTTGCAGGCGAAGAAGTACCGTTGAAGCCAATTTTTCCTAGTAATGACTATCGTGATTGTGTAGGTGTGAGACCTCATGAGCAGTTTGAAAAATTTTTTGACGATGAGGTAATCCAAATGCTCTGTGATGAAACCAATGCATATGCAGTATCAAAATCACAACAAAACCCATTTATCAATACAAATGAAATGCGAGTTTTTTTGGGTATAATGATTGTAACTGGATATAGTACTCGTCCATCAAAAAGAGATTATTGGTCTGAAAGCAAAGATATGCTCAATGTTATGATATCAGATGCAATGAGGCGCACGCGTTTCGAAACTATCTTTCGTTACATGCATTTTATAGATAGTTCAAAAGTAGATAGCCACGATAAAATCTGGAAACTACGACCATTGACAGACACAATAAAAGAAAAGTGTATACAAAATTTTCACCCAGAGCAGGATTTGAGCTATGACGAATCGATGATAGAGTATTACGGTCGTCATGGCTGTAAGCAATTCATCCGCGGAAAGCCACTACGGTTTGGGTACAAGATGTGGTGCTTAAATACTCCACTGGGCTATTTAGTAAATTTTGAGATGTACCAAGGTACAAATCCCAGACTCAACCCAGCATACCCTCCAAAATATGGAAAAAATGCAACGCCGCTGTTCTGCATGCTGGATGAGTTTTCTGAGGAAGTTAAGAGTCTACCATTTTGTATCCATTTTGACAACCTCTTCACAACAATTCCTGTGTTATTGGGATTGAAGGAGCGCAATTACCATGCTACTGGAACGATAAGACAGAACTTCATTCCAAAATCTTGTCCGCTACCATCAAAAGATGTGCTCAAAAATGAGAAACGTGGTCATATATCAAGCACAAAACTAAGTGGAGCTGATATCTACTTTACGAAGTGGGTAGATAATAGTGTGGTTTGCATAGCTTCTACACTATATGGGAAAAACCCAGTGTCTAAGGTTGGAAGATATTCGAGAGAACATCATAAAAAAATTGATGTACCGCGTCCTTGTGCTGTTGCGCGTTATAACTTGTGCATGGGTGGAACCGACAGGATGGACCAAAATTCAAACGCTCATCGCATTGCAGTAAGAGGTAAGAAGTGGTGGTTCTGTATTTTTACGTGGCTCGTAGATGTCGCAATACAAAACGCTTGGCTACTTCATCGCAAAGGTGGAGCAGAATGTAGTCAACTACAATTTCGAAGAGAAATTGCAACATATTACTGCGAAACCCTTGGTCAGCCAAAATTACCAGGTGGTTATCGCCGTCCAAGGACAGATGATGAAAACTGTAGTCCTCGATATGATGGCTTACATCATTATGTATCGAAAATTCCAAGCGACAAAAGATGGCGTTGTAGAAATTGCTCAAGTTATGGTAAAGTTTCATCTGTTAAAACTATGTGCAAAAAATGTGGCGTGGGACTTTGTATTGATTGTTTTGAAGGATACCATTTCATACCTGTGAAAAAAACGTGATTTATTATATGTATAGTTTATGTATCTTATATATTATTTAAGTTTTATTCAATTTATGAATTTTTTATACAACAATTTCATTTTCCTTTGTTTATTTCAATTAAAATTAAAAAAATATTTGAATTCTCTCACTTAATTTTCAATAAATTTGAAATCAAAAAATAAAAAACTTCGACTTTCTATGACAACTTAGGTTTTGCTGTATTAGGACTAACGTTACATATATGTAACGGGCCGATACGGGCCGACCGAGCCCGGTCCGAATTTTTTTGCGTCAAAATTTACATTCTCCATGTCATATCAACTTCGACACAAAATTTCAACACTTTATCTCCATTTTCGGACCTCTGTCGTTAATGGGTTAAATCATTATTTTCCGCACTTAAAGTTCGTGGGATAGAATTGGGCGGTTTTTCCGAAAACCTTGCGTTGGAGCTCCTTGGACAAAAAAAAACTTCTGGCAGCACTGTTTGTCAAGTCCTTCAAACCAAAACAACACACATAACCCTGTAAGAAAATTTATTATTGGTGATTGAATACCTCACATTACCCTGTGAGAAAGTTGGTCATTCATCAATAAATAATAAAATAAGAATTGATACATTTTTTTTTTTTTTACAATTTATGCGATTTAAATTTTAAAAGTATAGTACGCGTTAATTTTGTTTTTGAATTTGTTTGAATAAAATAGCATTATCAAAACTAATGATTTTCGACTTCCATCTAGAATTCTATGTGAGGTTTTTGCTCTTCGCAACCTAACTTAAATTATATTTCTGTTTGAGGAAAATTTATTAACCATGTTTGAGTTCCGAAAATTAAAAGCAAAAATTATTTCTACTTTTAAGTGATTTTTGGACTTGTGTGTCTTTTATTAACTTATAAACCTTTTTTTAAATTAAAACAATCCGCTCTGTTCCCGATATGGATATGAAGTGTAATGCAAAACTTTTTCAAAAGTCCGCAAAAGTAATGAGTTTATGATACGACTTTTAATAAATTTTGCTTTTTAAAGCAATATGATGACAAGTCATTTGATGCCGACTAATTTTGTTTCTCAAATTGTAATAGAAAACCCAATAGAATGCATAGAAAATGAAAAAAAAACTTTCTGAAATTTTGACAAACAAAACTACGAGCAGAATTGCCTCCACGCCCTCCTAGTGGGGCGCGCCCCACCAGTTGAGGAAAACTGTTCTAAAGCATCCCATTGGTAGATCAACGCTCCATGAATAATCCGATAATCCGACACTGAAATAAATAATTAATGCCTGGAAAAATTTTAAATTTTTACCAATTTTCAGTTTTAGTCTCGCTGAGAATAAAATTAAGCTTACTCTCTATAATTTTGTAGGTAAAATTTGGTAATAAGTAATGAGTTACTAAGGGCCAGTTTTTCAGTGCAAGTTTTCTGGTTTAAATTAAGTTTAAACTCAGGAATGAGCTTTTTTTTATTGCCCATTTAAACTTCGTTTAACGTGTTTCATGATTTTGACAGCTGCTGTCATAAATAAAAAATAATTAAATATGAAAATCGCTGTCAAAACAAAAAATTAATAAATTTAAGAAACCAAAAATGAAAAACGTGCTCAGCGGCTCGAAGAAACTCAGAAAGCTAAAGGATCAGGTGATGAAGCAAAACATCTGTGATGAGGAGCCGAGGCGCAGTGTGTAGCTTTAGTAAAAGCCAGGAAGGTGTTTGCCTTAGCAATAGAAGATATGGATGCATTAACTTTTGGGTCTAGTTAGTTTAACGGTATTTGACTTTTCGTGAGGCACGTAAAATGCGTATCCATGAAATAAAACACGATAAATGTTTACAAGGTTTCGAGTTGACCAACAATAAGTTCAATGACCTTTGCATTCTTCTCGATTGTGATTAGGAATCAAAGGTATTGTGCTGATTACCTCCAACAGCGACATTGAAACAATTTTAAAGAACATTGGTCAGAAAAAGTACACAATACCGGAGGATTTGAATTATAAAATAGCACGTGAGGGCTAGAACATTTGGCGGCGGTGGTCGTGGCAGAAAACCAAATAAATTTGTTTATTTTAATATTTATTTATGTTTATTTTAAAATTTCAATTAATAATATAAACAATTGTCTTTATCATAACAAATAAATGAAAACAATTCCAAAATTTACTGCAGAAAGTCTTCGTATTTCATTTGCCTTGAAGTTTCAAAATAAAAAAATTACATAAACAAACTTCACTTCAAATTCGTCAATGTCATTTTTCATGTCATTTTTCAGTACTTAATGCCTACAAAAAATCAAAGAATCGAGTTGGAGATAAACTCGCACTGAAAAAGTCATATCATTGTTAAACAAGTTTAACAATTTAAACGTGTTTAAAAAAACTTTAAACGAATTTTAAACTTGTACTGAGAAACTGGCCCTAAGTTACCAAAAAGAGAGTAACAGTCTTACCTGCGCAAACCTAGTGTAGGCGGGCTTTTAGATGAGCGTCAGCGTAATTTAACCGTCTCTGTTTTCGTATGCTCCATACAAATTGTATGGGCATGAAACAGACAGAGATGGTAAAATACGCCTGACGCTGGTCTAACGCTCCTATCTAGGTATGGCAGTAATAGTGACCATATTTCCTACAGGAAATATGTAGTTAGCTTTTATATTATATATAAATTTGACAGCTATTACATACAATTTTGACAATTGTGTTGTGTTATTCTTTGTTTCGTCATCTCAGTTCTTCTTTGGCTAGAAACGAAACTGATAAATTTTGTTTATAGGGGTTGCAGAAAATTGTTTTTTTTTTTTAAATTTTTCATTAAAAATCAATAAAAATATTTGAATAATATAAATTGTAGTGGAAAATTCGGTACTGCGAAAATCAAAATGAAAATTTCGGTTTAAATTTTGTGATGTGAAACATTTTGCCATAAAAATTGCAAAAAACAAAAAAATTCGCATTGTGGCTGAACTTGGAGGCTGAAGCGCGAGTTTCTCATATGGCGACCAAATATAGTTTACTTTAAGTGACACAAGATTTTCATTCTGAAATTGAAGCAGATTGGGCAGCTAATTATCTGCCTGTGATAATGAATGTCGTGAGCACTTGGATATTGAAGCCAGTTCAGTGTCAAGATGTAAGTTGTAAAGAAACTATGTATAGAGAAAACTATCGAGACTTATCATTTTTTATTGGGAAATCAGTTATTTGTGTCTTAAAATTTAGTTGATATGAAGCTTCAAATGCAACATCGAACATAATAAACATCAAAGTGCAACAAATTGAAAGAAAACCAATCTGATGCTAAATCTGGCAACCGATTTTTCCTGTTACGTCTGAGATCCAAGTTATCCTCAATTTATGGCGTATATCCATTAAGGAGAATAGCCCTGACCTTCCTCTTTCAACCTTAATTTTAACTTATGCAATTAGACTATTAGTTTCCGAGATATCATCCAATTGAAGTGGTGGTATCCCACACCATTGTAAAGGACTAACTATATCAAATTTGTATATCTTTACTCAAGCGGATGATATCTTGGAAAGTACGGATCTAATATTATTACAATTTATGCCAGTTTGTCCAGATTTAAAATAATTTTATATTAGGCTTTCACAAGCTGTTTCTGGTGTTTTAGTGAAACTCGGTTAGCAATCTTCTGTAACAAGTCTTTTAAACATTTTGTTTGTGTGTGAGGTGTCAGACCCCTTATCCGAATATGCTAAGTTTCTGTTCAATATTTTTGTATAGCGTTTCGAAAATTTTGCATTTATTCGAGGTTTCGTGCCCTTTTCGCTGAATTCAACCAGTTTTCCTCGAAGCTTACACCGACCATAAATAACACAAGATGATATACTCTAAAGAATTTATGAGCTGGTTCCACCAGTTCGAATGTTCTCTCGCAGCACTCGACCGTCTCATCAGAATATCGTACTACTGGGATAATTCTTTTTTGATTAATTCACATAATTTTTTCTACAAATATAGGGTGTGCCCAGAGAGTTGGATTTAATAGTAAAAATAAGCTTAAATAGTCACAAAATACATAGAGCTCAATGATATCAGATTCACCGAACTGATTCTAGTTCTCCAGATATTCTTGCTGAAAGTTTCAAAAATAGCTGTTTTGGGGCATATTTGAAGTTTTATCACACTTACAGTAATAAGCGAAATAAATTTTCGATAATGGCATCGGATAGCCATTACCATGTTCAGTAAACCTTACTTTTTAATTGAAGTGAAAGTATCTCAACTCCATACAGAAAATTAAAAATTTTTGTTTAGTCTTTGTATGGAGTTGAAATACTTATGCTTCAATGGATGATAACTCGGAAAGTAAAAATCTGATGGAAAAAATTAAAAGGTAGGTTTAATGAAGAACTTATTGCCGTTCAATTCCTTTAGCAACAATTGATTACACTATTTACTGTAAATGCTATATAAGTTCAAATTTGTTTCAAAATAGCTATTTTTGCAACTTTAAGCAAGGATAACGTGAGAACTACAGTCAATTCAGATAAAGAAATCATTACCGTCAGTATTAAACCACCTTAGTAAATCTGGACTAACTCAAGAAACAAAGCCCTCGAAAAAAAAAGTTTGTTGTGTTTTTCTTAAATTTTGGGACAATGCATCATTTTATACTTCGGCGCAATTTTTCATAATAAAGCTGGGCAATCCTCAGGATGTTGTAACCATCTGGTGCGTTACATCAAACCATAAACATAGCACGCAGAGTTGTAAAATTTTAGACTGATTTTTGTATGGAGGCCAAATACAACATTTTTAAACCTGTTTAAAAACTTATAACAATACGCCTATACAACATGTTACAACTCCTTGTGAATTGCTCAAATGTTTTTTTTATTTATATGAAGATTTCATTTCATTTACTTAAAAAACTTTAATTTATTTCTCCACAAATATTATTGCTATGCGGTTTTCCTAAGGTTATATCTTTTGTATTTCGAAATGACATTACCTTAACCTTCAATTGATTATATGTATGTATTGCTTTTAGTTTTTCCTGTGCACATTTATTCCTTTTGTTTTTATTGTTGTTGAACATTGTTGAGCCCTTCGTTATTTCGTGATTTTCCAAGTTGCTCATTTGCGTTTTTGCTTGTACCTTGAAATTTGCAAGGTGAAGTTGAGTTTTATTAATATTAAAGCACGTGGTTGTTTTCGGTTCTCTTTTATGCCATTGATAGAAGTAAGAAATAGAATTATGTGCATACTTATACGTAGGGCCTAACAAAAGTTCGCTTAGTTGGTGTCATGTTATAAATTTTTAGTAAATCAAAAAATTGCGTACTATTTGTTATAGTCTTGCGACATATCATTTCAATTTTCAGAAAGATCGGTCAAAATGGAGAGAAGAAAACGTAAAATTCGTGAAACACTATCAGCAGATATTCCAATGCAAACGCAGCAAGAGATTCGGTTTGCTATTCTTTTTGGATTTTGACGTAAGCTCAAGCCTATGGAAATATTTAATGAATGCCAAATAGCATTTGAAGTTAATGCGCCATCTCTCGTGACTACTTCAAAGTGGTTCCGAAGATTCCAGACAGGTCATTTTTCTGTGGAGGACGAACCTCGAGAAGGCCGCCCAAAATCTTCGACTGATTATGAATGTGTAGCGCTGGTTAAGTCTAAAATTGAACAGATCCAAGATTGACCCAGGAAACCATTGCTGAGGAACTGAGCTTGAATGCCATGGCTGTATTGCAAATATTAAAAAGTGACCTTGGATACGCATAGAAATCTGCACGATGGGTTCCTAGAATTTTAAGTGATGCTCAAAAAGAGGCATGTGTGCGTTTTGCTAAGTATATTCTTGAAAAATTCAAAAACGGAAGGTCTAACGCCTTCAAAAAAATTGTAACAGGTGATGAAGCATGGTTTTAGAAGTACGACCTTGAAACCAAACAACAATCCATGGTATGAAGCCCAGAAAGTGCAAGTCCACCTGTTAAAGTAAAGCAAAAAAAAGTCAGCAACAAAAGTAATGATGTCAGTTTACTTCACCAGAGAGAAAGTTGTAGCTGCTATTCCTTTGGAAAAAGGTCAGAAGGTTACTGCTAAGTGGTATACTGAAACCTGTTTACCAGAAGCCTTCCAAAATTTATTGGGAAACGCCAAAAAAAGGAGCTACGCCGCTACTTTCTACATCACGATAATGCGCCAGCGCACACTGCTGAAAAAACGACCGATTTTATTGCGCTTTCAGGCATTGAAGAAATTTTTCCCGCACCTTATTCCCCAGATCTAGCGCCTTGTGACTTTTGGTTGTTTCTAAAAATAAAAAAAAAATTTGAGAGGGAGAGTCTTCAACAGCAATGAGGAGATAATAAATGCGGTTAATGATGAAATTGCAAAACTGCAAAAAGCCGATTTTGAAGACTGTTTTTCAAAATGGATTTATCGACTTCAAAAATTTATCAAAATAAATGGAGATTACGTTGAAAAAATACAATTAGATGAAGGATAAAGTTATAAATTTAAAAGTTTTTTCAATTCAACTAAGCGAACTTTTGTTAGGCCCCTCATATATATGTATGAAATTACATACCTTTAACCGATAAAAATCTTTTAAAATTTTTTTTAGAAGGATATGGTATGGTTAGTTTTAATCTGTAGAGGTTTTAGCCAAATTAATGGAATTTAAAAAAATATATATAAATAACCGCACTACTGCCCTATCGTCTTTTAAATAAAATTAGGCCTTTATTCAAAAGTAAACAGCACGTTTACAATCCAGGGTCAAAAGACTTATCTTAAATAGATGAAAATTAAAAAAAAAAAAAAAAACAAATAAAATATAAAGTGATGGCACCCAAAATGTTTTTTCGGGAAAATGTTTAGATCGACTCTAGGATGAAACATATATAGACATTTTTCAAAAAAAAAAAAGACACTTCACACTATACCAAAACAAAAAAAAAAAACCCTATGACAAAAACAGATACAAGGAATTACTATGCAGAATGTTTTCTGCCTTTTCGTAGATTAAAAAACCGTAAACCGAAAAATCCTTTCTGATAATGTTAACGAGATATTGAACTTTTACTGCTTTTTTGACTCTATTAAAAAATGGAATTTTTACGTATTAAAAAATGGACTTTTTACGTATTAAAAAATAATAATCAATAAATTGAAATAACCAATTCCCATGTGTTTACCGATGCTGAATCCGAATCCGGTCTTGAAATTGCTCTAATTGGAGATATTCTAATCTAAAATTTTGACAAATTTGGTTTTTTGAGGTTATGTAACAAGGCAAGCCATAAAATCTGATGCAGTAGTTGAAAGTACATGCTATTCTTTTCCTTCTTTATTTTCTTCAGAAACATCATAACCTAAATAAGTTTAAATCAAATTCATGAAGAAGAAATTAAGTTTAGTTTGATAAAAAGCACATTTCAGATAATAAACTTTGGATATGAAGATATTTATTTGATTTTGATAAAGCTAAGAAATTTGAATTAATTGGTGTTAAAATTGAACTTTGAACCACTGTGCATGGCAGGAAAATGCACGAATATGCTCTCATTACACACAATGTAAATGCAGAAATCGTTCATAAAGACTACAAGCTGTTTTCCAAACAAAATCTTTGTAATCTTATCTGCAGTATTCCACTCATAGGCAAAAGCCACATAAATCTCTTTAGCCGCTTAATAACATTATGATAAAAGCGAAAAGCCGCGAAAATAAAATTTTGCATTGTCAAGCAAAGAGCTATTGTAGTTGAATTTCTACGGGTGGGCTTATATGATTGTCAGCTCTTTGACACTTTTTCTACGAGTATAAGAGAGCCGAAATTCAAATAAAATGTTTTCCCTTGTTTCATTGCTTTAATACTTTAATAAAAGATGCTATTAATGTAATTTTTCACACAAACATAAGCTCTATCTATACTTATACACAAGTATGAACGTACTTTCAAAGGTTTAAAAATAAATATTTTATTTTTAATATTTATGATAACCAAGGCACGATGAAATCACGTGCAAACGAAAAGTTCAATTCACTATGAGTAACAATATTTATTTAATCGTAATGTTTGGCGAAACAAAATATGTTGATTATAATGACAATACGATTAATTAACAATTAATCTGTACTAATTTCTTTTGTTGTTCGTATTAAGAGTCAAGCAGGTATTTTAAGCACGTTCAAATGCAAATTGCTTCACTGTATGTACATACAACGATTTAACTGAGAGACATCGCACGAGACTCACGTTTTACAGTGTGCATCCGTTAGTTACAACGAAACTTGTCAGTTTATGACCTTCAGAATTAATTGCAAAAATACGCGTCACAAGTTCACATGCGTGCCATAATTATTATTTATATTTAACGGGTTTTTATTAAGCTTTAAACGAAAAGCTTTTATTTCAATTGCATTTACAACAAATCACTTACGAGTGAATTCTACAAAAAAAAAAAAAATATTTGAGGAAATTATTCATTGAAAGCGTCGCAATGTACGAATGAATGCATTTGTGCTCGCAGCCGGAGAAAAAGATAGAATACGAAGCTTCCGGCCAATGCAGTGAAAATATGACAAATAGTGAATTGCCACGAAGTAAATTACACAGGGTAACAAAATTGATTTTTTTAAATATTTTTAAAAATCTATAATTTTCAATAACTCCATCGAGTTTGAGCCATAAGTTATATGTAAGTTATACTTAGAAAGAAATCTATTTGCAAAACAAATGTTTTCATAAGTGCAATTCGTTAAAAATTTCATTTAAATTTCATAGTAATAAAATCAACAATATGTCTAAAAAACAAACGAAGCAGAATATAGGCCCTGCAGCACCACGGACTATTCCAAAACTAGTTTGGAAACTACTCCATGGGAGAAACCGACTAGTCCAAATTCTGGTCGCATCACATAATAAATTCTATTTACGTTTTACATTGTTTGTCATTGGGCGTAATCAATTGTCTCCTTATGAATTACAATTGGACCAGAAAAAGGCCAATTTTTTTTATTTTATTTATAAATTTCAAAAAACATAATTTGAAATTCAAATTTTACACACAAATGCCAAAAGGTTTCGTAGCCGAATGTGCTAAAGAGTTTGTTATATACTTCTGAGCAATGTGTTCCGGGTTCGAATCTTAGAAATGAAAACTTTTTTATTAATTTTTTATTATTTTATACCTCGGCTATGTTGGGCATATGTTTCATTTTCTGCTCCATTAATAAAAATTTAAAAATTGAAATTGAAAATCACCGAGTTGAGAATTTGAACCCGGGCCTTTCCACGCAGCGCAAGTCATTAGACCGATACTCTACCGTTTGCTCTGCTTCACAATCGACTAACTGCAAAACAGTACGTAGTCAGTAACGTTATAGTTTCACTGATACAATCCATACACAATTGGACCTCTTTTGGTACTAATGACGGACTATGCATTACATTTGGACCATTTTTGATAGAATTGAAGTGAATTTATTCTAGTTTTGGGTGTAGTCAATTATGGACTACTTATAAAAAAACTATACCAAAGATTGGACTATTGAGACAATTTACTCCGTCGGTCCTACATGGAAGATCAAAGAATTTTCAAAATATTTAAAGCTTCCCCGAAACTCGTTGTTGAATTTATGCACTTAATCATTGTGAAAATCTGGAAAGAAAAACTGGTCTGAATTCCAAAAAATATGATTCATCGCTTCATTCAAAAATTACTCTTTTCATATAAAAATGTATGACAAATCGTCTTACATGGTGTTTTCCAGCAAATTCGAAGTTGTTTAAATGTAGAAAAATTATAGAAATGAGGGTTTATTAAATCGGTATATTATGACTCCGAGCATATGGGCCCCAATGGTTCTTAGTTTGAAAAAATAGAGCTAAAAAAAGATTAGTAGAACATTGCTTACATTTAGAGTAAAAAATCAATCCGGAAAACCTTAGATCATCTCCTTCGGGAGACATTTATTTTAACTTATGTATGTGTGTATATTTTTTTTAAAAAAATAAAATTTTTGAGTATTAAAACAAAATAAAAAAAATGTAAAATGTTCGTTCATGGTCATTCCCAATGTTATTTTTGATGTTGCATCTGAATCCTGTCGCAGAATCGCTCTATCAAGTCTGGATTTTGAGATACCCTTATCAGAATGTTGGAAGAATTTTTTTTGCAAATTTTTAAATTGTAAAAATTTTGCGAATACAAATCGTAGATGACTATTCGAAAGCTAATTTTAAAATTTTTTGGAATTGCGCTTCCACGAAACCTCAATTATCTTTTTGATGTAAATAAGCACCATGTAAAATCTTGTCCATTTCAAAGAACATTTGATGCGTTTATAGAACTCTTTGAATACTTAATCTTTAGTCAAATAAAACTAACCCTATATTTTAACTTGCAATAAGTGAAACCTTCTCAATGGTTATTATTGCAACACCTTAATAAACTTTCTCAACTTTTGACAACTACGTACTTAAGGTTCGCATTATGGAATACGAGTAGAATTCGATTTGTGATATACGCAAAACTTCTCGTCGCTTTCAGTAGCTACTTTGGTTATGTTCTTAGCAAGTATCGCAACTGTTCTTTTCACCAATATAGCTGTTTATATAAATTTCCCAAAACCGAACGACTTATTTGCATATATATTATTTTCAGTGTAGTAACCTTAACAAAATGAAATTTATTTATTTAATAAAGGAGATATTTTACGATGCCTCCTCTTGCTATTTAGTTTTGTTCTTGCTCTGTTTTCTCTGTACTACATGTGTAGTAATGCAAGTGCTATTTTTTTTTTGTTTTAACTTTTATTGTTTTTGCAAAATTGTTAATTTAAACAATAATAACAACAACAAAAACAACAACCTTAACCACCATAGTAAAATCAGAATCAAAATCCGCAGTACATAGGACGGCAGCGTTACGAGAAAAGCTTTTTTTTTGCAATTAGTCGAGAACGATAGACCGACGGCGCGTGAAACACAGAACCAAAGCGACTCAAGATTAATTTTGCAGTGAATAATTTGTTTTCACAAAATAAATAAAATATAAGAAAATACATTTTTTATAAATATTTTTTTTTTTATTTTTCGAATATTTAAAATTGTTTCGTCTAGTTGATACATATTCTTGTTTTTCTTTATAAATATTTATTTTTGGGTTTTCATACAAAGTTCGTATTAAATAAATAAATAATTAAAATTGAAATCATCGTCGACTGTCACAGGGGAAATTTTTTTTGATGCTGGATTTTGTCATCAGTTGTGATTGAATTTTTGACGGTGTATATAGTGAGTGTGGAAACTTAATTTATTAAAAAAAAAAAACGAAAGATACTAAAATAAAAGTTGAAATATAAAGCATTTTAAAGCTTTTTATTTTTAAAGGTGTAAATTTTTGTATAAACCTAGTGCATTTTTACAAAAGTATTAAAAAAAGTGTGAACATAAGTTTGTTTGTTGTTGTTCTAAATTCGGTTAAAATTTATTCTAACGTTTCAACATATAATGCCATACAAGGATACAATTGAGGTAAAAAATTGTGGTACATATTGAAAAAGAGCCAACACATTGTTAATCACAAAATTATAAAATCTATTGCATTAAATTTAAAAATTAAATAAATGATAAAAGATAATACCCAACATAATTCCACCCAGTTTAGTTGAAAAAGTCAATAAAAGTATTTTTGTGTGTAGGAAAGCTTTTCCTCAAATCCCAACGCGAAACTTTGCTGACAGTAACTAAATAATTTTATACACAAAAAACTGAAATGCAGAATGAAAAACATATATTTGAACTTTAAAATGTGTTTTAAACAATGAATAGTATCGCCCAATGATCAAAATTCGAGCACAAATAATTTTGGAATTTTTTGGAAACTTTGTACTTTTTTTGCTATTTGATATAAAATGCAAAAGCTCATTTACCATTCCTGGTACAATGTAAAGCGAAACGTTAACGAAACGAAAAACATGAAGTCAGTGCTTTGCTCTTTTAGGCAGGGAAAAAAATATTCTTAAATCAAGCTCAAATCGTTCTTAAATGAAATATTCAGAATTGAGCTTAATATAGCACAAAATCATTCTAAAATATGCCAAACTCGTTTGCAATCCGAGATCAAATTTAGGCAAAATATAAATTTTGATAAATTGTGATCAATGAATGCCATTTTGTACTTCTTTATCAAAAAAATAAATATTCTCGTTTGTGCTTGATATCAAAGCTTTTTTTGCTTGTTTATCAAAAAATAAATTTTCGCGTCTGTGTGTTTATGATTCTCAATATGCTTATGTCAACTATTGTTTAAATAATTCCGGCTAGACAGCCGAATTTGTTATTTGTAATAGAGTAAATACTACAGACATCCCATAATGGATGTTACAATGATGTCATTGTGAACATTTTGGTACATTGATTTTTAAAAACGAAATGCATTAGGCAAAAATGGGCTTATTCTTATATTGATAAATATTAATACGCAAGACAAAAACTTGTCCATATATTTTTACTATGTTCGAAATGGAGTATGACTTTAAATTATACACCATTAATAAGGTATTTGTTTGTAGATGTGCAAAAAGTTAAAATTATGTTAACATTTTGACTCTAAGCAAATTTAAATTAAATAAAAATTTTTCAATATTAACAACAACAAAATACCCGGTCACACAAAGCTGAAAAAGTATAGCACTGACTTCATGTGTTTTGTTTTGTATATATTTCGCTTGAATTATGCCATGGATGATAAATGAGCTTTTCTATTTTGTACCAAATAGCAAAAAAAGTACTAAAAGTGTCCAAAAAGTACCAAAATTATTTAATACATTTGTGGTCGAATTCTGACCACTGGACGATTCTAGAGCTTTATAAAGGAGAAATGGTAATTTTTATTTTTTTGATCAAGTTCTTAAGGGCTACGTTAAGCACAAATGAATATCATAAATTTTAGATGAGCAATCCAAAATCAAAATGAATTTAGCCCAAATGGGCATATTTACTTTTTTGATAAACAATCTCTAAAGTGCTTGATATCAATCAAATTATGGCTAAGCTGATAATCACACCCAGAATTATTTGAAGCGCGATTGTTTTCAGCTCAAAATTCTCTCCGTGAGGGCGTATTGACTTGCAGTTAGTGTTTTTTTCCCTATCTCTTATGTTGACAAGAAAATTCTTGTAGAGAAATGTTTGTTAAAGAAAATAAGCCGGTATATCACATTACCCGACCATATCACAATGCATGAAGTTGCTCTAATACTCCGTCATCTTGCATTCAAACTTTATATTGAATTCTGGTTTGAAATTTGATTTTTGAAAGTTGCTCTCTTTTCGAAATTTCGACCTTTACTCTTTTTATCAGTTTATTATTGTGTAGAAGAATTTGTCAGTTCTTTATGCAGTTTGTTCGGTCAAAAATTATCAAATACTTATCTTATTGATATTAAAAAGTGAAAACACAAATTTGAAAAAATTCTGAAAGTGGTTTTAGCCAAAACTACTAAAATTTAGTTACCTAGTAGTAGTATTCATGTGATGATATGATAAAAATGACAAAAACATTTAAATTTCCGGTAAGAAATTTCCTGTTGGGGTGAAGTAACGAGAAAAGAAAAGTTACGTTATTTTGTTAGTTGTAGAGCGTGAAAAGCTTCGCAGTTGTCGGTGACTTTGGAAAAGTCATCGCTGATAATGATGATTGTGTGATAATAATAAATTCATGTTGTTGTTTTTGCGATTCTTCAAACATTTACTCGTACACATAACAACAGACTGCTGTATACTTCCGTATACTTTAAGCGTTTATGTTATTGCAAAAAGTATCAGTTTGTTCGGATCACCTTACCTTTCTATTTTGTATGAATTAATCTTTACTAATAGAGAAAATGCATGTTTATTTTCAGAGGAATTATATATATGAAAAAAATTACAAAATCGATTTCAAAAATAAATTTAAAAATTAAAAGCCAGTTTATTTACGTAAACCAAGTATTATCAGATTCCGCAGGAAAATTATTCTAATTAAAGATACATAACTATCACAGCGCGAGACTAACTAACCAGTTAGAAAATTAAAGAAAAAATAAATCAATTTGTACAAAACTTAATTGCAATATCACATACATATTTGTTAGTGCAATAATCAATATACATATTACATTTGACGTCATCTCATCATCATTGCTAATTGTATACAATTTTTATTTCATGTGATTTATCACGGATACATGTATCTCTTTACCACTCACTGACCAACTAAAGTAAAGCAAAAATCTCATTTAGGTGTTTTAATTTGAGCCGGCTAATTGCTTTATGGCATTGAAATTATTTTCTTTTTTTTTAACTCATATCTAAAAATGAATTAAAAATATTTTTATATTGAATGACGATAATGTTTCTTCAATTCAATTTTGTTTACTATAAACTTGGCAATCATTTTATTCTTAAAATATCCCAAACCTTTTGTTATAGTAGATCTTATAGTCCAAAATTCAATATTTAGGTCGTTATCTACATCTACGTGTAGTGTCATTTGCAAATTCTATTTTAAAGTTTTATTATTCAGGGTAAAAATGCATACAGAACGGTTTAGTTAAAACAAAATTATGCATTCGACAATCCGCGGATAAGGATAACTCTTACATAATCTCGTGTTATAGTTGGATGATGTGCAAAAAGTCGTAGCTCAAATACTATGGAAAAATTGCATTTGTCCTGCTGTCCTAGGATTAGGTCGTACAAAAATTGAGTAACATTTTAGAGGGGTCATCATTTTCTTAAAGGGGAGTCTTAAATGTTCGAAAAGTGTTTTACGGAGATTTAGCTGTGACGAGATTAATCAATCTAACCGTATCCAACGGTCGGAATAAATTTATTTTTGACAGTAAATGTTAAAAGCACGAAAATTAAAAATTTTCTCCCTTTTCTACTTAATGGGGGTTATCGTGAATCAATATTTGCGGAAAATTTTTATTCAATGGAGAATGCACGGTAGTCCGAGAAAAATTCCCCAAGAATATTTATTCACGATAACCTCCAATGTTTATGTTCCATTTAATTGTTTTTATTGTCATTTAATGCCAAAATCGGTAGCCCTATTGAGATTTATATAAAAAAATAAAAATAAATCTCGCCAGAAGTATATTGACTTTTCACGAGATTTACAGCGAGATTTAGAGCTAAATCGCGAAACAGCTGTGTATCGCCTCATAAATCTCCGGTGGAAACGTAGCATACATTTCGGTAGTTTATCGATATTCTAGACTCTAGCGAATTCGCACCATTCTCAACTTTGCTATAAGCTTGTCAGTAAGAAATGACTCTTGGTTTAAGTCTGTCGGGAAGACTTGTTTACTAGACAGTCAGCTCGTCCAACATAACGTCAGAAATGTAGCCTTAAAAGTAATGTCAGGATAACGTTAAACTTTTTTATTCTTTTGGGTGTATAGTAGGCTCTTTAGGTATTTCTCAATAGCTTTCTTTTTTTTTTTGTCAGCTATGTGAATCTATGGTGTAAATTGTCTTGACAACAACATTTATTGAATATTGCATGTGAACGAACAGCAGCGAGCAAATGCTGACGTAAATACTGTTTGCTGTTTAAGCGGAGTCGATTAAATAAAAATATCAAAATATTATTGTAAAATATTAAAATCTTATCGCTCGACTTCAAACATAATATGTACTTGTATGTACACGGAAAGAAAAAATATTTAAAAATTACCAGAAACGGGTTGTAAAATGTGTGCAAACGATAGATTTTGGGTTTTTTTGTGTGTCAGATAAGGAAACATTAAGCAGCAGTATATCGATTTTTTTAATAAATGATTTATTGGGTGTACAACTTAAAAACCGGAATTTTTTAGCGAAATTTGATGCTTTATTGTGGAAAAATGTTACAATATATTTTATTCAAAGTATTGTCCATTGGAAGCTACAACATTTCCCCATCTTTCAGGCAATTTATGAATTCCATCCCAAAAAAATTGCGCCAGCTTGGCGGCCAAAAATGAACCTATCCAATTTCGGATGCCTTGCTCTGATGTGAAGCGTATTCCGGTGAGGGCGTTTTGCATCGAGCGAAATAAATGAAAGTCAGACGGAGCAAGGTCCGGACTATAAGGCGGGTGAGCCAAAACTTCCCATCCACTATTTTCCAAATAGTTTTTCACGGGTCTTGCAACATGTGTCCGAGCGTTGTCATGATGAAAAATTATTGCTTCGTGTCTGGTCGCATTTTCCGGGCGTTTTTCGATGATGGCACGCTTCAAACGCATTAATTGTGTTCGGTACAGGTCACCTGTGATTGTCTGGCCCGATTTCAACAACTCATAATATAACGGCCCCTTCTTATCCCACCAAATACACAACATAACCTTGGCGCCATGGATATTTGGCTTCGAGGTTGATTTGGCTGGTTGGCCGGGTTTCACGTATGACTTTTTGCGCTTGGGATTGTCATAATGGATCCATTTTTCCTCCCCAGTCACAATCCGATGCAAAAATTATTTGTTTTTATGGCGCTCAAGCAGCATTTCAGACATACAGAAGCGCCGTTCAACGTCTCTCGGCTTCAACTCACAGGGGACCCAATTACCTTGCTTCTGAATGTATCCGGCGGCTTTTAAACGTTTTGAAATGGCTTGCTGAGTCACTCTCAACGATTTGGCAAGCTCGTCTTGTGTTTGACAGGAATCCTCATCGAGTAGCTACTCTAATTCTTCGTCTTCATACTTTTTTGGCTGTCCTGGGCGTTCTTTGTCTTTGATGTCAAAATCGGCACTTTTAAAGCGTTTAAACCATTCAAAATACTGTGCTTTTCCTAAAGCGTCGTCGCCATAAACTTCTACAAGCAAACTATGACTTTCCGCAGCAGTTTTCTTTGCAAAAAAATTACCCAACAGAACCTCCCGCAAATGCTGTCTTTTTCTCGAATTTTCGAAGTTATTCATCGTGAAAAATAATAATGATGCACACAAGATAAAATTGTTTTGTTGACTGATTTTGGCAGCTGTCAAATGTACCTTCAAAATGACATATATATAAAGTTCGAGCTTTCGCGATATTTGTTACTACAGACATCCACCGTCAAATTCCGGTTTTTAAGTTGTACACCCAATAAGTTTTATAGAAATCATATAAAAAATTTTAAGAAATTCCGACTCAATAATTTTTATGTGTCCAATGGGAAACATTCATAGTTAATTCAGTTATAGACCACATTTCTTCTATAAAACTTTATTGAACAGTATGGCAAATTTTGAAATTTTTTTTTTAAATTTAATAGTTTTTTTTATTTTTTAAATTTAATAGTTTTTTTTATTTTATTTGTTTCTCTTTTTTTAATATATGCAAATTGTTTTTAAAAAAAAAAAAATTGTATTCCTGTTCAATAATTTGAACTATCATGTTTGATAATTTTTACTATGCTAAAATTGAAATATTTCCTTCTAAGCAAATTCGAAATTTTATAAAATTTTAAGTGTTCTGTAGTTTTTCTAGTAGTTTACTAAGGGCGCAATCATTGCAGAAATGTACCTTTTCAACATTGATGTTTGGGATTATTTTGAAATGAACGTTGCATGTACAAAAATTGACTTCACTATACATTAATTATTTATTTGCTATGCATATCGTCATATCTCCCTCCATGTAGAAAAAAAAAAAAAAAAAAAAAAACTCTGCTGGTGGTTCAGACACCTTGTAATGAAATCTTATCAGTAAAAATAAATTTATTTTCCACTCAATTTACAAGTGCACACATATATTATTATTATTATTAGTGATAATATAAGACAAACAACATAAATTAAATGAACAACAAGTTGTTTTTGTCTATTAAAATGTTTTATTTTATGTATATTACTCTTGACAGAATTTCTATGCAAATAATTTATGCGTTAGGAAATAACGCCCAAGGAAATAATAATAATATAATAAATATAAATATAATACGAATTCTTGCAAATCTCTTAATATAATTGATTCATTAACTCTTTTGCTGATGCTAATATAATTTAACCTTGACCTTGTTTTTCTATTGGTACATCCCAATTTTTCTAGCTTGCTTTTTTTATTTGCTTTTCAGTATTATCATTGGTAATTTAGATGACTTCCTGATTTTATTAACGAAGATACATTTTTTTTTGATCGCAAGACTCATGTATCTTCGGAATGACTCCGGAATCTTCGAAAATCAAAAATTTTTTTATAGTTCTGGGTCCGTTGGGAATAGTCCTGGAGTTCTTTGAAAAAAATAATAGTTCTGTAAAATTGGACCAAAAATCGGAGGTGTACCGTTTTTCACGTGGAGGAGTTCTGATAAAATTTTTGAGCTCACAAGAATGAGTACTCCAGAACTCTTTATATGTACAATATATATATTTTTTATATATATATTTTTTATATATTCTGTTTTTTTTATAAAAAAATTGCTTACAAAAAAAAGTTCTGATCAGAGATCTGGATAGTGCTCGAAGAGTTCTAAAGAAAATCCTATTAACATTTTAAAAAATATTCGTACTTTTCATTTTAATCGAAAAATCAGAAAAATTTTCGGTTTTTTTCTAATAGCCTGTGTCCACCGTAGATTTATGAAGTGATTTAACTGTAACTCACCTCATTCATCGTGCATTAAGCGTCAAATAAATTAAAATTTTATCGTAGAGGAATTCTGATTGGAGTTCTGGATTGCGCTCCAAGAGTTCTAAAGAAAATCCTGATCAGAACTTTTTTCTGGAAGAAATTTTTTTATAAAAAAATAAAATTGAAAAAAAAAGGTATAAAGAACTCTAGAACTCTTTCTTGTGTGCTCAAAAACAAAAGCGAAATAACGCCCAAAGTAATTTTATATAAGTTTGAGCGATACTCATTTTGGAATTAAAGCTCAAAATTTATTCAAATGAAAATAGTTTTGGCGTTGTTTCGTTATCGTTTTTGGGCTCTGTTTTCACGAAAAGTTTATTTTATGGAGTGAAATTGATGGTGCCGTATTTGCGCTTGATCTGCTACATATCAAACTGTGTTGCTGCACTGAATGAAGTCTGCTTTTAAGTTTTACCTCGAAAATTCCTTAACTTGCCCATATTGCGTTGGCATAATGTTTGCGAAGCGTTTTCTAACGTTTACCCACTGTTCGTTTATGCAAAAATACATTGTTTGTTGCATACATTGTTGTAATTTTTTGTGTATAATTTTATAAAATACCATATGGTTGTCAACACCTCCACAATTATGTATCAATGTTAGTGAAGGTCATTGTCATTTATTATCGCAGTGTCTGCAAAATGCATGCAATGCAGCAACACCAACAAAATGACAAAGCAACAAAAAGAAAATTCACTAAATCATATGGTTCTGTTACATTTAGTTTCTACTGAAAATGTAAATTCTCAAGCAAAAAATAGAAACGTCACAATGTTATTTTTGTGTATTTTCGCGCCAGCATGAGACCTTCCTCCACCCATTGACTGTCACACAGCATGTGCTGCTGTAGCCATTGAATTTACATTTAAAGCTTTTTATTTTTAATGAAAAGCGAAAACGCTTCAATTCTGGCAGCTAAAACTGTTTTGCTCATTACATGACAAAAATTACAATGACCAAAATTTTAATCAGGTTAATGACACATTCGTTCTGTCGAAATGTTGCACGTGTTGTGCAGTTCAGAAGAGCTAAAAAACGTGGAATCTTCTCTCTATTTCAATGCATTTTTACTAGTCCTAAACTGTCAGCTGTCAAACTGTTTTCTTTTTTGGTTAGCAACAGATGGTGGCGAATTCAAATCTTGCGTGAGTTATAGAACACGCTTATGGGGGTTATCGTGAATAAATATTCCCGGGGAATTTTCTCAGACTGCCGTGCATTCTCTATTGCAAATTCCCCGGGAATATTGATTCACGATAACCCCCTATATCTCTCGAACTAAAAATCATAGAGACATGAAGATTACACCAATCGTATTTTATATTTACGACTAAAATCCTGTTAAATTGGCTTATCGCGAGCTAGGTTGTTTTGTCATAAGTCCGTTCCCAAAAAAAAAAAAAAACCAAATCACTATAAGAGCATTTCATTCAAAATTGATACACAAAACATATTATCGCAAATAATGGATTTTTATGAATGGCGCTTCAAATTAATAAAATTTACGATAATTTTAATAAAAATGCCAAAGCAACGCTATTTGTCCGATAAATTTTTTAATAAAAATATTGTAAAAAAAATAAACTCTTTGATTGACCATTTTGCAGTAGCGCACAGTTCCGTTTGTATACGAACGCAGACATAAATCGTTAACTTGGCCAATTTTTGTTAAAAAATTTATAAATTTTAATGGAGTTACATATATTTAATTTAGAGTTGACCCGAAATTTGGTTTGAAAAAACCGAAAGCGATAAAGAATTTATTAAAATAACCCTGCGATCAAAATTAGTCCAATTTTCAAAAATTTGCTTGAAACATAAAGATTTGTTCTTGCAATAATTTTGATGTTAAAAATTATAGGGGAAAATCGGCAAATATGGCACCTTTTTTGATAAACTACTATTCCGGAATTAAAACAGATTTTTTTTAACGAACTAACAGCGAATTTATTCTTAATTAAATTAAAACTTCAACTTTAAGAAAATTTATTAAAAATACTATATGTTTATTTTTCAATTAAAAAAAATGCTATAAAATGCCAAATCACCCGAGGCTATAGGTGATATGGCACCACATCATGAGTGATTGTGCGCTCTTTGGTGTTTTTAAGTTTTAGTTACCAGAATTGTTTCGTATCAGATGTATATGTTTTATGTGACCACATACTGTACATTACGCATTGGATTCAATCATCTGGTGTAGTATTTTGCCAGATTCATCTAGGAAGTAAATATAACTGGCAACCACCTTTCGTTTATAAGTCCTCATATTTTTACTCCCAACAATCTTATAAGATCCAAAGTGTGAAATGGCGCCAGAACCATATCACCCGCAGAAATTGGGTGCCATTTCTCCTTTTCGGTATATACTGAGTAAAAATGCCACAAAACGAATAAACATGTTATCTCGCGCTTGTATTTATCCGAAAACGATATTACACTCAATTCTGTTTGTTTTGATATACAAATACTTACCACTCTGGTGCCGCTCAAAATATGTACAAAACAGAAGTCAATTTATTGTTTTTAAATTCCACAGAAAAATAATTACCCTCCGCGAAGTCGCTCGCGCAGCTGAATTAATTTGTGTCCATATTTGAATGCTATAAAAGTTGCAGGTATTGAAATTGAAAGAGGTGCCACATCACCTGGAGGTGCCACCTATCCCGGGCTTACTCTAAATTTTTTTTTTGTAGTATTGCAAACTTATTGCGCATTTCAATTACGCGTTCGGAAAAAGGCTTTTTTACTCAAAAGCAACGCAACTTACGAAAAAAATATATGAGGCAAAAAATGCTTAATGCATCTCTGTATGGCATCGCTAAGGGTGGCTAATAATGGAAGAAAATTTTCTTTTGTTAGACTAAACTGATAAGGTGATTTCTTTGAATGAAACATATACCAATTATACCAATTAAGTATGTGTTTATTTCATTCAATCAAATCGTTTTCTCAGTAAAGGTTTGCGGAAATTTTGGTCATAACTCGATCTCTACTTAAATAAACCCTGATTTAAAAAAAAAAAAACAAATGGGCATTACCATGGTGTCGAAAGAGCTTATAGCTCTTAATTAGCTCTTAATTAGTGCTAAGGTTGATTTTGGACATTTTTTCGTTTTCAAGATAATTCTAAAAAACCAAGGCGTTCGCACGCGACAAAAACAGAAGTGGTTTTGCGGCCAACAATTGAAACGCTGGTTTCAACGAAACCTGAGGAAATATTTCGATGTGACTAATTTTAGAACGTTGTGCATTGATGTCATTGATGTCTCTTAAAAATGTTTTTGATTTTCCCAAAAATAACTTATACTTTTTTTTAATTTAGTTATAAGCACGAGAAGTGTCGAATGAGACATTTTTTTCCAAAATATAAATTTTAAGTTGAAGATCTTACAAATAACCAGGATTTTCCGGTGTACGTTTCTTCACTTTTCCAGAGGATGTTATTTGTCCCAATCCATTTTGCATATGTACCAAATCTCATTAGTGATGAATTTTTTTCGCCTATTTTCACAGTGAACATTATTTGTCCCTGCGCTCTGTACACATTTATCAAGTCTCATTCATATGCGTTAAATATTTTCAGAGATGTGATGGAGTGATTTTTGTGGGGGCGTGGTTTCCCAGTAGCTACATATTATTTGTGTTGGTGCTTTGTACATTTCGCTCATTTACTTCAAAAACGGCACAACTTAAAAAAAGTAAATTTTGAGTTCATGATGCAGAATGTATATTGTGTAAAAATTTTATAATAACATCTTTTACGGTCACCGTTTGAGAAGAGAATAACTTTTTTAATTATAAATTTTAAACGTATATTCTGTAAAATCGAGTTTTTCGACTTGTCCGTTCTTGAAGTAAATGTGCGATATTTACCAAAACTCATCCATGTACGTTTAATAGTTTCAGAGATATTATGACTTAATTTTTTGGCTTACTGTTTACTTTTCTGTGAAAAAGTATTTTGTCTTACGTTTTACAGACGCAAAAACCGAGGTTTTTTCGTTTCAGTAAATATATTGTAAATACTTCTCGAGAATAATGTTGTGCAAAAAACTTTTTAGTGTATGGGCGTGACGCCCAATGTCCGCTTCTGTAACAGCTACCCTTGCCAATGTTTTTTACGCTATTAAAAATTTAAAACTTTTTTTAACTGTCGACAGTTATCAGTATAAAAAGATAAAAAAAACAAAAAAGCCCGTGCTTTACAACAACATAGGTGCAATATACAAAAAAAAAAAAAAAAAACTGAAGATAAGAATACTATACATAGTACGTATCTCGTTTTCATCACTCACGCGATGCGTGAACCATGCTGACTGCTTAAATTTATTATTTTATTTTGATTGCAATTTTAACTGATCGAATATCATCCATCCATCCATCTACCCACAACGACGACGTTCTCCACGTTATTGTACCTACCAGCTGTTAAAATGTATAAGCAGATTCTATAAAATCAATTGTGTCCCAGTGCTTTTTTTAAGCGCAAGTGTACGTACGTTCCTATCTACTAGCCAGTGGTTTGTTTTGAGTTTGTTTTTCTCCGATTCGCTTTTGCCTTTACGTTTGCGATACTTTTTTTCTCGTATCTCTTGATTTGAGTTCTTTTATTTCTGGCGAGTATTTTCTGTCGCGCTTTCAGTTGATACTGTGCCGACTCGTGTTTTATATTGCGGAGACAACTCGAAGTCTTTGAAATAATTTTTGCGTTGATCTTATTTACATTATTTAATTTATTTATTTACTTGCTTTGTTTTTGCAAACGTGTATTGGATATTATAACAAATTTATTCCATTGATTTTTGTTCGTTTTTAACTTTTGGATAACACACGATGGTTTTCAAACAAGCACAAACCGTAGGTTACCTTCTCATCAGAAAGAACATTTTGTCAATTAAATTTTAATTACATAACCTCAATGTGTTGGTGTCTGTGTCAGAAGAGCATTTAATTAATTCCATTTGTTGTGCCAGTTGTTGTTAATTTTTTATATTCATTTTTACATCACTTTTTTATTGCAGGGACCTTCCTTTCTAAAACGCGCCAATACAGAAAAGTTACGCGAAGTCTTCCAGAAGTATGCAACACTGCAGAAAGATGGTCAACATTATATGACCAGTGAGGATTTTGTGCGAAAATTTTTGGGACTTTTTACAGATGCTGCATTTAATGATGTAAGTACGAAACTAATTATTGCAATTCAAAAAAAAAGTGAAATTTATAAAAACTAAAAAAAGTATTTAAAAAAAAAAATAGTGAAATCACTTTCATGTCATTGTCACAAAACTTTTTAATTGACCTTGAGCCTTGTAAATACTTTTTGTTTCATTTATCTTCTTCTTTAAATTAACTGTGTGTACCTATTTTTAAATATTTTTACTGAATCGAACAAGTTTTCATTTCTTTTTACTCTTTGGACTAGAGCAATTTCTCTTAAATCATTCATTCTAATGTTGACGATACATTTTTCTGTTACACTACCCTACACTTTTATGAACAAAAATATTTTCACTTGAGAATTTTTAAAAGGCCTTTGAATAAATAAAAGGCCTTTGAATAAATAAAACAGCAATTTTGAAGGATTCTTAAATTTATTTTTTATAAAAACATGCCCCCCTAATTCTGTATCTCGAAACAAGTAAATGAAAAGACATGATAATCCAGTCATTTTGGAAAATAAAATACGGATACCTGAAAAATTTTCCGGAACTTTTGAAAATGAGTTATTTTATGGATTTCGATGAGCTTTTTCAGAAAAACCAGTTTTTTGCAAATATCTCGGTATCGGTTACTTATAGAGATAAATTTTGTGAAACAGTTTTGTAGCTTATAAAATTTTCTATAAAAACGACCATTAAATTGCTTACATACGACTTATATATATTTGAAGAGATATTCTTATTAAAATTTGGCAAAAATTTGTCAATTGTGCATTTAAAGTATAAGTGTTCGATTTTTAAACTGTGATAACTCATGAACGGAAAAACCAAAAAAGAAAAATACATATTTATAAGAAATTGCTTGATCCACAAACTACATATTCAGGCCTGTTCCGTAATCCGCGTGGTTTCAATTACTTTTCACCCAGGAGGCTTTTTGATGAAAATGGTGAGTCGCACGATAAAAAGTATTACAATCTTTTTTGTGGAGAATTACAGGTTCTACAAATAACATTGAATTGCATTAACGAAAAAGTAACCGTTTAGGAAATATTCTTAAAAAACCGGAATTCGACTTTATCGAATATATCCGAAACAGTTAATTTTTCGTAAATACAAATCAATGTTATTTGTAGAACCTGTAATTCTAGACAAAAAAGATTCTAATACTTTTTATCGTGTGACTCACCATTTTCATCAAAAAGCCTCCTAGGTGAAAAGTAATTGAAACCACGCGGATTACGGAACAGGCCTGATTGCTTCTGACTTATAGATATCTTTTGACAATCCTAAAACTAAGAAAAAAAAAACAGTTTTTGCAAATATCTCTGAAACGATGTGCCGTAGAAAATATTTTTTTCAATCATTTTGTAGAACATGCAATTCCCTATGAGGATCCCCCCGAACACTTTTTTCGTATGACTTACCATTCATGAGATATCGCAATTTGAAAATTAATATATTTTTATGAACACTCATACGCCGCATGTCTCTTTATTTTTATACCCTACACCCAGGGTATATTCACTTTGTCCTTCCGTTTGTAACGCAGAGAAGGAGGCGTGGCAGATATGGAAAAAGCATATATACTCTTGATCAGCGTCACCTCCTGAGTCGATATAGCCATGTCCGTCTGTCTGGCTGGCTGGCTGGCTGGCTGGGTGGCTGGCTGGGTAACGGCTGTGTGTGGAAATAGATTTTTTGGGAAAACTAAGCAAGATAATTCAATGAAATTTGGTACACAGCCTCCGTCGTCAAAGTTAGCTCGGGGGATTGAAAATGAGCGAAATCGGTCAACGGACACGCCTACCGACCATACAAAAATATCTTCAAAATGCAAATTTTGGAGTATATTTCACAACAATGCAACCAAAATACACATAAATACTACGAATTGTCAGCGCAAGCTCTGAGAAAAAGCTGGTCGAACTCGGACAAGAGGGCGTGGCACCTCTCATATAAGCAAAAGCTTCAAAACGCTGTACTGAAAGTGTTTTTTGAGATATTCAAACTAGATTTGACTCGGACACTAAAAACTATATATGCAAGCTTTAAGCAAAAACTGGATAAAATCGGACAAGAGGGCGTGGCTCCTCCCATATAAGCAAAAGCTTCAAAACGCTATTCTGAAAATATTTTTTCAGATAATCCAACCAAATTTCACTTAAATACTAAGAACTATAAATGCAAACTCTGAGAAAAAACTGGGTGAATTTGGAAGGCGTGGCACCTCCTACATTAGCAAAATTTTCAAAATACTGCTGTGTAGGGTATTTAATGTTGGTAACACCCTTACTAGTTTATTTTTCTATTCTTTTCGTAATTGTAGTTGTTTTGTTTTTTATAGTTGTTTTGTATTAAAAAATCCAAACGAAGAGACACGCGACGTATGAGTGTTCATAAAAATATGTTGATTTTCAAATCGCTATATCTCATGAACGATAAGTCGGAGGAAAAAAGTGTTCGGAGGGACTCTCATAGAGAATTGCATGTTCTACTAAATGAAAATATCTCCAATTAGTGCTCTATTGCAGCTGAGAAAAATTTCCCGGAAATATTTATTCACGATAACCCCCTACATAATATATCTTTATTGTAGTCAAGTTTTTGCCTTTCTTCTGTTTTGTTTCCTGCGAGTATAAAACATGATTTTGATGGTATCGCTATGAATTATTATCAAACTCATATCAAGAGTTCTTTTAAGATCCTCATAAAAATGTCATGTAAATCCTTAAAACTTATAAAATATATTTTATAGTTAAATTCCAATGCTTTTGATTAGCAAGGCAACATTTGCACCTATTAAGCTGATCAATCAGATTACTAAGGTTATCGGATCTTTAATTAAAATCCAAAAGCTAAAAATAACATAACTTATCATATCGCAATCATAGCGTATAATGATTTAGTAATTTTAACGTTTTTGTTGGACTGAGACCAAACTTTTGAACCTTGGAATGCTGTTGTAGTCAGTAAACGCTTATGCAAAGTAAAAACAAAAATTGATTAAAAGGGTATGTTTAAAAAGACCGAAACATCTCAAGAAAATTCGCGTATTTATTTTTTATAACTGGTTTGTAATAGCACTAGACAAACAAAATTTTTATTAAAAACAAAAGTTTTTACAATCATACTTAAAATTCAACTGCATATCGTATGAATAAATACGAGCAATTTAATTTAAATAACCTTATCATGTATGACGAAATGAATAAAGTGACTGCTTTTGACTCAATAAAATTTTAACTTTATTTTAAGAACTTTCTATGACTTTAGTTCAAAGAATGAAGTTTGTAACATAAACTTCAAATCATCTCTTTACTTGAAGGGTGTTTACAGTTGAAAATCAGTCACACGATTCGTTTCGTCACACGTGATAAGGCTATGAATATGTAGATTGTAAAAGCTTTAATATCTGTTTATGTAATTGTTTTAAATTTTATTGAGTTTTTTCCAAAATTTTCATTCATTAACACGCCGACTTGAAGAGCAATAATTCATGCAATATTTCAGGCCTTTAAAGCAAATTTTCTAGTGGAGACGCAAAATGTTCTGAAATAAAAATTCGGGTCGAATCGTCGTTTAAAAAAAAAAAAACAAAAATGATTTGAAATATTTCTGTAAAACTCTTTATTTTCATTTTAAAGGAGTCAGTACGTTTGCTTGCTGGTGTTGCCGATACAAGCAAAGATGGACTCATATCATTTTCAGAATTTCAAGCTTTTGAAGGTCTACTCTGCACACCTGATGCGCTGTACAAAACAGCATTTCAACTCTTTGATCGACAGGGCAACGGAACTGTATCCTATGGTAAATATTGTAAATTTTAAATTTTCATTTTCAACACTACTAACATCTTCTATTTTAGCTGATTTTGCTGATGTCGTACAAAAAACTGAATTACATTCGAAGATACCTTTTAGTTTAGATAGTCCATTTGTTAGACGTTATTTTGGTGAAGTAAGCACAATTATTATTATTTTATTTAAATTATACAATTGAGTAAAAATCTAATATTTTATATTGCAGAAAAAACAACGTCTGATTAATTATGCAGAATTTACGCAACTGCTGCATGACTTCCATGAAGAATATACAAAGGAGGCATTCCGTAGCAAAGATCCAGCTGGTTCTGGATATATTTCACCATTAGATTTTCAAGATATAATGGTTAAAGTTAAAAGGCATTTACTTACCGCTGATGTCAGGGATAATCTTGTGGCGGTAAAGAAAAATAAAAATACTATAAAACAAAACAATTTGAAATTAATTTATTTTTATTCAGGTCACTGAGGGCCATAAAGTCAGTTTTCCATATTACATGGCATTTACTTCTCTACTCAATAACATGGAATTGATCAAGCGCATATATTTACATGCAACACAAGGCCATCGCTCCGAACCAGTCACAAAGGATGAACTGTTGTATGCCGCACAAACAATGAGTCAAATAACACCATTAGAAATTGATATCCTGTTTCAATTAACTGGAGCACTTCATCAGACGGGGTAAGAAAAAATAAATATGGTAGAAAAAAAAAAAAAAAAAAATGTGATTACTTAATAGAAAATCGCAGTCGCATTTGTGATGCAACATATAGTATAGATTATAGCATTTAGTAAACTTTCCTTTTATATGATATATTTTAGATACTAGATATAGTCAATAGTGCATTCTATATAAAAAAAATATTTATGTTCTTTAAATGGAAATTGTTTTAAGTGGATAATGTAAAAATGCTATAAAAAATTTTAAATTTGTTTGTGGCTCCTTTGTAAATGATTTTCCTTTTTCGAATTTCCATTTTCGTACTAACTTCTTGATATCTGATGTCGTACCGCAAAATGAAAACAACGCAGATAATTTTACGTTTTATTAGGCACGTTCTCTATGAATTTAGTTATTGCCAAAACTTTTGGCAATACTATTTTTAAATTGAATAATGAAGACTCGAACATTTAAAGCCTCACATTATTCTTTTACATTTATTATAAACTCTCAATTAAATTATTTTATATTCTTTTATTCAGCTTCGTTTGAGTTGAAATATCCACATTTATTTAAAATTAGCATTTCCCGGCGTGCGTTGCTACAGCTTCTCTTGTACAGAGGTTAGAGAATCTCCAATTAAATTAAACCAAACAATGTAAATCGTCCCGATGCAATTTATATACGTTCTGATACTCACCTATTTGGGTAAATAGTTTCAGAGATGACATTTTTTAAGGGCTTGGCACCGTCTATTTTTCCCTTTGGTATTAGGTATTTGTCCCGATATCCTTAATACATATACCAAATATCATCCCTGTCCGTTAAATATTTTCATGATAAATAAATTTTTTTTGGAAACACGAAAAAAAGGCGGGAAACGCTTTGGTGAAAAAAGTTGTTTCCACTAAAATGTTTAAAAAGTCATGAAACGCATAGAATCAGGAAAAAACCGAAAAAAAAAATTTTTTAAATTTTTGGTTCCGACATCCAAAGGGGGGGACCATTTGGTGAAAACAATTTTTTACATTAAAATGCAATAAGTCATAAAAATCGTAAAAAGCCAGAAAAAATAAATAAAAATTTTTTTAAATTTTTGGTTCCGACATCCAAAAGGGAACCCCTAGGTGAAAAAATTTTGTGTATAGAAATCTATCAAGCAAAATTTTTTTTGATAAAAAACCTCACGAAACTCGATTTTTTCGAATATTCGACTTTGGAAGAAAATACACTTGTTGTTAAATATTTTTGGTTTAGTCAGAAGGGCGTTGATTTTTTTACAAGTTTAAGATTGATTGGAATATTTTTAGCAAGTATATCAATAATTAATTTTGTTATATTTGTCCATTTACCACAAGTCTTGGCTAAAACTCCCATTGACGACATTTTTTTGGTAACGACCCAAATATTTTGGTTCGGTTGGTACCTATTGATTGCGTAGAGCATTTTAATATCAAAAATATTGTGAAGGTGACCATTTGCTTATGATCATATTGGTTTGTTTAAGATTTTTTGTTTGATGGAAAAGTGTAATTCGGTTCAGGGGCGTTTCCATGTCAACGATTTTGAAGAAATTTAGTTTCGGAATGTTGGGTCAGCCTTCCTCTTTTGAATGTAATCCATTTGCATCATAAAAGTAACATGCCATAAAATGAGCAATAAAATATTTATTTTCCAATTTTATGACATTTTGACAATTTCGTGTGATAAATTTCCACAGTCAAATTAATATCATCGAATAGCTCAATAAATAGAGAATAAACTATGAAAAGTTCAAGCCATTTGCTTAAGTATGAAAGGTTTTATGGGCATGTTAATAGACCAGTTTCAAACATGCACTTAGTTTTGTTCCCAGTGTATTTAGCGAAGACTGGCATTCCATATAAAAAGAACCCAATGATTTTATTGTTTTATTTATTTATTTTTTCATTCTTATTATGTACTTAAGCTATGTTTTTACGTAAAACGCACGGATTTATAAATGGTCATACCAAAAGAGTTTAATAAAATTTAATTGGAGCGAAATTCCAAGTGTTTGCCTAAATTGTACATATGACAAATCTTTTACATCAGAACATGCATTTAGTACTATTGGGATAGTTTTTCATTATCACTAAATTTAGTTAACAATTTTCAATAAAGATTACAATAAATTTAGTGATAGTGAAATTTTTTTCACTAACAAAAAACGGATATGACGGTAATGAAATATTTACCTTATTGAAAATATTCATTAAAGTTTGATTAAATTCAATGAAAAAAATTTTCCCCTTCGAAAGATTTAGTTACAATTGTAAATTTTTCATTACTATAAAATCAATTTAATGATTCCAATATTTCTTGATAATGCAAAAATCACTAAATTTAGTGGAAACAATCAGTATCTCTAAAAAATTTTCACGATCAAAAAAATTAATTTTGTGGCTTAATGAACTAAAAATTTAGTTCATTACCGCCAAGTCTGCCATCGACAAACTCTAATTCACCTTTACAATTTTATCTAACGTAGGTTTCACTAATGTTTAAAATAATTAAGCTGTATATTTAACTATGAACTACTAACTAAAGTGTCTAATTTATATATTTTTTGTCTCTTTTTTTAATGTTTGCACTACATATAATTAAATATTTATATACCATTACAAATCAATTAAATTAGTTGGTGGCGACGCAAAAAGATTGATGCGAATAGGCAAGTTCATTAACGTTGCAGTTCAAAAGTTTAGCAATCCCCTACAAACATTATACATAATTTATTTTATTATTTTTGTATATATTTTATAATTGGCGTGTATTTTATTCCAAAATTTTTATAAATATATATTGGTTCAATAACAAAATTTATTAACATATGTTCTTCCTACACTCACCTACTTATATTTACTTTGGTAACATACCTAGCTTATTAAGCTGGCTTTAATTCTAGTTGTAATTCTAATTTAAACTTTTTGCAGACGCATCGTTTATGGCGACCTAAGCAATATCTCACCTGAACATTATACAAAACATATCACGACACGTCTGGCTGAAATAAAAGCTGTTGACAGTCCTGCTGATCGTTCGGCTTTCATACAGGTGCTTGAGAGCACTTATCGCTTTACACTCGGCTCTTTTGCTGGCGGTTTGTATTAAATTAGCATTTTTTTATTAATAAAAAATTAATAATTCTTTAATTTTTTCATAGCTGTTGGTGCCACTGTCGTTTATCCAATTGATTTGGTTAAGACTCGTATGCAAAATCAACGCGCAGGTTCATTCATTGGTGAAATCGCGTACAGAAATTCGTGGGATTGTTTTAAAAAGGTAATTTAAAAGTATAACTTTATGTATGTTTCAAATGGCTATTTTACCTCGGATAAGATAACGAAAAGATATAAAGGGAGGTGAGATTTAAAAATGCGCTGAATCTAGAGAAGTGGCTGGAATCCTGGAGAAGTATCTGGCATTCTTTATTTAGCATAAGCTCGATATCTTCATCGCTTTTAAATATTGTATTCACAATAGACAAACAACTTGGTTTTTTGGACTTCATAAAATAATTTTTTTTTTTTTTTTCTAAATGTTTTTGGATCCATAATATAGAATTTAGCAGACTACATATTGGACCTCGAATTTGAATTAAATTCTTAAAATACAGGGAGACTTCAAATGAAAAGAGATTTGTGTTAAAATAAGTAGTTCAAATGAGGGAAATTCGAATTGATTTTAACTAAATGTTACGTATCGGTTTTGAACATTTTCAAGCGAACCATTTATTTCAAGACCCTTTTGTATAAATTGAGGATTGGGTCTATGTTTAATGTCGTACAATTTCCAACCGTATTAATACATAAATAAAAATAAAATCAAAATAATTATAATATTAAATTCTATAAATTAAGGTCATCCGGCATGAAGGTGCCCTAGGTCTATATCGTGGTCTGCTGCCTCAATTGATGGGTGTAGCACCTGAAAAAGCTATAAAGTTGACGATGAATGATCTTGTGCGTGACAAATGTACAGACGCACAGGGTGTTATACCTTGGTATTCTGAAATTTTGGCTGGCGGTTGTGTAAGTTGCAATAATTTCATATCAAACAACTAAAAAATATGTAATTCCTGCTTTTAATTTAGGCTGGTGCCTCACAAGTGGTCTTTACGAATCCGTTGGAAATTGTTAAAATTCGTCTACAAGTAGCTGGTGAAATTGCCGGCGCCTCTAAAGTTCGTGCCTTATCGGTTGTTCGAGATCTGGGTTTGTTTGGCCTGTACAAAGGTGCACGCGCTTGTCTGTTACGTGACGTACCATTCTCTGCCATATATTTCCCAACTTATGCTCACACAAAAGCATTGTTTGCCGATGAAGACGGGTGCATATAAAATTTAATTATTCATTTTGTATATCAATTAAATTCTTCTTTTTAATAGCTATAATCATCCACTTACTTTATTGGCCGCTGGTGCTATTGCTGGCGTACCTGCTGCTTCGCTGGTCACACCGGCTGATGTCATTAAAACACGTTTGCAAGTTGTAGCTCGTACTGGACAAACTACATATACAGGCGTTTGGGATGCTACGAAAAAAATTATGGCTGAGGAAGGACCGCGCGCTTTCTGGAAAGGAACTGCAGGTTTGTTTTTAATAAATTAATAAAAAAAAACAAATTTTTTATTTTCTTTCTTTCACTCAGCTCGTGTCTTCCGTTCGTCGCCGCAATTTGGTGTAACCTTAGTTACCTATGAATTGCTACAACGTCTCTTCTACGTTGATTTCGGTGGTTCACACCCCACCGGATCTGAAGTGAACAAACCAAATCCAATTAACGTATCACAACATCGTGTCAATCCGGATCATGTGGGTGGCTATCGCGCGGCTATTCCACTGCTAAATGGCATTGAATCAAAGTTCGGTCTCTATTTACCACGTTTCGGACACCAAACTGTGCCATCTGCTGTGACACCCACAACCGGATCATGATGATTTCATGGTCGCCGACAACTTAACGCCAGTTAGGATTGAGCTCTTAATCTAACAAATAAAAGAATTCAAATTTAAATAACTAATATATTTTTTGCTAGGAAAACTTATATTAAATGAGAACATTTTAAAATTTATTTAAAAAAACGAAAAAGTGAAAAGTTACAAATAATATGGAACTGTTATCTAATAAAACGTAATTACAATTGAAATAATAAGAAAACCAAATGAAAAAGTTAAAAATTATAAAAAAATACTGTAAACTGCACTAATTTTTAAACAATTTTTAATCATAAAATTTTGTGCAACTTTAGTACACTGTTAAAAATACAACAAATTAAAAGAAAACTTCGTTTATCTATTAGAATATTCAAAGTGATTATAAAAATTACAAAACAAAACACCTCTCTAGATAATAATGTAATGATAAAAAACAAAAAATGAAAAAAAAAAAAAATTGTTAAAAATATATAAGATAGTAAGTGAATAAAATGTTATTTTGTTATATGGTATTTTTTTTTTTTTGTTCAGTTAATTTTAAAATAAGAATTTCTGAGCACATGCTGCCGCCCACAATTTAGGCATACGGACTGCAAAATTACATTTAAAGCATTCTTATGTATTCTATTTTGTTATAAAAGATGTTTATATATTATAAAACGATATTGTTTAAATTACAAATAAAATATTAATTTGTTCTAAATAAATAATTCAAATTTTTCTTTACAAAATACATAATATGTTTATAGCAACAAAATCATTTTTTTTTAAGCATTGTGCAATTGCATTACATATACTATACATCAAATCATAGAAGTATGTACGGCTTATTTTCAAGAAGTAATATACATAAATCGTTGTTTAATATAGTTAGCAAATTAAATCATAAACATTTTTATGAAATGCTGTTAATTTTAATTCAAATAAATGAAATCTATTAAAATATATCTTTTTGTTTCAATGTTTCTTAATTGTTTCCTACTGTAAATGCATTGCTAACTTTGCCAAATTATTGGGTCTCTTCGTTGTAAATCCTCCAAGTAGACTTGATGAAATGTTTACAACGTGAAAAAGTCCGCCAACGATTACGAAATTTATACATGAGATGTATTGGGTGTACAACTTAAAAACCGGAATTTTTTAGCGAAATTTGATGCTTTATTGTGGAAAAATGTTACAATGTATTTTATTCAAAGTATTGTCCATTGGAAGCTACAACATTTCCCAATCTTTCAGGCAGTTTATGAATTCCATCCCAAAAAAATTGCGCCGGCTTGGCGGCCAAAAATGAATCGAGCCACTTTTCGATATCTTGAACTTAAGTGAAGCGTATTCCTGATAGGGCATTCTGCATCGATCGGAACAAATGGTAGTCTGATGGTGCAAGGTCTGGGCTATAAAGCGGGTGAGGCAAAATTTCCCACACGTTGTTTTCCGTTGTTTTCCGTTGTTTTCCAGGTAATTTTTGACTGGGGCAGCAATATGTGGCCGAGCGTTATCGTGGTGGAAAATGATTGACTCATGTCTGGTCGCATACATTGGCCGCTCTGCCTGGATTTTCTGCTTCAATTGGATCAATTGTTGACGATAGAATTGAGCATTAATGGTTTGGCCACCTGGCAACAGCTCATAATGGATCACACCTAGCTGGTCCTGACCAGGACGTTCTTTGTCTTCGACATCAAATAACCACTTTTAAACCACTCACGACAGCTTGATTCAGCTGGAGCATAGTCCCCATCAACTTCTACAAGAATGCGATGACTTTCGGCAGCTGTTTTCTTTGCAAAAAAATGACCCACTAGAACCCCTCCGCAAATGCTGTCTTTTTCCCCAATTTTTGAAGTTATTCATCGTGAAAAATAATAATGATGCACACAAGATAAAATTGTTTTGTTGACTGATTTTGACAGCTGTCAAATGTACCTTCAAAATGACATATATATAAAGTTCGAGCTTTCACGATATTTGTTAGTACGGACATCCACCGTCAAATTCCGGTTTTTAAGTTGTACACCCAATAATTGGGCGTTTTTGGGTCATCTCGGTTCAGTCCGTCAACCCACAAGAACAGGTTGCATTGTACCTTCATTTTCCCTATAA
This sequence comes from Calliopum simillimum, assembly GCA_951812925.1. Taxonomy (NCBI): domain Eukaryota; kingdom Metazoa; phylum Arthropoda; class Insecta; order Diptera; family Lauxaniidae; genus Calliopum; species Calliopum simillimum. The sequence continues at coordinate 98,346,783 of OX638368.1, read as the reverse complement.
AAACAAGTACGACTTTTGTCGTTTCTCCCAGCCGTACACATAAACATAAACACAAAAAAAATATAGACCAATTTTATTAATTTCTAACAAACTGTCAGCCATTACTTTTGCCTTATTTTGGACTTGACCCAATTTCATAATAAATGGCTCATATAATAAAAATTGGTGGAAGCTGAAGAATAAAGAAAAAAAAAAAATTATTTTGATTACTAAGGCCCTTATTGCGGTTGTCGATTTGCGATAAAATCGATGGCCATCCAGTTAATCAATTCGTTGAAAGATCCATGCAAAAATCATAACTTGAAAACCCCTGATAATTTGGTCACAGTTTTGATACATGCATTTGCAGAAAATAAGTTCTATGAATTGAAAAATACGGCACATGTATTTTTTTTTTTTTTTTTTTAAACTGGCATGCTTCGTAATCCGTGTGGTTTCAATTACTTCTCATTTCATTTAGGAGGATTTTTGATGAAACGTTGAGTCGAAGGATTAAAACTATTAGAAACTTTGTTGTGGAGAATAACAGGTTCCACAAATAATATTGATTTGTATTTACGAAATAGTTACCGTTTAGGACATATTCGATAAAGTCGAATTTTTCGACTTTTTGTGGTTTTTTAAGAACATTTCCTAAACGGATACATCTTCGTTAATGCAAATCAATATCATTTGTAGAATCTGTAACTCTCCACAACAGAGATTCTAATACTGTTTATCTTTCGACTCACCGTTTTCATTAAAAAGCCTCCTTAATGAAAAGTAATTGAAATCACACGGATTTCGGAACAGGCCTGATAGAGTTAAATGCTCCATTTTGGCTGATTTGCATAATATGTACTTTGGGCAAGTTGCGGTTCTTCAACTGTTGCAAGACCTAACGTTATGTTTGGCACCCACAAACTTCATCAAAATATCTACCATCTATAGTTTGCGAGTTAATAATAATAATCTTCATGGGTGAACTTTCTTAATTATTTTTTTTTCGCGTCTTTACTGGTTTATTGAACTTGAAACCACATTCAGTTTCGATTTCAACAGTTTTATTATTTAATTATATGAATCTGGAATTTGCATTAACCAACCTACCAGTGGAAATAGAAAAATGTCATCTAAACAACAGCAAGAAAACTTCAACTACAGGCTGTTCGTTTACTCCAAGTTTTTACAAGTTTTTACCCGAGAAGCTCTTTTTTATGTACGTTTTATGCGTAAACGAGAGCTTTTCGGGTAAAAACTTGCGGAAACTTAGAGTAAACGAACAGACTGATAAACTGTTCGCCAGTGTCAATAGCCATGGCCATAAGCCACCATGATCAAATAACTAAGTCACTCACTCACTCACAATGGGTAACTGGTACATTGATGTTGACCAAGTTAAATGCATTTAACGGTCACTTATTTTCATCGATTAATAATTATAGCATGCGTTAGCATGAAGGTTCCTTTTCAGTGATTCTTATGGAAATGCAACGTTTGGACTATAAATAACAGCGTCATATACTTCCACTACTTTTAGTTGGAAATCGTTAGTTTCAGATGGTACTTCAGTCGCTTAGCGTGCATGGAAAGTAATAAAAAAAACACAACAGAATGAAAAGGACACTTTTGTTGATGTGCGGCATTCTTGTGCCTTTAATTTATTCAACATTTGCCATGTCAGTCATGTCGTCGTCGACCAACGTGATTTCAAATCAAATGAAAGTGAATGGAGAAATTGAAACGGAAAAATTCAGCAGCCAGCATATATCCTGGATAAATAAAATGAAATCGCTGAGAAGTGGCATAAAAGATTGCATAAAGGTAGTAGAATAAATGCGCATCTAAAGGAGATTGCAAAACATTAAATTATCCTTTTCCTTTGATTGCAGCAACTGAATAAAACAACATGGAACTGTTTTAAAATAACCTCTTTGCATTTATTTGATGATATGATGTCTGAAAAAGTGATTCCTATTTGCCATGGTGTTCGTTTTGTGCGCACGAAAAATATTCTAAGAACTTTTGAAACAAACAATGGGTAAATAATAATAATAACACTGTACTAGTTTTTGGTACCTTTTTTTTTGGTCTGGCGGGAGATAGGTCATTCTTATCTTATTCGGGTAATAACCGTTCAGTGGTGCTAGCCGTTTTGCTGGATTGGTTCATCACCCCTTACAAAAAGTTCAAATCAAAATTTTGTCTTGAAAGAGGCGTTTTTCATAAAGAATCTCTAAGTAACTTCAGTAAACCAATGATTTTTCATCAAAAGCATATTTTCCAGCTCATGATTAATTAATGGGCATTCAAATTGCTAAATTTTTAATCAATTAATTGGATATTTTTTACTTCCGAATTTTCTTAAAATTTAATTTTTTGCTCAGTAATTTGTCGATTTATTCACTAAATCTAGAATATAACTGTCATTTGTCACATGATCTTGTTCTGTAAAGGCTTGAACTTTTTACAATAAAATATTGTTATTGGTAAGGATAATAAAATTATAAGTTTATAGTTTTTCGATCCGGAAACAGCCTTTGTATGTTATTGCGAGGTATCCTTTTTTTAAAGGCTTATAACTTGGGATTGGGTGATCTATTTAAAAAATAGTTAAAGTACGGCTTGTTAAGGGTAATTTTTGCTATCCGTAATCATTAACAAAAACTAATTTTGCTATTTGCTGTTTTTATTATATAGTTTTTAGTAGACCTCAAAACAGTAATTTTTTCACTTTTGTGCAAGGATAATTCAGGACCCTGACGTGATAGAAAAAAACAAAGATCATATTCGTTATAATAAGAAGGTTCCGATTTATCATAAATTTCTTTAAAAACTGAAAACGGAAAACCATGTTTAGGCTGGACTGGGGTAGGGGCTCAAAAACATGGGCCACCGCTGATTCTGACAGCATTCACTTTCTTTTTACTTGTAGTCAGACTTATGAAAATCTCAGCTCAGTTTTCGGTACTCATATTTTGCATAGTCAAGTCCGTCTAGCGCTCACTCTATAAGAAAATTCGTTAAAAATTAGAGATAAAGTTAAGAAGTATCCGATAAATTGATAGAAAAATAAGCAACTCCATTGCCAATTAATACATCCTGAACAGGAAAAAATACTTTTGATATAAAATCATTGATTCATCACAATTTAATAAGAGTTTCTTTATGACAAACACCACTTTCTAGACATAATTTTGATTTGAACTTTTTGTATGGGGTGATGAACCAATCCAACAAAACGGTTAACACCACTGAATTCCCCATGCCCGAATTAGGTAAGAATGACCTATTTTCTGCAAGACCAAATTCACGACTAATACAGTGTAATAGAGCTACTACAGCTAAAATCCTCCCTAGACATTTAGCTTAAAACTTTTAAAGGCGTTTTTATATTATCGTCACCTCAATACTACACCTAGGTTACTCTTAAATTATAATTTTTGGAATAAGTGGCCTATAATATAATAATGGTTTGTCGCACAATCTGTTCCATTTAGAGAACTCTAAATTCGCATCATTATGTAGTTATAAGAAAAAAAAACAGTACTAGAAAAGTTAAAAATCGGTGTAAATTTCAACTTCCTAAAATCTTAAAATTGATTTTTCTGTAAAAACTAGAAAATTCGATTTACCTACCTATATGTTTGTAGTATTGAGGTGACTACGTGTAACGCATTATATGAAATTTCTCACCAAATTATTTGGTTACGCTTGAAAGTCTTTTATTGAAACAATCAGACCTGTCCCGAAATCCGTGAGATTTCAATTACTTTTCATTTAATAGGTTTTTTGATTAAAACAGTCGAACGATTAAAAGTATTAGAATCTTTGTTGTGGAGGGCTGTAGGTTTTACGAAAAAATATTGATTTGCATTAACGAAAATGTAACCGTTTAGGAAATATTCTTTAAAACCGCAAAAAGTCGAAAAATTTTATTTTGCTACACAATTACTTTTTCGTAAATACAAATCAATAGTATTTGTAAAAAGTGTAATTCTCCACAAAAGAGACTCTAATACTTTTTATCGTTTGACTCACCACTCTTAAAAAGCTTTCGAAATGAAAAGTAATTGAAACCGCACGTATTATCGAACAGGCCTGAATGCATCAGCTTATCAAATAAAATTAATTTTTGCAGCATGCTTGATAAACATATGGACATACAATATCTGACATGGTTTGATCACTTAGCAATACGTTTAGCAGAGACTCTTAAATCGCATATGTTGGAAATAAATCTCAAAGACGTGACAGATGCTTACTTAAATGCAATGGAGAAAGTTGGTAGGTAGTTAATATCGATACATCTAACGTATGAGTTGGTAACGCAAGCTAACAACTTTTTACGGGAACTGTTTTTCGAAATCTGCACATTAGATTCCATCTTTTGTCAAATTTTGGTACCTCTAGCTTGAAACTTGAAGGGCTGGGAGCTATTTTGGAAGTTACAACCAAACAATACAAAAATTATCATAAAAACTACGATTTTTTGAGATACCAACTTATACGTTGGACGCATCGATATGTATCTCCAAGCTCGAAGTTCTTGTGTAGCTATCCTTATAATAACATAAAAATTGGCTTCGGTTGAAAGTTAATGTACCAAGTCCCAGAATGTACCGGTCAAACTCTTTTCACTCTTTTTATTAGAAAAGTGTATGAAAAATTTTATCTGGAACTTAAATTGCATTTTCAAAGAAAATATTCGTAAAAAATTATTTTTTTCTTTTAAACAAAACAAAAGCCACGACAGTTCATGAATCTCATCTGAAATTTTTCCAATTCATATGTTATAATCAAACCTTAAAAGTTTTATACTTTTATTGAAAAATTTTTGAAAACTTTTTTTGTAATCGACACTATGTAGCAATATAACTAATAGAATTAGTTATATGATTACACTGTACTACTTAGTTGAAATTTTGGTCTGAAGGGAAATAGGTCATTCTTACCTAATTCGGGCATGGGGAATTTAGTGGTGTTAACCGTTTTGCTGGATTGGTTCATCGCCCAATACAAAAAGTTTAATTCAAAATTTTGTCGAGAAAGTGGTGTTTGTTATAAAGAATCTCTTATTAAATTGTGATGAATCAATGATTTTTCATCAAAAGTATGTTTTGCTGTTCAAGATGTATTAATTGGCAATGGATTTGGTAATTTTTTTTATCAATTTATAGGATACTTCTTAACTTTATCTTTAATTTTTATCAAATTTTCTTACAGAGTGAGCGCTAGGCGGACTTGACTATGCAAAATATGAGTACCGAAAACTGAGCTAAGATTCTCATAAGTCTGACTACAAGTAACAAGAAATGGATGCTGTCAGAATCTGCGGTGGTCCATGTTTTTAAACCCCTATCCCGGAGCAGCCCAAACATGGCGTTCCGTTTTCAGTTTTAATAGCAATTTATGATCAATGGGGACCTTCTTATTACGAATATGATCTTAGTTTATATCTATCACGTCAGGATCCTGAATTATCCTTGCACAAAACTGAAAAAGTCACTGTTTTGAGGTCTTCTAAAAACTATATGACAAAAACAGCAAATAGTAAAATTAAGTTTCGTTAATGACTACGGATAGAAAATATTACCCTTAACAAGCCGTACCTTAACAATTTTTCAATTGAATCACTACATCCCAAGGTATAAGCCTTGAAAAAAAGAATACAAAGGCTATTTCCGGACCGATAAACTAAAAACTAAAAATTTTATAACTCTTACTAATAACAATATTTTATTGTAAAAATTTCAAGCCTTTGCAGAACAAGATCATGTAACAAATGACAGTTCAATTCTAGATTTAGTGAATAAACCCACAAATGATGATTGAGCAAAAAATAAAATTTAAGGAAAAATCGGAAGAAATTAACGTTAAAATAAAAAAATATCCAATAAATTGATTAAAAAGTTAGCAATTTGAATGCCCTTTAATTCATTATGAACTGGAAAATATACTTTTGATGAAAAATCATTAGCTTATCAGTAGTTACTAAGAGATTCTTTATGAAAAACATCTCCTTATAGACGAAATTTTGATTTGAACTTTTTGTATGGGGTGATGAACCAATCCAGCAAAACGATTAGCACCACTGAACGGTTAGTACCCGAATTAGGTAAGAATGACCTATCCCCCGCCAGATCCCAAAAACTAGTACAGTGTTATCGATACTAGATCATTAAATGATAGTAGAAGGAGTGGGGCAATTAACTTTACGTAAAGTTACAGTTGTTATAATTTGAAGTTTTATGGAGAATGGGAATATATACATATATACATTGCAATAAAGGGAGTGGTTTTGTTGCCAATAATACAAAATATTATTGATATAAATTATAATGAATATAATATTATATTAAAAACTCTGATGGCTGACATGTGCGGAAATAATGAAAAATTATTTCGTTTACTCAGTGGTGATACAACATCACTTTGTTTTATTCGGAACGAAGAAAGAATTGATTTAATTCATGATCCTTCACACATATTGGAAAATATGTGGTTGCATGTGTTAGATTCTAAGGAACATTAAAATACACTTCCTATAATCATTAACTTGTTAGTCCAGATGCCATCAAAGAAATAGCCAAATTAAAAAATTGTCGACATGATAATTTCCGAAGTGTTTATTGCGAAGATTTTGCAAATTTAATGCATCTCTTCTGCACAAGGAACAATTTTGTTCATTTAAATAAATGTGTTCTGAGATAAGAAAATTAATAACAGATGTGACTTTCACTTCAAATTGTCAAAACTTTCGTGCAATTTTTTAGCACTGTTCTGGCAAAAGTGAATACTTTCCAGGTATTGTAAATTTATTAAAAAAATAGGGGAATTGGCAAATGAGCTGCTTTTAAATTTTGATTCAGTTCATTTTGTGCTCTTCAATTCGGATTATCTTGAGAATTTACTCGATGATTCGAAATTAGTAGCAAAGACAACCATAGAATTTTTACATTATATTAGTAATGACCAACCAACATCGGGGATTTCTCTCATTACACCATTAGTACCATTAGTAGATGGTAACTCCAACTATTACTTGAAAACTTTGGTTAAAAACAAAAAAATTTTTCAGAATACCCTTATGATTAAAAGTAAAAGAAAAAACCTTTAAAAATAACATTATATTATTTAACTTTTTAACATCTCAGATAAAAATAATAAATTACAAAACAACGATCCCAATGGAACTGCACGACATCGACGTCATCGTTACAATATGATTATTACTATGATGTTTGGTGTTACAGCTCTGGGAGCCGTACTTGTACCTATGGGATTTCAGCTGCTATCAGTAGTGAGCGGGAAGGCATTGTTGTTAGCTAAAATGGCCTTACTCCTAGCGTCGATTAATGGGCTTAAAAGGGTAGGAGTTAATGCATCTATGTTCAAGTGAGGAATTTTTTAATACGCATTCTATATATGATTTTGTTTAGGTCGCAAACAGCGGTATACATTATGGTCTTTATCACGTGCCGGGTGAGCATTATGGAGCCGGTTATTATGATCGTGGAGATGCGCATCATCCAAGAAATGTACCAGCTTTAACAGTAGCGCAACCATTAGAATTCGGAATATGATTTAATAGCAATTTGGAATTAATGCTCATTGGATTGGATTAAGCTAAATTTTGTGTAATTTTTAGTATAGCATTCAGGCTGTTCGTTTACTCCAAGTTTTTGCAAGTTTTTACCCGCAAAGCTCTTGTTAATGTACGTTTTATGCTCTCGTTTATGTACGTTTAATGCGTTAACGAGAGCTTTTCGGGGTAAAAACTTGGAATAAACGAACAGACTGATTATTATGAACAGTTCAACTTGACGTATGAGTAATATTTAGTTGTATTATTTATTTAAGTAAAGTTACGAAATTAATTGTGCTGAAACCTAATGACATCGATCAAACTTTGTAAAAGAATTTGTCATATCCTAAATAATGTATCCTTAGCATAAAAATATATTTTTGATGAGAAAACTTCGAGAAGTTGATAAGAGCTTTTTAATGAAAAAAAAAACACCTTTTTAGAAAAGACTTTTGCTTCAAATATTTGCCAAACCCGCATATTTATCATATGTACCTGAATTATGTAAGGTTGGTCTGTCTCTAGTCCGTCCAAATTTTCAACTTAAACAGTATAATGAATAAGATCCATGGATTTGTTATATGTACTTACAAAAAGTTTGGTGACATCAAGTTCGAAACGCCGACTTACACCCATTGCAAATGAGATTACGCCTCGCAGTCGGGGGTTGATTGAACACACTCCCGGAACCCATCTTACGAAGTTTGCCGCCAGGCCTTTGAGTGGCAGACTAAAAGCTGAAAAAAGTCGTTGAAGAAGAAAATCTTACAATCGAGAAACTAATTAAAAGAGACCAAAGTCATCGCAAAGGATCACAAATAATAAAAAGTATTAGTTTTTTCCTAAATTCCAGGATATACAATATTTACCAAAATTTAATTACACAGGTTTACAAAAAAAAAAATGTCATGGCGTTTTGACCAGACTACGTGTTTCCTAGGGACTTTGACGTCCTGAATCCTTAAAAAGAATATGTGGTCAAAAAGGGTATCTCGGACCTAGTTTCGGAGATATAGCCATCGAAAGATCAGAATATATATCTTCTATGAAAACCGCTATAAGTTGGGAACCCCTGGATGGACTTAGAAAATATTTAAGTCATATGAAAGGTATTTTATTGTTGTTGTTATTGTTGTTGTTGTTTTTGTTGTTATTGTAGTTGGTAGTGTTGATTTATTTGTTGTTGAAATTGCAAAATTTCACAAAATTTCAAAAAAGCTTAATCTCGAAAACTATGAATCCAATTGAAAATATGTTCAACACATTTTTATAGGCTGTCAAAATACCTTTTATATGATACCAATATTTTACAAATCCATCCAGAGGTTCCCAGCTTATAGCGGTTTTCATAGAAGACATATCTGGATCTTCCGATGGCCATATCTCCGAAACTAGGTCCGAGATACCCTTTTTGATCAAATATTCTTTTTAAGACCTAAGAGCTCAATGATTAAAAATTAGTTTCAGAATTTTAGCGAATTTATCACTAAACGACACATGACCTCCATATGACCTTGAAATATTTTTTCTCAGACGTTCTGGAAAAAAACGGACCCGTGATTCGGATTCAGGACGTCAAAGTCCCTAGGAAACACATAGTCTGGTCAAAACGCCATAACATTTTTTTTTTTGTAAACCTGTAGTACAATCATTTGGGAGAAAAAAATGATGTTACCTGGAAAGTTTTGCGGGATTTCTGCAAATGAGTTATTTTATAGATTTCGATGTGCCCTTTCAGAATTTCAACTTTGCTACCTCGTATCGTGTTCGCTCGAGCCGCCATATTGAAAAAATGGCGTCCAAAATCAGATTTTTACAAATATCTCTTTAACGGTTATATTATAGAGAAAAATTTTTTAGGACAATGTTGTAGCTTATAAAATTTCCTATAAAAATAACCTTTGAATTGTTTTCGTACGACTTATAACTCAGGAGATATCTTTATTCAAAATTTTAGAAAAATTAGTAAATTGTGAATGCCACTTATGAGTAGGCACAGTGATGTGTCAAGCTTATAATTACGATAACTTTTGAACGGTGAGTCGCACGTTTAAAATAAAAACACCTATTTATAGGGAATAACTTGCGCTACAAGTTACATATTATTTTTTTTCATATCACTTATAGTTAAGGAGATATTTTTCCCACAAACCTAAAATTTTGAAAAAAAACGTTTTTTCAAAATGGCTCCTAAACGGTTCGTCCTAGAAAAAAAATTATCGATGCATTTTGTAGAACGTTTAATTCCCTATAAGAGTCTCTTCGAGCTGTTTTTTCGTCAGACTTACTCTTCATGAGATATCGCGACTTGAAAATCATTCAAAATTGAACATAGTAGGGCGCATAGAACAATATTAAATTTTGAATGATTTTCAAGACGCTATATCTCATGAAGGGTAAGTCTGACGAAAAAACAGCTCGAAAAGACTCTTATAGGGAATTGAACGTTCTACAAAATGCATGGTTAATTTTTTTTCCAGGACGAACCGTTTATAAGCTACAACATTGTCCTAAAATTGTTTCTCTAAATATAACCGTTTAAGAGATATTTGTAAAAAAAACTGATTTTAGACGCCATTTTTCCAATATGGCGGCTCGAGCGAACACGATACGAGGTAGCAAAGTTGAAATTCCAGGTAAAACTACCAAATGACTGTACTACTGTGTTATTAAGAATAAATATTTAATTTAACCAACTTTTTTTTAACCACTTTCCTCAGTATCGTAATAAAACAAAAGACAAAATACTTGTGTCACATTACCTTAATGAGTTTAGAGACCGTAAAAACGGTGAAGTTTCACAAATAAAAATTACTCAGAATGATGGCTTTTCAAAGCTTTAAGTTATTTGCGTAACAAACCGATAAAAGCTTTTGTTAAGCACGGATACAAACCTTTGGTAATGTTGTTAAATCAAATTGCAACAAGTGTTAACCGCTATATACCATTAAAGCCATTCATATGACCACCCACCCACCCAGTACACCTCTACCGAATATTTGTATGCAGTCTCTCTTTCTCTCTCATTTTTAATATTTTTTCTCTTTCATACAAAATGTGCGCTTTTCTTTCTATAAAAGGATTCTTGTTACTGATAACGAGACCATTCTTCAGTCGCTTTTCAGCGCTAACGGTTCATACTTGTAATTCGGAAAGTTGTAAATTTTTTGCTTAATCCACTATAACGGTTTTTGTTTTTAAAATCTCTTTGCAAACTGGTGACAAGTGTTGAAAATTCGAATGAACGCTTTGTTTTCACTTTTTGTGGGTCTGTGTAAAATATTTAAGCGCAGCTATTCGGACTTTGTCTTCAGATAAGGAAGGTGTCATCATTTAGGTTACGACTTAAGCTACCAAAGTGGAACTTTAAGTGTTGTTGTGCTGTTCGCTTGTATATTTGAATTCGGTTTGTTTGTCCTCTGTCTGTGCTCTGCAAAGAAAAACAGAAACCAACACGCGAGTTCAACGTTTGCATTGCTTAGTGTCAAATTACTTTAATAAAATTATTGCAACGCATCCTTTTATCCTGTACGTTGGTTGTTGTAGTTATTTCATTCTCGAGCTATCCTTGACTTGCATTAATGTGTCACTGGAACGTCGTCTCCTCCTACGCAACAACAGCGAAATATAACACTTGAATCTTTGCGCGTTACTTTCAAAAAAAAAAAAAAAAAATACATCACATACTTTTTGGCGTTCGGTGCGTGGATGTGGTGCTATCAAAAACTTTATTAAAACAAGTAAGTGCTGAAAGAAAACTCTTTTTGTAATTCAATTTTGAACGCTTTTTAAGGCGATTTGTGTCAGAACGCCATTCAGCATTGACCCACTCCTAATTTGCAGCAAATAGACAACATTCCAAAGGCGCCAAAATGAAGGCAGTGGTTTTCTTTTCGCTATCAATTATAGTGCTTGGAGTAAAGGTAAGTAACATATGTAATAAAATGGACATAAAAATATTTCTATAGCAATAAGTGGGGGTTTTATTATTAAATCAGATGTGTAATTTGAGGCATCAAGTGTGTGGATTATATAGGATTTATTTTTGATGAGAGTTTTATTCGTTGCGTTTGTTTGTAATTTTAGATGTACCGAAAAAGATTCGCGTAATTTTGATACAAAAAAAAAAGGAAATTTTTCCATTAGTTTTATAACATTCATATTTTTACATTTTGGCATTTTATGTTGCGTTTTACATCATCTCAAGAATATGTTTTTTTTTTAAGCCAAATTAACAAATTAAACACTAAAAGGGCTAAGATAAATTAGATGTTCATACTCATATTCCTCGGAATGTTTTAAATTTTGGGGCATAGTCCGCTATTTCCACCAAAATTTTGTCAAAGTTGAATCAAGATGTTTGAAAACACGTAAAAAGTTTTAAAAAATTTGAAACAACAAAACTATAATATAAATACTTACACTAGACCGGTGCGTTTTGGACGAATGTTTGAAATTCGTCGCGCAACCGGCAGAATTGTAAAGTTTAACTATCGACATGAAGATTGCCGCCACCCTAGCACTGAGGGATGACGGGAAGAGTTTTCGATATATTTTTGTAGGTTGAAAAACGTGGTTCAAAAATGCATGCTCATCGGTCCGAAATGAATCAATTCTCAGCATCGTAGTAGGTCGAAAATTTAAATCCAAGACATGGATTCTTATGTGTTTTTTCCCGTAGAATTGAATGGCACCATTAGTTTCCTGATTAGACGTTAATTTTTGGCGGTAAGTGAACTTTTCAGCTCAAAAAAGTCGAAATTTTTCGAAAACCCCCTGTTTGAGCACTCCACAATTGAACAGAAAAAATCTTAGAAAAATTTTAAATGTATATTTTTTTAGGACTTTTCCTGACGAATCCAGTGTTATTATTTTTTTGCGCTACGACATTACTTTCATTCAAGAAAAACGAATTTTTGATTTTTATTGTCAAAAAATATCACGAAATCGGGCGTAAATATTTAGTCAACGACGGTAACCCATTATAAACAAGTTTTTGGAAAAAGGGGTCAAAAAGACCTTTAAAAACGCGTTATAATGGGTTAAGATTTTCACATAACTTAATGTAGAATCAAGCACGAAACAATATTTTAGAACATCTTAACCCATTATAACACGTTTTCAAGGGTCTTTTTGACCCCTTTTTCCAAAAACTAATGGGTTAAAAAAATTTCCAAAAATATTCTAAAAAAATTTTACTAGGGGCCACCGAAAAAAAAACCGTCCGGACGTTGGCAATCGTCGTTGACTAAATACGCCCGATTTCGTGATATTTTTTGATAATAAAAATCGAAAATTCGTTTTTTAGGAATGAAAGTAATGTCGGAGCGCAAAAAAAAATGGTACCACTCGATTCATCAGGAAAAATCCTAACAAAATATACATTTCAAATTTTTCTAAGATTTTTTCTGTTCAATTGTGGAGCGCTCAAACAGGGGGTTTTCGAAAATTTTCGACTTTTTTGAGCTGAAAAGTTCACTTAACGCCAAAAATGAACGTCTAATCAGGAAACTAATGGTGCTTTTCAATTCTACAGGAAAAAATACATAAGAATCCATGTCTTGGATTTAAATTTTCGACCTACTACAAAGCTGAGAATTGATTCATTTCGGACCGGTGAGCATGTATTTATGAACCACGTTTTTCAACCTACAAAAATATATCGACACCTCTTCCCGTCATCCCTCAGTGCTAGGGTGGCGGGAATCTTCATGTCGATAGTTAAACTTTACAATTCTGCCGGTTGCCCGACGAATTTTTAACATTCGTTCAAAACGCACCGGTCTAATGTACACCTGTTCCGATACGGATTATACAGTCCTACAATGATTTTTCATTCTCAGATTTTATAGACAATTATGGGAATCTTAACTTAGGTTTTTATCTATCACATCCGGATTCTAAGATATCTTGCTTCAAACTATAATAAAGAAGTAATTCATATTTGCTAACAGCATCGGAAAGTCTTATTCATTTAACTTTCCGAGCTATCATCCTTTGAAGTTAAAGTATTTCATGTCCTTACAAAGAACTAAATTATATTTGTATTGAGTTGAGATCTCTGTAAGTCAATGGATAATAACTATCGCGTGAGCAGTAGACCTATCATTAGTTGTATGGGAAAAATTAGAAATGAAAAAAACCTTGCTCCCAGGAACTAAAAAGTTTCCTATTGGTGTAAGTATCAAGCATAAAAATTTTGATTCAGATCGGAAAATATTTGACCGTGCCGCAATGCCGTTGAAGGTCGGAAAAACGCTATTTATATGGAAAAATGGGGCCTTAATCGCAAGAATCAGTCCTATCGTTGAAACTATTTGAGATATGTGAATAAGATTTGGTATGTGTATGAACAATGCTTAAGTTGTATTTGCATTCAATAAAAAAAATGGGCGATGCCACGTCCCCTCGACCCGAAATTCTTGTATCTCGGAAAATATTGGACTCAGGGGAACGAGACTCGGTACATATGTAATTGGCACTGGGCGAAAAATGTTTGGTAAAAAATTGGCGGGGTCTCGCCCCCTCCTTCTAAAAAAATCAAATTTGTCATATCTCTGAAACTATTTGACACATATGAATAAGATTTGATTTCAGGTAATGTGAAGTGAACAGGATATGGCACTGTAAAAATGTTAAAGCAATTTATGGTACTTAGTTGATATAGAGGCGGTATTTTTTTCTGTTCTTATTTTGGTTTCCTAAGTATAGACAACATGCAAAAAAAATTTGGTCCCGATCGGAACGTATTTGACCGTGCCACCAGGCCGTTAAAGGTCGGAAAAACGCTATTTATATGAAAATAAGGAAACAATCAATCCCATCTTTGGAAATATTTAACATAGGGGGATAAGATTTAGTACATTTATGAACAATAGTTGAGTTATTAGTATCCAATAAAAAAATTGGCAGTACCACGCCCCCTCCAACCGAAATTTGTCGTATCTCTGAAAATATTTGGCTCAGGTAAATGAGGTTTGGTACATATTTAATTGACACTGGGAAAAAAAAAATTTTATAAAACCCCCTCCCCCTCATTCTAAAAAAAGCAAATTTGTCATATCTCTGAAACTATTTGACACAGGTGTTCGCAACACTTTATCCAAAATCAAATCTTATCCACCTAACGCAAACTTTTACAGAAAAATTTTTCGTGTAGCTTATAGTTTAGGAGATTACCGAATTTAAAAAGTTGTGCACAGTTTTTATATGTAAATGCTACGTATAAGTTCATATTAAAATATCTTACTTTTAAAATTGCGAATACTCTTTAACGAGGAGCCGTACAAAAAAATTAAAAAACCGTTCAAAAGATAATTGGTTTCTGTATACATCGTATTAAAATATTGTTGGAGCCACTCATGGTCTAAAAGATATTCTTCAAAAACCGTTAAGGTTTCGAAAATACTGGTTTTTGAAGGATATCTCTGAAACCGTAAGCCATACGATAAAAAGCAACAGCATCAAATTTGTAGAGAATCACAAGTTTGCATAAATTTGCAGGTGATTTAAATTTTTTGGAGAAAAAAATATATATTTTTTTTTAAATCAATTTATTTCGCCAAAACAAAACAAACCAACCAAAAAATGTTGTGGATGTCATTTATAGGTGATTTAATTACCATCATTTTAACATAGAGTACGTTTAAATATAAATATTGTATCTTAGTAATTAAGTAAAACCATATTTTTTTTTTTTTTTGGTTCAAAAACCGAAAATGACCGATATCTCGAAAACTACATGAAAGAAAAAAAAATAATGATTTTGGGAATCAGTAGTTGATCTTACATAGGAAATTACTAGTGGCACTTACAGTTGAATTATTTGTAAACTAGTGTTATTGGAGACCCTTGTCATGCCATACCACATTTTAGCAATTTTTAATGATAATGTGTGAGCCAAGACATTGAAGTTGAATTTTGTCAAGCACCACGGAAACCACAAATCATATGCTTATATATGTACTGATTTTGGAAGAGAATATTTAAGCACAGCTTTTAAACTTCTTGCAGCAGAAATATTAATAAAAATGCTTTCAATAAATTAATGATGACTGCGCACAATATCACAAATTTTTACGAAAAAGTTTTAATACCTCTTGACTTATTGTTTGTTCGAGTACATACATATGTATCAACAAGTTAACCAACTATATTGGGATGCAGCGAAAGGTAACAAAAATTTCAACATGGCATCCATATAATGTAGGGTGCGTCATCTGTTGGTTTCTATTCAAAATTGCTAGGAAATAAATGTTACCCAAAATTTATTAAATTTGTTATCTTATTGGAAAGGGTAAACTTTGTGGTTATGTAGTAATGGAATATAATATCATTCAAATATGTTAACAGCATCTGCTGGCTTGTTCTCACGATCCATAATAAGTCGAGTCGTACATGGTAGCGTCTCCATAACAACCTTGGATAGGTCTACCCTACCTCTCCCAAGAAAGTGAGAGCTTTCTTGAAGAGAGAATAGCATCAAGTAACGCATTCGCACAAATTAAGACAAATCGACATGGGACTAGCCCCGGACTGGTCAGAGCTATGTATACTGGTAGTAGCTTTACGGCTAATAAATCCGACTAAAGATTATTCTGTTACAACGGGAGTCGGTAGCTCTTTGAAGAATCCGTTTCGCTGGGTCTTCCAACTGACTATTGGGAGGATGGTTCTTCGGGGAGTATCATGATAGCTGTGTTTTGAACCTAAATCACAGGAAGAGTGAAAGAAGCTCGTTATGGACTTGCATTTGACCATTGTTCCATTGAACCAAAGAATGGCAGAGGTTAAGTTAGTCTATATTATCGCATGATTCTAAAAGTGGTAACTATCGTCGGGTTGCGCCGTTCGTCATTATACTGGACATCTGTGAGATGACGCCATATGGTAGGTGCTCACGTAAAACTCAAGAGATTTTCGTCGACTTAACACCGATCTCTAGAAATAAAAAACTTGTGCTCTGTTTTCACAAAAACTTTATAAGAAGGTGTTAAATTGATAATGTTAAGTTGAAAAAATTGTATCGGTTAAATGTTCACCTCCTGAGGTGATGCACATTTGTGGTCATTTTATGATATTTTAAATTCTTCTCGCAAAACATATGGCTTACCATTTGTCTACAACATAAATAAAGCACAATGATACTTGACGCTATTTGCAAAAACTATGCCACATTCACATTATGACATTAGTTTTGCTCCAACCCACGAACTGAGTATGTATATTCACAAAAAAAGTTTCAATTCAATATAATGACCAAATAGATGTCATCTTGCAATTATTAAATCGACGAAGTCGACAGATGGCCCACCTGTTACAATTTTACTGTACATATATGAGCAAGAAAGCACTCTTGCTATGGATTAGAGCTGGAGCAATTCGTGCACATGGTATCAGTGACACAAGACAAATGCGAAAACAAAATTGCAAAAAGAAACTCTCTCCCCAATTACTCAGCGTAGATTAAGTAAATTGGAAAAGTTTGTTACTTTTAATAGCTCCAAATTCTTAGTGCACTAAGTGCTATGATACAAAGTAAATGTCTCTCTTCCTAAGTAGGTGTTGCTGCTCTCCATTGTTAGATAAAGCAGATGCAGTGACAATTAATTTCCGGTAGAAATTAAAAACAATGAACTTCATTCAACTTAATGTGTGCTACCAGTGACGCCATAACCTTACTAATGATACATTAAATAACTTTGCTGAGTAAGATTAATCAGTTCTGAGAAAGTAACATTTCCGTTAATAAGAAAAACTTAAAAAAAAAACTTTTTACTAATTTTTCGAACTTTTAGTCATTATTTGCAAGAATCTAAAATTCTATGCATTTTTCAACTTAGAAAATCATGACAATTAGGATTAGAGAAAAAAACCACTAAACATGGCTATGGGACCTTACCAAACAACAACAACAACAGGAGTTATGACAAAGTGGAAAGAGAACAAAAATCTCACTACATGAATATAGGCACTTAAGCTACCAATTTTTCTGAGGGTACATAGCGCAGTCCATTGATAAATGTGCTATGTAGGAGATTGACTTCGAAGGTTCCTGGTTCAATCCCGGTCTCAGACAAAAAGTTAAAAAAATTTTTCAATTGTTATTTCATTTAATTTAAAATAAATTAAATAAAACATAAATTGGTCTGAAGATGGTTACGTCGCGGTAACCGAAAAATATGTCACCATAGCCATGTTTAGTGGTTTTTTTCTCCAATCCTAATTGTCATGATTTTCTAAGTTGAAAAATGTATAGAATTTTAGATTCATGCAAATAATGACTGAAAGTTCGTAAAATTAGTATAATTTTCATATAGTCCACATAAACCATTTGAAAAAAACTTTTTTTCTAAAGAAGTGAGTTATGTTTTGAAGTATGAAAATTGAAATTAAGTTTATTCAACAACTCATACAACTCCTTACGTAAAATCATGTGTTTTACATGTATTTCAAATTACTAAATAGTTTCATGATTTTAAGTCACGAGTAGGACGTTCACTGATGTGGCGATTCAACCTTAGATTTTTCTAAAGTGTAAGAAGAAATGCGGAAGAGCCATGACTGAATTATATTTTTTAAGTGCAACGTCTATGGCCATTTTGAACGGTAAATTTCAAAATCGAGCACTTTTAGTTTTTTAGAAGATAGATCTGTATTTTGAAGAAGCTGTTGTGGAAATCATCGAGAAAGTTTCAAGTTACGTCGGGAAGTTTGCTAAACTTTTAGTTGATTGACGCCGCTGAGTGCTGTCACTCCATACAACGGAATGGCATTTCCGCATTTTTGGATCTCTTTCAATTAAATTTACAATACTGATAGATTTTTTCATGTTGTTTTCAAAAATTCAAACATTTTTCAAATGCAACATATAGAAAAAGGACATTTGAAAAAATTAAACAACGAAAGTACACTACAAAATTTTTATTGCATACTATTAGGCTAAATGAAAAACATGAAAATTTTAAAAATTCAAAGTCTTTGAAACATAAAAGTATGCTACAAAAAAAAACTAAAATTTAAAAAATTATGAAACACTAAGTACAAATATGTTTGCATACTTTGAGGGATGAACATGATAGAAAATCATATATTTTTATGTAAATACGGTATATTCAGATAAATATTACAAGTATTCGGAGAATTTCTCAAAATATCGAATAATTTTATTTATATTAACATTTCATCCTAGAGATTTTTTCATACTTTTGATAACATCGAGCAACACAACTTTTTCAGTGTGATTTTTATTTCTCCAAATGCATTTGATTTTGACATTTGGCAATGTTAATTTCTTATATCAAATTGAAGCCCAAGAGCGCCAAGTTTTTATTCTGTGGGTGAAGTTTGAAATATGGACAAATTTTTACCTTAAGTTACAAAATGTACTGCGTATGATATATATTTTTCTTACACGTATAAACTATATCTTCTCTTCTTATACGAGCTAAAATTGTATGTTTATTTACTGCGTTTTTTTGGTAGTATTAGGTCGTTGATTGCATGAAGTGGAAAACAATGTAAACACTAAATTAAAATATATGTAAAATGGCTTCAAATGGTTCCAAATGGCAAGCAATCTGCTATTGAAATAATGCAATAAATGATTAACTGGTATTATGAGGAAAAACCGAGAGAAAAATTACGAAAAAGTAAATCTATTGACCACGACATATTGATGAGGTTCCGTGATGAGCTCTATTGACCAAAAAATGCAAAGAAAGTCAGTACAAGATATCAAATGAGCGAAAAGAGCGTTCGATATTGAAAGAAATCAACAAAGATCCTTTTTAAAAAGGCCAAAAAACCCTTAAATATCCTTAAAAAATCGAGCTGAAAACGTTGTTTTCCTAAATACTGATTTCAAAACATTACATAAGTTAGATTTTTATGAGAGAATTGCTAGAAAAAATACATTTCTAAGCCGTAAACAAAAAAAGATAAAATGAAAATAAGCCAAGAAGAATTCACTAAAAATAGAAGATTTTTGAAATATGGTGATTTGATGGTATATCATATTAAAATATTTTTCTATTGATAGTTTTCATTATTTTAAGACTATTCTGTTGACAGTTTCTAATCTTTTAAGGTATTTTAACTTGATATACCCTCAAATTACCTTATTTCTAAAATCATCTGTTTTTAATAAATTGGTCTCGGCATATTTTGGTTTTATCTTTTTTTGTTTAGGGGTTATAAATGAATTTTTTCCAGCAATTCTCTCATAAAAATCTTTCTTATGTAATGTATTGAAATCAGTATTTAGGAAAACAACGTTTTCAGTTCGATTTTTTAAGGATATTTAAGGGTTTTTTGGCCTTTTTAAAAAGGATCTTTGTTGATTTCTTTCAATATCGAACGCTCTTTTCGCTCATTTGATATCTTGTACTGACTTTCTCTGCATTTTTTGGTCAATAGAGCTCATCACGGAACCTCATCAATATGTCGTGGTCAATAGATTTACTTTTTCGTAATTTTTCTCTCGGTTTTTCCTCATAATACCAGTTAATCATTTATTGCATTATTTCAAAAGCAGATTGCTTGCCATTTGGAGCCATTTGAAGCCATTTTACATATATTTTAATTTAGTGTTGACATTGTTTTCCACTTCATGCAATCAACGACCTAATACTACCAAAAAACGCAGTGCTGAAATGCTTTTTCGCACAAGAACGGCATTTTTAGCATTGCCATTTTGTTTTGTCCGATTTTTCATTGAGCGCAGGAAATTTAACTATTTTTGTGTTTTAGTGTAAACTTACGGTTATCAATGGAAAAATAGTTGTTTTTTTTATTGTTCAGAGAGATGAGGGTATAAGGTTTAAATAAAAGCGAAAAAACCGTATCTTCAGCATATTTTTTCTTAAGTTTAGAGCACTTTTATATCCAACAAAGTCTTGTCCGATTTTGCGATGGAGCCACTGTATATATTTATATATTTATAAATATATATGTGCCCAAATTTTTCTCGAGAACGGATGCAGCGATTTTAATGAAACTTGGAATAGTGTTAGATACTAGCATACAATGAAGAATGAGTTAGATTTGAACTTTGTAAATGCTCACCAGGGGGCGTGGCGCTGCCCTAAATTTTTAAATTGATTTAGTCATAATTCGAAAACTATACAAGATATTTAAATGAAATTTGGTGAGCGGGTACGGCTTGATAGTACCTTGGAACAGACAAAAAGTTGGCGGGATCGAAGAAGTGCCACGCCCACTTTTCAGCCCTTGAAAATTTTGATTCAATATTACCCGAAAACGACTCTAACAATTTTAATGAAAATTTAGGAGATGTTACCTCTGCAAACAAGGATTAATATGTAATACACCGTTATATTGGGAAAACTCGTTGAAGGGCGTGGCACCGCCCACAAAAATATACACATTCTGAATTTAACTGTGAGGAGCCTAATTGCTATAAGGCATCTCTGATCTTGAAGTGGGCGAAATATCGCAGTTGCGCGTGGAACCTCCCATACAAGCAAAATACTTAAAATGCTTTATCTCGCAAATGTTACAAGATATTTTGATGAAATTTGGAATGTAGGTACTGCTTATAAATGCCTTTTAATAATCGAAAAGTGAGCGGTATCGAAGAAGTGCCACGCCCCCCTTTTAACCATTGAAAATTTTAATTCAATATTACTCGAAAACGACTCCAACAATTTTAATGATAATGTAGGAGATGTTAACACTGCCATCAAGGATTAATATGTGATATAACGTTATATTAAAAAAATACGTTGAGGGGCGTGGCACCGCCCACAAAAAATATAATACGCTATAAAAAGAAAACTACTAAAGCAATCTTTCTGAATTTAACTGCAAGGAGTCTACTTGCTATTAGCACCTATGACCTGAAAGTGGACAAAATATCGCCGGTGTACGTGGAACCTCCCATACAAGTAAAACAAATTAAAAGCTATTTCTCACAAATAGTACAACATATTTTGATGAAATTTGGTATGCGGATCTGTATCATGAGTATCTAAAACATAACGAAAAGTAGACTTTGTTCAATAATTGCCACGCCCACTTTTTATCAAAATAAAAATTTTGGTTAATAACTCAGGCACAAAAAAAAAAAAAATGGAATTAACTTTTTAATTCTTATATGCAGCCTTATGTACTTTTTGACGCTGAATCCGTCTCCATTGCAGAACTTTCATTACACCTGCAGGATTTTGAAATATCCATGCTTTAATTTGAAGAAAACGCTGTACAGCATAACTACAAGAAAAGGTAAAATTCTTTTCATTAATAGCATCGAATAGCCACAATCTTCCTTATCAAAATATCCTTTCGGATTTTTACAATAGGACTCTTATTTTCCGAGTTATGATCCTTTGAAGATAAGATATTTCAGCCCCCATACAAAAGACGAAATATTTTGGGTTTGTGGCATATCCCATTAATTTATTTTAGGGCATTCTATTTCACAAAAAAAAATTAGAGTTTTTGATATTTTTCTATACCATTCGTTATTTTCTGAGTTTTTTCTTATTATTGTTCCCATCGGTTTATTTATCATTTTGAAAGCATGACCATTAGAGGTGAAAAGGTACAAGTTTCATAACAAAAAATAGCTATGAATAAAAACATCGACTAAAAAAATAAAATCAGATTGTTGACCGAGCAGGGATCGGTCTCCAGGTACTTTTCCTTATACCCTACACCCAGGGTATATTCACTTTGTCCTTCCGTTTGTAACGCAGAGAAAGAGGCGTGACAGTTATTGAAAAGTATATATATTCTTCATCTGCGTCACCTCCTAAGTTGATATAGCCATGCTATAGTTATCGGACAACGGACACGCCTACCGCCCATACAAAGAATATTTTCAAAACGCAATATTAGGGGTATTATTTGCGATAACGCAAGAAAAACACATATAAGTATTAGGGACGGTAAGCTGAAGTTCTGAGCAAAAGGTAGGCGAATTCGAACTATAGTTCGTGGCACCTCCGATATAAGCAAAAGTTTCAAAATGCTATGCTGAAAGCATTACTTAAGATAATCCAACCAAACTTCACTTAAACACTAAAAACAGTAAATTCAAGCTCTGACGAAAAACTTAGCAAATTTGGACTAGAGGGCGTGACACCTCTCATATAAGCAAAAGTTTCAAAATTCTGTACTGAAAACATTATTTGAGATAATCCAACCAAATTTCACCCAAATACTGAGGACTATAAATATACACTCTGAGCAAAAACAAAACTAGCTCGGACAAGAGGGCGTGGCACCTCCCATTGAAGCAAACGCTTTAAAACGCTATACTGAAAATTTTTTTCTATCTAATTAAACTAAATTTCACTCAGTCACTAAGAATTGTAAGTGCAAGCTCTGAGCAAAAGCTGGATGAACTCGGACAAGAAGGCATGGCACCTCCCGTACAAGCAAAGTTTTCGAAATACTGCAGTGTAGGGTATTTAATGTTTGTCCAGGCCAAAGGTAACACCCTTACTAGTCTTATGTTGAAATAGGTGAAGTTTGCACTAGAATGCATGCTATCGATAGTTAGTATCCAAACTATCGTCTACTATCGATGGCCGCGACTATCAATAGTTTGCGAGCTCTATCTGCTGGGTACGCTATTTCTGCTCCAAAGAAAATTTGACTTTTCTGGTTTTTGATGTTTGAAAAATTTTTCTTATTACTTTTAAAATAACTTAAATCTGGCTTAAAAAAAATATTAGGCTAAAAAAATTTTTAAATAAATTTCAAAATTCATAAAACAAAACATTTAATTTTATCATTCATTAAAGGAAACAATTCACCTTTCTTCTGATTCACTTTTGGATAAATATCTCATCAGAATAAAGAAACAAAATTAATAAACTAAAATTACTCAAAATGAAGAGGAACAAAAAGTTTTGTGTTGTCCATATTGCCCCATATATTTATTTCGTGCAGAAGTTACATATAAAAATGTCACATCCACATTCGGCGTATTCTTCATGACTCCAAGAACGCCAGATCACACATACAACCCAAACCTCGCCATGGCGATCTTCTGAGTAAAGGGTATTACAACATGTGCATTTTTCATTTTCTTTTCCTTTGAGTTTAACGAGTTCCAAATCATCGCCATGAGGCTCGTCATGAAAACTGCAACTAGATTCACCTTCTGAAAAAGAGGCTTTTGAGGCTTTTTTGGTATAGAAAAAAAAATTTTAAATTTAACCAAAAATTTTTTACCCAAATCCCTACTGTAGCAGGGCTGTGTGCCGCATACTTTACTCCAGTGATAGTATTCATAAAACAGTTATAACGATAACACAGGCACTCAAAAAAAAGTTGTAGAACACAACACTTGTCACATGCAGTTTTTTTTCGACGCTAAATCAGACTGCATCCACAGAATTGACAATATACCTGCAGAGTTTCAAGATATCCTTGGTTGAAGTTGGCGTAGCTACAGCAAAAGGTTAATATCTTTTTTTTAATGGCATCAAATAGCCACACTCTTCCTTATTCAAATATACTTCCAAACTCTTCCAATAGGATTCTTATTTTCGGAGTTATGATCCTTTAAAGAGAAGGTGTTTCAGCCCTCATATAAAGGATAAAATTATATTAGTGTCGAAAACCGATTTACGGCCAAAACATTAAAAATTAGTTAAAACTTGCTGCAGGATATGAAATGTGTTAGTGACAATAAAAATAAGCGATGCCATGCCTTCCTTTGCATGTGGCTGAAATACCCTCTCTTAAAAGGATCATAACTTGGGAAATAAAAGCACTATTGCTAAAGCTTCAAGGTATATTTTGATCAGAAAGAGTGTGGCTAGTTGATGCCATTAAAAAAAAAGAATTTTACCTTTTCCTATAGCTATGCCATAAGCCTGAAAACAGCGTTTTCTCCAACTTCAAGCAAGGATATCTCAAATTTCTGCAGGTATATTGATAATTCTGAGAATGCAGTCCGAATCTGCGTCGAAAAGTGTATTGTGTTCATACAAACTTTTTTTTTTCCTTTTTTTAAGTTATAGGTACTCGTAATATTTCAAAATGTGGCTATGCTGGTAAAACAAAAATAGAAGTTAAATTCAATGTTTAACTTTACAACATGTCCCAAGCACATAAATATATTTGCTGTTTACAAGTGGTAATAGACAACAACAACACTAAGAAATTAGCAAACTGGCAACAAAAGTTGCTACCATAGTTACAAGTGTAAATGCATACGAATATCACTGAAGGATGTCGATGTTTGACGATGCAAGCGATTCAACCCACACAGAATTGTGGCGACAACAGTGACAATCCTTACATTTTACATGTCAAATCAAACTTAAGCCTCGACAAATTTGTTGGCTTAAAAATAACAACGTCAACAACTACACACGCAGAGTACGTACTCTCATATGCACATCGACACCAGGCAACAACAGTTTGTTGCCACTTACATGTCAGTTAGTTGTTGACTATTGGCTGATGTATTTGTTACGCTTCCCTTCCGACCATGATAGAAAACTTTGCCCAAACAGTTGAACTTTTGGTTACTTAAAGATTTTTGAGGCTTTAACTTTTAAACTCTAGGGACCATCACATTAGCAGCTTTTAGTTTGAGTTTATAGGGAAATGTTATGTATTTTCATTATATCCGCTGGCAAATGAAGTAGAGTTGTTGTTTCAAGGCGGAATGATTTTATTTTCTTCGCTTAGTTTACCATGACTGATTTTGCAAATTACTGATTATGACAAGCTAAGTAATAGAGGATGCTTATAAGTTTGTTGCAAAAGTGGGTGGAATAAAAAAAAATGCTTTATAGCATTTTCTTTGATATGAAAAGTTATTTCAAATAATTATATTTGACCTTATCCTAATTGTATGATGTTGATTAATTTCTAGCTCTACTTAAAAACATAATGAAATTGTCGTATTAATTAAGTATTTCAATTAGCCTATACAATTTTTAAAAACTTTCAATTAATTTCCAAAAAAAATATTTATAAGTTAAATAACTAGACCAACGACGGGTATAATAGTCTATTGATTAGGTTTACGGAATTTTATTACAAAAATCGATAAATGAGTCATTTAAGAAGAAAAAAGCCGCTGATTGCTATTAAATTGGAGGTTGGAAATCGGAGAGGGGGAGAAAATGCGCCCTTTACAGTTTTTTCAATATATCTAGCATAGACTGACCCAAAAAAATTAAAGGTGTTCCGATCTTAGGTGCTCAACACTCAAAATGTTCGGTAGGATCTAGAAACTACGTCTGTAAATTTTGGTAAAAAAATATTGAGATTTAGCACTCGCGCAAGCTCGATAAGTAGCGCTGCCTTGATCGTACGAGAATGGGGTTCTTTCAGCCCGTGGAAATTGATAAAAAAGGATTGGAACAATTTTTTTTTCTGTCCTACTTTATGTTTTCGAGGTCGCTGAAGACAATGGCATTGCCAGTTTTTGGAAAAGATTCCAAGATTTCAAGATATTTAAGATATCTCTCGAAAAAAAAAAATTTGAGATTTTTGTTAGATTAAATTGCCATTAATCGTGGGAAAATTTTTTATTTTTTTTCCCGGATACTAGTCTTGTAGCCTAGATTGTGACGAACAAAATGAGTGGTCGCACAATACTTTTTGACAAAATTTTCTCGAGATATCGGCCACAGACTGAACCGCCGTCCTGCCGTATTGCCGGTCACTGGGGATATCTGCCGATTTTACGCTATTTTCATTGATTTTTGAGATCCTACTTTGTACTTTCGACGTCGCGGAGATGCGGGAACATTTGTTTTCACGATAAAATGCAAGTGTTTCAATACATTCAAGATATTCCTATGATAAATTTTACTAGTGGGATTTCCAATGAAAAGCAGAACTAGCTCTAAAACCTCGACATAAATTTTCCGCGCATGATTCATCTGCAGCTAGTGATTGATGACCATCGCGGTTTTCTTCTGGAAAGGTGCCAATGTGTCCCAAATTTTTCAGTGGAAGATAAAAAATTTATGTCGAAGTTTTAGAGCTAGTTCTGCTTTTCATTGGAAATCCCACTAGGGAAATTTATCATAGGAATATCTTGAATGTATTGAAACACTTGCATTTTATCGTGAAAATAAATGTTCCCGCATCTCCGCGACGTCGAAAATACAAGGTAGGATCTCAAAAATCAATGAAAATAGCGTAAAATCGGCAGATATCCCCAGTGACCGGCAATACGGAAGGACGGCGGTTCAGTCTGTGGCCGATATCTCGAGAAGATTTTGTCAAAAAGTATTGTGCGACCACTCATTTTGTTCGTCACAATCTAGGCTACAAGACTAGTGTCCGAGAAAAAAAAATAAAAAATTTTCCTACGATTAATGGCAATTTAATCTAACAAAAATCTCAATTTTTTTTTTTTTTTTCGAGAGATATCTTAAATATCTTGAAATCTTGGAATCTTTTCCAAAAACTGGCATGCCATTGTCTTCAACGAACTCGAAAACATAAAGTAGGACAGAAAAAAAAATTGTTCCAATCCCTTTTTATCAATTTCCACGGGCTGAAAGAACCCCATTCTCGTACGGTCAAGGCAGCGCTACTTATCGAGCTTGCAGGAGTGCTAAATCTCAATATTTTTTTACCAAAATTTACATACGTAGTTTCTAGACCCTGCCGAACATTTTGAGTGCTGAACACCTAAGATCGGAACACCTTTAGTTTTTTTGGGTTAGTCTAATCTAGCGTACAAAGAAAAATTTCGATATCTTCTATACACATAAAAATTAAATGGTGTTCGTATGTAGCTTCTGGACGCGGAAAATACGCGGCCGATTTACATTATTTTTTTTTTTTAAACTGTTTGTTATGATCTGTAGAAAGTTTGTAAGTGGGTGAGATGCCGCTGAGGGGGATGAGGGTTGCACCCCCTTACGAAAAAAAATACAAAAAATGCTATATCTCTGCAGTTATACAAGCTATGATTATAAAAAATGGTTAACTTATGTATAATGTATCTGTCATCAACCATGCAAAATTTGTGGGGGATTGAACGAGGGGATTTTGCACCACCCACATAAAAAACCCACAAATCATTGTGAAACTTGGTACTTGGATGTTTGTTGCGTTTACTATTAAGCATGTAAAGCTTAAGAAGGATTGAACGAAAGGGATTTGAAACCCCCGTACAGTAAAAATACTTAAAATGCTAAATTTCTAAGCCTTTAGTAGCTATCATTATAAAAGTTGGTACATATATATATATTCTATTCACCTTGAAAAACCTGAAGGGTTGGAAGAGATGCACGACGGAAATGAATGGGACTTGGAGCATATGTAAAGTGAATCGGGAACGTGCGAACAAGGTCGCTACCGGGCCAGCTAGTTTCTTATAGAAAACATTTTTTAAAAAACAAAATTTTCCATCGAAATAAAGCGAGAGTAAAAAAGTTTTCCGACCGCATAAACAAAATTTCCATGTTCGAGTAGCCATATTTCGGTCAATTTTTAAACTAAGAAATTTTTTAATAAAGCATTTTAAGGAAAATTTTATTTCCTTTTTCTTAAATCAAGCTGTGATTTTCCTATCCCTGAGCCCAAAAAAGTTATAGGCAAATGATATACAGTGGCTCACGAAATTGATCAGGCTTTGGCTATGAATGCAAACAACTAATAAAAAGTCTGAAACTCAATCTTCAGACGTTAATTCAATTGAGCTCCTATGGGGCATACTGAAAAATCGACAGCAGGTGAAACTGGTACTCTTAATGAGTTATGGCCTGAAGTTAAAAATGCTTGAGATGGTATTGCTCCAGAAATTTGTGACTCTTTTAGGTAGTATGCCCCGCAGAATAAAAGCTGTTATTGATGCACGAGGAGGCTATACAAAATATTAATAATATTTCCAAGGTTCATAATGAAAAGTCACATAATTGATCACATTGAGTATTTTTTGATTTTATTCTGTTATTTGTTTTTTAAAGAAAAGTTTTCATGGAATTTGTCCCAAAATTTTTAGATAAAACGACCTCCTGACACGATCTCGGGTCGAAATTTTTTTGGTCACCCATTGGGAATTTCATTTTATACATCTAGGAATATATTCCACCACATTTGTTTATTGAACATGGAAAAACAAATTTTCTTAAAACCTGGGTCATATTAGATGAGATTATTTTCGGATATGCCCATATAAGTAGGTATGGATAAGATTTAAGTTATTTCGAATTTTTATTTCCGGTGTAAATCGGCAAAATGTAAAATTGGTCTATTTCAGAGCACATTTGTAGACCCAAAACCAGCTTCAAAACCGAAAAATGTTCTTTAATATGAAAGTTTTTTTATTGTTTTATTATCATTTTAAACAGTTTAAGTTTTGAGTTTAATAAATTCGTTGTAATTTTATATATACCATTTTAAGTAAGTTAAAATAATTCGCTTCAAAGGCTGCATGACATACCAAACCACTTAATCCACCTAATACTTTATGACCTAAACGTCAGTGAAGTTAATAAATTAAGTATTTTGACACTAAATACTCCATCAAAATATCATTAATGAGGATATTAAAATTCATACAACGAAGTCACTAATCACGTCTCTTAAACAGAGCAAACCTTTGTCAATTAGCATAAGTATGGCTAAAAGGAAAAACAGATTAAGTCGACTTGAGATTAATAAACTTAAGGCCAACTTTGCCGTAGTAATGAACAGTAACGTAAAGGAAGAATTAACGAAAAATTAACCAAATTCGTTAAATTGATATAAACAGCTTTTGCTTTTTGCCATACCTATAAATTAGTGTGTGATAAAAACCCCAAAATCTTCACTAATTACTACAAAAAAATCATTTTTCTTGAAAGCCTTTTTTTGCTCTTACTATACGTATATGTTTAAATTCTCACTTGAGAAATGTTCGGCCAGCTGTATTCTTAAAATGATGGAAAAATTTAAAGGATATTAAGAACTGTCAACATAAGGACATTTTCATAAAATATGAGCCTACTTTGCAAACAACAATCTTTACCTTTTCGGGGTGCTTACGAGTTGAATTGATTTTCTTTTATGAGTGAAAATTGTCATTTGTCATATTTATGGATTTAATCTCAAGTAATCTTTAGAATAAAACACAACACAATAAAGCCGTTTATTTATACATTTTATCTTATGGTAATTAAAGTGTTTCAATTTGTGTGAAACTACATTTTTTGACCTGCTTTCATTCAGTTTCAGATTTTACGTTAACTTTTAGGGCCACATTTGTATCTGCAGTGACTTTCGGGGCGCCTAAAAATCGCTTGAAGTTTTGAGTGTTTTTTTGTATTGCGATATTGGCTTTGAAAATTTAGATCTTCCACACGATTTGTTGTATTGATCTTGGAACCATTTTACGCAGTTGGCTTGAACGAAAAAAAAGGCGTTCCCCGATGCCGCCAAAAACCAAGTACGTAGTTCGGCTCTCTAGACCATATATTATCAGAATATAACATTTACAAAATGATATCAGATTTTATTTGCTTTTTTCTACTTATTTTATGTTGCGGCATTATCTCCATATGGGTATTTCCACAAGATTATACCCTTCACAACTCAAAAATAGAATCAATATTTTTATTAAATTTTAATGCTTAAAATATAAAAAACACATGCATCTGCTACATCAACAAAAGATTAAATGAAATTTTATTTTAATTCACTTAAAAAAAATCACTTTGAATCTTGTGTGTTTTGCAGTTTTCTGTCCCACTATAAGCAGTCGTATTTGGGACACTTGAGTAACACTGTTATATGCCTATTTGACAACAAAAATCATTATCAGCTGAAAGTGCCGACTTTTGTCTACATCAAGCAGCAGTTTTTTATTTTTAGCCTTTTAAATGAAGTTTTGGGAATTTTTTTGAAAAATATGTAATCTCTTACGCGCCCGTTATCTTTTTACATCAAAAGTTTAAAATACTATGAAAATTGTATAACACAGGCCTGCAAATTCGACATATTTTTTTTCCTATCTTAATTTTTGAAGCCAATTATGGTAGTTTGGGACCTCCTAATCACAAACCTGAACTTGGTTTCTTTCCATCACGTCAGAATTTTGAGATATTCCAGTTTTCATAACCTCAAAAATAATGGAAAATCGTGTGTTTTTCACTGTTATTTTAAATTTTCACGAAATTCGGACGTGATAGATCAATTCTGTAAACGGATTTAGGCTCAGCATCAAAAAATACATCAACAAGCACTCTCGTAATTTTAATGCGTTTTTATACCCTATACCCAGAGTATATTCACTTTGTCCTTCCGTTTGTAACGCAGAGAAGGAGGCGTGGCAGATATGGAAAAGTACATATATTCTTGATCAGCGTCACATCCTGAGTCGATATAGCCATGTCCGTCTGTGTGGCTGGCTGGCTGGCTGGGTGAATGGGTGGCTAGCTGTGTGTGGAAATACATTTTTTGGGAAAACTAAGCAAGATAATTCAATGAAATTTGGTACACAGTCGTCAAAGTTTGCTCGGGGGATTGAAAATGAGTGAAATCGGTAACGGGCACGCCTACCGCCCATACAAAAAATATCTTCAAAATGCAAATTTAAGAGTATTTTTCACAACAATGCAACCAAAATACACATAAAAAGCTGATCGAATTCGGACAAGAGGGCGTGGCACCTCTCATAAAGGGTGTTTTTTTTAGAGGTATAGAACTTCAAATTGAAATAAAACACAAGAAAATCGTTTTAATGTCCATCAATTTGGCTTTATTGGAAGGATAATTTTATGCCATAAATGTTTAAATATGATTTCGGGCATGTGGCCGCCGCGGCTGGCTCGAATAAAGCCAATTCTACAGGTCCAATTTTCAACCACTTTTTCGAGCATATGGGGCCGTATGTCGGCAATAACGCCACGAATGTTGGCTTCCAAGTCCCCTAACGTTTCTGGTTTGTTTGCGTAGACGAGCGACTTCACATATCCCCAAAGAAAATAATCCAATGGTGTCAAATCACACGATCTTGGTGGCCAATTGATAGGTCCATTCCGCGAAATTATGCGCTCATCGAATGTTTCCTTCAATAAATCGATTGTGACGTGCGCTGTGTGGCATGTAGCGCTGTCTTGTTGGAACCACAACCCATCCACATTCATGCCATCCAATTCGGGAACAAAATAGTCGGTTATCATGGCTCTATACCGGTCTCCACTAACGGTAACTGACTCTCCAGCATTATTTCGGAAGAAGTATGGCCCAATGACTCCACCAGCCCATAGAGCACACCAAACAGTCAGTTTTTGTGGATGTAATGGCGTCTCAAGGGTCTCATGTGGATTCTCTTCACTCCAAATGCGGCAATTTTGCTTGTTGACGTAGCCATTCTACCAAAAATGAGCCTCATCACTGAACAAAATTTTGCGATGAAAATCAGCATCGAGTTCAATCTCATTTTCGGCCCATACACCAAAATCACGACGCATTGCATGGTCTCGCGGCTTTAATTCTTGCACAAGCTGGATCTTGTAAGGTCGCAAGTTAAGATCTTTGCGCAAAATCTTCCATAAAGTTGATGGACAAAGTTCCAATTGCTGTGCACGGTGGCGAATCGATTCATTCGGGTCCTCTTCAACATTTTGCTCTACAGCGGCAATTGTTTCTTCGGTGCGCACTGTTCGACATCTCTGCGGATGCGTATTATCACATAGAGTAAACGTAGTGCGAAAACGATCCATGGTTAACCGAATTAATTGCTCTGTTGGACGATTATGTCGACCATAAAATGGACGGAGCTTGCGGTAAACTTCGCGAACTGAACCATTATTTTCGAAATGAATTTGCACAATTTGCAAGCGTTGTT
The DNA here is from genome assembly GCA_951812925.1 of Calliopum simillimum. NCBI lineage: Eukaryota > Metazoa > Arthropoda > Insecta > Diptera > Lauxaniidae > Calliopum > Calliopum simillimum. The sequence goes on along the minus strand of OX638368.1, from coordinate 98,314,432 downwards.
CTTTTGTCAACCTGTTCATGATGAAATGGCAAACCAAACTGAACATAAATGACATTAGAGTTGCCAGATTTGACCACAAAATGCCAGTTTTATCTCTATTCAAAAAACAAACCTCTAAAAAAAACACCCTTTATAAGCAAAAGCTTCAAAACGCTGTACTGAAAGCGCTTTTTCAGATAATCGAAATAGATTTGACTCAGACACTAAAAACTATAAATGCAAGCTTTAAGCAAAAACTGGATAAAATCGGACAAGAGGGCGTGGCTCCTTCCATATAAGCAAAAGCTTCAAAACGCTATTCTGAAAACGTTTTTTCAGATAATTCAACCAAATTTCAGTTAAATACTAAGAACTATTAATGCAAACTCTGAGAAAAAACTAGGTGAATTCGGAGGGCGTGGCAAAATTTTCAAAATACTGCTGTGTAGGGTATTTAATGTTTGGCCAGGCCAAACGTAACACCCTCACTAGTTTTGTTTTTTGTTTGTTTTTGGTATATTTTCTTTGCATACCGAGCGCGCTGTACTTTCATTCGATTACCCCTATTGTCAAGACAAATCTGTCGAAATATCAGGCGGATATATGCTGTTAATAGCCCAGGAAAATAAGACATTTTCTGCGAAAAAATTCCCAGTGGAAATTTTTCACCGTAATTGTCTTTATTTATGCATGATACACAAACTGTGAAAAGTCCATTGCAAAGTCGTGTGCGCATAAAAAGTTATTCGGGCTCAAAGGTCGCTAAAATCAGTTTTTTGCAAATATCTCGCTAATGCTAACTTTTACAGAAAAATGTAGGTCACCAATTTTGTAGCACAGGAAATTTCCTACAAAAAAACGTTAAAAGTATTTGCGTACGACTTCTAGTTTAGGAGATCAACTAATTTAAAAAGTTGTTTACAGTTATGATATGAAATACTACATATGAGTTCATATTAAAATATCTTACTTTTTAAATTGCAATAACTCTTCAATGAGAAGTTGTACAAACAAAATTAAAATGCCGTTTGAAAGATAATTTAATTTTCTATATACCGTACAAAATTTTTTTTTCGAACGGCTCATGACCTAAAAAATATTCTTGAATAACCGTTATGGCTTCGAAATTACTGGTTTTTTAAGGATATCTGTGAATTGGTGATTACTACGATAAAAAGTAATGAGACCAAATTTGTAGAAAATTACAAGATCTACAAAAAATAAGCGATATGTGCACACATAGAAGTAACCGTTTAGAAGATATTCCTAAAAAACCCTTCAAATGCCAAAAAACCGGTTTCTATTGAATATCTTCTATACGGTTACTTCTATGTGTGCACATATCGCTTATTTTTTGTAGATCTTGTAATTTTCTACAAATTTGGTCTCATTACTTTTTATCGTAGTAATCACCAATTCACAGATATCCTTAAAAAACCAGTAATTTCGAAGCCATAACGGTTATTCAAGAATATTTTTAAGGTCATGAGCCGTTCGAAAAAAAAATTTTGTACGGTATATAGAAAATTAAATTATCTTTCAAACGGCATTTTAATTTTGTTTGTACAACTTCTCATTGAAGAGTTATTGCAATTTAAAAAGTAAGATATAACATAACTGTTAACAACTTTTTAAATTGGGTTATCTCCTAAACTAGAAGTCGTACGCAAATACTTTTAACGTACTTTTGTAGGAAATTTCCTGTGCTACAAAATTGGAGACCAACATTTATCTCTAAAAGTTAGCATTAGCGAGATATTTGCAAAAAACTGATTTTAGCGACCTTTGAGCCCGAATAACTTTTTATGCGCACACGACTTTGCGATGGACTTTTCACAGTTTGTGTATCATGCATAAATAAAGACAATTTCGGTGAAAAATTTCCACTGGGAATTTTTTCGCACAGAAGCTCTTTTTTCGTCTTATTTTCCTGGGCTATAATATGGTTTCAATATACCTACTGGCATAGGCGTAGGAGCGACTCAAATAAAATTTTCAATTATTTTGAGTTTTTTTTTTTTTATGAAGGGTACAACATCCCCTTGTCCAATCGATCCCATATTTCTTATAAATGTGTTGGAGCACCAAAAAAACATCTGGTGCAAATATGGTTTTGATATGTTCAGTAGTATAGGCGTGATAGTCTTGTATATACAAAAAAGGCACTTAAAACTTAAGTCACTAAAAATTTTGACGTGCTGGAATTTTTTCACTATTTTTTTCGTAATCAGCACACTTAAATCTATAGAAATCGCTTTTTAAAACTTAGAGAGGAAAACCCATGCAGGACTGTGTAATTAATTCAAAAAAAAAAAAATTAAAGGAGAGTAGCAATGTAAGTAAATTTAATAATTTGTGATGCCAAATGAAAGCCAATAAATCAGTAATGTTATTTATTTTTTTTTTTTTCATTTGTAAACGATGTCGCACCCGTTACCTTTTTATTAATTTGCCTTCCAACCCTTACTATATAACTTATTTGGTTTTTTGCTTATTTTTCATGGTTAAACAACTATGAAGTTTCCAAACAAGAACAACTTTCTTCAACATCTTAATCCATTATATTCAGTTCTTACGGGGTTTTTTGGGTTTTTGACCCACTTTCAAAAGACATGGGTTATAATGGGTTAAAGTGTTCTACAAAAATATTCTACGAAAATTTTATTAGAGGGCACCAAAGACAAAAAATGCTTATAACTTAAGAATAATGCGTAAAAAATGTAATAAAATAAAAGAAATGAATAGACAAAAAAAAGTTTCTCATATTTCATATTTATTGTATATTTTGTACTTTTTTACTCATTATTACGGAGTTGTAAGCATTTCTCGTCTTTGGTGACGTCTAATGAAATTTTTTGTAGAATATTTGTTTGGAACATTTTAACCCATTATAACCATTTTTTTAAAGGGGTTAAAAAGACCCATAAGAGCAGGATGTAATGGGCTAAGATTGTTTCTTGTGTAATTTCATAATGACCTTGGAACAACAAGCTTCAACAAAAATGAAGATTAAGAGTTTAACAGTGGGGTAAAATTTCGAAAATACTTTCTTTGCGCATATTTTAGCTAGAGAAACTGTATGAAATTGATCTTGGGTTCCGATTATTATATACTTTGATTCAAGGCGAAAAGTTTGATCTATCGTATGACTCATTCCCAGCATTTTTGAGATCGTAATAAAATAAACACCGCATCAAGCCTAGATTTTGCATAAATTGACCACAAATGACCTTAAAAAAAATCTCAGATAACATTTTTGAGTTTTTTCCTACTTTCATTTAAGTACTGTTAAATATAATGGATATAAGTATACATATTGTTCTATTTGCTTACGATGTCGCACCCGTTACTTTTTGCTGTAGCACCAGTTACTTTTTTAAAGCTTTTTTTTTTCAACAAGCAAACTAAGAAAATTCTTCTAGAAAATATTACAATGAATAAACTTGCAAGTTTTATTTTTACCGTTTCATGCAAAAATTTACAGATTTGAGGGATCAAATCGCATTAAACGAAAATAGCATATTTGTAACGTCGCACCCGTTACCATTTATTTAATACAAGAAAGTATTGAAATTTCAGGTACCTTTCTGGCGTTATTATCTAAATTCCACTTTAATTTTAAAAATTTTCCTTAAGCTGTCGCATCCGTTTCTACGGAAATGCCCCAAAAAAAAAAAAAAAACTGCAAACAAAAATAAAAAATAGTCATTTTCGATGTATTTTGCAATGCTGAATTCAAATCAAACATCAGAATTGCTCTATCTCGAGCGGTTTTTGAGGTATACGTACCTAGAAGTGGAAAAAACACATGTTTTTGCTATATTTGAGGTTATATAACAAGATAAGTTAATTTCTTTACAAAAAGTAAAGTACTGTAAATTATTTCGATATCTTTTTTTTTCTAGAAGATAACCTAAGCTAAAAAATTAAAAAACTGCAAAAAAACGTTTGGGTCAATCTCTTTTACTACTTTGAAAACTCTCAAATTTGCTTTTTCTTTCTTACGTGGTATAACATACAACATATAACGCTTCTGATCCAAGCACTTCCAAGCGCTTGTCCCATAGAACTTTCACAATGATTTTTTATAAGGCTGCAGAAAGAACAACATGGGTTCTAACCTAGCCCGGGTGATTTTTTTTTTTTTTTAATATTTTTTTTAAAATTTTTTATTCAACATCTTTTTTCTATTTACCTTTCTCTTATTAATTTACTTTTGTTTAATTGAATTGAAATTGATTACACAATGATTCCATGTAAGGCTGCAGTAAGAACAACGTGGGTTCGAACCCACCGCGGGTGATTTTTTTTTGTATTTTTTTTTTTGCTTTATTTTTTTTTTTTACTTGTTTTTATTTATTAAAATATTTTTTATTCAACCTTTTCTTATTTCACTTTTCTATTTTCCTTTCTCTTATTTATTTACTTTTGTTTAATTGTATTGAATGATTCAATGTAAGACTGTAGTAGCATTCGAATGTCAAATTCTGTTTGGACAACATTTGCTTAATATACAAATTTAATACCATTTCATATCATCGCGCGTTGGTGTAGCGGTCTAAAGAGTTGGTAAATGTAAGTAGAAATAAACTGTTTCTATTTATCACACGGACGGTCGTGGATGGAAATCCTGGTGCGGCCAGTTTTTTCTTTTTTTTTTAAATTTTATTGAAAAAACGCTTACCGCAGCAATACAAATAAGTCCTTCAAAAGGCCTTTTACAGTAAGGCTGCGGTAAGCTTTAGCGCGCTTACATTATATGACATGCAATGTTGAAAGGAATGAATAGTTCTTACGGAGCGGAAGCGCTTATTGATGAAAAAGAAACACTTCAGAAGGGTTTTTGAAGCAATTCTTTTCCCCTTGGGTCATTATTTCAGTATTTTGCAATGCTTCAGAAGTCTTGAGGTGGTGGAAGTGGCATGTTTTTTCTGACAAAAATAAGCTTGGCACGTTATTCTGAATATTTAAACTAAATGTTTTCCTGCTGCAGCACCAAACATTTTACTAAGTTTGATTGTACAAACTAGTATGCCTTTACCGTGGCATAAAATCTCATTACTCTCTATGAGCGATACAAATTAATTTTATTCCTTTCCTACCTACAAGCAACACCTTGAACAAAAAAACTTAAAAATTTATTTTCTTTTTAAGTTAAAAAATGCTTGTACTGTGACTATCTTGTGTAAAAAAAGCAATTTACAATGAAAAATAAAAAAATAATTTAGAGGTCATTTGTTATTTTTGTTACATTTATTATCTATTGGTGCTATTGGCGCCCCCTTGGTGAAAGATATAATTTTTTTTTGTAATTTACGATTGAAAATTTCGGCCTTTTTGTAGCATCGCGGTGCCAATTATCTTACTCGTGTAAAAGCATCCTGTAAAATTCTTAAGAAAATTGTATTTTTATCTTAAGCGTATGCCAAGTGAATCAAAATGAATCTGAAGTGTGTGCTTATTGACGAGTGTTTTAATTTCATTTCCACTTTTCGATTTCGACTTTGTTTCAATCAAAAGCCGGTAGGTGCTCACCCGTATTTTTTAGACGAAACAGAAACGTAAGGAAAGGAAATTAAAAAACTTCTGCTTGACGCAGTTTCACAAATGAATTTCATACATTTCCGTAACCGCTGCTGTGTTAACGCGCACACACATTCAAAACATGCACACTTATGCATTCGCACAAATACATACATAAATGTATGTTGGCATGGATTAAATCAAGGTACCGGTGACAGGATTAATAAAAGAAATTTTATAAGATAAATGAACAAGAATTTTTATTAAATGTGGTTTTTTCTAAATTTGAATGTCATTTCAGTAATGAATGAGATATGAGGGAAATATGATGGATGCGCCCATCCTCAAACTTAACTGAATGTGCATAAATGCTTTAATTGATGTCTTTCTGATTCAAATTCCTGTTTTATTAAAAATTACTGAGAAGTTTTAATAAAATCTCATGTGGTTAAAACAAACATGCATAACTTATTTTGCGTTTCTTTTATGGGAATAATATTTATGTAGTCTTTCAAAAACAAATGAACTAATTAAAATATAAGACTACAGATGTATAGTCTTTCTGCTGCTTAACTAATGTGTACACTGAAAAAAATATTTATTTGAATGAAACATCTGTAGTATATGAGTGTTTCTTGAGCGACTCTTCCGTATTCTTGCAACGCTCAAGTTTCGAAAAACTTATAACACCCAAACTATTTGATACACAGTGATGAAATTCGACATTTGAGGTAGAATGCATTGGAAACATCAAGCCATATTTTTAAAAATGGGCGTGGTCGGATCAAGGACACGCACACTTTACATGTTATTCTAAATTTAGAATCAACGAGCTCTAAAACCCCTTATTTATTGTTTACAGGGTTTATTGCCTAAGGCTACGAAGCTTCTGGTAGGTGATAGAAGATGCCTAGACTAACGAAAAATTGCAGCTGAGGGGACCTAAAATGTACCCCTTAGGAGCTATAAGGTTAAAACTAATTTTCTGACTTGTTTTAGAAAAAAAAAATTGTAGGGCAAGGGTGTCAGCGTAGAACAAAAGTGAGCCAATTTTGGCTCGACCAACAACATCAATATTTCTTTACAACATTCACAGAAATAATTTTTGTTGTTTTTTTTTTCACGATCGTCAAAATTTTGCGTTTTTGTTGCTTTTTTTGCGTACACACAAAATCTAACTCGATCCAACAATAACAACAAACAATATGGGTATTAATGCGTTGATGCGCAATTGCGAAAATACAAGTCTTTTACGCACTAACGCCTGAACGTTCAATGTGAATATTTTCATCTTGAGAAATTGCAGAAGTAGTGCGAAATTTTCGGCAATGTGTTTGTTGTTTTACAAATGTCAAACCGCACTTCCGCAACGACGCAAGAGCATTGCGCATCAACGCGTGGATACCCCTACTTTTTGTGTGTATCCTAGTTCTTAGAAATTTTGAAAATTGTTGAAATATTATTATTGTTGTAAACGAAGCATGAAAAAACAACAAAAAATTGTTATTGTGATAGTTGTAATTCGAATTTGAAGTTGTTGTAAAAGCGAAAATTATGCGCTGACTGCGCTACATTCGCTTGGCTCAGTGATTTGAAAACGCTGACACCCTTGGTCTAGGGTCACCCTAGTGTTTAAGAGAAAACATACTGAAAAAAAGTTCTGGACCTTTAAAGTTGATATTTTAAATTTTTTTTCCTTTTATTTGACTTTGGCGGCCATTTTAGTATGATCTAGAAGACTGCAGCATTTTGAAAATTGTCTTATATGAAAGGTTCCAAGCCCTCTTGTCCGAGTTCACCTAGGTTTGCTCAGAGCTTGCATTTAAAGTCCTTAGTATCTGAATAAAATTTAGTTCGATCTTGAATCTTTTGCTTTTATGGGAGGTGCCACGCGCTCTTGTCCGAATACGACCAGTTTTTGCTCAAAGCTTGCGCTTACAATTCGTAGTATTTGTGAGTATTTTGGTTGCATTTACGTGAAAAATACTCCTAAAGTTGCATTTTGAATATATTTTTTGTATGGCGTGTCCGTTGACCGATTTTGCTCATTTTCAATCCCACGAGCTTTAACGACAGAGGCATATTTATTTCCACACACAGCCAGCCACGTGGGGCTGATCAAGAATATATATACTTTTCTATATCTGCCACGCCTCCTTCTCTGCGTTACAAATTGAAACATTTCTCTATAAAATAGCATCATTAGGCTTTTGAAATTTAGTGGTCGAAATGCATTTTTCTGCCAAACTAACACTGTACGCTGTATAAACAGAGCTTCGAGAATTATCAAGAAATTCCAATACTCAAAACTGTTTAAAAAAAAAAAATCCTGTTGAAAAGTTGGAATTAGACACGAAAATCTTAAAAAGTTCAACTATTCTGACCCTTGTTTTTTGAATAATTTCAAATTAAAATCCGCGTTTAAATTTAACATTTACATTTGTAGTTCACTTAAATATTTCAAAATTTCTTCCCTAGCTATGTCATTAAAAGCTAAAATGTCAATTAAGTGCTTATTTTTTTTACATTATACATACCTACCTATTTGCAAAAGTATGTTAGTTGCTATGTTTTGACGCATATGCATGTCCTGTCTGCCTACTTGCTACTACGTACATATATCCTATATACTACACTTGTACGAACTATTGTTGAGTGCTTAAATGGACCTGTATGTACTTTGTTGTATGCAACATTTCTTCTTCATTTGCATACTCGTAAATGTGGTATGTCAAATGTTTGTTTGACAAAAACTACTGCACGCTTGATTGGTTAAAAGCTGAACTCGTCAATCAAAAAAGGCATAAAAAAGCACAGCATCATAACATGATGCTCGTAGCATTGAGTAAATGGGACATTCCAAGAAAAATTCAATTTCAAATATGAGATATAAAGAACTTGATCGTGCTTTTTAAAATTTATTACATAGGTTGTATTGCATAATATTACGAAGCTTCTGGGAGGTGATAGAGGTAGCCTAGACTAATAAAAAATTGCAGCAGAAAGGAAGTCAAAAATGTACCCTTGAAGAGTAATAGGGTTAAAACTGATTTTCTAATCTATTTCACAACAAAAAAAAAAAAAAAAATGTTGGGTCACCCTAACGTTTTAGAGAAATATCTCTATGGAAAACTTTAGAGTTCATTTGGTTGATAGGGTTAAAAAAAGATATTGCAAAGTTTTGGACCTTTAAAGTTGATATATTTTTTTTAATTCCTATTCCTTTGACTTTGGCGTTATGCAAAATGTCCCATTAGTATACCATTTTATAGTTTTTTTTTTAGAATCCCCGTTAAGTTTTCTTGAATTTGGTGGTACATTTGTCATACCAATTTTTTTAATTGAGGTCAGAAAAAAATACTTTTTAAGAATAATCTGTTTGAAGGCATCGCAACGCGTTCACTCGAATCAAATAAGATGAAATCAATCCAAAGCGAAAATTGGTGGTACCACGCCCCCTATGGCATAGAATAAAACTTTACAAATTCTTTTATGTAATTTTATTATATTTAAGTCCATATTTTGTAAATAGGAAGCACTCTTAAATTTATTTTTTTTTTTAATTCGCTGCACCCTAGCTTACATACTTTAAAGGCATACAAGTTTCCAACAACTTTTTTATGTCTATATTTTTTTTTTTTTTTGTTTTAATGTTGAACCGAAAGCTAATAAGCCCATATCAATTGGGCTATAGATCATACAGAAACTTTTGGGCAGTTATCTGTACCCGGAACATGTGTACAGAACTAAACTATTTATCATTTATCCATTCAAAGTTTTAATCGTCGATGGACCCATTTTTATTGTATTGTATATTTTTGTTTAAATTGTGGGTACGGTTTTAATTTTCTCTTTCTTAAAAAATCATTTAATCAAAAATTATTCCTTTTCTCATCATATCGCAATGATTGATTTCTAATGATAAAGAACATTGGAACATTTTTCAAATATCTGACGATGATGATTAAAATTATTATTATTAAATTTCGGCATATTTCTGAATGGGATGAGCCAAATGACAAAAATAATAAAATTCCAATGTTTCCAACTAATTCGAATTCTTTTAAAATTTAAATTGAATATTTCAATTAAGTCAATTTGGTAAACCACAATTTAATATTGGTCTTTTCATTAAGTAAAATTTATGATAATAATTTAAAATTTTAAAATATTATTGAAGACTAACAAGAAACAGCAAAATATCTAAGGAATATACCATCCCCAAGTACATACATAAATGCCTTTTAATTCAATAAATATGTAAGTATTATCAAATAAGAATCCCTGAAGTAATGTTACGATGTACATATTTTTGTATGTTTGAATAATTTGCAATGAATTTAAAATTTTTTTTTAATATTTAATAAAAAAAAATGTAAAACAAGCGTTTTATTTACGTTCTATAAGTCATTTTACTTTAATACTACGCTTCATCTGATCTAACCCCTTCAGACCGAAGTTTAGATCATTGTAGATATCGAAAAATGAACTTCGGATTAAGTTTTCTAGTGTTTAAATTAAGAAAAAAAGTAGGTCCGGAAAAGCCCCTTATAGCCCGAAATAGTGCAGTCATGTTACACAGTGCAGCAAAAAAAATCCAAACAACTTTTTGAATACTATTCCTGAAATCACATGATGTTACTAGTAAGACCCTATCTGTGTATCGCTTGTTTGGCTCGTGGTCGAATTTTATAGTACTATGGAAATTGCATCAAAACTGCTTTTTCAAAGTTGCCACGGCCATAAGTCGTAAACCGTTTGAGATTTTGTTTTCCTATCTTCAACAAAGTTATAGATATAGGCTAAAGGAAAGAAATTGTTGCAAAAACTGATCCGAAAAAATTGGGCTTTGGGGCTTAAAATCAGTAAAATGCCGAAAAATTGTTCCATTTTTGGTCATAGCTTTAAAACCGTTCCGTATTTTGCCATACAATTAAAACAAAATTTTAGCCAAGACTTAACAGAACAACTCTCTTGAGCATGTCAATAGCATACGAGTACTCCTTGATGCTAATTTTAATTAAAGCATTGATGTATCCAAAAATGCTTGGGGTCCTATGTGACCCCATCGGTCTCTAGGGGTTAATGGAAACAATTTATGTAATAAATTATCCAAAAAAAGTTTTTGTATGATTGTCAACCTAAAAATAAGAAACATTCATTTTTAAAACATTAAAAAGTTTTCAAGCTTATCTCGGTGGTTAACGCCGCAATGTATAGGGCATTGACCAAATAATTTGATGAATAAGCTGATTTTACAGTTCTATATTGTGTGGGTTATAGCTGAAAACATCATCAATAATATAATTTTAAATGGTACAATGTTAAAAAATAGTGCAAGTTGTTATGAAAGCAACAAATAATTTGAAATTTAATTCATATAAAGTACATTACTTAAGTCACTACACTGGGAAAAATAGTATTTTTCCGTCAAACAAATTTATTTGTTTGTATGTACATAGGTACATTAGTATTTACTTAATCTTGGTAAATATTAATATAGACTCAAATAGAAGCCGGAAGTGTATTATGATCCTATTAAATAGCTTATAATTAAATGCCACTTATTAAATAGTATGGGCAAATCCTGAAGTGAACTGTCCGCAATTGGAAACTTTTTGTTGCTTAAGGTAGTTGACATCTCTGAGAATCATAAACAATTTTTACCCATTGACATTTCTTCATTATTCAACTGTTTCAACGCCACTTAAATGAGTGCAGAATCGGAAGAAATTCATTACGTTTTACTTTATTTGTTCGAAAAGCACGATGGTTTACAGAAAAATTTGTGCATATTATGGAGAAGGTACTTTATCGTAAAAGACAGCTGGAAAATGGTTTGATCTAAAAAACGCACTTAAATCTGGTCAACCAAGCAATCGCGACATAATCTGAGTGAATAAAATCTTACTGACTGCATTTCAGTATGTGAATCACTTCTGAAACGGAATGATTTCGAACCATTTTGCACAGATCGGTTTGAAAATGGATTACGTATTATGATAATGTGCTTAAAGACCATGGTCACATCGAAGAAGCCTGCCCAAACTGTCGGAAAGCCGGAACTGACGCCAAGTCATCACGACAACGCAAGGCCACATACTTCTTTGGTGACCCGCCAAAAACTGAGGGAGATTGGCTGCGAAGTTTAAGTACATCCTTCGGATTGCCATTTGTTTCACTCGCTGCAGAATTATATTGATTGCGTAAGATTGAATTCCATAGAGGATTGTTAAAAGGTCTTCTCCGAGTTTTTCGAGCAGAAACCCCAGGAATTCTTTATGGACGGTATTATGGATTTTTTTTTAACTTAAATTAATTATCCATATAAGAGGTTTTGAGCCGCTTTGTATTCGGACTACAATTTATTTCATCGTTAGCTCTGTAGTTTTGGCAACATTATCTATTTAGGGTGGAAAATTAAGATTTTGTTATTTAATTTTTTAAATTTTCCACCTTGAAAGGACAATATCTCAAAAGCCATATAAAAAGTTGAACAATTTGACAAAATAACCTAACTCGAAATTGGCAACTTTTCAGGAGAGCTAAAAAACTGTTTAACTGCTTTTCAATAATGTGGCTAAAATTTCGTTGATACAGCGTTAAATCTCCTTTTTCAATACATTTTTACTAATCTTCAACTCTCACCGGTAAAATTCCTTTCTTTTTCTGGTTAGCAATAGTGATGAGCAAAATTAGTCTTGGTCTTGCGTCTTGTTCTTGGTCTTGGGAATTTTGCGAGACCAAGACGCTAATATTTTTGCAAGACCACTGACAATAATCGTCAAGACCAAGACTGCTTTTCAGTCTTGGTAACCAATAGTTAAAATGTGTTTCACGCCCGTCTCGAAGACAAAATCATCTCTCAATTTGAATTTTTGCATCTTAAAAACCCAACTGCTTTGGAAAAATATGATTTTAAAACTTTGAATTCTCAATATCTCTAGAAATTTTTTCAAGACCAAGACTTAATGAGCAAGATCAAGACCAAGATCAAGACCAAGACCAAGACTATATATCAAAACCAAGACCAAGACTCAATGTGCAAGAATAAGACCAAGACCAAGACTGTTATTGTCTTGGTTTGCTCATCACTAGTTAGCAACACATAACCGCACGAATGGCGCTAAGTTCAAATCATGCATAAATTATGGAACACCCTTATATCTCTCGAACTGAAAACTATAAAGATATGGTGGTTATACTAAAAGAAGCGTATTTATCTTTCATATTTATGACTAAAATCCAGGAGAATTGTCTTATTGGTTTGTCAAAAAGTCCACAGATATTTATCGCTTGTATATGCATATAAGCACATTTTTTTTCACTGTGTACTCTCTCTAGCTTGTCACTTGTTCAAGTTGAAAGGCTTTTTTTCTTTTAGCGACCATATTCACCCAATGTGCATTGAATTGCAATTTCTAAGCTTTTACCAACAATAAGTCAGCATTTTTACTAAGAACGCGCGCATTTCTAAAGGAAGAAATCTGCAAAGTTGAACACCGAGACGCCATAAATTATAACACTTGAGTGATTATGAATTGAGCTGTTGAACGATTTTAAATGGTAAGGATAATAAATCACAGCAAGGCGTAAGTGTTCAATTTTTTTTTTTATATTTTCTTCTTCGTCATGAAAGTTTTAAAAAGTCAATATATATTTAACATAATGTTCTGGTTTAAACATAAGAAAATACTGCAAAAAGGATAATTTCATTAAAATAAAGGGTGCGCTATTTGGGTTAAATATGAGCAACATACATATTTACGTGTTAAGCAAAAAATTAAAAGTTAAATTTGCTTGAAGCCAAACTTTGAACTTTGCGCATTTGAGTGTAAATTAAATAAAAACATTGCAAAGGATGATAAAACATAATTAAGGATAATTTTTTAAGGAAACGATACACTTTTAGAATCATGTCTAAAGATAGATGCAATGCATACGAGTATTACCTCAAGCAATTTAATTTTGTTTCGTTGAAATTCGTTGTAAATCTTTTGGTTTCAAATTAAACTAATGAATATCAAACAGTTTAACATTTAACTGTTTGTTGACGGAACCCTCAAATATCGAATAAAATGAAATGAAATGAAACACAAAAAAAAAAAAAAAGATTTCATACATAAGAGTACCACTTCAGCGCACAAATATTTGCTTGGACATATGCAAAGGATTCTAACAAAACATGGATATCAACCAAATAATTTGCAAACGATACCTGAAACCATCTTCTATGTACGATATAAGCGAAATATGAAATAAAATGACAATTTGTGCAAGAAATATTTTTAAAGCAATCAGATATTTAGTAACAATAACCAAAGTATAGCAAAAATTACCTATAAAAAACAAAATTTAACAAAAAAAATTTTCGTATTAACATTTTCATATCATTAAAAATGCGATGTTCCATAGTAAATTAATCTTCCGAAATCAAAATCCGATTTTCTGCATTTTGAGTAAAAAAAACCAACTCAATCGCCGGATAATCCCAAACTTTAGTAAGTTATAGCCTTAAAAACTATAAAATATAAAACTTAAGTTTATGGATAACTAAGTTATCAAAACATTTTTCATCAATAGTTACTATCGATGTTAAAAAGCATTACAATCCTTCGTGGGTTTCAAAAAAACTCACGTTACAAAACACAAAATAACTTATTCAGAGAACTCTTATTAATATTTAAAAGTGCTCAACCAACCAGTGGCCAACAGAATCAAAAAATAAAACTTACAAAAAGTCCACCCCACTTCAAATCTAAAAATACAAATAGAAATCGGAAAAAAAGTTAAGCCAGCAGTGATACCTTTCGTTGACGTTGCAATTTTTAAATGTATGTAGAAATAAAAAATGGAATGGAGGGGCATTCTTCTGCAAGCCGTATGTATTTTACAATTGACAGCTGAACATAGTTTTAGTGTTGATAATTCACTGGAACGTCTCATTCAACTCCATTCTAAAGCTATCTTAGCGCTTTTAATTCTTACTTTTACAGAAAATATACTTTATGTATATAGATCAAACTATTAAATTTTATATTAGCTTGTCATTGCCGGTGTTAATTTCCCCATACAATACACCTCGGAACTAGTATTTTCACTCCATCATTTAGAACTGTATGAGCTGTATAACTTTTTTCCAATGGACACGGAAACTGACCGATCTATGATTGTTTGAAATTGCATCTTAAAAGAAAAACATATTGAGCTTCATAAAATAAAACAAGGCTAAATGTACTTGTTCAGCCGGGGATTGAACTCTTTTTTTGTATATTTAGCGGGCGCCGAAAATATTTGATTTGAAAGGAATACCTTTTCGTAGTTTGTCTGCTGTGTAAAGTTGCTACTGCCGATGTCGGCTGCGGACGGCTGCCACGTAAACTGCTGCTTTTGACGATAGTGGCTGTGATGATAGATGACCGCTTTGATGATGCTGATGACCACCAGAATGATGCTGCTGCTGTCTTCGATGATCAAAAATACTCGTTGGCTATGAAGTTCCCAAAAGTAAATTGCAGGAAAAAAATTTTGAAGCAAGTTTTTTTCTTTCCAAACAGAAAAACTAACTTTTGAATTTACTTTTACGTTATAATTTATTGAACGAGTTTAATTTAATTTTAAGTAAGTTATTTTAAGTTTTAAACAATTTTAATATTAAAAAGAAAAAAAAAAAACATAAATGAAAATAACAGCGACAGCTGTTGAGCACGATGGAAAACGAATGACAAAAGCTCATGAGTTTGACGTATTTAACGCATACGCATGAGAGTGACAGAGATGGTGGTATGAATTGAAGAATGAATCCGGTTTTCGGGAGTTTATGCGTATTGCTGCGTAATCAGTAAAATCAGTCTTGTTCCTGGTAGTTTTTCGAGACCATGACCAATACCAACTCGCTGATATTTTCATTACAAAGACTTAGTGTCTAAGGCTAAAGCCATAGCAGTGTAGGCCTCGGTCTTGGTCATTTATAGTAGATAATAGGGATTTCATGCCTCTACGAACTTGACTTTACACTCTTTATGGACTTATTCCAATTTCAAAAATATAAGATAAAAAATCACAACTTAAAAGTGTACGGTTTGTAAGAGAATGACTCATAAAAACTAAATGCTCCAATAGAATGTGTCAACTAAGGTTTCATGGAAATCCAGAAACAAAGAATTATATATATATATGTTTATCCTATTTTATACAAAAACCTTTTTTTACGAATTTTGTAGCAAACATTTTTAAGCTGTTTGATACAAAATGTTTTAATGAAAAGTTAGAACTTTTGTTATTTCTTAATATTTATATAAAAGTTATGTGGAAGCTATCCACATTTAATGTGGAAGCGTCAATATCTGAGCAGTGCATTCAGTCTCCAGGAAATGCTGCTTATTTATAAAATATTTATAAATGCTTGTAAGGTATGTAAGACGCACCTTCATTTGTATTGTGACAAAAATAAAAAAGAGTTTCTTGTGCAGTTACTTTATTAATCCTTTAAAAGTATCATTAATCATCTGGAAACTAGAATGATCAACGTCATAGTTAGAAACAATCAATTGCTATTTGCACAACACTTTCATAGTCGTTTCTGTTTGACCTAATCATCATTGAAATTGAAGCAAAAAATCATCATGGCATTTGTCATCATCAATGAATTTATTTCTGAAGGCAATGCATTTCACTTCAAAAGAAAAACAAAAAAACTGTGAAGTCACTTAAAGGGCATTTTCCACAAAGTTACTAAGCAACTCAATCATCTATTGTTTCAATTTTAGCAAACAAATAAATGCAAGAAAAACTTTCGAGAAGTCCTTTAGACTTGACATAACTTTGTCACCGTCACGTTATGCTTAATCTCTTAGTTTTAGTTGGAGTTGTTGCTGATATGGTTTTGCTGTTACTGATGATGATGACATCAAATTTGAAAAAGAACTGATGCTGATTTTTTATGAAATAATGAATTAATATTTTCCACTTTTTTTTTAGGAAATAAAACTTATATTAATTATTCTCTATTTAATTACAGTGTAAACTAAAAATTATTTTCAAAAGAAATTTCACATATTTTAAATAACAAAAATTCATTAAAATTGGAAATAACATACTAAAAAAAAAATTTAAATCCAAAAAATAACCCTGTAGGACCGACGAAGTCATTTGTCTCAATAGTCCAATTTTTGGTCTAGTTATTTTGTAAGCAGTCCATAATGGACTACATTGTATCAAAAATGGTTCAAATGTAATGCATAATCTACCATTGATTATATCAGTGAAATTATAACACTACTGACTACGTACTGTTTGGCAGTACGTCGATTGGAAAGAAGAGCAGACGATAGTGTATCGGTCTAGTGACTTGCGCTGCGTAAAGAAGCCCGGGTTCAAAACCTCCACTAGGTGATTTTCAATTCCAATTTTTAAATATCTACTTATTTGTACACAATTTGTCAGAAGCCGAGGTATAAAATAAAAAAAAATTAATATAAAAATTTTCATCCATACTAAGATTCGAACCCGAAACACATTGCTCACTTGTTAGCACATTCGGCTATAAAACCTTTCGACATTTTTGTGTAAAATATGAATTTCAAATAAAATTTGTTGAAATTTATATTTATAAATGGACTTTTTCTGGTCCGAATGTAATGCATAAGGATACAATTGACCTTTTTCTGGTCCGATTGTAATGCATAAGGAGACAATGTGTTATGCCTAATGACAAACAATACAAATCTTAAATAGAGCTTTATATGTGATGGGACTAGGATTTGGGCAAGTCGGTTTCTCCTATGGCTTGCAAACTTTTTTTGGAATAGTCCGTGGTCCTGCAGGGAAACAGCATTTTCTAAAATACTTCCACATTCTTAAATCTATTTTTTCAAAGTGCAGAAATCGCTGTTTCGAAGAATTTATTAAGCTACATATAGGTAAGGGTAGGTTAGGATAGAGCAAACATATCGAATTTAAGACGGTGCTCTAACCTCTGAGCTACTATAACACTTTCATTTTTATCACTTTTCTAGTTAAAACTTTTCGTCAACAAAATTGTTTACAATGTCAAACCGTAATGATTGAAGGGTATTCTAGGCAAATATTGCAGAGCTCACTGGTATTTTTTCCTGTGCCAACTTTTTACTCTTCTATTCAATATTTTTTACAGCTTGGTCTGTACTCTTGGAAGTTTAAACCGGGTATTTTACTTTATTCGTACCATTACTTTTTTAATGAAAATTCAGTAAAGTTATTAAATTACTGGAACAAATCGTAATATTTGATGGGATTATTATCACTTTATGCTGTTTTAAAAACCATTATTTTTTGGTGTTCATATTTTTGAGTGTTTCTTCCAAAACGGTTTGGAACAGGAAAATTGGTTGTCCAAGTTGTGGACAATTTTGTGATTTGGTATTTATCATTATATGCCGAATTTTTAATTTTTTCTAATAAAGTGCCTGTTATCACTATCTTAAAGTCATCTCTAGGACTAATCTAAAAGAGTTTTTAATATTTTAATTTATTGCATCAATTTTAATGCAATCAAATTTATCTAATCATCCAGTTGACACTCAGTAATTAAATTTCGCTAAAATAATTAACTCTGAGAATCTGGACACTATGGTAACTCTATTTTCCATTTAACATCAAAGAAAAGGAAAAATACCAGTGCTTTCAATCACTCTGTACTCTGTACTACTCGTAGTTATGCCATTTGTTGTGATAATTAAGATTTGAATAATTCATTGAGATATTTTTAGAAAACAGATTCAGCAGATTTCATTCATTGACTGCAAATATTCGTATGCAAATGTTGTGAAAGCGCCCTAAGCTCATTATGGCTTATTACTTAAAAATGGTATGAAAATAAATTAAAATAAAAAAAAATAAAAAGTTTTATGTAGTTGATTATACGACTGTTGACACTCGTAAGTAATAAATATATCGAGAACACCCACGCAACATGAATGCAGTATTACAAAGTCCTTTAAATTTGCACTTACATCAATAATTAAGTACTATGTAAATATGTATATGGTATGAATAGCGGCGAACAGGAGTATACAAAAGTACTCAGAATTTAAGAGACTATTAATGAAATTGTAAGATAATCCCCAAACTTTTGTTTTAGCTATTCTTTCAATATCCGCTGGCTATTTGCAGAGCTTTTAAATTAATAAATTCGGTATTAAAAATTTAATACATTTCGATTTGTTAGCAAAAATTCCATTACATATTTCATAGATGTTTAATGTAGGCCAATTTATTATTAATTAGGTACTAAGCATCTTCCTGTGTAATGTAATTTTTTTACATTTTCATTCTTTTCTTTCAGGCTTGGCCAGGAGCGAAAAGTTCATTTGAATTGTTTCCAAATGATTACCACACCATCACAGGTACGTTGTTGTTGTAAAATATGTGGGTGATTCTCCGAAAAATATACGATTCAATGTCACGGAGTAAAAAGAGAACTGAAAGTGAAGAGAAAGAGGATACTCAGTTCTTTTTAAGCTCAGTCAGTTTTTGTTTTTCGATAGTAAATGTTAGTGCATTTTTTTTTTAAAAAGTTTTAAATTTTTGTAAAGAACGCAAGTGTATGTCATTCTCCCTGTAAGTTTTTTTTTTATATTACTATACATATTATTAGAGCTATTGCTTCAAGCAGCGCAGTTAGACTCAGAGAAACCGGCTCTTGGGTACCAAAGCCGTATGGTCACTCTGCCATCCTTGAAAATCTGCAAACTAAGCGTACCAGCTCAACAGACTACACCTGCCCCATACTCAGTTTTGATAATAACTTTCAAGTATGGATTCCTGATAAAGCTCAGTGGGAAGATGGCAGTATCAACCTAAATTTTGAAACCGCCATATACACCGATAGCTCCAAGATGGAGTGTGGTGTTGGCGCGGGAATATTTTCACTAGACATGAAATTATCTCAATCATTTCGCTTGCCAGATTCAGCCAGCGTCTTTCAGGCAGAAGTTTTTGCCATCATCGAAGCCTGCAAATTATTAGAGAATAATGTCATTTCCGGAAAAGTGGCAATTCTCTCAGGCAGTCAGGCAGCTATCAAAGCACTGAATTCAGCAATAATAAGGTCAAAATTGGTGGGGGACTGCAAGAAGAAATTAGTCAGGCTCGGACGTCGGTTTAATATTGCTCTCGTTTGGGTTGCAGGCCATAGGGACATCGAGGGCAACGAAAAGGCTGAGCTGCGGGTACATACTCCGCTAGGTATAATAAAGAAAAGGATCTTCTCATTTTACTTCACCGAGGCGAACACTATCTGGAAAGCATTGACTACATGTAGGATATCAAGGTCAATCTGGCCTTCATATAGCAGGTCGAAAACTACTTATTTACTAGCTAATAACCGTATTAATATATCAAGAATTACCGCAGTTTGCACTGGACACTGGGCCATCGGCAAGCATGCTGAAAAACTAGGCATCCCTTTCAACCCCTTTTGTCGGAGTTGCTTAGTTGCAAACGAGCAAGAATCTCTTGAACACTTTCTCTGTGACTGCCTGAAATAACGCCATAGGAAATAACGCCAGAACATTTTTTGGAAATAACGCCAGAAAAATCTTCATACAAAACTCAGGCGTTATTTCCATTTTGTTTTGGAAATAAGGCCAAAAACTTTTCTGTCGTTATTTCCAAAAATTATGGCATAATTTCCAAAAATAATGTAGTTTAGAAAAAGGAAATAAAGCCATAGGAAATAACGCCAGAAAATTTTTTGGAAATAACACCAGAAAAATCTTCATACAAAATTCTGGCGTTATTTCCATTTTGTTTTGGAAATAAGGCCAAAAACTTTTCTGTCGTTATTTCCTAGTTAATTTTTAGTTTTATTTCCAAAACAAAATGGAAATAACGCCAGAATTTTGTATGCAGATTTTTCTGGCGTTATTTCCAAAAAATTTTCTGGCGTTATTTCCTATGGCGTTTTTTCCTTTGGCATTATTTCCAAAAACTCTGGCGTTGTTTCCTAATCAGTTTTTGGCTTTATTTCCAAAAATTAATGGCAGAAAATTTCTGGCGTTATTTCCAAAAAATTTTCTGGCGTTATTTTCTATGGCGATATTCCCGGGAGCCCTTAATAGGACTAACTGGATATAGATATCGTTAGTTACGTGATTAAAATTTTCACATACACTTATACCAGTCTGTCGAAAAAGTCCCAATTTTTCTAATAAATTACACAGTGCAACCAATCTGAATCGATAATTTTTTTTGACTAAATCAGAGTTGTTGATTCCGAACCTGGAAACTGTTCTTTTTATCACGTCAAAGATCCGAGTTATTTGTGATTTAAAGTACAGACAACGCTATTTTCAGAAAATTGGGTTACATCCATCTCTTTTGTTAGCGGCATTAATTAGCCCTGGTATATCCCTTTAAAACATAACTTTAACTTTTCCAATTGGATCATTATTTTCCGAGATATCATCCATTGAAATAAAAGTATCGCAAATCCTTGTATGACTATATTAAATTTATAAACCTTTACTTCAATAAAGTCTCGGAAAGTAATGATCAAATTTAAAAATTAAAGTTATAGGAGAGGAAGATCTGGCCTATTCAATGCCGCTTCCTGGATGTACGCCATATGTCCGAAAATATCGTTTTCTGCACTTTAAAACCAGAATAACTCGGATCTCAGATTTCATAGCAAAAAACAGTTGCCAGATTCGGATTTAACGACCATCAATTAGTCAATAGAAGTAGAAACCAGGTCAAATTCAGTTTTTTATGTTGTACAGTGTTATTAAACGGTTACATTCATGCTTTCAAGCTAGCGTTTATGAACCACGTGATACGCATAATTTGATGATAATATATTCATATATATGATATGCATATTAACTTTGGTAAATTACATAAGTAATTCTCTCACAGTACGTCATTCAGTTCATCATTATGTCATATATGTAGTCTATTAGTCAATGCCAAATGTTGCAAATCCAGCGGCCGCCGCCGCCACTCAATCAAAATATGGAATCGCAAGTTTCCTTAGCATTGGCGATAAAATTTGAACAAATATTGAAACAATAAATCATTAATGTGAGTCCCAGCAGGAAGAATTTCAATTGCCATACGCGCAGTATTAAGCAAATTAATTGTTCCAAAGAATAGCACACGTATTTGCGGTAATATGGAAACCAATGTGACCACAAGTATGTAAACACCCACACATAATACATACAAACAAATTGTGGTATGCCCCCTTGAATTTCATTACCTTTGACTAGACTACATTTTGTTTGGCTTTGTTGTACTTACTTGGGCCAAATCAGTGGTATTTGCAACATATATCATAACAAAATAGTTTGATCTCGTGAACTGCAAACTTATACCATGACAAAGTAAGTTCTGAATACAAGAGTTGACAAATATTGATGAAAGTACACAGAAAAAATAAACTGGTTTTGATATTAAGTTGAAACGAATTTAAATTAAATGATTTAACACTTGTTTTTGATACAAAAAGTTTTTGGGTTTTTGATTTAAAAACTCTTGTTTTTGATTTAAATGCAAATCTCTTTGGCGCCCTTTTGTATCGGAAAGTTTTTGATTTAAATACATTTTCATTTGAATTTATAACTTTTTTTTTTTTGTGTGTAGGTATAACAATTTCTACAAGTTTAGGAAGTAATTAACTACGCGAAATTTCATTGTGAGAGGAAATATGTGTTGTTTACGTAATGTACATTACAGTGGGGCATTGAATGATTTAACACTTGTTTTTGATACGAAAACGTTTTGGGTTTTTGATTTAATACTATGTTTACACCAAAGATTTATGACGCGATATACGGCTTTTTTGAGATTTAGCTCTATATCTTGCCATAGTATATCGCGTGATTTACCATACAAAAATATATCTACTTCCAACGTGATTTAATTTATACCCAGCAAATCCTGTAACCGTTACCAAACTTATTACGTAAAAGTTACAAATCTCGTATTGTACCAGTTACATTTCTTCTAGCATCGGGAAAAAAATAACCACTTTTGCCCTATACGTGTGACCTTGCATCCCTGTCGTACAAATAATAAAAAAACTAGTTGTCTTTTTCCTTTTTCTATTCTTTTGAAAATACATGTGAGTGCATCCCTAT
The DNA here is from genome assembly GCA_951812925.1 of Calliopum simillimum. Classification (NCBI taxonomy): domain Eukaryota; kingdom Metazoa; phylum Arthropoda; class Insecta; order Diptera; family Lauxaniidae; genus Calliopum; species Calliopum simillimum. The sequence continues at coordinate 98,291,810 of OX638368.1, read as the reverse complement.
CTTATCAATGAGATTTCCTCATAAGACAAATGATGAAAAAAACTAAGGTTGTCCCTTTCTTTTTCAAATTCCTTGTTGACATTCTTCTTTCAATAAAAATAAATAATACATACAAAAATAAAACAGAATTCTTTGAAAAATATTTTATTGTCACTTTTGTTTTTTTTTTTTTTTTTACATAATTTAAACAAATTATATACACACAGGATTGATATCGGTTGCACGAAATTGAATCAAGGAGCTTCTTGATGGCTTCAATCTGTATATAAATCTGCAGCAGGAAGTTTTCTTGACAATTCGAAAAATTGGGAAAATTGCACGTAGTACTCGTACATACATACATACATACGTATTTTGAAAGAAAAAAAATTGTATTAGTTTTTGGTGGGGCTAAAAGCTTAATTCTATTTACTTTACCTTTTCGATGCTGATGTTGAATTTAAATTTGTTCAATTTAACCACTTCAATTGATGGATATTTTTTTCTGTCATTTTGATATAGTTTTTGGGTATGAATGAATACAGAACATATTTTTTATACTTATAACTATAGTTAACACATTCTTAACTTCTATGTGGTAGTAAATGAGAAAAATGTATCATGGTATGTGTTTAACGGGTCAGTTCATAATTCAATATGGTTATGTAGGATTTGCTGGGATATCTTCGAATAAATCTGAGCAGGGCTACCGATTTTAGCTATTTTCAAGCATCTGGCACCTCCAAACTTTGGTATTTTGAAGTTTTGTTGACATTTACTATGTCATTTAATTGTTTGCTTTCGTCAGAAAAGCAAATAAAACGTAAGTTTTGTATTAATAATCATATATAACTCATTTTTTATTGCTTTCTGTTTAGCTACACAAATGAAAATGGACACGCTCCTCAAGAAACCATTCAGCGAAGTTCGTCGCCAAGCTCCACAGGCAGTGGCAGTGGCAAAATTTACCTGAATTAGCCAGACAGCGAAAACTTCTTTTGTACCGTGCACAGCGAGCCTTAACCAAAATAAAGTTTTATATCAACCACGTCAAATTTGGCGTATGCAGGATTATTCTACTTAAAAATACTAATTAATAACTGCAAACAAAAGTTTCGTACCTGATCGTCTGAAGAAGATATTGCATTTTTACTAATTTTTTTTCTTTGAGTGCATTTATTTTCATATTGTTTTAAGTTTTAAGAAAAAGATAAAAAACTGAGTATGCACAAAATTTTCTGTATGTTTTTAAATTTAAAAACTGCAAACCAAAAAATCGTGACTGATTCCATTCAGGAGATATTGAATTTTAAACTATTTTTTATGCTTTTTTTAAAAAACCCGGTTTTTTCGTATTTAAGACAAACACAAACAAAAACCAGATATACTAATAGTTACTCCAGATGTGATTTTTGATGCTTAATCCGAATCCGGTCTTAGAATTGTTATATTACATCTCGGTTTTGAGATATCCTCACATAAAAGTTTAAAAAACACAATTTTTTCCTATTTTTGAAGTTATATAACAAGACAAGGTCATTTTAAGCTGAAAAATCTGGTATGACAACTAATAGCCCTAGTTTTTTTCTTCAAAATACAATTAAATTGATATCGAAATCTTTTTTTTTTGTCGGAGATATCTTAACCTAAAATGCTGAAAAAGCGCAAATACACGATTTTTGGCTATATTAGATGTCATATGCAGGACGCACAAAATTTTGTTGTGAGTTTCTATCACCAAAATCATTTGGTACTCTTTTTTGGCTTCAAATTGAGCTATCAAATGGGTATTTTTAATATTTCTCTGCAAAGTTATGATCATTTTAAAATCACATCATGAAACTCATAGTGAAAAATCTCGGTTTTTGGATATATTTGAGGTTGTATACAGTACGGACGAAATTCGCCTGCCTTTTTTTACTGACCGGATCATGTAGTACCAAATGAGCTATAAAGTGGTGTTCTATGATTATTTTCTACAAAGTTATGACCATTTCCAAATTACATTATGGAGTGCAAAACTCACAGGGGTGTCACTCACGAGTATTTATTATATTGCTGCAGCATGGAATCTTAAAATAGTCATAACTTTGTTGAAATAATCATAGGACACTACTTTTTACCTCATTTTGGAGATAAAGAATGGTATTATATGATCCAGTCAGTAAAAAAAGGCAGAAGAATTTCGTCCGTACTGTTTACAACCTCAAATATAGCCAAAAACCGAGATTTTTCACTTTGAGTTTCATGATGTGATTTTAAAATGATCATAACTTTGCAGAGAAATATTAGAAATAACCATTTGATAGCTCAACTTGAAGCCAAAAAAAATTACCAAATGATTCCGGTGATAGAAATTCACAACAAAATTTTGTGCGTCCTGCATATGACATCCAATATAGCCAAAAATCAAGTTTTTGCACTTTTTTAGCATTTTAGGTTAAAATATCTCCGACAAAAAAAAAGATTTCGATATCAATTTAATTGTGTTTTGAAGAAAAAAACTAGGGCTATTAGTTGTCATACCCGATTTTTCAGCTTAAAATGACCTTGTCTTGTTATATAACTTCAAAAATAGGAAAAAATTGTGTTTTTTAAACTTTTATGTGAGGATATCTCAAAACCGAGATGTAATATAACAATTCTAAGACCGGATTCGGATTAAGCATCAAAAATCACATCTGGAGTAACTATTAGTATATCTGGTTTTTGTTTGTGTTTGTCTTAAATACGAAAAAACCGGGTTTTTTAAAAAAAGCATAAAAAATAGTTTAAAATTCAATATGTCCTGAATGGAATCAGTCACGGTTTTTTGGTTTGCAGTTTTTAAATTTAAAAACATACAGAAAATTTTGTGCATACTCAGTTTTTTATCTTTTTCTTAAAACTTAAAACAATATGAAAATAAATGCACTCAAAGAAAAAAAATTAGTAAAAATGCAATATCTTCTTCAGACGATCAGGTACGAAACTTTTGTTTGCAGTTATTAATTAGTATTTTTAAGTAGAATAACCCTGCATACGCCGAATTTGACGTGGTTGATATAAAACTTTATTTTGGTTAAGGCTCGCTGTGCGTGGCTAATATCACATGACCGTCTTCATATGGAATAACAACAGGAACAAATTATTTGGGTTCAGAGAGATCCAACGCAAAACAGCCGGAAAATGACTCGTATACCCAAGCAAATTTCTTTGTATTAACAATTTCAAGTATATGACAATCCAGATGATAATGGTGCTCTTCGTCAGTTCTTCATCGTTTTGAAATAAAAATAGCTGTCCTTTGTTTTCAGCGTTTATTTATGAATTTTTTATCATGTAATAAACCATGAATTTGAACAAATTTTATATTAAATACTAGGATTTTCGATATTAATACCGTTTACATCCTATTTATTAGTTCTTGTGCCTATTCTTAATGTTAATTGGTAGCAATTTGGGTAACCCAACGATTGCAATTCATCAGGACTCCACGAAGTTTCAAACTCTCAGACGGTTTTCAATAAAATTGAAATTTGTGTATTTTTTTACGAGCAAATACAATGTTCAATGCAAATAAAAATAAATGTCATTCACCAATTGGCATTTACTGTCAAAAATAAATCCCTTTCGGCCGGTGTTAACGGGTAGGATTTAGCAGCGAGATTTATTTATATCTTCACAGCTAAATCTTTAGTGTAAACATAGTATAAAAACTCTTGTTTTTGATTTAAATGTATCGGAAAGTTTTTGATTTAAATACATTTTCATTTGATTTTATAACTTTTTTTTTTGGGTGTGTAGGTATAACAATTTCTACAAGTTTAGGAAGTAATTAACTACGTGAAATTTCATTGTGAGAGGAAAAATGCGTTGTTTACTTAATGTACATTACAGTGGGGCGATAACCATACAAAATAAAAATGGCTGTCTATTATTCATTGAAATATGTTCCTTGGCATTTCGTTAGTCTTTTCACAAAATATTATGACTCTTGGGAAAATTTTGGTGGTGGTAGAATTTTGTTAGGTCAAAAACATTACTCTTATTATTGGCTTCATAACATGAAATAAAGCACACAAAAATTGTACAAAAAAATATTTTAAGTTCTTCATCAAAAGTTTTTGAAAAGTTGCTCTCTGTCTCAGGACATGGTAGACAGGAAGCAAAATCTAATCCGACTAAAACGAACCGAAAATCTAACAACGCAGATTGTTTTTTTATAACGTGAAGAAAAAGACGCAACAAGCTTTGAAATTCTATCAGATTCCTTTTTCGAGATACTCAAGGTCACAGGTCGAAAAAATCAGTTTTTTGCAAATATCAAACTAATAGTTTCTTTTTCAGAACAATAGTTCTAGACAATTTTGTAGCCCTGGTAATTTCCTATAAAAAAGACCTCAGAACTGTTTCCGTACGACTTAAAGGCTGGGAGATATCCCACTTAAAAAAATTTTGATGATTCCAATTTTAGTTATATTTGATTATGTTATACCTATAAATGTCCTGGACCCAGATACAATATTTTTTTAAAATATAAAGTCTGGTTACTAAAATCGGAAACATCGAAATTTTTTATCTGTTACTTCATGGAAAAAACACCAATTTACATAATTTCCCGGAAAAATTGAGAGAACCCACTTTGATATGTTGTTCAGGGGAAATTCTCTATCGATTGGCATAAGTTTTATGAAGTTTGGAACTATTGCAAGACTCACGTAAGTATATAGCCAGTATTTAATTTGGCTGGTCTATTTTAAATCTGATCCCTTTTTTCAATACTATTTGAAAGCTTTTTTTTACTTTTATCAACATATTTTGATACTTTTATCGATAATATCAATTGATTCGATTCTTTAAGACTTTTTTTATTACTATTTACCCAACATAGAGAATTCAATCTTAACACTTTCATTACCAAAATGTTTCTTATTAATTATATTGTAACAAATTATAGCAAATGATTTTCAAAGCAAAACTTTTACTTTTTTCTCTCTTTTCAATCATCAACTTTCAGATTGCATGCATGTTGCTTCCGAACCGGGTGATTATGTTTTTAAGAAGAACAAAGGGGAGGGCATCTTAAGTATTGACGATTCTATGCAGGTTTGTGGTCTTTACATTGTGGGCGAGCCCGACACTATCGTTGAAATAACCATGAAACATTACGATGTTAATTGTGAAACCGGTGGCTTAATGGCAGTAAGTTTTAATGAACTTGGCAGAACTTGAAATGAAAACACTAACTCATATTAACCATATTAAATTTGTTAGTTTGTTGATGGCTGGGAACTGAACGGTGAGTATTTCCCTGGGTTAAAGGATCATCATCGTTTGCTTGAGGACAGAGTTATAGAATTTTGTAACAATTATAAACAATGGTACTTATGATGAATATGACCAATTTTTGTAATATTAGTTTTATTGATGTTTTAAATTTTATTATTTTTGCAGGCCACGTGTGAGTAATAAAAAATTCTTTCGCTCCAGTCAAAATGCTGCATTGCTGCAATATCGCATACCCGTACGTGGATCATTCATTGCAAATGTCCGTTTGCATAAAACTTCACAACGTAAGTGCATTTATGGTATTTATAGTTATTTGGGGTGGACCTCTTATTTTATCGTTCATTAGTGCTAACCCTATCTCCATATCAAATTTCGTAAAAGCAATGCAGTGGCTTAGCCGTGAGAGCGTTTTTTCAATTAAGGGGTGTGGCACCGCTCACTAAAAACACAATGGTCACTTTATCGTTCCTTAGTACTAATCCTATCTCTATTCCAAATTTCATAAAAATTGATGCAGTGGTGTAGACGTGACAGCTTTTTTTTCATTTAGGGGTGTGGCATCACCCACTGAAAAACATAATGGCAATGTTATCGTTCCTTAGAGCTAACCCTATCTCCATACCAAATTTCGTAATTTTGTATCATCTATATATAAATAGGCAAACGAAATCGGTTCAGTCCCTGTTTGCTTTTTTTTTTGTTTGAAATGGCTGTGAGGAGAAGCAGTACATAGGATTAAATTTTTTCAAAATTGGGCGGTGACACGCCTCTAAATGGAAAAAACGCTCTCACGGCTAAACCACTGCATCCATTTTTACGAAATTTGATTTGGAGATAGGGTTAGCACTAAGGAACGGTAATATGAGCATTATGTTTTTCAGTGGGCGTTGCCACGCCCCTAAATGGAAAAAAAGCTCTCACGTCTAAATTAGTGCATCAATTTTTATGAAATTTGAAATGGGTTTAGGGTTAGCACTAAAGAACTATAAAATGGCCATTTTGCTTTTAAGTGGGCAATCTTGGTCTTGGTCTTGCGTCTTGGTAATTTTTAGAGACCAAGACTCTAATATAATTTCAAGACAAAGATCAAGGCTATGGTCTTTGCCTTTAAAAAGTTGGGACTGGTTGCCAAAATTCACGTATTCTTCATTTATGAATTTATTCAGAAATTTTCAAACTACTTATAGAATTGCTTTACTAAAGTTTTGCCACTTTATTTTTTATAGCATGCAACGTCTTAGTACAGGACACTGCTGCATTGTATAATATGGCAAATTATGGACATCATCGAAATTGTACGCTCTCAGCGCTTTTTCCAGCTGTAGTTTCATTGGCCAACCTGAAGATAGGCAGTAAGACAGTGCGACAAACTAAAGTCAATTACGCTGTAGGTATACTTGTTTTACAAAATTCAATTAATATTTCAGTTCCACATAATTGAATAGTGTTCGCTTCATGAGGATCGTCTGGAAATTGGTGGCTCTACGGGTCTCGATGCATTTACCATGGAAAAGTCAAGTGATGTTTGCGGCTATGCTGAGGAACAAGGTAGTTATGAACCATTTGAAAGATTAAATATTTTTTTTGAAATTCAACCATCAATCATATCATTTTTCTCAAGGTCCTGAACAGGGTATATTCTGCGGTGTCACAAATATTCGTTTGATTTCAAGTGGCCGGTATCAAAATCAGGTGGCGGTAATGTTACGGAAGGCCGATGAAAACGATCTGGGAATCGCTACCCTTGTTTGTCCTTTATAAATTGTTGGATTTTAAGTTAAGCAAAACCTACAACATATAAAATACAAAAATACTTACATATACGAGTAATATACGATAATGAAATATGTAACTAAATGTGTAGTCCATTAAAAATTACTGATTCGATGAAAACTTCCGATTGATGAATACGAAAATAACATCGAAATTAATTTTGGCTATAATTGCTTCATGATGTATATCACTATTATAGTTTCATAATTTGTAAATAATTTATACATTTTATTTTTATTTTATACCTAGTTGGAAAAATACATTATTTTAAATATTTACATTATATATTTACATGTATTGTAGTGTTAAAAACCAAAATAATTGTTAGAATATGTATATTAAATGAAAAATATCAATATTGATGAATGTTTTATTGTAATACAAACTACTACTTGAGGAAAAAATTTCGAAAAATGGCAATAAAATGTTCTATTTTAAGATTAAAGTCTTAAATTACTTGAGAAGAATTATGACAGCTATAAGAAACTTTCATATTGAAAGTCTAACGAACATCTGAGGGATGTTAGCATAATAGAAAAACTTGATTCTTCTCATTACTTTCTAAGGAATAAACTGTGCCAAATAGTTTAATGGGCATGACGTTGCCCATTTTTTTAGTGGATGTTATTTTTCCAATTGGCCATTAAATGTGTACCGAACCTTATTTATGGGCGTCAAATAGTTTCAGAAGTATGACAAAACCTTTATATCGATACCAATATAGGGGAGACTGGGGCACATTTGACACTAAATTTTCAAAGACCTGTATCTTTGAAAATTATTACACGATCTTAATACTCTTTCCTGTTTCTGAAACATTGATTATTTAAGATTAAAACCAAGAAAAAAAAAATTTTTTAAAAACTGCATTAAGAGTCCGTTTTTAAATTTTTTCAAAAAAAGTCATTTTGTCAAATGTGCCCCAGGTACGGGGCACATTTGACATTGCAAGGGGCACATTTGACACTCACAAAAATAACAGCTAATTACTTCTACAATATCTCCCACATAAAAAAATGGGTTTTTGGATTTTTCGCCAGATTTCCCAAGGACAATATATAGGTATAAAGTACAATTTCCAACAACACCCCTAATGAAAACATCAATTTAAAATGTTAGGTAAAACCCAGTTTGATGGAAATTTCTTTGGTCTGGATTTTGGGTAACACCATCGTCAAGATATCTGCAGCGCTTTCATATGATGGGGCTAACTTCCAATCAATTTGATTATTATTAAAAACTTCGCATACATGATGAACTTTGAAGTGAATATGTTTACTTGGGGAATTCATCCATCCAGATTTTCAAATTAAAATAAGTGGTAGAGGTCCTGGAAAGCATCTATTCAAAAATCTTGTATTGTAGATAAAACAAAGGTAAAGGTAACAAATTATATTGAATCAAATGAAATGAAGTCAGAGTTTCTCTCTGGTTTCCGATATTAGAAATAGCGTATTTAACTTTTTTTCATCGCCATGGCGTCTATTCGTCTTCATTTTATAATGGAATACCATATCTTTAAAAAGATAACACTAGAAAATCTTCTAAAATACACAAACACATATGTCTGGACGAACGTCAAATGTGCCCCTTCGGCAAAAGTCAAATGTGCCCCAAAATCTCTTGAAGAATTAAAAATATTTTAAAATTTAAACTGTTTGACCTTGATAAAAACCCTTTTATTCTATTAATTATAAAGGTTAGTGCTACCAAATTTTCATTCTTACTTTTCAAAAACAATACAACTTTATTTGCAAAACCCTTACGAATAAGATATCGAAAATTACAAAAAAATACACATAAAGTTAAAAAAGCGCATTAGCGCGGGAGGAGTTGAAAAAGAACTGCCAAAGTTCATTACGTTGCTTCCACTCGAATTAGTTATGTTTCTGCATTTCAGGTTTTTGGTTCGAAAGGCGTGTTCACACCGAAAATGGCAAAGTCAAATGTGCCCCGGTGTCAAATGTACCCCAGCTTACCCTACTGTGAAAGTTTCATCGAAATCTGTTGCATAGTTTCCGAATCCATAAACCCTCAGCCCAAAATTATGGACGGATTCTGATAAAATTTCGTTTAAAACTGTTGAATAGAAAAACACTACAAAATAATTTTATGAAATAAGGTCTTTTAATAATGATTTTCTCAGAAAATTTCGGAGAAATTTAAAGAAAAAAATTACTAAAAACCCGGTCTAATCATGAAAAATACTTTGGAATTTTCTGGATGTCTTAAACGATTTTGGAGTAACGCATAGACCAATACAGATACTCGATTTGGGATAAAACTGGTTTTTGTAAAGGTTTAGCAAGTTTATTTGAAAAAATTTTGAGTTTTATTGATATGTCGTTTTAAATGTTGTGCTTTACTCAACAGAATCCACTTAGCTGGAAACAACTCAGTTCAGTTCCCGTGGTCAAAGATACAATTTTGGAATTAGGTAAAAGAAGCTACATTATGGCGATATGCAGCCCAAGCAACCATATTGGGTGCTTAGAATAAAAAGTCCTTAGATTCAAAGATGAAATTTCGGCTTTAGGAAAAAGAAACTACACTTAACTTATGTGCAGTTTTAAACGCTGCTTCATGTTCTATGGAACCCATCTAATTTCATTAGAGTCCTTTCACATTCCATTGGCCTTCGCAGATACGACAAAATAACCATATTGGGTCCTTAATATAAAAAGTCCTTTTTTGGAGAGTGGAGCCGATGTTAACTTGTACATTAGACCGGGTCGAGGTTTAGATTCATCCCGGAATGAAAAAAAAAAATGATGCTGATATCGTTTTTAAGAGTCCCTCTAACTTTTGAGTTGGTTTCGGGATGATTTTTTTCGCTTCATACAAAATCGACCCGGTCTATTGTTCAAGTTCACCAAAAGTTCTCGAAAAAACTAGTTATATGGCAGAAATAAACCAAAGCAGAAGTAGAATATATATGTTAGTTACGTCATTTTCAAAAAAGTTAATACTAACCAAAAAGTATAAATAAATACATTGACTCAAAGGTTAGAAAAGTAATCGCAATGTGAATTATTTTTACAGATGTTGATACTACCGCCCTTTCAGCCATATCAAAATTGGAGCGTTATTCGAGCATCAGCGTTTTTTAACCATCTCTATTTCGGCATGCTACATATAAATTGTAGAGGAATGAAACAGGCAGAGGTGGTTAAATAACGATGCAAGTTAGGTATGGCAGTTTGGCAAAATGGAGATTGCACAATGGGAGATTGTGGCCATAAATAGGTAAAATTTGAAAGTGCTATGGACTTAAAAAACTTTTACGCCAATCGTCAGATAATACTTAAGGGCGAAAAAAAAAACTATAAAATTTAAAAATTTTCTTTTGCTTTAGTTACACAGTGGGCTCAAAGTTGGACTTTAAATAGCAAAAATGCTCTATGGAAGTTTTTATATTAGAAAGTACTGGATAAACAATCTAGTTAATTTGTTTAAAGCCGAATGCACTTATGTAGCATATCGTTAGAAAGTATATGGTTTTTACTTTGTTGAAAATAACCTATTTTTTTCTGCAGATTTTATGTGAATTATAGTGATTTTTCAAATATTGAAAAAAAAAATGGTAAAAATGGAAAAATGGCAAACTTTGACATTAAAAAAAAAAAAATACATATTTTGATTTTCATTATTTTTCAATATAATATGTGGCCAAGTATGCTTAATCGAAAAGTAAAGTCCCTGCTGCCTTTTTTGAGAACTTTTTTTTATGAACTTTTTCATATTGTAGTTCTTGACGGGACAAAAGTACAAGCATTTTGCTTTTAAAAATACATTTGTTTGAGTTTTTATTTATAATATCTACGTGAATTATGGTGATTTTTAAAAAATTTAAGCTCAAAAAGCGAAAATCGATAAATTTTGTAAAGAGCATATGCCCCCTTTTTAGCCCCTTGGAAATTGTCCTCTCTTTACTTGGACATACCATAGCGAAGCATTTTGCCAAATCTTGTAATTTGCGCCAAGTAGCGTTAGTAATATGACAAATTATATTTTCGTAGGGCGTGGCACTGCCCATTTTTTCATTGAAAATTATTTTTCCAAATGCCCCTTGCATATGTACCAGATTTTGTCTATCTACGTCAAGCAGTTTCTGAGATATGATGAATCAGCATTCGGAGGGGCGTGGCACCGCCCATTTTTCTAGTGAGAACTGTTTGTTCTAATTGCCTTAGCATATGTACCCAATCATATCTAAAAGCGGAAAATATTGTCAGAGAAATAATGAATTTATTTTTTTGAGAACGTGGCACGGCCCATTTGTCCGGTGAACATTATTTGTCCTGATGATTTTTACACATTTACCAAGTCTCATTTATCTGCGTCAAAGCGTTTCGGTGATATGATTAGTCAATTTTTGGGGGGGCGTGGCACCCACTTTTTAGCATATAACTTAGCCTTTTTTTGTACTAACACAATATTAAAACTTCTTTAAAAACGGTTACTTAGTTTCCGAGTTGATATGGGACAAATACACAAACAAACAAAATCTATTTTTTATAAAGTAGATTTTCGTTTATTCCTCATAACTTGAAAACTATGAAAATAGCTCAGAATTTTTAACATTTTTGAAATCAGCGGAGTCAATTTATTGGAAATTGATGCCTATTTTGAAAAAAAAAAATCGGACCACGCCCCAACTTTGTATGGGAGGTAGGCGTGTCCGTCGGCGGATTTTGTTCATATTCACAGATTTTTATTATTTTAATGTAAAAGGCATCTGTACCAAATAGGCAGCTCTATTATTATTATAAAGGGTGTTTTTTTAGAGGTTTGTTTTTCGAATAGAGATAAAACTGGCATTTTGTGGTCAAATCTGGCAACTCTAATGTCATTTATGTTCAGTTTGGTTTGCCATTTCATCATAAACAGGTTGACAAAAGAACAACGCTTGCAAATCGTGCAAATTTATTTCGAAAATAATGGTTCAGTTCGCGAAGTTTACCGCAAGCTCCGTCCATTTTATGGTCGACATAATCGTCCATCAGAGCAATTAATTCGGTTAACCATGGATCGTTTTCGCACAACGTTTACTCTATGTGATAATACGCATCCGCAGAGACGTCGAACAGTGCGCACCGAAGAAACAATTGCCGCTGTAGAGCAAAATGTTGAAGAGGACCCGAATGAATCGATTCGCCACCGTGCACAGCAATTGGAGCTTTGTCCATCAACTTTATGGAAGATTTTGCGCAAAGATCTTGGCTTGCGTCCTTACAAGATCCAGCTTGTGCAAGAATTAAAGCCGCGAGACCATGCAATGCGTCGTGACTTTGGTGTATGGGCCGAAAATGAAATTGATCTCGATGCTGATTTTCATCGCAAAATTTTGTTCAGTGATGAGGCTCATTTTTGGTTGAATGGCTACGTCAACAAGCAAAATTGCTGCATTTGGAGTGAAGAGAATCCACATGAGACCCTTGAGACGCCATTACATCCACAAAAACTGACTGTTTGGTGTGCTCTATGGGCTGGTGGAGTCATTGGGCCATACTTCTTCCGAAATAATGCTGGAGAGTCAGTTACCGTTAATGGAGACCGGTATAGAGCCATGATAACCGACTATTTTGTTCCCGAATTGGATGGCATGAATGTGGATGAGTTGTGGTTCCAACAAGACGGTGCTACATGCCACACAGCGCACGTCACAATCGATTTATTGAAGGAAACATTCGATGAGCGCATAATTTCGCGGAATGGACCTGTCAATTGACCACCAAGATCGTGTGATTTGACACCATTGGATTATTTTCTTTGGGGATATGTGAAGCCGCTCGTCTACGCCAACAAACCAGAAACGTTAGGGGACTTGGAAGCCAACATTCGTGGCGTTATTGCCGACATACGGCCCCATATGCTCGAAAAAGTGGTTGAAAATTGGACCAGTAGAATTGGCTTTATTCGAGCCAGCCGCGGCGGCCACATGCCCGAAATCATATTTAAACATTAATGGCATAAAATTATCCTTCCAATAAAGCCAAATTGATGGACATTAAAATGATTTTCTTGTGTTTTATTTCAATTCAAAGTTCTATACCTCTAAAAAAAACACCCTTTATATGACCGCCGTTCCATACACGGTGTTTTTGAACAGTCGTTAGGTTTTTTGAATATGTGGAGAAAATCTGTGAATGGGGTTTCATTTGTATTAGTTTGGTGGCCTGAAAAATGCAAACCTCGAAATCGTAGCTGATCATCCCCGCGAAATATCGCAAAAATATATATCCCATATAAAAAAAAAATTCTGAAAAAAAACGCAATAAACATATATAAGAATACTTACATTTAATGTATTTTGCAATGCTGAATCCGAATCTGGCCTTAGAATTGCTGTATCTTATACTGTTTTTGAGATATCTTAGCCTAAACTAGGAAAAAAGCCGACGCTACGTTTTATTGCTGTGTTTTGGAGCTATATGACAGGATGCATATCCGTAAATTCTGATGCAGAAATAGAAGGCTCTAATCAATCTTCTAAACCTAATTCAAATAATGTCGATATCTTTATTTTTCTCGGAGATATCCTAGCTTAAAAAGTTAAAAAAGTGCAAAAAACGTGTTTTGTCATTAATTCAGTCTACGATATTTCAGAGAAAAATTAGACTTTTGACGTAATTTAAACGCGGTTTTAAAGAAAAAGATTGGATCTTTCAGATAATGTATCGAATTTTTCGTATGAATGTTCTGTATTATAGTTATATAGCTTCAAAATATAGCAAAAATGGCATTTTTTCCTTGTTTATGCTAAGATATCTCAAAAACCGTATAAGATATAGCAATTTTAAGGCCGGATTCGGATTCAACATTGCAAAATACATTAAATGTAACTATTCGCATATTTATTTATTGCGTTTTTTTTTTCTGAATTTTTTTTTTATTTTATATGGGATATGTATTTTCGCGATATTTCGCGGGAATGATCAGCTACGATTTCGGGGTTTGCATTTTTCAGACCACCAAACTAATACAAATGAAACCCCATTCACAGATTTTCTCCACATATTCAAAAAACCTATCGACTGTTCAAGAGCACTGTGCATACAAACCCTCCCAATATGTGGCGTCACTAAATCCATATGCTGATGTCATCTTAAATCGACAATAACTTTTGTAGAAAGCATTCCATGACACCTCTCAAGAGCTCATTTTGAAGAAAAAGAGTAACACTACATGGTAAAAAAATAAAAAAAGTTTTGCCCAGTCTGCATCGAACTTCAAAATTGGTCGCGTTCGTGTTGTTAACCTCAAATATCTCAAAATCTAGAGCTTCAGAAATTAAATTTAGCTGCCCTGCAACAAAATTGCTTTTGTGCTGTGAAATAGTAGGATAAGCGAGGGTAATATGGACCACACGGTTATTTTCCATTACATACATACCGTCATTCATTTTCAAACTTTAAGCCAATACCTAAAGCTTAAGTCAGTGCGATTTTTTCATCTTTTACAATGAAAAAGTTTGACAGTGTCTGCATAGAAACACATAATGTACTACTTAAAGTTAGTGAAGCAGCTAGAGATTAGGTAAGGCTGATTTAATGTTGTTGTTATTTTATAGCTTATCCTAATCCTTATCAACCATTTTCACATTTCAATCAAAAATTTGATAATGAATTGGAAATATCGCTCTGCCCTCAAACACAAAATTCTTATCTTAAGTATTGCACACAGGCCTGACGAGAGGGGGGGGGGTAAGGGGGGGATTCCCCCCAGGCCCGAAGTTTTTTGGAGGGCCCGGGCTCAAGCAGAAATTAATAAAATTTGTCGTAGTTTTTTCCATGCTTGAAAAATAGATTTTAGAGGCCCGGCATGAACATAATACAAGCACTTGAGAAAAAGTCCAGGCCCGCACAATTATTATTATTTTTTTTTTTTTTCAAAAGATTATACATTTTCTGCTTTCTTGAGCTTTTTGGTAAAATCTAATAAGTTTTTTTGTTTAAATTAACTTGTTTTATTTTCATTCTAAGTACTACACTTATATGTACATTATTTTCCATAATTTTTTTCAAGAATGTGCTTCTAAGCTTGCTTGTGATTTACGGGCCTTCACGGGTCTCTAAGCTTAAGCCTTTTCTGGTTAGGTTAGAAAGGCCGAGACCGTCGCTGGAAAGTAGAGCCCCGCGGGCCAAGGAAAAAACCCGAGCCCGTGCCTTTTACACGCTTAATAGCTTTAAAGCTGGAAGGTACCGAATCCTGCCTTTTTTAAAATATTAAATTTAATTTTTAAATTGCAGTATTTAAGAAAAAAAAAATATTAAAAAAATTATCGTTAGTTCTTTCTTATTCCATCTAAAACTTAAAAAGGCCTTTTTCCAAATATTTCGAAAATTAAAAATTTTTTTAGTACATTTTTCAAGCTTTGATCGCAGACCGGCTCAAACCTTATTTGTTGGCCTTTTATTTTACGAATATGACCGGGAAGCAAACAAAATCAAAACTTTACACATTTCATATATCTCGTGGGCATCCTTGCGTTTACGGAAAACCAATATTCGCTCGACGATGTGATAGTCTGAAATAAAGAAAAATCTAGTAGTGGAGGGGGCCCGGTATATAATTACCCCCGGGCCCGGATTTTCTTTCCACGCCCCTGATTGCACATAAGTGTGTGTTTTCTAAACAGAAAGGAAAATTTTGCAGATATTAAAATTAAAGAGCACATATGATCATATTAAATACTTTTGAAAGAACTTCTTCATGCAGCTGAAGTTAGGCACTTTCAATAAGAACTGACTCAAAATATTTTTTTTTATTCTACTTTAACTATATACGTAGTACTTCTTTACCTTTTTCTAGAACTAAAACAAATGAAATCAAGAAATGTATAAAAATATGTTGTTTTTTTTTTTTAAATTAAAAAATATCTACTTAATTAAAAAAGCATCTTAAGAACAAAGTACAATCCGATCATAGATGTCACTTTCATTGCCAGAAGAGCAACAGCACCATCACCTTCTGGTTTTTCTGTTGGCTTTTCCGTTGGTTTCTCCGTTGGCTTCTCTGTAGTGGTAGTATCATTATCCAGCTGTAAAAAAGATATTGGATTAAGTATATATATTACAGCTAAGCACTTTACGTCTTCTACTGCCACTTACAGCACTTTGTAGTCGACTCTTTAATTCATTGCAGCGAGTTTTATTACTATAATCACTAGTAGCCAAGCGGCAGATTGTACTCAATAAGCATTTATTATTGCAACCTTTTTCAAGCTTTGGATCGGCCGATGTCATTTTGTGACGCCAGTACTGTGAAAATACAAGATTTTGAATAAAAAGCTAAATGATAACATACTACATGCACCTACCTTCCTCAACAATTCCGGGTTGTCAGCAAATTTTTCCAATAACTTATCAATACCATTCGGACTTAAATCATCGGTAAAATCTTTTGAGAAATGCAGATCTATCTCCCAAATAGGGCTTCTATGATCTGCATGTAAATTTGCCTCAGTCACATTGAATTTCCATGTTTGATGATCGGCAACTTCATGTGTCTTTGGATCTACAAGATATACTCTGTAATTAGGGTTTTTATATGTCCACGATGTCAAACTGCCAGCATTCCATGATATACCAACAGCATGACCCTGCTCAGAATAATGAACGTTCATTTCGTCTTTGTGCGTATGTCCATTGAAAATGCCACTGATTGTATGGCTAAAGCGCTCAATAATACGATTATATTCACGCGCACAAACAGTCCACCAATCACTATCACCAGATGGTACATGTGCCAAAATGTGCACCTTTTCGCCAGCCTTCTCCGCTGCCAAGAGTGTATCGTGCAGCCATTGGAATTGTTCTATGACGAAATTTCCATTATTGAAGATCCACCAATTGAACAGATAGCAATCCATGTTATTTAATGAAATAATTCTTAGACCAGATTCAAGCAGCACAGTATAGTAACCACCCTTAAGAATTGTTTCCTTAGTCGAAGCAGGCAGATGTTTAGACCAAAGGTCATACAAATGTTCGTACAGCCATTTGATATTGAGTTCATCTGGGACATTACTAGTTTCTGTGCCAAAACTGAAATGTTAGAGGGAAAGTATAAAATCGATCAGCAAATGTTTTATTTATGTATATAACAAAAAGAAAAGTAAAACTACTTATGAGACTGTTTCAATAATCTGAGAGAGTTCGAAAAAGTGAGTTGAGAAGTTTTTTACATTTTTTGTAGGTCATTTAGATTCGCAAATCGCCGCTTTATGCAAATTCTCGGCTTGATACGGTTTTATTTTATTACGATCTCAAATTTGCTCGGAATGAGTCGTGTGATATCTCAAATAAAGGTTTATAAAAAAATATCTTGAAATAAGCATCAACTGGGCTAGGACTACAACAAGATATTGGGTGTACAACTTAAAAACCGGAATTTGACGGTGGATGTCCGTACTAACAATATCGTGAAAGCTCGAACTTTATATATATGTCATTTTGAAGGTACATTTGACAGCTGTCAAAATCAGTCAACAAAACAATTTTATCTTGTGTGCATCATTATTATTTTTCACGATTAATAACTTCGAAAATTCGAGAAAAAGACAGCATTTGCGGGAGGTTCTGTTGGGTCATTTTTTTGCAAAGAAAACTGCTGCGGAAAGTCATAGTTTGCTTGTAGAAGTTTATGGGGACTATGCTCCAGCTGAATCAAGCTGTCGTGAGTGGTTTCGACGGTTTAAAAGTGGTGATTTTGATGTCGAAGGCAAAGAACGTCCTGGTCAGCCGAAAAAGTTTTAGGATCAAGAATTGGAGGCATTACTCGATCAAAATTCATGTCAAACGCAAGAAGAACTTGCAGAACCATTGCAAGTTGATCGAGCAACAATTTCCAGACGTTTAAAAGCCTTGGGAATTTTTCAAAAGATGGGAAATTGGGTGCCATACGAGTTGAAGCCAAGGGACGTCGAACGCCGATTTTTGATGTCCACAATGCTTCTTGAACGCCACAAAAGGAAGGGTTTTTTGCATCGTTTTGTCACTGGCGATGAGAAGTGAATCCATTACGATAATCCCAAGCGCAAAACCGCGTATGTCAAGAAAGGTGCGGCCGGCCCATCACAGCCGAAGCCAAATATTCACGCTTCGAAGGTAATGCTCTGTATTTGGTGGGACCAGCTAGGTGTGATCCATTATGAGCTGTTGCCAGGTGGCCAAACCATTAATGCTCAACTCTATCGTCAACAATTGATCCGATTGAAGCAGAAAATCCAGGCAGACGGCCAACGTATGCGACCAGACACGAGTCAATCATTTTCCACCACGATAACGCTCGGCCACATATTGCTGCCCCAGTCAAAAATTATCTGGAAAACAATGGATGGGAAATTTTGCCTCATCCGCTTTATAGCCCAGACCTTGCACCATCTGACTACCATTTGTTTCGATCGATGCAGAATGCCCTATCAGGAATACGGTTCACTTAAGTTCAAGATATCGAAATTTGGCTCGATTCATTTTTGGTCGCCAAGCCGGCGCAATTTTTTTGGGATGGAATTCATAAATTGCCTGAAAGATGGGGAAATGTTGTAGCTTCCAATGGACAATACTTTGAATAAAATATATTGCAACCTTTTTCCACAATAAAGCATCAAATTTCGCTAAAAAATTCCGGTTTTTAAGTTGTACACCCAATATCTACATATATTTTTGATGTTTTGAGAAAAAGCTTTTAAAGTTTTTTTTTTAAATTAAATTTTTGTTTGGGATTTTGAAGTTTTCAACTTTTGCCTAAAGCCGATAGAGACTATGTACATTTAAAAAAGTCGACTGGATAGGGACTTAGAACAGTTTCTCCACCATGTTTCTGTATACTTAACTCAAAACAACAAAACCATAGACGTCTAGTTGTAGTTTTAACCCGACGATATATTGTTTTTAGCTAAAATATCCACAAGAAAGGTATTTTCGAAATTTTACCATTACCTTCAAAAAATTTTGAAATACTTACACATTTGCAGGATGTGCTTCATGATTTCCAATGCACGAATATATGGGTATGCCAGGAAACTTTTCGTCCATCAAATTGTAAATTTCCGTCAATGCATTCTTGTTGAATTCTTTTGTGGTAGACCAAATATTATGTGGTATTATATCGCCGGTATGATAAATGTACTCTATTTTATTGTGATCTCTGCTCATTTGATCAAAAGCATCTTCAATCATATGCAGTGGCGAATCACATGCGCGATAGTCGCTCCAATAACCCGCAGCTTTACTTGTACCTTCGCTTGTGTCCTTACCATATCGACAACACAGCACTTCATCGCAATCGGCCAGAGAGCCAACAATATATTCTGGATCATAATGAATATCGGTAACATGTAAAAGATTAAAATCTGTACTTGTTGCCGTGGGTTTCTCCGATTTGGGTCCTGTGATAGGTGTGCCACTTTGATCGATTTTTAAACTCCAATTGAATTCATCTTGCTTGACACTACATATATTGAAAGGTAATGTGCCACATAATGAGCGCGAATCAGCCATACTATTCTCAACTATGTAATTAAGCATGGGCCAGTTAATGTCAAAGAGGCCACTGCACACCTCTTCAGTTTGAATTTTTAAACGATCGCAAACTTCTAACATTACTTTCTTGGAATCTTGTTCCCTATTGGGGCCATTTAGGGCACCCTCAGGTTCACGGTACATGCGCGCAACAACATTGACTACGGCGCGACATGTTGTGCACAAGAAGAATTGATCCCGCGTAGCAAGCTCACCAAGGTTTTCAACGAAAATATCCCTTTTGCTATGAGAATTGGCCAATTGCTGTGATAAACGACGTAGTTCAGTTGATTCCACACCAGTCTTCAGAAAAGTGTAGTATTCATCGGAAAATTTGCTGGCAATTTCATCTGAAAATTGTAATAAGGATTTACTCATTTTGATTGTAACTGAAACTTTGGCAAAAAGGCCAACTTATTTAATGGCTTAACTTATGGTCTTGAGATTAAACCTATCAATTAGCAAAAATTGATAGCACTCATATCGGATAAAGTTCAATTGAAACTCTATCCAAAAGTATTTGTTTACATATAATATGAGTTTCCAAGATAAGTAGCGCGATTGGATGGCAAATACATAGTAGCAGCTGTTGATTAACATATATCAAGAGAAACAGCCCTACTTGAGATTATTATTTAATAGTGATTCGTAACTGAGAAAATAGCACGTGCACGTAAAAATAAATAATTTCTTCTTGGGTTTCAAATTTTCTATCCGGAGAAATATTACTTTTTAGATGGGATCTAAGATGTATCCTGTGGTGGTCCATTTTTTAAGAAGTTCGAAATTTATAATCTCCACAAGGCTTACTGTTGTCCAGTCATAATAATTAACATCTTTCCCAAATTTCAGCCGAATTGGACCATATTTAGAGGTCGCTCAAGCAGAGCGACTTTTATGTTTGATAAAGGAAAAGGAAAGGAAAGCGACTAAATAAAATGATCTTTTGAGCTATCTACAATCATGATATTTCTGTACAAACCAAGAATCTTCAAAATGGTTGTATGATAAACACGATGATGTTTTCAGTTTTTCTCTGTGATGTCACAATTTTTAGAAAGCCTTACTTCAAATTGCAAAAAAAGCCACAATCAGGCCTTAATAGCTCGTCAGCAAAACAAAATTGGGTGGATCGGAAAACGCCATCGTGATCATCATACAAAAATCTTTAAGATTCTTGGTTTGTACAGAAATATTGTGATTATAGATGGCTTGTGGTAAGATGGCTTCCTTTTCTATACAAATCCTATGTAAGTCAAATATAAAAGTCGCTCTGCTTGACCGACCTCTAAATATGGTCCAATTCGGCTGAAGTTTTGGAAAGATATTAATTATCATGATTGGACCTTGAAGGTAAGCCTTGTGGAGAATATATATTTCAAACTTCTAAAAAAGTAAGCCACCGTTATATATACCTTACAATAAAGTTCAATGAACAAAAAAAAAAAATGATAACGAACCATACAAAAGTCGTAAAATTCAAACAAAAAAACAACGAACTGACCGCACTGGGATTCGAACCGGGGTCCGTCCGCGTGATAGATTGAAAATATTATTTTTGCGTACAATTATAAACTTGTTAAACCTTTTTACCACTGACCTATATGATGAAGAGTTATAAAATTTGTACATTAAGCCAATGTCTTTCCAAACATAAATATTTTTAATAGAATTATAAAAGTCAAAATGGTTATATACAAGAACATAAGGTAATTTATGTGTGAAATTTAGTGTTAATTACTTAAATTTTTTGACTACTCGAGTGGAGTAAAAACTATGACGTGGATTTTTCTCCGTGCGGGCTGCTAAATAGCATTATAAGAACGTACGGATTTGGGTACAAATTGTTCAAATTAATTTTTAAAAAAACAAAATTCTGGAGAATAAACTTTGAAAATCATAAAAAATTTAGTGATCTATTGCGTTTTGCCTTCAGAAAAAACTTCTC
The DNA here is from genome assembly GCA_951812925.1 of Calliopum simillimum. Taxonomy (NCBI): domain Eukaryota; kingdom Metazoa; phylum Arthropoda; class Insecta; order Diptera; family Lauxaniidae; genus Calliopum; species Calliopum simillimum. The sequence goes on along the minus strand of OX638368.1, from coordinate 98,270,312 downwards.
ATTTATTTCAAAAATAACTCACCAGATATGACCGAAAGTACTTCGTCGGTTGCTCTAAATTCACTTGGTACACCAGGTAAATTCAACGTACTACATGCTCCCAAAAGGCTTACGATTAACAACGAATACCATAACATTTCGTAAGCGCTTGTCTACGTTGTTTGTTTTGAATGAAATCGCAAACCAGACTAAACGAATCAATTGATTAACACACTAATTTATTTACTCAACTTACCCCTAACTAATCTAAATATAAATAGCTAAAGTTACTGATAGTCCTTTCCGATAATAAATAATATGTGTACCGGAAACATAAAATAAACTCGTATATGAATTGATGATTTCATATAAACTTAATGAAACTTGTGGGTTCTTTATTGTACAATTTTCAATTCGTATGTACTTGAACACTAGAAAGAGCTTTTATCAAATGTTTGCACCTTTCATTACACGTTTCATGTTTCAAGTGGTAGATGCTGGAAGCATTTTTGTTTCTTTTGCTGAAATTTTTTAAGTTTTTTGGCCTAGCTGAATGTGTTCTAAATTTATGTCAATTCTTAAGTTGAAAACATATCTAACGTTTAAGCACTGTCCATGGTCTATAATAAATCCGTGCAAAGATGGCAAAATATGATATCTCAAACTTTTTTCTATATGGGTTTTTTTCCTCATCTAAGCAGCTCTCAGTGAGATCTAGGGGCTTAAACTGTATATAAAGGGTGTTTTTTTTAGAGGTTTGTTTTTCGAATAGAGATAAAACTTGCATTTTGTGGTCAAATCTGGCAACTCTAATGTTATTTATGTTCAGTTTGGTTTGCCATTTCATCATGAACAGGTTGACAAAAGAACAACGCTTGCAAATCGTGCAAATTTATTTCGAAAATAATAGTTCAGTTCGCGAAGTTTACCGCAAGCTCCGTCCATTTTATGGTCGACATAATCGTCCATCAGAGCAATTAATTCGGTTAACCATGGATCGTTTTCGCACTACGTTTACTCTATGTGATAATACGCATCCGCAGAGACGTCGAACAGTGCGCACCGAAGAAACAATTGCCGCTGTAGAGCAAAATGTTGAAGAGGACCCGAATGAATCGATTCGCCACCGTGCACAGCAATTGGAGCTTTGTCCATCAACTTTATGGAAGATTTTGCGCAAAGATCTTGGCTTGCGACCTTACAAGATCCAGCTTGTGCAAGAATTAAAGCCGCGAGACCATGCAATGCGTCGTGATTTTGGTGTATGGGCCGAAAATGAGATTGATCTCGATGCTGATTTTCATCGCAAAATTTTGTTCAGTGATGAGGCTCATTTTTGGTTGAATGGCTACGCCATGAGACCCTTGAGACGCCATTACATCCACAAAAACTGACTGTTTGGTGTGCTCTATGAGCTGGTGGAGTCATTGGGCCATACTTCTTCCGAAATAATGCTGGAGAGTCAGTTACCGTTAATGGAGACCGGTATAGAGCCATGATAACCGACTATTTTGTTCCCGAATTGGATGGCAAGAATGTGGATGAGTTGTGGTTCCAACAAGACGGCGCTACATGCCACACAGCGCACGTCACAATCGATTTATTGAAGGAAACATTCGATGAGCGCATAATTTCGCGGAATGGACCTGTCAATTGGACACCAAGATCGTGTGATTTGACACCATTGGAATATTTTCTTTGGGGATATGTGAAGTCGTTCGTCTACGCCAACAAACCAAAAACGTTAGGGGACTTGGAAGCCAACATTCGTGGCGTTATTGCCGACATACGGCCCCATATGCTCGAAAAAGTGGTTGAAAATTGGACCTGTAGAATTGGCTTTATTCGAGCCAGCCGCGGCTGCCACATGCCCGAAATCATATTTAAACATTAATGGCATAAAATTATCCTTCCAATAAAGCCAAATTGATGGACATTAAAACGATTTTCTTGTGTTTTATTTCAATTTGAAGTCCTATACCTCTAAAAAAACACCCTTTACCTATGACTTCTGATTCACGAGATAAAAGGACAGTACAGAATATGTATAATTTTCTTAAAAATTTAAATTTAAATTCCGACCCCAGAAAATTTAAAAAAATGGACTTATATATTATCATCTAACAAAAATCTATAAACAAAAATATGTTTTTGTCTCCCTTTTACCAGCTCGCTACTTAACCGATTTCGAAATTTTATTTTTAAATGAAAGTTATGGTGTAGAAAATATCCTCATAAGTTGCCATTAAGGCATTTAAAAAAAGAAGATTAATGTTTATCATAGAAATACAACAATAGCTAAGTGTTATGCTGTAACAATAAAGAAAGTGTGGATAAGACAATGGAGTGATGTTGTGGTTTTGTTTTGATTGGTAGAAATCATTCATTCATTTATTCATTTATTCATTTATGAATTACTTACTTTCATCAATAAATTAGTATAATTTCCATAATAACAATAAAAATAGCGATTAACAGCACAATAAGATAAGGAATTTAAAAAAAGAAACTTTGTATTCCAGAAAAAAATTATACAATAAATTTTGTACAATTAACCAACAACGTGGGTGCCATCGTGGTTGACTTCTTAAATGGCTTAGCTAACATTTAAAGATTAGACCCCATGCCAAATAACAAAAGTTATTAGCACTAATATCGGATAAAGTCTTGAGATAAGAAATTCGATTGGTAGTTATGTGCATAGTAGCAGTTTATGATTTAAAGCAATCGAAATAGTATACTACTTGAGATTATATTTATTATTTTATTATGAGCGATTAAGTAAATGAATAAACAAGAAATGTACCTTTATAAAAAATTATGATTATTTAGTTAGTTCAAATTCTTAGTTGAGAAAATATAAGCAAAATCACGAAAGTTCGAATCATTTCTAGTAAATGGTATACGAGTATAAGCCCTCATTAGTTGTCTGTAATGTCTTTCTTGTAACTTCTAGCGGTAGCATGGAGCCAAATGTAACGTCCCTTTATAGGTAACTCTTGGTCTCTCACGTACTCTAATGTTTTTTGAAATCCACTAGGTCCGTCCAAAGTTTCTGATGTTACGTTGTAGCTTTATCTTGTTAAACTTTAAGTGTTTCTCAAAATCAAAGTTTTCATTAGATGCTTGGTGAAAAGCCACGCCTCGTAACCATACAAAAAGACCGTTTTTACATTTGAATCAAAATGCGAATTTCTGTTTTGGTGGAAAAAACCGAAGATGTCGATTTTTTTTTTTTTCGGTTGCGCGAATCCAGAAATCGAACACTTAAAAATTGAAAACAATTAGTAAATAACAAAATTTCATAAGAATAAACTCTTAAAAGTAAGACACCTATGGCATGGTTTAAAGTTTTTGTTTTATCTTCTATATTTTAATGCTCCTGAGGATTTATCAGTATGTACAGAGTTTAATCAAACTTAGATTTAAATGTATGAAAAGAATGATTTAGGAAAAGAATTTCACTAAGAAGTAGAAGCCAAGAAGGGATGTTAATGTTAAAGCTGAAATCGAGGCAGCACCATCACCTTCGGGTGTGGTAGGCGTGTTAGTCGGTGTTGAACCAGTGGTTGTACTAGTTGTTGTAGTGCTTGTTGGGTTTTCTGTTATGCCTTCTTCTTTGTCCAACTGTTTAGAAAAATTTTATTGTAGTATTTGAATGTTATTTTCAAATTCAAATATTATAATATTTCTATGTACTTACTGCAATTTGCAAACGCGCTACCAATTGATTACAACGACTATTTTGATCATTTACAGTAGTTGCGATGCGACAAATGGTGCCTCGTAAGCAACCATGATCACAGCCACGCCTTAGTGCTGGATCTGCCATGGTGTGCTTAAAGCGCCAGAACTATATAATAAATCAAATAAAATAATATTATTCACTTCTTTATAAATATTTTTTCTCCAGTACAATGTATTTACCTTTCTAAGTTGATCAGGATTATCAGCAAACCAGTCTAGGCCCTTGTCAACTGCGCCAGGACTAAGATTTTCAAATGGAAATTCGTCCAAGAAACTGTATTCCTCAAACCATTCGGGCTCAACGTCAGCGCCTTTCAGATTAGCCTCGGTTAGATTGAATATATGAGTGACGTGCCCAACCACTTGCTGAAAAGTGGAAATCAATGTTATGTTGTGAAAAATGATAAGGAAAAATATATTAGTTTACATAAAAGCTAAAAAACCATAAATTTTGTGAAGTTCTTTTAATCTATTTAATATATTCCCATTTAGATTTTCACGATACAGCGATTGATATTTCGGTTATAAATAAATTCATATAATCTTACCTTAGATTTTTCTTCAACATGATAAATTCTATAATTTGGATTCTTGTCAGAAAATGTTGTTAAGGCGCCACCATTCCATGAAATACCAATAGCATGACCATTACGAGAGTAATGTACCAACATTTCATCCTTGTGCGAGTGTCCATTGAAGATACCGCTAATGGTGGACGAGAAGCGTTCAACTAGTCGGTTGAATTCTCGTGACCAAACAGACCAACAGCTACCATCGCCTGTTGGAATATGTGCCAAGATATGTACGTATTCACCAGCTTTTTCCGCAGCCAAAAGAGTATCATGCAACCATTGCAGTTGTGGTACACCATTTCTACCATCGTGGAAAAGCCACCAATTCATGTTGTAACAATCATTGTTGTTGAGTCCAATAACGCGGAAACCAGTTTTTGGTGAAACACTGTAATAACCACCCGTAATAACGTTATTTCTTTCGGACTCAGGCAGCCACTTTGACCAAATACTCCATAAATGTTCGTACATCCATTTAGTGTTGACTTCATCGGGTACATCGGATGGACTGAAGCTATAAACGAGAAAGAGACAACATGCAGAAATTATTTTGAAAGGATATTGTTCAGAAATTCTTACACATTCAGTGGATGTGGTTCGTGATTGCCAATGCAGGAGTAAATTGGTATATCTGGGAATAATCCGTCCACTGCTGTATGGATTGTGCTAATACTATCCCTGTTCTTTTCCTTAGATGTGGCCCAAACCATATGGTCTACTAAATCACCGGTTTGATATATATAATCGATTTTTGTGTGTGTCTTCTGTATATGTTGTAACGCGTTGACAGCTGTTTGCAATGGAAGATCGCAATCGCGATAATCACCCCAGTAACCAGCGGCCTTACTGGTGCCTTCAGCCACATCCTTATGACGTTGGCAACAAATTGGCTCATCGCACTCGGCCAATGCACCGGGTGTGTACAGGGGATCATAATGAACATCAGTAAGTTGCAAAATATGCAGATCGTCATCGCTTTTGCTTGGAATATCCGTTTTTGGCGCTGTAATAGCAGGTCCGCTTTGATCTATGCTTAAAGTCCAATTGTACTCTACTTGCTTATCTTTACAGAGATTAATTTCCAAGAAAAGTGAGCAGATGGTACGTGCATCAGCCACAGAATCCCTAACAATATATTCTACAGTCGGATCATTTGATTCAAAAAGTCCTTCACAAACTTCCTGGCTTTGCAGATCCAATCGATCGCATACATCAAGCATTATTTTCTTGGCAAGGTCCTCATGACCTGGGCCATACATTATTCCATCTTCCGATCTGAATTGCCTTACGGCAACATTAACAACAGCACGACAAGCGGTGCAACCGAAGAACTGATCGACAACACTCCATTCATCAACTTCTTTGGTGAACATATCCTTCTTACTATGAGAGGCAGCCAATTGAGCAGAGATTTGTCGAAGAGCAGCTGATTCGACACCAGTCTTCAGGAAATCATTATATTCCTTTGCCCATTTGTTGGCGATTTCATCTAAAAAAGTTGAAAAAAATAAGGGATTATATCGTGCAAGTCCATCTAAGTGCCACAATCGCAATTTCTAATAATAAATTATATTGGAACAAATTATGCCGAATAAAAATTTATGGCATTTGCATTTTCAAGTGCCACTTGAGATTGCATTTTTGTGATAAATTCTTGAGTAATATACGAAAATTAAATGTTTTTCCATATGCATTTAGAATCCCCATTTTGTTTAAACTTCCATATGAAATCCTCGAAATCCTTTAATTGTGCATAACATAACTTACTTGAAATTGCTGAAAGTATTTCATCTGAAACATTAAAATTTGTTGGTACAGCTGGTAAATAATTCGCACTGCTTGTGGCCAAAACAGCCAGAACGAATAAAGCCCACAACATGATTTCTTTGCCCGAAAACCTAAACGTCTAACGAGTTGATTAGACTGAGTACGCGGACTAAACTTTTTTATATGCCATTCGGTGGGTTTTATAACTTTTGCGTGTGCCTAACTCTAACAATTCGGCTGATTATCTTGATTAGCACCAGCTAATCAGTAACATAAAAGAGCCATTCATACTCTTGTTTTGTGGTTTAGATTAATTCCAACAAGACTTTGGTTGAGTATATTCTAACTGCACATATGTAAATCTTATCCGAATATTAAGTGGAAATAAGATTAGATTTGTATTTAAGGATATTTTTTATTAAAGTACTATAATAATGTATGCTATGAATATTTTTAAAAAAACCATGATAAAAAATTTTACAAATTGATAATAATATTAACAGATTAACATTTATTTTTGTATCACATTTTTATATTCTTAAATCCATAATTTTTACAATACTTTTATTTAAATTTTAAATTGTAAGTTTTATTTCTATGCTTTCCTTTCAAATTATTTGATTAATAATAACAACAATCACACTGTGTAACACGAAATTTTGAATATGATCTCTATAACTTTTTTTTTGATGCCGACTCTGGCATCCTTTTTTCGCTATCAAGTCTGTGAACCGAGTTATCTTTGCCTTAATCTATATAGTACCTGGAGACCGATCCCTGCTCGGGCAACAATCTGGTCTTATTATTTTAGTCGATGTTTTTATTCATAGCAATTTTTTGTTATGAAACTTGTACCTTTTCACCTCTAATAGTCATGCTTTCAAAATGATAAATAAACCGATGAAAATAATTATAAGAAAGAAGAAGAAGAAGGAAGAGTGCGGCTATTCGATGCTATTAATAAAAAAGAATTTCACCTTTTTTGTAGGTACGCTATGAGACTGAACAAAGCGTTTTCTTCAATTTCAAGCAAGGATATTTCAAAATCCTGCAGGTATAATGACAGTTCTGCTGATGAAGATCGATTCAGCGTCAAAAAGTACATAAAACTGCACCGAATTTCATCAAAATATGTTGTACCATTTGCGAGAAATAGCATTTGATGTGTTTTTCTTGTATGGGAGGTTCCACGCGTACCGGCGATAGGTATTTTGCCCACTTTCAGGTCGTAGGTGCCAAATAGCAAGTAGGCTCCCTACATTTAAATTCAGAATGATTGCTTTTGTAGTTTTCTATCTATAGCGTATTATATTTTTGTGGGTGGTGCCACGCCCTTCAACGAAATTTCCCAATACAATGACATATCACATATTAATCCTTGTTTGCAGTGGTAACATCTCCTAAATTTTCATTAAAATTATTGGAGTCGTTTTCAAGCAATATTGAATCAAAATTTTCAATGGTTAAAAAGGAGGCGTGGTACTTCTTTGATACCGTCCACTTTTCGGTTATTACAAGGCATTAATAAGTAGTACCTACACACCAAATTTCATTAAGATATCTTGTAAAATTTGCGAGAAATACCATTTAACGTATTTTAATTCCAGAATGTTTGCTTTATTAGTTTTCTTTTTATACCGTTTCATATTTTTGTGGGCGGTGCCACGCCCTTCAACGAGTTTTCCCAATATAACGGCGTATTACATATTAATCCTTGTTTACAGAGGTAACATCTCCTAAATTTTCATTAAAATTGTTGGAGTCGTTTTCAAGTAATATTGAATCAAAATTTTCAAAGGCTAAAAAGTGGGCGTGGCACTTCTTCGATTCCGCCCTCTTTTTGTCTGTTACAAAATATTATTTAGCCGTATTCGCTCCCCAAATTTCATTCAAATACCTTGCATGGTTTACGAGTTATGGCCATATCAAATTTAAAATTTAATGCACTGACACGCCCCCTGGTGATCATTTACAAAGTTCAAGCCTAGCTCATTCTTCATTATATGCTAATATCTAACACTATTCCAAGTTTCATTGAAATCGCTGTAGCCGTTTTCGAGAAAAAAATATTGAGTACAAAAAAACATACAATTTTAGCTCGTATAAGAAGAGAAGATAAATAGGCAAACGAAATCGGTTCAGTTTCTATACCTAAATCTCAACCGATTTGCTTGATTTTTTTTTTTTTTTGTTGGAAAGGTTGTGAGGAGGAGCAGTGCATAGGACTATATTAAAGTGGGCGGTGCCACGCCCCTAAATGGAAAAAACGCTCTCACGGCTAAACCACTGCATCGATTTTAACAAAATTTAGTATGGAGATAGGGTTAGCACTCAAGAACGATAATATGACAATTATGTTTTTCAGTGGGTGGTGCCACGCCCCTAAATGAAATAAACGCTCTCACAGCTAAACCGCTGCATCGATTTCAACGAAATTTATTATGAAGATAGGGTTAATAATAAGGAACGATAATATGAGCATTATTTTTTTCAGAGCGCGGTGCCACGCCACTTAATGGAAAAAACGCTCTCACGGCAAAAATACGACATACGTTTTTTATGAAATTTGGTATAGATATAGAGTTAGCACTATATAGCATGATAGCATGATTGATTTTTATGAATTTTGGTATAGAAAGATATCAAAAACTGTTTGCTCTTTAGTAGGAGTTACACGCCTCTAAATGGAAAGTACGTCATTGCAACTTAGCTGCTGCACCGATGCAGATAACCCGAACCCTAAGGAAGAATATTAAAAGCTTTTTGTGTTTTATCGACCAAGTAAGGGTATAAAAACATTTTTCCTTTATTTTATGGTAAAATCGAAATGGTCGAATTTCGGCCACAAGGCGAACTCTAGTATGCAGAAATGCTTTAATCAGATACATGGCATACATCCAGAAAGTAGTAGTAGTAGTAGTACCAGAAATACCCTTATTTCATTGGATGATATCTCAGAAAGTAATGTTTTAAGTAGAAAAGTTATAGGTATTGTTTAAGAAGGAAGCTTAGAGCTTTTCGATGCCGTTAGCAAAAAAGAACTACACTTCTTTCTAAATGTACGTTATATGTCTGAAAATAGCGTTTTCTGCACTTTAAATCAAGGATAGCTCGGTTCGCAGACCTGATAAAGATAAAATGGGGGCCAAACAAAAGTTCGCTTAGTAGAATTGAAAAAAGTGGATACAAAATTTTTTAAATTTATAACTTTATTCTTGATCTGTTTGTATTTTTGCAACGTAATCGCCATTTACTTTTGTTGCCGACTTTTGTTGCTTTGCTTTAATGGGTGGATTTGCGCTTTCTGGGCTTCATACCATGGATTGTTGTTTGGTTTTAGGGTCGTACTTGTAAAACCATTCTTCATCACCTGTTACAATTTTCTTGAAAGTGTTAGACTCTCCTCTCGGCCACAAAATAATGCAAAGCGCGGAGCTGACTTCACATGAAGTTCTCCTCAGTCAAAGCAGCGAAGAGTGCAGCTAAACAGGCGTCTAGACACCCAAACCTCCAGCAAAGCGCGTCAAGTCAACTTCAGCGAAATCATTGGGTGATCGCGCCAAGGCAAACGACTTAGCGTCATCGAACGAGAGCCCGTGCGACCAGGACTTCTGCATCATTAATTTGAACTGTTGCCGCGCAAATAGCTAAAACATTCTGGACACTCTTCCCTTATATATTGAGAAATCGATTTCTTGATTAGTTGATCAAATTGTTAGTTGAATAAAACATTAGATAACCGAAGATGTCTATATTTCGTTTAGTTAATTAAAGGTGCGCCTTTTAATTTGTGTTTTTTGAGTTGATTTCCTCTTTTGCCACAACGTACATGTCGAAAAAATGTTTTCGAATCAATTTTTTTTGTTTTTTTTTGTTAAAAGATTTAACAAACTTTTATGAAATAGACGAGAATTTTTGAAAAATTTGTATTTGTAAGACTTTTCTATACTTTTATTCAAAGTCTCATTTTAGTTTTTTACTTTCTCATATATGCTTTTTCATCCATATTTAACCAGAACTGTTATATTAAGATTTTCATTATAAAACTTTTTGTAAATAGTTCTTGGCCTATACAAACCCATCAACCAAAAGACAAAATGGTAAGTCGTACTGTTTTGTTTTTTCTATATTTTATTACTCCTAGAATTGTACAAAGTCTAATCAAACTTAAATTTTAATGTTTTAGGAATGATTTAGGAAAAGAATTTCACTAAGAAATACAGGCCAAGAAGGGATGATAGTGTTAAAGCTGAAATCGAAGCTGCACCGTCCCCTTCGGGTGTGGTAGGCATGGTAGGTACGGTTGGCCCTGTTGGCACGGTAGGCATGTTAGTTGTACCACTTGTGCTTTCTGTTATTCCTTCTTCTTTATCCAACTGTGTAGAAAAATATTATTATAGTATTTCAATGTAATTTTCAAATTCAAATATTATAATATTTCTATGTACTTACTGCAATTTGCAAACGCGCTACCAATTGATCACAGCGACTCTTTTGATCGTTTACAGTCATTGACATGCGACAAATGGTGCTTCGTAAGCAACCATGATCACAGCCACGTTTTAGTACCGGATCTGCCATCGTGTACTTAAAGCGCCAATACTACGAGTATATACCACAATAACTTTAAATAGTATTTTTCACTTCTTTATATTTTCTCATGCAAGTAATTACCTTTCTAAGTGCATCAGGATTATCTGCAAGCCAGTCTAAGCCCTTGTCAAGTGCGCCTGGACTGAGATTTTCAAATGGAAATTCGTTCAAGAAAGTGTATTCCTCAAACCATTCAGGCTCATGTTCAGCACCTTTCAGATTAGCTTCGGTTAGATTGAATATCCAAGTGACGTGTTCTACCACTTGCTGAAATGGGTACATCAATGTTAAGTTGAAAAAATTATACAGAAAAATATACAATATTTTTTTAAAAGCATCTAATATATAATAAAATCATCTCAAGTGCTCCTACCATAGATTTTGGTTCAACTTGATAAATTTTATAATTTGGATTTTTATCGGAGGCAGTTGTCAATGCAGCGCCATTCCAGGCAACAGCAACAGCATGACCATTACTAGAGTAATGTACCATAATTTCATCATGATGCGAATGCCCATTGAAGATAGCGCTAATGGTTTGTGAGAAGCGCTCAATAAGACGATTGTATTCACGAGACCAAACGACCCAACAACTGCCACCACCTGTTGGAAGATGTGTCAAAATGTGTACGTGTTCACCAGCTTTTTCTGCAGCCAAAAGAGTATCGTGCAACCACTCTAGTTGTCCCATTGCATTTCTACCATCGTGGAAAAGCCACCAATTCATGTTGTAACAATCATTGTTGTTGAGTCCAATAACGCGAAAACCAGATTTAGGTGAAACACTGTAATAACCACCCTCAAGAACATTGTTTCTTTCGGATTCAGGCAGCCACTTTGACCAAATACTCCATAAATGTTCATACAACCATCTAGTGCTGACTTCATCGGGTACATCGGATGGACTGAAACTATAATAAAAGAGAATGAAACAACATACAGACATTATAATGAATTAATATTGAACAGAACGTTCTTACGCATTCAGTGGATGTGGTTCGTGATTGCCAATGCAAGAGTACATTGGTACATCTGGGAATGCTTCATCCATTGCATTGTGTATTGTGCTAATAACCTCTTTGTTCTTTTCCTTAGATGTGGCCCAAACCATATGGTCTACTAAATCACCAGTTTGATATATATAATCGGGTTTTTTGTGTGTCTTCTGTATATGTTCCAATGCGTTGAGGAGTGTATGCAATGGAAGATCGCAATCACGATAATCACCCCAGTAACCTGCGGCCTTACTGGTACCTTCAGTCGTATCCTTATGGCGTTGACAACACAGTGGCTCATCGCATTCGGCCAATGCACCGGGTGTGTATAAGGGATCATGATGAATATCAGTAATATGCAGAATATGCAGATCGTCATTACTTTTACTAGGTATATCTGTTTTAGGACCTGTAATGGTAGGTCCACTTTGATCTACAGTTAAACTCCAGTTGTACTCTGTTTGCGTATCTTTACATAGGCTAAAATCCATGAAAAGTGAACAGATGGTGTGTGAATCAGCAACGGAATCATTAATAATATATTCTATAATTGGATCATTTGATTCAAAAAGACCTTCACAAACTTCCGGAGTTTGCAGATTCAATCGATCGCATATTTCAAGCATTATTTTTTTGGCAAGTTCCTCATGACCTGGCCCATACATAATTCCATCTTCCATTCTAAACTGTCGAACTGCAACATTAATAACAGCACGACAAGCGGTGCAGCCAAAAAACTGATCGACAACGCTCCATTCATCGACATCTTTGAGAAACATGTCCTTCTTACTATGAGAAGCAGCCAATTGAGCAGAGATTTGTCGAAGAGCAGCTGATTCGACACCAGTCTTTAGGAATTCATTATATTCATTTGCCCATTTATTGGCGATTTCACCTAAAGAAGGATGAGAAATGAAAAATAACGGATTCAATCGGATATGTCTATTTTAGTGCCACAATGGCAATTTCAAATGAAGAATAAGTTTGAAGCAAGTAAGGCTAAATTTAACCCTAGTTCATTAATTGCAGTTCAATATTTAAGTATAACACTTCAATTTTTTATGATTTTATTTTTATATGTCATTATTGTAGGTTTTTGATAATACATTTAGAATCCATATTTTGTTTAAACTTCCAGAAGTTTCCTTGAAAACCTTAATTATGTATAACGTAACTTACTTGAAATTGCTGAAAGCACCGTATCTGAAGCTGTGAAATCTGTCGGTACAGCTGGGAAATAGTCCGCACTGCTTGTGGCTAGTACAGCCAGTACAAGTAATGCCCACAACATTATTTCTTTGCCCAAGGGGCTGATTAGACTGAGTATACGGACTAAACTTTATCAAAAGCCAGTCGGTGGCTTTTATAGCTTCTACGTGTGCCCAGTAATAATAATTTGACTGATCGTCTTGATTAGGACCAACTAATCAGTAAAATTATAGAGCCATTCATTCTTTTGTGTTGGGGCTAAGATTAATTTCAGCAAGATTTTAGTAGTAGTAAACTTTACCACTATATACATCTTATCCGAAAATTAAGTGGAAATAAGATTAGATTTTCATCCTTATTATACTTGTTTTTATTGAATTATTATAACGATGTATATTTTTAAACAATTCATGATAAAAAATATTTACAAATTGATACTAAACTTAATAGTCCGTGAGCCCACGTACAAAAAAAAAAAAAATGATTCATGACCACACTACCGAGACTTCGTGTATTTAATGTTCAAGTCGTGTCGGACAGGTTTCGAGAGTGGGGAAATATGGTGGTGGGACGTTTGCCGTTAAAGCTTTCACAAAGGCAAGTTTTTAAGGTTAGAAATAAATTTATTACCATTACCTTGGTTTTCATTCAAATCAAAAGTTTTTAATATGTTAAAAGTTAAAAATTTTAGGTCGTTTAACGCGTCCGACACGCCGACATATAACGAAACCTTTAACTTCAGTGCGTCCGACAATAAATAGACTTGGCATATTCATCGTGTCGGCCGCGTCAAACGACCCAAAATTTTTGTCCGACAGGATTTTTATACTTTTAACATATTAAAAACTTTTGATTCGAATGAAAACCAAGGTAATAGTAATAAATTTATTTCTAATCCAAAATCCATGTCTTTGTGATAGCATTTATGGTAAACGCCCCACCACCATATTTCCCCACTCTCAAAATTTGTCCGATTCAACGTGAACATTAAATACACAAAGTCTGAGCAGTGTGGTCATGAATCATTTTTTTGCGTGGGCTCACGGACTATAACTAATTAAAGAACTCGGTAAAAGTACTTGTTCTATTTTCTAGAGGTGAATGAAAATTGGCATAAAAATAATACCACCCATATACAATTTTCTACGTAAATAAGAAGCTCTTGGGCTTATTGGAATTTTATTAGGATATTGCACGCAGAAAATAATTTATTTTCATGCTAGCTAGTACCCAGCGGTGCCATATATGGCCTTTGGTTTTTCAAATCATCACAATTCGTTTATTTAAAAACGAATTTTTTTGCTATTTTAAAAAACTCATCAGTCTTTAAAAATAAAACTGCGTATCTAAAATTTCAAAATATATGATTCAATAACGATAGATGATTTTTTTTCCAAAGCAGCAAAAAGATTTTTACTTATCAGCCAACATTCAATCAAATAACTTGAACACTTGACAAAAACAAACAAAACTAGTAAGGGTGATTACTTTGGTCAGGCCTAAAATTAAACACCCTACACTGCAGTATTTTGAAAATGTTGCTTATACGGTTAGTGGCACGCTCTCTTGTCCGAGTTTGCCTTGTTTTTGCTGAGAGCTTGTATTTACTGTTTTTAGTCTCTGAGTAGTTTTGATTGCCTCAAAAAACGCTTTTAGTATACCGTTTTAAAACTTTTGCTAATATGGGAAGTGCCACGCCTTCTTGTCCGAGCTCAGCTTGTTTATGCTCAGAGCTTGCATTTACCATCCTTAGTGTCTTAGTGAAATTTTGTTGGATTGTCTCAAAAAACCGCTTTCAGTAAAGTATTGCTCACTATAAAATAAAAAGTTTTAATATCCTTCCTTGGGGATTAGAGTGGTCCAAATTTTGTATGGAAAAACCAAGAGTGTTAAAAAGTTAAGGTGCACGCGACTTTTCTGAATCCTTGGATCCTGCTGATTACAAAAAGTACTTTGGAACCAAAAAAAAATTGCGTTTAGATATTCCGCAACGAGCTTGAAGGTACTTTTTTAGGAATTTTTGAGTTTTTGAGTACTTTTTTAATTTAAACGCTATATCTTATTAACCAGATAAGGTATTTGCAAAAATTAAATTGCATTTTCGTAAGAATATTTTGAGCCTAATTCTGCATCAATAATAATAAATCTAGTCTTTCCCAATTTTTTTTATCGGCACTTTGAACTTCAAAATTTGTTATTTTTTGAGATGTTTGCACATTCAAGAGCCGATTTTTTTCTTATTTTGCTCTAGCAAATTTTTTTTTGTATTATTATTTTTTTATGCATTAATTTATCTATCAAATGACTCCAACAACTAAGCTATAAGCTTCACTTTACTTACTGAAAACCGTAAAATATGATCAAATTTAGCCAAAAAAAAAAACTTTGAGTTTAAAATTTTCGTGGTGAAACAGAAACAACAATAGTCGTTTGCGATGTATGTGTTCATGAAAATTCTAAATCTGTTCTCAGAATTGCTCTATCTTTTACGATTTTAGAGATATCCTAACCTAAAAATGCAAAAAACACCGTTTTTGCTATTTTTGAAGCTGTTATATCACAACATGGTAACTTTCAGCCTGGTATGGAAGTTAAAAGTGACAGCCTTTCTCTTCAAAACCCAATTTAAATTATATCGACATTTCTTTGTTCCTCCGAAATATCGTAAGCAGAAATAACAAAAAAACGTGTTTTTTGCACTTTTTCAACTTTTTAGGTTGAGATAACTCAGAGGATAAAAAGATATCGGTATAATTTAAATTGAATTTTAAAGAATCAGACTGGCACTTTTAACCACTATACCACTTTTTGCGGTTGGAAGTAACCTTGACTTGTAATATTACTTTAAAAAGCGCAAAAACGGTGTTTCTTATACTTTTATGTAAAAATATTTCCTTAACCGTACAAGATACAGCAATTTCGAGACTGAATTCGGAATCAGCATCAACAAATACATCCAAAATGGCTACTTTAGTTTCTTTTTGAATTATTTATTTTTATAGTTTCCTTAGAAAATCTATGAAAACTATCTGTGAACCTATGTTCCCAAAAATAACATGAAGTGCCAAGGTTTCGATATTGCGAAGAATGTTGTTTAACTCAGAAGATTAGGAACTAATGAATTTATAAGAAAAGAGGTACCTTACGTCATCCCATTAAGATATCTTATTTCAATGCCTTGAAAACATGAAAATTAATTTTTTTTTAAGCCCAATTTAATTATACTTAATTGTTTTTAGTGAGTAAAAGTTTAATAAAAGCTCAGTTGTTGAAATTATTTTAAAGATAAATTAATGCTTAAAAATATTAAAGTTTAAAAAAAATTCGCTAGAGCAAAATAAGAAAAAAATCGGTTCTTGAATGTGCAAACACCTCAAAAAATTAACAAATTTTGAAGTTTAAAGTGCTGCTAAAAAAAATTGGGAAAGACTAGATTTATTATTATTGATGCAGAATTTGACTCAAAATATTTTGACAAATTGCAATTTAATTTTTGCAAATACATACCTTATCTGTTTAAAAAGATATAGCGTTTAAATTAAAAGAAGTACTCAAAAACTCAAAAATTCCTAAAAAAGTACCTTGAAGCTCGTTGCGGAATATCTAAACGCAATTTTTTTTTGGTTCGAAAGCACTTTATGTAATCAGCAGGATCCAAGGATTCAGAAAAGTCGCGCGCACCTTGACTTCTTAAAACTTTCGGATTTTGGACCACTCTATTGGGGATGCAATAAAACACAAAAAATGTCCCTCTTAAGAGTAAGCTTATTTCCATAAATAATTTCTTAAAAATCGATGCAGCGGCTTAGCTGTGAGAATGGCACCGCCCACTTAAAAACATGAATTTCAAACTAATATGTATTCCTTAGTGTTATTCTTATCTCTATACCAAATTTAATAAAAAACGAAGCAGCAGCTTAGCCGTGAGAGCATTTTTTCGATTTAGGGGCGTGGCACCGTCCACTTTTTAAAACAGAAACTTTTGTCCACTGCTTCTCGTCACAATCCCAAAGAATACTTAAATGATTTCAACAGACAGACAGACTGACACAGTTATATCGACTCAGGAGTTGACGCTGATTAAGAATATATGTACATTCACGGTCAAAAAAAAAGCCGACATGGATTTTTAGCTAATTTTAGCCAATGACTATAAATTGTTTCAAAATAGTGCATTTACTTCATATCTGTTGGCGTTAAAACAAGGATTTTTTAAAAAAAAGAATTTTGACCGAAAACCAAAAAATCGATATGATTGCATATAAGCAGCAAACCTTAAAGATTTTGGATATATCGCGTAAAATTTGATATGGTGAGTCTTCCGTATGACAATTTTGAAAAGGTTCATGAAGACAGAGAGTTTATTACGTCACGCTGAAAGTGGCCGTTCAAGAAAAACAACTGAGAGGGAAGACATAGGCATAGTAAAAATAGCCCTTCGCAATCGGTTTAAAACTGGTCTCAAAATTGCTGCGGAGGTAAATGATAACCAAAATAAGAACCTCGACTGTACAGCGCCGCTTGGGAAAAAATAATTTTTTTTGCCCGCATACCTGCGAAAAAACCGATTCTCACTGGTGTAAAGAAACAAATAATTGGGTGTATAACGATTGGGCTGAAGTTATACGCCGCAGAAAAAATTAAAAATATAGCTTTCAATGTGTACAAAGCACTCGATATATGGTAGACTGAGGGCAATAAAAACCCAGTGGGTTGGAGAGATTCCTCTACTGGAAAGTTATATTAACTCCGCAGTTTATATTGACATCATTAAATTCGGCGTTATACTCAGCATCGACCGAATAAGCCAGCACTTGTTAAAAGTCATATTTCAAGATGATTCTGCACATTGTCATCATTGGAAATCACTAAATGTCCCACTTAAAATTATGTTTTGCTTTATTTTTCCGATAAATTTACAATAAAGAGCTATATTTAACTAAGGGCAATTAAATAAGGGTAAATATTGATTTACACAACAATTTTAAAATATCTTACAAAATTAAAATCGGCCTGCCACTCCTTCTGTGTGTTACAAACGGAAGAACAAAGTGAATATGCACTGGGTATAGGGTATGAAAATGATTTCCAATTTCTGGAAAAGTATCCAAGTTAAAAATTATCTAGTTATCAATTTCGTATTTTGTTTTGGTTGCTTTTAAATCATTTTTGAAGTTATGTCAGTTTAGGGTGCCGTATGGCACCGCTGAGTATGAATGGGTTAAAAACCGATTTTACGTGACTTTGCGCTCTTAAAAATTTTTAGCTTAGTTATTTCTTAGCTGATTTTGAATTTTGCTATGGCTGCAGAAAGTATAATAGGAGAGCTGATGCTATTGTGGTATAGTTTTTCAATCTGGTATAGTCGCATATCTCCGATTTGGGTAAGAAACTGCGAACGTCATTGCTTTTATCCTATCAGAAAACATGAAAACCAGGGATGTGTTGCTGTCATGCACCAAACAAAATTTTTCCGATGTCAGTTAAACGAAACATAAGTCGCTTGTGGTTGATTTTTTTTTTCCTTGTTAATAAAAAGTGGCTTTTTGGTGAAGTTTTATTTATTTTCAATAAAGGTAAGTGTAACTGTATTGCGAAATAAATGTTTAACTGAGTAAATTCACAAAGTTTCCCATTTTATTTTTAGAATTTTGTAATATCTAAAAATTGGCCAGTGTGGTATAGTCGGGATTCGCTGATGTGGTATATGTATGAACATTTCTTGATATTCTTAACATTATTTGATGGCTGTTTATTTTTAAATAAGAACCAATGTAAATGTTATTATGAACTTATTTCATACCTTTCAAACTTTATATTTGGTTGTATGGTTAAGTATACCACATTACCCTACTTATATGTACCACGTTACCAACCCACTTTACAAGTATTGATCATATATACCACATTACCTGCCAACTTTTTGAAAACAGCTTTTTTGACTTTTTTCAGATTTTGCTCAATAACTTTTTTAATAAAATTGCATACATTTTATTGAAAAATATTCTGTAGCCAATACTTCACTGATCAGCACAAACAATTTTGGAATATGAATATAAATTCGAATATGATCAAACGGTTCTCTTGCAAATTTCAAAAAAACATTACCTATACCACAATAGCATCTGTTCCCCTACGTATGTTATTTCTGAAACTATGTATTAAAACCCATTTTTTAGAAGAAAAAAGGTATCGAAAAGACCCATAAAAACAGAAACTAATAAGTTAAGATGTTCTTAATGGTCCTTGTGTAATTTTTTTCAGACGACAAGATTTATCCAAACGACAATATATAGTTTTAGAAAGACCATAGGTATATAAATATTATACTTTTGGAAGCCAAAAAAAAAAATCAAAATGGGTTAACAACATAGCTACAATTTTTTAAGTGCGCAATGTCACCCAAAGATTTTGTGACAATAAGGAAAAACTGCTTAAGTTGATATTCGTTAACAAAGCAAAACAATATAAATTCTATTCAAATAAATGTAAAAATCGACTTTAGCAGAAAAAAAGACGAGAAGTCTGACGGTGTGACGTGTATTAGAAAAGTGTATGAACTGTGTTTGATTGATTTGGTCGATAAATTTGATCGTGTATGCCCTCATTAGGTGCATCTGTCAAAATATAAATTTGTTATTGTTTGGCATTTTGATTTCACAACCCGGCACATTTTGGCACAGGCCAAATAAATAAATTTGTTAATTTCAGTTTCAATTGAAGAAAGATTAAAGTTGATTTTATTCTAAATAGATAAAGAAATGTCTCTGGCAAAACGTGTAGTATTAAAACGTTATGAAGGAAAGGAGAATACGCTCAAGATCATATATGGGTTGGTGCCAACTCCATTTGGACAAACTTTCATTGCCGCCACCAGTGATAAAAACGACGCAATTTCAATTTGCCAGTTATATTTTGCACAAAAAGATATCGAAACTGGTCAGCAGAATTTGAAAAAACGCTGGCCAAACGCTACGTTGTATGAAAATAACGAATCGGCACTTAAGTGGACACAACACATATTTGGTTCATCATCAGGAAAAGCGATTGAGATCCTTGTTAGTGGCACAGACTTTCAAGTGAGTGTATGGAATGCGTTAATCCAAATTCCTTTCGGTGAAACACGAACATATGCTGACGTTGCTGAGATAATTGGAAAGCCGCTAGCAATTCGTGCGGCTGCAAACGCTGTGGCAAACAACGAAGTTGCATTTCTTATTCCATGCCATCGTGTTATATCAAAGAATGGAAACAAACTCAAGTATGGTTGGGGTGGTGAAATTAAGCAAAAAATTATGGACTATGAACAAATAAAATTACATTAAACATAGAGCTAAATATTTTGAAGTTGATACTTGTTTAATACGTAAGTAATCACGGAGTTGTATTATCTACTTAATCGTTTTCTAAACCAATTCTGCAAGCAATCGTTTCCCATTGCAACAAA
This sequence comes from Calliopum simillimum, assembly GCA_951812925.1. NCBI lineage: Eukaryota > Metazoa > Arthropoda > Insecta > Diptera > Lauxaniidae > Calliopum > Calliopum simillimum. The sequence goes on along the minus strand of OX638368.1, from coordinate 98,250,003 downwards.
ATCGGTCAGACAGATTTTCAGAAGATTCGACAGTCTTCACTTATATATCATTGGAATTTGTAATGACAAAATACTTATTCCAGCCACTTAGTTATATATGTGGCAGGAAGGAAAAAGGAGGTTATGTGATGTGCAGCGGTCTGACGAAACCAAACTTGCTAAAATAAAATATTCAGTACGGGGTAAAACGTAAATTTAAATTTCATGTTATCATATTGGACCGTAGAATAACTTCAGTATTGCTAATAGTGAATATGGTTGTTATTTAGGAAGCAGTGCATCTGCAGGAACTTTTGGAATTTCATACGATTCTGTTCATTCTGGTATACCAGTTGCAATATCTGAAGAAACTCTTGTTAATTCGCCCTAGTCATCTATATTGTACGTGCCGGTATTTGTTGTATTTGGGTCAGGTCTCCCCGGTGAGTGAGTTTGCTCAAACTTTTCTATAACATCCAGTACAAGATCAAAATCAGTATTTTTTCTTATGAGATCGTTTACCAATCCTAAAACTTTTCTGATGTTATCGAAACTTGTCTTCGAAGAGGTTATATATAACTTCGGATTGTTTTTAAAGGTTTCAAGTACATTCATTTGTGTAATCTGTGACATTTGCTTTAAATGGATAAATGCCGCTTATCCTAAAATCCTAACTGTAGGACTGTAGAACAATTTCATTTTAGTAACCGCTTTGCCTTCGTTACCTGGTATTCTTTGCCATTTACGTAGTCTTTTTATATTCAGATTTGATTCCCTTTAACGAGCCACCGTCTGCTGGTTGGGCAATGTGTGGAATACTTATTTGGTAAGAGGGCTTACCAAATGATTCCATTATTGCCTGAGCTCAATAGATAAGTGTGACTTGTGACCATCAACGAGAAACAGTACTGGACGTTTGATATTATTTTTAGTGAGACAGACATTAAAACTATTTGCCACATACTCAAAAACGCAACCAGCCACTGTCTGACCTGCTTATTAATGTGGCATATTTTGAGCAATATTGTCCTTCCGTTTGTAACGCAGAGAAGGAGGCGTGTCAGATATAGAAAAGTATATATATTCTTGATCAACGTCACCTCCTGAGTCGATATAGCCATGTCCGTTACTAGTGCATAAAAAATTGATAGGAAAGCATTTAGCTAGCTCTTGCAAAACCCAATAAGAGGTGCCTTAATCCACCTTAGTAGGATTTTTTTTTAACAAATTAAAAGCATTATTAGCTACCAATAATGAAAATACATTGATGGTTGGAGCTTACTGTTCAGTGTTTTTGAGTAAAACAACAATAAAAACAAGGCAAAAATACACATAAATAAAAAAAGCAAAAAAATTGGTAGCTAATAATGTTAACCATCATCTGTTCCAAAAAACAAAAAATTAAAAGCAAGTTTTTAAATTTCAAGTGATTTGAAAATTTTAAATTTTTTAATTTAAAAACAAAAAAACAACTTGAGGAGTGATTTTTCAAAAGGGCGTAAAACCACTTCCAACCTCGAACAAACCTATTGATGCCATTGCCATTACCATGCTAAAATGCATCCTCTAGTCCAAAATTCATCACAAAAAATGCATTTATCTAAGATAAAATCGTGATCAAAAGTCGGATTTCAGAACAAAAGGGCTTATTTCCATATAATTTCATAGAAATGTTTAGAGTTTGATACAAAAAGACGTATTTTGAATAGTGGCCAAAAAACTTTTAATATTTTGTATATACCCCAGGCTATATAGGTGCTTACAGACCATGCCTATAGACATCAAAATAAAATACCAAATGGTGAAATAAGAGTGATTTTGAAACAAAAGGGCTTATATCCAAACGTTTCAGAACAAAAGGGCTTATTTCCAAATGTTTTTTACTTTTTGCAATTACTGCAAATAAGTTACAACAAAAATGTTAAGGGGATTAGAATCTTTGGTCAACTCACTATAATACAGGAGACATTACAAAAAAATATGTTATTGTAAACAGCCCATAAAAGTTTTTTCTCATTACTGAAAATTTGTTTAACATGGTTTTACGCCCTTTTGAAAAATAACTCCTCAACTGTGCTTCCCGTCCTACCAACGTTACTGCGATTGATCTCTGGTACCGCCCAGTAGAGGAACCCACTTTCTGGGCCTTTCGGACTAAGCTCGGTCAGTTTTAAATTTTTATTATTCGCCAAACTAGTGGTCGAAAGGCATTATTGTATTTATAATTCACATGCCTGGCGTTCGAGTCGTTACAACACTTACATCGTAACAGACAATCTGAACTTCCAATTTCAAGTAGAATCCAGTCATCAAAAAGTTTTTGAAATTGAAAAATACAGGCCTGTTCCGAATTATGTGTGGTTTCAGTTACTTATCGTTTAAGAGACTTTTTGAGAAAAACAGTGAGTCGAACGATAAAAAGTATTTCAGTATGTATTAAAAAAAAAAAAAAATCAAAATCCGTAAAATTCGATTTTATCGAATATTTCCTAAACGGTTTTTCTTTAAAAACCACAAATTCCGTAAGATTCTATTTTTATCGAATATTTCCGAAAAGATTACTTTTTCGTAAATACAACTTTCAGGCGTGTTCCGTAATCCGTGTGGTATCAATTCTTTTTCATTTAGGAGGCTTTTCGATGAAAACGGTAAGTCGAACGATAAATATTATAAGGAGTTTTTTTTGTGGAGAATTACGAAAAGTAACCGTTTAAGAAACATTGGATTTTTTTGCGGTTTTTTAAAAATATTTTCTATACGGTTATTTTTTCACTAATGCAAATCAACATTTGTTATAGATTCTGTTATCCTCCACAAAAGAGATTTTAATTATTTTTATCGTGTGACTTAACATTTCATTTTCATCAAAGGTTCCGAAATGAGATGTAATTGAGAACACAAGGATTACGGAACAGGCATGATAGTAAATGAAATCGCACGGATTACGGAACGGGACCAATAATTAGAATGGTTCATCACAAAAAATGCATTTTTCAAATATAAAATCGTGATCAAAAGTCGGATTTCAGAACAAAAGGGCTTATTTCCATATAATTTCATAGAAATGTTTAGAGTTTGATACAAAAAGACGTATTTTGAATAGTGGCCAAAAAACTTTTAATATTTTGTATATACCCCAGGCTATATAGGTGCTTACATACCATGCCTATAGACATCAAAATAAACTTCCAAATGGTGAAATAAGAGTGATTTTGAAACAAAAGGGCTTATTTCCAAACGTTTCAGAACAAAAGGGCTTATTTCCAAATGTTTTTTACTTTTTGCAACTACTGCAAATATGTTACAACAAAAATGTTAAGCAGATTAGGATCTTTGGTCAACTCATTGTAATACAGGAGACATTAAAAAAAATAAGTTATTGTAAACAGCCCATAAAGATTTTTCTCATTACTGAAAATTTGTTTAACATGGTTTTACGCCCTTTTGAAAAATAACTCCTCACTTGTTTTATAGAATTTGTGTGTGTAAACGCTGACTCACGAAGGCAGCTGAAACCTTGTGTCAAAACTACTCAAATAGTGTTGCCGCTACCTGGGATGCAAAAAAGTGTTGACAACGCTACGCAAATTAATCGAAAATCATGAAAGTAATGTATGTATGTTCATTTTCATATGGTTTTTTTAAGAGGTTGAGAATTATATGACGGAACTTTTTTACGGAAGAATTTCCTTAATTGATGGTACCGCGGGAGCATCTCATGAACTTCATGCCAATAATGCTTCGACCACCAGATTGTATAAAGAATATTTTCTAATTAATAACTTCTAAAGTTGGAATACACTCTATATGGAATGCAATTTACTATTAAAAAGTTTTGTAGCTACAAAATTGGTGACAAAACATCCTTCTGTAAAAGTAACCATTTGCGGTATACTTATTTGTTTTGATTTTTGTTACCTTAAATAGCTTTTTGTGGTCGCAATTTCAGAATGAACTTTTCACACATTTAGGGTATTCCTTAAAGCCTCGTCAACCTCGCAAGTTCCTCAAAGTTCGTATTGATTTTCTCAACTTTTTAAAGGTTTTCAAGGCATTTACACGCTTTAAGGAATATCCTCATTGTCTTGGTTTTTGAAATATCGAGACTTAGGCTAAGGTTACATTGCATACGACTTCGTACGAAAATTAAACCGAACGAACAAAACATGGTCCAATAAAAATATGTATAATTAATTTTTCAATATTTATCTGTTTGTACATATTATTCATACGGTTGTTCTGATGTGGCGAAAATATTTTGTTTGTTTTTTTTTTTGTCAGTAATTCGTACGACTAGTACAAAGAGATGAATATTCAAAAATTAATTATACTTATTTTTATTAGTTTTTGTACGATAGCCTAGCATTGAAGTTTTTACTAATCAAGACAAGTCTTCCATTTTTTGAAGGGTTTTTGTTGCTTGTGTTGTTGTATTGAAATTTTTTCACTACCTATTCTCGTATTATTTAAGCCTCGATAACTCAAAAACGAAACTTCGTCAAATCCAAAATTTCCTCAATATTTTCCTATTCGTTAAGCTTTGATATCTCGAAAACGACGAGCGATATCGAAAAATTTTGAATAATAATTTCGTTTTACTTTGGATGGGCTTGTAAAAAAAAACACTGTCAAATCGAGTAGCAAGGGAAATTGAAGTATCCCTTTCACTTGAACTTTGCATCTAATTTTTTGGGATGTACGGCAATGCAGCAAACTGTTTGAACAACATTTGTCGTCTCTCCATTTTGAATGATTCGGCAACACTACTCTGAAATTCTGTAGCAAGTTTTTTTACTTCAACCAACTCAAGGAGACAGACAAGCAGACAATTTGCATTATTTTCCGCAAAACGCATACGGCCTTTTGCTTCTCGTTTTCCTTGTTAAATATCCGTTTCTTGTGCTTTATTTTTGTATTGTGTTTTTTTGTTCACGATTTTCTTTGGGTGAACGTGATTACAACAAGAACAAATACAAAAGGTTTTACGATTTTGCGACAAGCGACGGCCATTTTCAGATTAAAATTGCTGCACAGAAAAAAAAGCTGCGAATAATTAAGAAACATCAGTGCATAAAATCTACTTTAATGAGTCTGATCAATTTCTTGAATCCGAAACTAAAGCCTTCGGTGGAATGCGACGCCATTTGTGAGGACGGACACACTGCAGCGAACCTGATTGCCGATGACGCAGAGCAACATGCGCGAGGATTTATGGCCTTTTCCGTGACGAAGCCTCCGGTAGATATAGTTTTTGAATTCCCCAAGGCAATCGACTTGAAGGTCATCAAGTTATGGAATACGCACGGTGCACTCCGCTCCACCGCATTTGAAATTCATGGGAAATACGAAGGCATTTGGGAACGCGTTGCTTACGTTCGTGAACTTCAAAAGGCCGTCGACTCTGTAACCTTTTGCTATCAAAGCGAATATAGTTCACGTAGCAATGCAAATGTCGGTGTCGGTCACATACAACACAGCGAAAAGGTTTTCTTTTTCAAGACGGCACATAAAATTCTTTCCAACACCAATTGCATTAAAATCACCATACGGGGTACGTACAAGTGTGCTCCAGTGTTGCGTAAGGTGCAAGTATGGGGTCTACCCGCTCGTTCTCTGGAAAAAGTTGATCGTGAACTAGTGAAAACTATTTGGAATGAAATAACGAATCCGCACGATAAACAACAGGGAGGGACGGCGAGTGGGCAAAGGTCTCCATCGCGAAATGTGCCCGAATTAAACGAACAATCTGAACTTAAAATACCAGAGGACTTTCTGGATGCCATCACATGGGAACTAATGGTACGTATAAAATACACCAAAGTGTTTTTAGTTGGTAGTTGGTTAAGTAATTGCAATAGGGCATATGAGTCACCATTTAAAGTAGACTCATTTTCATTAATAAGCACTTCGTTCAATTTCTTCATATTTCATCAAAATTATGCTACTGTGAATAGCATCAAAGCAAAACCAAGTTTTCAAGCAAAAAACCAATTTTTAAACATAATTTTTTAGAAACCTTTAATTCAGCCATTTTTCTCACCAGAGCATCAATAAGCGAGAGTTATCTTTCTGAAAATATGAGATAAAATGGCGTAGCAAGAGGTCGTGGGTGTAGTGTTCTTTTTTTTTCCATACGATCAAAGACTTAGGCCATTTTAATTTTGGTAGCATTTCTTAAATTTTTCTTTTAAAAGAAATACAACTAAAATGTGTGCTAAAAATTTATTTGTTGAGTCGTTTTGTTATGTTCTTAACGTCTTTACATTCTTTCATCTGAACACATTCTCGATTATATTGTGAATTTATTCTATCACACCTGTTCCATAACACGTATGGTTTCAATTAATTTTCATTTCGGAAGCTTTTTGGTGAAGATGGTGAGTAACACGATAAAAACTATCACAAGAGATTCTTTTTTTGTGAAGAATTACAGAGTCTAAAAATAATATTGATTTGTATTTACGATAAAGTAACCGTTTAGAAAATATTAGATAAAATCGAATTTTTCGACTTTTTGCTGTTGCTTAAGGATATTTCCTAAACGATTACTTTTTCGTTAGTGCAAATCAATATTATTTGTAGAATATGTAATTCTCCATAAAAGAGATTCTAATACTTTTTATCGTTAAACTAACCGTTTTCATCAAAAAGCCTCCTAAATTAAAAATAATTGAAATCGCACGGATTTCGGTACACGCCTGAATATGTAAAGGGTGTTTTTTTTAGAGGTATAGAACTTCGAATTGAAATAAAACACAAGAAAATCGTTTTAATGTCCATCAATTTGGATTTATTGGAAGGATAATTTTATGCCATTAATGTTTAAATATGATTTCGGGCATGTGGCCGAAGCGGCTGGCTCGAATAAAGCCAATTCTACAGGTCCAATTTTCAACCACTTTTTCGAGCATATGGGGCCGTATGTCGGCAATAACGCCACGAATGTTGGCTTCCAAGTCCCCTAACGTTTCTGGTTTGTTGGCGTAGACGAGCGACTTCACATATCCCCAAAGAAAATAATCCAATGGTGTCAAATCACACGATCTTGGTGGCCAATTGACAGGTCCATTCCGCGAAATTATGCGCTCATCGAATGTTTCCTTCAATAAATCGATTGTGACGTGCGCTGTGTGGCATGTAGCGCCGTCTTGTTGGAACCACAACTCATCCACATTCATGCCATCCAATTCGGGAACAAAATAGTCGGTTATCATGGCTCTATACCGGTCTCCATTAACGGTAACTGACTCTCCAGCATTATTTCGGAAGAAGTATGGCCCAATGACTCCACCAGCCCATAGAGCACACCAAACAGTCAGTTTTTGTGGATGTAATGGCGTCTCAAGGGTCTCATGTGGATTCTCTTCACTCCAAATGCGGCAATTTTGCTTGTTGACGTAGCCATTCAACCAAAAATGAGCCTCATCACTGAACAAAATTTTGCGATGAAAATCAGCATCGAAATCAATCTCATTTTCATCCCATACACCAAAATCACGACGCATTGCATGGTCTCGCGGCTTTAATTCTTGCACAAGCTGGATCTTGTAAGGTCGCAAGCCAAGATCTTTGCGCAAAATCTTCCATAAAGTTGATGGACAAAGCTCCAATTGCTGTGCACGGTGGCGAATCGATTCATTCGGGTCCTCTTCAACAGCGGCAATTGTTTCTTCGGTGCGCACTGTTCGACGTCTCTGCGGATGCGTATTATCACATAGAGTAAACGTAGTGCGAAAACGATCCATGGTTAACCGAATTAATTGCTCTGATGGACGATTATGTCGACCATAAAATGGACGGAGCTTGCGGTAAACTTCGCGAACTGAACCATTATTTTCGAAATAAATTTGCACGATTTGCAAGCGTTGTTCTTTTGTCAACCTGTTCATGATGAAATGGCAAACCAAACTGAACATAAATGACATTAGAGTTGCCAGATTTGACCACAAAATGCCAGTTTTATCTCTATTCGAAAAACAAACCTCTAAAAAACACCCTTTACTTATGCTTAAAGTTTTACATTTATAATTTTCATTCTTTCTCTTATTGTATTTTAAGATATTCCCTACTGTCCTGCCATCTGGCAAAGTGGTTGACCAATCAACAATTGATAGACACTCTGAAGTTGAATCCAAGTGGGGACGTCTTCCCTCGGATCCTTTCACTGGCTTGGAATTTACCGCACAACGCAAGGCAATCCTTAATTTATCCTTAAAAGCACGTATCGAAAAGTTCCTCATGGAAAACTCTGAACAATTTAAGACAGTGCCACGTTCTTTGGGTAGCTCCCGAGTACGTCGCAGCAAAAATCGTCATGCCTCTCAATTTGCTAATCTGTGTCAGAGCCATAGCACGGGTAGCGGTACCTATTCGAGACTATCGGCCAGTGCTGCTAGTGCAACTTATGCTACTGCAAGTGAAATGCTGTCATCGACACCAACGCAACATCTCGCAAAAAGACCAAAACTTGATGATTCTTACAGAGGATCCACAGCTCCATATCCAACACTCTCCACAGCCACTCAAACAACTGCCACAGCGAGCTTTAATTTGGGTAAAGTACCAGCAGCAGCATCAACGTTGTCTTCCACCGTTTTGGCATCCTCCATTGATAGCGATTTACAAAAAGCATTGGAAAAAATAACACGATTCACATGTCCACCTCCAGAGACAACAGACGTCGTATGCATTAGCTGCAAATCCGATGATTTTGCTTACGAAATAGCCACATGCAAGCATTTAGTATGTCGACAATGTTTGGTAAACCTAACAAAAGAGCAAATGTGCATATGTAAGACAAGCTTTCGTAGTGCCGATGTGGAACGGTATCATAAGTTTTAGTTTAAAAAGCACAGCGACTGATATCATTAACGGAACAGAAAGAAATCAACTTTAAATTAGTCATATATTTTCTAGTTTCATAGTTTATAAATATCGAAAAATTTAAGTTTTTAAATAGTGAACCCTTGAGAAATCAAATATTTGTCCAAGGTGAATTAATCAGGCGCAACACATTTTACTTTTTTTCTAACGATTGAAATTTCTTAAACAATTTAAGCTTTGAAACACTTGCATTTGCAATATCGGCTGGGAAAGATTTTTTGCTCTTAAGTTTTGAATGCGTTAATCAAAATGTTTTTTTATCGCTTTCTGATGTAAAGGTGAAATATGCATTTAATTTTATCAACGCAAATATTGTTTATTTGAACAGCAACAACAAATCTAGCTCAAAATTTCAACGTTTATAAGTTTATAACAGCAGGGCAGCCTTCTAGTTTTTTTTTTTTTTTTTTGTTATAAATACGTAAACTGCGCCACCGCATAATCATAGTTTAAAGTAAATGTATTTTATAATATTACATTCATTCATATTTTACAATAGGTGATATCATTTCTATTTTTTTTAATACAAGTTATTTCCTAAGGGAGGCAGCTTTTGTTTGTAACTTTCCTAAAAGGGGTCATATATCTATCATTAACTACACTGATAGCATTACAAGTAGATTGCTATGCACTCACAATAAAATACGAAAAAGTCTATGGTATACTTTCACTATACGAAAGCTGTTTGATGAGTCAGTGATTATAAAATTAAATAAAAATAAATAAAACCAAAATTATTTTTATTTTTAACAAAGTCTCAGTTTCAGATCGATATTCTTACTTTTTTACAACATCGAAAAGACTTTTCAAATTCTTCAATGTATCATTTTTTCTCAGAAATCGTGGAAAATGTTTTTGCATTTAATCATTTCTTCATGTTTGGGACAGGTCCAGTGGAATATCAAGCAATTGAAACGCAACGCCCAAATTAACAACGCTCTTCTAAATTCACATAGCAACTTCAAAACACATTCTAATTTTCAAAAATAAAATGCACATTATCTGTGAAAATATTACTTTGTGACAAAGATTTGAGTTGAAAGTCAATTTCTGCGAAACGATAAACACGTTGTTTTATCTCTCATTGAATTCAGCTGCCTTCTCAGGATTGTTTAGTATTTTTGTTATATTACAATACATGAAATTTCTTCCACTTTCTTTAATTTAAAACTTTAATATTACTACGATATTCATAGGATTCAAACATTTATTCTGTATATGTGCAACAAAAAGCAGTTTTGTTCAATCCATTGAATTGTTAGCAAATTAATGAAAAAACTGCTAACTGTTTGCTCTCTAGATCCGAAACTTAATTTTTTTTTAAATACATATTCAACATGATCATAAAATTATATTGTAAGCATTAAATATTATACGTTATTAAACTAATGATAGAGTTATTTCATTTATTAGGATAGTGAAATTAACAGTTTCTATTTCATGTTTTTAATGAAGAAATAGGAGTCATGCACCTGATTACGTTCCTCCAATGACTACGAATAATTACATAGGGGAGGAGGATGAAAAATGTTCATTATGAATATATGTTTAGCCTCTAATTTGTTCTTGCTGCACACGTAATCTTTTCTATCATTTATGGTTATCGGTTAAGGGAAAAATTTGCTCTGCGTGGATATGGCAAATTTATTATAAAATTTGATAGAATTTTTAATATAAACGGGAATTCTTAAAAACAAAATTAATAACGAAATACAGATAATATGACTAGAAAATGGAATTTTCTCAAAAATTAAAAACGCGGTGTGTAATTTGGAATGTGACGTGGTTTTAAAAAATCAACGTTAGCAGTGACATACACAACACTTATATCGCGGATCAGTGCCTACTATTCAGTGGCAGTCCCAATATGACAGTTCTCAGTTAATTAACTGAGGAGTGATTTTTCAAAAGGGCGTAAAACCACTTCCAACCTCAAACAAACCTAAGGATGCCATTGCCATTACCATGCTAAAATGCATCCTCTAGTCCAAAATTCATCACAAAAAATGCATTTATCTAAGATAAAATCGTGATCAAAAGTCGGATTTCAGAACAAAAGGGCTTATTTCCATATAATTTCATAGAAATGTTTAGAGTTTGATACAAAAAGACGTATTTTGAATAGTGGCCAAAAAACTTTTAATATTTTGTATATACCCCAGGCTATATAGGTGCTTACAGACCATGCCTATAGACATCAAAATAAAATACCAAATGGTGAAATAAGAGTGATTTTGAAACAAAAGGGCTTATATCCAAACGTTTCAGAACAAAAGGGCTTATTTCCAAATGTTTTTTACTTTTTGCAATTACTGCAAATAAGTTACAACAAAAATGTTAAGGGGATTAGAATCTTTGGTCAACTCACTATAATACAGGAGACATTACAAAAAAATATGTTATTGTAAACAGCCCATAAAAGTTTTTTCTCATTACTGAAAATTTGTTTAACATGGTTTTACGCCCTTTTGAAAAATAACTCCTCAACTGTGCTTCCCGTCCTACCAACGTTACTGCGATTGATCTCTGGTACCGCCCAGTAGAGGAACCCACTTTCTGGGCCTTTCGGACTAAGCTCGGTCAGTTTTAAATTTTTATTATTCGCCAAACTAGTGGTCGAAAGGCATTATTGTATTTATAATTCACATGCCTGGCGTTCGAGTCGTTACAACACTTACATCGTAACAGACAATCTGAACTTCCAATTTCAAGTAGAATCCAGTCATCAAAAAGTTTTTGAAATTGAAAAATACAGGCCTGTTCCGAATTATGTGTGGTTTCAGTTACTTATCGTTTAAGAGACTTTTTGAGAAAAACAGTGAGTCGAACGATAAAAAGTATTTCAGTATGTATTAAAAAAAAAAAAAAATCAAAATCCGTAAAATTCGATTTTATCGAATATTTCCTAAACGGTTTTTCTTTAAAAACCACAAATTCCGTAAGATTCTATTTTTATCGAATATTTCCGAAAAGATTACTTTTTCGTAAATACAACTTTCAGGCGTGTTCCGTAATCCGTGTGGTATCAATTCTTTTTCATTTAGGAGGCTTTTCGATGAAAACGGTAAGTCGAACGATAAATATTATAAGGAGTTTTTTTTGTGGAGAATTACGAAAAGTAACCGTTTAAGAAACATTGGATTTTTTTGCGGTTTTTTAAAAATATTTTCTATACGGTTATTTTTTCACTAATGCAAATCAACATTTGTTATAGATTCTGTTATCCTCCACAAAAGAGATTTTAATTATTTTTATCGTGTGACTTAACATTTCATTTTCATCAAAGGTTCCGAAATGAGATGTAATTGAGAACACAAGGATTACGGAACAGGCATGATAGTAAATGAAATCGCACGGATTACGGAACGGGACCAATAATTAGAATGGTTGCAAAAACTGGGTATTCTATACAAATTTACTTGATTTCGAAAGATCGCCTATTGAAGCCTATATAACACGGTTGAACCTATATTGCAGCACCCTTAGGCCCAATAGCTACTTACTGCTTGAATTCGTAATGAGGCAAGTTGCTGTTAACAAATTGAATGAAAATTACATAGTTTAATAAAAAATAACTCGTGAGAACATACAACTATTCGTGACTCAATGTAAGTTTAGACACTTTATTTGAGTTTAATACTAAATATATGTAAATATAAAGGATAATTACATCTACAAATTAATATTTATGTGGACGAAGCGGCCGCTCGGGATCAAAAAGTCTTGGATCTTGCAGAAAATCGGTATCCTTGTGGTAGGTAGGCATAAGCGCACAATTTTGTGCGCGTATAATTGCCTTCTCTACCTCTTCCTGTTTTTGTTTGCATAATCCGTTGATGTGACGCCCATAAATGCGGCCCGTATATGGAGACTGAAACTGCGAAAGTAACTTGACGTTTTTGTAGTTTGGCGTTATGCTGTTTTTGCACAAAATACACTGCTGGCGTTCCTTCTCAAAGGGATTGGGTATATCGATTGGTGCATCTGGATCTGTTGCACTGTCTAGAGATTTGTCATTTGGAACTACTGGGTTGCGGTTATTTGAGGCTGAAATTGTGCATGTGCGTATGTTTTTGCTGATGAGGCTGCTGACAGTTGCTAAAAGATGGAAGGAATGAAATATGGACACGATCGCGGGGTGAGTGATATATTTACCTCTTCGAGTCAAAATTTGCGCAAATTTTAGCATTTTTATTAAAGAAAATGAGTAGTTTTACATAAGTTAATTACCAAAGCTACATGCTTTAGGTTTCGTGTCAAAATCAGCTGTTTATGTGGAAGTTGTGGTTTTCAAGTGTTTGACAGCTATCAATACAGCGGCAAAAATATAGTTTTTCTTCTTAGCGAATACCTAAACCTAAAAATGACAATCGATGAACTTTTTAAGGCATGATTCAATTACAATAATTTCATGCAATAAAAAGTTCATCGATTGTCAAAATGATTGCTTAAAACAAAACAGGAAAACCAATCTCTGAACCTTCTTTCTCGTCAATTTTTTGAAGGTAATTTTTTAAAGGTAATGTAGTCTGTGTTTTAAGACTGCATTACCTTTATTCTTCTTACTAAATTGACAGTTTTTTATTTAGTTATATTTTGACAGACTTCCTGTCCTGTCATCTTCAAAAACTTAATTTTGACCCCTGGCAAGTTCAGTGAGGTTTTTTAAGACTGGATCAAATCCATATGGGCTTTTTCAGATTATATATTTATAGTCTAGGTGCCAGGCGACACATTGTACTACTCATACATAACAGCTTATAACTTTTAGGATAGCTTAATTATACCTAGACTCCCAAATATCTCTTGGGAAACTTTCTGAATCGGGTGCTTTTACTCTCCAGCTTTTCCAAAAGTGGTCAATTTGAAGTGGTGTACCAAATTTATTAATAACATATTGCTGTTTAATGAATTCAAAAGTCGACTTTGTGAAATATCTGAAAAAAAACTTGTCCGACAAAAATTTTGGTTCCATAAGGGTGTCTGCCAAACTAAACATGCCAAAAAAATTACTTAAAAAAATTTAGTAATAACAAGCTGATTTTTTCAATATCGTTTAAAAATAACGTGCAAAATAATATTTTTACATTGTCCGACAAAATATACTTGCCGATTTTTCCGTCCGACAGTGAAAATCGGCTTTTCCACGAGTTAGTGGAAATTTATTAATAACTGTCGGACAAAAAAAAAAAAAATTAGATTTGTGAAAGGTTTACATGCTTAATTGAATGTGTGTCCGACAAATATAATGCACCCAAATTGCAGTCCGACAAAAAATGGCAATTTTTTTTATTTATTAAATCTATCTAAAGTTCAGATTTGACGCAAAGCTTAAATTTTATGAATAACCGTCGGACTACATACAAAGGTAATTTTTTAGATAATAATTCAATGTTTAATACTATTGGCGGACAAATCAAGTGGTGCGGGAGCGCCCCGTGGCAAGTATAAGTCGATAAATATTTCAATATTTAGCGTTTTTCAAGCATAACAAAATTTTAGATTTTTATAAATAAAGTTTAGAGTACAGGTAATCCTCGTTATAAGCGGACGTGCGGTTCCTAGAACATACATAGTATATACGCGGGTATACAAATATAACGGTATTTTGGAGCAACATGTGCACACATACTTTCTAAAATGTGCGCAGGTACACGCCGATAGCTATAATTTTGGAGTGCAAAGCAAAAAGAAGCGCGTAATTCAAAGAATTTTAAAATTCCGAAGAGAGGAACTTAAAGTTTCCATTACTGTTTTAAATAAGTTGATAATTTTTTTTCTAACAATTTATGATATAAAATTATACTATTTTTATCATTCAATATGAAATTTAATTTAATATCAAAAATTGTAATATTGTTATTTTATTATGTATATATATATTAGAGCGCCCACAAGATATATGAAATGTGCAAAGTTGTGAATTTGTTTGCTCCCCGTCCATTTCCTGAAATTAGAGGTCAAAAAAATAAGATCTCAAAAAAAAATTTGGAATCGGTAGTGGAAAAAACCCAGCCGGTTTTCGATTAAAGGTCGAAAAATTGACTAAAAACACGGAAGTCGCTTTTTTTTCTTAACTTTGAAACGGGCTCTATTTCTTAAAATCTATTATTTTTTAGTAATTTTTTCTTTTAAATTAATCAACATTTAATTCCCTACAATATGAGAATTCCAAAACAAATATTCCACTCTTTGAAAGTTACAAAAAACCAATTTATAGAAAAAAAAAGTCTTGAAAATTTTCTTAAAAATTGGAAGTTTTTGTACCGAAACAACAACAAATTTAATTTTTGCACTAAAACTTTTTAAGAAGATAATGTTGACCTAGTCATGCTCTACAAGAGTTGTCTTGAAAATATTATGACAAAATGAACAGTTGTGAAGAAACGGGCAATCAAAGCGACTCCCCTTTTTTTAGTCAATTTTTCGACCTTTGATCGAAAACCGGCTGGGTTTTTTCCACTACCGATTCCAAATTTTTTTTTGAGATCTTATTTTTTTGACCTCTAATTTCAGGAAATGGACGGGGAGCAAGCAAAATCAGAATTTTGCACATATGGGCGCTCTAATATATATATTTATATATATATGTTATGTTGCCTCAAAAAAAATATTTTACATACATATTAGGGTGGCACAAAAAAATTTGTATATGCATGAAAAATTTTTCGTTGCACCCTATTATATATATATATATATATATATACATAAAGGATATTAATAAATAAAAACGCGAGTTTTACAATTAAAAAAAAAAATACTCAATTTCAGTTTACCAAGGATACGAAACGTGTCCGACTAAAAAATCGGAAAACGATTTTTGTCCGTCAATTCTAAAATTGTATACTACGATTTTTAATAAAACAACTTAGAAAAAATCAGCTTGTTATTTATAAATAGGACGTCTACAACTTTAATGCTCATGCATTCTATAAAAAAGTAATATCGACTGCACTTTTTTGTAATTTTTGCATAAAAGGCCCTATTTTTTTGTCGGACTACTCATTCATTAAGTTGTACTCTTCATTTAAAAACTAAAAATCATAAAAAAACATTGTTATTAATAAATTTCCACTAACTCGTGGAAAAGCCGATTTTCACTGTCGGACGGAAAAATCGGCAAGTATATTTTGTCGGTCAATGTAAAAATATTATTTTGCACGTTATTTTTAAACAATATTGAAAAAATCAACTTGTTATTACTAAATTTTTTTAAGTCATTTTTTTGGGATGTTTAGTTTGGCAGACACCCTTATGGAACCAAAATTTTTGTCGGACAAGTTTTTTTTCGGATATTACACAAAGTCGACTTTTGAATTCATTAAACAGCAATATGTTATTAATAAATTTGGTACACCACTTCAAATTGACCACTTTTGGAAAAGCTGGAGAGGAAAAGCACCCGATTCAGAAAGTTTCCCAAGAGATATTTGGGGGTCTAGGTATAATTAAGCTATCCTAAAAGTTATAAGCTGTTATGTATGAGTAGTACAATGTGTCGCCTGGCACCTAGACTATTAGGGTATTCCTTAAAGTTTAAATAAATTAACGATTTGCGTCAGCTTAACTTTTGTAACCTGATTAACACCTCAATAGCAGACATTTCAAATGAAATGAAATTTTCTTAATTCAAAATACAATTGAAATGAAAATTTTCAAACTTTCAAGAACTCAAATGAAAACTTCAAATCATTTGTTATTCATTTATTCATTTTTATTGTACTTTTTGTTCTTCTTTAGTTGTGCACAGGATAACGAATCCTCTTGAAATTCTCTTGAGAGTTCCATTCATACACTTTGCATACGATGTTATTCAATTAAATTGGCATAAATTAGGCGTTTTTCGGCTTCATGGCGGTTTTGGCATTAACACATTTCATGATTAAGAGTCCAAATGTTAAACTCTCTGACGGACATAAATCAATTATTGTATGCAATACATACCGAATCTACCTAAGGTTAGATGGGATATCAAATATGTCTACAGGTTTTTGCTTTTGATGTGTACTTTGCAGTGGCGGATTTACCTTATAGGCAACATAGGCAGCTGCCTAGGGCGGCACATTTTTAGGGGCGGCAAATTTCGACCGTTTACACTAGACAAAATGCAACTTTTGAGTGCGAGACTATAAAACTTTTTACCCAAAAGTTTTCAAGTCCAACATATTGTTGAATATTCTTTTTTTTCTTTCCGTATGATGAAATATAGCGTATTTATAAGCTTTGTATTACATAGAACACGATCTTTCACAAAAAGCTGTTACACGAAGTGAAGCCAAAGGTATTCGAATACGTTTTGAATTACTGGAAACAGCTTTTATGCAATCTTTATGGAGTTTTCTGCTTTCAAATTTCAATGCAGTCAGCAAAAAATTACAATCCACTCTATGTAACCTGAATGAAGTAGTTCAATTGTACAAAAGTCTCCTAAAAATTGTGGGTGATGCACGTGATGATTTTGAATTATTCGAGAGAAAAGCATTTGATTTGTCAGTCAACCAAGAATACAAAATACTCGAGAAGAGGGTTAAACGTAGAAAAGTTTACGACGATGAAACAAGAACAGAGGAGGTAACATTGCTTGGGAAAGATGACCTTAGAGTCAACACATACAATGTCATCTTTGACAATTTTTTGATTGAATTACGGGAAAGGTGCCGAAAATATGAAGAAGTTTACGAAAAATTTGCTGTTTCGATTGATTTGAGAAACTTAAATAATGCTGACATCCGGGAAAAAGCCAAAATTTTACAAGAAGCATTTAGTGAAGATTTGGAGACTTCATTGGATGATGAATTGATTCATTTCAAAGCATATCTTGCATGTGATCTGGATTCGAAAACAGTAACACCCATTGAAACTTTAAATTTTTCAGAAGTAAAGATCTTGACGCAGTTTTTCCAAATGTCGACATTGCTTTCAGAATTTTTCTGTCCTTAGCTGTCACAAACTGCAGCGGTGAGAGATCGTTTTCTTGTTTGAAACGAGTTAAAAATTATTTTAGATCAACTATTGGACAAAATCGCTTGAATTCTTTGGCCTTGTTGACTATAGAAGCAGAAGTTTTGCGTCACATAGAGTGCGATGAAATAATAAATGACTTCGCGCTTCGTAAAGCGCGACGTAAGAACATGTGACGCGAGCTACAAAAACATGTATAAGCAACTGTAAATAAACATTGAAAACATTTGAATTAATTTCTTCTAATTAATCACTTTCACCTTTTTGAATTGTACATATTTTCCAAATGTACAAGTTCATGCATTTTCAAGGTCAATTCATTAATCAATAACAGAAATAAGGCTGCTGTCTGAGGCGGCAAAATCGCAACTGCCTAGGGCGGCAGATGACCTTAATCCGCCCCTGGTACTTTGAATATATGAACACTTAAAGATGCTAGCTAACTCTAAAAAAACTGACATCCCAAAAGAATTTGCTTAATGTTTAGAGAAACCTTAAGACGGATGTCTTCAATTTTGTTATCTAAATGAATGCACAAAGGAAAGATAAGATTTGTTTCCGTCAAATAAATATATGTATTTGGTTTAAACTTTTCAAAAATATAAATTAATAACCATCTAGCTAACTAACAAAAATCAGTAAACTGAAAATAAAATAGTCGTTTTCGACATAATTTCTTAAGCATAATTTGAATCTGGCAGATGAATTGCTCTTTCAGGTCAGGACTTCAAGAGATCCTAACATAAGTGCTAAAAAATACCGTAAGGTATTTCATTATCTTTCAGGCTACTTGCACAACAAGATATGGTAATTTTAAGCCAATTAAATTGACTATACAAGTCTCTTTAAATTCGTAATTCAAAAATTGTTAGTTTCTCCATCGGTTTCTCATGATTGTGCTTGAATATATTTATATTTTTTATTGATTATTAACGACTAAATATTCGCAAAAAATAAATGTTTGTTTCCCCAAAACATATATTTGGTAACCAGTGGCGGATCTAAGTAACTTGCCGCCCTAGGCACTTATTTTTCCGCCGCCCCCCTTCATTTTTTTTATAGTAAAAGAAACTTATAATAAAAACATAATAAAAATAAATAAATAGGTTACATCAACACTTTAATAATTTGTATTTTTAAATACATCGTTTATTCACACATCATAAAATTTTTCGTCTAATTTTGTCAAGTGCAAATTGGTGAATAGTATCTTCATAATCTAATTCAAGCAAATGTGAGGGCTCAAGAAAATGTGGGGGTTATTGACAAATAGGCTCATAGCTGCCCAAGTGTTAAGAGTTCTTTAGCTTATAGTCATAAGACCAGAACAATATCTATTTCAATCACTCATTTTGCCGCCCCCTCCAGTCCATTTTGCCACCCCCTACAGTCCATTTTGAAATTGATAAGAGTTCTTGAGCTAATAGTCCTTTGGTCTTATAGAACAATATCTATTTCAATAACTCATTTTACCGCCCCCTACAGTCCATTTTGCCACCCTGGGCATTGAGTTAACTTTTCTTAAATATCTTTTATAATCGTCTTAATTTAACGGTATGGTACACTATGTACATGGTTGTTTTTAATCGGTTAAATCGTCCATTCGTATTGCATAAATAGTGCCGAATTTAAATGTTTTTAAAGTACCATTTAGGTAAAATAAAATCAAGTTCAATACATAAATTATAAAAACTTTTTTTTTTATCACTCCGAAAATTTGCCGCCCCCCAAAATCTGCCACCCTTTGCAGGTGCCTACTGGTGCCTTAGGGCTAATCCGCCACTGTTGGTTACCATGTATTAACAAAAATATGATTAATCCAATAAAATTGTCGCATGCTAAGTGATATCAAATACTTATTTAAATCGCCTACATCAAGTATGCAAACCATTTGTTAATTATTAACAAATATTTTGTTTTGGTTTCCGAAAATCGTACATTTCTTTTCATTAAAAGACTACTCTAAATGTAAATCTGTACAAATCCTCTAAATTATGAGTGAATTAGCGATTCATAATATCCACGACCGAATTTCGGTGCCATATGAATGTACCACGAGATTAAATCGTTAAGTACTTTGGGTGTCGTTTCAACGAAATGTGTTGAATAACCAAAACTGCTGCCGGAAACTAATGGCTACCAAATTGGTCGTTTACAATTTTATTATTGACTGGCTAAATACACTACAAAAGGACACGCTCTAAATACGCGATAAAAAAAAGTGCGTGGCAACTGGCGTTAATTTGTGATTTGAACGCAATTTATCCTTCCTTTGAAATTTTATATCTTCCGTTTTTCGTGAATTTGTAAATTTTTCTTTATACTGAGATGCTAATCCGGCATGGATATTTTGAATTTAAAAGTCATAATTTAAAAACACGAACACTTGCATTGACGTGGCGTCTCACCATTTAAGTCCTTGTGGGTGGGTGTTTTATGAAGGGTGTGTGGCTTAGTGGGGGTGTCCGCTGCTTTTTAATTCAAAATTTGTTTCTTTATTTTTATACCCTACACCCAGGGTATATTCACTTTGTCCTTCCGTTTGTAACGCAGAGAAGGAGGCGTGGCAGGTATAGAAAAGTATATATATTCTTGATCAGTGTCACCTCCTGAGTCGATAAAGCCATGTCCGTCTGTCTGGCTGGCTGGCTGGCTGGGTGGCTGGCTGGCTGGCTGGCTGGCTGGCTGGCTGTGTGTTGAAATACACTTTTTGGGAAAACTGAGCAAGATAATTCAATGAAATTTGGTACACTGCCTCCGTCGTCAAAGTTAGCTCGGGGGATTGAAAATGAGCAAAATCGGTCAATGGACACGCCTACCGCCCATACAAAAATTATATTCAAAATGCAATTTTAGGAGTATTTTTAACGACAATGCAACCACAATACATATAAGTACTACGAATTGGAAGCGCAAGCTCTGATAAAAATTTGAGCGAATTCGGACAAGAGGGCGTGGCACCTCCCATATAAGCAAAAGCTTCAAAACGCTATACTGAAAGCGTTTTTTGAGATATTCGAACCAAATTTGACTCAGACACTAAGAATTATAAATGAAAGCTCTCAGCAAAAATTGGTTGAAATCAGACAAGGGGGCGTGGCACCTCCCATATAACCAAAAGATTCAAAATGCTATACTGAAAGAGTTTTTTGAGATAATCCAACTAAATTTCACTTTGACACTAAAAACTATAAATGCAAGCTCTGAACAAAAACTGGGTGTACTCGGACAAGAGGGCGTGGCACCTCCCATATAAGCAAAATTTTCAAAATACTGCAGTGTAGGGTATTTAATGTTTGGCCAGGCCAAAATTTACACCCTTACTAGTTTTTTTTTTTTTCAAATATTTTTTGGGTATGTTTTCTTTAAACGTGTACAAGTTTTTTTAATGTTTTTTCTATCGTTGGCATTCGATTTGCATTTTGCCACAGAATTTTTGAAAATGAAATTTTGGTTGATGTTTTCGTACGCATTTGAATTGTCTGTGGGAGATTTATTGCTTCTATCCCAATCTCGAGGGTTTAACACAAACAAGAATATTTCTGGCAACCAACATTTATGCAGTACAAAAAGAAATACAAAAAAAGAATATTAAAATATCTTTCTTTATTAACATAAGCGCTAACTCAAATCTACCTACTTATGAGAAAAAAGTTAAAGGTTCTTGTCGTTACTAGAATTGAAGAAAAAGTAATCAAACCGCATAATCAGTACGTTACAAGAACCTAGAATCATGGAGAAAATAATTCTGCTATTCCATAAAGTTGAAAAGTATCAGGACTAGCCTCTATACGTTGTAAAAGTTAAGGTACTGTAAATTTAAAAATGTTTTCTTATTATTAAGAAAAACGAGTTACTCTGAAGATTTAATAAAACCGTAGGCATAATTATTTTGACAAATAACTGTGCGAAAATGATTCTCAAAATAAAACACGTATTTATAGCTTTATGCAAACCAAATATTTTATCATTTAACGTTTGCAGTCTTTTTCTGCTGATGAGCATGCTGGCAAACAACGAATTTTGTCTTGACATAAGTATTTTGACATAAACTTTATTTTTTTGTATACTTAAACCAACGCTCAGGGGATAGCCCCTATACATGCAATGCACCGTGTTGATTCGCAGAGAAGGAAATGGGTAAGAGGGTTGGGGGAAAAGAGGAGTAGTGCCGATGAACATTTTTCTTGAATCTACCGATGTCACAGCTGCCGGGAAAAACGCTCGCATGGAGATTATTCCACAACTTGATCGTGCGACCAAAGAACGAATTATCACGATAGTGCGATGTTCTGTTAAACACTGTTGCAACGCAATAGGAATGGGCCTGGTGGGACGCCCGAGTGCTGCGAGAAAATATACGAACTGACGGAACCAGCCCATAAATTTCTCTTGAGCACATCCCATGATAATATCTATAAAAAAGGGTAACACACCCAACGTTACGACGGTGTTCAAGAGAGTCAATAGAAGATACAACAACCGCATCCCCAATCAACTTCATCGCACGACGTTGAACTCTGTCTAGCAGCTCCAAAGTAGTTTTTGGAGCCCCAGCCCAGATGTGCGAATTGTACTCTAGCTTAGGTCTAATATAGGCGAAATAGATAGTCCGAAGATCAACAGGAGTGAAGTATTTCTTACACCGTTTAAGATAACCTAAGCACTTGGCCGCTTTTTTCGACACATCGAATACATGATCTGTCCACCTCAGATCAGCTTGAATCGATATGCCCAGAACGTCAAGAGTTGCTGATCTCAGAATATCTGCGACGGCCATATTGAGGGGTGGAGGGGGACAATCTACTCGTCTGTGAGACAACAGACAGCATTGGGTTTTGCTAGCGTTGAATTCGACCCGATTAGCTCGACTCCACTCGGAGATTGTTTTGAAGTCATTTGTGAGTGTGTCATTCATATACCGCCTTTTTCTCTCAATCTCCTCAGAGCTTGGATGCTTTTTGAAGCAATATGAATGACAAATACTGCTGTCATCTGCAAAGGAGTGGATTGGATTAATGGTCGATGACAGAAGGTCATCGATGAAAACAAGAAAAAGAGACGGGGATAGGACCGAACCCTGGGGAACTCCAGCGTTAATGGAGTATTCATTAGATGTGAAACCGTCTACGACAACACGTATAGAACGGCCACTGCAAAAGCTCGTTATCCAACGAGCGAAGGAATCACCGACGCCATATGCAATAAGTTTTGTTACGAGGGCACTATGCCACACACGATCAAAAGCTTTAGAAATATCCAGAGCAACAACCATACTTTCACCAAGAAGGTGGACACATTGGTTCCACCTTTGAGTGACGAACGCCATTAAGTCACCAGTTGAGCGAGCTCTCCTGAAGCCATATTGGCGATCATTAAGTAATACGTTGTGCTCCAGATAATTCATAAAGTGAAAGTTTATAACACTTTCCATAACTTTGGAAAGCGCTGAGCATATTGCAATGGCCCGATAATTATTAGGGTTGGTAGCTTCGCCTTTTTTGGGAACTGGTTGAACATTAGCAATCTTCCAACATGATGGAAATTCACCACAAGTGTAGGAAATGCTAAATAGATTCCGTAATGGACGAGCCAGTGTTGATGCACACTTTTTCAACACATGGGCTGATATGCCATCCGGCCCTGACGCTTTGTTAATATTGAGATTTGCAAGGACCTTCTTCTCTGCCCTAGTTCGAAAGTGGATCCTTGGCATAGCCGAAGACTTTCTCTCGATGTTGGGCGGTGGTTGATTGCTATCTGGGAGTGTAGCATTCTTAGAAAAGATGCGTGCCAAGAGATTAGCTTTATCAACGGGATCAGTGAAGATTTGGTCGTTCATTAAGAGAGTTGGAATAGACGATGAAGACTGATTCTTCACTCTCTTAACAAATTACCAAAAGTTTTTACTACCTTTCGGTTGTAAAAGGATTCTTCTACGCATGTCAAGCTCGTGAAGATGCTTTTCGCGCTGAATCATGGCATTACAGCAATTTCTAGCCTCATTACGAAGAATTTCCGTATCGGCGTTTCTTTTAAAACGCCAATTCTGGAATGCTTCTTCTTTGGACCTGACTGCAATCCTGCAAGTCTCATTAAACCAAGAATGGTCCTTAGGTTTAAGGCAAACTTTTTTATTGGTTATGAAGGACCTCATACCCAATAAAACAATTTCCTGCACCATTAAAGCCGCGGCATTTATGTTTCTCTCAGCGAAACACAATTTCCAATTGAAATTGCGATAAAAATTATTTAACGCATCCCAATTTGCTTTATCATAAAGCCATACAAACCGTTTCGGGGATTCGTGCGAAACAGGGAGTAAACTAGAATATGAAAAAGCAGCGGAAATGGTACAATGGTCCGAATTACCAAGAGGTGCAAAGACAGACACATCATATTTCTCATGATGCGACGCACACTGGTTCAAAATTCTTAAAAGCTGGCCAAAAGTCGAAAAACAAAGTTTTTTTTAAATTAACTTTTTATGAACCGTATTGTCTAACAGATATCCATAGACCTCAAAAAATTTGTAAGAAAGATCCAGGTATTCCTACTATGCTCTTGGGATCTCTCCAAAAGTACGCTTCTCAGGCGCAAAATTCTGTGAGTATAAAATAAATATTTAGTGTTCATTGTAAAAATTGTGTGGTTATTTTAAAACTGAATCGATTTTAATGTTTGAATATGGAATCTCTTTGTAAAAGAAAATACTATCGAACCTCTTAATTCAAAACTTGCAATAATTTATACTTTTTTGACAGTTGTGATTAACTTAAAATCAAATTATTTTACAAAATCAGTTTGCAGTGGTTATGAAAAAAGGCCAGAACTAATTTATACCACGTCATACCACCTAGATTTTTTGGATTTAAGAAGATTGAAGCCTTTTCTAACAAATATAAAAAAATTGAGGTGCTCTTTTTTGCACCTTTTGTTTGACGCGATTTTTTCTGAAGCGCCCATAGGAAAATTTAACTCATATTGCTTACCAAGTGTCAATATGTGTTGCTCGCCTGAAATAGAAAAATTTTTATATTATTGTACAGCTTATACTCCGTGATAACGGAATCTAAAACCCATTTTTATGTAGATTCATTTACCGTTGCACACAACTCTATCAAAGTTAAAGTTTTGAAATAAATTTTTATATTAGATATAAAAATTGTGCAAGTGTTATTTTTTGCTTTTTCGAATCCTCCATTTTGTTTTTTAAAAATGTAACATCAGATTCGTAATCAGTGACCCCAAAAACCCCCGAGTACATTTTTTTGTTGGATTTGGATTAATATTTATGAAAATCGTCCGCCATTTTGAATCCGCCATTTTGTTTTTTACAAATCCAACATCAGATTTGTAATCAGCGACCCCAAAAACCCCCCAAGTCAAAAATTTCATCTCGAAAATGTAATGATTTCGACTTTTGGCCAGCTTTTAAGGATTTTGAACCAGTGTGCGACGTCAGAAAAAGGTCTAGAATACTAAGGCTATGCCCCCCAACACGAGGAATATATGTGGGGTCATTCATAATCACTGTTTTACAGCAATAATTTTGATTCGAACGATTTAAATTTATTTCGATTACTCGGAGTGTGTTGAGCTCATGCTGATAAGCATGCTATTACTTCACAATGATCTGTAGAGAGAACGGCATATCCGATTTCAACCAGAAACAATGTGTTTAAAAAACAATTAATTTATGTAAGAGTGTATTATTTGTTGGGATCAACTTAAAAAAAATTGGGTAAAGTGGTCAAATATTAAAATTTTGATAATTTTGGCTCACTACCGCAAAGTTTTTCTGATCTAAGCATTTTCCCGCCTTTATTTGACAGTTCTAAGCAAAGCAACGTTTGAAAGTCACAAACAGATTTTGTCAAAATAATTCTGCAACTAGTGTAAAGTAAAATAAGGACATTTCAAAGGATTTCGATATTTTTGTGATTTAAAAGTAAGAACATTATTCATATCATTTCATTTCATTATCTAACCTTTTTCCAACAAATTTTGTACGATTTTTTATAAACTTTGCATTTTCAAATTATTATTTTCATAATTTTTGTTTTGATCCATAAGAGGATAAAATTAACCTCACCTCCGGCATTTGCACGTTTATTAAATTATTGTCACGGCTTTATGTTTTCATTCAATAAATAAATATAAATTTAATAATCCTTGCACTATAGAAAATGTAAACAAAAAAAAACCTTGGCAGCATGTAATAGAAATCACATGTCAATATCGACCCAAATCACGCATTATCGCATTTCATCGATGATAATCCTTGCGACAATGACGCCAAGGAGCAACCCTCTGTGTTAAAAATCCATAAAGCGATGAGCATAACTATTCATTATGAAACAATAAGGGGCATATCCTTAAATGCGAAATGAAAAACCCACAAAGGACCAAAATGGGACACTAACTCAATGCAGCAAGGGAGGCACCAAAAAATTCATTTCAATTCAATTCGCATGCTGCGCAGCAGCGTGTAAACAAACACAAAAGCATTTCGAGTACATCTCGAACACTAGGATGCTCAGGCTCATAATTTCTATTTCGTTTATGAAAAACATGATAAAAAAAATAAAGATAAACAATAAGTTTGTCATCGAAGTCAAAAAGGATATAGAAAACGTGAAATTCACTTTCGCTAGAGTGCGGAAATGATGAAGAAGGGTTTGCGATTTCGAGTATTTGCAATAATTTAATATTTAACTATATGAGATTTATGGCGCGGCAACAAGGATCTGAGCAACATTTCCGCTTGTGAGGGTTTACTTAGAAAATCACAAAAACAAAATATTCCCGATTTGCAGTGTTATGTTGACAATGATGATGAGGGAAAAAGGGTTAAGTAAAACGAAATCGCATATAACTTGGCTGCTTCCGGATGTTCGACCACATGCTGATTGTTATTACAGTCATTTTTGATAGATATTGCTTTTTAACGTTGGGACAGAACGTTTTCGCTTAGCATTTTATTCATGGTTACAGTTTTGCCATACTACTACTTATGTATGGAAATGTTAATGCGTGGTTGGCATATAATGTTCGAGTACAGAAATGTACAAAAATCACAAATAACTCTTGATTTTGGCCAATTTTTTTTTTGTCCCCACGAAATGTACAAGATATGTAAGGAAGAGTTAATAATTTCAGAAAATATTTCTAAACTTATTACAAAATATGAAAAGAGGATGTTTTAAAAACGAAAATCGCCCCCTAAAACTATGCAATAATCTGTTTTATAACATTTGACATTTCAAACAATATGCAAATAAATAAAAAAAATAATCTTGCATAGTTTTAGGGGGCGGTTTTCGCTTTTGAAACATTATGTTTTTCATATTTTGTACAGAGGTTTTAGATTCGCTATTACTTCTTCAATTTCAACAATTTGAAGAAACTTTGTAGAGATACATTTTATGATTTTTTATGGGTTTTAATTCTATAAAGTGCCCTTGGCACTTTAGGTTGGTAAAACTGAGATAATGAGTACAACTAGTCGAAAAATAAACATTTGAGATAAATATTTACTGCGAATGAAATATAGCCCACATCGAGACATTTACAACGATATACCATACTTGATGATCGGACGTCGAATGGCGGAGCAATAGAAAAAAAAATCAATTAGGTTATTATTTAGAGGTCGAAAAAAAAATTTGTTTCCTTAAGAACTTTTTTTTTGTGATTTCATCTAGTAACCATGACCTACTTATTTCGAAAATAATATCAGATTCGCCAAATTGAACACAGTTCTGCAGATATCCTTGTTTAAAAGGGCAAGAATATCTGTTTTGAGGCATAATTGAAGTACTTAGTATAACACTTAGAGTAGACAGTGTAATAAATTTTTGTCAAACAGTCATAACCTTCCTCATTAAATTTTGCATTTTAACATTTCCGATTAGAACTTTACTTTCCGAGTAATCAACCATTAATCCAGATTCACTGAGGTTATTATATAATTAAAGTATGGTTTGTTTGTTTGAATTGACTTTAGTTCTACAGAAAACCTTGCTCAAAAGAGCAAAAATAGCTGTTTTGTTTGTATGGAAATGAAATGGGTGATAACTCGAAAAAAAGGACCTAATTGGAAAAGTTAAAAGGTAAGGTTTATTGAGGAAGTTTATGACTTTTTGATGCTGTTGGCAAAAACTAATTACACTGCTTGCTGTGAATGTTATACTCTAATATGCCTCAAAACAGCAATTTTTGTACTTTTGAGCAGAAATATCTGGAGAACTAGAGTAAATCTTGCCAAATAAATTATACACTTAGTATCGCATGACCTTGGTAAATCTGAATTTACTCACAAAACTAAGGCCACAAAGTAAAAAATATTTTTATTGCCCTGTGTAATCTATTGCAAACGAGTCCTTATGACAAATCACGCTTTTAAATATATTACAACAAGGATAAGGCAACACAGTTAAGCCCTCTTTTAACTGCCATAAACACAACATATTCGCTTGTAAATGTGGGGGGGGGTCAAAATGACCCACTTGTAAGGGTCTTAGAGGGTTAAAATTGTCTACAAAAATATTCCTCGTAATATCTTGCATAAGTTTACTGAACACATAATACACCTCAAATGTAAGGATCATATAGTTAAATTCATCGATTTAACACAAGAATGCGCTATTTTTGTTTTTTTCATGTACAGTGGATTAAAAAACTTCAAAAATCGATTAAAAAAAAATCTGACGAGCTGGAGAAAAACGACGAGACACGGGTATTTTTTTTTAATGCCTACTTTAAGAATTTTTTGGATTTTCTCATGTGTTTTACAAAAAGTTTTAATTATCGAACAGTTTATTACAAAAAAACGAAAAAATAGGGAAAAACGCATTTTGGTAACTTTTCAATGAATTGTATACAACTTTTGCATTTTTCAATCGATTATTTTAAGTGGTATCTTATTTTCTTCACAAATATATAGTCTATGATACAAAAGAAAGAAAAATTATAAAAAAGTTATTTTTTCTTGTATAAATTTGCAGTTGATTTTGATTTTTTGTTAATTTTTTAGAAAAAAAAAAAAATGTTTTTTTTAGAAATCAATTACAAACCAACCAAAAAGTGATGTGAATATCATTTCTAGATAATTTAATTACCTTTAATATGACATGCAATACATTTGAACACGAACATTTGTTCTTGAGATATTTGTATTTAAGTGGAACTATCTTTTTTTTTTGGTCCGATAACCGAAAATGACCGATATCTCGAAAACGGCACGAAAAAAAAAAAATAATGCGATTTTCGGAATCAGCAGCCCATGTTACATATGAAATGGATAGTGGCATTCACTGGGAGATTTGGCTGTTGCATAGTGTTATTATTTAACTCGTTATGGAGATAGACTCAACACCAAGGGATGATGTAAAAAATCCTATAGAAACATATTTTTGTCTCATATTACCATTTTACTATTTAAGTATGTACAATTGGTCCAATGAAAACCCTATGTAACTCTTTGGCAAAACATAAACTGAACTGATTTCAATAATTTTGCTTTAAAAATAAAATTTTTGTGCCAAATACGAAACTGGCGAACTTGTTTTTTTTTTGATATACATTTTTTGTAGGATTAAATTTATGTAAAAAAAATTTTACTCAAGCACAATATTTTTCATTATATTAGCATTAACGTTGCTTCTCGAATTCTGTACTGCTGTTGTGGTTTTTTACTCTCATTTGATCAATTTCTCTTTCTTGCCGTTAGATAGCATACAAATTAATTTTCTGAAACCTCTACCAAACTCGAGTATCGCTGAACTATAATCTCAAAACTATAATTTTTGAACTATAAAATTCAAAACCCCATAACTTCGCCAATTTAAGACATTTTTAAGCGATTTTTTTCTGCGTTCTCTTCAGAATTTTTTGCTTTATCCAATGGTATCATAAACTCAAATTTAACCTCTGGCACGATAAAACAAGTATTCTTCCTGAAAAATCACTACACTCGACTTAAAAAAAGTATCAAGTTTGAAACCACTGTAATTTTTTGAACAGAACAGGATACGTACTTATATCTCATAAAAACCCTATGTTACTGTTGTTCATTTGATCTGAGTAGATAAGATACCCACTGTTAATGTAGAACCGTGTTGCGATGGCAACAGCAGACTTTTCCGAAATAGCTAACTAACGCTTCCATTTTTTTTGTTTTACGCTAAGGATTACATACACAGTTTTTGTGACTTAAATAAAACTTTGTAATAACTTCGCATAAATAATACCGACACATGTAAATATTTCTTTCATTTCGAGTTTATTGCAAATTCATTATGACAAATGTTTTTGTCCTAAAATGCAAGCCAAGCGGAAACATTCTTAAAGAATTTTCCCAAAAACAGAGGTAAAGCAATAGAAAATAACAATAATATTTACAAGCAACTCAGCACATTACACACATAATTTCCTTCTTTTTTCTTGAGAGAGTATCATGGCGCAAAAGACAACTCCTAGAAATGACAAAAATTCAATAAAGAACATAAGTAAAGTAACGCAACAGAACACACACAGCATCCAATCTCGAAATGACACAGGACAAGACATACTCTCGTACTAAGGCAGTTATAGACAAACAAAGCGTAAAACAAACACGTCGATGTGGATGAATCAAAGACGCCACAAGGATATGGCTAAGGATGCGATATGACTTGATTGGATATTCGTTACGGTTATTTTGAGCGATTGATATCGATATATCTGGCTTTACATTGTTTCCCTCTTTTTTTATTGCTTTTATTGTTGATGTTGCCAAAAAGAAGTAAGAAATTTTGGCAGCAATTTGTCATAATATTTGTCTATGCATTTGATATCTAGCTAGGCATATTTTTGCTAGTCCCCATGCATATATTTGTTTTTCCCACTCATCGTATGTACATTTCTTTTGCAAGTGTTTGGCTATTAGGCGTGAATTAAATCCGATTGAAATGTTGCTGTTTATTATAAGGGAAATTCAAATTGTAATGTCTTACAAAAAACAATATAAATGTGGGCAATTTAGTTATTTACGCACACATGCAAATATTGCAATATATGTATGTATTTATATGGATTATTGCCTTTTGCATTATGAGT
Organism: Calliopum simillimum; assembly: GCA_951812925.1. Classification (NCBI taxonomy): domain Eukaryota; kingdom Metazoa; phylum Arthropoda; class Insecta; order Diptera; family Lauxaniidae; genus Calliopum; species Calliopum simillimum. The sequence goes on along the minus strand of OX638368.1, from coordinate 98,219,079 downwards.
TTTCTTATGAACTCTGTTAAATTGAACGTTTCCACATCATTGGATTATGACAGGATATTTGTATTCATTGTGGAGTTTATTCATATACCACTAAAACTGTTTTCGTTATCCTTTTCTTTTTTTTGCGTTATTCGGAAATCGAATCACACAACACCGTACATCTGAAGATTGTGTGCGACTATAACGACAGTCCTAGAAAAACTTTTATTCCTTCAGATTGTGTTTAACCTGATAATGGTATGGGTCGAACTAAGCGTGTTATTTTTTATATTAAACTAGCTGATTTACCCGGCGTTACTGGGGATTTGTTAAATTTTTCACGGGGTTATTCGTAGAAAAAACCAAAAACAATAAAAAATTAGTAATAAAATTTGGAAAACTATTTTTCTAAAATGATGTCTCAAAAACAGATGCCCCAATATATTTATTTTGTTTAATTTCATAAAATTGTTGCGTCCAATAAAATAAATAAAGTCCAGAATCGGAAAACATCTTAAAAATCGATTATAGTCTAAAAGTATTGGAAAACATCGCTAGAAGTGTAAAAAAATCGAAAAACATCTAAAATATCAGCAAAAGCTCAAAAGTATTGAAAAATATTGAAATAGATGGAAAAAATCGGTAAATGTCCAAAGGTATCGAAAAACATTTAAAAAAAAGTCCAAAACTATCGAAATATATACATCGAAAAAATGTATCGATGAATCTAATGTATCGGTAATACTCCAAAAGTATCGAAAAATATTGAAATTCATCGAAGAAATTGGTAAAAGTTCAGAAGCTTAGAAAAACATCCTAAGCCTAGATAAAAGCCCAAAAAAATTGAAAAACAATACATCGGAGAAATCGGTAACATTCCAAAAGTATCGAAAAATATCGAAATACATTTTTGGTTTCCCAGGAATCTATTAATTAAAGATTGTTTAAAGCAGCTGTAGATATTTTCCCTCTATGTATTCTTTGTTTTGACTATAAAGCATATGGGTGACCTTCGAGAACCTTCGAGTTTCCCAGAAAACTATCAATAAAGCTTTTTTGATAGTCCGCCGTAGATGTTTTTCCTCAAGTATACCTAGATATTCTTCGTTTTAACTATGAAGTCTTCGGAAATCTTTGGGTGTCCCGGGAAACTATCAGTGAAGCCTTGTCCGCCATAAATGTTTTTCCTCGCGCAAACCTAGATATTCTTCATTTTAAGTATAGCGTTTTGAAACTTTTGCTTATATGGGAGACATCACGACCTCTTGTCCGAGTTCACCCAGTTTTTGCTCAGAGTTTTGCACTTATAGTTCTTAGTGTCTGAGTGAAAATTGATTGTATTATCTCGGAAAACGTTTTCAGTATAGCGTTTTGAAGCTTTTGCATATATGGGAGGTACAACGCCCTCTTGTCCGAGTTCATCTAGTTTAAGCTCAGAGCGTCCATTTATAGCCCTTAGTATTCGAGTGAAATTTAGTTGGATTATCTCAAAAAACTCTTTCAGTATAGCATTTTGAAACTTTTGCTTATATGGGAGACATCACGACCTCTTGTCCGAGTTCACCCAGTTTTTGCTCAGAGCTTTGCATTTATAGTTCTTAGTGTCTGAGTGAAAATTGGTTGGATTATCTCGGAAAACGTTTTCAGTTTAGCGTTTTGAAGCTCTTGCTTATATGGGAGGTACAACGCCCTCTTGTCCGAGTTCATATAGTTTAAGCTCAGAGCTTCCATTTATAGTCATTAGTATTCGAGTGAAATTTAGGTGGATTATCTCAAAAAACGTTTTCAGTATAGTATTTTGAAACTTTGCTTATATGGAAGACATCACGCCCTCTTGTCCGATTTCACACAGTTTTTGTTCAGAGCTTGTATTTATAGTGCTTAGTGTCTGGGTAAAATTTAATTCGATTATCTTGAAAAACGCTTTCAGCATAGCGTTTTGAAGCTCTTCCTTATATGGGAGGTGCCACGCCCTCTTGTTCGAATTTTGCCAGTTTTTGCTCAGAGTTTGCGTTTACAATTCGTAGTATTTATGTTTATTTTGGTTGCATTGTCGGGAAAAATACTCCTAATGTGGCATTTTGAATATAGGCGTGTTTGTTGACCGATTTCGCTCATTTTCAATCCCACGAGATAATTTTACGACAAAGGCAGTGCACTAAATTTCATTGAATTATCTTGCTCAGTTTCCCCAAAAAATGATGCTACATTTTATTGTTCTTCGGGAGAACCACTGGCGGTCCCACTTCATAATTTAGAGGACATGTAAGTTACACTTGGGAAACTCAATTAAAATTTATTTTTATTTTATTTAGTTTTTATTCTTAAGTCTATTTTAAGACAAATCATTTGACAACTTGAAATTAAAAATTGTATAAAGCAAGTTAAACAAACTAACCTTAAAATTTTAAAATTCCATATCACCGTGAGTTTTTAATTTTTGAAAAAATAGTTGGTAGCAATATTCTCTACTATGCCCCTATTGCTCATGTCAATTTGTAGCCAAATTACATGACATGGAATCAATCACAACTTTTTCGTTATTTAATGAACGAAAGTGAAGTGGAAAACAACCGCTCGCATGGTACTTGGTTGCCTATGTTGTTTTGGTGATATCGTTTATTCGATTGAATGAACAAGGTACTACAAGCAAGCAGAATGATGTTTTATCATCATGCTAAAAATACCCCTCATCTGATTTTTCATATATCCTTATTTGTTTACATACGATACCTGGAAGCGTAAAACTTCATTGTTTCACATTAAATTCAATTATTGAAGTTACAACAAACAACGCCGGCAACAACCCCATCAAAATGAGTTGACTTATCAGCAAAATGTGCAAAAAACGTCAGTGATAAGTAAAACAACAAAATTACAAAGGATTCACGCACGCCTGGAACAGCAACAACAACAACAAAAACGAAAGTAACAAATTCAATTTAATGCAACCGGTTATAAATTTTCATTGCATTCGAATAGGCCCACTAACAAACCGCTCACTCCCACCACAGCAACCAGTTGCCAAATTCAAAAATATGCAAATTCTGCTACAAAAAAGAAAAAAGGAAAAAAAAGGAATCAGTTACCGCGAATGTAAACAAAAAAGAATATGCCAAACAGCAACAAGAGAAATCCTTATCAATAGCGGCTGATCTTGTGTATGGTGGCAACACTGTAATTTGTTGCAAACAAAATTTATTTGCATTTTCGATGGCATCGACACCCAACTCCCTTCCAGTTGTTGTCGCTTCACCCTTTCGCATTACAACGCATTGCCATTTACATCATAATAAAAATAAAAATAAATTTTTATGCGTAAGACGCGAAAAAATACAAAAAAAAAACAGATGAATACACGCACAACAACATCAGCCTTTTCGCTTCACTTCCGCTTGTCAGATCGAAGGAAGAAAGACATCGAAACGGAAACCCCTTTGATATGCAACACACAGACGCATCAAATACGTATGTGTGTTTGTGTGTAGTTGTGTTGGGTGTCCCTCGTTCCACTTATGCCAGGGCAATAAATCTTTCAACATCTATTGTTGCTTCAGTGACTTAAGCTTTTTTCTACAACATTCAAAGTTTCAATAGAAGTCGATTTTGACTTTTTTTTTGTAAAAATTGTGCTTTATTGAAATATTAAAAACTTTTTATAAATTGGTTTTCTTATTTAAAAAAAAAAAAACTCAAATATCAAATTAAGTTCACAAATATTAAACCAGAAAAAGCCTTAGTTAGGGGTCGTCCATTCATTACAAAACTCAAGATTTTTATCCAATGTCACAGTTTGTCACATTCTCATATAGTAGGGTAAGCCCGGAAGAGGTGGCACCTCCATGTTATGTATATGGCACCCCTTTCAATTTCAATTCATGCAGCTTTCATAGCATTCAAATATGGACACAGTTTAATTCAGCTGCACGAGAGACTTCGTGGTGAGTAGTAGTTGCAATAATAACTTTTATGTGGTATTTTTAAAAAAATATTGGGAATGTAAATGGCTGACTATTGTTTTGCATATATTTCAAGAGGCAGCGGAACTGTAAGTATTTGATACAGCCCTATGATGCATATATGAAAATAAACAGATCTGAATGTGATTTAGTTTTCGGTATGAATACGAGCGCGAGTGAACATGTTTATTCGTTACGTGTCATTTTTACTCCGTTTTATACCAAGAAGGAGACATGGCACCCAATTTCTGCGCTGCCATTTTTCCCTTTCCATGTTATCAGATATTTGGGAGTACAAATATTCTTACTCAGTGTTTTATCTGCTGGTTTTCAAAACGTATTATTATACAGCATGTAACTCGTTCGTCAATAAAATTCCAACGAGAAAAACATCACACCTACTGCCAGCTTTGGTGTGAGGCTCGGACCAAAGCAGCAAATATTTCTAACGGTACTTCTGGATTTTCATCTACTGGGATTTACCCTTTCAATTCAAACAAAATTCCAGAATAAGCCTTTTTACAGGATTCTATTGAGGAAATACAAGTGCAATGTGCAAGTACAATGAAGTGCTTCAATGTACCGCAGAATTTTAGTTAGGTAGGGCTTTCAATGATTGTTTTTATACCCCACACCCAGGGTATATTCACTTTGTTCTTCCGTTTGTAACGCAGAGAAGGAGGCGTGGCAGGTATGGAAAAGTATATATAATCTTGATCAGCGCCACTTCCTGAGGCGATATAGCCATGTCCGTCTGTCCGTCTGTCTGGCTGGCTGGCAGGCTGTCTGTGGAAATATTTTTTTACGGGAAAACCAAGAAAGATAATTCGATGAAATTTTGTATAGTGAGTTTACTGTAAAAGTTAGTTTGAGGGATTGCAAATGAGCGAAATCGGTCAACGTCTACCGCCCATACAAAAAATATATTCAAAATGCAACAATACGAGCAATATTTGCAATAACAGAAGCAAAATAGGTACACATAAATACTAGGGATAGTAAGTATAAGCTTTAAGCAAAAACTAGGCGAATTTGGACTAGAGAGTCTGGCCCCTCCCATGTAAACAAAAGTTTCAAATTGTTAAAGCGGAAGTGATGCTATTGTGGTATAGTTTTGTAATTTGGTATAGTCGCATATCTCTGATTCGAATAAGAACCGGTGGACGTCATATGTTTTATCCGGTCAGAAAACAAGAAAAACCAGGGATATGTCACTGTCATGCACCAAACATAATTTTTCCACTGTCAGTTGAAAGAAATATAAATACAATCGCGTGTGATCGACTTTTTTCCCATTTTTAGTAAAAAGATTTTGTTTAGAAAAAGTTGTTTTCTGTGCGCACGAAATAAGTGTTTAACAGTGTAAAATCACAAAGTTTTCCATTTTATTTTTATATTTTGTAATTTCTAAAAATCGGCCAATGTGGTACAGTTGAAGAATTTGTTCTTAACATTATTTAATTGCTGTTTATTTTTTAATAAAAACTATGAGTTTAAGAACCAATGTAAATGTTATTATGAACTTATTTCATAACTTTAAAATATTATATTTGTTTATATGGTATAAGTGTACTACATTAACCTACTACATTACACGACAACTTTACAAGTACTGATCAGCTCTGTATATACCACATTGACCTAATATACATACCACATTTTATGACAACTTTTCAAACACAGCTCTTTTGACTTTTTTCAGATTTTGCTCAATATTTTTTTTAAATGAAATTGCACACATTTTATTGCAAATTCCAAAAAAGATTTGGTATACCACAATAGCATCACTTTCCCTACTGAAAGGGCGTTGCACCTCCCATATGAGCAAAAGTTTCAAAATGCTGTACTGAAAACGTTTTTCAAGATAATGAAACCTAATTTCGCACAGATACTTGGAATAGTTAGTGCAATATCTGAGCTAGTGAATTCAGTCAAGAGGGCATGGCATCTCCCATATAGGTAAGAGTTTTAAATGGCTATACTTGAAATGTAGTGTATGGTATTTAATTTTTGGTCGGGCCAAAGATACTACCCTTACTAGTTCATTTTTACTTGATTAATTTGAGGTTTTCTCTGGGATATTTTAGAAAACTCTGAAAATGAATTAAGTGAAATCGAGCCTGTTCTAAAGATATCGGAAAGTTCTAAGAGGACTTATAAACGCAAGTTGGTAACTAGCTATTCTTCTGTCGAGGAAGCTGATTAAAATATTTTATTGTAAACCGCTAAGAGGGATTGCATCCAATGTGTTATACAGAGATATATGAAACATGTATATCCAGTGCCTGATTAAGCCAAATGGGGGCTCTAGGCCATTCTAATTTTGGGGCCCTCTTTTTTTAATAATTCGTCGCCTGAGTTCTCTTTTGCCCCATAAGCCTATTTGTTAAAAAGGCAAAAGCACATAAACTGTATCGACACAAGCACAAGTCATTTGCTTTTGATTTTTTAATGAAGTTGCGTATGGAGCAAACGAGAATTCAGGCGCCGATATCTTTTGTCGAAACAAACGCAAGTTATTTACTTTTGTTTTTTTAACAAATATGCGTATGGGGCAAATGAGAACTCGGGTGACGAATTGTAAAATTAATCTTTATTTGTGCATTTATAGAATTTAAACAGCTTATTCAAATCACTTAAAGGTTGTAAACACAATAAAACAATAAAAATAGTTTTTTTTCTGACAAATTATATTTTTTTGATTTTACATAATTTACAGTATAGTAATTTAGTACCTGGAGACCGATCCCTGCTCGGTCAACAATCTGATCTTATTATTTTAGTCGATATTTTTATTCATAGCTATTTTTTGTTACGAAACTCGTACCTTTTCACCTCTAATGGTCATGCTTTCAAATTAATATATTAACCAATGAGAGCAATAATAAGAAAAAACTCGCAAAGTATCGAATTTTTAGAAAATATCAAAAACTTAAAATTTTTTTTGGGGCATTCTACCTAAAATAAATAATTGGGATATGCCACGCACCCAAAATTTTTCGTTTTATGTATCGAAAAGTAAGAGACCTATTGGAAAAATCCGAAAGGATATTTTGATATCACCTTTTTTGTAGCTATGCTGTAAGGCTGAACACAGCGTTTCCTTCAACTTCTAGCAAGGAGTTATAATGACAGTTCTGCTAATGAAGACGGACTCAGCGTCGAAAAGTACATAAGACATAAAGAGTTCACTCCATTTTTTTTTTGCGACTGAGTTATTAACTAAAATTTTTTATTTAGGTAAAAAGTGGGCGTGGAAATTATTGAACAACGCCCACTTTTCGCTTTGCTTTAGATACTCATGATCCAGACCCTCTTACCAAATTTAATCAAAGTATGTTGTACCATTTGCGAGAAATAGCATTTAATGTGTTTTACACGCGCACCGGAGATGTTTTGCCCACTTTTAGATCTTAGGTGCCTAATAGCAAGTAGACTCCCTACAGTTAAATTTAGAACGATTTCTTTAGTAGTTTTATTTTTAAAGCGTTTTATATTTTTGTGAGCGGTGCCACGCCCCTTACGAGTTTTTTTTAATATAACGGCATATCACATATTAATCCTTGTTTTCAGGAGTACAGTCTCTTAAATTTTCATTAAAATTGTTGGAGTCGTTTTCGAGTAATATTGAATCAAAAATTTCAAATGTTAAAAAGTGGGCGTGGCACTTATTTGATCCCGCCCACTTTTCGTTTATTACAAGGTATTATTAAACAGTACCTACAAACCAAATTTCATTCAAATACCTTGTAACGTTTGCGAGAAATAGCATTCAACGTATTTTGCTTGTATGGGAGGTTCCGCGCGTAAATGCGATATTTTAATCCGATTCAGATCAGAGATGCCCTATAGCTAGGAGGCTTCCCACAATTAATTTTAGAATGATTGCTTTATTAGTTTTCTTTTTATACCGTATTATATTTTTGTGGGCAGTGCCACGCTCTTCAACGAGTTTTCCCAATATAACGGCATATCACATACTAATCCCTGTTTGTAGAGGTAAGACCTCCTAAATTGTCATCAAAATTGTTGGAGTCGTTTTCTAGTAATATTGAATCAAAATTTTCAAGTGTTAAAAAGAGGGCGTGGCACTTCTTCGATCCCACCCACTTTTCGTTTGTTTCAAGGTATTATTAAGCAGTACCCGCTCCCCAAATTTCATTTAAATACCTTGTATGGTTTGCGAGTTATGACCAAATCAAATTTAAAATTTAAGGCGGTGCCACGCCCCCTGGTGAGCATTTGCAAAGTTCAAACCTTGCTCATTCTTCCTCCTAAGTTGATATCTAACATTATCCGAAGTTTCATTAAAATCGGTATGGCCGTTTTCGAGAAAAAGTTTTGCCCGTTCCAAACATACATACATAAGTACATAGGTACATAAGTACATAAGTACATAAGTACATACAATTTTATCTCGTATAAGAAGAGAAGATTCAATAATCTTTGAACATCTCATTTAAGCATTAAAACGACGTACATCTTTAAAAAATTTTTCTCCTACATATCAGATCAGTTAAATCATTAATGACAGCTTCAAAATCAATTTAACGAAGAACATCCAATTGAATGGACATCAGACTTAGCATGTCCAATCGTTCTTGACCCATAACACTTCTTTGCTCGTTTTTTATGAGTTTCAACTTTGAAAAAGAGCGCTCTGTTTAAAAAAATGCGAAGAGAATGTCCACGTCTGCGAAAACAGTTTCAAGATTATCTCAAATCAAACTTTCGTAGAGTTCAGAGTGAGTGAACTTAGGATTTGATGGAAACCTAAAATGAAAATCCCTTCGAAACCTCTAAGTAAATTTTGCTTCGGGTGTTGTTTTCGATCTTGAGCGTATCGATAATTACAAGAAAACCGCTTACACGAAAAAAGTCTCGCGCATTTAATACAACTTTTGGAGCATTGCCATCGTTTGGCTGCCTTGTTCTTCGTCGAACTCGCGATGCAACATTCGCATAATCCGTCTCAGGTAAAATTGATCTGACTTTGTTTTCCAACACCTCGAATATATCGCTCATCCCATCTAACAAATTTTCTACTGACGAGTACATCAACGCGCAGGTTTCCAGATCAATCTCTTCTGACTGCAATGTTTTGCTCGCTGCCCGAATGTTATTCAAAATATCGCTCCACAAAACAAGCATAAAAACGAATTCTAAGGTTTGAATTTTAACCGCGATACATTTAGCTTTGTGTCTACAGTCACTTTTTTGTGCCGATTAAATATTTTAGCTCTCAGATTTTCGTGGGGGCCCCTGCTCGTCGGGGGGCTTTCCCTAAAGTAGTAAAATTAGAACTTTTTTGTTAATTTTCGGTCCGTTTGCATATTATTGAGGGATAATCTTTTTTAAAGACAAGACCTCAAAAAATCGTTTTGTCGAATATCTCCAAAACGGTTATTTTTTCGTTGACAAATATAATTATTATTTATAGAGCATGTGATTTCCCATATAAGAGATTTTTAAAATGTTTATTATGCGATTCACCATTTTTATCAAAAAGCTTTCGAAATGAAAAGTGATTGAAACCACACACATTACGTCTAACATTCGGCTTGAATTTCGCCTCGTAATGAATCGAGTTTAGATAGTTTGGTCTCACGAAATTTTTATGTAATACCAATTTTATTCACCCAAGGCGTTGATAACTGATTTTGTAACAAAAGTGAAAAAAAAAAAAATTAATATAAATCAAAATTATTTCTTTCAAAATCTATTTGTACATTAAGTTTGTCAATACTCGTACTTATCATAAATCATGATAACTAAAAGCATTTTAACATCACATTGTTAAAAAGTAATTTTTCCACGATGCGATAGAATTTTTGTTACTTGAAAGATTTGCTTTTACACTCGATTAAATAATTTTCTGCGTTTGTTTTCATTTTTATTTATAAAAGTTACTTAGAAGACACCCCATTTTATTAAGCTATAAATTTAAAAATTGTGTCTTTTGTGTCATCATATAAAATTTAGCATTTAAAAAAAAAAAAAAAAAAACATTAAAACTTTTTGTAACTGTGACAAACCGAAAAAACAGCTGAAAACGATGTGGAAAAAATTAAGATAAGGCCGGAGTTATTTAGGTCAAATAGGCATCAATAATTGCAACGAATAGACTATTCCTTACTGAATAAGTGCGAATTGGCCTGACAAAATTGTCACTTGGTTTTTCTCTACCATATACAGTTTGTCAAGAAATGCTTTTCACATTGAAAATAAATTCATATTTTTAACTTATTAAGCAAAAAAACCTACTTCTTACATTTTTGCCAAACTTTTTATCATGAATAATAGTTGCTTACCATATTAACAAAGGATTCGTGAAAAAAAATTTGCAAATTCAATGTCAAATAAAGAAAAAATCAACAAAAACAAATCATACTCGATTTTTGAAGTGTCAAGAATTGCTTTTCACAAATAAAAAGAAATGTTTTTATCAGGCCTGTTCCGTAATCCACGTGGTTTCAATTACTTTTCACTTAGGAGGCTTTTTGGTGACATTGGTGAGTCACACGAGAAAAGTATTAGAACTTTTTTTGTGGAGAATTACAGGTTCTACAAATAATATTGATTTATGTTTACGTAAAGGTAACTGTTTCGGAAATATTCCAAAAAGTTGAATTTTTCGACCCTTTGCTGTTTTTTAAGAATATTTCCTAAACGGCTACTTCTTCGTTAATGCAAATCAATGTTATTTGTAGACCCTGTGATTCTCCACAAAAAATATCCTCATACTTTTTGTCGTGTGACTCACCATTTTCATCGAAAAGCCTCCTAAATGAAAAGTAATAGAAAACACACGGATTACGGAACAGGCCTGTATATTAAATTTTTAGTATCTTCCTTGCTTACAGCCATCATTGAATGACCACCATAAGCATCTACCACACATTGTAGACGTTTTCACATAGAAGGAACCATCTTTTTCAGGTTGTAATTACTCGGCCTTTTCCAATATTGTATTTTCAAATGTAGTTGGGTATTTGGTTGTCTTTTAGCGACCTTTTTCTTTAAATAGACCCACAAATTTTCGATAGGATTATTGTTGGGACTTTGGACTAATGCATCCATCACTTTCCCACAGTTAAACTGAAGCCACATTCGCACCATAGTCGCTTATGATTTCGATCATTACGCTGATAGAATTTGAAATGGGATTTTCAGTCCCCGATAAACCCAAATTGTCAAGTTTTTTAATGTGAAATGGTTAGATACTCATTCGAGTTCATGGTTGTGGCTTTAAAAGATAAGTTCCTACTCCTCTGCCACCTCCAAGTCATAATACTAAATTTAACAATTTTAACAGTCGGAATAATGTTGCAGTTTTCTAACGATTTTAACGCCTTTTGGCACACTATAGCCAGTCCATCGTTATAATACGATGTCATATTCTCTGATAAATGGAGTATGATGTGGTCTTACAACGATGGACCTGCTATAGTGTGGAGAAAGGCAAAACATCGCAACATTATTCCGACTGTTGAAATTGTTAAATTTAGTATTATGACTTGGAGGTGGTAGAGGAGTAGGAACTTATCTTTTAAAGCCACAACCATGAACTCGAATGAGTATCTAACCATTTCACATTAAAAAACTTGACGATTTGGGTTTATCGGGGACTGAAAACCCCATTTCAAATTCTATCAGCGTAATGATCGAAAGCATAAGCGACTATGGTGCGAATGTGGCTTGAGTTTAACTGTGGGAAAGTGATGGATGCATTAGTCCAAAGTGCCGACAATAATCCTATCGAAAATTTGTGGGTCTATTTAAAGAAAAAGGTCGCTTAAAGACAACCAAATACCAAACTACATTTGAAAATACAATATTGGAAAAGGCCGAGTAATTACAACCTGAAAAAGATGGTTCCTTCTATGTGAAAACGTCTACAATGTGTGGTAGATGCTTATGGTGGTCATTCAAAGATGGATGTAAGCAAGGAAGATACTAAAAATTTAATTTAAAAACAAATCTTTTTATTTGTGAAAAGCAATTCTTGACACTTCAAAAATCGTGTATGATTTGTTTTTGTTGATTTTTTCTTTATTTGACATTGAATTTGCAAATTTTTTTTCACGAATCCTTTGTTAATATGGTAAGCAACTATTATTCATGATAAAAAGTTTGGCAAAAATGTAAGAAGTAGGTTTTTTTGCTTAATAAGTTAAAAATATGAATTTATTTTCAATGTGAAAAGCATTTCTTGACATACTGTATTTTACCTATAATGTCCTGCAACTCCATCAAAGCGATTTCAATAAATTGTTACATACATATTTGAAGAGAGTGGCAATAAAATTAAAATTTAAAACATAAATATTTCTTAATAAAATTAACAGCTTCCTGGGTAACCCATTAAAAGCAAAAAATATTAAACCGTCAAAAGTCGTTTATTAATTAAAGTACATAAAAATCCTTTATAATTATACATGAACCTCGTACCCATCCCCCCACTATACACTCCTTTTTTGACTAACTTTCCCCATGAGAGCTGCTGCTGGTACAGAGAAAAGTATAAGTTTCAGCGAAGCTGTGAATATTTTTGAATATTATGGCACAGTGGGATTTTTAAGCTCAAGTCTTCCCTTATAGCATCCTTATCATGGAGTTGAGAGTTGGGGAATTCATACTTTGGCAAGTGATTAAAATTACCGCGCTTGTTTATTCATTGCTAAAGCATTTCGTTTCATTGTATGTATATTGTATGATGTACATTTATGGAGACAGCAAAATTTCCAATTCAAATTATGAAGCGTTCTTCCTTCCTTCCTCCGCATTGAAATTATGGCTCACAGCATATAGCATAGATTTCAAGCTTCAGCGAACGCTGCCGCTGAATGCGTTTACTTTTTAATGAATTTGCAGCCTACGATTTATCGTTTGTGGCTTTGCATGGCAACATGGTGATGATGACGATGATGTGGAGTAGAAGTTCTGTTCTGTTATCCCTTTTCTTTTGGGCAAATGTTACTGTACTTTAAAAATTACATTTGGCTTTTTACGCATATGACAACGTAATTTTAAATTGATATTCTTAATTATTGCCACACTTGTCTGGAACATGTGGAACAGTCGGCATGTCTGCGTGTAACCATTAAAATGGGTAAAATATGCGTTCATTTTGTGGGTGAAATTGAATGTTTCTCTTTTCTTTATTTTAGTTGAAACTAAGTTATCCACGGTGAAAAGTGTATTGAGTCAAGTTTATTTAAAGTAAGAACAGATAAAAAAAAACTTGTTTAACTCAAAAATTGTTGATTTATTTACTTATTTTTATATTGATTTTAGCCTTTGGATAGTAATAACCCTTATCGACTAGAACAGTTAAATTTTTTGACGCTGAATCCAAATCCGAGGTAAAAATCGATTATAAACCTACAGGATTTCGAGATATCCTTGCTCGAAGTTACAGAAAGTGCTGATATCAGGTATATATCGCCGTTCCAGAAAAAGGTTAATATCATCGAGTAGCTATAATCTTCCTTATCAAACCGTACCTTTAAACTTTTCCGATTGAAGTCATACTTTCAGAGATATCTACATTTGAAGTAAAGGCATAAAACTTTTACATGTTGTTTGGTCATAAATCGGTTTTCCGCTACGTATAGACTTTAGTTCTTTGTACTAGGATCGAAATGCGTTTTTTTGAAAGGGTGGTTACTCGGAGTGTTAGGGTCTAATTAGAAAAGTTTGACGGTATAGTTTGCTAAGAAAGATTATTGATATCTTAAAATCCTGAAGGTATATGAGACATTCCGATGTCTGATTTAGATTCATCGTCAAAAAGTTCGTAAGGGTGCATATATATATGGGTGATTGTCACGAAATTCCGAAAAACACCTGTCCCACGGGTTTATTGCGCGATTGAAGCAAAATTTCGTCCAGCCCACCATGACATTGTTTCAAAATTTACATTTTCATTAATGTACATACATCTCGGAAACAAAAAGAAGTCCTGATAAAGTTTAATCGCATGAAAATGTCCCCTCCGTCATGGTTCTTTTGCCAATCCAGCCAATTTAGCCAAATACAATGTTTCACTGATGTTCTGCGTGTGAACATATTTAAGTTCTATACGAACAGATGCTTTTTTCGTGGAACAAGCTGATGCTCGCTGGTGGCATTATTACTATTGTCTCACGCATTTTTCATGTTCCGTAGGTAATTCTAAATTATCGGAGGGCTTCCGCGCTGGGTTTTTTTTTTCAAATCCATCAACACAGAAACCAAGCCCAACAGAGGAATTTTCTCCAAATGTTCCCATGTTCTTGCTGCGGTCGAAAAAAAATTACAAAAGTACGGGAAAAAGTCGATGTCCCCTCCGTCATGCTCAAAATATTGGCGAGAAGTCGATTTTTTTTTGGTGCATCATCATTGTGGAATGAAGAGTCTGTCAAACTTAGTCGATTGTGCCCGGTAGCAAGAGTTGGCGATTTGCTTTGTGTGCGTAATGCTCAATTATTTATAAAATGTCCCCCCCGTCATGTGTCGTTCTTGATTTTGCGTTATTTTTATTTCTAGTGTTTGAAATTACAAAGAAGTATTTTCTTAATCCGACTCCGGATTCGTGATGAGCGACCCAAAAAAATCGCCATGCACGAAATTCGGTTCACATTAGTTTATTTTTAAATAAAGCTCACTATATTGAATTTAGTATTAGTCATGAGCAAACCAAGACCAAGACAATAGCAGTCTTGGTCTTGTTCTTGCACATTGAGTCTTGGTCTTGGTTTTGATATTTAGTCTTGGTCTTGCTCTTAATCCTGCTCATTAAGTCTTGGTCTCGGTCTTGGTCTTGAAAAAATTTCTAGAGATATTGAGTATTCAAAGTTTTAAAACCATATTTTTCCAAAGCAGTTGGGTTTTTAAGATGTTAAAATTCAAATTGAAAGATGATTTTATCTTCGAAACACCTTTTAACTATAAATTACCAAGACTGAAAAGAAGTCTTGGTCTTGACGATTATCGTGAGCAAGACCAAGACCATAGCAGTCTTTGTCTTGGTCTTGCAAAAATATCAGCGTCTTGGTCTTGGTATCGCAATATTACCAAGACCAAGAACAAGACGCAAGACCAAGACTAATTTTGCTCATCACTATTTAGTATTGAGTATGAGAGGCGTCGTGTAGATTCCAGGGGTTTTTCAGATGATCTATGATCTAGACGATGAAGTCCACCGGGTTCTGGACTATTTCAACAACTTTTCAAATTCAAATTTTCATATCCCGAAATTACGGTATTTCGATACATTATGTATGTATGCATTCTCCATTAACTCCTAGGAGGAGCATAGGGCCAAATCATTCCTAGTTATGCATGTTTCTTGCACCTCCTGCACCCGAGGCATGTGGATTAACCACATTCTGATGGCTACCACTTGGAGAGATATTTTCCATCGTTTTTCGATCCATGCTTCGTTAGTATAATTTTCTCAGCAACGCCTCACGTAGTAAGTTATAAGCTAAAGGCTGGATCCGGCAAGCGCTGCAAATATAGTGGCCAAATTCACTTTCAATTACAGCCACCCAATATGGAACAGACGCTGACCTGGAAGCCGTCCACTCTGGGTTAGACGCTTCAGGATTTCGACAAGATGCTTATTTTAAGACGGCATCGACTCGCGTTGTCAGTGCCAGTCACGGGAATTTCTTTCAAGGCGCAACGCTGTCCAACGCTACGCTCTTTCACACCCTGGCTGGTCAACCCGAGACATTCACGCATATATATTTTTTATTTTTATTTTCATATATTTTTTATTTTGTGTGCCTGTGTAATTCAAGGTAGAGCAAAAGTAAAGTCATAATATGAATTGGCTGCTATTCTGTTAAAAATGAAAAAAATAGACTGTGTTTCCAAGAAAAGCTTATTTGAAAGTATAAAGTTTATAACATTAAGTTGAAAAAATGACATCTGTCATATGACCTCCTCCTGATTTGATGCACATTTCTGCTTATTTTGCAACATTTTGAAGTGTTGCTCGGTAAACAACTGGCTCTAAATTAGTTGACTTATTGACAACTAATCCTCTATCGGTCTGCAACATGATTGTCAAAGCACAATGTCTTCTGACGTCATTTGCAACAATTATAACTCATTCACATTATAACATTATTTTAGCTCCACCTTGCAGTGAAATAAAACCAGTAATAAATAAACTTTTATTTGTTGAGTTAATTTGTAGCAAATCAGAAAAACTTTATTTTTTCCTTTCAAAAAACGCCCTTAATTCTTTTTTCCAAAGCATAAATCTTAGAGCACAACAGACATATGCAAATTTATGTCTTCTTACTTCAGGTAAATTTACTCGATAAAAATTAGAAAAATGTATTTGCCATATTAAAAGAAAGTAATTAGGGTAAAAAAGAATATCCTTTTTTTGTTTCTTTGTTTGTTCAATTTCTTGGCAACACTTTCCTTTGCTGCATATTCGCATGTATTCAATTTTTAATTCCTTTTTGAATTTATTGTGCCACGCCACTTTGCTGTTGTAAACAATTGACTTAAATTCAGGGAGAGATATAGATAGACAAACAAAAAACGAATACCCCATGTATAATGCGTACTGAAGACCCAAAGGACAATTTTTGCACTTAAGATACTTTCACTGCATTTTTGCCACTTTTCCTGCTGCTCACTCCAACTTGACTGTTCGTATATTAAAGTGGTCTATGACTGCGATATCAAGAAGGCAAAAAAGAACAGAAAGGAAAAAAACTTGAAAAACTTGCCAACGCGACCATATTTCATTTTGTTTATTTAATCCTTTTAAAACGCCATAAAGGATGCGTTGCGTCCGGTAAAGTTAGAACAGCATGTCCGCGAGATTTCCTGTTTTTTTTATTTTCTTTTTCCAGGGATGCTTTACTTTGAAAGTAACATCCTTATATTGTATGAAAGTATTTATTTAATTTAAACTTTAGTGTTTTAGTTTGCAATGGTCGATATTCGTGTGAAATTTAAAAATTTTTCCATGCATTTTCTAACACCAAAATTATGGCTGATTGAGACATGGCGAGTCTATGGTGACATATGCGGCACGGTGTCGAAAACTCAAATTAAATCAATTTTTATGTAACCTCATTTTTTATCGACTACACAGATGTTTTCTTTTGAGCAATAACCCATAGCATTTTTTAAAAAGAGGTCGAAAAACGGTACACTTAAAAAAAACCACAACAAACTAAAACAAAATTAGACGTTTTCGGTGCTGAATCCGAATGCAGTCTCAGAAATCCCTATCACGTATGGTTTTTGAGATATTATAACCTTAAAGTTCAAAAACATGATTTTTTAGGATATATAGGGTTATATAGAGGACGCACGATATTGTTTTGCGCTAAATGCATCGCCTAGTACTATTTTCAGATATATGACGTACATCCAGGAAGTAGTGCAGTGCCAACGGCGTCAAATTGCCCTAAGCTTGCTCCTTGAACCTTAAACTTTTTCCATTGGAGATATCATCCATTAAAGAAAAAGTATCGACAATATATGCAAAGGACTACATTTAGTTTATATGGAGTGGAGACACCTTTACTCCAATGGATGATACCTCAGAAAGTAATGATCCAATTAAAGAAAATCAAGGGCATTCGATGTCGCTGGGAAAAAAAGTAAATAACATTACTTTCTGGATGAACAACATATGTCTGAATATGGCGTTTTCTGAACTATCAATCTAGGATAACTCGGACCGCAGACCTGATATGAAAAAACGGTTACCAGATTCGGAATCAGCAACCTTGAATTAGCGAAAAAAAATATATTGAGATCAAATTCAGATTTTTGTGTTGCTTAGTGTAACAAATAATTCAAAAATGTAAGTGAAAAATGTGCGAATAGTGTTGTGTTTTGATAAACAACAAAGTAACTGGCAGAGACAAAACATTTTGGTTTTTTTCGTATTTCGGTTTGGTTAAGCAAGATAGTGAGAACAAGCTATGAAAGTTAAATTACTGACTTAATCAAAATACTATGGCAACACAGCTAGGAAGTGCCGATTTTAATTTTAAGCGATATCACCAATGGGTTTTTTCCTGAATTGGTATCTGGGAACCTTCAGGTACAATACTCCATTTTCCATAAAATCGTACGTGTGGCCGTTTTTGAGAAATTTCATTTTGAAAATTGTACTAAAATTTCCATATACTTACTTAAATTGAAAAAATCGTAAAAAATAAATCCAATAAATAAAAACTGGAATAGTTATTTTAGATGTATTTTTTTGATGCTGAATCCGAATCCGGCACCAAAATTGCGCTAACTTGTCAGGATTTCGAGATATCCTAGCCTAAAAGCGAAAAAAAAACACCGTTTTTGCTTATTTTTAAGTTTTGTAACAAGTTATTATAGTTTCTGGCTGTAAATCTTGATATGGTTTTTAAAAGAACTAGTTTTGGCCTTCAACATCCAATTTGAATTATATCAATATCTTTATTTTTCTCTAAAATATCCTGAACTTAAATAACGAAAATCCATGTTTTTTGCTATTTTTCAACTTTTTAGGCTACGATATTTTGGTGAAAAAAAGATATCGGTATAATGCAAAATGGGGTTTGAAGTTCAAAACTAGTTCCTTCAAAAACCATATCAAGATTTATGGCCAGAAAGAAAAGATTTATGAAAAAACTTCAAAAATAGCCAAAAATGGTGTTTTTGTACTTATAGGTTTGGATAAGTTAGCGCAGTTTTAGTTCCGGATTCGGATTCATTATCAAAAAATACATCTAAAATAACTATTCCAGTTTTTATTTGTTGGATTTATTTTTACGATTTTTTCGATTTATAATATAAATCTACGGGGTACGAAAAGTACTAAGTGCACGAAAAGTACGAAGTACGAGGTACGAAAAGTCGAAGGTACGAAAAGTACGAAGTTCGTATCAAAGATACGAACTTTACCAAATTCACGTACCTGTGCAAACCTCATATTCAAGTACCCCTGTGCGTGAATTCACGTACTCACGTGTAGCACGAATTCATGTGTTCCGACAGCTCTAATTTATATGGAAATTTTAGTACAATTTTCAAAATGAGGTTTCTCAAAAACGGCCACACTTGCGATTTTATGGAAAATGGGGTATTCTACCTCAAGGTCCCCAGATACCAATTTAGAAACAAAATCGTGGGTGATATCCCTTAAAATTAAAATCGGCTCCTTCTAGCTGTGGCCACCCTGACTTATGAAATGATACGAAAACTTTCGTTCTTTCTATGTTTCTGTTGCACATTCCTGCCAAAGAGACTGAAAGGAAAAACTTTTTGAACTTTTTTCTTTTTTCATAAAAGTTTTCTTTCTGTAGCATCTGCATTTAATATTATAATTAAGCAGACAATTTGATCAAAAAGAAAGTAAAGTAAAAGCGCAGTTTCTTTTTTACTTTTCATAAAAAGAAAGAATCTTATTATTTTAATACTTTTGATTTGAGTTTCTTGTACATTGCAATTTGCAATTACTGCAACATTCATTATACTCTCACTCCCACATATGTATGCTAGCAATTTTAATTCCTTAAGGACTCCCTTTGTATCAACAAAAATCAAGGAAAATCGAATTCACTTGTTGTTGTTTACGAATTTAAACGTGTGTAAAAAACTTTTGAAATGACATGGTGTCGAAATGACAGGAAGGAATGCTTGCTTTGTTCACACTGTATAATCTAGGGAGTGATAAGTGCTTTTACTTTTTCAGCAATGGACCTTTCAGTGTAAGAGTACTGTACTGTTTCCACTGCCCACCACATGCGTCACATTGTCTGTCACACACATGTCGTCGTCGTCGTTTTATGTATTAGTCTCATGCGTCGTTTTCATTTTCAATCAATCAAATGTATTTACGAGTTCTCGTTACTGTCATTTAGCGAATGTCCTTTCAACGGATGTTTCAATCGAACATCATCCATCCCAAACAGAGCACGTTATTTCGATTAGTTTTTGCGGATGGGGCCTTTTGGGTGGGATGATGTTACAGTTTTTAAGCGTTCGAAAAATTTGCAACATTTTTCAAAATTTAAGTCCGTTCACACCTTAAAGTTCAACTGTGATATGCTTAAGTTTAAACATCCAAATTTACTTGTAACTTAAATTCAAAATCAAATTGTTGTCTTTATGTTTAAACAATAAAAATGTACATACATATTACAGCACTTGATTGACTACAGACAAAATCACATAGCTTCAGGTTGTAATTGCAAACTTTGAATTCCAGCGTTATTGCCATGCTTCAAGAATATCAACCTTATGGATACATATACGTAAATGCGCCTTTCAATAGAATGAAACCTTTGGCAAATGATGTTAATATTTCATAAGGCAAACTAACTTTTCATGTTAACACAATTAAAACTAACTTAATTAAAGGAATTCCAATTTGTCAACATGAAATACAGACAAAACTAAACAATTGGTTAAGACCCTCAAAGTTCTACCTTGATATTTATATATGTATTACATTCACGCACATGATTACTATAATAATTTACATACCAGTTGGTTCACTTAGCAACAGTGCGTTTGATGTATTAAGGTGCTTTGTATGATGCTGTATTATCCTGTGACAGCATCGAATACCCCATTAGGAAAAAAACACAAAAAGTTCCTTATACATATGTTGTGAAAAATTTGATTCAAAATAAAGTTTCTTCTTTCAGTTTATTACAATGCATAAATAAAACATTTTATTTTTGCAACAATACGCGAAAAAAGCAAAATGTCGTAAGTGGGCTGTTATTAAGAAAAAAGAAAATAAAAATTTTCATTACCGTTTTTTTTTTTCGAATCACTTTCAGTTTCGTTCTTTTGATATATTATACCATGTAAAACAATTGATTTCAGATCCAAAATCAAACATGATATATACTTTTTAAAAAGTTTTTTTTACCCTACACCCAAGGTATACGTATATTCATTTGTCCTTCCGGGTGTGCGTGGAAATACATTTTCTGGGAAAACTGAGCAAGACAATTCAATGAAATTTGGTACACTACCTCCGCCGTCTTGGGATTGAAAATAATCAAAATCGGTCAACGGACACGCCTACCACCCATAAAAAAAATATATTCAAAATGCAAATTTAGTAGTATTTTTCACGACAATGCAACCAAAATACACATAAATACTACGAGTTGTAAGCGCCAGCCCTAAGAAAAAACTGTGCAAGTTCGGACAAGAGAGTATGGCTCCTCCCATACAAGCAAAAGCTTCAAAGCGGCATACTGAAAGTCTTTTTTGTGATAATCAAACCAGACTCAGACACTGAAAATTATAACTGCAAGCTCTCAACAAAAATTGTGAAATCGGACATGGGGGCATGGCACCTCCCAAAAAAGCAAAAGTTTCAAAATGCAAAAACCGGCTGAATTTAGAATTAGTCGGTTCGTTAAACATGTTTAAAATGTGAAAGAAATTTTAATTTCGTTAAATCTGGTAAAGTACTTGAAAGTCCTAATCTTTGTCTTTTTAATTTAAACTATGTTGATAGGTATCTTTTTTTCCTCAGAGAAATCTAACCTAAAAAGACAAAAAAGTGCAAAAAACCCGTTTTACCGATATTTTGGCCTACGATTTCTTTTAGAAACATGAAGATATCAACATAATTTATATAAGATTTTTAAGAAAAAGATAAGGACTTTCAAGTATTTTAACAAATAATTGATATGTGAAATAGTTATACTTAAAGCCCCAAAAAATGGTAAAAAACGATTTTTTTTTTGGTTTTTAGGTTAGAATATCTCAAAAACTATACACGATAGCGCAATTTTGAGGTTGGATTCGCCTTCAGCATTGCAAAAAAATTTATTTTTTTTTTTATAAGGGAATTGGCCTAACTAGAGATGGGGTTATCTCAAAATTTAGTCGAGGAGTCACGAACAAAATCTTTTTTATACATCATTTGAAAGATAAGTAAACAGAATATGGAAAAAAATTTGATGTGCTACGACGTTCAATTTAAAACGGGTTAAGTCACGCCGTGCAGGGTATTTATATTTTGGACAGGCCAAAGGTAACACCCTTGCTTGTTATACCCTACACCCAGGGTATATTCACTTTGTCCTTCCGTTTGTAACGCAGAGAAGGAGGCGTGACAGGTATGAAAAAGTATATATATTCTTGATCAGCGTCACTTGCTGAGTCGATATAGCCATGTCCGTCTGTCTGTCTGGCTGGCTGGCTGGGTGGCTGGCTGGGTGTGTGTGGAAATACATTTTTTGGGAAAACTGAGCAACATAATTCAATGAAATTTGGTATTCTGCCTCTGTCGTAAAAGTTAGCTCGGGGGATTGAAAATGGGCGTAATTGGTCAACGAACACGCCTACCGCCCATACAAAAAATATATTCAAAATGCAATAATAAGATCATTATTTGCAATAACAGAAGCAAAATACACATAATTACTAGGGAAAGTAAGTATAAGCTCTGAGCAAAAACTAGGCGAATTCAGACTAGAGGGCGTGGCACCTCCCATATAAACAAAAGTTTCAAAATGTTATACGGAAAGCGTTTTTTGAGATAACCCAACCAAATTACACTCAAACACTTGGATCTATAAATGAAAGCTATACGCAAGATCTGGGTAAACTCGGACAAGAAGGCGTGGCACCTCCCATATAAGCAAATGTGTCAAAATTATGTTATGAAAGTTTTTTTTGAGATAATCCAACCAAATTTCACCCAAACACGAAAAACATTAATTGTAAACTCTGAGTTTAAAGTAGGCGAAGTAGGATTAGAGGGCGTGGAACCTCCCATATAAGCGAAAGTTTCAAAATGCTATACTGAAAGATTTTTTAAAGAAAACCTAACCGGACTTTACTCAAACACTCAGAACAGTGAATGCAAGCTCTACGCAAAATCAAGGTAAGCACGGAGGCGAGGGCGTGGCACTTCCCATATAAGCAATTTGTTCTTATACTCTCCTAATAATATACTTGAAATGCAGTGTAGGGTATTTAGTTTTTGGCCAGGCCAAAGATACCACCCTTACTAGTCTTTAAGTTGAGTTAAGTCAAAATTTATGAAAATATTTTTAAATAAAAGTCTTAATCAACTTTTATATGAAATTTTTTTTAAAAACTATAAAAATTTCAAGACCTGAACCTACAAGTATGTTTGCGATTATCTGTTTGGCTTTAAAGGGTAAATCTGCAAAGTTATGTCCTTCGTACAATTGCGATAATTGTTTCAACCCATGTATCCCGAAAACCAGACATAGCAGAAAAAACAATTAAACACCATATTCGGATTATACGACCATCACCTTCTTGGATTTATTTCTATGATCTGTCCTTTATCGTCTATGGTCCATAATAAATGATCTGTGATCAGTCTTTTATGGTCTATGGTCCATAATATATGGTCTATGAGCTGTCCTTTATAGTTTATGGCCCATAATATGTAGCCTTTGATCTTTCCTTCATGGTCTATCGTATATAATCTATGGTATATGATATGCACTTTATGATATATGGTCCGTTTTATATGGCCTATGATCTATCCTTTATGGTCTTTTGTCCATAACCTTTGGTCTATGATCTGTCTTTTATGTGTTCACTATGAATCTGGAACATACTTGAAAATCCGGGACGAAAGGGCAAAATCCGGGGCAGTTGGTCATTCTAGCTTAAATCAATTTTCTCAAAAAAGACTTTCCCTGTTTTCCACAGATATTATGGCTCATGTATATTAATAAATCAAGCACAATTTTTAAAAAATGGTAGTCATAATATTATCTCGTTTCCCATTGGGATATAGGAATCCATGCATGACAACCTTAAGAACAAACATCAATATTTGCCTTATGCCAACCCAAAGAAACTATTTTAGATTTAGATAAGAAGTTTTTAGCTTGGATTTTGCATAAAATAAACATTTGAAGAAACTATTTTAATGTGTTGCAATTAAATAAACAAACAACAAAAGCAACATGCTGTACCACATATGAGACAACGATACAATGCCCTTTGGGAGTTACCAAGCCACCACCAGCACCACTATCTTCCTAGTATTTTGTATGCGATAGTTTTTGACACGTTTCCTTCACAAAATCCACAGACAAAAAAGAGTTTTCATCATTCTGCCGTTAGTTTGATTACCATGGTTAATCGTATTTATAGTGATGCATAGAAATTAATTGACGCCTTAAGGATATGCCAGTGAAATTTGAAAGGCGTGCCAATTAGCGGGCTTCGTACGCATCGACGTCATTTTGACATAACGTTTCGCCCGCCGCACCGCTGAAGTGAAGCCATCGACACATTAACGTAAAACACGCAATATTAATTGGTGTAAATCTCCTGGGTGACATGCAGGACATTTTCGGGTAAACATCCTTTAGTTTTTGTCACATACGCTACCGCTACGTTATTATAACACGTGTACTCTTACGTATTTACATTGGAGTGATAACAGGTGGGGCAGTAGAGAACCGCTGCTGCACAGAATAAACAATGATTGGAAAAGTAGTTGGAAATTCGTAAAACGTTTCCTTTGTGCTTTTGCTCAAATCAATTATTTTCAAGAAAATGCAAATTATTGAAATTATAGGGTTTGTGCTCCCATTTGTATTGAAAGTGTAAGCGTAATTCGAACGCGCCTTCAAAAAACATATTAACAAAATTTAAATGTTCTCCTTTGTTTTAACTACAAAAAAAATTCCTTTCAAGTCTTTACGCTCCATAATTATATGCACACATACACGTACGTTTTTGTCTATTTGTTGTATGCATTAAACAATATTTAAATATGACTTGCCATATTAAAATGGAGACAGACACTACACATACTTAGATAGATGGGGCGGACACAGATGCATTCTGAATAATTAAATTCAGTAATAAACATTTTTTTGGACATTTGCGGGCAGACATATTAAAATTTTTGAAATGAACACATACAAAACTTGCATATGTTTTTTGTATGTATGCCAATGAAGAGCATGTGTTTCTAGGACATGCAATAAAGCAGCCATAAATCATAATTAATTGCCGAACCCATTCATTTGCATGTAAATGGAATAGAGATTTTTAAAGGTCATAAAATTATTTTTCGAAAAATATTTTGAAATTAATTTCACCTACTGATTTCCTTAAAAATAAAAAAATAAATAAATGATTTTCCAAAATTTCGAAAATTTCCAAGATGGCGGCCACACGAAGTTCGATACAACCTTTGGATACTCACACATTTGAAAATTCATAGCTCCTCGGTTTTTTATTCGATTTTGATGAAATTTTCAGGGTTTCTGTAGAAAAGTATGTGCTTTTGAAAAAAAACTACACTGAAAAAAAAATTAATTTTTGGTGGACAAAAACCTTTTTTCTTTTTCAAAGCCATTTTTAGGGCTTGGTGCACCCTTTTTATTTTTTTTTAAATATTTTTATTTAAAAGTAAATTTTATAACAATTATTCTCCGGTCCTCAAATGTGTGGTATGTTTTACGGTTATCAAGTTATGAGTTTTTGAAGTTGTGCAATGTTGTGTTTATCATGAGTCGTTGAAGCGCTACTATATAGGGTTGCTACTATCCGGACGGAATTGTTTTTCAGTGAACCCTAGTGAAATTTTTAATAAAAGTTTTTTGTTCAACATTTAAACCCATTAAAAATTCCGTCCGGACGGTAGCAACCTATATAGTAGCGCTTCAACGACTCATGATAAACACAACATTGCACAACTTCAAAAACTCATAACTTGATAACCGTAAAACATACCACAAATTTGAGGACCGGAGGATAATTGTTATAAAATTTACTTTTAAATAAAAATATTTAAAAAAAAATAAAAAGGGTGCACCAAGCCCTAAAAATGGCTTTGAAAAAGAAAAAAGGGTTTTGTCCACCAAAAATTAATTTTTTTTTCAGTGTAGTTTTTTTTCAAAAGCACATACTTTTCTACAGAAACCCTGAAAATTTCATCAAAATCGAATAAAAAACCGAGGAGCTATGAATTTTCAAATGTGTGAGTATCCAAAGGTTGTATCGAACTTCGTGTGGCTGACATCTTGGAAATTTTCGAAATTTTGGAAAATCATTTTACCACAGTTATATGTGTGTCAAATACTAACATTCCACCAATTTTCATACAAATCGGAGATGTCAAGTCGAGCGTTGGTCGGTTAAGCTAAAAAAGACTCCGCTCAAAAATGGATATGAACGCTCTACCCTTACCAAAATATACGTCAATTTGTTCGTCTAAAACTGCTCTACAAAAAAGCATAAAAGCATATTTTCCGTAAAAAAAACACTTCGATAGCAATTCAAGGTTGAACAAAAATAACCCCTTAAATTTTTCAGTTTTCGTTAATAACTTGGAAAATAATAAAGTTAGAGTAAAAAGTTCATTATAAAAAATGAAGATCTATTTTTCTTCAATACAAAAGTGTCATTGTGTTTTCCGAAAAAATGAACGGCTTCCATGTAAATGAAGAAAGAACATTGCACCCTTCTTTTCAAGATGGCGGCGATCGCACACCCCCCTGTGTCCCGCAAATCGAGTTTTAGCTTCAGCTTAACACTTTTAACAATAACCAAGACGATTCAAGCACCTTTCCAAAAATCGCCAGACGTTTCCGATTTTGCCTGTACTAGTATATATAAGCTTTCCAAAAAAAAAATTAGACAGAATTGAAAATTTTTCTGCCTTCGAAATTTTATTTTTTTGTTGTATATTGGACTAAAAAATTATTAGCACCATTTCGCACCGGGTAGAGATAGGCATTTTAAGAAAATTTTTAGTTTTTTTTTTTTTTTGATGACAACATATGAGGTTTAAATCCTCGCACTTTCTCGCAAAAAATTTCGCCATACTATGAAAATTGTACCAGATTTTATAATAATAGCTACACTAGGTACAAAGGTAAAAAATTGAACAGTTTCTTGTGGTGGGGGAAGTGCATCCCCCCTTCTTTTAATTTTTCCCATGATGTTTAAAAGATATCACGTACATCCATGCACCAAATTTTAAAATTATGAAGGTACATAGACAAAGTATTTTAAGTATTTTTGTGGAGGGGTGATAAGTCCCCATATTTTAGCCCCCTTACTTTTTGGTATAATTTTTTGTAAATAAAATACACGTTCTCAATATAAAGTTTTGTAATAATGACTGCTTCAGGTGCAAAGATATAACAATTGATATGTTTTTTTGTATGGGGGGTGCAACGCCCCCTTGTTCAAATTCCTCCAATTTTTGCATGGCGTTTGATGATCGCAGTATACTCCTGTATACAAAGTTTTGTAATGGTAACTGCTACAGGTGTAGAAGTATAGCAATTGAAGTGTTTTTTGTATGCGGGGTGCAACGCCGTGTTCTCCTGTGTACTAAGTCTTGTAATAATAACTGCTATAGGTGCAGAGATATAGCGTTTGTGAATTTTTATCGTAAGGGAGCTACCCCCACACCCTCGTCAAAATCACTTCACCCTATTTTGTGAGGTCAGTGGATAAATTTAAACAGTTCTGCGTACTCGAAAATGCATTTTGAATTTTTCACGTCTAGATTTTATAAAACAGTGGTACTGTGAACCGTCTAAAAAATTCAACCATAAGCTGCCAGATGGCTATATATAAGTGCTTTCTAGTGGCAAGTTCAGTATTGGTTTTAACGAGGATTAAAAGCATCAAAATCCGATGAGGGGGACTCAAACCCGCTAAAAATCTCCTCTCGTCAGGACGGATTGCTCCTCCTGAAACTACCGTCAAGTATTACGTCAGGAGGCCGTCTAAAACATTACTACTCAAATATCTGTCAGTTGGTCGGTCTAGTCCGTACCTGTTCTCGATGTAGCGAGATCGCTGGTTGTATAAATTTGGAGATCTCTGCGTTCCACAGCTCTTCTACGTTCTTTCATCAACTTCGATGCAAATGATTGAACCGCCAGCCATTTTGTTGGTGTTTCACACATATTTGGAACCAGGCTTAGCACTGTAATAGGCCTAGCAAAGGCTTCTTGCATTTCTTGGCGCATATCTTTAAAACGTGGGCAGTTCAACAAAACGTGTTGAACATCTTCAGCTTCGCCAGGGCAGTCTGGGCAAAAGGGGTCTTTTTCATGTTTAAATCTCCGTGTTTGCGGTCGATCCATGCTCCAATATTTGGGATGAGAGAAAATGTCCATCTCCCCTTTAACTGCAGTGTAATAAAGTTGAAGTGCTAAGTAAAGCGGATCAAAACTGTTGAAGAGATTGTGAATTTTTAATTTTTGTCAGTTTAAATTAACATTAAAATAGTTTTAGCAATGTCTCTATGTGCGTGAAGTTAGCCCTGTTTTTGCGGAATTTCTCGAAAAAAAAGTTGTGCCGGGATGTGCTGCGTTGTGCCGTATTGGATATCAAAATCGGTCTAATAGTATAGGTTTTATGGGGAGGTCCTTTTTTTGGTGTATGCGAAGTTAGCCCTGCTTTTGTGGAATTTCCCGAAAAAAAATGTTGCACTCGACTTGTGCTGCGTTGTGCCGTATTGGAAATCAAAATCGGTCTAATTGTATACATTTCATGAGGAGGTCCTTTTTATGGAGTATGCGAAGTTAGCCCTGGAAGGACCTCCCCATAAAATTTATGCTATTGGACCGATTTTGATTTCCAATACAGCAAATCACAGCACAAGTGGAACACATCCCAATACAACCTTTTTTTTCGGGAAATTCCACAAAAGCAGGGCTAACTTCACGCAAATAATTTTCAAAAACTCAATACTCATCCGTCTTTGAAAGCCATATAAGCTGAGCCACATGACAGCATAGTGTTTTAATCTTGTCAAGTGTTGACAACATTTTTTTGCGAAAATTTCACAATTTTTTTTTTTTTTTTTGACGCATCTCAAAGTGCAAACATTTCCAATTTCAGATGAAACCCCGTAATGAGATTATGTGGTATTTGCAAAATGCACAAATTTAAAAGCAAATGACACACATATAAACAAAGGATACACATGCACCCCTTCTAAAGTATAACAAACAAAAAAAAAAAAAAAACCGCACATCTTGCTGCGTTGTAAAATTTTGACCCTCAAAATATAAAAATTAAATTGAGAAAATTTTGCAATATTTGGCTATTTGACATAGTGAAAGATGACAACTACTGCCTGCTGTCATATTTGACATTAACAACAAAAGCAACAACAACAACAACGAAGACAATCAAACCAATTTTTTAACAAAAAAAGTGCCGTACTGGAATTAGGTAACAATATTATTGGACACAAATGTCCTTTGAAATTGTCCTCACACATGAAGTTTTGGCCTCAGGCTCTAATAATATTCACAATTGATTTATGTGCATATGTGTGTGTGAATATGTGTTGAAATTTACAACAACAGCAAAAAAAAAAAGGAAGAAAGTTTCAAAATTCCACGCATACAACCCAACACAGAAATCAACGGCAACGGTCACTTGAAGTTTTGAATGATTACCCTCTTGTGAAATTCTTTAAAGCAGCAAATAAGGGGAACCCATTTTGAAGATAAAAGCGAACCCTTGGCCAAACAGCCATGAGTTAGTTGTTGACGGAAGTGAATTATTTTACAACATTTATTGAGGTTATGTAATGATGCCACACGGTAAAACAACCAACTTCTTATCTTTGACTTGTCGTTTTTGTACAGTTTACTATAAAAATGTTCGCTTTTCAGATGCGATGCGTCAGTCAGGTACTGTAAAATGTTGAAAAGGATCAAACTGAAATTGAAAAATCAACCCTTAGTTGCATTGACACGAAAATGGACGCGTTATTATTAAATAAATGCCTCATGTTACATATATTTAGGTGTTTATCATCAATTGAGATTTCCAAGGATTTTAATATGTTCTAGATGGAAGGAATACGGCTTTAATTGGATGTTAAAATGTTGCTTATTTCGCCAAAATGTGCAAAATTTATTTACGAGTTTTGGGTAGATTTGGTTGGGTTGAATACAATTTAGCATTTACACATATATTCTTATTTGATTTGGATTTATTTAATATGTATTTGATTATCAACACATTTCGTTAAAACTCTAATTAAGTATTTATCTCATGCTTGGCATACAATTTATGAAGGTATTTCTTTATACCACCATCAAATATGAGTACATTGTAAAATATAAATCTACTTGAATTCTGGAAGTTTGATCCGACTGATTTGGCTTAAATTGAATTTATTTAATGCCATTTTACAGAATCCAGTTCAATTAGGAAATCCCATGAATATTTTTGAAAACAAATTCGGTTTAACAAACTAGCGTTAATAACAAGTCAATTAAGAAAATTTTGAAAGGAAGGAGTTTTGGCAAAGTTGTACTATTGGGCCAAAGCATGTGGCCTGGGAGTTAACCCAGACAAAACGGATCTTATGCCTTTTACCACAAAAACCAAAATTCCAAACTTCAACCTTCCTCGACTTAATGGATATACCTACTCTGTCACTCGTCAAGACAGCACCGATGGCTCTTAGATGGAGTGTGGTGTTGGTGCTGGAGTGTTTTCAAAAGACCAGAAATTATCTCAAGCATTTCGCTTGCCAGACTCAGCCAGCGATTTTCAGGCAGAAGTTTTTGCCAACCTAGAAGCCTGCAAATCATTAAAGAATATTATTATATTTCCGGAGAGGTGGCAATTCTTGTGGACATTCAAGCTGGCATCAAAGCACTCAATTCAACAATGATAAAATCTAAAACTAAGTGTCCCTTTCAACTCCTTTTGTCGGAGTTGCTTAGATGCAATCGAGCAAGAATCTCTTGAACACTTTCTCTGTAAATGCCCAGCTCTGGATAGAGCTAGACTTAAATCACTTAGAAAGCCATTCTTTAATACACTTAGCGAAATCGCCGACATTGCAATTGGCTCGCTGCTCAGTTACCTCAATAGGACTAACTGGATATTAGAGCGCCCACAAGATGTATGAAATGTGCAAAGTTGTGAATTTGTTTGCTCCCCGTCCATTTCCTGAAATTAGAGGTCAAAAAAATAAGATCTCAAAAAAAAATTTGGAATCGATAGTGGAAAAAACCCAGCCGGTTTTCGATCAAAGGTCGAAAAATTGACTAAAAAAAGGGAAGTCGCTTTGACTGCCCGTTACTTCAAAACTGTTCATTTTTTCATAATATTTTCAAGACAACTTTTGTAGAGCATGATTAGGTCAACATTATCTTCTTAGAAAGTTTTGGTCCAAAAATTAAACTTGTTGCTGTTTCGGTACAAAAATTTAAATTTTTTAGGAAAATTTTCATGTTTTTTTTGCTATAAATTGGTTTTTTGTAATTTTTAAAGGGCGGAATATTTGTTATGGAATTCTTATGTTAAAGGAAATTAAATGTTAATTAATTTGAAAAGAAAAATTTTACAAAAATATTAAATTTTAAGGTATGGAGCCGGTCTCAAAGTTTGGAAAAAAATGAAGTATTTTAATTTTTTTCTTTTAATCGCATTTTTATTGGATGCAAGAAAAAGTATTGCTGGTTGTTATTAAATGCATCATTTAGAACTGCTTTTTGCCTTCAAAATGAGCTACGAAATGGGCTTGTGCGACATTTTTTTAAAAAGTTATGATCATTTTAAAATGACGTCATGAAAGTTAAAAATCATGTATGGATTTTCTATAGCAATTGCCATATTACTATATCTTTTATAATGTTTTTTAAAATGGTCATAACTTTTTAAGAAAAAATCATACAAGACTATTCTGCAACTCATTTTGAAGAAGAAGAACAGTACTAAATGACACATTTAATAGAAAAGACCAAAACGATTTTGCACGCGTTCTACACAACCTCAAAAATCGTGTTTTTTGAACATTAGGGGTAAGATATCTCACAAACCATAAGTGATACAGCAATTTCGCGACCAATTTCGAATTCAGCATTAATAATTACATCTAAAATTACTACTTTGGTTTTGATTTGTAGTCGTTTTTTTAAAATACCGTTTTTCGACCTCATTTTAAAAACCATGCCGTGAACCAATTTTGAAAACTTTTTTTTCTTATTCAGTAAATGCTCAGGTGCAATTTCACAGCTTTGTGCAGTTCTCGACAACTTGATTGAATTTTTTTCCTGAACTGCTTGCACGAATTTGGAAATTTTCGATTATCTCTACTGGAACAGCCCAAAAACGCATTAAAACGAAAATAAATGCTATTTTCGTATTTAGCAATCCCAAATTAGTTTAAGAAATATGTCTACTGAAATGGTTTCTTACCAGATTAAAAATTAAGAAGAAAAAATAAAAAAAAAAAATTTTTTTTTAACTTTGAAATGGGCTCCATTTCTTAAAAACTAAAATTTTTTAGGAATTTTTCTTTTAAATTAATCAACGTTTAATTCTCTACAATATAGGGATTCCAGAACAAATATTCCACCCTTTAAAAATTACAAAAAACCAATTTATAGAAAAAAAGTCATGAAAATTTTCTTAAAAAATTTAAGTTTTTGTACCGAAACAACAACAAATTTAATTTTTGGACCAAAATTTCTTAAGAAGATAATGTAGACCAAGTCATGCTCTACAAAAATTGTCTTGAAAATATTATCAAAAAATGAACAGTTTTGAAGTAACGGGCAGTCAAAGCGACTTGCCTTTTTTTAGTCAATTTTTCGACCTTTGATCGAAAACCGGCTGGGTTTTTTCCACTACCGATTCCAAATTTTTTTTTGAGATCTTATTTTTTTGACCTCTAATTTCAGGAAATGGACGGGGAGCAAACAAAATCAGAATTTCGCACATATGGGCGCTCTACTGGATATAGATATCGTTAGTTAGGTAATTCAAATTTTCACATCCACTTTCTGTCGGGTCACTTTTGTGGTATTAAAATGACACATTTAGTGCTACATTGCGTATAGCTTGCATTGCTTAACCGCCACTCTAACCTAACCTAGCCTATCTTAAGACAATTTTTAATCGTACCACGTTTCGGAAATAATTACTGCTCCTCAATCATACAAACAATCGTTGCATAAATACATGAGCCGTTAAAAATGGCAATGGTGCAAGTCCACTTTTTGTTATTCCGAGATATTTAAAGGTTTGCGTTTTAGCTAATTTAAAAATATTGGTAAGCATTAATGAACATATTTTTTTGGATTACGTGTTGCTAGATAATGTTAGTTTATTATCCAATAGCGTTTAAAGTGCTGGCTAAAAAGAAGGGCAAGAAATAAAGGTTTCATTTCACCAAAATGGACTTGCCTCACTTTCAAAATTAACATATTGTTGTAATCGTTTATTATGAAGGGATAGTATTTCAGTTGTATCAGACTTTTTGAAGTTAATTTTTTTGGCCACGCTTGAAGTAAAATTTGAGACTGCGCCACACATGAACAAAAAATGAGTGTCACACCTACTTTTCCATAAATATTTTATGTCTCGCAAACTATACAAGCTTTTTTGATGAAATGTAGTGGGAAATGCCGAACTTGATACACTGTTAAAAAATGGTCAAAATCGAATGAGTGCCACCCTAACTATTTCACAAATAGACACTTTGAAATGTTATGCATCGCAAACAATTCAATCTATTTTGAAGAAAAAAGATCATATTTAGTATTATCTAAAATATCATTATCTCAATTTTTTTTAAAAATGGACTTGCCCCATTGTTATTTTGAACGGCTCACATATTATAATATGTTTAAAAAAAAAAATTGTCATAAAAAAAAAATTTTTCGGTTATCGATCTATTTCAATTAAAACTAACCAAAATTTTTCACACAAATCGAATAGCTCAATATATGGTGTTGGAATTAATTTTAAAGGTTTTTTTTCGGTTTTTGAGCATTTATTTAGAAACAACGGTACAATGTATATTATTCAAAGTATTGTCCATCGTTAGCTACAACATTTTCCCATCTTTCTGGCAGCATATGGATTCCGCGCCGGAAGAACGACTCGTCTTTTGAGGCAATCCACGAATCGACCCATTTTTTGGTATCCTCGTAAGAAGTGAAGCGCTGCTCAGCCAAGCCATGCGTCATCGATCTGAATAGGTGGTAGTCGGAAGGGGCTATGTCTGGGCTATAAGGCGGGTGGGGTAGCACATCTCAATTCAGCGCA
This sequence comes from Calliopum simillimum, assembly GCA_951812925.1. Classification (NCBI taxonomy): domain Eukaryota; kingdom Metazoa; phylum Arthropoda; class Insecta; order Diptera; family Lauxaniidae; genus Calliopum; species Calliopum simillimum. The sequence continues at coordinate 98,185,108 of OX638368.1, read as the reverse complement.
TCCAACGTTTCCTTGACTGTTCTTGCAACATGTGGCCGTGCGTTGTCATGTTGAAAAACCACTTTGTCGTGTCTTTTGGCATATTCCGGCCGTTTAACCTTTAATGCTCTGCTCAATTGCATCAATTGTTGTTGGTAGCGTTCCCCAGTGATGGTTTCGTTAGGTTTTAGCAGCTCATAGTACACGACACCCTTTTGATCCCACCAAATACACAGCATAAGCTTGGCGCCATGAATATTCAGCTTGGCCGTCGATGTTGATGCATGGCCGGGTGGTCCCCACGATTTTTTTCGCTTAGGATTATCGTAATGGATCCACTTTTCATCGCCAGTGCTTCATCGTTGTGCTTCAACCGCTTTTTCTTCAAATGGAAGCACAAAAGTAAACCTTCCCGCAAATTGCGTTTTGTTGGGACGAAAGTCGACATGTTCACAGAGAAAAAAATATATGTTGTTTACACTTCAGTGGAATGACACATATTGAAAAATGAAGCTTACACAATGTGCTTTGAAATGAATGTAGTCACAGGTGTGCCCGATGCGATCTATTGATAGTTACGCCATCTCTTAGAAAACCTTTAAAATTAATTCCAACACCCAATATGCCAAACTAATCTGATTCGTGTTGAACTAGACATAAAACAACTAAATTACCTTAACTAGGCAAGTAAGAATGGGCAATAGCTTTGTTATTTATGTAGGATTTGTAGGCTTTCTTACCTTTTTTCTTCTTATTCTAAACAAAACTAGTAAGGGTGTTGCCTTTGGCCTGGCCAAACATTAAATACCCTACACAGCAGTATTTTGAAAGTTTTGCTTATATGGGAGGTACCACGCCCTCTTGTCCGAATTCACCCAGTTTTTTCTCAGAGTTTGAATTTATAGTCCTTAGCATTTAAGTGAAATTTGGTTGGATTATCTCAAAAATTGGTTTCAGTATAGCGTTTTGAACCTTTTGCTTATATGGGAGGTGCCGCGCCCCCTTGTCCGAATTCTTCTGGTTTTTGTTCAGAGTTTGCACTTGCACGTAGTATTTATATGTATTTTGCTTGCATTATCGTGAAAAAAACTCAAAAAGTTGCATTTTGAATATATTTTTTGTATGGGCGATAGGCGTGTCCGTTGACCGATTTCGCTCAATTTCAATCTCCCGTGCTAACTTTGACGCCGAAGGCTGTGCACCGAATTTCATAGAATTATCTTGCTTAGTTTTCCCAAAAAATGTATTTCCACACACAGCCAGCCAGACAGACGGACATGGCTATATCGACTCAGGAGGTGACGCTGATCAAGAATATATATATTTTTCTATATCTGCCACGCCTCCTTCTCTGCGTTACAAACGGAAGGACAAAGTGAATATACCCTGGGTGTAGGGTATAAAAACATTACAATAGCCGTATTCACGATCTTGTTGCACCGTAGCAAATGCAAATTTGCAAGAGTAAATAACTGTGAGCATACACTGTTGCAAATTGCTATTGCAAACGTTTCAGAACAGCTGTTTTTTGTTTTGCTGTGAAATACTTTTTGAATTTAAAATTTATTTGATATCTTATTTTGATTTAAAAGAAATTTTACTGAATGATTGTGCATTATTTAGAAGAAAACCACAATTTTATTAATTACATGCATATACATAATTATTTTGTACAATCAGAAATCTATGTAAATTAAACCAAAACGAAATAATTTAAACTAAATTGTATTTGTTTACATTTTAATTTCAATTTGTGACAAAAACGGTTGTCAAAAACATAAAAGTCATTAAGCAATTGTGCCTATCACAAATGAAAAAAAATAAAATCAGTCACAATAGACTATTGGAAATCAATAGTGCAATAAGTTTTTGTCTTGCAAATTTGGTCTTGCTTACAAGACTCTTGCTTTTGAAAATTCAATAGAATTTGTTTTTGTAATTTGAAATAATTTTGCAATTGCTACGATGCAACAAGATCGTGAATACGGGTAGTACTTTTTAGTTTCTATAAAATTTTATTTGCGCATTTTTTTTATTTGTTTTATTATTTTATTTTACAATATTATTATTTAAGTTCTTCTTTTTCAGTTTATCAATCTAACTTCTAATTCTGTTCTTTTCATTGTCTAAATTTCACTTCTTCACATGCCCGCGGACAACCGTCTTCTTTAACTTCTCTTCAACAACTACTGAGTTCAACTGTCGTTTGTTCGTTTATTCAAAACCTTTTTGTCATGTTTGGTTTCGTTCAAGTTACATTTATGTCCATTTGGAAATTGATTGACAATCAACTGACCAAATTTCAGAAAAACATTTTCCAAAATGTATATACTAAATACAAATTAATTACAAGCTAACAAATCCCAAATACTGTTGAACAAATTAAGTATGCTCCAACAATTTTGTGAACCAAAAATCCCATAATCAGTCCTTAAGAAAAAAAAGAAAAAAAAAAAAAAAAATCGCTCAGAAATATGTCATACACGCACATCCAAGCACTTCCAAAATTATGTCATAAAAATTAAAATTACGACTTTTAGCGTAACTCCGCGGTTTTCCTCATTGCTATGGAGTACTCATGATTTCATAGCACACAAAAGCTTCTTTGCGCCATTCTGGATATGAACTGTTGCCGTCAACATAACAATTACTGTAAAATAAAATGAGCACTTAAAATTAAAAGTTGAGCATTCTATGACTTCGTAACTAATTAGTGGCAAAGCAGGGTCTGGCAGACTGACTTTGTTGAGTTGGTAAATGAGGGTAAGAAAATCCCCTGATTACCGCCAAGAAGGCAACAAGTGAGCGTTACAAAACTGAACTGACTGAACTACGATGGTTAAACACAAGAAACCTCAATCATTAAAATTGACGAAGTTAAAGTCATTTCGGATCAAGAAGCACGAAAGGATGATGACTTTTACAACAGTCATAAAAATTTAAAAAAAAAAAACCATATACGTTTTTCAGCAAATAAACTCAATAGTTATGAAAAACGTGTGAAAATGTACCAAACTTCAGGGGAAAACATTTTTTATGAGTTTTTAATGATCTGCGCTCATTAAAATTAAAGCGACTTCATTTGTGTAAAAATGAGCGCGCTTTATTTTTATGTTTTTAAAATTTAATTAAACATAATTTACACATTCTTAACGGGAAATGTGCGTACGCCGAAAGTGCACATTTTTGGAAAATTTCCTTTTTTCATTTACAAATTGTGTCATAAAAATTTGTTTTCAAAAAAAACGTAAATTATCACAAAAATTTTTAATGAAAAAAAATGAAATGAAGCAACAGCATCAGCAGTTGCCTGAGGCCTCTATAAATTATATGCAAATTGAAGTCCGTACGTACGCGTTGTATGGCATGAATTGTGTTCAAAAATCACTAATAAGGGTAAAAAGTCACACGTTGTAATATGCGTCCGTCCAATGCCAAACAGGGCCAGGGGTCAACCAACAACAGCTTGCACAGGAGGTGGTATTGCTCTGCCTCTTGCTGCTTTCAATAAATGTGGAACATAAACAATAAAGTGGCATATTTTTGGGTTGAATATTACAAAAATAATGAGAAAAAAATAAAGCCTTGGATTTGAAATTTTTAAAGAAAAATGTTGGGGGAAAAAATCCTTGTATTCAAATGCTTAAATTACGCATTTATTAAAAGCTTCAATGACGCCTATACGTATAAGAACACCAAATATGATTTAATATAAATACAAGGTGAGACAAAAGTAATATTATAATGTCAATGTGCCATAATTTTTGTAAATTTTTTAATTTCTCATAAATAAAGCCTTGTAAAAGTTTTACCATAAGCCCGCATTGCTGCTTTATTGTATCTAACTCTTTGTTTATTTAATACTAAGTGAGCGACTTCGTTCGCTAGTTCCTGATAACCCTTAAAAATGTATGTACCTAATCTCATCCGTATCTGTCACACAGTCTCAGAATGTCTTTTTTTATATCTAATTTTTCCAGCGGATGTTATTTGTCCCGCTGCCAAGATTTTTTAGTACTCCAGGCGATGCCGAGAGTATGTCAAATTAGAGCTTATTCTATAATCTCACCTGATAGCATCTCTTCAAACGCAAAAAATCATGCAAATCGGATAGCTGAAATTTAAACTATGAGGTTTTCCAAGAACCCGGACGAAGCCGAAGATATATCAAAATAAAATGTATTTTTAAACCTTGCCATGCAAAATATCTATACAGAAAAGAAAAAATCATGCAAATCGGACGAATGGTTCTTGAGTTATGGAGACACAGACATACAGACAGACGTTGTGTTTTATATCAAGGGTTTCAGCGTAAATTTCTGAGGACTACAACACACACGAAAAATGTTTAGAAAAATGTCGAGGAATTTGAATGTTGTTGTAAAAGCGAAAATCTTGCGCTGACTGCGCTTGGCTCAGTGATTTGAAAACGCTGACACTCTTGTTTTATATAGCAGTATGAGTATGATGATGTATTCAAAAACTGAAAAGCCAGGCAAAAGTATGTACCTATTCCCAACAAACAATTTTAAAACCTTATCAATTTTAACGCTTGGAAAAAGTTAATTTCCAAATGTTTTCATAACCAATTTTCAAACGTTTGGAAAATGTTATTTTTTTAGAATTTTTACAATTGATTTGCAAGGTTAAAATCAACAATTAGAAAAATGTTTATTTCCAAAAGTTATTGTAATCGTTTTCCAAACTTTCGACAAGATTATCGACACATAACTTGGAAGTCATAGGTTCGATCCTTAGTAAACATAATTTTTTTTATTATTAATTAAATTAAAAATGTTTGGAAAATGTTGTTTAATAAACTTTATAAGCAATAACAAAATATTAAGTGAAAAGTTAAAAAAACAATTTAAAAATTTTGAATAAAAAAATTTGGAAAATTCTGTATAAAAACATTTATAACAAGCTTGCTCCAAATGATTTTCACAAGCTTGCTACGAAGGGTCCAGTTTCGATTATTAAATAATTAAAATTCAAGAATTTCCCAACATTCAATAAGCTTATAATAAGTTATTTTCGAAACGTTTTTGTTTGTTGGGTTGTCGAAATTTTGCAAAATGTAAGCAAATTTTTCCAAACGTATCTAACTAACAATGACACCATGAAGGCATTTACTTAATATCACATGCACTCGTAACTTCCTGCCCTATACGCAGCTTTGATTTATAATGGTTAACTTCTCTTTAAAATATACGACCATTGAAAGACCCTTTTGCTAGTGACTCAAAATTGGGGATAAACTTAAAAGTTGGGTAGTTTCTTATGTTCACATGCTGTAAACATTGCAAAACTTTGTATAAGTTTTTCCTTAAAGGATTTTCACATTGTCCAGTAGCATTTAATACAAACGTGTTAACATTGGTTACTTCAAACATACTAAGCTACACTGAGAAAAGTATATGTTACGGTCAAACAACATTTATTTGGTTGAAAATTTAAAAATTATCGTATTATTTTGTATTTGACAATATATGGCTGGAAAGCTAGTCACAAAAAATGGTAAAGATTCTAAAGTAAATGGCTTAGATGTAGACCAATGTAAGAAATATAACGAGAGAGCTGTGTGTAGGAAGATTGACATAAAATGCGCAGGTTCAAATCCAGCATAAATAATTTTTATACTTAAATTTTAATGGTTCAATTGCTTATCATACAATAACGGACTCAAGCGTTTTTTTTTTTTTTGATATAAAACAGTCTGTGACAATAGGATGGTCACTGCAGGAACTCGTAATACACACAACTAACTAATAACCGACGCCATATGCAAATAGTTTTGATATAAGAGTGGTCAAGGTACTCAAGAATATCCAGAACGAACAGGATGGTAACCATACTTGCAAATTTTTGCAGTGGATCGCCACCAGGTAGAGCACCCTCTGGCACAATGTGATAGTTAATCATGATCATCATAGCTTTGGAGAGCGCAGAGAATATCGTAATAGGCCAGTTGTTATAAGGGTTTGTGACTCGACTTTTTTGAGGACTGATTTAAATTTACTATTAGTGTGGGGAATAGTGAAAGGATAGCAATCATTTATTGGTTCTAAGTTTATCAAAACATTGGTTGATGTACCATCTGGCTCTGACAAGTGTCATTTAGGGCTTTTTTTTTTGTATGGCTAACTCTATCTATTAACCAAAAAAAATGAAGAAAACTATAAGTTATATGTATGCTATCTAATATTTTTAAATAGCTTCAAAGTTTTGTACTCCCGCAAAAATTTGTAAAAAAAGATTTAATTGAAAGTTCGTTGCCGTTAAAGAATTTTTAATTAACGAAATGACGCCTTAAATTGAAAGAACTTAAAAACGTGTCTAAAATACTTGAGCGTCTGAAGTCTAAATGTCTATGATATTATCAACAAAAGTTATTGGTCAACATTATGCAGCAAATATGCCATGCCAACCCAAGCAAAGGGTCAAAATTTCAAAGTGTCACTGTACTGTTGCTTGTGTTATCTGTATCACACACAGATTCGCTATGTAAGTATTTGGCTCAAGGACTTATTTGTAATGTCATTTGAATATCATTAACCCCTTTTATCAAGCAAATGATTACGGCGAAATTTTATTTTTTATTTTTGTATGGAGTTGCACAAAAAATGCTTAAATTTTACTATAAATGGTATCTATTTATATGGAGAATATAAATTTCAGATACACGTATTGATGATATTCCCTCATTATTTAAATGAATTTTCATTTTAGAGTGTTTTGCTTATTTGTAGGGGAGATTGGGGTGTTTTGCAACTGAGAGAGTTGTGCAACACGTCGATGTATGTCAAATGACAGTAGTTGTCATGTGTCCAGCACTCGTCACGTTAATACATATTCTTCGTCTCGCTATTCATTGTGCGTTGAAAAATTTGTCGGAAAGTTTCGTTGGCCTCTTGTGTTTGCGGTGTTTTCAGTCACTTTTTGAAGCTGATCATAAAGGTCAGTATATGCAAAACATTTCTTTGTGAATATCCTTTCAACTCATGAAAGTAATGATGCATAAACATTTGATGTATCGATGCCACGGTGGCCATTTTGAATATGTAGAAAGTGAGGAGTTGCGCAACAAAATAAGAAAAAGGCCGTCAAATCATCACCATCGAAGCGCCGTCGCAATGCGCAGTGAAAATAATTCCAAGTCCATCCGAATCTGAAGAATTGCAATACATGTGAAATGTGCCAATTAAACAGCCAGCTAAGACACCCTTATTCACTGGGAATTGGATTACTTAATTGATTTAGTTTTTTTTTTTTTTTTTTTTTGATATTCAATATGATTTTCAACTTTACCATTGTTCACAAATAAATTACGCAAAGAATATTCATCAAATATGTAATTTTCTTTAATTTAAAGGTGTGTTGCACAACTCCCTCTTGTTGCAAAACTCCCCAAAAACGCGTCGTTTGCGCTAACAAGCATAGCTTTTAGATTTTTTTAAATTTCAACCAAACCCATTAGCCAGAAGTTGTGCTTTGAGGCATACTAGAGATTCTGAATGGTAAAAAAAATTATGTTTATAGTTTTTTTTCCCTAAAACCAAACCTGTCGCACAACTCCCCATTCTTCCCTACTTTTTTGAAAAGAAAAAAAAAATATTATTTTGAAATTCACTGCAATGTTTCTTTTAGGGATCCATATACTCGTATATTAACTTTTTCCGCGATAACTCTTTGTTTGATGACCATGGCATTTTCACTTTAGCAATAACCTACCAAAATGATTTTGTTGCAGGGCAGCTGAAGGTGATTTCTGAAGGAAATTTTGGTGTGGAATCCAAATCCGAGGTCAGACTTGGCCCATCAGCTTCATATTTCGAGATATTTGAGGATTGAGTTGAAGCCATTATTACGAACATTTTTGACATTCGATTTTTTTAAGTACTTAAGTAGTACAACTCTTTCTCTTCAAAATGAGCTCTTAAAAAGTGTCGTATGATGTTTTCTTCAGAAGCTATGGTCGATTTAAGATGACATCACAAAATTGATAGACTGCTTCGGGTTAGTCGTTATATAGGATTTCGTGATATCATCTTAATTCGGCCATAACTTTTGAAGGAAATATCGTACGACACTTTTTAAGAGCTCTTTGAGAGAATGAGTAGCACTACGTGATGAATTATGTAAAAAATAAAAAAAAAAGATTTGTGGAGTCAGCATCTAACCTCAAAAATATCCCAAAATCTAGAGCTGATGGGCCAATTCAGAAGTCAGACTCGGATTCTACGCAGAAAGTACCTTCGGAATTGACAAAAAACGTACATGCAACAATCAAAAACCCATTATTTGGTGTGCAGTTTAATCAAAAGAAATAATTTATATGTTTTCTATTCTATAAAACAGGACTCACAATTATGGTTCACTGATGGGTCCAAAAAGAAAGATGGCAGCGCAGGAGCTGGAGTCGTGGGACCAAGAGTTGTGTGACAGAGAATGTCTAATAAGGGGTACATCCGGCACCGACATATAAATTTATTCGGACTGTCAAGCGACTCTAAAATCACTAATGACTTTTTCAATACACTCAAAGCTTGTCTGAGAGTGTTTTGAACTTCTTCAAGTCCTATCCAGGAGGAACGATGTTACTCTTGTCTGGATACCAGGGCACGAGGGGCATGAGGGCAATGAAAGGGCTGATTGCTTGGCCAAGAGAGGGGCACTCAATTTTCCCATAGGCCCAGAATCCTTTTGCGGACGGAACAACAGCTTTAAAAATAACTTTATTCGGGAATGGGAAAAGAACAGCCTGATCGAGAGCCCAAGAAGGCATACGACAAGCGAAAAGGTTAATCAATCCAAAACGTGTTAAGGCAGAAGCTGTTTTAAATCTCAGTAGAAAAGATATAAAAACGTATAGTGAAATAATAACAGGTCACTGTAAACTCAATGACCACCTACAAAAGATGAGCTTGGCAGACGATGATTCCTGTAGACTCTGCTTAGAGGACTTGGAAACAGCCAAAGCATGTGCTATGCACTAGGTGCCGAGATTTAAGATCCAAATGACATTGGCACAAAACTAAAAATTATCCTCATAACTTGCCATTGAGGCACTTAAAAACGGGATCAAAGTTTCTCATATAATTACAACAACAACAGCACCCACAGTGTTATGCTGTGTTATTGAGAAAGTGAATGAGACAGTGGAGTGGGAGCAAATTTGTTGTTGTTGTTTTTCTCTTGCTTGCAAAAACCTGTTTCGTTGCACTTTGTCCACGATCTGCATCGATATTTTGGATGTTTTTCGATATTTTGGAGCTTTGCCGATGTTGTAGATGTTTTTCTATATTGTTGGTCTTTTATCGATATTTTTGATGTTTTTCGATACTTTTGGACTTTTATCGATATTTTGGATGTTTTTCGATACTTTTGAACTTTTACCGATATATTGGATGTTTTTTTATACTGTTGGTCATTTATGGATGCTTTGGATGTTTCTTGATACTTTTGGACTTTTACCGATATTTTTTAGATGTTTTTCGATACTTCTGAGCTTTTATCAATATTTTGCATGTTTCTCGATACTTTTGGACTTTTCCGATATTTTGGAAAATTTTCGATACTTTTACGATATTTTGGATGTTTCTCGATGCTTTGGAACTTTTACCGATAATTCGGATGTTTTTCGATACTTTGGGATATTTACAGATATTTTGGATGTTTTCGATACTTTTGAACTTTTATCGATACTTTGGATGTTTTTTGATACTTTTGAACTTTTACTGATACATAGATGTTTTTCGATACTTCTGATTTTTACCGATATTTTGGATGTTTCTCGATACTTTTGAACTTTTACCGATATTTTGAATGTTTTTCGATACTTTTGAACTTTTATCGATATTTTGGACTTTTACCGATATTCTGGATGATTTTCGATACTTTTGGACTTTCACCGATATTTTGGACTTTTTCGATACTTTTGGACTTTTACCGATATTTTGGATGTTTTTCGATACTTTTGTACTTTTACCGATGTTTTGGATGTTTTACGATACTTTGGGACTTTTACCGATATTTTGGATGTTTCTCGATACTTTTGTACTTTTACCGATATTTTAGATGTTTTTCGATACTTTTGGACTTTTACCGATATTTTGGATGTTTCTCGATACTTTTGGACTTTTACCAATATTTTGGATGATTTTTTGTCGATAATTTTGGAAATTTGCCGATGTGTTGGGTATTTCTCGATACTTTTGACTTTTGACGATATTTTGGACATTTTTCAATACTTTCATCGTTTTCTTCGAATTGTTTAATATTTCACTCTCGCCCTTGCGTATTTCTATGTAATGGTTTTTGGTTTTGTTTAGGTAAGGGCTTAGTGCCATTTTTGCAGTGAGATGCGGTTTGATAATACTCTATCAAGGCTGAAATTTAACACAGGTTCTTATGCCTTAATATGCAAAGCCCTGAGGAAGAAAGCTTAAGAAAAATTTATATGCGAGTGGTGCCATGCGCCTAAAGAGAAAATAAGTTATCTCGGCTAATTTGTAATGGAGATAAACGGATTTTTGAGAAAGAATATTAGTCTTATATTATACTTAATATTCTGCCTTTCTTTTATACAAAACAGTGCTCGAAAAAATTATATCTATTTTTAGGAGAATGGCCAAAATTTGGCCACCGGCGATACTAGTAATAATAATTGTGCTCAAAGCGTAAAACAGAGATAAACAACAAAATAAAATGTTGAGAACAGTTGAAAATGGTATAAGCATATTAAACATAGAATATCGGTTGAGTATCGGTTTGATTACAGTGCATACAAATTATATCTTAAGTACTAAAAGTGTTCTAAAAGTAAATGTTAATAAATGTGTTGGAAAATTTATAACTTTCTACTTCTCGAAAAGAAAAATGTAGTGTTGTGAAAATTTTAATGACATTTTAAACAGATCGGAATTGATTTGTAATTATGGTTACAACATAATCAAAAGGTGGAATCCTTAAAAAGTGTTCACGATAATTAAAAGACTAAAGTTTATAAAACTGTGTGTACCTTTTTACGCTGTTAACTATAACAAAAAATTACACTTTTCCGAACACCTTGGCAAACAAGTGGCATATGAAATAAAAAAAATAGGTTTTTCATTTAACAAATTGGCCATTTTCTGTGCGTTGACCAGAAGTGATATCTCTTATACGTAAAATGTATCACCAGTTCATTTTGTTAAACATTTTGTATGAAAAGGAAATTGTTCATGGTTTTTCAATTTTAATTGAAATTTACCATTACATATTTCAGATATGACAATGAAAAAGGGTTGTACTTTGGCGCGTGTTAATTTTGAAGTGCGTTTAATGTAAAAATGTGTGGCCAGCCTTTAGTGAGGGTGAGTCCAAAGTGTGACAAGTCACAGTTATGTGATTTATTATGACATGCAGTGAATTTATACGCTTTTTACTATTTTTGTCACTGCGTAAATAATTAAAATTGTGAAAAGCATGGGAGGTTTTTAGGGAGTCCAGTGAACTATAATCAAAAGAAGGTTTTTATTTAAGAAAAATCGCTTGAAATGCCGTCAAGTTCAATAACTTTCCACAATGCCAACTATCAACTTTTCCAAATAGTCAAATATCCTTTCGGATCCTTCACTTAATTTTGTGCATTCCAATTATAATTAAGATTACACTGTTAATATTTTAACAAGATAACAACAGCTCAAAAATTGTTGTATCGCAATAAAGTCTGCTTTGAAAGGGAGCGTAGAAAGAAGAAGTCCTACGTTCTGGTGATTACAATTCACACCCGGAGGGTTTGAATCGTTTGTATCGAAATCATCATGCAAAAAGCCATCACAGGCAAATGTCCATGTTATCAACCACTTTGGTATCATCATCCTTTTGCAAGCATTAACGCTATTGTTAGAGATTAAAAGGATGCTACGTTACGTTTGTACAATATTAATTTTATTTAACAACAAGAACAAAAAAAGAAAAACGCTTTGTCCAACAAAAAAATCTTAATATGGGTCGGTCTTTTTGATTCTTTTACATCTTGGAATGCCGCAGTATATGAGATTTTGTTGTGATAGAAATTTACAATATTGCATGGTCCAATGGGTTGGATAAACTTTTGCATTTAAGGATGTTGCTACGCTTGGCTCTGGGTGTTAATTTATGGGGTATGGAGTATTTGCATTAGAAATTCAGAAAAATTTACGTTTTACTTCTTTTTTGTGCTTTTTGTTCTCTCAAAATCAATTGTTTACAGTAGCGCCACTTTAACTTCGTGGTCCATTTTCTTTATGAGGGTAGACAACGACGACGACGACGACGACGCGTATTTATGCTAAGAATTTAATTAGCAATTCAGTCGTTAACAAGATTTAGATTTTCAGTGCTTAAGCAATTTCGCTGTATCGTAAGTGTAGCGTACTTAATTAATGCAAAGTGTACCCAAAAAAAAAAAAAAAAAACACTTGATAGGAAGGGGGCAATTTACGGCTAACAGAGGGATGGGAAAATTTAAATAATGCAAACATTTAAGTATATATTGTTTTTAGTGCAACTTGAAAAACAACTTTACCTTTCATTAAACAATTTCATGCAAAAAATATCGCAGTTTAAAGCGATTTTAAAATATGATATATCAGGGGTCGAATCGATGCACCCTTGAACGTGCAATTCGTGACGTAGTCATGTGTTTCAAATGCATTTCGCATTACTAAATACATGATTTTACGTCCAAATTGTACGTTCACGGATGCGGCGCACTATGGTTTTTTTTTGGACTAAAAAGTGCACACAAAAATAATTCACTACAAGGACCCTTTTTTTTTAAAAAAATCAAATGCAAAATTAAAGGTTATACATTGAGCTATCTGAAAAGATGCCCGCTTTTTCTAGCATTTGATCCACAAATTAGGGACAGAGGTCGAAGTCTCATAAATTTTGAAAAAAAACGGTTTTTCTGTTTAAAAATGTTAGTCGCATTAAACGCAGGAGTGATATATGAATAAATTTATGTGCATTCAATCAAAGCAATTAAAATCAAATCAACTCAAAGTGAAAATAAGCGGTGCCACGCCCCATAAACAAATTCGTAATTTTCGTCATATCTCCGAAACTATTGGACGCAGATAGATAAGATTCGGTATGTTTGTATCAGGCACAAAAAAAAATAATATTCATTAAAAAAGTGGGTGGTGCCACGCCCTACAAAAATAAAACTTATCGTATCTCCGAAAGTATTTGAGCTACAGCAATGAATTTTGGTATATATATAAAGAGTAGTGAGTCAAATAACATTTGCTGAAAAAAAGGGCGGTACCACACCCAACAATGAACATATCCCTATTAATTGAAACTCTGTTCAACAGGACACAAGTTCATTCATGTAGCTCTGCCTGTGGGCGTGGCTCCAAATATTTTTTCAGCAGACATTATTTGTTTTGATGACTTTTGCATATAAACCAAATTTCATCTACATGGGTCAAATAGTTTCGAAGATATGGTGTGTTTTATATTTTTGGGGCGTGGCACCGCCCACTTTTCTAAAAAATATTATTTCTCTCTGTGCCTATTACAAACATGCCGAGTCTTATCTATCTGCGTCTAATAGTTTCGGAGATATCAGGAATTTGTTTTTGGGGCGTGGCACCGCCCAGTTTTATAATGAATTAATTTTTTCTTAATTGATTTGATTGAATGCACATAAATTTATTCATGTATCACTCCTGCGTTTAATGCGACTAACATTTTCAAACAGAAAAACCGTTTTTTTCAAAATTTATGAGATTTCGACCTCTGTCCCTAATTTCTGGATCAAATGCCAGAAAAAGCGGGCATCTTTTCAGATAGCTCAATGTATAACCTTTAAGTTTGCATTTGATTTTTTTAAAAAAAAGGATCCTTGTAGTGAATTATTTTTGTGTGCACTTTTTAGTCCAAAAAAAACCATAGTGCGGCGATTTAGCTCCAGTATTTATGTCTCGATGAGACCTCTTAGTTTGCTCCGGAGGTTATTGAAATCAAGTGACCCTTTCTAGTACTGACTCACCAGATCTCAATTTCTACTACCTTAACGTACAACCCTAATATCAGAAAATTAAAGCTCGCAAAAAATGATTGTACTTGTCGTAAGAAAGTATTTCGATAAGTCTATTACAAATATTTTGAAAAGTATTAAATTGAGCTGAATAAAATATAGACTCATTTCCACTACAGTGTTCTTAAAGTGCAGGATTATCACACAAAAATTACGACAAAAACTGAAAATCGGGGGTGATTCCATAGGCTTTTGCGATAATTTTTCCATTGCCCAGAAAATCCGATCAGATGCCCCCTTCGAGAAAGACGCTTTTCTAGTTTTCCGACAGTTCCAGTTAGTTTCCAGCTTTTGGCGTAGTTTTTGTGTGATAATTCTGCCCTTTAGGAACACTTTGAACAGTTATTTCAACGGGAAACTGAATAGCAATAGCAAAACAAAATAAAAGAGTAGTAACGGTATTATTCATTCGCTTGGAGATCATTTAAGTGGTACTGACTCTAAATAAGCAGCTGCTAAGAAACAATAAAAAAATATATAAAGCGTGATCCAAAACAAGGTCCCTTTTCCAACTGTGTTGTTTTGACAACTGTTATGTGCCAAATGGCTTGTCCATATGACGTTTGTGTTCAGTATTCAATGCGACTCAATCGTAAATAGACTAACTTCTGAACATCGTTTATTAATAGTGGAAACTTACTACCAAAATCAGTCATCAGTTAGAGAATGTTATAGAGTTCTTCAAAATCATTTTGGTCGTTACGAACGTCCAACTGAGCGCAGTATTCGTAACACCATCGCCAGATTTCGAAGCGATTTTACACTATTGGACATTCATCATTCAACCAGAGTGCGTAGAGCCCGTAATTTAGAGAATATTGCTGCAGTAGCAGAGAGTGTTCGTGAAAATCGTGAACAATCCATTCGTCACCGACCTCAGGCTTTGGGCATCTCTTATGGATCATTGTAGTGGATTTTGAGGCGTGGTCATGGTTTGAAGGTCTATAAATACAGCTCGTACAAGAATTGAAGACACGGTGTACGTTTTAATTTCGGTTCTGGCCTTACAACAACCTCAAATTGATTCATTATTTTATCGAAAAATTGTGTTTAGCGACGAAGCTCATTTCTGGTTGAACGGCTACGTTAACAAGCAAAATTGCCGTATTTAGGCCGATGAACAACCAATAGCAATTCAAGAGCTTGCAATGTACCCCAAGGAATGTACTATTTGGTGTGGTTTATGGGCAGGAGGCATCATCAGACCGTATTTCTTCAAAAATGCGGATTGAGCCCGTATAACGGTCAATGGTGCTCGCTAAAAATACAGGATATTAGTGTAGTCGACTTCAGGTTTCAACAGGATGGTGGAACATGCCATACAGCTAGAGAAACAATCGCTTTATTGAGGGAAATGTTCGATGAAAACATCATCTCAAGAAACGCCACCAAGATCATGTGATTTGACGCCAATGCATTACTTTCTTTGGGGATATGTTAAATCACTTGTTTATGTCAACAAACTCGAAACTATTGACGCTTTGAAAACCAACATAACTTGTGTTATTCAACGAATACCAGCCGATATGATCGATAGTGTTGTCGAAAATTAGGCCCAACATTTGAACGAAATAATTTTTAACCATTGAGTTGTAGGAGCCGAACTATCATTCCAAATAAAGATTTGCACCAATGTATTGATTTTTATGTATTTTATTTAGAAAACAAAGTAGGAAGCACCAATTATTGGGCTTATTAAGAGCTATAAGTAAAGCCAAAATAAAAATCGATTTTATTAGGACTTTTTTTTACAGTGAATGTGTTTGAAGGTCACGTTCGACACCATGGAAATTCCGATATGCAACTACTTACGTATGCTGCTATATATATTTCTGGCCTAGGCAACACTAAGTGGTGCCAGGT
This sequence comes from Calliopum simillimum, assembly GCA_951812925.1. NCBI lineage: Eukaryota > Metazoa > Arthropoda > Insecta > Diptera > Lauxaniidae > Calliopum > Calliopum simillimum. The sequence continues at coordinate 98,169,195 of OX638368.1, read as the reverse complement.
GCAATCTGACATTTCCATTGGAAAGTTTGACAGTTTTTAGTATAAACGTACTCAGAACGTTTTGACGTGACTTGAAAAAATCAATTTGGCAAAAAGATGGAATTAACTCGTGAACATTTTCGTGCGGTCATTTTTCACAACTTTCGACGTGGATTATCACGACAAGAATGCATTGATGAACTTAAATCTTTGTATGGCAATGAAGCACCATTCTATCGCACTGTGAAAAACTGGTTTAATGAATTCAATCGTGGCCGACGCTCGCTCAAAGACGAATTCAGTGAAGGTCGTCCAAAAACGGCCGTTGTGCCAGAGAACATTGATGCCGTGCGGGAACTGATAATGCAAGATCGTCATGTGACATACCGTGAGATAGAGGCATCCTTGGGCATTTCTCCCACCAGCATACATTCGATGTTGCATGAACACCTGGCCGAAAAAAAGGTTTGTTCTCTTTGGATACCGCGAAATTTGACAATCGCTCAATAAAAGGCTCGTGTCGATTGGTGCGAAAAAGTGCTTCAAAAGACGTTTGTAAGATCGTCACAGGTGACGAATCATGAATCTATGCGTATGAGCCCGAAATAAAACAGTAATCGACCGTGTGGGTCTTCGAAGACGAGCCAAATTCAACGAAAGTTGATCGTGGAAGAAGCACTTCGAAGCAAATGGTCGCCTGTTTCTTCGGCAAAACTGGTCATGTGGCGACTGTTCCGCTTGAACAACGTAGGACGGTCAATTCTGAGTGGTGCACCACAATTTGTTTGCCTGAAGTCTTCGGAGAAATTCGAAAAACGAACAAGAGAAGACGAATCATTGATCACCATGACAATGCGAGCTCTCACACATCGGCCAAAACGTCGAATTGATGGGTTATCCGCCGTACAGCCCTGACTTGGCACCTAATGACTTATTTTTATTCCCGCACATCAAAAAAACAAAAAAAAATGCGTGGTCAACGATTTTCGTCGCCAGAAGATGCTGTTGAAGCGTTCAAAAACCATGTTTTGGAGGTGTCTCAATCGGAGTGGAAAAAGTGCTTCGACAATTGGTTTGAGCGCATGCAAAGGTGTATAAATCATGCTGGAGAATACTTTGAAAAACAATAAAACCATTTTTCATGATAAATATTCGCATTTTCATTATTAGGCCAGAAATATATATAGCAGCCCACGTACTGTTGTTTCATTTTATACCACGTCGTAGTTTAAATTTTGAATTCTTTCGTTTACAGGAACAAAACTACATAAAAACGGAAAATCTTTAAAAAGGTCAATTTAATCATAGTTTTTTATTTCTTTTCTCGTGTTTTCAAGTGTTGATACAGTCTAGCCAACACCAACACGGACACTCCTACATTGACAATGGAGGTAACCATCGACATCATCACAATGAGAACTATTCGCCAAAGAATGTCTACGACTGCATCTTACAAAAGGCAGGAAAACATAGCAATTTCAGTGGATTTGTTTAGTTTTGAGTGGATTTTCCTTTGATCGCTTAGCGAATCAACAGCAGCGACAAAACAAAGTACCCGTGCGGTGGAGGGGGCGAGGGAAGATGTTAGAGTATTGGAATTCATGAAGGAAACAGGAAACTTCAAATATAGAGAGACAAAAAAAAAAAAAAGCTTATAAAACATTAGTAATAAAAATGATTTCGTTGCAAGATACTTTCACGGAACGGCAGATAGACAAACAACAGAACGAACAAAGAGACAAAGAGGGAGAGTGAGGGGAACAGAGAGAGTAGAAGGCAGACTATTAGCGGCAGACAAAGGGCGTAAATGGAACTTTTTGTTTGAGATAATGCTGTGCATAGTTTTTATTATAACATTTTGTTTGTTTTGTCCACATACAGCTTTTTTCAATGTCGCTGTCCGACAAATAGTGACGCTGACAGCGAAATAAAAAGTTTCAATCTCTCTATATGGGTGATTCTCAGATAACTGTACTTTTTGTGTCCTCTGGAGATTTCACCTATACAGTAGGCTTTTTTTTCACAAAAAATTACGCTATAAGTCAGAAACTATGTTTTTCTAATAGAGCGGATCAATTTTACCACCAAATAATTATTGGTCTATTGTGAAAGTTTGCAAATATACCCCAAATGTCACAAACGTGGCATGTCCTACCCCTACTTTTTATACACAAAACGATGAAAAACGACCAAAAAACGGAAATAGAACAGAAAACAAGTTACTACACATATTAAGTAAATACTTAAGGCTACAATGTTCTGAACTCATCTGCAGTTTTAAACAATTTTTAGAGGGCACAATTTCGAATTGAAAACTGTCCCCTAGTTTTGGAAAAAAAAAAATTTCTTAAAAGTATTATGCTACTACTGCATGGTACTACTGTTTCAGTCAATAGATTGCAATACACATGCATTAATTCTGATCACTATCCATCACCCAAACGTCATCATGTCCGAACGCGTCCAAAAAGAAATCTGTTTGCGTTTTATAGGGCATTTTATAAACAAAAACCGTTTTTTCTAAAAATTATGGTCACAAACGTGGCACTCCCAGGTAGGACATTTTATTTTATGCATGAAACAATTTTTTTGTAGGATTTGCGGACATGACCCCAATTTTTTTCGGAAAAATCTTGAACTCAAAAGCGTGCTTTACAATGAGCGATAAACTGCAAAAATGTCACAAACGTGGCGCATCAAAAATGTCACAAACGTGGCACTTTTTATCAGTCTGCAAAAAAACATATTTCATATAAAGTTTGATTATACAGATGTTTAGTTGAAGGCTATTAATTATGTTTTTAATACAAACATTTTTCTACACCATCAGAATCCTGAGTTATCCTTGCTCAAAAGTGAAAAAATCACTGTTTTGACATCTACTTAAAGCTATAGAACAAAAACAACAACAAGTAAAATAAATTTTTGTCAATGGATTCAGACAGCAAAATTTATTGTCAACAAGACATAATTTACCGTTTTTCAATTGGATTCTTAGCTTCCGAGTTATAAGCGTTTAAATTAAGGACATCTTTCGATAACATACGAAGGATTTTTCGAGACCGAAAAGTTACAAAAAATCAAATTTTATTATTTTTATCAATAACATATTTAATTACAAAAATTTCGTGACCTTGCAGACCATAATCGCATGAAAAATGACAGCTCTATTCTAGATTTAGTGACTAAGCCTACTAAACTACTACTTTGCAAATTCACAGAATCAAAATTTCATCTGTTCATTCACTAAATCTACAATAGAGCCTTATTTTTTCATCCGATTTTAGTCTGCAAGGGCTTAAAATTTTCGTGATAAAATATATTTCTGGTAAAAATAATAAAACTTACCATTTTTGTTAATTTTTCGGTCCTTTGTGTGTTATTGAGAGGTATCCTTTTTTTAAAGGCTTATAACTCGGAAACTGGGAATCCAATTGAAAAACGGTAAATTTTGTCTTGTTGATAATAAATTCGGCTGTCTCAATCCATTGACAAAAATTAATTTTACTTATTGCTGTTTTAGTTAAGTAGATGTCAAAACTGTGATTTTTTCACTTTTGAGCAAGGATAACTAAGGATACTGATGTAATAGAAAAAAATCAAGATCAGATTCGTAATTAGGAGATCCTAATCCATCATAAACGGCTATTAAAACAGAGGACAGGGAACCATAGTTGATCTTTAGGGCCGTAGGGTATAAAAAAAATGGACCACCGGAGACATGACACTGTTGCAAAATTAGTCTTGAAGTGTAAATTTGTCATTATATGCAATATATGTCTCATCAAAACGCTTCAAAACCATAATTTTGGAAGCTAATGCTTCCTTATCGGACGTTTTGAGAGGCAGAGTCTGAACAGCGAAAACATGCAACGAAAAAGTGTAACGGATGTTTGCAACGAAAATGCGTCACACATATAAAAATAGAGACGTACTGTATACAAAGTACAGTATACAGTATATATGTATGTATACATATATATATGTTTATAAACATTGCGCGCACCAGCTCATGCTCTCTCTCTCTCTCTCACTTATTTTTCGAACGTAAGAGGGGCGCTCATATATATAGATATATACATTTCACATATGGATATCTCTTATGTCCGCGCGCCAGCTCGCGCGGGTTCTCTCTCTCTCTCTCTCTCTCTCTCTCTCTCTCTCTTTCTCACTTTCTCAGTTCAACATTTTACCTCTTACTTAATAATAAACAAATTTTAAAATATCAATTTATTATAAGTTTTAACTATAATAAGTTTTAGCTTATTATATTAGCTTATAATAAGCATTAGCTTCCAATATCATCGGCCACTCCCCGAGTGCCACCTGCCGTTTTTATTTCCATACTGTGGCTAAAATGTCACAAACGTGGCAATTTGGTCACAAACGTGGCAGCAAAATTTCTTAATTTCGACCTCAAAGCCGTAAATTCACACTTGTTGTTGATCTACTTAAAAGGTGAGTTTTAAGAGTGTGTTTACACAAGATAGCATGAAGAAACTTGCAAAAATTCAAAAAAAATATCTGCCAATTTTACAACTCGAAAAAGCACAGTTATCTAAGAATCACCCATATATGACTTTTGTATCCTTTGTGCCGTTAGAAAAATCTCAGCTGTAGCCAAATTTGAAAGATACTTGTACCCATATCTTAATGGCGTTTTTTGGAATATTGTTTTCGGTTTTCTTTTATTTATGCTCTTGGTTTTTATTGTGCCGAATGTGATAATGATGATGATAGTTTCATTATTTTTATGACAACATTTCAACTTGAAAAGGAAACATTTGTATTTGAGTTTTAATACTAGAAATGAAGATATCCTTCCGCTACTGAATTTAACCATTGTAAGATGAAACTTTATCTATTTTATGGCAGTGATTAGTTGTGTACTAAATAGTTTGTTTAATGCTTTAAATCGGGCGCCACTGGTTGCGTATCTTGGCAATAAAAATGTCAACCAAAGATTAGTGGACTTGTAGTTAAGTGTTATGTGCTAATGACCTAATTGCTAAAGGACATTACAGCAAGCAAACGATTAACGTTTGTCGGATTTGTATCATTTAATGACCGTGGATTTTATTGAACGTAATGTTTCGAAAGATTTTTCATATCACACTTTAATCTCTGAATTTCTAATGTTTTAGACAATATCCCGCTCAAATGCAAAGTTTAAGACTTACGGTTTTATATCGTGGATAATTTTTTTGGCTGCAAACAAGACATTACACTATAAGCGCAAATACCTTACATCACGGTTTTCAAAAGAGCCATATGTAAACGTTGAACTTCTTTTAACCGCTACATTCAGCAACCACCGAATTCGTATGTAAATTGTGAATGACAGCAAATGATTTATGGTTCATGCAGCCAAACAACACTGAGGGGCACTTGTTAAAAAACGAAAAGATTTACGACTTGACTTCTTTTTGTTGTTGTTGTTAGCAGGACACACACTACTAAGTGCGTCGCCTTTGTGATGTGCTTTGGCACCAAAAAAAAAAAAGCTTTAGACTTTTCCCGAATAATCTTTCGTTTTTTCCTCAACTTTTACTACTTTCCTGCTGTTTTTGTATGACAATGCAAAATGTTGCGCATGCATGCGATAAGCTGTATGTGATTGGTTCCAATCCACACAGGGATTTATGAGGTCGCAGTTCACAGGTCGCGAGTGTGACATATGTACGTTACGGGTCGTGCGTGAAACCGGCTATGACATCATCGCCGTAACCTGTTAAACTCATTGAGATGCTGCTGGAAATATCTACATATCTTTGGTATACAACGTATGTGTTGAAAATGTCACGCTCTGGAACGCTTCGACATGGATATGCCAATTAAGTGCAGCAACATGCAAAAGAAAGCCCATTAAAAAAGTTAATTAAAGTTTTTTTTTTAGCAATTAATATCCCAGAAATTCGATTCTTCCACTTTTTTTTTTTTTAAATGTCTTTAAAAATGTCACAGCGGTTTTTGAGTAAGAGATTAAGCATGTTCTGAGTAGGGATAATTCAAATACGTGAGAAACACTGCTGAAATATACATTTATGTGAATTCGAGCGAAAAGCCGGGTTAATATGTTTTCTTAGCAAATTATTTCTTCTTTTCTCATTGTTATATTGTATGAAATTTGCTACACTAGGTAGGTAGTTTAAGCAAAACTATCAAAAAAAAAAAACCAGGCGAACGGAGAATGACGAAATGTTGCAAAAAAACGACAGAGAATGATTAAACGTAGAATGATGAAATGTTGCAAAAACTAAGTATCTATACTATTTATATAAAATTGCTTATATGAAAACCCTATGTAACGATTTGTTGCAAAATATACCGAACCGATTTTAATAATTTTTTTTTTTTAAACATTCTACGTGTGGTAAGGAACAGGATTGTATACTTATTTTTTTGGTTTTTGTAAGATAAACCTTTTTTTTTAGTATGAAGTTGTTGAAAAAAAAAATCCAATGCTTGCATAAAAATGATCGTTTGCATTTCAGTCGCTATAGCTTGTTGCGCCATGAGTTGTGTGTTGTTGTTGTCTTTTCCGTCTCTTTCATTTATTGTTCTTTTTTTTATTCTTGATGTTGTGTTGTTGATGAGAGCAAAAATGAGAGTGATTTCGTCAGTGATGCCAACTTAATATTTTCAATATTTTTGGACTTTTAACAATGTTTTACATGTTTATCAATATTTTTCAATTCTTTTTGACTTTTTTGCGAAATTTTGGATGTTTTTCGAAACACTTGCACTTTGACCGATTTCTTTAATGTACATATTTCACTAATTTTCGAAACTTTTGATTTTGTTTCGATATATTGGATGTTTTGTTTTTAGACTTTTGCCGATTTTTTCGATGTGTTTCAATATTTTTCAAAACTTTCGGACTTTTACCGATACATAGGATGTTTTCGACATTTTTGGACTTTAACCGATATTTTGTACGTTTTTCGAAATTTTTTTTTTTATTTCACTATTTTTCGAAACTTTTGAACTTCTTTCGATATATGTATTGGATGTTTTTCGATATATGTATTTGAACTGTTACCGATATATAGGATGTTTTTTGATAAACTTGGACTTTATCCGATTTCTTCGATGTGTTTCAATGTTTTTCGAAACTTTTGGACCTTTTTCGATATATTGGATCTTTTTCGCTTTATTTGGACTTTTACTGATTTTTTTATATGTAGTATTTATTGGTTTGAATCGTTCGCATAGAAGAACTTAGACTTTAACATGACACTTATTCATAATAATATCAATCAAGTATCATTATTATTATTTCTTCGATGTTTCCCAACACTTTTGAACTTTTACCGATTTTAGCATGTTTTTCGACATTTTTGGACCTATACCGATATTTTAGATGTTTTTCAATATTTTTCGGAACTTTTGAACTTTTACCTATACTTTAGATGTTCTTCTATACTTTTAGACTTTTTAGGCTTTTACCGATTTCTTCGGTGTATTTGGATACATTAGGACATTTACCGATATTTTGGACGTTTTTCCATAAACTTGAACTCTTACCAATTTCTTCAATGTATATTTTAATATTTTGCGATACTTTTGGAATTTTACCGATAAAATAAATATTGTTTCAAAAAATAAAAAAAAGTTTTCGTTATTAGCTTTTTAGTGCAATCTGGCTTTTTATTAAAACCCGTGCAACGCCGGGTAAAACAGCAATTACAAAGATAAAATAATATGTTTAGTAATACAAGAAAAAAAACTTACGCGGAGAATGATAAACATTTGCGTTCTTTAAAAAAATTTTAAGCTTTGAAAAAAACAAAAAACACGAACACTCACTATCAAAAAACCAAAACTGACTGAGCTGAAAATACGCTGAATCTCCTCTTGTTCTTCACTTTCTGTTCTCTATTTACTCAATATTTAAAAATTTGCAGTTAAAATAAGAAAAACTGAACGGAGTTAGTCTTAAATGAGGGACCAACTTCTTCGTATGTCAATTCAATATAAAAAAAGTTTTTCGAAGAGTTAACACGGAAAAACAGTAGCTGAAATAAATATACAAAAAATGTCGAATAAGTTTTTTTTTTAGAAAATAACGTATTATGCGAAACGGGCAAATGCACTAAGAAACGGTTAGGGGTAAGGTGGAGAATGATTTTTTAAGTGAACCATTAGCAACTGTCTTCAGCTGAATGTGCAAAAGTCTTATGTATGTCCCCTTTAACGACATCCCCTCTCTGCACATATGTAGGTACTGAAAAGCTTGGGATTGAACTCTTCAATGACATGTTCTGACCACATAAATAAATACTGTAGTTCGTAAAGTTTTCACTACGTACTACGTAACCTTAGGCCGTCAGCTGAATTCACGCCAATTTAAACTAGACTCAAGCTTTTACTACAGTTGATCATTCCAATTATTAAGTATGCGGATATACTTAGTTCATAGTAAGCTGGATTCAAGTTCTCAACTTAAGCTTTAACTTGCATTTAATCATGCAACACGATATGAATATGGCTTGCGTAAATATGACCACATATTTCAATTCAATAGGAGTATCCTCGGATATAACATAATAAGCTATCTCAACTACAGGAATTGCTTTTTCTTGTATGAACTTATTTGCTCAAAAACACCTCTATATCTTTATGATAAACTGCAATTTAGTATATTCCAAAGAAGTTATATGCTTATTGTTCCAAAATACAACTATTTCAACTCTTCAAGGATGTTTTTCATCAACGCTGTTAAGCTGTGTAACTCATTCCAATGTCGTTGTAGAACTGTTCTGGGAATAGAAAGATTTTGGTTTTTCGCTCATGATTATTTTTGTGAATGAAAAGGCAACCTTTTCTCTTAGTATCTATTATACCTTCAGTAATTTTTATTATATTAATTTCTTAAAATTTTTATTATTATTTTTCTTTTTGTAATTATTTTTAAGATTGGCTCAATGTATTTTTAAGTTAAAGTTAAAATTATCTAATTACCTACTAATCAATTTAATAATATTCTAAGCATTTTTATTGCATACCGATATTTGCAACTCTGATGTACCTAAAAGAAGTTTGTTCTTAATGTACCTCTAAAATTCATCAAATCTGTAGAGAGAATGGCACAATTTTTCTGAACTAACCATTTGCAAAAGTTCGAGATTTATAATTGTTCGGCACAGCTAATTTTATTATGAAAATTTTTACTCCTTGCCAAACAAGATAGGATAAAAATTTACTGACTTTTGGGCTTTTATGGTTTTTTTAAGTTTAATAAGTTCATAAAACTGGCAAAAGTAACGTCATAATTGGAATTGGCTAGCATTTTGTTAAAAACGGGGGTTATCGTGAATCAAGATTCCCGGGGAATTTTCTTAAACTGCAATAGAGAATGCACGGCAGTCTGCGAAAATTCCCCGGGAATCTTGATTCACGATAACCCCCAACGTAAAAAATTAGGCGAACATGAAATGAGTCTAAAACCAAACAACATTGTTTCCAAAATAATTAACAGTTTATCTTTAAAAGAACATACTCCTTTAATATCCTAAGGGTATCGAATTCACATTGTAATTTTGTGAGATATTCGCTGAAGCACACAGTAGCGTTTAGGAATCATCTTATTTTATTGGATACCCCAAGCGTTGTATAGTTTATTGATGCTGCCGTGCCGTTTCCTCTACGCAATGAATTCTTCATCAAATTGAGTTTTTAATAACGTTTTTAAAATCAGCCAGTACGTAATGCAAATGTTTATGTTTTTTATAACCGTAAACATCAAATTTATCTTTGTAGCTACAGCCATCACAGTGATGTTATTCATCCATAAAGAGATAAGCAACAACAACAACAAAAACAATAAGTTGGAAACAATATTCAATTGTCGTCAAAATAAAAACATTTTAACTCGACATTTGATGTGGTTTTTACAACTCATGCGGTGTGCAACGAAGCTTAAAATAAAAACAAAATAAAATCACATTGACACACGCCCATTGCCGTCGCCGCCCCCACCCATCTACCACCACCATCAGAAGTGTGTGCAGATACCCAAAACACCTTGGGCTTTAATTTTTATGACAACAACAGTAACAACAAAAACCATATTACAATATTTATTATGAAGCAATGATAAAAGTGCAAGGAATCGCAAGGAAGGATCAACGTTGACGTTAAATTGTGTCATTCATTGCGAGAGATATGCGCCTAAATTTATGCAATTAGAAATTAATATCTTTTTGCAAAAACACTGCGCAACGTTTGTCATAAAAAAAGCAAATCTACAAAGAAAATAAATAAAATAAAAACCAAGCAGGATATAAAAAAGGACTCACTCCCAGTTTGTGGCATAAAAACAAAGCAAAAAAAAAAAAATGTCGCAGTTCACAGGATAATAAGGCTTTTGTGGTAACTGCATTTTTATGTTGTTATGTACCGTTTTTATGATATGTCACTGTGACTGCCACATTTAACAGCCATCAACGTTCAAATTCATAAATTATTTTGACATTTGTAGAGCTTTGAATGAGCGCGTTATAAAAATTAATAACCTTAACCGAACTGAAAGACATGAAATTGTGTCCCAAGTATGTGGCATGAAGAATGATGACCAGCGTTATCCACTTACGAATAGATCAAAATTTGTTTAATGGATTTTAACGTATTCTAGTTGGGTGCTTCATTCCACTGTGTAGCAATAAGCGTTACAAATAATTATAATGCTGCATCATAAAAACTTTATTTGGACTCATTTGTGGCGTACACGAAAAGAAAAGTCATGAGAAAATTAGCAGAAAACTATGCGACACTGTTTTACGTAAAACATATTTTCATGATTTCAACACATGAGTAAATTTACTTTGTGATTCGTTTTAACTTTTGTTTTTTGCTGCACAAGTCTCAGGTGTGTGTCATTCTCCACGTAAGTTTTTTTCATATTACTATACATAATCTTTTATCTTCCTATAATTAAATCAATAAGCAACTAGAGTGGCTATCTATCAGTTTCAACTTTTTTTAAAATAATTGGTATTTTCATTGTGATATTGCTGTTTTTGCAACATTTTGTCATTCTCCCGTATTGTAACCCTACCGTCAAATTAACAAATTTTTAGGATTAGGGGTTCCATAAGCCACGCAACGCTCGAACATAAATTAGGGTTGCCACCTGGTTTTTTCATATTACTATACATGTGTTGTTAAATATCAAAATTGCCTAAGACCCTCTCTGATATGTAGGCAAAACAAAATAAATCAAAATCAATTCAATGAAATTTATTTTATTTTGCTTACATAGGCAAAACAAAATAAATCAAAATCAATTCAATGAAATTTATTTTATTTTGCTTACATATCGGAGAGGGGCTAAGGCAGTTTTGATATTTAACGACACACATATTCTTTTATCTTCCTATAATTAAATCAATAAGCAAAGTGGCTAGATATCAGTTTCAACTTTTTTAAAAATAATTGGTATACGTATTTTTATTGTGATATTGCTGTTTTTGAAACATTTTGTCATTCTCCCGTTAAATTAATGGGAGAATGGTTCTCTTACGAGGCATCGTTGCTTATTGGTTCATTAGACTTGTTGAACTAATTTTCCTTTTCATGATAAGGGGCTGTTCGTAAATCTCGCGACGCTCCAACATAAATTTTTAGGGCTGCTACCTGGACATTTTCAAAAATCTTATTTAATTCTTACTTATTTTGACTTTATTGAAAATTTTGGTTTCAGAAACGCTGATAAACTTTTTTACAATTGTACAAAACTTTTGGCGTTGCCACTCGGTTTTTTGTTAGTTTTGGTTTATTTAAAAAATTAGGATTTAGTTTTAAACTTTTTAACATTAATTTTTTAAACGCATAGTGCAAATTTGTGGTATTGACTGACCTTTTAAAGCCTGGCAACCCTATGCCTTGCCAGAAAAAATAGGAAACTCTACGTTAACATACTGTAGAGGCTTTAAACTTTCGATTGGTATATAATTTTTCCATTAAACACATTTTTTTTTTAAACGCATAGTGCAAATTTGTGGTATTGACTGACCTTTTAAAGCCTGGCAACCCTATGCCTTGACAGGAAAAAAATAGGCAACCCTACTTTAACATATTGTAGAGGCTCTAAGCTTTTGAATGGTATATAATTTTTTCATTAAACAGATGAGTGGATTTTTTTAAAAAAATTCACTTTTCAATATGGAATGAACCATAGCCTTGCCAGGATTTTTTTAGGCAACCCACTCACAATATGTTTCTAAACGTATTTACTTTCATAAAAAATAGGTTTCATCCATTAAACAGATGAGTGAAAATCTCTCCTTATTCGTATCTCCTACTATGAAAAAACATAGTTGCTTATCCTTACCAGTAAGCACATACCGATATACACTCTCGAAAACGTGTATAGCGAAGAAAGTGGTTAAATATCTGGGTATCAGATTAGACACCAAGCTGACCTACTGGGCGCAGATTCAACATGCGGCAGGCATCACTGTCAAGATTGCGACCAAACGAAAGCTTTTGATGGCTTCTGCCCAATCAGTTTTGTTATACGGCTGCGAGGTATGAGCAGACTCAGTTAAAAAGAACAACTTTCGAAAAGCCCTGAGTTCGGTGCAAAAAACAGCAGCACTACGCGTAGCGTCGTCGTACCGCGCTGTGTCACATGCTGCGGTGCTGGTAATTAGCGGAATGATACCAATAGACTTGCTGGTCCTGGAGCGTCAAAGACTGTGGACGCAGAAGAACCAACTGTTAAGCAAGATGTCAGGGATTCACACAAAAGCTGGCAAGAGAGATGGCAAAATGAAATCTTTGAACACTTTGTTAGACAGGAAGTTCGGCGATGTAAATTATTATATAACGCAGCTGCTATCAGAACATGGGCAGACCAGACTGCATATACGGCGATGCAGAACTCGACGATGCGGAGCATACGTTCTTGAACTGCAGAAATTGGGCAAAGAAAAGACGGGAGTAACAGGATCGCATTGGTCCACTTACAGTCGAAAACATCATACCAACTATTGTGATAAGCAAAGAAAATTGGTTATTAATTGGACGATATGTAGAGAGCGTACTTCGTTTGAAGAATTGAGTCTTGATGCTTCTCAAGCAGCCAGAAGTCAAGAAATTCTTTGACAATAAAAAACGCTGCAGCTATGCATCACCTTGCTTAGCCGCTTGCGCTCTTATTTTCTTCTTTGGTTGGGGTCTCGACACTAGGCCCTGTTCGTCTTGGCAGAGACTAAGAGGGTTCCAGAACAGAACATCTTTCGTCCTGGCAGAGATCGCAGTCAGTAAGACCCCGTTTGTCCTCGGCTAAGGCCCAACTCCTGAAGCGCTTTCCCCCCTTTACTAAAAAGAAAATAAAGATGCTGGCAAGGGCTGCTGAAGCACTATTCAGCCCCTCTCTCTTACAGGAGAAATAAAACGGAAGCCCAACGTAGGCAAATTAAAAGAGATGGCATTAAATGCCTTATAGGGAATCCCTCTGATCCAATTCCAAAAACGGTTTCCCAGGAGGAGGTCCCGATGAAGAGGAAGTGCTTGGTTATACATTTAGGAGTCCGACACGACGGGCCAATTTAAATTTTGTCAAAAAAAGTAAGATTTTAACAAAATTTTCGAAAACAACTATGTGGCAACCTCTTCAATTTATGTTGGATTTTTAAATAGTTCATTTATGCATTTTTAGACAAAAATATTATTTTACGTTTTTAAATATATTGTTTAAGCGACACTTAAAAAAAAGCATATGACAACCATAAAAGCATATGTTCATTTTTTTAAAAGATTCCAGAAGTTAAGGTAGGATGGCCAATATCAATATCTTTAAATTATAAGAAAATAAAAAAAATAGCTGGGGACAAGATCAGGCATGTTTTAGTACATTTTTCGGAGGTTCGGTGGAAAAGTTATACAAAAATCCATAATTTTCTAAGTTGAAAAATGCATGGAATTTTCGATTCTTGCAAAATAATGACTAAAGTTCATAAAAATAGTATAATTTTCATATAGTCACATAAACCATTTTGACAACATAATTCTCAATACATTCAGTATTATTAGCGCTGCTAAAAAAAAATTAAAATCATTCATAGTAGATTCATAAATAATTCATCATCACTTTTAATCCCTTTGGACTTATCTATCAAGAAACATACAAAATTTTGACTTCATTAGACTTTTTCGCTGACAAAGCAAAATGAGAAATTAATCCATCGAAAGTAAAAAAAAAAATGCATCAATGACTAATTAGTATTAAAAGCACAACTTCCTTATCATTATCCTTGTCCAAAGTCGCACGAAGTTTATGTTTCTTGTCTTTAGCCTCCTGCAGATATATTGGTAGTAATTGTGCTTATCTAATTTCTTACAAAGCGCACACAAAGAAATTTAATTACAAATTCATTTTATGGAAATAAAAAATTGAAAAAAACTGAAAAAGTAAAGAAAAAACTGTTTAAAAATTCCACTCACCAAAATTGGCAGTGAAGGGATATTAATGTCCTTAGAAAAACAACGCGTAAATATGCAACAACGACGACAGGAAATTGAAACAAATCTAATAAATGGACCGACCAACAAGGAAACTCCAACTTTCGCATACGCACTGCAGTACGTGCGGTAAATTTTACCAGAGTTTGGTATCGGTTTTTTTTTTTTACTTTTCACCAATATTTATGCGCCATGTAGATTATTAAATTAGCATATTTTTTTTCCCCGAGAACGGAAGTGCTTTTTTTATTTGAAATCTGCCCTGTTACAAGACAGAAGGTGGGTAGGGTAAATGACTGAATTAAACATATTTTAAGATTCTATTCAATTAAACGTGTAATTACTGAGTTTTCGTTGTTGTTGTTGTTCTTGTTACTCTGGAGTTTTAATTTGTTTCTTTTTTTTTCAGAAGTTTGACCTTTTATTTGATTTTGTTATTTACAATGGTTTTGGTAACTTTATTCCCTTTTTGAAGTTTTGTTTACTTAAGCGGCTGTTTTTCGACAAATTAATTAACAGCCCTAATTTTTTTCACTTTGGTGGAGTAATTTAAGCCATGAAATGTTGTTATGAGAGTTTCCTTTTCTTATGTTGAAAAAGGTTTGGAAAAAATCTTCCTTCTAAGTAACTTCTTTTTTTTATAAAAATCAGTAGATCCATTTAGTTCCCTCCACGAATTTTCCAATTTTTTAAACTCTTTACAGGACACATAGGACGACGTAAAAAAATATTTTAGAAGACCTAAAAAATAGGCCATGAAGCGTTTTTATTAATCTTAGTTCTGAAAAAGGACTAAATATATATGTACTAATTTTTGCTATATAGCAGGCTTATAGCCTGGTTTACTACCTTTACAAAATAGTTCAGAATATGAAAATCATTTGAGAAATGTGCAGGTTATGGATAATTTTTTTGTGTTTTTGCGAAGCAATTTCGATCAATTTCATGTTTTGAAAAGTTAAAAAAAGTCATAACTTCTTCACTCTTAAACATACTTTTACCATCTTTATTTTGGTTTCATCAAAAAGATCCTTTTAGTTTCTTTCCAACAAATATATTTTGGAAGATCAAAGAGTACTAAATTTTTAATTTTTACCGAACACGAAACTTACCTTCTGTTTGCTTATTATAGCCTCATTCAATACCTTCCAAAAATGGTTTGAAAATGAAAATCGTGTTTGTCGAAACATACCGATTTTTCTTACTTTTTGCAGCTCAAAATCCACCTAAAAAAAAAAATACAATCAAACTTTTTTTTGTGGCTTTTTTCATCAGCTTTGGCATAAAACCATATTTCAGCAAAATTTAAGATATTGAAGTCAATAATAAAAATGAGATATATACTTAGACTTGGCATTTCAGACTTGATCAAATTCTGCACATTTTAAAAGAAAAATTCTTGTAATTGGTCCACAGAGAGCAAAGTTATAAGCATTTTCTGAAAATACCATAATTTTTGTGATGTACTCCGGTCCACAAGTCTAAAAACCTGTTTCAGCATGTTTATTCAAATTGATTAAAGTACAATGCCTAAAAGTTTCAGCGCGTTCCTGAGTTCTTGGCATTTCTCGGTTTTGGTATCCCCAAGTTTTTGTAAAATACTTTAATACTTTAAAACCGAGTTTAGGAAAAGTGGCAAAGTATATTTTGACAAGAACTGCGGTACTTAGTCCATTTATTATCTCCTACCATACAATGGAAACGTACTACCAAGACTACAACTAACAAGCCGTACTATAACTATTTTTCAATTGGATTCTTACTTTCAGAGTTATAAGCCTTAAAAAAAGGATACCTCTCAATAACATACAAAGGCTATTTTTGCACCGAAAAATTAAAAAAAGTTCAAGTTTTATTACTTTTATCAATAACATATATTATTAGAAAAATTTCGACCAATTTGTGGACCAAGAACAAAACAACTTCTTTTTGAGATCGTAGTAAAATAAACTAGTTAGGGTGTTACTTTTGGCCTGGCCAAAAATTAAATACCCTACACTGTATTATTTGGAAAATGTTGCTTGTACTGGAAGTATCACGCTCTCTAGACCGAATTCACTTAGTTTTTGCTCAGAGCGTCAAAAAACTATTTCTAGTGTGGAAAATTTTGTTACATTAACTCAAATAACGCTTGCATTGCAGCATTCTGAAAGCATTAAGTGTATGGGCGATACCACGCCCATTTGTCCGAATCAACCATATTGCTGATAAGAGTTTCAAATTCTCAGAGGTAATGGTGGAATTTCCAAAAATAATTTTTGTTGCAGAGCCAAAATTACTTACTCATAAGGTGCAGGGCATACAAACACACATAAACTCGTAGTGCCATATCACAAATTTACTTACATATATTGTTGTTACACCTCAAAAGTTTTTCCACTAACATGATAAGCGTGTACGTGCCCCTACACGACTAGCTCTATGTGGAGTGTAATTCCTTAACGCTTTGATTTTATTTGCTCGCACCTCATCACGAACAAAAAAGAAAAAAATTAAAAATCAAATCATTGGAACTTTTGCAACATCGGTTGTTATCAGTTAAACTTTCTTTAGAAATGCATTACATTCTCATATTTGTAATAATTATACAACTAACCCAGTAAACATTTGGAAAATATTAGAACTTATCTAGAATAGCTTTATTCCTGCAAACATTTAAAAGATCTTTGAGTGACTGCAATGTTTCCGCAATTCTTTTTTTGAAAAAAAAAAATTTTCTTCTTCTCCTCCGACCCTATGTGACGGTATTACTCCCGTTATCGTCACATACATTTTTGCGAATTTCAGCATCACGAGGCTTACGGGCAGCCCCTTTTCAACTGGCATCGACGACTGACAGATTACAAGGTGTTCACCAACCAGGTTTGGTCGTATTTGTATGGGATCTGGTGGTATGGGCTAACGGCCAACGTTCGATTAATCGAACACTATCTTTGACTCATACTTGGGCCTATCAGATATTGACAAGTGTTGATTATTGGATTGCAAATGATGCAAATTTGGCTATAAAACCTCTTCATTAATTTTTTTTACTATCATTATTTAATATTTTAAATGGTTTTTTTAAAAAAAAGGTCTATCGACAAGGTATTTTTCAACCACCCCTTCAATCTACTGGAGGGAGGTGGAAACGGGGAGAGTAATATTTTTGAACAGTCAAAAGATCAAAGTAATACAAGACATATATCTTCCCGATATCATTTACTTTAATAGTTAAAAAATAATTGAAAATGGACAACTTTACAGTTCGATTAATCGTGGGCTAAGCACAAACCGAGTGAGTTTGCCATAGAAAAAACTTTTCGATTTAAATGAAAAACTGTAGTTTGTTTTAAAAGAACTAGACACATAAGTTTTAACCGACCCACATTGGTTGGAAAATCGAAAAAGGTGGCCGAAATTCTGAAAGTCGGTGATAAGGGGTTTTTGATGATGCTGATTACGAATCTGAAGTCCATGGCGGATCCAAAAGAATGGAAAAAATATTTTTAAACTGCATCTATTACCACCAAAAACGGTGTATAATTATTTGTAGTGTTGCTTATATCGAATCTGAAATCCATTTTTCGAAATACAAATTGGTGGATCCACCATGATGCTTAATGCAAAACTACATTAATCAAAAAAAAGTCAGTGTATAGGAATTTTTAAAGTCGCAGATTGAGAATATGAAGTTATTTTTTCCACTTGTTTTCTGAGACGCTTTATATTAAAAAAAAATTCTTCGCAAGAATAGGTGAACTTCAAACTCAAATGAGAAGAGTTTTTTAGGCACATAGGTCTTTCTGACCTCTGAAACGAACGAAGAGGATCATACTCTACTATTTGCAACCGTTAAAAGTGCAAAAACAACAGCTTTATTTTTCGAATTTTGACCAGTTTTTTGATATTCCGACCAGTGTGCGACCGTATCATTTTTATTGTAGCTATTTAATCTAATTGCAATATGGCCGACAACGTAAAGTAAACTAAGTAAGTTAAAAATGTATTGTAGCGCTTACTATTATTTTATTTTGAATGATTAGAGATTTAAAATTCAGCTTATGATGTGAAACAAAATGTTCGCTGGGACAACACACGCATCAGTGTATCTGTTACTCGTAGTATTGGTAGTTGAGTTGACTCAATACCGTGCGATTTAAATGAACGCATTTAATTTTATTTTGTAACGTGATATTTCTACTAAATCCCTAACGAGTAGGTGAAATTTTGTGTGTGTATATACTTCTGGTGTTTGTATGCGTTTTATGTATGAACACGAATACTGCATTGTCTAGTGCTGTGTATGACAAAACTTTAACGTAAATCTGCTTATCTCGAAAACTTTTCTACGTGATTTGTCGCTCGACAAAAAGCAACAAAAACAAAAGTAACGTGCGCTTCAGCAAAGTTTCGAGGTTCAATGCTCAGCTATCGAATTTGTGTCTTGAGACTGTAAGCACCAACTTAATGCTTTTAAGTATTAGATACGAAAAATATGAGTATCTAGATAAATTATTTATGAAATTTGTCAAACGTTGATTTATACATGTATTCAAGTCATAGATATAAAAACGGATAACGAATTTAAGTTGGCAACTGAATTTGCGTCGCAAATAATTTACGATGGAAATCATTTTTTTAAAATTTGTCAAAAAATTAATTTACAATGGGATAAGATATTTTTTTATTTTAAGCACAAATTTTATTAAATAATTTAGAGAAAAAAACTTTTGAATGAGAATTTTAAAAATTTTTTGTGCTGACATCCAAGGGGGCCCTTGGGTAAAAAAAATTTCTTACCACTAAATTATCATAAAAAGTAATGAAACGCGAAGAAAACATGAAAAAACGAAAAAAAATTTCTTTAAGCTTTTGCTTTCGATATCCAAGGGTGAAAAAAAACCCAAAAAACTAATCTCGCAGAAACATGCGCCTTACCCGAAAACCTATTTATATGAATTTTAACGGTTGTCCGTCCAGCCGCTTGGGAGTCTATAAGGAACGTACAGATATGCATAAACAAGATTTTACTGGGTTTAAGAAAGATTCTGAAAATAATCGAAATTCACATGAATTTTGAACTTCACTTAACTACTGCTGGGCTATTGTTTATTCGAGCAGCCAACTGTTAGAAAGCTAATTTATTTGTCTTTCCAAAAAGCTCTTCAGATGTGTAGTGGGATCAGACCTTCTCTCTACAGATCAGTAGAAGTTATATAAGTCACTCCTTAAAATATGTTTTTTGTTTTTCGAATATGACAAAACTAAATGAGCGAAAAAAAATATTTTATTTTTTTGTACTAATGAAAATATGAATCGTTTGATTCGCAAAACATTTTTTTTAATTTGTCGACCTATGCAGGAGAAAAAATACAAATTAAGAGAAAAATTTAAATTTTGTTAGCTCCACTTAATTAGTCAAAACTCCATTATTTATTCATAGGTTTTCTACGCATATTATTATTATTATCTTCTCAAAAGTACGATGTTTGTGTAAAAGATAAGAAATTATTTCTTATACATTTTTTCCATTTTTGCGTAGCTATTGAGTACATTTTCGATTTTTATTTTGACCAAAAAATTCGACTTTCTTCATATATTGTGGTCACATTTAAACCACTGAACTGACTGAATAATAATGTAAAAGTTTTTATTTGAAATTTTATTAACTTTAGTTTGTTATTTATTGTGTCCAAATCAATCGTTTTTGACGTGAGATATGGCTGGCAATGCGATGCCAACTTCGAACGAAACATCTCCAAAAACTGTCCATTTTAAAGGCTGTGAATTGCACTGCAACCTAAACTCTTGAGTTTTTCTTTTTTTGATGGAGAATTTTCTTCGTCGCAGATTCGCCATCAGCAGTTAGAACTTGATGAAAAACTGTTATTTAGAGTAGAACGGGGTAATGTCGTGCAGGGGGTAATGTAGTGCACTGGCTGTTTTAGCCCAAAGAATTGAATGATTTACCTAATGTTTGTAAGGTAGGGACCTGCTGACCTTCTGAGCTTATGCATATAATACTATCAATTTTCACCAGTTCGTCTCTACAGAGTAACCTTTTTTTCAAAACGCACGCTTTCGGGACGATAAAAGTGTTTTTCCATCGGGTTAGAAAAATAATTTTCCTTGCGGGAAAATATACCAGGTAAGTGTTTTCTAAAACGAAATATCCTGCCAAAGAATAGAAGTATTTGGCTTTCGAAAAAATTTTGGGCTTCACCGAGTTATCGAAGTTGACCTTTAAAACGACCATTGGGGTAATGTCGTGCACATTCATATACACAAACACAATTTCTCGCTACACAAATGTTGTTACACATGGATGTAACCAATGAAGTTATCTTTCGATCGGATGCTTACTCGTTGCATTCACTTGAGATGTACGGCTTTACGAGCATGTCAAAGTTGAGTGCACGACATTGCCCCGTTCTACTCTACACAACATACTATGTACTTCACACTTGCACAATAATGAATGAAAACATGATAATGCTAAATCTCCTCTAATAGAACCACTACCTATCAGTTCTCACACATTTTGGTACCTTTACTATACTCGGAAAACAATGCACGACAATACCCCACAAATTTTGAGGGGGGTAATGTCGTGCACATTTTTTTTTTCCTCACTTACACAAACACAATTTCTCGCTACACAAATGTTGTTACACATGGAAGTAACCAACGAAATTATCTTTCGATCGGATGCTTACTCGTCGCATTCGCTTGAGATGTACGGCTTTACGAGCACGTCAAAGTTGAGTGCACGACATTGCCCCGTTCTACTCTACATATGGGTGAATGTCACGAAATGCTGAAAAACACCTGTTCCACGGGCGTATTGCGCGATTGCAGCAAAATTCCGACCATCCCACCATGACATTGTTTCAAAATTAACATTAACAATAAACTACCGAAAATGTCTCCTCCGTCATGCTCCTTTTGCCAATCAAGCAAACATTTTTAGAAATGTTTATACATTCCGGAAGCAAAAGAAGTCCTGATAAACTTTAATCGCATGAAAACTACCGAAAATGTCCCCTCGGCATGGTCCTTTTGCCAATCAAGCCTTTTCCACGCTCGATTTAGCCAGATACAATATTCCACCGATGTTCTGTGTGTGGATATATTTAAGTTCCATAAGAACAGATGCTTTTTTAGTGGAGCAAGTCCAATTCTGACCCTTCGATGCTCGCTGGGGCATTATCACTATTTTCCCACGCATTTTTCATATTCCGTAGGTAATTCTAAATTACCGCGGATATTATTGCGGTGGAAACAAAATGACAAAAGTACGGGAAAAAAGTCTATGTCCCCTACGTCATGGTCAAAACATTGGTGAGAAATTGAATTTTTGTTGGTGCATCATCATTGTGGAATGAAGAGTCTGTCAAAATTAGTCGATTGTGCGCGGTAGCAAGAGTTGGCGATTTGCTTTATGTGCGTAATGCTCTATAATTCGTGAAATGTCCCCTCCGTCAGTGACCCCTCCATCATGATTTTGAGTTATTTTTATTTCTAGTTTTGGAAATTACGAAGTACATAGTATGCAACTACTATAGCAGAAATACTTTATTAATAATATTATGTTTTTAACAGAACCCAACGGGCCCTTCCAATGTGGCGGTCAAAAATTCAATATAGTGGACTTTATTTAAAAATAAACTAATGTGAACCAACGTGCATGGAGTTTTTTTGGGTCGCTAATCACGAATCCGGAGTCAGATTTACAAAATTCAAAATGGCAGATCTAAGATGGCGTACAAAATTTTCAAAAACTAACAGATTTTTTGAAACTTGGTATATGCGGGTTTTTAAGGTCGCTTATCACGAATCCGAACTCGGATTTACAACATTTAAGATGGAGAATACAAAATGGCAGACAAAATTGTCAAAAATTAGCCGTCAGTCATCTTGGGTCCGCTATCTTCAATTTGCTAAATCCAACCCCGGATTCGTGATCAGCGACCCCAAAAACTCATATACATAGGGGAACTGATGCTATTGTGGTATAGTTTTTCAATGTGGTATGGTCGCATATCTCCGAATTGGGAAAGAACCTGCGAACGTCACTGCTTTTATCCTGTCAGAAAACATGAAAAACCAGTCATGCAGTCATGGACCAAACAAAATTTTTTCGAAGTCAATTGAACGAATTGTAAGTCGCGTGTGGTTGATTTTTTTTAATGGATTTTTTGCAAAAGAATTTTGTAAAGAAAAAGTTACTTTTTGGTGAAGTTTTATTTATATTCAATGAAAGTAAGTGAAAAATATTGCGAACTAAACGTTTAACTATGTAATTTCACAAAGTTTCGAATTTTATTTTTAGAATTTTGTAATTTCTAAAAATTGGCCAGTGTGGTATAGTCGGGATTCGCTAATGTGGTATATGAATATTTCTTGTTATTCTTAACATTATTTGATTGCTGTTTATTTTTTTATAAAAACTATGAGTTTGAAAACCAATGTAAATGTTATTATGAACTTATTTCATACCTTTCAAACTTTATATTTGATTGTATGGTTAAGTATACCACATTACCCTACTTATATGTACCACATTACCAGTCCATTTTACAAGTACTGATCAGTATATATACCACATTGTGCCACCATATATACCACATTACCTCCCAACTTTTTGAAAACAGCTTTTTTGACTTTCTTCAGATTTTGCTCAATAACTTTTTTTTAATGAAATTGCACACATTTTATTGAAATATATTCTGTAGCCAATACTTCAAAGATTAGCATAAAAAAATTTGGCTGGAATTGATCTAACGGTTCCCTTTAAAATTCCACCTAAACATTAGCTATACCACAATAGCATCAGTTCCCCTATATCAAATTTCAGGAAAATCGGTTGATTTTTAAAATTATGTCCGCCATCTTGGATCCGTCATTTTGAATTTTGTAAATCCGACCTGATTGGCGACCCAAAAAACAGCCATGTACGAAATTTGGTTCACATTAGTTTATTTTGAAATAAATTCCACCATATTGAATTTTTGATCGCCATACTGGAGTTTTTAGTATGGGAGCCGTCGTGTACTTATGATCTACTGGACCATTTCAACAACTTTTCAAATTCAAAATTTCATATTCCGAAATTTCGGTATTTCGTGACATTCACCCATATCAATGTTATAAAGAAAAAACTTTGTTCTACAGTGATATTAAAAAACTTTTGATATTCTTTTTAAACAGAATGTTCGAGTATTCTGATAAGTGTTATATGTACCATAAGCTGGTGTGACTTTGGACATCTGTGGTTACTTTGGCCTACAAAGAAAAAAAGATTAAAATCAAAATATTATCATCTCAAAGACTAGTTATCGATTTGTATTAGGCTTATCAGTATGTTTGAAGTAATGGCTTCTAGCGCCTGTTTTTAATGCTTAATTTGAGCGCGAACTTTCAGATATATTGTTGCATTTTTAAAAAGTTGTCTTGCTTCGCATTTTTTGATGCTTAGAAAATTATTACTTATTCAACCCTGTTCCGAAATCCGTGTAATTTCAATTACTTTTCGTTTAGGAAGCTTTTTGATAAAAGCGGTGAGTCGAACAATAAAAAGTATTTAAATCTCTTTTGTGGAGAATTACAGGTTCTACAAATAATATTGCTTCACATTAACGAAAAAGCAACCGTTTGAGAAATATTCCCAAGCTGCCGCAAAAAGGCGAAAAATTTTATTTTATCGAATATTTCCGCAACGGTTACTTTTTCTTAAATACAAACTAATATTATTTGTAAAACCTGTAATTCTCTATACTTTCTGATACTTTTTATCGTTTGAATCCCCATTTTATCAAAAAGTTTTCGAAATGAAAAGTAATTGAAACCACACTTATCACAAAACATGCCTGATTGACAAGATGGAAAATTGCTGGCGTAAGGTGAGTGATATAACAAAAACCATTATATAATTTTCTTCCTTAAAATATTTTTATATCAGGGTACGTTAGAAAACAAGTTTGTTAGGGTTAGATGGGACCAGTCAAACCTTGAAGTGACTTTGCCAAAAAAGTTATTTTAAAATTACTACTTATGTTTACTTTGTAAAAATTTTGGAATTGTGACCATTAATTTTATCAAAATTGTTGAAAATGTAACCTCATAATATTGAATAATCTGTTTTTTGGGTCAAAATCACCCCTGCTTACTGTATATAATGAAGTACTTCTTGCGGCTCTCAAATTTTGCTATTAAAATTTAATAACTTTGTTTATCTAATAAAATAAACATTAACGCCCAATAAATAAAAAGAATGGTCTCAACCTACATACGGCCCCTCAATGGCCATACAAAAATCAATGGTCAGTTGTGATATCAGTCAAGTTAAGTAGAGACGGACGGTAGACGGAAAGTCAGACAGTTGATAACTACAAACGTAGACAGCATTGTTGTAAACGATTTCCAACTTGTACAACCTAACTATTCATTCATTGATGTTCCAGACACAAAATCCTCCTTACCCTACGTCAGCGTGTAAGCAATTTACATAACGAAGACGCATTGTTGCAATCTCTGTAATGCATTTGCATATTTCACTTAATCCACTCGTGAATTCACTCTTCAAATATGTTACCTTCCTTGTTGTTGCTGTTGCCCCGGTCGGCGGCATCTCAACATAATCTCCTATTGATGCGTTTGAAGTTACAGCGGTGAGCATGTTGGAGCAGTAGGGTATGGAGGCAGGCGTATGAATAGTAACAACAATCATTCAATTTAATGTTGAAGGAAATAATCTAAATATTTGAATGCACCACGCTATCATATGAATGCACCTATGCGGAAGTCAAGAGCAAATCAAATCAGTGAAGAACTAAAATTTTTTTTTTTTTTAAGCAGACCTTGAAGTTGCCCATATTTAAACTCAAGAGTTGTTATACTTCAGAATTGCATTATAAAATCCTCAAAATTTACCTTTAAAAAACTAACTTCTTGATCAACAGTCAGTCAGTTATTCACTTTTAAAGTAGTTCCCGCTGGGCAACCTAATGTGTGCAGACTATTGTATGTGCGTATGTCTGAGAGATCATTGTATGCACACAAAGAAATGAATCCTTGCATCCCACGCAGTGCAGTGGCAGCAGTAGCTTAACGTTTTTGCATACAACCACCATATCGAGAGCCAATTAATTGAAATTTTTGCTTCCGGCGGAATAGTTTTGTTGTTGTTGTTGCATTCATTTTATCCCTTTACGTGGTGACTGCATCTTTTGGATCCTTTGTCTGTCTGTCTGTCTGCGGTTTTTCTTCTTTTGCTGCATTTTTTCCTTTTTTTTTTTTGGAGCATTTCCTTACAAATTAAAGCAAACATTTTGACTTCAATTAAATCTATGCAAATTTGCATGAACGCAAAAGTTGAAATCTTCTTTACAAACATTTGACGATATCAGCAACATCGTGAAACTTCTACTTTCAACATTAGAATGATTTCGCTCCCCACTCCTGTATACGCGCCTTAGCTGAACTGCATTTGACAATGGATATATGTACATATGACAACGGGGGTTTCATGTCAACTTTATATGTTGTTTAGCTGCACTGTGGTGTATGTGTTGAGTTTGTTCGTTGTTGTTGTCTTGTCCATCGTTGTTGATGAAGGATTTCCTTGCATTCTTCCTGTCGCCGGGGTATTTTGTGAAAGTGCAGCTTATTTCCTTATGAAAACTCTTCTTATAACACGACAGATGAATGCACAATACATGTCTGTCTATACCAAGTTTTTACACTGAAGATACACACTTTTAAATAGAAAAAATAAATAAGTATTTTAAAAACTCTTTATTCTCTTTAAGTATACTGCAATAACTCAGCTTTGAGAAAATGAATGATACCTCATCATCTCTGTAGGGTAATTGTACTTAAGCTTAATTGTTGTGAACATCACTGGATGTAGCAATAATATTCCCGATAGTTTTTTTTTTAAAAGAACACGTTTTGGCATCTTGACATCTGAAAATTGATTGAGAGCTTCAAATTTGATGATTAACTTTAGTACACTTGAACGAGAAGGTACTTCATGTACCGTGCTAACTTTATCCCTGCAAAGTTTTCTAAGCGAGGTCAGATTATCTAGAAAGTAGAGGCACATGAAATACTTTCATACCCCTAAAATTCTTTTCGCAGAATGAACAACAACGACTTAATTCGGGAATGGAAGAACGATAGTAAAACTACTGAGAAACCAATGAAGACATGCGGAAGGCGAAAAAAAAAACTGAAAGATATTGAGCTTGTTAGAGCAGACTCTGTCAAGAGAATCTAGGAACAGCAGATATTGTATTAATTGCTTCGTCAGCAGCGATAAGACGCATACGAGGGGACTAACAAATGTTCGCTGCTTTGGTGTTAATTTATTTATTTTAAAATATTTAAACATGAATGACGATTCACAATTGGTCGTGGACAAAACTTGTATTTTGATTCTCAAAATATAATAAAAATTACAAATGAAACAATACCTTGGTTGACCACAGTAAGCTGTTATGAAGCTGCATCGTTGTAAGACGGCGATGATGAAACCCTTCTACGGGAGATGTATGCAACATCCGTTTAAACTGCTTCAAAGTGATTTCAATGATTACAGACTGGATACATTTTTCTGTAGAATACGAGCCACGAGGTAAGTCAAAATCATATATTGGACGTTTCACGTCAATTATGCCACCTCGCTGCCCATAATCTGATGCGTCTAAATAGGTCATATGATAGGTAATTTTTTTTGTTGAAGTGTCTGCTTTGGAATGCCGAGTGCTGTTTTTGAAAAAAACCATATGGCGGAACAATATGGCGACAAGAAAGATGGGTAGTTGGAAAAAATCATCAAGTTGATTCATTTATCACGTTATATCTCACAAACGACACAAGATAATTTGGTGAAATTTTGTAACTCGAGGTCTAGTGAAACTATCTTAGAATGAGCGAAAAGTGGGCGGGATTAAGTAAGTGACACGGCCACTTTTTAACATTTTGTGAATTGAATTTAATATATCTCGAAAGTAGAAAGAATTAAATGAGTGCCACGCCCACTTTTTAACAATTGAAAATTTTAACTCAATAATGATCAAAGCACTGTTCGTCCGGTAGTTATTTTCATAATCCTCTCTCAGCTTTACCCAGGATCAACGGTGGGGTAGAGTAGCCACGCTAAGCCCAAGGACTACAGACCCATTAGCTTAACATCTTTTTTGCTCAAAGTAATGGAACATATATTAGAATCACACATTAGAGAAAAGCTTCCTAAAAGCTTTCTATGTGTATCTCAGCATGCATATCAAAAAGGGAAATCCGTAGAAACAGCTTTACACACGGTTGTTCAATCGATCAAATCTTCCCTGCAGTATAAAGAATTTACGTTAGCGGCTTTCCTAGATATCGAAGGAGCTTTCAATAATGTAACAAAAGAAGCGCTAATAAATGCCGTTGTGAGTGCGGGGGTAGATTCCAGTATATGTAGATGGATCGATACCATGCTCAGCAACCGCATAATCAGAGCCGAATGGGGACAAACTAGTACCCAAAAATTTTTAACAAGAGGCACTCCACAAGGCGGAGTTTTGTCTCCTCTACTATGGATACTCGTTTTAGATCCTATACTTAAGACTCTTCAAAGCAGGGGGGTCAAAACAGTAGCCTATGCAGATGATGTAATTATTTTAGTAAGGGGTCGTTTCCTAAATGAATTAAGTGAGCTACTTGAAAATGCACTCACAATCATGTGTAGATGGGTTTCAAGTAAAGGACTAAACATTAATGCTCAAAAAACGGAGCTAGTCCATTTTACAAGAAAATATAAAATACCCACGTTTAGGGATGTATGTTTAAATAATATTAAGTTACCAGTTCTCAATCAAGCCAAATTTCTGGGAATAATTCTCGATAAGAAATTGTCTTGGAAAACCAACATAGAAGAACGATTAAAGAAAGCTAATAATGCCTTCTATGCATGCAAAAAAATGTTTGGCTGTACCTTGGGACTAAGCCCAAGAGTGACACACTGGATCTACACCTCTATTGTAAGACCTATCTTATTATATGGGGTGGTGATTTGGTGGAAAGCTCTTGATAATAAGGGAAACCTGAAAAACTTAGGAAAAGTACAACGCCAGCTTTGCATAGGAATTACAGGAGCGCTTAAAACCGCATCAGCCGATTCACTCAACATTATTCTAAACTTACTACCACCCGACTAGAAAATTTTGTGTGGCGACAGTTAGGGCCCCGTTGGTTTTGCCTAACCAGAACGTTAGGGCCAAACGCGGAAGCCTAACAAGGCCCTCATATCGGATGTAACGGTGTTCCCCATATTTTCCTAATAAGGAATGCCTAATGCCGGCCTAATTAGGTAGGCGTTCGTATTTAGGAAAATTTGAGGCTTACCAAACTAGGCCATCGTTGGGATTTCGCACTTGACCCTAACGTTCTGCTTAGGCAAAACCAATTTGGCCCTAATTCACGCCTAACTAATAATAATCTTCAAATCAATAAAACGAAAAATAGCTTTGTAATTTTTTTAGTAATTTATTAAAAATATTATTTCTTATTTCTATCTTAATTTTTTAAGATTTGTTAATATGCTAAATTATATGCAAGTAATAACTGATCACATTAAAGATAATTCAGATTTATTCCGAAATCTGTGTGATTTCGATTACTTATTATTTAGGAGGCTTTTTGATTAAAACAGTGAGTCGATCGATAAAAAGAATTGGAATCTCTATTGTGGAGAATCGCAGGTTGTACAAATAATATAAGTTCGGATTAACAAAAAAATAATCGTTAAGGTAATTTTCTTAAAAAATCGCTAAAAGTCGAAAAATTCCATTTTATCGAATATTTCCTAAGCGGCTACTTTCTCGTAAAAATAAATCAATATTATTTGTAGAGCGTGTAATTCCCCACAAAACAGATTCTGATATTTTTATCGCGTGACTTACCATTTTCATCAAAAGCTTCCAAAATGGAAAATAATTGAAACTACACGGATAACGGAACAGTCCTGATTGAAAATAAATACAAATGCAGACATATCTGACAATCCTTGTTTAGTTTTTGAACCGTGAAATTTAATAAATAGGGTTTTAATGAAACAATTGCTTGAAAGAATGAATGAATCGTGTATGGAATGGAAAACTTGAAGAAGTTGCCTTTAATTATAACCTTAGCATGGAAGACAAAACGAATCGGGTGACTAAAAATCAATCGTTAATATCAGTCTATTGAAATTTTCATTAAAAACTTGGTTTGACTTAAGCTTCCATTTTAACTCAAAGAATTAAGTTTATAAACAAAAATTTCAATTCTTGTCTTAACTTTGAAGCTGTAAGCAATTGAAAATCAGTCATTCGATTTGTTTCGTCTTCCATGCTAAGTCTATTAAATAGATATGTATCAACATATCGGCACGAAAATGCAAAAGGACGTAACAACATGGTTCGACATATCGCTAGAAATAAGAAAAATTATAGAAGTGCACTCTGAAATGAATTTGAGTTATTTTGTTGTAACGTCTTTTTGCATTAAAGTGACAATTTACAACCAAAAAGTCAATAGTAAAACTTAAAAAAAAATTTAGAAATAAAATAATAAAAAACATTTTTATATCACGTGCAGCACAGCCACCATTCCAATCCCTGCTGTGATGAAGAGCTGATGCCAATGATTTTATGATGCTATACTCACTAAGATCTTCTTTCGATTTTGAAAAAGTTTTAACCAAAGCATCTGCAAAGAAAAAAAATTAATTTCATTGGACACTGTTAAGAAATAACGTAACAACCCTAGAAAAATGTTTTTGACTAAAGGATGCAGTTCGATTTCAAATAGTAACATATATACTTATATCTGAATATCATTGCATTTGTTCTTCAACCAGGAAAGAAAAACATAATTATCTCAAAACATTTTTCAAGAAAGCTGCGCATTATTTCGTAAAAAAATTTTTAAGTATACGTACCCCTTCGGCTGCTTTGGTGCAGTTGAATTTAAGCGCCAGTTCGCAACTTAAAGCATAACGCAAATGCGCCGGCTGACGACCAACCCAATCAGCGACAGCGAATTTACTTAATTTACTAGCAAGATGTATCAGAGCAAGTGCAATCAGTGCTTAAGGAATCATTTACGAAATTCCATGCCATTTGCACCATTTTTTGAAGTTTCTGCTGATCGCCTTTGAAGCATTTCGCATATTTGAGCATGAATGTGTATGGATGTCCCACCTGGAGATCGAATTTTATGGTTTGCAGCAGAATACGCTCCATAGTCATAACTGCTTATAAGAGAATTTAAGAAAAATTTACTCAAATAATAATAAATTTAGTATTCTACTAACGCACCTCTTGTTGGTCTTCTCCGAATAAATAGAATTGCGTGTCCGTTAAACGTCCACGTGCAGTCTTTATTATATCCCTGCATTTCTAGGGCGTTTCCTCCACTTTGCCCGCCAAGAAGAGGCAACAGCATTCAGTAAAATAACGTGGAAAGCTCTTCAACGAATGAAACATATAAAAGCGATGAAAGTACACCACTCCGGTAGCAATGGTATCGTGTCCAATGCCCATTTCGGTACCACAACTCATTCCGTGTCATAATACCAGCAAGGCATTTTCCCAATGTTGACAGTGCTACTTTGACTAGGATTTGGGGAGTTTTGTTGTTGCGGCGTCTGCTTCAGGATCTGGCTCAGTTGTTGTAGGTACAGGCATTCCTTTATGAAAAAATTACGCTATCGCTTAATTCGTTGTGTATTTTGAATTATTTATTAAAAAGAACAAAAGCACTTACGATTATGTTTAATCCAAGATGCAAAATACTTTTTCCGAACTACATTTTATTAGAATTTTATTGGCAAACCGAACAACAAATTAAATGTCAGGGCTGCCGATGGTGATTTGATTCCTAACCCTATTTAGACAAGCGGTGGAGGGTAGTGCTAAAACACATTTGAAGCGAACGACAAGTGACCGCATCGTTTTTAAGTGTGTGGCTTTCGTAGCAAATGGAGGAAATATTAACTCTGTAAAATTATTTCATAGAGGGAAAGTTTCTTCAGACTCTCTATCTTGGTAAAAATATTGTAAGTCCCGGGATTACTCCATGCAATTCCCGGGATTGATTAAAACTATTTTTATCCAAAATATGCAATTAAGTTAAAAAAATTAGGTAAAAATTATTTAATTTTATTGAACAAGCACCGATTTTGATCCGACAATACTCATTTTGTTGGTAATTGAATTTAGAAAAAAACAAACACTATAGATTTGCGGAGTTTTTTTTTTTTTAAATAGGAACAATTCTCAACAAAAATATTAGTTTTCGATGTATCTGTCGATTCTTAATCTGAATCTGGCATCGGAATCGGTCTATCACGTATGGTTTTTGAGATATCCTTAACTAAAAGTTGAAATAACACGATTTGTGAGGTTATATGGAGGACACTCGAAACTATTTTCTATTGAATGCGTCATATAGTACTATTTTGTGTCTTCAAAATGAATTGTAAATTAATGATGCCATTTAAAATTGTAACTTTGTATAAGAAAATCATTTGATACTATATCATAGCTCATTTTGAAGACAAAGAATAGAACTAGAAGCTGCATTTAATAGAAAATAATTTCGTGCATTCTGCATATAACCTCAAAAATCATATTTTTTTAATTTTTAGTTAAGGACATCTCAAAAACCGTACGTGATAGACCGATTTGGATTCAGAACTGGCATTAAAAATAATAATTTTTGGTTTCAATTGCTTCAATTTTTTTCGAAAACCGCATAAATTTAAAGTTTTGGTTTTTTTAAAAAAATTCAATTAGCAACAGAAATGATTGGATCAAAATTGGTGATTGTTCAACAAAATTAGAAACTAAAGCCGTTTTTACCTAATTTGCCTGCACAATATGAGTCGCCCAGTAACCAATGTCTGAACGACCAATCGCTTTGATTTAGGTTTTACATAAATTGGGTGGCGTATTCATTCTCAGAGTTAAAAAATGTTTTTACCTCAGCAAGTGATATATACATATGTATATATATCGTTTAAGTTTATGAAGTGTTTGTAAATCAAATTTTTATGTTTTTTTTTTTTATATTTTCTTGTTAATTTTTATTAATTAAATGAAAATTTAAATTAAATCTATTGACTGTTTAATATGGTTTGAACATTTTAATATATAAGTTATTATATTCTGACAAAAAAGTGCGTACTTAATGTCAAAATACAAATTAAATCGAATTCCAAAAAATTCCGCGATTGCAATTTATAATGCCGAAAATCTCGGGATCGCCAAAGGGCCGAAAAATTGGCATCCCTAATATATATATATCGAACAAATTAAAAGTGTTCGAAAATTTGCCATGTCTCGAAAATCATGACTTGTATTAAAAACTTTTGTAGTCCAAATTTGTAGTGAATTAAAATACCTTTCATATGACACCAATATTTTTAACTTCTATCAAGAGGTTCCGATTTCCAGTTCCGGTTTTCATAAAGCCATATCCTGATCTTCCGATGGCTATATCTCCGTCAGTTTTCGAAAAACGGAACTAAGAAAAGTTGTTCGTCCCATGAATGTTACATTTTCGGTGTTCTACCGATTACCAACCATCACCACAAATATAAATGGCAAAGGCCTAAGAATATTTTCAAACAAATGAGTTTTTTGGCACGGAAGGAAAATAAAAAAAATGTAGCTGCGTTTTAGACGACAGTTTATATATGCTTGTATAAGCACGTAGAAAAAAGAAAATTCGCAATGGAGTCCCTGGTAAAAAAAACAATGACAGCTGTCATTACATTGTTAAAATAAAAGTTCGCGTGGATCCTGAAAATTTTTATTGAAAAATTTAAATTAAATTAAAAGCAAAAATAGAAACATAGCATGCTTATTACAACAGGACATAATAGAAGAAACAAGGCAAGTTACACGGGAAGATACAGTCTACATGGCGGAGTATTTGAACAGCTTTGAAGGCAGCATCGTAGAAAATGGTAAGGAAGTGTATCCGGGTACGAGACAGGTTTTGTTTATAGCCATAACTTTTTACTGTTCAAACCGTTTCAGGTGTTTTATATATCGTTCGAATGGTAAGGAATGCACACAACTTTCTCTTTAAAGACGTAGAAAGTTATTTCATTACTTGCAAAAGTTATGGCCAATTTTCTAAGTACATGTTTTTCGCAATTTGGAAATTTGCATCCGGGTATGAGACACCTAGAAAAATGCAATGAAAATCAGAAAATATGAAATAAAAACCTCATGACTGTGCGTTAGCAAAAACTTTTATTAATTTTTCGTTCCAATAATATCGATATTTGATAGTTGCACCAGATTTCGGTTCGAAAAAAAGTGTCTCATACCCGGATACATGACATTTTAAGAAATGCCAAAAATTAATACCAATCTGAATCTGTCGAACTTTCCTCTTACTATGACTAAGTTTTTAAGCCAACACCGGAGTGAAAAGATCCATTGCTTATTTTAGTTACACACTTTAGGTCGCAACTCGATTGTAAAAAGCTTTTATGATCTGTTTCAAAGTGTTATATTTTAGAATTTATCAAATGAAAATGGGAAGTGTTATCAATAGCATTTAGTCTTTTACATCTACTTTGTGATACAATGTGGATTTGTGGAAATATAAATGGTTAAAACATTATTTTTAGGCTTTTCTTAAGTGTCATGTATTGGTGTATGAGACACATCATGTATCCGGGTATGAGACACTTCTTTTTCGAACCCAAATCGTGTGCAACTGTCAAATATCGACATGTATGTAATGATACGTGAATCAAGGTTTGTGTTTGCGTACAGTTATGGAGTTTTCATTTCGTATTTTCTAATTTTCAATTCATTTTTAAAGGTATATCATACCCGTATACAAAATTTGTAATGATATGGAAATTATACCCTACACCCAGGGTATATTCACTTTGTCCTTCCGTTTGCAACGCAGATAAGGAGGCGTGGCAGATATTAAAAAGTATATATAGTCTTGATCAGCGTCACCTTCTGAGTTGGTATAGCCAACTCCGTCTGGCAGGCTGACTGTGCGTGGAAATATTTTTTACGGGAAAACTAGCCATGATAATTCAATGAAATTTGATGCGTTGGCTTTGTCGTAAAAGTTAGGTCGTGGGATTGAAAATGAGCGAAATCGGTCAACGGACACGCCTACCGCCCATACAAAATATACATTCAAAATTCAACTTTAGGAGTATTTTTCACAACAATTCAACCAAAATACACTTAAATACTACGAATTATTAGCGCAAGCTCTGAGCAAAAACTGGGCGGATTCGGACAAGAGGGCGTGGCATCTTCTATACAAGCAAAATCTTTAAAACGCTATGCTAAAAGCTTTTTTTGAGATAATCAAACTAAACTTTACTCAGACACTTAGAACTATAAATGCAAGCTGTCAACAAAAACTGGGTGAAATCAGACAAGACGGCGTGGCACCTCCCATATAAGCAAAATTTTCAAAATACTGCAGTGTAGGGTATTTAATGTTTGGCCATGCCAAATGTTACACCCTTACTAGTTTTTTTTTTTTCAAACCAAAATCCGGTGCAACTATCAAAATATCGATATTGTTGTAACGAAGAATGCACAATAGTTTTTGCTAACGCACAGCCATGAGGTTTTTATTTCATATTTTCTGATTTTCATTGCTTTTCTCTAGGTGTCTCATACCCGGATACAAATTTTAAATTGCGATAAAAAGTACTTAGAAAACTGGCTATAACTTCTGCATGTGATAAAATAACTTTCTACGTTACGAAAGTTTTGTGCATTTCTTACCTTTCGATCGATATATAAAACACCTGAAACGGTTTCACCAGCAAAAAGTTATGGCTCAAAAACAAAACCCGTCTCATACCCGGATACACTCCCTTACATTTTATATAAAATTGATTTTTATGTATAATTAAATAAATTTCCTTTTTAATTTGATAGAGGATGGCAAAGCGCAAGTTCAATTAAGAAAAAGTAGGACAATATTTCGAAAAAATAAACTTACAGCAAGTAGCTAAAAGTGATGTACATCACTTGTGGAACAAACTTTTGGATGATAATGAATGTTGAATGAATTGTTGTATCCGGAAGTCGAAAGGTTTGATAAAATGATATTTGCTTACGTTCGCTTCATTCTACCATAATAATCATTCCATTACGATTGCATCCTTGTTATCGGACAACAAGAAAAAGATAACCATTTTCGAAATGGAAATTGAGGACGACGACAATGAAGGAGATATCTCACATAATTCAACTTTGAAAACACATAAAGAATCTACCATGTCCTAATAGGACTAAAACGCAGAGTATTGATATTTTGTTTTTAAAACTGATTTGGTTCGTTAAGCTTTTAATTGTAAGAAAGTATATGTAATCAAAAATGTCTGGTCGGATTTACTTTCAGAGATATAACCATCGGAGATCGGGATATAGCTTTTATGAAAACCGGTATAAGTTCGGAGCCCCTGGCTGCATTTTAATATAATGGTGTCATATCAAAGGTATTTTAAATGACTACAAAATCGTTGTACAAAAATTTTAAATCCGAGTCATGATTTTCGAGATATGGCGTACTTTCGAAATTTATTTAAATCAATCAAGGGATTCCGAACTTATACCGATTTTCATAAAAGCTATATCCCAACCTTCCGATGGCTATATCTCCGAAAGTAGGTTCGACCAGATCTTTTTGTTGCTGTTGTTGTAATTAATTCACAGAGCTCTAATTGTGCAAAAAAAAAACAACAGTTTTTAAAGGTAAATTGTTCCCTTTTTTCAGAAATCACTAAAATGTGTTTAAAAAAAGTAGCATATTTCTTTAAAAGCTATGTTTATACATAAAAATACATTAAAATAGCTGCCTAACAATCGCTGTCTTGAATATTTTTAAAATTTCATATTAATAGGGATACGTTTTTTGTACTAATTAAATGAAAATGTTACTTTTTGAGAGCAATAAAAGCCTTTAAAAAATTCAGGTTTTTAATAATATTTTATCTTAAAGAAAATTTACATTATTTAATTAGGGACCAGCTTCAAATGTTCTCATTAATATCGCATTACTTTTTCCCCAGATTTGCCGAAATTCGACTTCTCGTTTTCATTATGACAACCGCATTAGCCGTTCATTAGGTAAATCTTAAGCCTGCCCAACTAGGCAAATGTTCGTTTATCACTATGACCTCCGCGTTAGGTTTTCTTTAGGCAAACGAAATTCGGCAACTGTTCGTTTATTACTATGACCACCGCATTAGGCGTTCATTAGGTAAACCTAATTTAGGAATATCCTAAGCCTGCCTAACTAGGCAATTGTTAGGCATTCCGAAACTGGGCAACTGTTCGTTTATCTCTATGACCCCCACGTTAGGTTTTCGTTAGGCAAACAAAATTCGGCAACTGTTCGTTTAGCACTATGACCACCGCATTAGGCGTTTATTAGGCAAACTTTATTTGGGCAAACCCAAAGCCTACTTAACTAGGCAAGTAATAGGCTTTCCTAATTTAGGCTAACCCCATTGCTTCCCAATTAGGGCCGTATGTATTTTTAGGCATGCCTAAGCAAATTTCTAGTCGGGCAATAGATCTTTTTGCCAAAAATGTGGTGTATAGAAATGCCCTTAGACTGAAAGAAGCGAATCATTTCAAACACAAAATTTTTGGACATAGCAATATAGATGATATTAAAAATATCACAACAGATTATTTACCACCAACAACACGGTTCGACAGGAAGTTTTCAGTTAAATTTCCATCCAGGGACTACTGGACATCGCATTACCTAGACCCACCAAATGAAATAAATACATACACAGATGGTTCGAAGCAAGATGAGGGGGTTGGCGCTGGATTTTTTGTACTGAACTCCAACACTTGCGAATCCTACAAGCTACCTACTGACTGCAGCATTTTTCAGGCAGAGGTAGTTGCGATTCAAAAAGCCGCAGATTTTTTAATAGGAAATATTTCTTATAAAAAAATAAACATTTATGTTGATAGTCAAGCAGCTCTTAAAGCACTTAAAAGCAACACTATTAATTTTAAAACGGTATCAAACTGTTACGAATCATTGCAAAGCTTGAGCAATAATAACTCAGTACGATTACTGTGGGTTCCTGGTCACTGCAACATTGTGGGAAATGAAAGGGCTGACGAGCTTGCTAAACAAGGTGTGCAGTTACTCAATGATCCCTTGTTTGTAGAAGTACCACTTAAGTTCTACTATACGCAAAAGACTAAGCAACTAGAAAATTTAGCGGAAAATAGAAGGCGAAACAACACAAAAAACAAAACGGCCAAAAAATTCTGGCCCTCTTACAATAATAACAAAACTACATATGTACTCTCTCTTAGCAAAATTAATTGCAGACTGTTGATTGGTGTTACAACTGGACACCGCATGATTGGACACCATGCATACAGGATGGGATTAATATCAAATAACTGGTGCAGAAACTGTTCCGAACCCGATGAGGAAGAAACGGTAGAGCACGTCTTGTGCTATTGCCCGGCGCTAACCAGACGCTGAATGGCAACTCTTGGGCAGGCTATGTTCGGCTCCATAAATGAGATAGCTGGAATAGCATTATCAAAACTAATGAATTTCGCCTTAAAAACTGGAACCTTCGATATAGATGAAAATCATGAAGCCAGAACACTGCTATTCTCCTAACTGAAGGGAGTTTTGTGGTAACGCTATGGACCTAGTTGGTCTATGTGAGGTTTTTGCTTACGCGATTACCGCCACCCTAACCTAACCTAACGGTGGGGATGTGGCGGAATTTGATCCCATTGTGTGTTTTTTTTATATTCTTTTTTTACTTTTTCTTTGTAATTTTTTTTTCTAATTTTATAATTATTTTTTTTTTTACCATAATTATTGAAATTATTTTTATGGTAAAAAAAAAAATAATTTAAAAAAATTAGAAAAAAAAAAAAAAAAAAAAATTTTAAAAAAAATAAATAAAAAAACACACAATGGGATCAAATTCCGCTACGTCCCCACCGTCGATCCTGGGTAAAGCTGAGAGTGGATTATGAAAATAACTACCGGACGAACAGTGCATTGATCATTATTGAGTTAAAATTTTCAATTGTTAAAAAGTGGGCGTGGCACTCATTTTCTTTTCATCCATTTCAAGGTACTTATAATTCACACCTTCCAACGAAATTGAATCAAAATATTTTATATAGTTTTTGAGTTATACCATATAACGTATTTCACTTGTGTGGGAGGTACTACGCCCACTGGTGATATTTTGTCCATTTTTTGCTTTGAAGTACTTCATATGTAGTAGGCTCCCTGTACTAAATTTCAGACAAATTACTTCATTAATTCTGTTATTATAACGTATTTAACCCTCTAACTGGTAAGTGGTCCCTGAGGACCTCTTCAATAATTTCACATTTGCACCGTGGATATTATAATAATTGCTCAAAACCGTCATGAGTTTCCGTGGTTATGCTTTTTATGCCATGGTTAACCCAATAAAAATGCGTTCTGCTCCATAGTTTTGCTTTTGTTATCAGTTGTGTCTGCCACGTCAGAATAAAATCGCAAAAAATTAATTCTCTGGAAAAAAATGTTTCCGAAGTAATTTAGAAATTGTTATAACACCAATATTTTAGTGAATAATTTTTATTGGTAAGAAAACATTTCCTATTTTCAACATAAATTGAAGTAATTGAGAAAAAGTTTCAAATTATGTTTTAGAAACGTAAATAGGACCACTTGCCTGTTTAAGGGAACGAAATCGCTTCAGTTGGAATGATTTCGACCTGGCTCAGAGCACTGCAGACAGGTAACTTTGGTAGAAGAAGAAACCCCGATGTTTTCTTCTATATCATCAGCACCTTTCGGTCCTATTTTCGAGCCACCTAAGTGACCCCGTTCACTGAAGCGTTCAGAAAAACAATCTGAACAAACAGGTCTTTCAATATTGCCTTTTGCTGGCAGTTTGGCTTGAAAAATAAGGCGGTAGAAGAAAATGCAAGATTTGCAAATTCTTTAAAATATAGTGCATTTGTAGCGAGTGCATTCTTCATTAGTGTTATTCGAACGCCAAAAACTGTTTCTATCACTATTATTATCAAAAATAATATATGTACCCCAATAATTATCTACTTTTTCCATTAAAAACTATTCAAACCTCAAAAACGAGCCAATGTTTTTTTATACTCAAACCGGCAAGGGGTCCCTGAGGACCTCTTTACCTTTTTTCACCTGATGGTTGACCTAAGGTAGGTCTTAACATTTTTATGACTATTTCATAATTTTTTAGCAAATAATTAATAGAAAAAAAATTCCCGACACTATTCGTTAAAATTTACAACTTTGCCAGTTAGAGGATTAAGTTTTGTAGGCGGTGCCACGCCCATATACGAGACTATATCATTTTTTGACATTTTACAAATTAATACTGATCTCTACGAATAGGTGATCCTAGCTTTTTATCAAAATCGTTGAAACCGCCTTCGAGATATATTAATTTCAATTTACAAAATGTTAAAAAGTGGGCGTGTCACTAACTTAATCCCACTCACTTTTCGCTCATTCTAAGATAGTTTCACTAGACCTTGAGTTGCAAAATTTCACCAAATTATCTTGTGTCGTTTGTGAGATATAACGTGATAAATGAATCAACTTGATGATTTTTTCCAACTACCCATCTTTCTTGTCGACATATTGTTCCGCCATATTGTTTTTTTCAAACACAGCACTCGGCATTCGAAAGCAGACACTTCAACAAAAAAAAAGAGCTATCATATGACCTATTTAGACGCACCAGATTATGGGCAGCGAGGTGGCATAGTTGACGTGAAACGTCCCATATGTATCTTCCAGTTCCCGAGACAACTCATAATAGAATATAATATGACAGATTTAATATGGTTTAGCCTAAGAAAAAGTAATAGACTAAGAGCCAGCGCTTGGCTGACCCTCCTCATAGTATCAAAGCTGAATTTTTTTGTGAGTGTTCTTCCAATAGTAGGTATGAACTTCTGTTCAAGTGAATTCCTGAGAGGTGGTGCCTACGTGAGATATCGGACGCAAAAGGTCGACAAAAACAGTTTTTTGAAAATATTTTGCTAATGGTTTTATCTACAAAAAAAATAACTTCCACAATTTTATAGCTCAATAAACTTCATATCGAAAAGTGGTGCAAATTGTTTTCGCACGAACTATAGTTTTGGAGATATGGTCCAGTGAAATTGGACTTTCAAACCCAACTTATAAAATCCATAATTTTTTTTCTTCTAGTCGCCCTATTTTTTAGTTTCAAATTATGCACCAAAGTTCGAGACCGATTTCACTGTCGTACAAAAAGTTATTC
This sequence comes from Calliopum simillimum, assembly GCA_951812925.1. Classification (NCBI taxonomy): domain Eukaryota; kingdom Metazoa; phylum Arthropoda; class Insecta; order Diptera; family Lauxaniidae; genus Calliopum; species Calliopum simillimum. The sequence continues at coordinate 98,128,400 of OX638368.1, read as the reverse complement.
AGGCACAAAGGTCGAGAAAATTAGTATCTCGCTAACGCTTATTTCTACAAAAAAATGGTGCTCTACAATTTTGTAGCTTAGAAAATTTCATATCAAAAAGTGGTGCAAATTATTTTCGTACGACCCACAGTTTAGGAGATATCCTATTTTAAGGTATATTCCGCATGCAAGTGTACATAGTAATATGAGTGTTGATTTTCAAAGTACTATAACCACGCCTACGTCATAGTATCATGGTTGAATTTTTTTGTGGCTATTTGTGCAGTAGTGGGTACCAACTTTTGTTTAAGTCAAACCGTGAGAGGTGGTGCCTTCGCGAGATATCGATCATAGTTATAGTAATTTGAAAATCAACTTTCAAAAAACTGATTTTCTCTACCTTTCGCACCCGATATCTCACGAAGGCACCACCGCTCATGGTTTGGCTAAAACAAAAGCAAGTACCCACTATTGGAAAAATACCCACAAAAAAATGCAGCCATGATACCATGACGTAGGCATAGTTATAGTAATTTCAAAATCAATTTTCAAAAAACTGATTTTCTATACTTTTGCACCCGATACCTCAGGAAGGCACCACCTCTCACGGTTTGACTGAAACAAAAGTCAGTACCCACTATTAGAAGAATACCCACAAAAAAATTCAGCCATGATACCATAACGTAGGCATAGTTACAGTAATTTCAAAATCAATTTTAAAAAAAACTGATTTTCTCGACTTTTGCACCCGATATCTCACGAAGGCACCATCTCTCACGGTTTGACTGAAACAAAAGTTAGTACCCACTATTGGAAAAATACCCACAAAAAAATGCAGCCATGATACCGTGACGTAGGCATAGTTACAGTAATTTCAAAATCAACTTTCAAAAAACTGATTTTCTCTACCTTTTGTACCCGATATTTCGCGAAGGCACCACCTCTCACGATTTGACTAAAACAAAAGTTAGAATTCCTTATTAGAAGAATACCCACAAAAAAATTCAGCCATGATTCTATGACGTAGGCGTGGTTAGAGTACTTTGAAAATCAACATTCATATTACTATGAACACTTGCATGCGGAAAATACCTTAAAATAGGATATCTCCTAAACTGTGGGCCGTACGAAAATAATTTGCACCACTTTTTGATATGAAATTTTCTGAGCTACAAAATTGTGGAGCACCATTTTTTTGTAGAAATAAGCGTTAGCGTGATACTAATTTTCTCGACCTTTGTGCCTGAATAACTTTTTGTACGACAGTGAAATCGGTCTCGAACTTTGATGCCTAATTTGAAACTAAAACTTAGGGCGACTAGAAGAAAAAAAGTTATGGATTTTATATGTTGGGTTGGAAAGTCAAATTTCACTGGACCATACCTCCTAAACTATAGGTTGTGCGAAACAATTTGCACCACTTTTCGATATGAAATTTAATGAGCTACAAAATTGTGGAAGTTAATTTTTTGTAGATATAACCGTTAGCAAGATATTTGCAAAAAACTGTTTTTGTCGACCTTTTGCGTCCGATATCTCACGTAGGCACCACCTCTTAGGAATTCACTAGAACAGAAGTTCATACCTACTATTGGAAGAACACTCACAAAAAAATTCAGCTTTGATACTATGAGGAGGGTCAGCCAAGCGCTGGCTCTCCGTCTATAATAAATATACAGTAAAGTTTCTATTTTTCTATATTTGAGCCATGTTCGTTTTGCAATTTTTTGTTACCATGAGGGCTTATTCTGAATACTAAACAACACACAAATTTGCAAAGCAAACAGAGACAAACGCATGAATCATGCTCCAAATTTTCGCGGTACCAACAGCAAATGCAATGACACTGATAAAAGGAGAGGAAAAAACGAAAAAAAAGTCCAAAGGACAACAGCAGTAAGTCATTACGTTATGTTTTGTGTTGGCCATGCGGAAAAGTTACATCCGTAATTTGCAAAATCATAGAACCCACACGTGAATGTCCTTTTCACATTAGATAATGGTATCCTTTTGCTACGCTGGAACGCAATGCGCGCGACTGTACTACTGATGACACACAACGTACAGTTTAGTTGTTGCTTTTTAACAGTTTGATTTGTTTTCTAGTGGTTTCTGCAAGCTTCGCAATCTCCAGGATATGCAGCAAGCAACAACTGACGACGCATAGCTTTTCGACCCCTGCGTGTTTCAAGTTCAGGCAGCCATGTGGCCCATTTTGGGGTGGCAGCAGCGCGTTACTTTGCTGAGATATGCAAATGCACGCAAGGATACGCAAAATACGCAGGATACACAGAGAACACACGCATTTTGAATTAAGGGGTTGACTTGCGTGTGGTCTTTTTGTTGTGATTCTATATAACTTACAGGAAGGCAGGCTGGCACCGAATTACAAATATTCGTATTCGTATAATTTTCGCAAATGAATGTGTATTTCGTAACTTAAATTTATAGCAATTTAAATACGCTTCACTGTAGTGTAAAACAAATATTTTACGAGCAAATTAGAAAAGGATAGTAAAAAACTTGGATGAGTCATCTGTGGGTTGAGCACCAAGATCTACAGAACGTAGCAATTTGAAGTAAATTAAAGGTCAATAAATCATTATTTATATTTTTGTGTGTAAGTTTATTCTGGGAACTTTATCAAAAATTCATTAATGTCTGACTTTGGACAATAGCTAAAAAGTTTTTAATAACTTTCAGTTTTGCACGGCACTTCCACCGCAAGTGCTCTTTTGCTTGATGCCGTTGCATGGGATTGCACAAGGCGCAGTTTGGGAAAACTTTGTTCAACAACTTTCTGCTGCATTTGGCCAATACAAATACCAATCGAATAAACTAACAAATAATTTTATTGCAAGTATGAGTTTTTGATATATCTTAATATTCGTATAAAATTACTAAATAAGTGCTATTTGCCATTCTGATTGTATAAAGCGCTTGTCGTACGTTTTCATATCAAGGATTCTTTCAAATTAGGAGAACTAGAAAATATTTTATGGGACCGAATTATGTTTTCGAAGTAAAATTTTTTCAAATATTTGTTTTTGACTGGATAATCACAGTAATGTTAAACATAAATATGTTAAGAAGTTCTAAGTCCGAAACCAACAGCAAAGTTTTACTATCAAATCTGAAATTTAAGATAGCATACGCTAAAAGTGTAAAAAATACGTCTGTACTACACACTACTATGCTATACTATACTATACTATACTACATATACTACATATACTATACTATACTATACGATACTATACTATACTATACTATACTATACTATACTATACTATACTGTACTATACTATACTACTATATTTGCGTAATCGATTGAGATTTGAGTTGACAACTCTGATTTTTATGAAAATTGGTGCAAAGTTAGTATTTGACATACCAATATCTGTAGCAAATATTTTTCTGAAATTCCGAAAATTTCCAAGATGGTGACCACAGAAAGTTCGATTCAACTTTTGGGTACTCACATATTTGAAAATTCATAGCTCCTCGGCTTTTCATCTGATTTTAATTAAATTTTCAGGGTTGGTGCAGAAAAGTATGAGCTATTGAAGAAAATATTACACTGAGAAAAAAATTTTATGTGGAAAAAAAAGCTTTTTTCTTTTTAAAGCCATTTTGGGGATTAGTGCAGCATTTTTATTTTTTTAAACGTATTTTTAGTCAAAAGTTAATTTTATTATAATTATTGTGACCCACCAAATCGTGGTATCTTTTACGATTATTAAGTTATGAGGTTTTGAAGTTGTTCAATGTTGTGCTTATCATGAATCTTTGGTGCACTTGCGCTTCATATAAGGTTGCCACCGTCCGGACGGTATTTTTTTTTCGGTGGTTCCTAGTGATGTTTTTCGTAGAATATTTTAACCCATTTATGCCAAGTTTTTAGAAAAAGGGGTCAAAAAGACCCATAAAAGTGGGATATAATGGGTTAGGATGTTCCAGAAGGCTAACATAAAATAAAGCAAGAAACAGTTTTGTAGAACATTGTAACCCATTTTTTCCCACTTTTATGGGTCTTTTTGGCCTCCTTTTCCAAAAACTTGGTTAAAACGGGTTAAAATGTTCTATAAAAGTATTATACCAAAATTTTTTTTTTTTTTTCTCAAAATTTTTTTTTCTAAAGCTCATACTTTTCCGTACTAACTTTGAAAATTTCATTGAAATCGAATGAAAAGATATGAATTTTCAAATATTTTTGTATCCAAAAATTGGATCGAACTTCCTGTGGTCACCATCTTTTAAATTTTCGGAATTTCAGAAAATCATTTTACCACAGTTATATATATGTGAAATACTAACTTTTCACCAATTTTCATAAAAATCGGAGATGTCAACCCAAATCTTATTCGATTAAGCAAAGAATGACTCCTTAGAATTCCTTAGTAACTAAAGTACTCTATTGAAAATATTTTTGCTTCCTAGAGATCATTCAATTTTAACTTTATAATTTTATGCAATTTTAGCAAAATATGATGTGTCCGATTTCATTCGTAAATGGTTTTATTTTCACTGAAGTAAATTTTACCTTACTGTTTTAGTCAATTTATAATTTTCGAATAACCTCACAGTCTAGTATTTTTTTTGAAAAAAAAAAAAAAAATAAAAAAACAAACGAAAAAAAAACGAACTGACCGCACTAGGGTTGGAACCGTGGTCGGTCCGTTTGATTGATAGAAACATATCCTCTACACTACTGGTCCATATATTGAAGAGGTATACAATTTGTACATGAAGCCATTGTCTGTCCAAAAATAAATCTTTTTACTATCATAGAACTATAAAGTCAAAATGGTTATAGAAGATAATGTAATTTATTTTTGAAATAAAGTATCAATTACTTAAATTTTTTTACTACCCGAGTGAAGTAAAAAATAATGACACTCATTTTTCTCCGTGTTGATATGATACCTATTATATATACGTCTTAAAACTTCAAAATATATTTGCTGACCCTTTTTTTTAAAAAAAAAAATAAAGAAAAATATTCGCACTACAATAAAATCCTTGAGATTTTGGACATGTGCAGTGCAGAATCACATGGTATCGCAATATGCCCATAAACTGGACGCTTGTGTTATTTGTACGAATTTATTTATAACACATTGTAGTATTAGTTTTTTGCCCTTTTTGTATACAAAACAGTACATATATGATTGTTTCCTTAAAAGAAAAAAAAACCTTACTTACCCACTGACCTTGAAAAGCGGATTAGAATAATAAATACATTACGTTTGTACTTGTCGAATGGAAATGGCATGTACCTACAACTCTCTCATACTCCGTTTTGTGTGTAATTTTAATCCCTTTTTTCATTTGCAAAACTTTTGCAAATTTGTGCAACTTGAACCCTTCTCAACTGTTTGTTTATTTGCATGTTTGCTGGAAATTCAGAGGGTAAGTCAACCGTTTCCTCATACCACCGACATTTAAAATTTTGCAAATTTAAAATTCGTTTGAAAATCGTGACTGCTCAGATTTTTTTGTTTGAATTATTATTGTTGTTGTTGTTGTTGTTATTGTTGTTGTTACGTTACCTTACGTTTGTTGTTTTCGTTGTTATATCGCTTGTGGCCAAATGCCATTCGCAAATTTCCTAAATCGTCAGCGGAAGTGATGCATTTTATTTTTCGATGTTATCAGTTTGTATCCTTTATTGTTTGCAAAAAAACAAAAAAATCCATTAAGATTATTTTGCAGAATTAGGTTTATTTCTGGTTATCTGGTAATCCTATCAAATATTTTACATATCCATTCATACATGTATTTTGTTTGTTTTTATTATTTGTGAACAGTTGGCATGCAATTCAAAGTAGCAAAATTCAGATGGTATTGATTTCATCAATTCATTAGTTCTCGATATAAACAGTTTTGTATTGATCGCATTGCAGCTTCTCATTTCAATACTAAAGTCAATTCAATCAAATTCTTTTAAATTTTGTTAAACGTCATCTGTCAATGAGAGCAGCGGGTAAAATATCTTTTTGATGGATAATGACGCTTTGATTTTAAAAACAACTACTTTGTAGACTAAGCGGAATGAGATTTTTCATTTTGTAAATATGTAGGGGATGGGTACCCTACAGACATATAAGTGTCAATGGAAAGCTAAAGACCTTAGCTAACTATTGGTGAAGAATGTAAATTGATTTTGTCAGTTGGAAAAATTATATCAAAAAAATAGTGAAGTGATAATTTTTCACAAAAAAAAATTTAGGTCCGGTTGTGGGCACTCTTAGAAAATCGGCTAAAAACAGGAAAATATTCAACTAAATGCAATCAAATGGAGAAGAAAGCAAAATTAACTTATTTCAGTAATATTGACTCACAAAAACTTAACAAATTCTGCTCAACGGCTTAAACAAAATCAGCGTCACTGAAAACGTCAGGATCGAATGGCATCATGCCTGTTGCCCCGAAACCAGACTTGATTATCTTTGGCTGATGACAGATCAATTGTTTTGCAGATTAAGGTAGCTAGGTGACGTAATTTCTAGCCCTTTTTGGCATTGTTCTTTTGCCAAGCATGAATTTTTTGTACCAATCCATGCCCGCCATTTGCTCCCCGGTCTACTTGTCTGGAAACTTAATACCGAGATTTTTTGCAAAGTGTTATGCCACCTTAACACCCACATTTAATGAAAATAACTTTTTTTCTACGATATCTTTAAAGAGGTTCTTTCCTTTCCACCAAAAAAGTGTAAAATGGCATAAGCACGCGCTTAACATTTGTCAGAACAGCCGTATTTGTTTTCTGTCAAAAGTTACGGTGGGGTGCCCACACCCAAACCCTGCCCGCTGGCGGTACTCTTCTCCTACTATTTAGCTAATCTGCACTGATTTTTTACGTATGGTCCTTTGGGGGAATTTTTGTTATGGAAGTCTGAATATCAAAAAAGGTAGTTTCGCAATAATTGAGGTTAAAATTTGAATATGATGGGTAGACGAAATTTGGTACATTTTTAGCCGTACATAGCCATAGTATAGTTGTTGAAAAATCTAGTCCTTCTCTTTAAAACTTAATTTGAACTACAGAAATATCTTTTTTTTACCTAAAAAGGTAAAAAATAGTAAGAGTGTAACCTTTGGCCTGGCCAAACATTAAATACCCAACACTTTTGCTTATATGGGAGTAGCCACGCCCTCTTGTCCGAATTCCACCAGTTTTTTCTCAGAGCTTACAATTCGTAGTACTTATGTGTATTGTGGTTGCATTTTGAATATATTTTTTGTATGGGCGGTGGGCGTGTCCGTTGACTGGTTTCGCTCATTTTCAATCCCACTAGCTAACTTTGACGACGGAGGCAGTGTATCAAATTTCATTGAATTATCTTTCTCAGTTTTCCCAAAAAAATGTATTTCCACGCACAACCAGCCAGACAGACGGCCATGGCTAAATCGAATCAGAATATATATACTTTTCCATACCTGACTACTGTAAACCAACACTGCATCTTGATAGGAAGTTCTCTATTAACATAGAATCGAGAAATTCCTGCGTTAACCGAGTTTCAGATTCATCGAATTCAATTAATATTTACACGGACGGCTCTAAACAAGAAGCAGGGGTGGGGGCTGGGGTTTTCATTCCCACCTATAATCTTCTCTTCTTATACGAGATAAAATTGTATGTTTGTTTTTTTTTTGTTTCTTTGTACTTATTTCTGTGCCAATATTTTTTCTCGAAAACGGCTACAGCGATTTTAATGAAACTTAGAGTAGTGTTAGACATTAGCATACAATGAAGAATGAGCTAAGTTTGAACTTTGTAAATGCTCACCAGAGGGCGTGGCACAGCCTTAAATTTGAAATTTGATTAAGTAATAACTCGTAAACCATACAAGGTATTTGGATGAAATTTGGTGAGCGCGTACGGATTAATAATACCTCATAACGGACAAAAAATGGGCGGGATCGAAGAAGTGCCACGCCCACTTTTCAGCCCTTGAAAATTTTGATTCAATATTACTCGAAAACGGCTCCAACAATTTTAATGAAAATTTAGGAGATGATACCTCTGCAAACAAGGATTAGTATGTGATATGCCATTATATTGGCAAAACTCGTTGGAGGGCGTGGCACCGCCCACAAAAATATAAAACGGTATAAAAAGAAAACTAATAAAGCAAACATTCTGAAACTAACTGTGAGGTGCGTAATTGCTCAAAGGCATCTCTGTTCTGAAAGTGGGCGAAATATTGCCGTTGCACGTGGAACCTCCCTTACAAGCAAAATACGTTAAATACTATTTCTCGCAAATATTACAAGATATTTTAATGAAATTTGGTATGTAGGTACTGCTTATTAATGCCTTATAATAACCTAAAAGTGGGCGGTATCGAAGAAGTACCACGCCCCCTTTTTAACCGTTGAAAATTTTTATTCAATATTACTCGAAAACGACTCCAACAATTTTAATGAAAATTTAAGGGATTGTACCCTTGAAAATAAGTATTAATATGTGATATGCCGCTATATTGGAAAAACTCGATGAAGGGCGTGGCACCGCCCACAAAAATATAGTACGCTATAAAAAGAAAACTACTGAGGCAATCTTTCTGAATTTAACGTAAGGGAGTCTACTTGCTATTAGACACCTACGAACTGAAAGTACAGAAAATTCGCCTATGGGCGTGGAATCTCCCATGCAAGTAAAACACGTTAATGTTATTTCTCACAAATGGTACAACATATTTTGATGGAATTTGGTACACAGCTATTGCTGGCAAATACCTTTTATATAAACAAAAGTGGGTGATACTGAGAAAGTGCCACGCCCACTTTTTAACCATTAAAAATTTTGATTCGATATTACTCGAAAACGACTCCAATAATTTTGATGAAAATTTAGGAGATGTTACCCCTACAAACAAGGAATAATATGTGATATGTCGTTATATTGGAAAAACTTCTTGAAGGGTGTGGCACCGCCCACAAAAGTATAATACGCTATAAAAAAAAAACCATCATAGTAATCCTTTTGAATTTAACTGTAAGAAGTACTTGCTATTAGGCACCTACGAACTGAAAGTACGCAAAAAATCGCCTGTGGGAGTGGAACCTCCCATACAAGTAAAACACGTTAAATATTATGTCTCGCAAATAGTACAACATATTTTGATGAAATTTGGTGGGCGGTTGCAGCTCATCAGTACCATTAATATGCCAAAAGGTTAGCGGTGTTAGGTGAAATCCACGCCCACTTTTAAGCAAATGAAGAATTTTATTCAATATTGCTCGTTAACGTCTATTACGATTTTTCCAAAATCTTGGAAGGTATTACTTCTATTGATAAGCACCAATATCAGGTATCTTCTCTTCTTAAACGAGCTAAAATTGTATGTTTGTTTTTTTGTTTTTTTGTTTCTTTGTTCTTATTTCTGTGCCAATATTTTTTCTCGAAAACGGCTACAGCGATTTTAATCAGACTTGGAGTAGTGTTAGATATTAGCATACAATGAAGAATGAGCTAGGTTTGATTTTTGTAAATGCTGACCAGAGGGCGTGGCACAGCCTTAAATTTGATTTAATCATAACTCGCAAACCATACAAGGTATTTAGATGAAATTTGGTGAGCGGGTACGGATTAATATTACCTTGTAACAGACTAAAAATGGGTTGGATCGAAGAAGTGCCACGCCCACTTTTCAGCCCTTGAAAATTTTGATTCAATATTACTCGAAAACCACTCCAACAATTTTAATGAAAATTTAAAAGATGTTACCCCTGCAAACAAGAATTAATATGTGATACGCTGTTATATAAGGAAAACTCGTTGTAGGGCGTGGCACCGCCCACAAAAATATAATGCGCTATAAAAAGAAAATTACTTAAGCAATCTTTCTGAATCTAACTGAAGGGAGTCTACTTGCTATTAGGAACCTACGACCTGAAAGTAGGTAAATATCGAAAGTGCGCGTGGAACCTCCCATACAAGTAAAACACATTAAATGCTATTTCTCGCAAATGGTACAACATATTTTGATGAATTTTGGTATGCGAATCTATATCAGTATCTAAAGCATAACAAAAAGAAGGCTTTGTTTAATAATTGCTACGCCCACTTTTTTATCAAAATAAAAATTTTGGTTCATAACTCAGGTACAAAAAAAAAAGGAATGAACTGTTTAATTCTTATATGCAGTCTTATGTACTTTTTGACACTGAATCCGTCTTTATCAGCAAAACTGTCATTATACCTGCAGGATTTTGAAATATCCTTGCTTGAAGTTGAAGAAAACGCTGTTTTCAGTCTTACAGCGTAGCTACAAGAAAATGTGAAATTCTTTTTTATAAATAGCATCGGATAGTTACACTCTTTCAAATATTCATTCAGATTTTTCTAATTGGATTCTTATTTTCCGAGTTGTGATCCTTTGAAGATATGATATTTCAGCCACCATACAAAAGACAAAATATTTTTGGTGCGTGGCATTTCCCATTTATTTATTTTAGGGCATTCTATTTCACCAACAAAAATTTGAGTTTTTGATATTTTTCTATACCATTCGATGCTTTCCGAGTTTTTTCTTATTATTATTCTCATCGGTTTATTTATCATTACAAGATACAAGTTTCATAACAAAAAATAGCTACATATGAATAAAAACATCGACTAAAATAATGAGATTAGATTGTTGACCGAGCAGAGATCGGTCTCCAGGTACTACAACATTAAAGTATAAATTGCCACAATACTGTAGCATCTTTCAAGCTGAGTTGGAGGCGATTCGTATGGCGACGGAACATGTAATGGCGAGCAGAGGCTTCGAAAGGGTAAATTTTTATGTTGACAGCCAAGCTGCCCTTAAGTCCCTTACAAACTATATAATTAAATCCAAGTCAGTCCTTCGATGCTACAATCTACTTCAAACCCTCAGCAGTAAATTTGAAACATGCCTGAACTGGGTACCTGGTCACCAAGGTATATAGGGCAACGAAATTGCTGATGAACAGGCAAAAGCAGGACAAGCACTACAATGTTATATATCAGAAATCGCTTTACTGTGAGGCTAACATAAAATAGATCAACTCAAATACTAGCAAAATAACCAAAAATTTTTCCCCAACTTTCTGTAAAGATAAAACCGACTACCTTCTTTCTTTATCTCGTAAAACATGTAGAACTGTTGTGGGAGCCATCACTGGACACTGTCTTATTGGTTATCACGCTTATAGAATGGGCATTCTAGCGGATAGTAGGTGTCGGTGGTGTAATGAAGACGAAGAGGAGAATTTGGAACATCTACTGTGTTTTTGTCCAGCGCTTTGCATGACCAGATTTAAAACCCTTGGACAAATGTTTTTTAACAATCTTGAAGAACTTTCAGATACTGGTCTAAAACCAATAAAAAACTTCGCAATGGCTTCTAAAACCTTCACGCTCAAGCCTGAAGAGGACTGAAATCCCATTATTACATCTAATTAATTACATCTACGACACTCAACGTCCGGGATGATGTGGTATCACTACGGACCTTTTTGGTCTATGTGTGGCTAATTTGCCGTCACTTAATCCTAACCAAATCTATACCTGTCACGTCTCCTTCTCTACGTTACAAACGGAAAGACAAAGTAAATATACCCTGGGTGTAGGGCATAAAAAATTGTTCTCGAGTTATGAAAACAGACAGACAGAAGACGTTTCATTTAATATGGAAGGTATGATGTGCATGAGGTGTCAACTTATATTTTTGTAGTTATTACAAAGAGATGTAAGCACCCTAAATAACTGTAGCCATACACTTAAAGTAACTGCTAGCTTTCTTCCAACACTTTCTTCATGTCTTGGAAAAATATGACATAAGTATATAAAATGAGAAATATAGCTGCATTAGATTTTACTTAACCGCACAACAACGGAAGAAATAAGAATTCACTGCCATGCCGAGAAAAAGATCAAGGATACAATTGCTAATAACCGGCACCATCAACGTATTGTCGCAGCAAACATTGAATGAAAGTGCCTTCCAACTCTCTCCAAAAGTAGAAAAATGGGAATCCAAAGAAAACCGCGAACATTTTAATCCATATTTCTTGCGTGTTGGCAGACAATTTAAGATTTAATAGGATTTTTTATGCTACGGCTCACTTGCAGCGTTTACTGTTTTTGCTGTTCGCATCCATGCATCCTTTTTTGCTATTTTTTTGTGCTTTTTTGTGTGTAGCTTATAACTTCCGCACTGTAGTTCGTTAGTTGGAATAGCAAACGTTTTGATAATGCTTCATGCAAAAAAGCGCCATCAAATGTTTTGCATCCGTTTAAGCGCCACGTTATCCTTGGCGATCTTACGTACATACCTACGTACGTACTATACACACGTACAGTCAGCAGCTAAACATTGCCGCCGCCATTGCTGTCACTGGCTGCAAAGGATTTTAATCCTTGCTGCATTAAATGTGGCAAGCAAAATGCGAGTTGCAAAAGAAAATAAAGAAAAAGACCAAACAACTTTACGACGACATTGAACAACGCTCCTACGATTATCCGGCGCATACTTCGTTAACATTGTTGCAATGGCAAAAGGACGAAGGACGAAACGAACTAATTCCAATGTAACGCAATGTGGATAGCCAGTTAAAGCCACGTCCAATTCGTTTAAACGAAATTAACATTAGACGGAATGGTTTTGGTACAGCCACAACACATAACTGTTACACTTGCATTGTCATAAGGTGGGTTGGCCCCCCATACTACTAAATACTTATGTACCATAGTTGCTTCAACGCGAAGGAAATGAAACATGTCCGACAACATGCACTTTGCAGTTGTGTTAAAATTTCGGTTCAGTTGGTATGCTGAATCGATTGGTTTCTCCAATTTTTTTTCGTATTTTTCGAGACGGCACTCACAGTATTTAAGTGCTGAAAATTTACATTTAAATTGTAATGCTTTGTTTTGAGGGAAGAGGGACTGCGATTATACCTACAGCACAGTGAAAGTAAATGTGCAGTTTTTGGTTAACTGTAAGTTTGAGATTTTTATTATTATTAGAAAAAAGAGAAATTGATTTTAATTGCGGTTAATGCAGCTTAAAATATTTGGGAGTTTCACAGATGATTTCACCGTCCTACACGGAGAAAAAAAATAGTACCTGCTTTTTTATTTCTCATAAATTTTACCAGATTTTCAAGTCAAAATAGTGACAACTTTACACCGAAGTAAGATTTACCTTACTGTTTTAGTCAATTCAGATTGTTCGAATAACCTCACAGTCTAGTAATTTTAATGAAAAAATTGGCGTGATATTTACCTAACTGTATAGTTCAAACAACAAAAAAAAAAAAAACTGAACTGACCGGCGCCCGGATACGAACTTTGGCCCTTCCGAATGGTAGTCAGATACATATCCACTGCGCTGCTTCCGCATATGATGTAGAAGCAAAAAAATTTGTATATGAAGAAAATGTCTGTCCAAAAATATAAATTGTTACTAAAATTATAAAAGTCAAAATGACTCTATATTTTGGTGGTACTTACCTTACTCGCGTAAGGTGAAAATTATGATACTCATTTTTGTGCGTGAACAAATTTAAGTTATTTTGACTAGAATTATAAATTCAAATTGACCACACATTTTTTTTCTGAAAGTGCAAATTACCTTACATATAGTCAAATGTAGGAAATTTGTAGTAAATATTCCTTTATTATTTAACTACATTTTATTTGTAGATATGACTTTACGGACCCATCAAATAGTTCATACGTAAGGTAATTTATACTTGAAATTTAGTGTTGATTACTTTAATTTTTCGACTAGCCAATATAGTAAAAATTATTATACGTATTTTTCTCAGTGTACAATGGTTTTTTTCTCAGTTCTTGTGGCTGATTCTTGGAGACCTCCTATATATGAATCTACAATACTTGGTTTTTAACTATCACTTCACAATTACAGTAAATAATGTAATTCATTATTAAATCTTCCTCATTATATAGAATCTTTTGAGTTTTCTAATTTAATTCTTACTTTCCGAGTTATCATCCATTGATATATATGGGTGATTCTTAGATAACTGTGCTTTTTCGAGTTGTAAAATTGGCAGATAATTTTTTTGGATTTTTGCAAGTTTCTTCATGCTATCTTGTGTAAACACTCTCTTAAAACTCATCTTTTAAGTAGATCAACTACAAGTGTGAATTTACGGCTTTGAGGTCGAAATTAAGAAATTTTGCTGCCACGTTTGTGACCAAATTGCCACGTTTGTGACATTTTAGCCACAGTATGGAAAAATGATGGTTTTGAAGCGTTTTGATGAGAGATATATTGCATATAATGGCAAATTTACACTTCAAGACTAATTTTGCAACAGTGTCATGTCTCCGGTGGTCCATTTTTTGTATCCCCTACCGCCCAAAATATCAACTATGGTTTTCTTTCCTCTGTTTTTATAGTCGTTTATGGTGGATTAGGATCTCCTAATTACGAACCTGATCTTGATTTTTTTCTATTACATCAGTATCCTTAGTTATCCTTGCTCAAAAGTGAAAAAATCACAGTTTTGACATCTACTTAACAAAAACAGCAACAAGTAAAATTAATTTTTGTCAATGGATTCAGACAGCCAAATTTATTAACAACAAGACATAATTTACCGTTTTTCAATTGGATTCCTAGTTTCCGAGTTATTAGCCTTTAAAAAAAGGATATCTCTCAATAAAACACAAAGGATTTTCTGGACCGAAAAATTAACAAAAATGGTAAGTTTTATTATTTGTATCAAAAACATATTTTATCACGAAAATTTTAAGCTCTTGCAGACTAAAATCGGATGAAAAAATAAAGCTCTATTGTAGATTTAGTGAATGCACAGATGAAATTTTGATTCTGATAATTTGCAAAGCAATAGTTTAGTAGGGTCATTCACCAAATCTAGCATAGAACTGTCATTTTTCATGCGATTATGGTCTGCAAGGTCTCGAAATTTTTCTAATTATATATGTTATTGATAAAAATGATAAAACTTGACTTTTTGCAACTTTTCGGTCTCGAAAAATACTTTGTGTGTTATCGAAAGATATCCTTACTTTAAACGCGTATAACTCGGAAGCTGGGAATCCAATTGAAAAACGGTAAATTATGTCTTGTTGACAATAAATTTGGCTGTCTGAATCCATTGACAAAAAAATTAATTTTACTTGTTGTTGTTTTTGTTCTATAGCTTTAAGTAGATGTCAAAACAGTGATTTTTTCACTTTTGAGCAAGGATAACTCAGGATTCTGATGGTGTAGAAAAATTTTTGTATTAAAAACATAACTAATAGCCTTCAACTTAACATCTATATACTCAAACTTTATATCAAAATATGTTTTTTGCAAACTGATAAAAAGTGCCACGTTTGTGACATTTTTGATGCGCCACGTTTGTGACATTTTTGTAGTTTATCGCTCATTGCAAAGCACGCGTTTGAGTTCAAAATTTTTCCGAAAGAATTTGGGGTCATGTATGCAAATCCTACAAAAAAATTGTTTCATGCATTAAATAAAATGTTCTACCTGCGAGTACCAAGTGCCACGTTTGTGACCATAATTTTTAAAAAAAACTGTTTTTGTTTATAAACTGCCCTATAAAACGCAAACAGATTTCTTTCTGGACGCGTCTGGACATGCTGACCTTTGGGTGATGGATAGTGATCAGAATTAATGCATATGTGTTGCAATCTATTGACTGAAGCAGTAGTACCATGCAGTAGTAGTATAATGCTTTCAAGAAATTTTTTTTTTCCAAAACTAGGGGACAGTTTTCAATTCGAAATTGTGCCCTCTAAAAATTATTTAAAACTGCAGATGAGCTCAGAATATAGTAGCCTTAAGTATTTACTTAATATGTGTAGTAACTTGTTTTCTGTTCCATTTCCGTTTTTTGGTCGTTTTTCATCGTTTTGTGTATAAAAAGTAGGGGTAGGACATGCCACGCCTGTGACATTTGGGGTATATTTGCAAACTTTCAAAGTAGACCAATCAATATTTGGTGGTAAAATTGATACGCTCTATTAGAAAAGCATAGTTTCTAACTTATAGCGTAATTTTTTGTGAAAAAAAAGCCTACTGTATAGGTGAAATCGCCAGAGGACACAAAAAGTACAGTTATCTGAGAATCACCCATATGTATCTCAACTACATATTGTATTATTACATATGACAGATTCTATGAGAGAACGAACCAACCTAAAGGTAAACCATCACCTATCGCCCCGAAATTTTTTGGAATGGTAATTTACTCGATTTTGCTAGACACATTTTTATACCCTACACCCAGAGTACATTCACTTTGTCCTTCCGTTTGTAACGCAGAGAAAGAGGCGTGGCAGGTATGGAAAAATATATATATTCTTGATCAGCGTCATCTCTTGTGCGTGGAAATTTTTTGGTAAAATTGAGCAAGATAATTCAATGAAATTTGGTGCTCTGCCTCCGTCGTCAAAGTTAGCTTGAGGGATTGAAAATGAGCGAAATCGGTGAACGGACACGCCTACCGCCCATACAAAGAATACGTTCGAAACGCAATATTAAGAGCATTATTTGCAATAACGCAAGCAAAATACACATAGTTACTAAGGTAGTATATACAAGCTCTGAGCAAAAACAAGGCTAATTCGGACAAGAGTGCGTGGCACCTCCTACGATTTTAATCTTTTTTTTCTTGCCGGTTAAAGTCGCCCCCGGATGTCAAACTCACCCCTGCTTACGGTACATACTTATTTCGAGAAACGGAGTTTTTTTCTTTGAATTTCAATAGGTTTAACAGGACATTATGGGCTACGTTGAGGTATATGGAAAACTGCCAAAAAACATTTAAAATTTTAGACAGCAAAAAAAAGTAAATTTTCGCTTCTTCTCTTAATGAAAGCTCTTAATGTCCTATAGCAGGTTTTTTTTAAAAATTTTGTATATGGTTGTTTGTGAATTATTATAATTGTTTCCAACTTTTATGCAACTCTTGAACATCACCTCAGCCAAATATTAACCCACCTTTAATGATAGCTACAGACTTTAAACGCCGCTCAAAGCCAAATTTAAGTGAAAACTTAAGGATTCTTTTTTGGTTTTCAGCATGTGCTGCCAACCGCAATAGACATAAAAATTAACGACTCAAAGGATACACATAAATGACAGTGAAACTCGCAAAAGATTTTATGTGGTAATGCGTTTTAGTGTCAGAGAAACAATGCAATACAGATGTTCAAGATATATTGCACACATACCCGACATGAAAATGTACCCAAGATGAAATAAGTACCACACTCACCCATTACAGTGCCTTTCGCCATTAAAATTAAGTTGGCAACATTGTTTTTCCTCAAAAAGGTGATGAAATGTTTTTGATCGAAATGAAATTCCTTTTGACAAAAAACAAAAGAAACCGGAAATCGAGAATACAATAAAAATTCATTATGACCAATGGTTTCATTTCTTATGGCGGGGTTTAACTACGATGCTCCAACACAAAATTAACAATCGACCGAATGCCAGGCTGACCGTAATGACTTCAAACGTCGTCATCCAAACAATCGCAATTAGCAGCATTTACGTTTAATTTTCATTTCGCCATTTCACTTGCTGAAAATGCGAATATTTTGTGCTGCTGCGTTTAATTGCGAATTTTTTTGCAAAATTAACGCTTTGCTGATTTTATGTCGGAGCAACGACGCCGCAATGCTTGACAAGTTTTATGACTGACGTGTGTCGTCTGATTGGTGTCGAAGTTGCTGGAGAACATGGACTGCTGAAAAGCAAAGTTTATTT
Organism: Calliopum simillimum; assembly: GCA_951812925.1. Lineage (NCBI taxonomy): Eukaryota > Metazoa > Arthropoda > Insecta > Diptera > Lauxaniidae > Calliopum > Calliopum simillimum. Next base: position 98,110,659 of record OX638368.1, on the reverse strand, counting down.
AAGCACTAAGGATTTTTATATTAGTCAAAAAGAAAAGCTTCCGAGGAAATTTTGAATACCAACAAAATGGGAATATCTTTCCAAAATTTGTGTTAAAATGGCGAAACATGATATATCCATTTTCATGAATTAAGCAGGCATCGATTTTTAAACTACAATTTGTTGGAAATAATCATATATATCGATACCTTAGAGCGCAATAGTCCTATCTCCACTTTTTGCGATTTTGAGATTTTTGCACTTATGGTTTCGTTGTGGACATCTTTACCGTGTGGAAAACTGTGTGATGTCAAAATACTACTAAAACAACAAAATATTTGAAAATTAAGAAAAATCCTATCTCCAAAATGTAATTTTTTTTAAAAGCGCTGCGTCCTATCTCCACTGAATATTCAAATAAGTCACATTTTTAAGTAATTTTTTTCGTTTTTTAATGTTTTCTTCGCGTTTTATGACTTTTTACGACATATTAGTGGACAAATTTTGTTTTGGGTCCCCTTATATGTCGGAACCGAAAATTAAAAAAAAAAAAATTTAATAAAAACTTCGTTTTTTTCGTGTTTTATACGCGCTTGATGACTTTTGACGACATTTTAGTGGAAAAATTTCATAAAATTTACTAAATGTATCGTTTATTTTAATAGTAGTACAATTCTATATAAGGGCAAAGTAATGACGTACTATAAATTGGCTCGGATTTCGTTAGAAATTAATAAAATTGGTTAAAACCATTTAATTATGTTAAAATATATTATAGGTAAAATTATTGCATGTATCGTTATATCAAAATGGCAGTCAATTATAAATAACCACTGTTTGAAATCTTCTTTTTGAATTTCTCAACAATTGAAAAAATGGAGATAGAACTATAGCGCTCTAAGGTATCGATATCATATTCTGTCATACCTCTTGTCTTAAAAACCAACTAGCAAGGGTGTTACCTTTGACCTGGCCAAACATTAAATTCCCTACACAGCAGTATTTTGAAAATTTCGCTAGTATGGAAGGTGCCACGCCCTCTTGTCCGAGTTCGCCCAGTTTTTTCTCACAGTTTGAATGTACAGTTCTTAGTATTTGAGTGAAATTTTGTTGGACTATCTCAAAAAATGTTTTTAATATAGCGTTTTGAACTTTTTGTTTATATGGAAGGTGCCACGCCCTCTTGTCCGATTTTATCAAGTTTATGCTTAAAGCTTGTATTTATAATTTTTAGTGTCTGATGAAAACTTAGTTCGATTATCTCAAAAAACGCTTTCAGTATAGCGTTTTGAAGCTTTTGCTTATATGGGAGGTGCCACGCCCTCTTGTCCAAATTCGCCCAGTTTTTGCTCAGAGCTTGCGCCTACAATTCGTAGTATTTTGGTTGCATTATCGTGAAAAATACTCCAAAAGTTGCATTTTGAATATATTTTTTGTATAGGCGGTAGGCGTGTCCGTTGACCGATTTCACTCATTTACAACCCCCGAGCTCACTTTGACGACGGAGGCTGTGCACCAAATTCCAAAACCCAAAAAATGTATTTCCACACACAGCCCTCCAGCCACACAGCCAGACAGACGGACATGGCTACATCGACTCAGGAGGTGACGTTGATCAAGAATATATATACTTTTCTATATCAGCCACGCTTCCTTCTCTGCGTTACAAACGGAAGGTCAAAGTGAATATACTCTGGGTGTAGGGTATAAAAACTGTAGAAATCTACGATTTTGTCAGCTTCTCGATCTCGTTGTGAGCTGCCTAGATGAAGAAAAAACCCCATTACAAAGAAAAATAGGAGTTATCATGTTTTTCCATCTTATTACAAGCAGATTGTTTCAATGATTTTAAGTAAAATCTTCTTGCTTCTGCAAGAGAAGAAGATATTATTTTGCGGCAATGCGTACAAAGCTTATCGAATCCACCACGGACAGGCCAAAGCAAAACTTCATGTTTTGGATTTTTTCCAGAAGTTTCCCTTTCCAAGAATATCCCTTTTTTTTGCTGAAATCAATAGTCGAATCCTTGGTACTTTTTTTCGGGCAGAATGGGTCATTAGATAGTTTTCATAGATTCTCTAGGGAAAATAAAAAAATAAAAAAATCAAACAAAAACCAAAATAATCATTTTCGAAGCTGATTGCAAATCCGATTTCGAAATTGCTCTATCGCGTATGGTTATTGATATACGTACCTTACAAGCCTATTCCGGTATAGAAAAGTATATATATTCTTGATCAGCGTCACCTCCTAAATCGATTTAGCCATGACAGACGGTCTGGCTGGGTGTGCGTGGAAATACATTTTTTGGGAAAACTGAGCAATGAAATTTGTTACACTGCCTCCGTTGTCAAAGTTAGCTCGTGGGATTGAAAATAAGCGAAATCAGTCAACGGACACGCCTATATTCAAAATGCAACCTTAGGTGTATTTTTCACGACAATGCAACCAAAATATACATAAATACTACGAAGTGTAAGCGCAAGCTGTGAGAAAAAACTGGGCAAATTCGAAAAAGAGAGCGTGGCACCTCCCATATAAGCAAAAGCTTCAAAACGCTATACTGAATGAGTTTTTTGAGATAATCCAACCAAAATGCAAACTCTGAGCAAAAGCTAGGTGAACTGGAACAAAAGGGCGTGGCACCTCCCATTTAAGCAAACATTTCAAAATGCTGCAGTGTAGGGTATTTAATGTTTGGCCAGACCAAAGACATATCAAAATGTCTCCCTTGCTATACAAGATAATATGGTAGATCCTACGGTTCTAGTAACCTGATCAAATTTTTAAAATTGGTCTACATTCGTCTTTTTTTCAGCTCGAAAATAGGTAAATCCTGTCATTTTTGTGACATGGTCCTCTTATCGGAAATTAACTTATATAAGTCTTTCTCCAGACGTTTTGTTAAGTTCCACTTGAATTGTGCGAAAAACGAATTCTATCTATAAAGTACAATTGGTGCTGAAAAAATTCAAAGTCTTGGCTTAGTAAGAGATTGGGAATGCTTTACGTAGTCAGAAGAAAAGTTGATGCAATTGTAATTATTGGTGGCAAAAGTGTTGGATCTTATAGCAAGATGACCAATATAAAATATACATTCTTGTATTTACAATTGATACAAATATATGTGTACTTAGGAACTTATAGGTATGAAAAATATTGTAATATAAGTATGTTACAATATTGTAAAATATATAATCAAATTTAAGTACTCGTTCAATTTAAAATGAAAATATTGCACACTGCCCTAATGTACTGAGCTCTTGTTTATCAATTTATTGGAATTATGACAATTTCATAGAGAGAGTTTTCATTGTTGTTGTTGTTGTGTAATGTTTTCAATTATCAGTAAATTTGCAACGTATTAAACAAAAGAATTATAAATAACAAGGGAATAACATTTCAATTTCATATGGGCTTTTTTTATAATGACGTGTCTTTTAAGTTCGATTAGAAAGAAAAACGCAGATGAATTGCCAACACAAAATGTCGATTTAAAATTCCTCAAGTCGTACTCACTTTCTGTATCATAAAGCCCGTAACGTCTGCCTCCTTAAAACCTTAAGAATAAACGTGAGCATATCACTGACAATGACGTTCTTCCGCAACAAAAAAAAACGGAGATTTCCTCCCACAAGCAACTTTTGGCGCAGTTAACACAGATTTATCTCTCAGAATATATTTTTTTGAGACCAAAATATTACAACGGTTTGTTTACAGTGAGTTAAGAAAATCAATTTTTCCATTGATAATTTAAGCGATTGATAAATTATGGAAGTTTCCAACGAGAACAAACGTTTTTTACAACTAAGTGTTCATGCAAAATCGAATGTAATGCCCAAGGATGCCTCTATCTCACGGTATGTCACATGACGATCATGCATTATCAGTTCACGCACGGCATCAATGTTCTGTGGCACAACGGCCGGTTTTGAACGACCTTCACGGAATTCGTCTTTGAGCGAGCGTCGGCCACGATTGAATTCATTAAACCTGTTTTTCATAGTGCTATACGATGGTGCTTCATAGCCGTACGAAGATTTGAGTTCATCAATGGCTTCTTGTCGTAATAATCTACGTCGAAAGTTGTGAAAAATGATCGCACGAAAATGTTCACGAGTTAATTTTTTCGCCAAATTGATTTTTTCAAGTCACTGTAAACAACACAAATAATGGTCGTACGTCAAGACGTTCTGAGTACATTTATGCTAAATTTCCAATGGAAATGTCAGATTGCACCTGGCAACACTTAGTGTTGCTTAGGCCAGAAATATATATAGCAGCCCACGTATGTTCCATACTTGGTTTGCACTTTGAAAAACTTTTTTTACGCCTATATAAGTAGCAAGGACAGTGGTCAAGGAAGTAGCTCGATACTGGAGATAGTTCTGCGCGAAAAATATCAAATATATCCTTCTAAATTATGTTTTCAAAAAGATTTATTTGGTGTAAAAAGCTGGAGCAGACTGCATATTGCCCATTTATTGATAAGTTTTCCCTCTTTATACCAATCAACTCAATCTATCAAGCCAAAATTGTTCTATAAGTCATAGGCTTTGTAGTTCATCAGTCTCTCGTTTAAAAACCATCTCGAGCTCAACGACTGCGAAAGATATTCATCAAAATACTACAGAGGTTGAACATTCCATGCACTACGTGGTCTATAACATACTTCCAGTTAGTTTTCGCCAAATGTCTAATTAGTTTTATATTATATCACACAAACATACTCGTGCGCAGTAAGTGCACATGTTCTATTTTAATATTGCACACGTAGTTCATTTCTAAAACAGACTTAATATGAAAATCAATAATTAAATTATTGTTACTAAGCTGATTTGACTGCTGCGACTAGTGACTTAAAAAGTTTGCAATTTAATGTTATTTATCACTACATTGTTTCGTAGGGCTTAATTAATATCAACTGATGCTCCCCAGCGATTAAAATTAAGTAAGGGTCTTATCTTTGGCCATTCCTAAAATTAAATACCTAACACTGCATTAACAGTGGAAATTCGCATTGAAACTTTAATTTTTTTTTTCAAATATCAAGGCCAATAATAAATTTTTCTACACTTTTCGTCCAATTATACTTGCAAACTATTTTTTTTTTTTTAAAAAAACTTATCACTTTAGGTGATAGCCCTTCGACAAGTGATTTTAATTATGTTCGGTAAATAGGTTTCGAACATGAATACTATACGATAGTCGGAAAGTGGGCGGTATAAGATATATGCCACGCCCATTTCATTTTGCAGGATTAGACATTTAAACACGCATTATCTCGCAAACTATAAAAGCTATTTTGATGAAACTTAGTAGGTAATTAGATGTCAAACATGAACACCATAAACTGGTCGAAAAAATGGTGTAAGAGAAAATAGCTACAAATGAAGAAAGTTGTCAAAAATAAAAAGGAACTTAACAAAAATGGATCAAGGTGTCATCCCAGGTCACTTTAAGTGATTCGCAGAGCCTAATGGCAGGTGTTAATTCAAAGTTACGATCTTCTGCATATATCTCAACCAAGTGAGCAAAGCTTTTCATTTTCTAAAATAAATTCCGTTGAGCTTTAAAAAATGTATTACTTTCTTTTTTGGTCGTAATTTGTAGTGGATGCTGTCAAATATCTTAATTGCTCTTACCATTGTAAGCTTAATCTTTTGCATGCGTGAGAGTTAATCCGTCGCATTGTCAATGTTTCGCGCTTTTATGAGTCATTCACAATTTTTAAGTAAAATTAACCGCATTACATTTTTAAACTTTTTTAGGATTAAGATTTTTAAACTTATTGTTAGTCTCCTAAGATGAGAAGATTCAATAAATGAATTCAAGTATTAAAAAAAAAAAAACATTATGGAATGTCAAAATTCCGCCGACTGACTTTTGTTTGGTACTTATTCATATCTTTCCAAGTTTCAGTTTTTTTACAAATATCTCTTTAACAATCACATTTAGAGAAAAATATTGTGGCGCAATATTGTAGCTTATAAAATTTTCTATAAAAATGACCTCTTAATTGTTTCGGTACGACTTATAACTCAGGAGATATCCTAATTCAAAATTTAAAAAAAAATAGTAAATTGTGCATGCCACTTACGAGTAGGTACAGTGATGTGTTGAGTTTAAAATTACAATAACTCATGAACGGTGAGTCACACGTTTAAAGTAAAAACACCAATTTATAGGGAATTTCTTCCACTATAAGCTTCATTTTATTTTTTTCACATGCTCTATAGTTTAAGAGATATTTTATCAACAAACCTAAAATTTAGAAAAAACCGTTTTTTCAAAATAGCTCCAAAACGGTTCGTTCTAGAAAAAAAAAATTTCTCGCATTTTATAGAATGTTCAATTCCCTTTAAGGATCTTTCCGAACTGTTTTTTCGTTTGACTTACCGTTGATGAGATATCGCGTCTTGAAAATTATTCAAAATTGAACATTGTACTATGCTTGATTTTGACGCCATTTTTCCATTATGGCGGCGCGAGCGAACACGACTCGAGGTAGCAAAGTTGAAATTCTGAAAGAGCACATCGAAATCTATAAAATAACTCAGTTGCAAAAATCCCGCAAAACATTCCAGGTAACATCATTTTATTCTCCCAAATGATTGTACTATTGCAATAACTTTTTTTTGGTTAATTTTCAGTCGCTGATTCCTAATCTGGCTACCGATTTTTGCTGTCAAGTCTGGAATTTTAGTTATTCTTTCTCTAAAGTGAAGAAAATAATTTATTCAGGCATACTACGCCCATTCAGACAGTTGTAAAGTTCACTTTTGCCAACGGCAGCGTGTAGCACTAGTCTTTCTCTTTAAATCTTACCTTTTAACTTTTTCAATTAGATCATTACTTTCCGAGATATAATCCACAGACCTAAAGGTATAGCAACTCCATGAAAAAAATTAAATTAAATTGGTTTGGAATTGAGTTATCTTTCCAATATGAAAAATAATAGGGTAAATTCGATTAAGAATAATTAGGGGTATCCGATGCCCTGTCTATGCAACATATGCCAAAAAGTTACATTTTCTGCATGTCTTTGCAATAAAAGAATATGAAACGGAATTTCGCGAACATCATATTTTGGTCTTACGCGGCTAGACCCAGAAACATGCTTGCCAAACTGCCTCACACAGCCCAAAAATGGGGAAAATGAATGAATGAAGGAAGTATTACTCGGATCACAGACCTCAGTGCTGGATTACCCATTAGGCCTGACTAGGCCATGGCCTAGGGCCCCCGACGAGCAGGGGCCCCCACGAAAATCTGAGAGCTAAAATATTTAAACGGCTGATCAAAAGAGCTAGCTCACAAAATTTGGCAAATGTAAGTCCGAGCAAGCTTTAAAAAAAAATTAAAACATAAAAATTGAAAATTTGAGGGACGCAATGACAACAACAAATCAATGACAAAATTAGAATTCCCAATGCTCGACGAAAGCAACAAAAAAGGCTTCAACGCACTTGAGTTAAAGTTGCATGAAATTATTTTTGCAGTCGCTATAAATGCATAAATAAAGATTAATTTTACAATTGAGGAGTGGCCGTACCAAAGGGCCTAAGTACCATTTCGAGGCAAAAGTAGTGTCATAATATGAAACGGGTGGCATTTTGTTAGAAATTAATAAAATTGTCTTCTGTTCTCACAAAAAAATTTTTTAATAGTGTGAAATTGATGTTATTATGTTGAAAAAATTATAACAGTCAAATAACAGACTATAAGGCACATAAAAAGTATGACATTACTTTTGCCTCGAAATGGTACTTAGGCCCTTTGGTACGGCCACTCCTCAATTATTAAAAAAAGAGGGCCCGAAAATTTGAATGGCCTACGGCCCCCATTTGGTTTAATCCGACACTGACAGACCTGATAGAAAAAAACGGTTGCCAGATTCGGAATCAGCGACATTCAAAATTCTTTTTTCTGAATTTGTTGCACCGTTTTATAAGAAAATGATTCGAAAGTATTGAATAGTATAGACTCAAGTTTTCTTAAATCGGCATATTAAAACCAAACTTGCTAGATAAAATATGATTGAATCGAATATTTTCCATATGTATCAATTATCCAAAAAAACCCAATGAAGCAGCAACTTTGATGAAATTTTAGTAAAATCAAAAACTTGGTTCCAGACATATGTGTGTAAGAAAATAATTATTTAACTATTATATTTTCTGTTTTATTTCACAATTTTTCCCCATTTTTGGGCTGTGTGAGGTAGTTTGGCAAGCATGCTTCTCTTCTGGGTCCAACCGCGTAAAACAAAAATTAATATTCACGAAATTCCGTTTTATATTCTTTTATTGCAAAGAAATGCAAGGGAAGATAGCAACAATCCCTGCTCACCCAAGCAACCATGCTAGTATCATTAGTCCCATGATCCCATGCTCTGTTCAATTGCGTTGTTACCTGAATAAATGAGTACCCGACGCATAATAAATTTGACACCATCTGTAGCACAACACATTAAAGTAATAGTTTCAATAGTTTAAGAAACCATTTAATTGCCTGCTTGGGTGCAACCCTTTTCGAGAAGAACGCAAATGTATATTGCTTCATATATTAAAATACTTAATTCTGCTTTACAACGAGTAATAAACCTTTAACCTACAAAAATAACTAATCAAATGAATACTACTTTTTCATATACCTACATAAATAAGATTACATATAGAAATATATATGGGTGATTCTCAGATAACTTTACTTTTTGTGTCCTCTGGCGATTTCACCTATACAGTAGGCTTTTTTTCACAAAAAATTACGCTATAAGTTAGAAACTATGTTTTTCTAATAGAGCGTAACAATTTTACCACCAAATATATATTGGTCTACTTTGAAAGTTTGCAAATATACCCCAAATGTCACAAACGTGGCATGTCCTACCCCTACTTTTTATACACAAAACGATGAAAAACGACCAAAAAACGGAAATAGAGCAGAAAACAAGTTACTACACATATTAAGTAAATACTTAAGGCTACAATATTCTGAGCTTATCTGCAGTTTTAAATAATTTTTAGAGGGCACAATTTCGAATTGAAAACTGTCCCCTAGTTTTGGAAAAAAAAAATTTCTTGAAAGCATTATGCTACTACTGCATGGTACTACTGTTTCGGTCAATAGATTGCAATACATATGCATTAGTTCTGATCACTATCCATCACCCAAAGGTCATCATGTCAAGACGAGTCCAAAAAGAAATCTGTTTGCGTTTTATAGGGCAGTTTATAAACAAAAGCAGTTTTTTTTAAAAATTATGGTCACAAACGTGGTACTCGGCACTCCCAGGTAGTACATTTTATTTTATGCATGAAACAATTTTTTTGTAGGATTTGCATACATGACCCCAAATTCTTTCGGAAAAATCTTGAACTCAAAAGCGTGCTTTACAATGAGCGATAAACTACAAAAATGTCACAAACGTGGAGCATCAAAAATGTCACAAAACATATTTCGATATAAAGTTTGAGTATACAGATGTTCTGTTGAAGGCTATTAATTATGTTTTTAGTACAAAAATTTTTCTACACCATCAAAATACTGAGTTATCCTTGCTCAAAAGTGAAAAAATCACTGTTTTGACATCTACTTAAAGCTATAGAACAAAAACAGCAACAAGTAAAATTAATTTTTGTCAATGGATTCAGACAGCCAAATTTATTGTCAACAAGACATAATTTACCGTTTTTCAATTGCATTCCCAGCTTTCGAGTTATAAGCGTTTAAAAAAAGGACATCTTTCGATAACATACAAAAGATTTTTCGAGACCCAAAAGTTACAAAAAATCAAGTTTTATTATTTTTATCAATAACATATTTAATTACAAAAATTTCGTGACCTTGCAGACCATAATCGCATGAAAAATGGCAGTTCTATGCTAGATTTAGTGAATGACCCTACTAAACTATTGCTTTGCAAATTATCAGAATCAAAATTTCATCTGTGAATTCACTAAATCTACAATAGAGCCTTATTTTTTCATCCGATTTTAGTCTGCAAAGGCTTAAAATTTTTGTGATAAATTATATTTTTGATAAAAATAATAAAACTTACCATTTTTGTTAATTTTTCGGTCCAGAAAATCCTTTGTGTGTTATTGAGAGGTATCCTTTTTTTAAAGGCTTATAACTCGGAAACTAAGAATCCAATTGAAAAACAGTAAATTATGTCTTGTTGATAATAAATTCGGCTGTCTGAATCCATTGACAAAAATTAATTTTACTTGTTGCTGTTTTTGTTAAGTAGATGTCAAAACTGTGATTTTTTCACTTTTGAGCAAGGATAACTAAGGATACTGATGTAATAGATAAAAATCAAGATTAGATTCGTAATTAGGAGATCCTAATTCATCATAAACGGCTATAAAAACAGATAACAGGAAACCATAGTTGATCTTTAGGGCGGTAGGGTTTAAAAAAAATGGACCACTGGAGATATGACACTGTTGCAAAATTAGTCTTGAAGTGTAAATTTGTCATTATATGCAATATATCTCTCATCAAAACGCTTCAAAACCATCTTTTTCCATACTGTGGCTAAAATGTCACAAACGTGGCAGCAAAATTTCTTAATTTCGACCTCAAAGCCGTAAATTCACACTTGTAGTTGATCTACTCAAAAGGGGAGTTTTAAGAGTGTGTTTGCACAAGATAGCATGAAGAAACTTGCAAAAATCCAAAAAAATTATCTGCCAATTTTACAACCCGAAAAAGCACAGTTATCTGAGAATCACCCATATGTACATATAAACTTTGCTAGATTTTTTATCAAAATTTGAACTAAATAGTGCTGAATTAAATGAATTTGTGTTCAAATTGATAGTTTGACCATAAGGGCGCAAATTGTGCGCATGATATTCGAATACCAAGAGCGATACTTAATATTTTAATTCCAAGCATATTAGCTATAAAGAATAACAACTTATTGCACACATGAGACCCACTTCATAATGACTGACCCTCACCCTCAGGCATCACTTCTGTCAAATGACCACATTTATGACCAAGACAGAACTCTATTGTTGTCATTATAACCACAAGCATATTATCCGCAGTAGTAACAAAGAACAATGTAGGGAAAAATTCAATCAAAATAAGCAACACTATACAAATCCTTTCTATTTTTTTTTTTTTTGCGTTTGAGAAAAAGGACATGTTTTAATCACAGCAATTAATATTAAGTGGATTATAATTTGATTGCCACCCACGCTCATAAACATACGCCCGGGCTATTTAAACCCTTACAAGATCTACGTAATAGCCATTTTCTTATTTGAACCATGATACAAAGGACTACGCACACTTTCATTTGCTATATATGATTATGACCATTTTACATACATAGATTTTATTATAATTGCGTAATCACACGCACTTATTACACAGATTTGATGACTCCTGATGACTATTGAGGGTACATACACCAAAATAATTGGATGCCAAACGTTCATTTGAAGGATGAAAAATCATCATTACGCTTACGTGAGCCATTCAATTTGACTCCATGCGGATATTCAACGCTTGCAATGTCCTTAGTTTTATTGTTATGGGCCAAACATACGTAAATAGTTACAACTGCGCCATTCCCTTGTAAAATGTGCGTCGCATATTTCAATAATGACCATAACTAATTGATATATGAGTCAAAAATAACAATGAATTTCGTTTTTAACATTAAATGAAAACAAATGACGAAGGTAGTGAGTAGAAACATTCATAATATTTCTTCAAAGCAGTATATTCTATAGATTTTCAACTCTTACTCGAAAGGCCATAGAAAAAGTAGTACGATAATTTTTCATGTTATGACATTAAAAAACTAAAAAAAAAAAAAAAATCTTCCTAAAGAGGAATACCTTGAATTTTTTGGCTTCGCGTTTTTTAATCTACAAACAGTCAAGAGACTTTCTGTTCAGGAAAACTGTGGCATATCAAAATAGACCAAATTTCTGGGTAGTGATGAGTAGTCCAAAACTAAGACCATAGCATTCTTGGCCTTGGGCACTAAGTCTGGTCTTGGTGTTGAAATTATATCAACGTCTCGAAAAAGCCTAATTTCGCTTATCACTATTTCTGAGATTTTGATCATAAGTATATCGAGCCTTAACCGCCAAAAAGATTTAACCGACAAAAAACAAATTTTACAGCTAAAATTTTTTTGGAATTTTCCTTGCATACATTGTGGTACAAAAGTCAAAATTGCTTATCCTATAACTTCGTAATGGTACTTTTTACAGTTATGAAATTTGAAAAGATTTCAATTTCTATCATAAAACGAAAATCTGAAATCATTTCGGTTAAGTCTTTTTGGCGGTTAGGGCTCGATAAATGTGGTGCGTCGTGACAAAAGGAATCTTACCTTGCCAGATGTTAAATTTGAGTTTTTGATACCATTGGATAAGGAATAAAATTCTGAAGCGAACGCAGAAAAATTTTATGAATTGACAAAGTTATGGCAGTTTGAATTTTGTAGTTCAAAAAAGATAATTCAGTTTACATATGGTCTGGAAATTTTCGGGTTAAAGTTCGTTAAGGTTCAGTCAAAATTTTATTTTATACAACTTAGCAATTAATGTGAATTTGAAAAGTTTAAAGAGACCGGTATAACAACCGAAAACGGGGCGACCAAGATCATCAAGAAAAGCAGAAAACGTGGAGAGTGTTAATCAATCTGTTCGTGACGATCCGAACCTTTCAATTCGTCATAAATCCATTTTATACACAAAGACCTTAAACTACTGAGCTAAAAAATTCAATTGGTACATGCACTAAGGTCCCGTGATGCCAGTCAAAGGCTTAACTTCGTAAACCAGGCAATTAAGCAGTTTTCAACATAAATTGGCCTCCACACAGTCCTGATTTAATTCCTATGGACTTTTTCATGTGGTGTTATCTCAAATCTTAGAGTCTTTCTGCCGATCCGTCATAAGCTGTGTTACATAGTATTCCAATAGCATTACCGATAGGGCTTAGATTAAGACAATACTATTTTTAAGAAATAAATTTTTAAATTGTGTGCTTTAATAAAAAATAAACACATTTTCCATAGAAATTTTTTTCAGAAATTGGTTCACTAAATACCTATAAGTTTTCATTTGAGAGACTTTGTAGAAGTTGCTTCATGCACGTTGTGGTAAAACAGCCCTTATTCTAGACTGACATCTATTCCCTTTCCGGCATTTGAATGGATGGAATTTTTTCGCAATTTCTTCATCTACACTTTTTTATTCCTTGAAATTAGTATATAGAAAGATTCCACTCAAAACTATCCAATAAATAAACATAAAAAAAACATCCAATAAAAAAATGTCCAACATTAATTGGACACTGTTATGCAATAACGAGTCAACCCTCAAACAAATTTTTTTCGACTTATGAATGTAGTTCGATTCTAAATATGAAGAAGCACCTATTTTTAAAAAACCGAACCTAAATATTGTTAGTAAAAGGTTGAAAACAACAAAATTTATTTGACATTTTCATATCATTTGTTCTACGACATCTACACAAAACATAAATATCTCAAAACTAATTTCGAGTGGGTTGACTCGTTATTGCATAACACTGTCCAATTTTCCATCAAAATAATTTAACTCAATTTAAAATCGATGATTTTTTATTTTTGGATGTTTTTTTTTTTTTAAATTTTTGATAATCACCATACAGAAACATGAAGAAAAAACGGATATCTATACTGCCGTCCTAAGCAAGAATGCCGTAACTCCAATTTTCCAAAAAAATTAGTTTATGGCGTTTTTTGGGTCATCTCGGTTCTGTCCGTCAACCCACAAGAAGAGGTTGCATTATACCTTTATTTTCCCTAAAAAATCGACTACGACTTTTGTCGTAACTCCCAGCCGTACACATTTTACTAAACAAGAACACCGTATCTCCACATGCTAAGCAAAAACACCGCAACTCCATAAATGTCGTATCATACATTTTTAAAATCTTTCAAACAAATTTTCTTTATGAAACATATCGATTATGGCCTCTAAACAAGTCAGTCACTAAAATTTTCTCGAAGGTCTATTTTAGAGTATGGTACCACAGACGACAACCGTAGCAGCTCAGATGAATTAATCTGTGATTCAAGTTGGAAATCACAAATTAAGGAAATTCAACCCGACATGGTGGACAACGAATCAGATCAAACCATCTTACAAAAAAAGGAACTGTGCGTTAGCGGAAATACTACAAAGACACTGCAGAACAACGGAAAAGAGCTTCCCAAGAAGAAAAAGCCAGTAGACACAAAATTGGTATTGGTCTTGGTCATCAAAAGACAAGAGTGTTTCTTCGGATTCTTTAATCAAAAGTTGTCTTTACGGCACTTTGATTTGTATCAGATTCGTCAGAAGTAGTGCGATGCAAAACATATTGCCGTAACTCCTTTTTTGACTGAAATTAACGGAATTTGCCTATTTCCACTATTGCCATTATGTAGAGCGTGAAAAATTATTTAGGAGTGAGGAATAAAAAATAATTTTTCTTAAAGCTGAAGGCGTTGAGGAAACGAAACAGCAAGAAACACATAAACTCATTTAACAGAAATAAAAATTTATTGGAGTTACGGTATTCTTTCTTGGGACGGCAGTGCAGTCTTTAAGAATGGCGTAAACTTCTGCCTGAAAGACGCTAGGTGAATTTGGTAGGCTAAAAGATTGACACAAATTAAGGTCTTTTGAAAATACACCAGCACCAACCCACGCCACAGTCCATCTTCGAACCATCAGTGTATGTGGTGGTTGCGAAATTTAGGCTGGGCGTATTGTCTTCCCATTGAGTTCTTTCAGGAAACCATACACCAAATTTTTTTCTCAAAATTTAGCATAAGACAGATGTAATCTGTTTGGGAGTTAGAAAGTTCAGCTGGTAGTGTATCAAGGATGGAGCTGTGACCATACAACCGGGTCCTCTGAGCCTAATCGAACAACATACATGAGGCAGTGGCTTTAATGAATGAGGTTGGAAGGAGCAGATGCAGAAGGATGCTGCGAGCTGCGATTGGGCATGATCTTAGTGCTCCTTTTACACCAACAGATGCAGTCCTCTGCACCTGAAAAGGTCACTCGGTGCCTTTTAATTTAATTAAATTTGACTAACTGAATATAAAAAATCACAATATGATATTTATTTTATTGTTTGGAAAAATTGTGTTGAAAACATTTAAATTTTATTTATAAAAAATATTGCCAAAAAATATTGTCAAAAACATATACTCCGGGAGCCGGCAATACTAAAATGCCGTCATCGCGGATTCTGAAATTTTTAATGAAAAATGGTAGTTTACACTAAGACGAATAAGAAAAGCTTGGTCAGCGTGGTTATAGCCTGGCATAAATATTTTTAAATGATTTTGGAATTATTAAATTTTCGGAATGTTTTGCCGTCATCGCGGATTTTTATCAATCTTATATTAATCGATGATAAATTTCACAGCCTTTCAGAAAAAATCCGGCGAACCAAATTTTTCTTGCCGAAAATGACCGGCAGACCTATTTTATTGGTCAGCACAAAACGAACAGACCTAATTTTATAAAAAGAATAAAAAGAAGAAATCTTTCAAATCTCATACAAAAAATAAATTTCTTTTAAGAATTTTTAAGTGTGTTACTTAATGACATTTATATATTGAAAATTAATTTTTAATTGAACTTTTTAGTCATATATTTGCAAAGATCGATTTGCAGATAAATCTATCAATGCATTTTCTTACACATAATTATGACAAATTAAGGAACGGATTTATATGTAAATCGATCTTTGCAAATATATGACTAAAAAGTTCAATTAAAAATTAACTTTCAAAAATAAATTTCATAAAACTTTAAACATGAAAAATATAGATGTCCAGTTGTAGTTCTAACCCGACGATATTATCCTTTCCTTAACTTCAGTTTGGAAATCACCCAAATATTTTGAATTGAGTTGATGGTAAGAAAGTCAAGAATAGTTGCTTTATTGTCTTAGAAAAATACTATGTATGTGGCCCGAAGCATCTTTGTCTTTGTCGGCCACTTTAGTCATGTTTTTTTATAAATTTTTTTTTGTTTTTGCTAAGAAAATCACCTTTAGAAACTTTTTTGGGTCCAGATCTTAACTCCACAGAGTAAATCTCCGAATTTATTTATTTTTTCATACCCACCCTAATAAAAAGCATTGATAATAGTCTTGAAATCATTGAAAGTAAAAGCAATTTCAACAAATATCAAGACAAAAACAAAGGAGAATTAAAAAAAAAACCAATGAATAGATAATCGAAAAAATATACTATATGTATGTATGTATATTGCTCTTGTTTCTGAAGTAAACAAAAGATAATCTGGCCAAAACAAAAACAAAAAATTATCTTTGGCTTGAAATTTCGTTGTCAGCAACAAAACTGTTGGTGGCTAGATAAATCAACATGAAACCAAAATGAAATAAAAGTCGATATTTTTGTTTTTCAGCTCTCAAAGTTTATCTTTCTTTATTTGGGTTTTTATTATGTAAAGGTTGTGTTTGAGGAATTCAGTTTTATTTGGAACAAAATATCACAATTCAAGAGAAAAATCGAACAACTGCAAGAGAGCTTAAATAACTAAGATTTTGTATTTATTTATTTTGTATTTTAATATTATTTAAATTTTAACATTATAATTTATATCATATTTAAAAAAAAAGAGAAAACAAACGAATCAATTTGAAACGAAAGAGACAAAAAATATGGTACGAGTAATACTACAATATACTACATTATTGCTGACGATGATTCCAAAGGTCTTTCTTTTTGTTTTTGTACGAGTGAAGAATGAATTAATGCGCGAAAAGTGATCGTAGAAAATAATTAGAAAATGTTTTTTGAACTCAACAAAATTATATTTACTAAGAGTGTTCGATTTGGTTTGACTATAAAATTAATGGAATCAAAATTGCGCCACTTTTTCTGTATGTACGCCCAATTGTGCTTATTGCTTCTGCAAGTATTCGTCGAACAAATATACAGCCAATGATGGATCTGGTTGGTTCATCAACTTGGACAAATCATTGGTGTAACCCGATAACTTGCGTACGGTCTCTGCTTGTGATGTAAGGAATTTCTCTTCCAAATAATGAGCAATTTCTGGGTCGCGTTCGGTGGCGTGTGAGGCACGTGTATGCACATGAACAGCACCAGTCGCAAGTTGTTTCTCATTATCTAAAGCCATAGCCAAAGAGTGCAATTCATCAACTTCCAAACTCAAACTCTTCTTCGATACTGAAGCAGGACTTTCATGATGTGTATTGAAGTCAACCTTGCCACCACGACGTGTAATTTGCTTAATCAAGTCAATTGTGTCGTCGAAAGAACGATCGGAAAGTCCCTGATAGAGCTTCTGGAAACCGGGACGATTCTTTTGGTAAGAATTGAAATGAGTGGCCAAAAGCAAATATTCATAGGACTTGGTAAGTTGAGAGTTAATGTAAGCCTGTACTTCGGGTTCAATATGATCGATGCCAGCATAACGAGAGTTACAAACCGCTGGACCTGTAGAAGAAAAGGAATAAATGGGTTAAGAAAATAAATAAATATATATTAATATTTACTATCATTAAACGAAAAAAAAGAAGAGAAGAAAAGAAAACACATTTATGTGGAGCAAACTAATAATGTAATCACAAAACTGCTTTTACAAAAATGTGCAAAATATTAGCTTGGAAAAAAAAAATAACTTAAAGGATTTTTAACTGAAGTGGAATTTCTAACCATAGAGAATAATTTCTCTTACTTTCTGTAGAAAAGATTCCAGCGAGCGCTAGAAGAAAAATTTTCTATGATTATGACTTTATTTCAAAGAGTTTGCATAAGGTGATTCCATTTAAAGTGTCACACTCTTTACATGATCTTTAAAGGCTGTTCTGCGAACAAATTAAAAAAATACCAGCATGATCAGTTGTAAGGGGTGTGACATTCACGTGAAATTACCCTATGGTAATTATTTCTAAAAACAATACATACAGGTAAGTAGTTGCATATTGAAAGAGGTTTGTTAGTTGATAGATTTGGCATCAACTTAGCAAACATCTAAGGATATGAAATGCTTTTGCAACGCGTCAACCAACAAAACGATAGTAGAGTGTAAATCGAGTAAATGCACGAAGCAGTGGTACGTTAGTGAACATGATTCGCACATAGTCACGTTTGGGAAGCGCTTCATCAACCCACAGACTTAGAGTTCCGGCTTGGACTCATTCACTTATAGATTGGCCATCAAATAAGATTTGAACACGAATTATTTTATCTTCGGACAGAGAGCTATCCAGAGACAGAGTGATCATCCAAGTGAACTTGAGCAGGGAAAGATGTTTAGTTTAAAACCATTGCCGTACAGGTCGAACAGGACTTAGATAAGACTTCGACTTCGGAATTGGTGATTGGTTCTAAGTCTTTAACGCACGGATAGGCTGAGACAACAGACTAGCGAAAAGGGTGATTGGTTCCAACTCACGGAAAGACATAATATAACAACGATTTTATTTTATATATAAAATGTAATGCTTAAGGTTACAAAGCTTCTGGGAAGGCCTAAACTAACAAAAAATTTTATGTGAGGGGGTCTAAGATGTGTTTCTAAGGATTTATAGAGAAAAACCTAATTATTATTTACAAAAAACATCTTCTTGCTTCACCCGCACCCTCACCCCAGAAGCTTCGTAACGCTAACGTTTATACCCTGTATATTATTAGCTTCTCTTGCTGCTTCACCATCGCATAGAGTTAAGTACTGAAGTGCTCTTAATTCGCTAATTTGTCTTTATTTTATCTGTGTTCTGTGCAAGGGAATCCAATATGGTTTGTACGGAACCAAACCCTGAGTGCCGACAGCTATTTCAAGGCCCATGAATGAAAAGTTCGTTACAGTTGCCCTTCAAAACTTGTTGTCGATAGGGTATATCAGTCATTGATAACATTCAGGCCTATCATTGAATCCATCGTAGATACGAATTTCGTAATTCGTGGAGTTTGAAGTACTTCTTTAATAAAATTAGGATATTTCTTTGGTAATCATATCTATTCGTCGGAAATTAAAAAAAAATTTAAGTTTCGGATGGAGTAAGTGATCCCAATCGACGAATTTTGAATCACGTCGTATCAATTCGAATTCAATGATAGCACTTTCGTAGATTTCACAAAATTCGTATCTACGATGGATTCAGTGTAGGCTTCATTATTGTAACCCTTTATCTGTTTTCATGTTTTATTCAACAAGCAAGAAATCTTTAGTCTTAGAGTAAAATTTACATTTCCCAATTCGAATCGATGTTCAGGCCTGTTTCAAATTCCATGTGGTTTCAATTACTTTTCATTTAAGATGCTTTTTGACGAAAACAGTGAATCAAACGTAAAGTATTAGAATCTCGAAGTAAGTTTATTGATTGTGTTTGCTTGTATAGTACTAATAAAAGTACCAACGCGCTTTTAAATTGAAATCTGAATCTCTTTTGTGGAGGATTATAGGTTCTATAAATATTTAGGAAATATTCTTAAAAAAACAGTCGGAAAATTCGATTTTATCGAATGTTTCGTAAACGGTTACTTTTTTGCTAATGCAAATCAATATTATTCGTAGGACCTGTTATTCTCCATAAAAGAGATGCTGATACTTTTTTCGTTCGACTCACCGTTTTCATCAAAAAGGCTTCAAATCAAAAGTAACTGAAACCACACGGATTACGAAACAGGCCTGAATATATGTATTCTGCAAGTTCAAAGTATAGCATTCCTATCTATGAAAGTGCTATAACTTGCACCCCTTTGTCCCAAACCCAAAATTTTTTTTTTTTTTTTTTTTTGTACTCACCAGAGAGAGTCGATGAAGAGCAAGCTGCTACAACGTTGTTATGACAGACCTCTTCCGATTTGACTACGGCGCAAATGGCCGCAAACAATGCGACTACGATGAAGTATTTCATTTTTTATTTATTTTTATTTCAATCTGTAAAAAAACAAAGAAATTTTCTTTTTATAAAAACGGTTTAATTTTATTTACAACTTATTTTTATTTTTTAAAAAATGTCACTATTTTCGGGTAAATGCGTTTTTTGTTATAAAAAATCGTATGGGTATTTCAGTTTTTCGTCGTATTTATTGTTTTCTACCTGGTCTCTTTGTGGCAAACTTTTTCACTTGATTTCTTTCTGGTAGAACCCACTCGTCGTTGTGAGTTGTGCTTCTGAAATAATTTATTTCACGCAAATGTTTTCCTATTTAAAAGGCCTTCACCACATTCACTCGGACACACTTGAATTTCTGAAACTTCCGATAAATATTTTTAAAAAAAAAAGAACTTACTTGTTTAATTTTCTTTAACTCAATTATAATCTGAGATTAAATTGTCTCTTTGTGGGATTTTCTTTTATTTTTCACGTACTTGTTCTAAACTTGCTTTTATGTGTTTCACCAGGGAAATCAAACTGTCAACTGCTGTTTATACTCGCTGGTGTGCGCTGTTTGTATCGATCGATTTCGTACCTACCGCCTTCGTCCGTCCAACCATCCATTCCATAAAATAATCTACTCTCGTTGTACATTCGTCGTAGTTGTGTTTTGCACTCGCGCTCTTTTGTGATGGAATTTTACTCAGTTTCAGTTTTCAAAACAAAAAAAACCAATATGGCTCTTCCAATATGGCGGCTGCCTGCCGTCTTTCGTGTGCATTCTTGTTCATATACCAACTGCTCGTTTATAGTAGGTATGCTGAGTCATATATGCTAACCAGTTGTTTTTGTTTTTGCCTTAAAGATAATTCGAGAGATTTTAGGGTTGTCGCTGCATTGATATTTTCAAAATATCCAATAATCTTTATGTTACAAGTATTAAGTTTTATTTCAAATTACTCTTATCTCCCGTGACAACTTCAAAGTGTAATGCAATTTAGTGCTTTTGCAAATGGTGTTTTGCAATATGGCGCTCTCTGACTAACGTAAACCACTTGTCACGTCAGGAAATTATAATCCCGCCAATTGTGTATTGTGAAGCTACTGAGAGTTATAAATTAACGCGTGCAATTTTCCCTGATTTGAATGTAGAACTTACGAGACCCTTACCTTTCTATTGGAAACCGTGGAAAGATACATAATTTTTAAAATCATGGATTTTCCCTCGCTGAGAATTTTCATTAATAATGTATACAAAGTTGACTAATGATGTATTTTGATATTTAAATTGATCCCAATAGTTTTTAGTCGCATTCTTCCCGAAGAAGAAGAGTTTTTCGTCTTTCAGAGAAAGCAATTTTGATAAAATTACCTATCGTTATGTTACAGATTTAAGGGATTTGACTAGCTGGTGTAGCATTCTTTAAAAGTATTAGGAAACTAAGTTTTTGAAGCTAAGGATTCTGAGTTATCTTTGCTTTAAATTGCAAAAAAACGTGAAATTTCGTCATGTAGTGCACTTTTAGAATAAAGTGTAGTTTATTTCAGCCAAATGCATCGGATAGCCATAAACTTCCTCGAACAACCATACCTTTATGTTTTTCCAATTCGAACCTGACGTACCGAGTTATCATCCATTGCAGCAAAGGTATGTACCTCAACCCCATAAAAGTAAATTGTGCTTTTTATGGAGTGGAAAAACATTTAATTCAGTGCATGAATGTATGTATTCTCCTTTAACTCCTAGGAGGAGCATAGGGCTAATATGAAACGTCTCCGTTTGTCGTGATCCCTTGCGATGACTTTGATCTCTTGCCACGTCTTTCCCGATTCTTGGATTTCCTTTTCCAGCGACCTTTTCTAGTTGGTTTTGGGTCCATCACGTCCTCTACTGCCTTGTGGATTCCACTCAAGAGCCTGGTTTCCGGAGAGTATGGCCAATCCATCTCCAGTTGCGCAGCTTGACCTCGTTTGCTATAGACCTCTGATTGCATTTTTGATGTAGCTCGGCATTTGATATAGTGCGAGGCCACCAAACCTTTATACGCCTTAAGCATTTGTTGACGAATAATTGCAGCTTGTTCGTTAGTTGTTCAGTATCAAGCCACGTTTCGCACTCATACAAAAAAACCGATTTCACTTTCGAATCAAAAATGCGCACTTTCGTTTTGGTGGATATAACGGACGAAGACCATATTTTGTTCAGTTGAGCAAATTCGCCTTTTGCTTTTGCTATTCTTGAGTTGATATCCTCTTTTGCTCCACCATTAATCCTGCCTAAATATCTGAAGCTGTCGACGTTTTCAATATCATCACTGCCATTAACTTCAAAAAACGTTTTCAAGGCGAACGCCAGTCGCTACAATTTGAATGAAAAACGTTTCACGAGTGGTTTCAATGATAGCACTCATATCCGTAAACTATACTGCCGACTCCAACGAATATATACGTAGGTATACGTATTTTCAATAACATAATTTTCTGAGCAAATCCCTTCGCATTAAATTCGTCGGTTTCAATAATAGGCATGTAAGCTACTCGCTTTTTTGCAAGATGAGGGCCAGCAACAAATAATAATTGTTGCGTTGCAGAAAGCGTTATGAAACGTAGCAATGCGTTTAATATTTTTGAAGATTCATGATGAATGCAAAAATTAGATCCTGAATTCGAAATAACAAACGGCAATCCACTTACCGTCTTGTTACTTTGCGCAACATTCCTCCGAATGGCCCTTATCTACAGAAAATCTTCTTTTTGTGATGCGTTGTTCCAAATATATTTTCAAAACATTTGTGTGGTATTTGCGCGATTTCATAAGATTTCAGCACAACTGAAGCACTAGTGCACAGGCAAATAGAAACTAAGCTCGTAAGTTTAATTAAATAAAATAAACTTATTACATGTTACTCATACGTCAAGATGCTCAATAGGATGTCTTGAATTTTTTAGCAGCTTGGCTCTGTGAAAATCGCAGTTTGCACTAAGAGAAACTATTACAAAGAAAACGTATATTTTTAGTGACGTTTACAACTCCGGAAATTACAAAATATAGAATTTTTCTTCGAAGTAATTTCAAGTAAATATTTTTTTAACAAAATAATCTTTTTTTAATTAATCCATACAAAATAAAGTGTGAATAGTCCATTGCATAATTTTGTGCGCATAAAAAATATATCAACGTCAGAGCTCGTGAGCTCGAGTTTTTTGCAAATATCTCTCTAACGGTTACTTCTACCGCAAAACATTTGCCTTTTACAAGTTGCAATCGGAACAGTAGGGGATAGAGTTTCTTCTTTTTGGCTATGGAAAATGAATGTGTGACTTTGAATTTCTTTGCGATAAAATATCATTTTACTTATGCCTTCGATAGGAAGGCGCAATTTTCAACAGAACTATTCCCCGCAATATCCTGCATAAGTTTGCTCAACACATGATACATCTCAGATGTAAGAATGAATCATATAGTTAAATTCATCGATTTAACACAAGAATGCGGTATTTTTGTTTTTTTCATGTACAGTGGATAAAAAAAATTCAAAAATCGATTAAAAAAAATGTGACGTGCTGGAGCAAAACCACGAGACACGGGTATTTTTTTTTTAATGTCTACTTTAAGAATTTTTTGGATTTTCTCGTGAGTTTTTTTTTTTTTTTTGAGTCAAACAGTGTAATTTGCAATGAAAATTAAACCTGAGCCGATTTTACCATAGGGTTTGGGTCCACATAATTTAAAAAGGCGGTAAGAAATAACGCCAATGAAATAATATAGTAACATCAAAAAAAAAAATAAAACATGAACTAGTAAAGGTGTAAACTTTGGCCTGGCCAAACATTAAATACCCTACACTGCAGTGTTTTTAAAATTTTGCTCATATGGGAGGCAAATTTAGTTCGATTATCTCAAAAAACGCGTTCAGTATAGCTTTTCGAAGATTTTGCTTATATGGGAGGTGCCACGCCCTCTTGTGCGAATTTGTTTAGTTTTTTAAACAGAGCTTGCGCTTACAATTCGTAGTATTAATGTGTATGTTGGTTGCATTGTCGTGAAAAATTCTCCTAAAGTTGCATTTTGAATATATTTTTTGTATGGGCGGTAGGCGTGTCCGTTGACCGATTTCGCTCATTTTCAATCCCTAACTAACTAGCTAACTTTGACGACGGAGACAGCGTGCCAAATTTCATTGAATTATCTTGGTAAGTTTTCCCGTAAAAAATATTTCCACGCACAACCAGTCACTCAGCCAGACAGACGGACAGGTCTATATCGACTCAGGAAGTGACGCTGATCAAGAATGTACATTAGTGTGTATTGAAATATATGGGCGAGTTTTAAAACCCAATTCCACACTCAAATTATGAAAGAAGAAAGATAAACAACTCAGGAAATATAAATTTTTTGACTTTAAAATAAATTCCTAGCTGGCCAAATGGCCATTGTTTATAAAAACCGAGTGATTTTGCACTGGAGCCTATCTAACGGTAAATTTTTTTCCAAAAAACACCATAGATATCGATTCGTGGTCTAAAATAACTTATGTGTGCAAATTTTCAGAGAGATCGTATGACGTGCAGGAGTGTCAGCAAAGGAATAAGAAACGATTATCTTCAATGAAACGAATACTTTTTGTACTGGAGCCTATCTAACGGCAGATTTTTTTCCAAAAAACACTGCAGATCTCAGTTTGTAGTCGAAAACAACTTATGTTTGCAATTTTTCAGAGAGATTGTATGACGTGCAGGAGTGCCAGCAAAGAAAAAAAAGCACCCATTTTCAATCAAATGTTTAATTTTTGTACTAGAGTCCACCTAACGATTCATTTTTTCAAAAAAAACTTGTGGTACTTGATTCGTCATAAAAAATAAACAATGCACCCAAATTTTAAGATAGGTGGAACGACGTGTGGGAGTGTCAGCGAAGGATTAAAAAATGGTATACAGCGATTTCTTGCCTATCGTAACAAGATCTGCCACACCCCTTCCGATTTCGCTGAAATTTGGTGCATGGTAATCGTATTGCAGCACGGCGTATTTCATTTTCAAAATCTTTCGAGGAATTTAAAATGATGTAAATTACAAAAAAACCTACATTATACGAAATGTTGCATATACTGAAATGTTAAAAAAATCATTACTCCTATACCATTAATGGTACCATCCAAATTTTAGATTCATTTGAAAGGTAATTTTGTCTCCTTTTTTAAAAAATTATTTTGAAAGGTCGAAAATAGGTACTATAGCGTTTTTAGTAGTTTAGTACTAAAATAGTAGTAAATTTAGTAATTTTTATCAAATACAAAACACTTTTACTTGTGCGCATAGAATGATTCAATCCCTTTCTAAAAATGATCCAAACATAAAAATGAGATAAGAAATGTTCCAGCTATGGGCCATTTTCTGATCGGACCTTTTTTTAAATTTTCAAAAAATCATAACTTCTAAGCCTCGAGACATACCAATTTTCTCTCTTTTTTGACTGAAAGATTATTTTTTTTCTTTCCAAAAAAAATATTTTGTAAGGTAACAAAAGTGTACACAGGCACGTTTTTTGTAGTTTAGTACTAAAATAGTAATAAATGTAGTACTTTTTATCAACTACAAAAAATTTTATTTTCAGCTTATAGCCTAATTCAATGCCTTTCCAAAACAGGTCTAAACATGAAAATTGGTTCAGAAATGGCCAAGTTATTGGTAATTATTTGAGGAGAGTTTGTTTCATTTTACCTATTTTTCGACTTTTTGCACCCCTCCAAAAGCCACAAAAAGAATCGCAAAATTTTTTTTTTGCCATTTTTCAAAGTTTAAGCATGAAACGAAACCATGTACCAAATTTCAGCGATATCGGAAGGGGTGTGGCAGATCTTGTTACGATAGGCATGAAATGGCTGTATACCATTTTTTAATCCTTGGCTGACACTCCCACACGTCGTTCCACCAATCTTAAAATTTGGGTGCATAGTTTATTTTTTATGACGAATCAAGTACCACAAGTTTTTTTTGAAAAAATGAATCGTAAGATGGACTCTAGTACAAAAATTAAACGTTTGATTGAAAATAAGTGCTTTTTTTCTTTGCTGACACTCCTGCACGTCATACAATCTCTCTGAGAAATTGCATACATAAGTTGTTTTCGACTACGAACTGAGATCTGTAGTGTTTTTTGGAAAAAAATCTGCCGTTAGATAGGCTCCAGTACAAAAAGTATTCGTTTCATTGAAGATAATCGTTTCTTATTCCTCTGCTGACGCTCCTGCACGTCATACGAACTCTCTGAAAATTTGCACACATAAGTTATTTTAGACCACGAATCGATATCTATGGTGTTTTTGGGAAAAAAATTTACCGTAACATAGGCTCCAGTACAAAATCACTCGTTTTTTATAAACAATGGCCATTTGGCCAGCTAGGAATTTATTTTAAAGTAAAAAAATTTATATTCCCTGAATTTTTTATCTCTCTTCTTTCATAATTTGAGTGTGGAATTGGGTGTTCGGTTTTCGATACACACTAATGTACATACTTTTTTATATCTGCCACACCTCCTCTCTGCGTTACAAACGGATTATGCCCTGGGTGTAGGGTATAAAAACGAAATAACGCCCATATTATTTTCATATAAATTAATTTGGGCGTTGTTTCCAAAATGATTATCGGCCAAATTTATCAGAAAATGGTTTGGACGTTATTTCGTTTTTGTTTTTGGGTGTTGTTACATTGGGTGTTATATCCTACTGCTATTTAAAAATCCTTGTTTATTTCAAGACGTTTTGGATATTCCCCTGAATGTGTTAATGCCTTGAAAACTACATAACTACTAAAACTGCCAAAATTCGTATTGATTATGACATTTCTTACGGATTTTTGAGATTTTCAAGGAATATACGTAGGCTGCTCGATATACTTCTGGCCTAGGCAACACTAAGTGTTGCCAGGTGCAATCTGACATTTCTATTGGAAAGTTTGACATTTTTTAGCATAAACGTACTCAGAACGTTTTGACGTACGACCATCATTTGTGTTGTTTACAGTGACTTGAAAAAATCAATTTGGCAAAAAAATGGAATTAACTCCTGAACATTTACGTGCGATCATTTTTCACAACTTTCGACGTGGATTATCACAACAAGAGTTCATCGATGAACATAAACCATTGTATGGCGATGAAGCACCATCCTATAACACTGTGAAAAACTGATTTAATGAATTCAATCGTGGCTGACGCTCTTTTAAAGACGAATTCCGTGAAGGTCGTTCAAAAACGGCCGTTGTGCCAGAGAACATTGATGCCATGCGTGAACTGATAATGTAAGATCGTCATGTGACATACCGTGAGATAGAAGCATCCTTGGGCATTTTTCCCACTAGCATACATTCGATATTGCATGAACACCTGACCGTAAAAAAGGTTTGTTCTCGTTGGATCCCGCACAATTTGACAATCGCTCAAAAAAAGGCTCGTGTCGATTGGTGCAAAGAAATGTTAAAAAAATACGATCGCGGTGCTTCAAAGACGTTTATAAGATTATCACAGGTGACGAATCGTGGATCTATGCAAATGAGCCAGAAACAAAACAGCAATCGACCGTGTGGGTCTTCGAAGACGAGCCAAATCCAACGAAAGTTGTTCGTGGAAGAAGCACTTCGAAGCAAATGGTCGCCTGTTTCTTCGACAAAGGACGGTCAATTCTGAGTGGTACACCACAATTTGTTTGCCTGAAGTCTTCGGAGAAATTCGAAAAACGAACAAGAGAAGACGAATCATTGATCACCATGACAATGCGAGCTCTCCATATCGGCTCAAACCAGCGCCTTTTTGACCGGCCAAAACGTCGAATTGATGGGTCATCCGCCGTACAGCCCTGACTTGGCATCCAATGACTTCTTTTTATTGCCGCACATCAAGAAAAAAATGCGTGGTCAATGATTTTCGTCGTCAGAAGATGCTGTTGAAGCGTTCAAAAACCATGTTTTGGAGGTGTCTCAATCGGAGTGAAAAAAGTGCTTCGACAATTGGCTTGAGCGCATGCAAAAGTGTATAAATCATGCTGGAGAATACTTTGAAAATCAATAAAACCATTTTTGATGATAAATATTCGCATTTTCATTATTAGGCCAGAAATATATCGAGCAGCTCACGTACTTACTACATTTCATGAAATAGTTTTTTCGAACTTTTGTTATAAACCGTGCACAACAAGGTCAAAGAAAAACTTCAATAAGGGATGACCCCCAAGTTATCATGATGAAATCATTATGTTCTGTACTTGGCAACTCTTGAAATTGTAGCAATGTAAATATTTTTTCAGTGAGAGCACAAAGTACAACAAAAACAACACCAACAGCTGACGCCAAAACGAAGCCATTGCCGCCATATTGGATTATATGATTTTGTTGCCTGCTTTGCTTAACAGCTGATATTGACATCAAAACAAAATCCCTTTTTATTTCTTTGTTTTCCTGTGTACCTACCTACATACCGCATATGAAGTGAAGGGAAAATACCCTGAAAACGCAAACAATTGATTGGAAAATCTTCTACTCAAAAGTCGAATACTTGTAAATGCAGAGTGCCGTGTGAATTTAAAAAGTAAACTACTGTTATCTTGAAATGTCCATTGGTCAACTAATACTTTTAATGCAATGAGACTTGTTACAAATACAACGATACGACGTAGGTGATAAGGGTATTCAAACATCAAAAAAGAGAACATGAGAGCTTAACATACTCGAACGACGAGTAGCGATGACTTGTCAGTCGTTATTTAAAAGTGTTTAACACAACTCGTTGGAAGACAGTTCGCATTCAAATTGCAAACAACAAAGAAAGTGAAAGAGCATTTAAAGATTTTCCTCAACCGATACCTATTACTGGTAAATCACAAAATCACATTGTCGCGGTTTTCATTATCTGAATCAAAAATCAAAATTACGTTCGCCTTCTATGCCAGTGCGTATAAAGGTTGATGACAAACTTCACTAATTCCTAAATTGGATCAAAAAAGTCAATTCGAACAAAAAACGAAAAAATCATATTCATTGTACATTGTGTTTATCTGGTGATACGTTTTGTGTATTAAAACCGAAAAAAAAAAATACCAAAAATTTCAAGAATTCTACTGGACTGAAAAACCTTTATATTTAGTAACCCAACTCAAGCGAAAGTAATTCATTTTCTTTTGTGCATTTAGCGAGGCTACACACACGCAGTTTTTAAGAAATAAAACTCCAAAGAAACTGAAAAAGAACGTGAATTCATTTCATAAATTAACTGTGATTTAAATAAAAAAGTTGCAAAAGAATTAAAAGAAAAATCAATAAAACATCAAAATGATGAAACTCGTAATTGGACTCTTCCTGCTGGCCGTAGCTGCCACAAACGCACAAAAAATGACATGTAAGTACAAAATTAAATTGAAATTTTTAATTAAATTGAAGTTTTTCTACAAGTAAATTTTAATTAAAACTTTTCCATTTTTTAAATTTAATATTTTGTGTCGAAAAGTTGGTAAATATTTTATTATTTACTACGCATTGATTTTTGAGCACGGTGCGCTCTTGGCAAGAGCGCAAGGCCAAACATCTGTATTTTTTTTTTTTTTTTTTTTCGATTTGCTCACTTGGGGTTAAAGTAACGACGGCCTCTTTCGCTCTCTGAATCTCTGGTTCTTTCGATAAGAGCGAACGTACCGCGCCGTGTGCAACTGTTGCTGTTGTTTTGGTACTTTGTTATCATACCTATGCTTGGAACAATGCGATATTGATTTTTCCCATGTAACCCTCAAATGATATGCAATTTCGAAAGTGATTCTTTGTTTTGTTTCAAACCGTCGTAATGACCTTATTAATTGTGTGAAATTTTAATTTTATTGCAATAATGCGGAATTCAATCTTAAATTCTTTCTTTAACTTTCTAATTACTGACAAATGAAGCAAAACGAATAGTTAATAGGGGCGTTACATATGATCTGCAGTTTCGAAAGGGGCTCTTACAGGCCTGTTTCGTATTCCGTGTGGTTTCAATTACTTTTCATTTCGGCAGCTTTTTGATGAAAATTGTGAGTCCAGTTTTTTAAGAACATTTCTCAAACGGTTACTTTTCGTTAGTAATCGCAAATTAATATTAATACATTTTATCGTTCGACTCAGCGTTTTCATCAAAGAGCCTCCTAAATGAAGAGTAATTGAAATCACACGGATTTCGAAACATTACTGTTTACTTTGTTTCAAATCGTCGTCGTAATGACCTTATTAATTGTGTGAAATTATAATTTTATTGCAATAATGCGGAATTCAATCTTAAATTTCTTTCTTTTACTTTTCAATTACTGGCAAATGAAGCAAAACGAAAAGATAATAGGGGCCGTCAGATATTTGTTCCGAACATACCTATTTCATTAGGGTTAAAAAAAAAAATCCACCAAAAAATTTGAAAATATTACAAATCTGGCCTTGTCCAATTAGTAATCTTAAATTTCTTTCTTTATTTTGCAATTACTTTCTAATGAAGCAAAACGAATAGATAATAGGATAATATGGGCGTTACATTTTTGTTCTGGACATAATGGTGGAAAAATATATTTTTAGCCATCAACATATAAATATCACAAATCCCAGCATTTCTAATTAGTACCAAATGTTTTGTTTTGTTTTCAAAAATGCAAAGTTATCCTCGAAATTGTGTGCTAATTTTTGTTGCTGTTATTTATTACATTCTTAGTAGAAAAGGTACCATTGTGTTTCTGACTAATCCAACAGTTTTAAAATTGAGAATTAGCAATTTTTTTTTTTTAAATTTATTTTTTACAATTATGCCTATATAGTATATAACTGTCGGTTAATTATTACACGAAAATTTTTGATTATATTTATAAATTATTTACTTGTTTAAATTAGGTTACAAAAGCTTTTGTGATATATAATATTATTTTAAAATGCAGTAACCGGTTTAATAATTTTATTCATATCTTGAGATAGTTATTTTGTTGTTGACCATGTACGTTTATCTATATTTTTTCTTTTTCTTCTCATTTTAAACATGTTATATGATTTTCTGTTTAATAAAAATCAAACATAATTTCTTAGTTTCTCTTAATATCTCAGAAAATGCTTTACTTTTGTTTTGAGAGCGCGAGAAGTTTTACGATTTCGCCAAACCCCTAGATAGCACATTTTAATCTTTCATTTTTATTTTTTATTTTTTTTTTTGTGTATTACAAGCTGGGCAACAGGCAATGATAGATTGCACTACAATGTCGGGAAAAACTGAAAAAGGTGCTGTTTCCGGGGTCGATCATAGATGAATAATCTGCTTGAATTGTAATCCCAGCTGTTCCTTTTCACGAAATATTAAATTCTAACAATAGTTTCAAGTTTGAAAATGGAACAAAAACTGAGTACAATGCAAAAAGTGTTCTCCATATCTGTAGATCAGAAAAATCTACCTTCTCCTTCACGAAATATTGAATTTTTAAAATATTTTTAAAAAAATTTTTTATTAAAAAAATTTGTTTTCACAGAATGAAAAAAAAAAACAAACAGAATGTTGAATGCAAATCCAGCCACAAAATTGCTATATCACGTTTGGTTTTTGAGATATCTAGAACGACACATTTCAAAAAACAGGTTTTTCGTTGCTTTTGAAATTATACTGGAACCGCCCAATCGACAAAATTTTAACACAAATGTATTAAATAATTTTGGTACTTTTTGTACACTTTTTTCACATTTTTTTTTTTTCATTTTTATCATCTCTGGTACAATGACAAATGTGAAACGAAAAGAAAACAAAAAACATGAAGTCAGTGTCAGTCAGCTTTTTGTCTTTCTCTTTGTGCTGTATTCTCTTTTTGGCACTGTTTGACCACGTATTTTGTCATGATTAATATTGAAAAACTTGCGTTTAATTTTACCTGGCTTAATGGCAAAATATTAAAATAATTTTAACATTGTGCACATTTACACACAAATACCTTTCTAATGGTGTATAATTCAAAGTCGTGCTCTACTTCTAACATAGTAAAAATGGTAGGACAAATTTTGTCATACATACGTACTAATATAAAGATATGGCTTAAAAGTTCTTAAGAAATTATCATTAAGAGCAATCCTTATTGTACAATACCTTAATTAATATGGAGCAGTTATCTTTAAGAAAATAACTTTTTGCCATTTCATTACTATCTGTGCTCGGATGGCAAAAGCTGGTCTCGTAATGTTTTCATAATTTTTCAGAAGAGCAAATTTAAAGTTTAAGTCGATATGAAAAATCACAATATGCGGATTTTCAAGTTGTTTTTTTAAGGAACTAAAAGTCCAAGAGCAAATCTGGTTTTGGCAGCTTGTAGATCAATCGAAAACCATATTTTGGAGTATATAACTCATTTTCACAAACATTTTTCGATAAAAGATTTTGCCATTTGAGCACAGTATCAATAAATTAAAGCGCAATTAAAATTTACATCATGTACTTAATTCTCCTATTCACGCTTCTAAGGTAAAAAATCTAAAATTTTCTGCTCTGCACGCTCACAAAGAGCGCAAAATTTAAGCCATGACTGTCAGTAAAATTTTGCACACGTTACCACTTAGAAATTACAAATAATTGTTGATAACAAGAAAACAATGACGCAGCATAATTTATTTGATCAACGGGAAAATCAACGAGAGAGAGAAATAAAACGACAGAGAGAGAGAGAGAGAGAAAAAAGGAATAGGAAAAACAACATGAACTTAGAGGTCAAATTGCAGTTAATTTCGCCAAGGTTTGAAACTGTGAATCAGATTTATTGGTTTATTAGTTTCGGTATCTTCCCAATATTTGCCATGTCTGGTATATTTTCACATATCGAGATACATAAGGCTGAAAGTCATAGCGAATTCTACTAATGAGAACAAATTTTTCCACATATGCCAGTGTTTCAAATATGAATCGAAAATATATTTTTCACCAAATTACGCATTGTTAAACTATTTTTTGCTTTGTTTTTCTTTTAACAAACCCAAACGCTTTCAAGAAGTGGTTTCACCCCTCGCCGTTGAGTATGTACCATACATGTACAGCCTTAAATTGATATGTCTGCATACTCGATAGTCCCTGATAGTATAAACAGTATATTATTTCCATTGTATACCTTTCGTATATTTTCGTCTATCTTTTTCATCTCATTAAAGCATCTATCTCCTAAGCACCTCAATCCAAAGAAACATCCATATACCCACTTTATGTGGTCGGATTCATAATTTTTGAAAAATTTTGATTCTTCGAACCGATAAGAGCAATCGAAAATAATATGCAATGTTATTTCTTCTTCACATTTGGAATACTTACTATGAATAAATGAAATATGACAAACATTCGAAGCAAAAAAATTTTGTAACTTGGAAAACTGTTTCGGCTTCTTTTTCAAGTTTTTTTGAAGGTCAGACTCATATTTTTCAAAAATTTGTTTTCGACTTACATGAAATCATACGTCGAGGTTATTACTCATGAGTAACATAATCATACTTGTCATCTTATTCGATTTCGATTCGAACTAAATCGAATTCAGATTTTGCTATCATAAATTTTGATATACAGAATCGAAATCGAAAATTTATTCCATGATCAGTCATATCATCTTATTCGATTTTGATTGGAAAACTTTTCAATTTCGATTCTGGAAATCAAATTATATGATAAACTGTTTATTAATCGTAATAAGCAACTCGACTCGATTTAGTTCGAATCGAAATCGAATTATATGATAAGCGTGAATATCATCTTTCGTTTATTTCTATACAGTTCAATAAAAACAATTTTGGTTTTTGTTTTGTTTTTTAGGCAGCTTGCAGGTCCCTGAGATGCCCACAGAATGGATTGATCTGAAGGGTGAATGTTTGACCGCAATGCGTAAGCAAATTCAAATGGAAATTGATGCTTCCTATACCTACTTGGCCATGGGTGCACACTTCTCGCGTGACGTTATTAATCGTCCCGGTTTTGCTGAACTCTACTTCAAATCTGCCAAGGAAGAACGTGAGCATGGCAGCAAACTAATTGAATATCTATCAATGCGTGGTCAATTGACCAATGAAGTCACTGGCTTAATCAATGTTCCCGTAAGTTAAATGTAATAGAAATATTTTGCAACTGATTTAATACAATCGCTAACATTGCAGAATGTCAGTCAACAAGAGTGGATCGATGGTGCTAATTCGCTTGAAGATGCTCTTCGTCTGGAGACTAAAGTCACAAAATCTATTCGCAATCTGATCAAGACCTGCGAGAAGAACTATAATCATTATCACGTAAGTTATAATTTGCATTTATGAATTTTATGAAACGCAACCAATATTCCTTTCAATTCATTGCCATTTCAGCTTGTTGACTATCTAACTGGCGTGTACTTGGAAGAACAATTACATGGACAACGTGACTTGGCTGGTAAATTGAGTACCCTCAAGAAAATGATGACCAACCATGGTGCTCTTGGTGAATTCTTGTTCGACAAGCAATTGTAAATTAGTCACAGTCTTTAAGTCATGTTAGCATCATACTGTCATCGTAAGTGACTTCATTTTTGTAGCAGCCTCAACTGACAACCACCGCAAGAGGTCAAATGTCAAATCATCATCATAAGCAACAAAAACTGTACTTTTATTTGAAATTAGTAGTTAAAATTTACTTATATATAATGCAAGAAGAAGAAGAAAAAGAAGCAAAATGTTAAAAATTTTTATGTTTGAATTTTCCATTTTTTTTTATATTTGTTTTTGTATTTCTTTGCAAGTATCCTCATTATAATAACTATGGTAAATCGTTAAATTAAACTTATAAATTTAAAAAAAAGTATTCAATATTTTAATAAAGACAAAAACCCAATATTGTATTTGTATTCATTCCAAAAAGAAGTATGTAGTAGTTAATGCAATAAATAGTCCCTATGTTATCTTTTTTTTTATATTTTCAAATCAATAAAACTTTAATTGAACCAGTGTTACTCAAATAAGAGTGCAGTTGAAAAAAAAAAAAACATCCTTTTTTTGTTCTGTTTCGTTTGTTGTCAAAATTTGAATTTCAGTTTCACTCTATTCAATGAATTTGGTACACTGCTCCGCAGTTAAAGTTAGCTCGAGGGATTGAAAATGAGCGAAATCGGTCAACGGACACGTCTACCGCCCATACAAAAAATATATTCAAAATCCAACTTGAGGAGTATTTTTCACGACAATGCAATCAAAATACACATAAATACTAGGAATGGTTACCGCAAGCTCTGAGCAGAAACTAGGCGAATTTGGACAAGAGGGCGCGGCACCTAACATTCAAGAAAAAGTTTCAAAATGCTATTCTGAAAGAGTTTTTGAGATAATCTAACTAAATTTCACTCAGATACTAAGGGCTATAAATGTAAGCTATGAGCAAAAACTGGGTGAACTCGGAAAAGAGGGCGTGCCACCTCCTATATAAGCAAAAGTTTCAAATTGCTATACTGAGAGAGTTTTTTGAGATAGTCGAACCAAATTTCATTCAGAATATAAGAACAGTAAAATAGGCTCCCAGCAAAAACGGTAAAATCGGACAAGAAGGCGTTGCACTTCCCATATAACCAAAAGTTTCAAAATGCTATGCTGAGAGAATTTTTTGAGATAATCCAACTTAATTTCGCCCAAACACTAACGGCTATAAATGTAAGCTATGAGCAAAAACTGGCTGAACTCGGACAAGAGGGCGTGGCATCTTCCATATCAGAAAAATTATCGAAATACTACAGTGTTGGGTATTTAATGTTTGGTCAGGCCAAAGGTTACACCTTTACTAGTTTCTTCAAAATTTGTACATCATTAAGAACCTTCAATAGTGATTAATTATATGTAGAAGAATTTTTCCTGACTCACAGTGTACCAAATGTGTATCATTTCGGATACAAAACTATGAAAGCTTTGAGTTTCATTAAAACACAGATGCGTACAAAACAAACTAAATATTTTGTGATCTTACACACAAAGGCTCCAAAACATGTGTTATTTAGGATTTATGATTACAAGCGCTTCGAAAATAGTTGGCTGGGAATTGAGTAATTTGCGTCATATTTAAATACTCTGATTTCTTATAAAAAAATGGATATAAGCGAGACTGGTTTCAAAAAAAAAGTTTTGGAAATTCCACGATAACCACTGATAATCTGAATGATGATCTAAAAAGGCGACCTCCTAAAAAATTCTCAGCTCACTTTTTTAACATCATTTATCCATCCCAAAATGCTGAAAATTCCTTTGGGATGATCTTATTACAAAGCATATAGAATAAATACAAGTTTTGCTCCGGACTCGAGTTCGGCTTCGAATAAAACGCAATATACATAAATCTGACCAAAATGAAGTTTTAGAGTTATACAGAGGGGTGAAATTTCGAAAATACGTTTTTTGTGGGTTTTTCAGCTAAAAAAACAATGTGTGGTTGATTTTAGATTCCAGTTACTATTTTTTTTTTAAATACTTTATATACCTTGATTCATGACTAAAATTTAATAAATCGTACAACTCGAAATGACCTTCAAAAATATTTTTTAATCTCAGCTCATTTTTTTGACACCCACTTTGGAATTAGCCAAGATTATTTTTTTTTTTGGTATCGGTCTAGTACACATGAATCGTATAAGGGTTTTTAATTACAATCTCATAAACTATAAAAGTTATTTTGATGAATATTTGTTGATAAACGGCAAATATAAATACCACATACTGGGCGAAAAGAAGGCGAAATCAGATAAATACTAGATAATTTAATACGTGATAAAGTGGGCGTGGCACTTGTATAATTTCACCTTCTTTTCGCCTAATGTATGGTATTTATGTTTGCCGTCTATAGACAAATATTCATCAAAATAGCTTTTATAGTTTGCGATATTGTAATAAAATCTCAAATCATGAAATCATTCATCCTTTGTGTTGCATTGAAAAAACCATTTTTTCAATGGCTTATAACTCATAAAGTGGTAATCCAACCAAAAAATGGTATGTATATAGCTTATTGAAAATAATTTTGGCTATTTAAATGCAATAATAAAAAATAATTTTGACTTTTAGACCTCAAAACAGTGATTTTTGAACTTTTAA
Organism: Calliopum simillimum; assembly: GCA_951812925.1. Classification (NCBI taxonomy): domain Eukaryota; kingdom Metazoa; phylum Arthropoda; class Insecta; order Diptera; family Lauxaniidae; genus Calliopum; species Calliopum simillimum. Next base: position 98,073,678 of record OX638368.1, on the reverse strand, counting down.
GTAAGGGTAACTCAAGATCCTGAGAAAAAACCATGGTAGGCCTGGACGGGGGATTGAAAAAAATGGACCACGGTAGATCCTGGCATCACCCATTTTCTAGTGGTCCTGCCTATAAGAATCTGAGCTCAAACTGCGGTTCTCATATTTTGCATACTCAAGTCCATCTGGCTCCTAACCTCATAGGAATTTCAAGTTTCGAGTTTTGCTTTTCTTCAATATCTTCAAACGTTAAAAAGTGGAATGCATCATCTTTAAATCTATAAGGGCCTGTTTCACCGCTCCCAGATAAAGTTCCTGATAGCGTTATCTAGCAGATATGTGGCAGATAGACAAAAAATTCTGTTTCACAAGTAAGAGATAGAGATATCTGTTAGATAAAGTCTCTGATAAACTAACTGCCACCTCATGTTATTGATAAAATTTTATCTGGCAGATATTTTAAATTTTTTTGAAATTAGAGATTTTTTTTTTTTTGACTTCTGAGCAATTTTCTTGAATATGAGAAACGAGAAGTTTCATTCATATTAACTTCTGACTGAAAGCGAAATAAATCGCTTAAAAAGCACGATCTCCGTAACAATAAGTAATCTGAAAGTGTTAAAGGTCGCTTTCATATTTTTCTTGCATTCGCATGTTGGGTCATTTCCAATATGAATCCCATTAATATTTCCCCAAAAGTGGATGCAGTTAAGACCCTCTGAGAACGGGCCCTATAAATTATAACTATAAACGATAAAAGAGTACCAAATTCCTGTTTTCACGAATACTTAACGTGCCTTCGTGAAGGTAGAAAAGTACAACATGCAGCGGCTCAACTCTTTTAAACGGTTTTATTTCTAAAACTTAGAGCACAGTTTATTAGAAACTAATAAGGATAGGATGAAACTTTTAAGTAAAGGTTCAAACGGTCATGCCTATTGATCATAAGTTAATAAAAATACACTGTCATTGAGTTCGATACGCTCATGGAAAAAACCCATTGGGCAACAAAAATTCGGGTCCAAGCTTACTTGGTCGAGGCGGTTGTTTCCCTATAGATGTAACGTTTTGCGCAATCCAACGGGACTTTTTTTCTATGTTTCCTGTGTGGAATTCTTAGCCCGCCACAACATTATGAAAAATTGGTCCCAAGCAGCGAAATTCGATGCGCAAAATTATTCAATTTGTTAATTGGGGTCCCGCTCAGAATGCAGAGTATCATTGAACGTTTCGTTTATTGAAAACGCGTCCAAAAAAATGGCGGAAATGCGCCAAAGGTAAGGGCAAGAAGACTCCGCTGGCTTTTTTTTTGTCCTTACTTACTAACTAGGGCTACTTGAGAATTTAAGTTGGGTCTCTTTATTTTATGGAAGCCAGCCATTAAACCGACTTTTCATCGGTTCTCGCTGTTTGGCGATCCATTAGTTTACAATGCACATGCATAAGATGTCTCCATAAATTGGTTTTGAATTCCAAAAAAGAAAAAAGCGAATGTATACAACATAGAAAATGAAAGTCGCGTTGGATAGCGCGAAACGCTAGATCCAAAGTAGAAGTGAACAACTGCGTGAAATATCCTGTGAGCTGAATTTCAGCCGCCGGATTATGTTGCAGGTCCAATCACTGCCTTTCCAGCGAATTTTATGTTTTGATTTAAAAAATTGAATTTTTAAAATATTTTATTTTTTGTTTGTTTATATTTTGTATAGGATTTTGACAAACCTTTACGTTTCTTACGTTTTAAATATCAGAAAAAAATCTGACAGAAATTTTGTCTGTATCTTCGAGTGTGAAACAGAAAAAATTTATCAGGCAGATTTATCTACTAGATTATTTAACTGCTAGATAACTATCAGCAACTTTATCTGGGACCGGTGAAACAGACCCTAAGTCAATTATTGTTTGTTGTTGCTATTTTGTGTTTTCTTTAAAGAGTCAAAACTCCATGAAGGACTATACTATTTCTCTCTCCTCATACTGATGCCCAAGGGCGTAGCCAGATAGGAGCAGGGGTGAGTACCTGCCTGCTTACGAAACGGAACAAAATTTTTATTTTTTTGTTTTTTGAATGTAAAAGAAACAATATTAAAACGAAAATAACACTATCTAAACCCCCCCTTGTTTTGATGCTGGCTACGCTCTTGCTGATGCTTCTTCTGGGACTTGTTTAAAAATTACAAATATGCAACCAATGAAGGAAACATAAATTCTTAGAAATCTTAATAGCAAAAATGTCATTAAATGGAAATTCTTTTGTAAAGTTGAAAACTTTTCGATTGCGCATCCTGCAAACATTCTTCTCATATATACGTACTTCATTCGACCATTTCGATAACCTGCATAGTTCATATGTATGACTACTGACCACCAACTCTAACCACATCAATGTAAAAATCTTTCTCGCATAATTAAGAAAGTTCTTACAGAAATAAAGATATGTAAAATAGCCGCGAGGCTTAAAAAGACCATTGGACTGACCCCCAACATCTTGCAGAGAAGCATTGGCAAACACAGACTAAACCAAAAAGGAACATAAATAAAGACATAAAATAAAACATGATAATAAATACGAGGTACGCGTATAAATCAAAGGGAATTATAATGGAAACATGCATGAAATGCCAAGTGTTTAAATAGATTTACATGAATACATACAAACAAACGAAACCCTTTTCCCTGACACACACACACACTCATTTATATCATATAGCATAAGTGTGCGATATCGAGGGACACGTTTCTTTAGGTATTTTTAATGATTTATTTCCAATTTAAGCATCTTCTCGTAGCTTAAATCTTAATTCCAATTGCCTGTTGGACACTTTCTTATGTTTGAACTACTTGTTCTCGCATGGGACATGGGTTATGGAGGGTGACAAAATTGTATACACACACACAAACCCAGTCACACCAAGTTGCTAATATGCAAATCCAATTTATTGCATTTAAAGGGTTTCACCAGCATATCCCTTTATCTATGGTCTTTGGTCCGAGTTGTGATGCTGCAAAAAGATTTGGTGTGAAATGATGCTGTGCTGTGCAGCACAATAAATCTTGTATAACTTGCTCCTGCTCCTTAAGAGTCAATATGCTAAGTCAGTCGCATTTTTTTTTTTCTGTCGACAAAACTTTGAATTTTCTTAAATATTTCAATTTCAATGGCTATCGTTTGTCGATGTTCGTTTACAAATATTCGAAAAATTCTTTTCTACAACGGATTGCGATTGCAAAGAAAGAGCTAAATAATTGATACTATTACAATATTTTTGGCTGATATACATGCATGTGTTACTAGCTTTTGTCTTGCTGCGCCGTCCGCAGAAATGCACAGATTTACATACGCAAGACAAAAATTTGTCCTACCTTTTTTACTAAGTTAGAAATTGAGCAAGACTTTGAATTATACATCATTAGAAAGGTATTTGTATGTAAATGTGCACAAAGTTAAAATTCTTTTAATATTTTGCAATTAAGCCAAGTAAAATTAAATACAAATTTTTCCATATTACCAACGACAAAATACGCGGTCAGACAGAGCTGAAAAGAGAATACACAAAAAGACAAAAACCAGACTGAGACTGACTTCATTTTTTTTTTTTTTTTTTTTTTCGTTTCACATTTGCCATTGTACCAGGGATATATGAGCTTTTCTATTTTGTACCAAATAGCAAATAAAGTAATAAAACTGTCCAAACAGTACCAAAATTATTTAATACATTTTTGGTCAAATTATATTTTTCAAATCATATTCTTTCGATTCACATGGGATTGAAGAAAAAAAAAAATTTATTTAGGGTGGCCCGCATACAAAATTATTCTTTAAATCGCATTCTCTGCAAAACTCACATTATTTGCAATTACCTGTGGAACAAATACTAGGGCAACAAGTCAGAAGATATTTTACATCGAATTCGTGTCAGTTCCAGAAACCCCGATTTTGCTCTTGATCGAAGACATGTGTTATCTCATGTGCGGCAGTTTGTTAGTCAGGTTAGGAATGCCAGCGCCAGATCATGGAATGAATAACGCATTTTATCGAGAATTTGAATATGATAGACATGAATTAGACCAATCAGTTCAAACGAATGTGCCTCTGTTGAACCCCCAATAGAAGGAAGTGTATGATACATTAATGAAGCCAATGGATGATGGAAATGGTGGCTTATTTTACCTGGATACCCCCTGAGGAACTGGGAAGACATTCCTAATGATCATTTTTGTACACTCAAAAAAATTTGTAGGTAAAGTAACAGTCAAAATTTACAGTCAATTTTGAATTTTACAGTTGTAGTTATTTTTACTGTAAAAATAGTCATTTTTCTATGAAAATACATTTTTGACTGTCCTTCGACAGTTATTTTTATTTCTACTGTGAAGGTAAGTAAAATATATTTTGCAGTTAAATTTTACAGTCATTTCTACAGATATAAAATGACGGAAATTTACGGTTTTTAACAGTGAAAAAAACTATTATTTTGAGGTCAAAATCAGTCACATATCTAATACGACGCCAAAAAAGTATTAAGAATAATTACGCGACTTTAAAATTTTACCTTCAGCGCGGCCAAATAGTTTCCCTTTAAAAAACTTTAATAAAATAAAAATTTTTTTATCTAAGTTAGCAAGTCTTTTCTTGTGTAAAAATTAATAAATTTGTTTATTTGTTTAAAAGACATAAAATAAGATCTGTGAATTTTATTTTCAATTAATAAATTTCTCGATTAAGAGCCAGACAGGATAGTTAGGCAACTATCCGATTCTACATAGCGGCATACGTGAGCGACCACACGAGAGATTTGCTATACAAACTCGATTCAGACAAGATAGTTGCGCAACTATAATCATGAATTTTAATACATTTTTGTATTATTTTTTCATGCAACAAATTTGTGTCAAACTGTGAGTTAATTTTGTATAGACTCTCAAATAATGTTGCTATTAACCACTTATTTCATCCATCTCGTAGATTTCTTCACGAAAACTGTATTATTTTACTCCCAAAAGGAAAAAATTGTGAAACATTTTACAACCCAACTCTGTTTTTGTGAAATATTTGAAAACACAACTCTGTTTGATTTCGTGGCATCGATTGCTCATTTCTTTCATGATTAAAATAATCACCAAATATGTGATTATTTATGAATGTCTGTGTAAACTAGCCCTTTGCAAATAAAAAAGTCGCTAAAAATTCGGCAAAGTGAACGCACCCTTGTTTATACTGAAACTTTGATTAAAGTAGTGAATCCAAAGTGGACGCAGAAGAAATTTTCGGCTATTCCGGAGAAGATCGTAAGTTTGATTAAGCAATGTACAGAATTCCAAAAAAGTGAAAATATTGAAATTGTTTTTATTGTTTTTCATGCAAGATCCCTAGAAGCTCCGACCAACTTTACAATGATTCAAAATACTAGCGCAACTTCAGCCGTACTCGGTTGAAATCCCGTCATCGTATAATCTGTGCGTGGTCATTTCAAGGGTTATAAAATTCAAAAGTGGACTGAACAGGAGAGAGAAGCAGTAAAATATTAGTAACACGATTTAAGCCCGATTCTAAGAATTTCGCGCGTGTGCTTGTCTTTAATGGACGTTTCAATGGCCCACCCAGCGCTGTAATTGATTTTGATACACGTAACGTTCACCGACACGGAAGAAACCATTAAGTCCTAATGGCAAACTCATTGGTTATAAAATTTATTTCGAAGAGGTTAAAAACACCTTTGTGGGTGAGCGACGTGAATACGAGCCACACATTACCGATCCCAATAGAACGGCAATGAAAATGGACGGCTTAAAACCAAATACTAAATACAGAATATCTATTGAGGCGACAACAAAAATGGGCGAGGGTGAAGAGTAAGTATAAAATATGTGATTTGTTATGTGGAATAATCTAATTTGGTTTCTTTTTTTTTCCAAGAACCTGCAACACCTGCATTCATCTGGTATAAGGAACATTCTCACAAAGGCTTGGCTAAGTTTAAAGTAAAATGCCTACCGAATACGGAGGGACATCCTGGTACACATTTCTTCACAAAATATAGGCTGGTTGCTGTGTGTTTTTCAAATTTTGGCTGTGTACTTAACACAACTCATTATAGGCGATGTTTAATTTGAAAGAATTTGTTTTTGCTTAACGTTAGATTAGCGACTGTTAATATTTTTTTTTAAACCTAGTTTGGTTAGTTAAGTTTTTGATTCTAAGAAAGACTATGCAATCAAAAATTTTTGAACGGGTCTACTTTCGGAGATATAGCCATCGAAAGATCTGGATATATCTTTTATAAAAAACGGTATAAGTTGGGAACCCCTGAATGCATTTCAAAAATATTGATGTCATATTAAAGGTATTTTATCGGACTTTGTAATTGCTTTGAAAAATTTTTCAATTTGAGTCATAGTTTTCGAGATAGGACAATTTTTCAAAAATTCACCCCGTTTTTTTTCCCAAAAAAACCTTATTTTTCCCAAAAATGTATTATTAACCTATAACTTTTATAACTAAATTAGGAAGCCCAATTTATTTCCTTTCATTTGATATGCAACATGTTTCTGAAATTGCATCATTAATAAATTTCTATAGAAAAAAACAAAAATAGACCAAATAATTTCCTTGAAACTAGGAACTTTTAACAAGAATGCCAGAACAACAACTTTACTACCACAACAACAACTAAAAAAAAATTAAAAATTTTTTTAAAAATTTCGCGCTCAATTTAGCTACCACACTATGTATTGGATATATGATGGACTGATCCTCGGCCGAAGGCCACCGCAAAGCCAGTGTTGGATTTTTGGGAGTTTTAAATTCTGAGCTGCGGCCGTAGGCCCTCCATTTACCCCTACTCTTATTTAAAATTACTGTTGTTTAAGTAGTAGTAAAGTTGTTGTCTGTTCTGGCATTGTTGTTGTTAAAAGTTCCTAATTTCAAGTAAATTGATTTGGGTCATTTTTGTATTTTCTATAGAAATTTATTAAAGATGGAAAAATAACGATTTTTTGGGAAAAAAATAGGGTGAATTTTTGAAAAATTGTCATATCTCGAAAACTGTCACTCAAATTGGAAAATTTTGTAGAGCAATTATAAAGTCCGGTAAAATACATTTCATATAACATCAATATTTTCAAAATCCATCCAGGGGTTCCCAACTTATACTGATTTTTATTAAAGATATATCCCGATCTTGCGATGGCAATATCTCCGAAAGTAGGTTCGACCCGAACTTTCTGTTGTTGTTGTTGTAATTAAACAAAAAAACAACAACAGTCGCTAAAGTAAAACTTTTAATTTAAATGTAAACTACACAAACTACTGTATTTTCAATAAATTTTTATAAAATGTAAGCTGCACTAGATGAATAAATCAATAAATAAAAAAATAAAAATTCCTTATTTAATTTTGACTTTAAAACAATTAAAATAACTGTAAATTACAGTTAATCTAGAAAAAACAGTAATTGAATTTTTGACTGTAAAACCATTTAAATAACTGCTAATTACAGTCATTTGATAAAAAACAGTTTTTGTCATTTGACTGTAATTTTTGACTGTCGGTTGCAATAAATTGTTAAAGACAGTAAAAAAAAAAATGACCTACAATTTCCAGTTAAAATGACTGTAAATGTAATGGGAGTCTTTTTGACTGTTTTTACAATTGTTTTTACTGTTAAATTTGTTGTTTTTACCGTCATATTTTTTTGAGTGTATATTGATTTTTATTTTTTTGTATGAATACCTATACTATATAAAATAAATTTAGGTTGTGTCTACAAAAAACAGCTCCCAGCTCTTCAAATCTCAAGCTAGAAGTACCCAAATTTGACGAAAGATGGAACCAAATGCGCAAAAACGCTGTCCCGACTTTCTATAAGAAATTTTACGAGGTACAAATATGTCGCCAAATATTTTTCTATAGAATTAACCGTTAGCGAGAGATTTGCAAAAAATAGATTTTTGCAACCTTTTCAGGCTGGGCAACCGATACAGCACATCAGACTGATGGACACTAGGCATGCGCTTATTTTACGATTTTCTGATTTTCGTTCATGCCGCCCCCTGAAATCCTTCTAATGGTCATAAAAACAAATACTATGAAGTTTCACGGCGATCGGATAACGATAACCCGGCCCGCAAGAGAGGTCAAGGTCAAGTTGAGGTTTCAGGCAAAAAATAATGAAAATTTTTTTAAACTTAATTAAATTAGTCAAAGCATAACTTTATCTTATAGCAAATTGAAATACCTTTCCAACAAGCTTTAATTGTTTAAAATCGGGTAATAAATACGAATTCTATGAATTTTTCTTTTACGGCATTAACAAAATTGCCGCAAAATACCATATGTAGTAGAATAGCATTTTGCGGCAATTTTGCTAATGTCGATAATGCTATTCTACTACATATGGTATTTTGCGGCAATTTTGTTAATGCCGTAAAAGAAAAATTCATAGAATTCGTATTTATTACCCGATTTTAAACAATTATAGCTTGTTGGAAAGGTATTTCAATTTGCTATAAGATAAAGTTATGCTTTGACTAATTTAATTAAGTTTAAAAAAATTTTCATTATTTTTTGCCTGAAACCTCAACTTGACCTTGACCTCTCTTGCGGGCCGGGTTATCGTTATCCGATCGCCGTGAAACTTCATAGTATTTGTTTTTATGACCATTAGAAGGATTTCAGGGGGCGGCATGAACGAAAATCAGAAAATCGTAAAATAAGCGCATGCCTAATGGACACGTATTAAACATAGCCTAAGCTATCAATTCCCATATAAACTTCCACTACACCTAGTTTTTCCAAATTTATGTCCTCAGTTCTATAACATTTATAAAACTCTGATGAGAATAAGATCCGTACAAACAGATCAGAGGTCGAAGCGACGCATCCGTGAACGTATGTTACAACTCGTGACGTAAAATCATGTGTTTCACAAGTATTTCGCATTACTAAATACATGGTTTTGGGTCACGAATTGTACGTTCACTGATGCGGCGATTCAGTCCCAGGTCTGTTTCATATGACGTTTATACGTGACTGTCAAATCAGACAGCCTGGCAAGTTCCTGATCATACATCAGGCAATACTGACCCGGATGGAGTCAGAAAGTTTACCAATTTTTTGTTGGGTAATTTTTGAAATGATGCCTAATAAATTAAAAAATTATGCATCTCTATGAAAACAGAACGAAGATATTCCACAAAAAGTATAATCCCTCGAAAACCTTTTAAATACGTAAAAGGTGTCAAAATCAATACAAATTTTGATAGTTTTACGAGGTAGGAGGTTTTGTGGAATACCCTCAATGTAACTTAGTAGAAAAACCAGTACTGTCATCAAATACTGCGCCCACTGTTGTCAAACTCAATGTCTTCGGGTTGTTGACAATATGCTGCAAAAGCTCAAGAAAAAGAAGTGGTGCCTTCTTAAACATAGAATGTCTCAATTTCCACACACAGGCATAATGCTGTTATGACCTCGGAAACAGTTCAAAGTGGGGATAGACTTTAGAAAAATGCATCAATTTCAATCGAAAACATTTTTCAGGAAGATTATGCCTGAAAAGGATAAGGATATCTTAAAATTCTGAAATGATATAAAAAAAATGAAGTTCGGATTTATAAATGAGAGATTTCAATCCCCGTTAATCGTCTATAACAAAATCGAGAAAGGAAAATCCTGTGTAATCAGATCCAGCACTATCTCTCTCAACGTCGAAATCTATATAATACACTTAAATTAGTATTAAGCAACTCACGGGTTATTGGTGCATATTGAAGTACGTAGAGCTTCCTTCATAAACTAAGGAATTCTTACTTAAACAAAGTAAGTTCTAATTTTTTGTTTTTCGGTGCAGAGTCATATCCATTTTCTTTGTAATATATGCAGATATGCTTCGCACGTTTTCGGCAACCAACTGTCAATTTAATGTTAGACAGCTACATGTTCAAAGTGCTTTGTTATCCTTTCAATTCAAGGATAAAAGTCAATTGTTAACCGCTTATCAACATTGTCTTTCCTTTCGCTGTGGCAAGTTCTTACACTGTTATTCGCTTTTAATTAATTCAACGTTAAATTGCAGCTGCTTCTCGCAAGCAGAGTACATATATTTTCTAAAGAAACAAAATAAAAAAATGAAATAAATCCAATATTCTTTAAAAATAACAAAATTGCACTTGAAAGGATTACTAATGGAACCATAACCACAGAAGCTATAGCAACAACAGCAACAAGAAAACTTGAGCGCAAATTCAATTGCAAATAATGCACTTCACGCGTTTCTTTTGCGCCCCAATCCAGGCAACAAAAAAAAAAAAACAGAAAGAAAATTCCACATCACAGAAGGTATAATAGGAATCCAAACGCAGACATGTCTGCGTGGAGATGACTTATTCGCGGAAGACTTGCTCGTACACCAACAATAAAAGCAACATGGAGTAAACGGACTTAAACAGCGAAAACCACGCACACGAAAGGATAATTTGCCTTAAGGATGTGTGTGCGGAGAAAGTGCGATATTCGCAAAAACGAAGAAAGTCAAACATTGCTTTCAAAGTCGTAGTTTGTTAGCTTTAGTTATGTTAATGGGAGAGTTGCAGCTGTGGCAGGACGTGGTCAGAATAGGTGAAACACACGCTTATTATAGAATATATCAGCGGGATAAATCAGCTGTATATAAAGTAGTTTCAGAGCAGTGTAAGTTATCAACATCGTGTAGTAGGTAGTTTTTTGTAGTTCATTTATTTTTCCAAGATACTCAAAAGCTTCGGGCTGTGAGCAGCCCATTTATAAAATTTCAAGTGATCACTCATATCAGGAAAGGTCAACAGGTTTGATTACTAAGTCAGCGATAGAAACATTTTTAGTAACCGTCGAAGTTTTTCAAAGCCATTGAAAAAATTTTTTTTTTAATTTTCAATCGTTGTCCATTTAAACCAATTGACTTTTTATGACCTTTCAACCATTCAGATGATATTAGTGTTAACTTGCACTTTTATATATGGGTTTCTGACATTCTGGAAGTGTTCCAGTTCATTCCATTTATTTTTATAAAAATTAACAAAGCTGTTCTAAGTGCTCAGTATAGAAGCTCTCATTATTAGTTTTGCGGAAAATAATAATATTATATACTTATATTAAACATACACATCTCATAAAGCTAATATTGCTTCCAGAGACTAATAATCCTTGCTGTTTAAAAAGACACAAAGCTCTTCCCTCAAACCACATTGGCACATATTGACACACATGTCACCAGTTGAAAATATTTAAACTGTGCATTATTTGGCATTATTGTCAAATATTCTGGACGACACACACAACACACCCACCCACACGTCAAATACAGCCACAGTCACATCCTTGCACAAATGTGGCACGCGTAACCACTCGACAAAAGAACGTTCGAGTATGTGTGGACAGAAGAACATCAATAAACAGGACATGATTTTAAAATCAAGACAAGATTGACAGTTGCAACAATTTATCATAATTCAATGTAATCCTTGAAAGGACATAACATGTATTTTGCAGGCAAAAAAAAAACCCTATTTTACGAAACTTTACCCTTTCTCAAGAAAAAAAAAAAAAAAAAACAAATGGGATGTTACAATATTCGATAGGATTAAAAGGGTTTTTTGGTTTTATTGCTACAAAGGAACACTTTTCTATTTAATATTTCATCGATGAAGAACATTTTGAAAAGTTGAAGTTGCCGCCTAATTAGAAGGCGTTGTCGCTTTCTAAACCCTTTTTTTATTCTTTGTAAAAATGGAATTGAACATCTTGGACGTGTTTAAAATCACTTAACGTGAAAGGTTGTTTGATTTTTGGTTTTTTATTTTTAAAAATTTAGCATAAAAAAAAAACAATTTCAAACCAAAAAGCTATCAAGCCATTTAGAGGAGTCTTTTATCTTTTTATTCATATATCTGCTATTACTGACGTTAGTTCCACAAATGGTTTGAGGATTGGGCTTGCCTTTTCGTGAAGACATAGAAATTATCGACATAAGCGAAGATTTCCAGATTGTCTTGTGTATAGGTATTTACACAGAGAAGTTAACCGTGAGCCAATAAATTAAATCATCGTATCTCTGAAACTATTTAAAGTACATGGATGAGATTGGGTACTAATGTAAAAAGCACCAAGACAATTTATGTGTGCTAGAAAAATTGGAATATCACGCCCCACAAAAATCACTTCATCATAACTCTGAAAATGTTTAACGCATTTGAATGAGATTTGATATGTATATGTATGTATACAGAGCGCCGGGAGAGGTATTTTAATTGGCACAATAGTTTTAAGTCCGAGTTTTGATTTCCAAGAAATGGCGAATTTTCAGAAATAATGGCCAGTTTTTTTTAAAGCACTATTTTTCCAAAAAATGTATTAACCTATAGCTTTAGTAATACGTAGGCTGCTATATATATTTCTGTCCTAGGCAACACTAAGTGTTGCCAGGTACAATCTGACATTTCCATTGGAAAGATTGACATTTTTAGCATAAACGTACTCACAACGTTTTGATGTACAAGTGCTATTTGGTTTGTTAACAGTGAGTTAAGAAAATCAATTTTTCCATTGATAATTTAAGCGATTGATAAATCATGGGGTTTCCAACGAGAACAAACGCTTTTTGCAACTAAGTGTTCATGCAAAATCGAATGTAATGCCCAAGGATGCCTCTATCTCACGGTATGTCACATGACGATCTTGCATTATCAGTTCACGCACGGCATCAATGTTCTGTGGCACAACGGCCGTTTTTGGATGGTGCTTCATCGCCATACAAAGATTTAAGTTCATCGATTCCATCTTGTCGTGATAATCCACGTCGAAAGTTGTGAAAAAAGATCGCACGAAAATGTTCACGAGTTAATTTTTTCGCCAAATTGATTTTTTCAAGTCACTGTAAATAACACAAATGATGGTCGTAGTTCAAAACGTTCTGAGTACGTTTATGCTAAAAAATGTCAAACATTATTATGGTGTTGCCAGATTTTAGCTATTGGCATTAGTTTTGCTTAGGCCAGGAATATATATAGCAGCCCACGTAAATAATGAAAGTCTATTCCACTTCCTTTCATTTTTTTATAAGAAAACAGAAAAGTTAACCAAAGAAAATTTCATGAAAATTAGCAAAACATTACAATAACACCGAAAATTTGCTATATCTCGAAAATCATGTACTCTGATTTTGTAGTCATATACCTTTCATATGACACCAATATTATTAAAATCAATTCCAAATTTTTACCGGTTTTCATAAAGCTATATCTCGATTTTTTGATGGCTAATTTCTAAAAATTAAACTAAGAAAACTTGTTCAGAATAGTCCCAGAAATCTTTCATTTTCCAGTGTTCTACCGATTCTCGCTTACCCTGTACAGGGTTAGGCGCATGAACTGTTTCCATCTTCAGACCGATACATCTGGCAAACTGATAAAGACCGCTGTGTCATTATATTGTTTACAAGCCGCCAAAAGCATTTGCGTCTTAGTTTTATAAAACAAAAGTTTTCCGAAATGGATTTCAAATGAAATAGTGTGATTGCATTAAATATGGCTGGAAAATCACAACCAGCTATTGTTCGTGAGCTCAAACATCTCAAAGTGAATAAAATGTATGTGTATCGTACCATAACTCGTTATAATGGTACTGGTAGCGTTGCCAAACGCTATGGTGGTGGACCAAAATAAAATGCAACATCGCTTGAAATGGTGCGGAAAGTGAACGCTCGACTTGAACGAAATCCACGTAGTAGTGGTAATCAAATGGCCAAAGAACTGAAAATATCCCAGCGAAGCATCAGACTTATATTGCAAAATGAGCTCAAGGTAAAGCCTTACAAGTTCCAAAAGACACACGATCTTACAACAAAGCAAAAAAAGTTAGACTCGAAAGAGCAAAGGAGTTGTTACGCTTGCACGAACGTGACCAATTTCCTAACATTGTGTTCTCTGATGAGAAAAATTTCCCGATTGAGCAGTTCATAAACTCTCAAAATGATCGAGTTTACTTGACCGAATGCTCCTACGAGAATTTGAGCCTACGAACAGTCACCCAAAGTAATTTCCCATCTCAAGTAATGGTATGGGTAGCTATGACAGCCGATGAACGCTCTCCAATCGTTTTTATCGAGTCTGGTGTCAAAGTCAATGCGACATATTATCGGGAAAATGTGTTGGAAGCTACTTTAGAGTCGTTGGCACGCAAACATTTCGGTCGCAGACCATGGACGTTCCAACAAGACTCAGCATCATCTCATAAACCTCGTGCGAACCAAGAATGGTTAAAAAACCACGTTCTACACTTCATTTCTTCCACACAATGGCTCGCAAATTCGCCAGATGCAAGTCCGATGGACTATTCTATCTGGGCCATCTTAGAGAGCAAGATGAGGACCAAAAAAATATGCCATTATGGATGCGCTGAAGAAAGCCATTTTACGGGAATGGGCCAAAATACCGGAAGATCACATTCGTGCAGCATGCAACTCGTTTTTTGACCATTTGAAGGCCATAGTCAAGGCAAAAGGTAGCCATATCGAGCTAAAGTTACCGGATTCTAGTTTTTTGATTATTTCCACACATGTTTGCCATTTGAATCAATAAAAAATAAAATTAAAATGTGTTCGACGGTCACATTCGACACAATGACACAATGGAGATGCCCATATATCAGTACTATCAGAAATGGTTTGGATAGAGTTTCCCATTATTTAGAAGTTTGTTTTAGTTTCAATCAGTTTTTAGGTATACGTTATTTTTTATAATGTGAATTGGAATATGCATATACGTATGATTTTGAAGATAAAGTTTTCTAAAGATTCGAAATTTCGACTAATGATAAAATGTGCAAATTTGTCTTTTCACAGTTTTCGTCCAATTAATATGCAGTGGAGTATGCATAAAATTTGGTGCTTTCATCCTAACAAACAACAGCGCTTCTAATAATATTTTTTATATATGTGACGACCGTCTAGTGGAAAAGGTAAATTATCTTCACTCACAAAATTTAGCAGTACAGCCAAAAATAAGAGATAGGGTAAATTTTACCGGTTTTAGTTTAAGGCGGAATTCAGTGCTTAGACATGTTCTGAACATTTTAAAACTGATTTGAGGTCGATTATCAATACCAATAAAAGCGGTCTTACCGAACCTCTATCCTGTAAAAGTTGATAGTTGATAAACTATGAACTTCGATGTCTACCCAGCAAATCCTACGTAACCATATTGAATTATGGACTGACCCATTTAACACATACAACGATACATTTTTTAAAATTTACTACCACAATGAAATTTAAAAAGGGAAAGATAAAAACAAAAAGATGCCTTGCTTCCTTACTCAAAAATATCAAGTTGACAGAGAACAAAATTGAATTTTAATTTATCGTCAATCGAAGCACATTAACAAATTATTGTTGTTGATCGGAAAAACACGTAAGTTCCCTTTGTATTGTTACTTTGTATAAGTAAACTCATTATTGTAAAATTTGAAGGAAATATGCTGAATCAATTGTGGATCGTCTGAAGCTACGTGATGTTCTTTTTCCCAATGAAGATGGTGCTGGTCAACCTGCAGAACATCGCAACATGCCGTAGAAGACGCCATTCAATTAATAGCGGAAGATTTTCGTGCAAAAGTGGCGCGTGATCGCAATACTGCACCACGCATGTTGCCAAAATCTGTGCAGATAATACCAGCAGGGGGCAGTGCATCGGTTGCACTACCACTTTAAGACCGCCATTCCGATGCGATACAAATGTTGCTAAATTTGTTGGCTAACATCTGCAGCTCAAAATTATTACGAAGCCCCATAATTGAATGCAGCAAAACCCATCATCCATTTAAAAAATTGTTTGTAACTCAACCATAAATTTGACATTAAAATAATTTTTTTAAAATTTCAGTTTGATTTTTATTTGTTTACATAAATTGAAAGAATGTCTACAAAAGGAATTGGAAAAAATGAAAGAGATAGCTATAGTTTTCTATTATTTTTATTGATGAGAAAGTCGCATTGATAAGACAAGGATGCACGATCACACTGATAGGGCAAAAGTGGTTATTTTTTTCCCGATGCTAGAAGAAATGTAACTGGTATAATACAAGATGTATAACTGTTATATAATAAGGTTGGTAACAGTTACAGGATTTGCTGGGACGATACATATATATTGATATTCCATTTACAAAAACTTTATCACAATTAAACTTTTTAGTCTAACCAACAAGCCTATGAATTTCTTTATAAGCATTGGGACCAGGATTTATTTTTGACAGTCGTTTCTGTATAGAAAGCTTTTCCTTAATTATACAATAGTACTAAGAAGAGTGATTCTAGAAGATAGAAGTTTATAGTCATAAGAAGTTCTGTTGTTATTTCGGTGATAAATTCTTTTCAGTCTTCTTTACCAATTGTGTTTGATATTAAGCAAAATTTTAGTATTGATGGAAGGGGAAATTTTCTCAGAGCTTAAGTCGACAGAGTTGTGAACTGCTTGATAAAAATTTTCAAATTTCAAAATGAACAAACAAAAGTAGTCATTGGCTTTGTTTCATATAACAATTCAGGGTAAACATTGGCTATGAAAATTCACTTTACCATAGGATATCTCAAAAGCCAGACTCAACAGAACGATTCATAAAAAAAAAACATTAAAATGAATAAACGTACAAATTCAAAATCTCTTGAAAACGAGAGAGAACGCAAATATCAATGAGTCTTCTGAATATGCAGTTTTCCTGTTTTTTTTTTTTTTGTTTTTTTGCTTCAGAAAAACTGTGGAACATCATAATAAAAACATACGCATATCTTTCGAAAATGATCAGCTACGATTTTAGAAAATCTAGCGTTTTGATTAAATGTTGTCTGTTTTTTTATCTTCATCTCTAATTTTACAAAGCAAGCAAAAAATTTATATTGAACGAAAATCGTTCGAGCACAACGTACGATTTTTGCTTAGCAAATCTTAGCGTGTATGCCCAACACTATAAAACAAAACCGAAAACGGTGATCTCACATCTGAAAGTTTGACAGCAACAGTTGTGTGTTCTAAATCCGAACAAACATTCATTGCTTACATATTCGCCTATTCAAATCAAACACATCCATATCTGTGGACTTTTGACAAAACAACCTAACTCGAAATTGGCAACTTTTTAGGAGAGCCTAAAAGCTGATTAGCTAATTTTCAATAATGGGGCTCAATTTCGTTGAAGCAGCGTTGAATCTCCTCTTAACACTTCACCGCACGAATTGCGCTAAGTTAAAATTTTGCGTAAACTATGGGACACCCTTTTATCTCTGGAACAAAAAATCATAGAGACATGGCGATTATACCAATAGAAGCGTATTTAAATTTTATATTTAGGACTAAAATCCTGTCTTATCCCGACTTAGGTTGTTTTGTCAAAAGTCCACAGATGTGCATAGCGTTTTGTTGACGTGCGAAAGCTGAAGGGATAAACTTAGTACCTAATTTATTGATTTATTGATCAAATGTTTTACAGTACATTTTATGTGATTTATGAAATAAATGAAATGAATGAATGAAAAAAAGAATGCAAAAAAATAAATTGAACGAAAATCGTTCGAGCTCAGCGTACGATTTTTGCCTAAGCAAATCTGTCGACAAATCTTACCGTGTATGCCCAACACTATAAAACAAAACAAAAAACGGTGATCTCACATCTGAAAGTTCTGAATCCGAACAATTTTTTTTTAGTAGAACGTTTGGAATTGACTTTGTACTTCAAAGTGGAATGATGGAATTGACTTTGTTCTTAATTCATTGTTTACGTTTTCATTTTCACCGGTTAGGTATTTTTGTTCCGATAAGAATTTAAAGAAAACTACTAAAATACAAAGTTTACGTTTAATATGAGTGATTTTAAATTGCTTTATAGAATATCAGCTGAAAATGATAAAAGCGAAAATGTGCTACCGGCATACCTTAAAAGACCTGTAGTTGTGGATTTACTGGAAACGGATAAGGATTTGAACTTCAACACAAATCCTAATTGTTTTCGGTATTTTAAATCACCTAAACGGAAGGATTATCCACTGAATTTAAATGCTGACGAGGAGAATTACAATTTTCGAAGTGATGATTTCTTCAAATTCAAACTGAAAAAGGTATTTCTTTATCTTATGCACCATGCCGACGAAAATGAATCCAATGAACGGACGGATGCTGATAGAGACAATAGAGAGGATCAACAATTTTATGTTATTTCGCATCGTGGAGCTTTCGCAAATCTATTAACTACGCCTTTAAAAATTGGCACGCACATCAAACACGATTGGACAATATATGCCACATGTTTTAATAAAAGATTGTATTTACACAAATTGGAAGAAAGAGACAACGTACGTCAAACTTATCATTTTAAGTTTATTCAGCATTGCTTCACTGGTGAGTTAATTAAAATTGCTCTCTGTTTTCACTTAAAATTTACTTGATGGTGTAAAATTGATGACATTGAGTTTTGCTCTATTACCAACTTCCGCGCTTTTACAATTTGCCGATTCATTTTCAAAGGTAATTACCGAAGTAAAAAA
This sequence comes from Calliopum simillimum, assembly GCA_951812925.1. NCBI lineage: Eukaryota > Metazoa > Arthropoda > Insecta > Diptera > Lauxaniidae > Calliopum > Calliopum simillimum. The sequence goes on along the minus strand of OX638368.1, from coordinate 98,055,130 downwards.
TTGGTATTCCAAAGTCTTAAAACTGTAAAACAAAAAACACAAAGGCAGCGTCAGTTAGCTTTTTGTCTTTCTCTTTGTGCTGTATCCTATTTTCAGCTCTGTGTAACCGCATATTTTGTCGTTGGTAATATGGAAAAATTTGTAATTCATTTTACCTGCCTTAAAGTCACAATATTAACATAATTTTAACTTTGTGCACATCTACACACAAATACTTTTCTAATGGTGTATAATTTGAAGTCTTACTCCATTTCTGGTATAGTAAAAAAACATGGACAAGTTTTTGTCTAGAGTACCTGGAGGCCGATCAGTCAGCAATCTGATCTTATTATTTTAGTCGATGTTTTTGTTTTTTTGTGATTAAAATTCGTATCCTTTCACCTACAGTTTTCATGCTTTCAAAATGATAAATTTATCGATGAAAAAAATAAAAAGAAAAAACAATAGAAAAATATCAAAACTTTAAAATTTATGTTTTTTTGGTGAAATAGGAAAACGAACAAAACCGAACCGAACAAATAGAATAAATAAGTAAAAAAATAATATACCCGCATTATTTCGAGATATCCTTGTTGGAAGTTAGAGAAAACGCTGTTTTCAGGCTTGTGGCGTAGCTACAGGAAAAGGTTAAATTATTTTTATTTTTTGTTTTTTGAATAGCAAATGGTAAATTTTTTATACCTTCGGACTTTTCCAATAAGACTCTTACTTTTCGTGTTATGAAGTACCTTACTTCAAAGGATTAACTCGGAAAGTAAGATTCCAATTGGAAAAGTCCAAATGGATTTTTTGTAAGGGAAAGTGTGGCTTTTCGATGCCATTCATAAAAAAAATGTCACCTTTTCTTGTAGCTACGCTGTAAGACTGAACACAGCGGCTTCTTTAACTTAAAGCAAGGATATTTCGAAATCCTGCAGGTATAATGATAATTCTGCTGATTAAGACAGATTCAGCGTCGAAAAGTGCATAAGACTGCATATAAAAAATAAAAAGTTCATTCCATTTTTTTGTGCCTAATTAACCAAAATTTTTACTCTAGTTAAAAATTGGGCGTGCCAATTATTGAACAGCGCCCACTTTTCGTTATGGGTATTTCCACGAGATCATACCCTTCGCAACTCAAACACAACATTCGGCGCATTATTGGCAAGATAAGGTGGGCTATTGTGTTTAAATACTAAATGCCATAAAATTTGCAAACTAATAAAGCCAAAATATTAACCATTTCATTAATTTTTCTGTATTTGAAAAAACAAAAATAAATTCTATGACTCCAAAAAAACAACCTTTATATCAAACAGGAAATAATACGCAAGCCCTGTTAAACTGGAGATTCCCCGTTTATTGGCAGTATTAAGCAAGATTATGGGCCTTATCGTAAATAAATATTCTCGAGAATTTATTCGCTAACTCCCTGGTTTGCAATCGCAAAAAAAATTTCGTGGAAAGGGAAAATTCACTGGAAAAATTATGTAATCGGCAATAAGTTGGGAGCGAATTTTTTCACTTTTATTTGTTAAATTTGCTCCTCAACTTTTTGCTAGGGAGTGCTAATGTATAAATGAATAATTATAAATAACGTTTGACAAATTAAAAACTTTAGTACAATAATTTTAAAGCTTATTGAAATAGCTTTCATATGACACTAAAGTTTTTAATATTCATCCAAGCGTTTCCAACTTATACTGGTTCTGCTAAAACTACTTTTCACTCAAATTTTTTTGAAAAATTTTTGGTGCAAACTTTTGATTTTCCAAATCCACAAATATGATTAAAGACATTTTTTACTTTAAAAAGTAAAGCATTAACTTCAATTTCACTGCTGCAATTGCTTCTTTTTCTTCTTTTGCAATTGCTGTTTCTTGTTTATCTTTTTTTTAAGTCAGCTGTCAAAATCCAGTGGAAAATGGAAAAAAATGTCAACGAGTTATAGAAAAAAGCGTTGCCACATGTTCTTTTTTGTGCAAAATGTCTACGAAATTGGAAAAAATCAGCGTTCAGACAGGTTGTTTGCGCAAAATGTCAAAGATATGGGAAAGACTCAGCGTTGCCAGATGTTGTTTTTGTGTAAAATGTCAACGCTCTTGGAAAAACACAGCGTTGCAAACTGGTTATTTCTGAAAATGTCAACGATATTAAAATAAAAAAAGTATCCCTGCAGGAAGGGGAGTTTCCATTCATGAAATATTCACTACTTCCAGTGCTCCTTCCCCGGGAGGGAGAGAATGGAACTCCCTTCAGATTTACGATAAGGCCCTATGTCTTCTTATTAACATTTTTACGTGACGTACATGGCTAGAACGGTTGCAGTAATTGTATTAATACAAATTGTAAAAGGGCTGCCGTATAATTCGTTTCTTAATAATTGGCTATTTTGTGAATTTTGTGATTGTATGAATGTATTTTTAAAAAATTTTATTGATAATCTTATATTTCGACATATATAAATAGGCAAACAAAATCAATTCGGTCCCTGTTTCTATACCTAAATCTCAACCGATTTGCTTGATTTTTTTTTTTGTTGGAAAGGTCGTCAGGAGGAGCAGTGCATAGGCCTATATTTTTTTTAAGTGAGCGGTGCCACGCCCCTAAATCAAAAAAACTTTCTCTCGGCTTAACCGCTGCATCGATTTTAACGAAATTTGGTAGGAGATAGGATTAGCACTAAGGAACGATAAAACGATCATTATGTTTTTTAGTGGGCGGTGCCACGCCCCTAAATCAAAAAAACCTTCTCACGGCTAAACCGCTGCATCGATTTTAACGAAATTTGGTATGGAGATAGAATTAGCACTAAGGAACGATAAAACGATCATTATGTTTTTTAGTGGGCGGTGCCACGCCCCTAAATCAAAAAAACCTTCTCACGCCTAAACCGCTGCATCGATTTTAACGAAATTTGGTATGGAGATAGGATTAACACTAAGGAACGATAAAACGATCATTATGTTTTTTGGTATGGAGATAGGATTGGCGCTAAGGAACAATAACATGACCATTATGTTTTCAGTGGGCAGTGCCACGCCCCTTAATGGAAAAACCGCTCCCACGGCGAAAATACTGCATACTATTTTTATGAAATTTGGTGTAGATATAGAGTTAGCACTATATAGCACGATAGCATGATTGATTTTTATGAATTTTGGTATAGAAAGATATCAAAAACTGTTTGCTCTTAGTAGGAGTTACACGCCTCTAAATGGAAAGTACGATATTGCAACTTAGCTGCTGCACCGATGCAGATAACCCGAACCGTAAGGAAGAATATTAAAAGCTTTTTGTGTCTTATCGCCCAAGGAAGGGTATAAAAACTTTCCTTTATTTTATGGTCAAATCGAAATGGTCGAATTTCGGCCACATGGCGAACTCTAGTTTATCTTTAATAGTTATAATTAACTAAATAACAGTTATTTTAACTAACAAAAAAATAAATACATACAAAACAACTCCAATTAACATTTTTGGGACAAATGGCCTATGATATTCTTCATGGTTTTGAGTTTAAGCCTTTCCAACCAGAGTTATTTAAAGTGGCACCATTGCAAAGTAATAAAAAAAAACAAAACAAGAAAAATCGCAAATTAGGGCAAATTCAAACTTTTAAAAATCTTAAATTAAATTATGTATCTCAAAACTAGAAAATTGAAGTTACCTAGTTGTAGTATTGAGGTGACGATATATATAAATATATCTGTGGCATTTTGACAAAAAACACCTTACTCGATTTTGACAATTTTTCAGGGGACTTAAAAACCTCAATTCTTTTTGCGTAGGAATTGGTGTTTTTTGCCAAATGTTTTTGAATTAAAAATTTAGTTTCTTTCCAAAATAAAAGTATCTTATTTTGAAAGAAGTGCTTTTGTCAAATTTTTTTTTGCTATTAAACCTGTGTTGTATCTTGACTTGCTGTTTTGTGAAAAAAAAAAAAAAAAAAAAACAGTTTCTTATATCGACTAAAGTTGTTCTGTGAAAAGCATTTGTAAAAGTTTTGTTGTTGGAAATGCTTGAATTTTTTAACATTTTTGAGATAAGTTTTTTTTTCAAATGCATTTTAGAATAAAAAAACGAGATAGGTTGATTTTCAATTCTAGATCACTGCAACTAATGATCATAGAGATATGACGATTACACCAAAATAAGCGTATTTAAGCGAAATGACTAAAATCGTGGAAAATTTGTTTTATTTCGAGTAAGGTTGTTTTGTCAAAAGTCCACAGATATATCTATAAAAGAAACACTTAACTGTATTTAATGTATGAATTTATTTCGTAGTATTTCTATATTTCAATGGCAACTCTAAATAAAGAAAAGGCAGAAAAAGGTGAACAGGGTCTAACCATGTACGTCATCCTGTCGTAATCTTGTATTCTATTGTTTTTGATCTGTAATATTAAGCATACAACAAACAGAACAACAACTCTTCATTCCAGGGATGCCAGATCCGCGCATCTTTTTCTCATTTTGGAAAAAAATAAAAGTTGTGGAGAAATTTTCGTGACATGAAATCCGTGGGGAAATAGTTTTGGTACGAGGAAATTTTGGGGCAAAAATTAGCATTTGCTCTTGAATAATTTATCGGTTTTGATCCTTCTGTATTGCATAAAATTGCGTGACATTTCGGCATTAAAGCTTAAAGACATAATTTTTAACATATGTGACCGTACAGTGGAAAATGGGTCCCATCTTCACCGTTTTTTGCATTTTCTAAAAAAACATACAATTTTGAATTAAATGACACCTCGATAATTGGAAAATTCTAAAAATTTACTAAATTATGGTATATTAAAATCACAAAATGAAAAACTCAAAGATTGTTGATTATCAATTTTTACAGGATAGAGGTTCGCTTTTACTGGTATTTGTTATTTGATAATCGACCTCAAATCAGTTGTAAAATTATCAGAACATGTCTAAGCACCTTAAATTGAAAACAGGTAAAATTTACGCTATCTCTTATTATTAGCTATACTTTTTTCACTGGACGCTAACATATGAGTCGTTAAGAATCCAATGCGGATAAAACCAAAAAACTGAAATTGAGCAAATTTGTGTTTTTAAATTTGCTTATTTTTAAAATTCTTCTTATTACAAAATATTTCAAAACTATAAGAAAAATTGCTGTTTCATCTAGAAAACATGAAGAATCGAGCAGATCCTTTAATAACCAGGAATAATATTGGTTATTCTACTAAAATTTGAAAAAATCAGAGAATATGAAAAATTGGACTAATATCTATTATCTGGACTATTATCTGTGCGACTGATTCATTTTGGATTGACATTAATAAAAATATAACTGAAATCGAAAAAAATTTTCCGAAAGTCATAGGGGGTTATCGTGAATAAATATTCCCGGGGAATTTTTCGCAGACAGCAATAGAGAATACACGGTAGTCAGAGAAAAATTCCCTGGGAATCTTGATTCACGATAACCCCCATAGAGAAGCGTTGAACAAATTCAAAAAAGAATACCATAAAATTCAAAATTGTTCGAAACTATTTCATTATTTTCATATGATCAGTGATTTTGTATCAAGTTTCAAAGGAGTTATTTGAGCTGGAAATGTTGAACTAGTCCCGAATCAATAGAGAGTTCTCGTAATGATCGCATTTCATGGCAAAATGTTGTGAGTTTTTTTCGCAGCTTAAAATATGAAACCATTTAAATCATTTTTTTAGGGGAAATTTTAAAAAAATGATTATATAAACCAAAAATATATAATGGGGGTTATCGTGAATAAATATTCCCGGGGAATTTTTCGCAGACAGCAATAGAGAATACACGGTAGTCAGAGAAAAATTTCCCGGGAATCTTGATTGACGATAACCCCCAACATTTATTAAAAACTTTTTAGGAAAAAAAAAAAATACTTTTTTTTTTTGGCAAAATGCGAAGTTTTTATCTGGGAACCCTGCTTCATTTCTTTATGTGTGTGTGATGAAAGTTTAACAGTCATCGCAGATTCTTATTGTGCCCGAGTGATTTTATTAAATAAGTTTCTATAATCCAATATGAATAATTTCAAATTGTTTTATAAACTATCAGCTGAAGTAGATCAAAATAAAAATGTGTCTCCAGTTCCTTTGAAAAAGCCTGTTATTGTTGATTTAATGGAAATGGACAAAGGATTTAAACTTAAATTTGATCCCAGTTATATTCGTTATTTCAAATTGCCTAAAATGCAAGATTATCCATTAGATTTGAATAAGGGTTTTGCCAATTACGTGTTTCGAAAAGACTACTTCTTCAAATATAATCTGCAAGACGTATTTCATTACCTAATGGAACATCAAGATGGTGATGTCAAAAATGAGTCAGATCCCCAGGTTGACACTAAAGGAGCTGAATGTCCAGCTGTTGAAAAATTCGATGTTGTTACACATCGTGGAACACTGGCAACCTTACTTATGACACCATTAAAGACAAAATTACAGGATTATGAGTGGACCATTTTTGCAACAAGCCACAATAAAAGATTGTATCTGAATAAATTAAGTGGAATAGATAACGAAGAACGTGATGGCCGTGATGCAACACAAACTTACTATTTTAAATTTGCTCAATACTGTTTTACAGGTAAACATTATATGTATTCTTAATTTACTTATTTGAAGGCAATTGTAGGATTTTCTAACTAAGGGGGGGGGGTCACCCATAAATTACATCATACGAATTTTAAAATTTCTTGACCCCATGGTGCACTCCATCTTTTACATTGTGACGCCACACTATCATTTTTAACTTACTGGCAGCAATTCCTTGGATGTTAAATACTTAAAAAAAATAGCTAAGTACGTTAAGTCTTCTCGGCAGAACCTTAAGAGAAGTGTTGATTAATTACAGTGACTCAAACATAAACGGTACAATAAATTTGAATCCATTAAATTGGAATTGCAAATAATTCGCTAACAGTAGTAGTTCGTATCAAGTACTTACTTTCCTAGTATACTGATAAAAAATAATAGGCGAATAAAAATCTTCCATTAATAACAGCTTATGACAATGTTCAACTGGAAAAATTAAAACTTGATGTGCAAATAAAGAACTTATTACATAAAATTTTAAAAAAGAAACTGGTGATTCCCCGTTTATTTCTAATAAAATTATTAACATTTTAAGAAAACACAACTCTTCATTGCTCTGCGTTCAGTAACAACAATTTAGTATGCATTCAATCGCGTACTTAGTCACTTAGTCTAAGTGTGAAAGTGTTTTTTTATTTTCAAGCTAATTTATTGAATTAATTTCTGAAATCCAATATGAATAATTTCAAATTGTTTTATAAATTATCAGCTCAAGTAGATCGAAATAAAAATGTGTGTCCAGTTCTTATAGAAAATCGTGTTATTGTGGATATAGTGAAAATAGACAAAGAAGCAAAACTAAAATATGACTCAAATTATATTCGATATTTCAAATTGCCTAAAATGCAACATTATCCATTAGACTTGAATGTGGGTTTTACCGATTACGTGTTTCGAAATGACTATTTTTTCAAATATAAACTGCGAGATGTATTTCATTACCTTATGAAACATCGTGATGGTGATGCTGAAAATGAATCGAGTGGAAGGGTTGATGTAGACAAAGCTGAATGTCTCCCTGTTGAAAAATTCGATGTCATTTCACATCGTGGAGCACTAGCAGAGTTACTTATAACGCCCTACAGAACATATTTTCCCAATAATGAGTGGACGATTTCTGCTACAAACTACAATAAAAAATTGTATCTACACAAATCAGGCGGAATAGCTACCGAAGCTCAACGCAAACTTATCATTTTAAATTTGCGCAACACTGTTTTACAGGTAAACATTTAAGTGTCCTTAATTCATTAGTAACGATATCGTAATTAAAGGATCCTTACATAAATTACGATACACAAATTTCAAGTTTTCTAGATCCAATGTCACACTTGTCACATTTTCATTGAAACCCCGTGCTAGATTATTATTTTTATACCCTACACCCAGGGTATATTCACTTTGTCCTTCCGTTTGTAACGCATAGAAGGAGGCGCGGCAGATATAGAAAAGTATATATATTCTTGATCAACGTCATCTCCTGAGTCGATATAGCCATGTCCGTCTGTCTGGCTGGTTGGGTGGCTGGGTGTGCGTGGAAATACCTTTATTGGGAAAACTAAGAAAGATAATCCAATGAAATTTGACACTCTGTCTTCGTCGTCAAAGTTAGTTCGGGGGATTAAAAATGAGTGAAATCGGTCAACGGGCACGCCTACCGCCCATACAAAAAATATATTCAAAATGCAACTTTAGGAGAATTTTTCACGACAATGCAACCAAAATACACATAAATACTACGAATTGTAAGCGCAGGCTCTGGAAAAAAACGCCGAATTCGGACAAGAGGGCGTGGCACCTCCCATATAATCAAAAGTTCCAAAATGCTATACTGAAAAAGTTTTTTGAGATAATCCAACCAAATTTCACTAAGACACTATGAACTATAAATGCAAGCTCTGAGCAAAATCAAAGTGAACTTGGACAAGAGGGCGTGGCACCTGCCATATAAGCAAAATTTAAAAACACTGCAGTGTAGGGTATTTAATGTTGGGCCAGGCCAAAGGTTACACCCTTACTAGTTAATTATTATTATAAGCTCTTATACACGAGATCTTTTCCACAAGGCAGTAGAGGACGTGGTAGACCCAAAACCAACTGGAAAAGGTCGTTGGAAAAGGAAATCCAAGAATCGGGAAAATCGTGGCAAGAGATCAAAGTCATCGCAAGGGATCGTGACAAATGGAGAGATTTCATATTGGCCCTATGCTCCTCCTAGGAGTTAAAGGAGAATACATACATACATACATACATACATACTACGAGATCCGGCAGTAAAAAACGTATTGATCGAGCTTTTAGTTAAAGTGTAATTTTTACCTATATCTATGAATGGGGGAACCCGACAAAAATATATTCCCCCATTCATAGATATATGTAAAAATTAGACTTTAACTAAAAACTCGATCAAAACGTTTTTTAACTGCCGGATCTATTAATTGAGGAGTGGCTGTACCAAAGGGCCTAAGCACCATTTCGAGGCAAAAGAAGTGTCATAATATGAATCGGGTGACATTTTGTTAAAAATGATTATAATTGCTTTCTGTTTCCACGAATTTTTCTCAACGGTGTGAAATTGAGGGCGTTATGTTAAAAAAATGATATCGGTCAAATAACTGATTATTATTGCACATAATATGTATGACATTACTTTTGCCTCGAAATGGTACTTAGGCCCTTTGGTACGGCCACTCCTCAATTGTGGAAAAATTTATAAGAAAAAAGCGGCTCTTGCCAGATTGTTGTAGTATTATTCCGGAACTTTTTTAGAAAGTCTTTAGGAGTGTAAGAGCTCCAAAAAAAGATAGAAAAGTGTTGGCTGAGAACTTTATATTTATCATTCTCAAAATAATTTAACGAATTTTTTTTTCTCGTTTTTTTTTTTTTTTTTAATTTAAAATTAATTTACTCGTTTTGCAACTAGCCTACTCGTTTGGTAATTGATAACCAATATTTAGATATAATATGAGGCGGTTTTTGATAACACAGTCCTGCGATGAAAAAAAGTACGAGATCAGAGTAGGTGATTTTTATAGATTTTTGCTCGCTGAATCCGATTATGGCCTCCGATTTGCTCCACCACGTCAAGTTTTTGTACAATTCGAGTTTGAAATTTTGGAAAAATAGTAAAAGTTTTCGTATTTTCCGAAAATTTTTTTTGGATTTTTTTCTTTTTTTCTGAAACGATATATTATTTATAAGTAAGTATGTGGTTTTGATTGATATTCTAGTACTTATTTGAAATAAAACTAGCAGTTTTGTCTATTAAAATGATTTAAAATTAAAAAGGGAACTATAATACAATCATTTGGGAGAATAAATGATTTTAGGAAACTGTTAGTTTTATTTCAAATAAGTACTAAAATATCAATCAAAACCACATACTAAGATATAATATATCGTTTCAGAGAAAAAGAAAAATCCAAAAAAATTTTTCGGAAAATACGAAAAATTTTATTATTTTTCCAAAACTTCAAACCCGAATTGTACAAAAACTTGACGTGATGGAGCAAATCGGAGGCCATATTCGGATTCAGCAAGCAAAAATCTATAAAAATCATCTACTGTGATTTCATACTTTTTTAATTTTTTCAAAAACGCAGGACTGTGTAAATGACTACTTTATACAAAAAACGTCATTTCGAGTGCAAAAAACCTCCTAACATTTCTGAGGACTTTTGACAAAACAACCTAACTCGAAATAAGACAATTTTCCAGGATTTTAATCCTAAAAATAAAACTTAAAACTTGCAGAGGTATAGAATCGAAAATCAACTTATCTCGATGTTTTATTTCGAATTGCATTTGACAAAACATCTTATCTCAAATAGGTTAAGAAATTCAAGCATTTGCAACAACATAAAACTTTTATAAATGCTTTTCACAAAACAACTTAAATCGACATAAGAAATTGGTATTTTCTTCACAAAACATCTTAAGTCGAGATAAGATACAGGTTAAATGGCAAAAAAAAAAAAATTTCGAAAGCACTTTTTCAAAATATGTAAGTTACTTTTTCTATGTATGAAATAAAAAATATATGACAAATACATCTTATTTCAATTTTATTAAATACTATTGACCTTAGAGCAAAAAAAGTTAATGGAAAATGTGTGTTTCGTACTCATTTATAATAAAAAACTTTAACATTTGTTCCAATTCATACACAAAAAGAATTGAGAAGCAGCAAAGTAGTTTCTTTGCTCTCTTGAAAAGTTGGCAAAATTGAGTTAGGTTTGTTTTGTCAAAATTCCACAGATTTGGTTAAAAAAACGTCCAAATGACGTTAAAAACATCCACCTGACAATGCTGTTATCCTTACTAAACTGGTGATTCCCCGCGTATTTCTAATGAAATTATTTACATATTAAGAATGAACAAATGCACAACTCTTCATTGCTCTGCGTTCAGTGATAATTGAAAAAGGCATTCAATCGCGTACCAAGTGTGGAAGTGTTTTTTTTAAGATTATTTATTGAATTAATTTTTCAAATCCAATATGAAAAATTTCAAATTGTTTCATAAATTGTCAGATGAAGTAGATCAAAACGTGTGTCCAGTTCATATAAGCAAACCTATTATTGTAGATATAGTCGAAATAGACAAAGAAGCAAAACTAAAATATGACCCCAATTATATACGTTATTTCAAATTACCTCAAATTCAAAACTATCCATTAGATTTGAATGTGGGCTTAGCCAATTACATGTTTCGAAATGAATATTATTTCAAATATAAACTGCGAGATGTATTTAATTACTTAATGGAACATCGTGATGGTGAACTCCAAAATGAGCCAAATGAACAAGTTGACGCTAACAAAGCTGAATGTCTCTCTAATCAAAACTTCGTTGTTATTTCACATCGTGGAGCACTAGCAGAGTTACTTACAGAGTTATTATTACATATGACCGCCGTTCCATACAAACCCTCTCACTGTGCGCCGCTTAATTGGCTCTTTCTCCCACTGTGTATTGGGCGACAAATGAAATTAAATCTTATGTATTTGCTTGTTGAAATAATTTTAATTTTTTATTTATTTATAACTAACTATTACCCGGTGAGCGTTGCCTCACTTTTGCCTTTAACATATGTACCAAAATTTATTCATCTGCGTCAAATGGAAAAAATTCATAATAGCTACGAATATGATGAATTATTTCCAGGGTGTCCTGTCGCCCATTTTTCTAGTCTATAACTTTCCCCTTATGATGAGGACGTAATCTAAACTAACGTACTCTGAAAATTTTATCGAAATCGACAGAGTGGTTTTCGAGTCCATAAAAAACAAACACACAGACAAACTTTAATTTTTATATATTAGATTTGACCTTCGTTTTTTACACCCTGACATTTTGTGTCTGCACTAGATGTGAATTGTGTTTTTAAATCATGAAATATTTGGGCAATTCACAAACTGATCTAACTGTCATGAAGTCGTATTGTTTTAAGTTTTCAAATTGGTCTAAAAATTTTGTTGCCACAAAGAAAAAACCAGCTGGTGTGTTACGACAAACCATAAACATAGCATGCAAAGTTGTTAATTTTTGGACTGATTTTGTATGGTTTAAAAACTTAAAACAATACGACTATGCGACATGTTACCTTGTAAATTTCCCAATTGTATGAATTATTTCCCGTCGAGTCAAGTTGTTAAGATTTCAATATCGAATGAATATTGAGGGGATTCCTGAAAACGTGTAAAAGCCTCGTAAACTCGAAAAACTGTCAAATTTCGTATTGATTTTGACAACATTTACGAGTTTTTTTTACACTTTTTCAGGAATTCTCTCATTGTAAAATTAATTATACATACTTATTTTTATTCGAACATGTTTTGGTCGTAAAACTTAATTTTCGTACAAAGTCGTAACCAATGTAACCATAGCCTAATATAGTCACTATATTGATGTTTCGAATGACTGTTTAAAAGCCCCTAATAGCCTTATTAACCCGGTGGTTCCCCGTTTCTTTATAAAATATTCATCTGTACAAATTTAATTTACACAACTGTATTGCTTTTTACGTCAGTGCTTACAGCTGAGTTCGCATTTTATCGCGTACTTGGTGGAAGGTTATTTTATTGAAGAAACGTTATTGAATAAATTTCTGAAATCCAATATGGATAATTTCAAATTGTTTTATAAACTATCTGCTGAAGTAGATCACAATGAAAATGTGTGTCCAGTTCTTTTAAAAAAGCCCGTTATTTTGGATTTGATGGAAATTGTCAAAGAATTTAAGCTTAAATGTGATCCCAATTACATTCGTTATTTCAAATTTCCTAAAATGCAAGATTATCCATTGGATTTGAATGTGGGTCTCAAAGATTACATGTATCGATGTGACGAGTTTTTCATATATAAACTGCGACAGGTATTTCACTATCTTATGGAACATCGCGATGATGCTGTCGAATATAAGTCAAATCAGCCGATTGAACTGAAAAAAGCTGAATGTCCCTCAGATGAAAAATTCGATGTTATTTCACATGTTGAAGCACTATCAACCTTACTTACGACACTCTTAAGGCCAAATTTTCTTGACAATGAGTGGACCATTTTCGCTACAATCCACAATAAAAAATTATATCTACATAAACCAGGCAAAATAGGAATCGAACTTCACAATGCACTACAAACATATCATTTTAAATTTGCGCAACACTGTTTTACAGGTAAACATCTAAGTGTCCTTAATTCATTAGTACTAGGGATTTCAGTCCCGAAAATCCCGGGATTAGTGCTGCCAATCCCGGGATTTCTTTTGGAAGTTTTTTTTTTGTTAAATAACAGAAAAATCACATTAAAGTAGAGATAAAACTTATTCTCTCTAGATTTAAAACTGAAATTGAGGACAAAAGCCATACAGTTAATGTAAACGCAGCAAAAAACTTGAAAGAAAAATTAAACCTAGTTTTGAATAACACTTCAAAAAATTTATTTTCTAGATAATCTTATAATTTATCCGACGTTTTAATGGAAGAAATTGATATATTTTGTAATGGTGGTGATAGGGGTTATTTCCTCCAGAAAACTTTCGATTATCCTTTTTCAATTCAACCAACAAGTGTTGAATTAGAAAGATGCTTTTCGTGTGCAGCAGGGGTTGAAATAAGAAAAAAAATATTACTGCAGAATTTTTTTTGATTATTTGCAATTTTTTTCAAAATTTTTTTAGTACCTTATTCAAGTGTTTGTTGAATACTAAATATTAATATTAAATAACAGATATCATGGCAATGATTTAATTTAAAATTGAAAATTTATAGTGAAATTTTCTTTCTTGCATTTGTAAAGATATGTTTAAAGTAAAGTAAATATATGCAAAATAAAATGAGTATTTAGTTTCAACGATTAACTCAAAAACAAAGTAATATGAATTTGGCTAAATATTATTATTACAATTTTTTACAATATTCTGAAGTTATTGCTGCAAATTTGAAGTTATTTCTGCATAAATAGGGCATTGCTGCAGCTTATTTCAATGCCTGGTGTGAGGTTATATATCTGTGGACTTTTGACAAAACAATCTAACTCGAAATTGGCAACTTTTCAGGAGAGCCTAAAAACTGATTAACTACTTTTCAATAATGTGGCTCAATTTCGTTGATGCAGCATTGAATCTCTTCTTTCCATACATTTTAACTAATCTTAAAGTGTCAGCTGTCAAATTATTATTTTTTTTGGTTCATAACACTTCAAATCTTGCGTGAACTATGGGACACCCTTATATCTCTGGAACAAGAAATCATAGAGACATGGCGATTATACTAATAGAAGCATATTTATATTTTTTATTTAGGACTAAAATCCTGGAGAATTGTCAAAAAATTGTTTTGTCAAAAGTCCACAGATATGTAATAAATTAAGATATAAATTGGATGATAAAACAATAAATGCTTTAATTTTCCTAAAAACATATTTTAATAATAATAAAACTGATTAAAAGAAAAGTTATTCCTTTCAAGTCCAATACTTGTTAAAACTTTGATCTCACTATTTTATATAATTAAATATGTATGATATTTTATGTATGCATTTAACTAAGCATCCTATAACGCTGCAATGTACCTTTATGTTGGTTTTTGAAGTAAATAAGTATTTTTGAATTTTTTTTTTTTAAAAAAGGCGTGAATTGTTTAATGAAATGAACCTGTTTTAAGAAATTGTCCTTACATTTTTTTTACACTTTTTAAATAAAATATCTTTGTAGGGGTGTAGTAGGGGTATATAAGACAAAATATTAGGAATTTTTAATACTAAATTCTGCTTTATTTAGAAAGAAAAAAAATTCATACAAATCCCGAAAAATCCCGGGATCCCGGAATTTCGGGATCATAAATTTTTGAATCCCGGGATCCCGGGATTTTTCGGGATTTGTATGTTCTCAGCCAACTGTCTTCTACTATCGTTTTTTGGAGTCCTGATACTCCTAAAGAATTTATAAAAAAGCACAAGAATGATCCTAAAACGATCTGGAAGAGCTGCCGCTTTTTCTTAGAAATTGTTCCATCATTAAGAGCTTATAATAAAATTTATAAATAAAATTCTAGTACGGGGGTTCAGTGGAAATGTGACATTGGGTCTAGAAAACTTGAAATTTGTTTGTGGTAATTTATGGAAGGGACCCTATAATTACGATACATATAGTACTAATTATGAATTCCAATTTTTGGACTTTTTGCGATCCCGGGATTTCGGGATCATAAATTTTTGAATCCCGGGATCGCAAAAAGTCAAAAAATTTTGACAGCCTATAAAAATGTTTGAGCATATTTTCAATTGGATTCATAATTTTCGAGATATGAGCTTTTTTGAAATTTTGTGAAATTTTTCAATTACAACAACAAATAAATCAACAACAACAAAAATAACAACAACAACGAAATACCTTTCATATGACACCAATATTTTCCAAATCCATCCAGGGGTTCCCAACTTATAGCGGTTTTCATAGAAGATATATATTCAGATCTTCCGATGGCTATATCTCCGAAACTAGGTCCGAGATACCCTTTTTGACCACATATCTACCGAAAAACATTATAAATATGAATAAAGTGTAAATCAATTACATAATATGTGAGTGGACCTTGCCTTAGTCCTTTTATGGTTGGGTTGAGGAGACAATTGGTCTCAATTGTTGAATTTTGGTTGGGGTAAGGAAATATCTAGGGCATATGACATCGTTGCTCATCAGGCGTGCTGACTCTTTGCGATCCTTTTAGGGGATTACTATTTGTTCTTTTATTTGGGTTTAATTAGGGATTTTGAATTTCATTTGGGAATTTGATGTGAGGTTTCAGAAATAATAATTTAGTGTGTATGAATTTCTTTTGTGTCATTTTGCTATATGGTGAAAAAACAAAGTGTGTAGAGCAAGAACCCATACCAATTCGACGAGCTACAACCAGGCATATGCAAGCATACACCACTAGCTCTATACATCCATACAACAGCAAGGATTGTGACAAGACCTAAGAGCTCAATGATTAAAAATTAGTTTCAGAATTTTAGCGAATTTATCACTAAACGACACATGAACCCCATTTTGACTTCCATATGACCTTGAAATCTTTTTTCTCAGACGTTCTGGAAAAAACGGACCCGGGAGTCTGGTCAAAACGCCATGACATTTTTTTTTTTGTAAACCTGTGTAATCAATATTTAAATATAATATGGTGCAGTTTTTGATAACTGACTACTTCTCCTAACGTCATTTGGTTGAAAAAACGTCCACCTGGCAATGCTGTTATCCTTACTAAACTGGTGATTCCCCGCGTATTTCAAATTAAATTATTTACATATTAAGAATGATATTAAGAATGACAAATGCACAACTCTTCATTGTTCAGTGGTAACAGTGGTACCAAGTGTGAAAGTGGTTTTTTTAAGATTATTTATTGAATTATTTTCTCAAATCCAATATGAATAATTTCAAATTGTTTTATAAATTGTCAGCTGAAGTAGATCAAAATAAAAATATGTGTCCAGTTCTTTTAAAAAAACCTGTTATTGTGGATATTGTGGAAATAGACAAAGAAGCAAAACTAAAATATGACCCCAATTGCATTCGATATTTCAAATTGCCTAAAATGCAACATTTTCCATTAGACTTGAATGTAGGTTTTACCAATTACGTGTTTCGAAATGACTATTTTTGCAAATTTAAACTGCAAAAGGTATTTCATTACCTTATGGAACATCGTGATGGTGAACTCAAAAATGAGGCAAATGAAAAATATGACGCCAACAAAAGTGAATGTCTCTCTGATGAAAAATTTGATATTATTTCACATCGCGGAGCACTGACAGCCTTACTCATTACGTCCTTAAATAGAGATTATTTCAATTATGAGTGGACAATTTTTGCTACAATCTACAATAAAAAATTGTATCTACATAAATCAGGCGGAACATATACCGTAGATACTCGTGATGCAACACAATCTTATCATTTTAAATTTGCACAATACTGTTTTACAGGTAAAGATCTAAGTGTCCTTAAATAATTTAGTAGGATTTCGGGAAGCGTCCTCCATAAATTATGACAAACGAGTTTCGAGATTTCTAGACCTAATGTCAGACTCTTGTCATATTTTCATTGAACTCCCGCACAAGATTATTATTTATAAATTCTATTCTAAGCTTTATTTATTCTAGACCAGTCAAATTATATGCTGGCTATATAATTCAAAAATTCATAAAACCTATACCAATCGATAGAGAATTTTTTCCTGAACAACATATTAAAATCGGTCCTCCCAATTTTTCCGGGAAATTATGTAAATTGGGGTTTTTCCCGTGAAGTACCAGATGATGTTTCCGATTTTAATAATATTCGATTATGTTATGCCTATATGTGTCCTCAATCCAAATACAAGATACAGTATAAATTGGCTTACGAGCTAGAGGATTTTAAAAATTTGATTTAAAGCAACGCATTCCTGCCGATTTATAAATTTTATTATAAGCTCTTAATGATTGAAGAATTTATAAAAAAAGCGGCAGCTCTTCCCAGAATGTTTTTGGATCATTCTTGTGCTTTTTTTATAAATTCTTTAGGAGTATAAGGGCTCCAAAAAAACGAAACTAGAAGAGAGTTGGCAGAGAACTTTGTTTATAATTCGCAAAAATTGTAATTTATCGAAGGTGTAAATCATTACACTGTACCACCATTTCAAAACTATTTTCAATATTCTGACAATGGATGTTGGTACAGGGGGCAAAAAAAAAATATTAAAAAAAACAGTCTTAGAAATCATAAAAATGGCCAACTTCAACACCCTATATGTTAACAACAAATGATACTAGGATAAAATCGTCCCGCATTATTTATGTCATACATCGGTACCTACTGTAATATTGTCAAATTTGAGATAATTCGGTCAAATCAAAATTTTCAACCAATACATTTGACATGCTTCCCTTGATATATGCATGTACATTGTAGAAGATGTGTCTCCGCTAGGTATTTTGTTGGTAGGACCTGAATATTAACATTAACTTGAGCCCATATATTTTAAATACAATTTCAGACTTGTTGAGTCTGTTAATACTTTTTCAAATGTTGTATTTAGAACTAAAAATCAAACGGATTGCTTGCCGAAAATTAGTGCCAACAAAAACTAGGCTTATATTTGATGCATTCATTGTTTATTTTATTTTTATTAATCAGCAAAAGCAATAAGCTCCAACCATCAAAATATTTTCATTGTTGGTAGCTAATAATGTAAATCATCATCTGTTACAAAAACAAAAAAATAGCAAAATAATTATTGCATTCGAATTCAATCGGTAGCCATCAAATTATTTGCTGGACGTGGCAATGCACGTACTCCTGCAATTTTTGTAAACATCAATATGAAGTTTGAAACAATACATTAGCCTTACAAACTGGGGACATAACCGTTTATTTATAATATAGAATATTGCAGATTCAATGTTGTAAAAATATGCAAATCAATGAACATTGAATTCGCGGACGTAAAAGCGCGCACTTAGTGTGGGATTGAAAATTTTAAGAAAATTTTTGAATAGAAATTTCTAAAATCCAATATGAATAATTTTAAATTGTTTTACAAATTGTCAACTGAACTAGATCAAAATGTGTGCCCAGTCCTTATAAGCAAACCTATTATTGTGGATATAGTGGAAATAGACAAAGAAGCAAAACTAAAATATGACCCCAATTATATTCGTTATTTCAAATTACCTCAAATTCAAAACTATCCGTTAGATTTAAATGTGGGCTTAGCCAATTACATGTTTCGAAATGAATATTATTTCAAATATAAACTGCGAGATGTATTTCATTACCTTATGCAACATCACGATGGTGAAGTCGAAAATGAATCAAATCAGCAGGTTGACACCAATAAAGCTGTATGTCTCTCTAATGAAAAATTCGATGTTATTTCACATCGTGGAGCATTGACCGCGCTACTTATGGCACCCTTAAGGACAAGATTTCACAAGTATGAGTGGACCATTTCTGCTATATACTACAATAAAAAATTGTATCTACATAAATCAAGCGGAGAAGATAACGAAATTCATAATGCACCACACACTTGGCATTTTAAATTTGCACAATACTGTTTTACAGGTAAACAATAAAGTTTTCTTAATTTTTTTACATAGTAGGATTTTGGGTATTAAGCATCCTCCATAAATTACGACTCAAGATTTCTGGAAACCCTCCCCCATGTCACACTCTTCCGATGTAATAATAAACCTATTTGAAATTTTTTCTTGCTTATGATTTTATTTAATTAATTTTTTATTTTCTCATTTGTATAGATAATCCAGATCAAGACCCAGATACGAGTGCTCCAATTCACGAAGATGAACAAATGTATTGTATTTACCGTAGTCAACTAAAGAACTTGCATTTAATTTACTCGGCTGAGATAAATGGCATTTTGTCTGATACCAAATTGGAGAATGTGTATGTGACTTTGTTTACATTTTACGAAACAATTGAAGAGTGGCCGTACCAAAGGGCCTAAGTACCACTTCGAGGCAGAAATAATGTCATACTTTTTATGTGCCTAATAGTCGGTTATTTGATTGTTATAATTTTTTTAACATAATGACATCAATTTCACACTATCAAGTCAATTTTTGGTGAAAACAGAAAACAATTTTATTAATTTCTAAGAAAAATGACACCCGTTACATATTATGACACTACTTTTGCCACGAAATGGTACTTAGGCCTTTTGGTACGGCCACTCCTCAAAATTTTAATATTTGAGTCAGTGAATTCTTTAGGTATTTCCGTCTCCTATCAATTTTTAAGGAAAATTATACTTCTTACCATACCAGCTGAATTAAATGTTACTGCTCATTAAGGCAGATCGATCTCCTTGCAAAAGAAAAAATTATGTTCTGATTTCAATAGGAAATCAAAATCTTCCAAACTTTAAAGCAAGGATTGAAAATATTTGATTTAAAATTTTATTTAAAAATGCTTTTTAATATAGAATAAAAATGTTTTTCAATTTTGAAGTAAATGTGTCCGTCCCAAGGAAAAGGAATTTTATCTTCACAAAACCGGTTTTTTTTACATTTTCTTAAAAAAAAAAAAAAAAAAAAATATTGACACCTCGATCACTTAAAAATTCCAAAAATTGGCAGAGCTGTGGCATTTCGAAATCGTAAAACTCAAGTTTGTGGATGTATATCAAAGTTTATCAACTATCAAATTTAACAGGGTATAGAGTTTTGTTGAAACCACTTTTATTGGTACTTGTAGGATAGTCGACCTCAAATCAATTGTAAAATGTTAAGAACATGTCTAAGCACTAATTTCATCCTTTTCCTGTGGACGGTCACAAATATTTTTTTTTAAATTCGATTTAACATTGAAAAAAAATGTTTGTTTTAAACCGGTAAAATTTTGATTCAAAATTTATATAAATTGGTTTTTTTTATGTTATTTATGCCTCCTGGAAATAACACCATAGAAAATAACCCCAGAAAAATTTTTCGAAAAAAAGCCAAAAAAATCTCAATACAAAATTCTGGCGTTATTTCCAAAAATTATGGCCTTATTTCCAAAAGTTATGTGGTTTATTAAAAGAAAAAACGCTATAGAAAATAACCCCAGAAAAATTTTTGGAAATAAAGCCAGTCAAATCTCCATACAAAATTCTGGCGTTATTTCTATATTGCTAGTTAATTTTTGGCTTTATTTCGAAAAAATTTTCTGGCGTTATTCCCTATGGCATTATTCCTTCTGTAAGCCACATAACTTTTGAAAATAAAGCCATAAGTTTTGAAAAAAAAGCCAGAATAGTTTTTGGCTTTATTTCCACAACAAAATGGAAATAACGCCAGAATTTTATATTGACATTTTTCTTGCTTTATTTCCAAAACGTTATCTGGTGTTATTTCTGGGAACCGTTATTTATATACCGATGCTATCAATATACATAGTTCCACCTCATCGTTAAATAATTTGGCAAACCTGTGGAGAAAAACATTTTTGGTTAAAAGAGTGGTTAATCAACATTGACTTAGATAATATTTTAATCGATGCTTACATTTCCTTAAACATAATATATTATTAATTGCTGTTTAACTTCTTTAATATCAAAGCAAAAACTTCGAAGAACTTAATAAATGCCGCTTCGTACATACGAAACTAATGAAGAAGAACATTCGTAATTGGAGAACGAATTTCCGGATTCAAAATTGGTGGGCAAAATCCTATTTTTCGGCTGTGAATGATATTTACGTTGGATTTAGAAGCGATTTAGGCTTTGTGGATGATCCTGTGGAACATATTGTACTACATGAACTAGTGCGGGCAAGTACTTAGATATTTTTCATTAAACTTTTATTTGTTCCTTGAAAAACTTATTTGCGAAATTGAAAATTTGTTTTTATTTCTGAAAGCTTACAAAAAAACTGTTGAATTGTTTCTCTAATACTTAAAATTTTCTTCAACCCAAAAAGACTGGTAAATTTCAATTTTCTTCTTATAAATTAACTGGAATACTATGTTGTAAATAAAAATTACAATATATGTACTTATAAAAATTGTAGAAAAGAAAAACACAAAGATTTGATAAGATTTTATCGAATTATTGATATCAATTAACGAATATACTTAAGACATACGGTGTAACCGCGTTTATTCGTCAGACACCGGAACGGAATAATCAAAAAAACACATGCATACTATACTGTATGTGGAGAAAATGTACAGTTCAGTTTGGAAATCAAAGATGTAGGTTGATTCAAATCAGAACATTGAAAATCGATCCCAATAAACCAAATCTAAAGAAACCTAGTAAAATATATTTGCTGGCTGATTGTTAATCGAGTAACGGATTAATCAGTGTCCTATTCTGAGTCACTACATCCCCAATCTTTTTTACGTTAAAACCAAGCATTATAATTTCTCCTTTAACGAAATATATCTGTGTAACTTTAAAAACTTAAGTCGCTGTCACATAAAATTTTTTTTTTTATTTTAACTACTGAAGTACTTGTATGTATTATGTAAATTGTTTGTTTAATGTTTTTTTTAATATTCTTTTCAGGAACAAAACTGGTCACCCAAAGTTTGCTCATCATTTTTGTATAAAATATTGACAAAAATCATTGAAGAAATGAAAGATGTCAACTGTCCGTATACAACTTATGAGTTTCATTTTGATTCCTCGCGTTCTCTCATTGAATTCAAGATACATGAGGGTAAAACGGAGAAAACATTCTTAACGGATGAGTATATAGAGTTTATAACAAAAAATTAAACTATAAATTTGCATTCTAAATGTTGTCCTTTGAAAGTGTACTGTTTATTGATAAATGTATTATTTTTTTATATTTTTTTTTTTTTTTACTGAAAGCCAAAACAGAAAAAGCGCACCTTATTATATCTACAAAATGTATAAAATTTGAATCATTATTTGTATACATATCGTCGAGTCAATTGTAAACCATCCTATCTTTTTTTCTTAATTTTTAAGAGAGCTAAAAAACAGCTAAGAACTCCATTACTTTTAATGTTTGCAGAATTGTTTTTCTGCTATTGAATAAACAGAATGACATCCTAAAAAACAAGGTAGACATTTTTCCAAGCTTTAATAGTTATAGAGTTCTAAGCTGTTTTTTAGCTATCTTAAAAATTAAGAAAAAATTATAGGAAAGTTTACAATTGACTCTACGATATGTATTTATATACTGTGGATAAGGTCGTTTACTAGTTCGAAAGTTTTTTTATATCGAAAAATTATTATTATTATTACTTTTTTTTTAATACAATTGAAAAATAATAAATACTTAAAAAAAACTTAAATAGCCTTATCATCTATGACGAACGAATAAAGTGACTGATTTTCACTCATTAATATCAACTTATTAAAACTTTTTATTAAGAACTTACTATAACCTAAGCGTTCTTTTAAGTTCAAAGAATAAGGTTTGTAAGCATTAATTTCAAATCATCTGTTAACTTGGAGGATATAAGCATTTGAAAATCAGTAAAACGATTCGTTCGTCATACATGATAAGGCCAAAAATGTTATTTTATTTGAATTCAACTCAGCATTAATATTCAAAATAACGCAAGTAAAAGAAAACAATAAAAATTTCGTTTAATTTAGTAGAGTTATACCCGATAAAACTTTGACTGCCTTCATTTTGAGACTGCTACATATTTAAAAAAATAATCTTGAAGACGTCTTATTGTGAATATGGCGGACAACCCAATAAAAGCTTGTTTTGCCCATGTCAGTACTTTTGATAAAGGAATTTTTATATTTCAGTATTCATAACTTCAGCTTCAATTATATTTTTCGACATCAAATAGAAAATCTACAACTTTTCTTTTGTTTTTTTACTAAGCAGAAAGTTTTTTCTTACCTTAGATTAGTTTTCCTTACCTTAGATGTTCACGGTGAATGGGTCATTTTAGAAGAAAAAACCGCGGAGTGCTATTAATTAGGAGAATGGAAATGGGAGACGGGAAATGCACTCTACAATTTTTTCAATATATCCAGTGAACGAAGCAAAATTTCCAACTTTTTGTAGTGAATTAAATTTCTCATCGAAATAGCATATTTAATAATTTAAAAAATTGCTATGCTAAAAATGTTGAAACCTAAAAAAAAAGATAAATTTTCCTTTAAAATGCTATATTAAAAAATTTCACAGGTTAAAAATTAACCGAAATATGGCTACTCGAACATGGAAATTTTGCTTTATGCAGTCAGAAAAACGGTTTAACTCTTTAAATTTTCAACCTAAGAAATTTTTTAATAAAGCATTTTAAAGGAAATTTTATCTACTTTTTTTAAATAACGCCATTTTACCTATTTCTGATTCTAAAAAAGTTATAAGCAAAAGTGTAAAAAAACACAATAATTCTAAATTTTTGAATTTATATTTTTGGGTTCAACATTTTTAGCATAAGCAATTTTTTTTTTTAAATTTTTTAAATAAGCTATTTCGATGAGAAATTAATTCTTCACAAAAAGTTTTCTAAAAAACTGTTGCTTCGTTCGCTAGTTATATTGAAAAAACACTCCGCGGTTTTTTCTTTTACAGCCCCAATATTCTAAATGTTCTCTCGGATTTTTTCCCTGCGGATTTTATTTTTTTTTTTTTTCGAGAAAAAAAAATCCTCCTTTTCTAAACGCACTGGGAAAAGCAAAATTGGAAAAGAGAATTTCGAAATCTTTGTAAGTAGAAAACAACTGCTTTTATGTATTAATTTTTTGGCCCTTGTTTCCACAGGTTTGTAAAATATCACAGGCTAAACAAGCCCTGTGTTCCTTTATTTGATGCATACTTTTTCCACCGGGGGTTTTTTCTCACTTTCGATGTTTATTTGGAATAAGAGAAATGAGAAAAAATTCTCGAGAATTTTAATTTGGAATAGGAGAAATGGGAAAAGTGCAGAAACTCTCGCAGATAAATCTGAGACTTAAAGTTAAATCTGTGCCTTAATCACCACAAGGCTACCGATTTTGGCAATTTTTGACCTAGGTACACACCTGGAACTTTTACAATTGGCATAGACACAAAGCAAATGGAAGATAAATATTTAGAAGTAAATTAAAAACAAGTTTGATTTTACTGCTTCTGACATTTACTGTCAGAAGTAAATCTATTTCGACCGGTGGAAACGGTTAGGATTTAACAATATAGGTATGATTTACTAATCTCAGCACAGCTAAATCTTCGGTGGAAACAGGCTATCATAGAGAACTCTATGCAAGCTATTATCTAGCATTATGAAGATTTTTCTTGTATGGAAGATGCCACGCTTTTTTATTTAAATCCACCATAGTTTTGTTCAACAAAATATTTGGTCGCATCAGAACAATCGTACAAATATTACAAAGAAATTGATATTGAAAAATTAATTATAATAGGTAAAATAATTTTTTTCCATTTCACCGGTGCACAGTGTAAGGTTTTTCACAATCAGGATGCTCTTAATGGAAAAAATAAAAGTGCTCCAAATTAAGACAACCAGGCTTTTTCGTAATCCGTCTGGTTTCAATTACTTTTCATTTAAGGGTTTTTTGATGAAAACGGTGTCAGAATATTTTTTGTGGAGAATTACAGATTCTACAAATAATATTGATTTGAACTAAAGAAAGAGTAAATGTTTAGAAAATATCCGATAAAATCAAATTTTTCGACTTTTTGCGGTTTTTTAAGAATAATACCTAAACGGCTACTTTTTCATTAATGTGACTCAATATTATTTGTAGAACCTGTAATTCTCCACAAAAAAGATTCTAATGCTTTGTGTTCCCTATACCCAGGGTATATTCACTTTGTGCTTCCGTTTGTAACGCAGAGAAGGAGGATTGGCTGGTATGGAAAAGTATATATATTCTTCATCAGCGTCACCTCCTGAGTCGATATAGCCATGTCCGTCTGTCTGGCTGGCTGGCTGTCTATGCGTGGAAATTCATTTTTTGAGAAAACTGAGCAAGAGGGCGTGGCATTTCCCATATAAGCAAAAGTTTCAAAGTGCCATACTGAAAGTGTTTTTTTAAATAATCCAACCAAATTTCACTCGGATACTAAAAACAGTAAATACAGGCTCTCAGCAAAAATAGGGCACAATCGCACAAGAGGGCGTGGCACTTCCCATATAAGCAAAAGTTTCAAAATGCTATCCAAAAAAAGTTTTTTGAGATAATGCAACTTAATTTTACCCAAACACTAAAGGCTATAAATATAAGCTCTGAGCAAAAACTTGGTGAACTCGGAGAAAAGGGCGTGGAACCTTCCATACAAGCAAAATTTTCGAAACACTGCAGTGTAGGCTAGGCCAAAGGTAACACCCTTACTAGTTATCGTTCGACTCACCGTTTTCATCAAACAGCCTCTTAAATGAAAAGTAACTGAAATCATACGGATTTCAGAACAGGCCTGTATAACTTACAAGTTTAATCAGGTTTACTATTCCTACTATGTAGGAAGTACGCGGACAGATTTCTAATTTTGGAAAAAAAATCTTGCTCATAGTTCGCACAAAGGCTACTTATTTTACAATGACTGAAGTGTTATAACCAGACCTTGAAACTTTTAAACTTTTATTCAAAAAGTTTTGCAAATGCAAGTTTTTGAAAACTTTTATTGTATGAAAGCTTATAAAAACTTTTATTTTTAAAAGTTTTTAAAAACTTTTTCAAAAAACTTTTAAGAAAAACTTTTAAAAATAAAAGTTTTTTATAAAAGTATTTAAAAACTTTTATCCATAAAAGTTTTTGTATAAAAGTTTTTTGAAAAAGTTTTTAAAAATTTTTATTTTTAAAAGTTTTTTATAAAAGTTTTTCAAAAAACTTCTCACATAGAAGTTTTTTTTTTTGGAAAAAAACATGGCAAAAAAAAGAAAATACCTTGAAAAAAATCCAGTGACTGAAGTATTACAAATTACACGCTTATGTATAGAGCTGCAAGATAAAATGCGACCGTGAAAAAATTTTATTGCACTAATCGATGGGGAAAGGTTGAAAATAGATTTTGGACATGACCAGGGGTGTCCCCGACCCCTCTAAGTGACCGATTTGGGCTCATTTCGGTGAAAAATTGTATTAAACCAATCGATGGGGAAAGGTCGAAAAAAGATTTTGGATATGACCAGGGGTGTCCCCGACCCCACTAAGTGACCGATTTGGGCCCATTTTGGTGAAAAAATTTTATTGCACCAATCGATGGGGAAATGTCGAACATAGATCTTGGACATGACCAGGGGTGTCCCCGACCCCTTTAAGTGACCGATTTGGGCTCATTTTGGTGAAAAAATTTGATTGCACCAATCAATGGGGAAAGCTCGAAAATAGATTTTGGACACGACCAAAGGTGTCCCCGACCCCTCTAAGTTACCGATTTGGGCTCATTTTGGTGAAAAAATTTTACTGCACCAATCAATGGGGAAAGCTCGAAAATAGATTTTGGACATGACCAGAGGTGTCTCCGACCCCTCTAAGTGACCGATTTGGGCTCATTTTGGTGAAAAAATTTTATTGCACCAATCGATGGGGAAAGGTCGAAAATAGATTTTGGACACGACCAAAGGTGTCCCCGACCCGTCTAAGTGACCGATTTGGGCTCATTTTGGTGAAAAAATTTTATTGCACCAATCGATGGGGAAAGGTCGAAAATAGATTTTGGACATGACCAGAGGTGTTCCCGACCCCTCTAAGTGACCGATTTGGGCTAATTTTGGTGAACAAATTTTTTTGCACTAAGTGATGGGGAAAGGTCGAAAATAGATTTTGGACACGACCAGTGGTGTCCCCAACCCCCCTAAGTGACCGATTTGGAGCCATTTTGGTGAAAAAATTTTATTGCACCAATCCATGGGGAAATGTCGAACATAGATTTTGAACATGACCAGGGGTGTCCCCGACCCCTTTAAGTGACCGATTTGGGCCCATATTGGTGAAAAAATTTGATTGCACTAATCGATAGGGAAAGGTTGAAAATACATTTTGGACATGACCAGAGGTATCCCCGACTCCTCTAAGTGACCGATTTGGGCTCATTTCAGTGAACAAATTTTATTGCACCAATCGATGTATTTTCAACCTTTCCCTATCGATTAATGCAATCAAATTTTTTCACCAAAATGGGTCCAAATCGGTCACTTAGG
Organism: Calliopum simillimum; assembly: GCA_951812925.1. Classification (NCBI taxonomy): domain Eukaryota; kingdom Metazoa; phylum Arthropoda; class Insecta; order Diptera; family Lauxaniidae; genus Calliopum; species Calliopum simillimum. The sequence continues at coordinate 98,027,410 of OX638368.1, read as the reverse complement.
GGATACCTCTGGTCATGTCCAAAATCTATTTTCGAGCTCTCCCCATCGATTGGTGCAATAAAATTTTTCACCAAAATGAGCCCAAATCGGTCACTTAGACGGGTCGGGGACACCTTTGGTCGTGTCCAAAATCTATTTTCGACCTTTCCCCATCGATTGGTGGAATAAAATTTTTTCACCAAAATGAGCCCAAATCGGTCACTTAGAGGGGTCGGAGACACCTCTGGTCATGTCCAAAATCTATTTTCGAGCTTTCCCCATTGATTGGTGCAATAAAATTTTTTCACCAAAATGAGCCCAAATCGGTAACTTAGAGGGGTCGGGGACACCTTTGGTCGTGTCCAAAATCTATTTTCGACCTTTCCCCATCGATTGGTGCAATAAAATTTTTTCACCAAAATGAGCCCAAATCGGTCACTTAGAGGGGTCGGAGACACCTCTGGTCATGTCCAAAATCTATTTTCGACCTTTCCGCATCGATTGGTGCAATAAAATTTTTTCACCAAAATGTGCCCAAATCGGTCACTTAGAGGGGTCGGAGACACCTCTGGTCATGTCCAAAATCTATTTTCGAGCTCTCCCCATCGATTGGTGCAATAAAATTTTTTCACCAAAATGAGCCCAAATCGGTCACTTAGAGGGGTCGGGGACACCTCTGGTCATGTTCAAAATCTATTTTCGACCTTTCCCCATCGATTGGTGCAATAAAATTTTTTCACCAAAATGAGCCCAAATCGGTCACTTAGACGGGTCGGGGACACCTTTGTTCGTGTCCAAAATCTATTTTCAACCTTTCCCCATCGATTGGTGCAATAAAATTTTTTCACCAAAATGAGCCCAAATCGGTCACTTAGAGGGGTCGGGGACATCTCTGGTCATGTCCAAAATCTATTTTCGACCTTTCCCCATCGATTGGTGCAATAAAATTTTTTTACAAATTTGGGCCGTAATTATACTCCAGTCACAAGGACTTTTTTCAAGGTATTTCTTTCCCAAAAAAAAACTTTTATGTGACAAGTTTTTATCAAAAACTTCATGAAAAACTTCTTCCTTATAAGTTTTTATATAAAAGTTTTTTCAAAAACTTTTATATAAAAACTTTTAAAAATAAAAGTTTTTAAAAACTTTTTCAAAAAACTTTTATAAAAAACCCTTTGAGGATAAAAGTTTTTAAAAACTTTTTCAAAAAACTTTTATAAAAAACCCTTTGAGGATAAAAGTTTTTAAAAACTGTTATTTTTAAAAGCTTTTTTTAAAAGTTTTTTAAAACTTTTATTTCAAAAAGTTTTAAGTTTTTAAAAACTTTTATCTAGATGATTTAAAAGTTTTAAGTCTAAATAAACTTAAAAAAAAACTTTTAAAAAAGTTTATTTCATGGTCTGGTTATAACTAACAATAGAACTGAAATCAACAAAAAACATTTTGTCAGTAGTATTCTGTTACTTCTGAAATGGTAAATACAAATTTTTAAGTTGATATCTCCATTACAACCAATTTTTAAAATTTTTTTTTAACAAACATTTGTATGGGAGGAATTAAAATTTATATACGAAATTTCAATTCGATATCATTGAAACTAAGGCTGCAATCGAATTAAGAGCCTTCAGATTGGCAAAATCTGACACTGTGCGGGGAGGGGGGGGGGGGCGGGGGTAGCGACTGTCGGCTTTCAAAAATGTAAAAAAAAAAATAAGCCACATGGATTTACTCGAGCTTGTCAGATAATGATGGTGTATATAAGTCACTTGTCTCTGATGACGGAGTTATGTTAATCTGCTGACTTGGATGGTGGGGTCGGCTATACTGATGGGAAATGGGAAAAAAATGGATTATTTGGAGGAGTTTTCTTAATCTGACCGATTGAAGAATTTTTTTCGGACTACATAGAAAGTGCCCGTGTCTTTGATACGAGCACGCCCATTTTCAACTAAGAGTTATATGCTACTCATTTCATCTCAGATATCAAAAAGCTACCAATACTATTTAAGGTATCGAATTCTATTGCTCATTGAAGAAAAACTCATTGTGCTCCAAAATGCGGTATGCACGGGGTAGCTGATAGTAGCACAGACACTTCAGAGAATCTGTTATTAATCATTTAAATGATCAGGCCGTTGCAAATACATAAAAATATTATCTTTTATTCCACAGAGACCACAATTCGAAAATTTGAAAAATAAAACTATAATATCTAAGTATACAAACCTTCTGTATGGCTCCCCTACTATTATACATGTTTTTATTGAAAAACGTTTTGTTTGTATGACTTAATTTCATACGAAGTCGTATCCAATGTAACCTTAGCCTAATATTATCACTCTATTGATGAGTCGAATGACTGTTTGAAAGCCTCCAATAGTCTTATTAAACTGGTGGTTCCCCGTTTATTTATAAAATATTCATCTGTACAAAATTACACAACTCTTCATAGCTTTTTGCGTTAGTGCTTAAGGTTTGGTTGGCATCTTGTCACGTAGTTGGTTGAAGCATTTTTTTTTTATAGAAAATTTATTGAATAAATTTCTAAAATGAGTCATTTTAAATTGTTTTACAAACTATCAGCTGAAGTTGATCAAAATATAAATGTGTGTCCAGTATTTTTAAAAAAGCCTGTTATTGTGGATTTAATGGAAATAGACAAAGAATTTCATATAAAATGTAATCCCAATTACATTCGTTATTTCAAATTGCCTAAAATGCAAGATTATCCATTAGATTTGAATATGGGTTTTAAAGATTACGTGTTTCGTAAAGACGATTTTTATACAAATAAACTGCGCAAGGTATTTCATTACCTTATGGAACACTGTGATGGGGATGCTGAAAATGAATCGAGTGAACGAGGTGATGGAGACAAAGCTGAATGTCCCACTGATGAAGAATTCGAGGTTATTTCACATCGTGGAGCATTGACCGCTTTACTTATGGCACCCTTAGGACCAGCATACGATAAGGGTTGGACCATTTTGGCTACATGTCACAATACAAAATTATATCTATATAAACCTGGTGGAAAACATTGCAATGCTCGTGATTCAACAGCAACGCATCATTTTAAATTTGCACAATACTGTTTTACTGGTAAATATGTTTGGGAGTATAATATGTTTTCTTTATGGATAAATTTGCAAAAAAAAAATCCAATGATAGTACAATCATTTGGGAGACTAAAATGATGTTACCTGGAAAGTTTTGCGGATTTTTGCAAATGAGTTATTTTATAGATTTTGATGTGCTCTTTCAGAATTTCAACTTTGCTACCTCGAGTCGTGTTCGCTCGTGCCGCCATATTGGAAAAATGGCGCCCAAAATAAGTTTTTTACAAATATCTCTTTAACGGTTACATTTATAGAAAAATATTGTGGTGCAATATTGTAGCTTATAATTTTCTATAAAAATTACTATTTAATTGTTTTCGTACGATTTATAACTCAGGAGATATCCTAATTCAAAATTTGAAAAAAATTAGTAAATTGTGCATGCCACTTATGAATAGGCACAGTGATGTGTTGAGCTTAAAATTACGATAACTCATGAACGGTGAGTCACACGTTTAAAGTAAAAATATTTGTTTATAGGGAATTACTTGCACTACAATCTACATGGGATTTTTTTTTTTCAGATAACCTATAATTTTGAAGATATTTTTATAACAAACCTGAAATTTCGAAAAAAAACCGTTTTTTCAGAAAATCTCCAAAACGGCTAGTTCTAGAAAAAAGTTTTCGCATTTTGTAGAACGTTCAATTTCCTATAAGAATCTCTTCGAACTGTTTTTTCGTCAGACTTAGCCTTCATGAGATATCGCGGCTTGAAAATTATTCAAAACTGAACATAGTACTGCGCATAATAATGCGTTGTGAAAGCTAGATTCGATGCGAAAAATAATTGCTACTCTGTAAATCGTTCGCATTGGGGGTAGCGTTGCCAACGATGTTTCACTGAAAACGTTACTCCCAATGCGAACGGTTTACAGAGTGCCAATTATTTTTCGCAACGCATTTCCTATCGCATCGCTTTACAGAGTAAGGCCCCAGATCTTGACGAAACTTTTTGATTACATATTCTGTCTTAGAATTAAAAACTTAATAAAAAAACATATTAGTTTCAGAACTTTAGCGAATTTATCCGTAAACGATTCAGTCATTAAACTTCGTAATTTATTGGGAACTGACTCAGATCTATGACAATAGTATATGAGTCAGTAGAATTGACCTTTTTAAAAATATTATTTGTATTTCAAACCAAAAGTTTTTGGATATGACAGACCGACATATTATTTTTTTGTTCTTTTCATTTTTAATTTTTTCCTCTTTTGTTTTGTTTTGACATTTGAATAGATGACCCGGATCAAGACCCGGATACGAGTGCTCCAATTCACGAAGATGAACAAATGTATTGCATTTACCGAAGTAAACTAAAGAACATAAATTTAATTTACTCGGCGGAGATAAATGGCATTTTGTCTGATACCAAATTGGACAATGTGTAAGTTAATATGAATTTTTCAAAAAGCAAGCGGTGATCATTGATTTATTTTAGAAAATTAATACACCAACTGTATAGCTATTTTTTCATCGTCTTATCCTCCCTTTCACTTATTACACTGCACAACAAATAATGAGTTAGTGATTATTGCATGGCAGTTGTTTGGCAAATCCGAAGGGACTTTCCTCGTACAATTCGAATACGAGGTCAGAATTGGCTCATAGCTCTATATTTTTGAGGTTAGATGCAGACTGCACAAATCTTTTTTTTTTTTTTTTTTTTGTTTTGCCTCAGTTATAACTTAGTGCTACTTTTTTTCTTTAAAATGAGCTCTTAGAAAATGTCGTACGATCTTAAATCGAGCATATCTTTTGACGGAAGCATCATTTTAAAGAGAAAACGTACGTGCATACCATAGGTAAAATAAATAAAAAAAGATTTATGCAGTGTCTGCATCGAACTTCAAAAATGGCCGTGTTCGAGTTTTTAACTTCCAATTCTGACCTTGGATTCGGACTCTACGCAGAAAGTTCCTTCACAAACTATCTTCAACTGCCCTGCAGGAAAATCGTTGTGCTGTGTATTTTTTTTTTTTTTTTTTTTGATAAATTTTGAAAAATTATTCTGTATAAAAATCATACGTATTCTTTGCACGATTCTAAAAATTTTATGACATATGCAATTTTTTCGTTGGACGCCTTGATTTTGAGTAAAAACCGTTTTTCCGTCCACATAAACCAAATTTCCATGTTCGAGTAGCCATATTACGATAAATTTTTAACCTATTTCAATAAAGTATTTTAAGGTAAATTTGATCTTCTTTTTATACCCTACACCCGCGGTTCATTCACTTTGTCCTTCCGTTTGTAACGCAGAGAAGCAGGCGTGGCAGATATAGAAAAGTATATACATTAGGCCGGGTCAAATTATTTTGCGGCAAAGAGTATAGCAACAAAACAATCTACGAAAAATTCCAAGAAACTTTGCCCAAGAAACCATGGGTCTAAAATCAATATCGAGCCGCCGTAAATTGCGTTGAAGTTTTGTATGTAGTACTTTAAAATTCAATAAAAAAAAACAAAAAATTCAAATACTTTGAATAATTTTATATGAAACAAGTAAAAAAAAATTTGAATTTTTTATTTTTCTTATTGTATTTTAAAGTACTACATACAAAACTTCAACGCAATTTACGGCGGCTCGATATTGATTTTAGACCCATGGTTTTTTGGGCAAAGTTTTATAGAATTTTCCATAGATTTTTTTGTTGCTATACTCTTTGCCAATTTTTTGCCTCCCGAACAAATTGACCCGGCCTAATATACATATATTCTTGACAAGCGTCACCTCCTGAGTCGATATAGCCATATCCGTCTGGCTGGCTGGGTGTGCGTCGAAATACATTTTTGGGAAAACTGAGCAAGATAATTCATTGAAATTTGAGACACTGTCTCCGTGGTCAAAGTTAGCTCGTGAGATTGAAAATGAGCGAAATCGGCCCATACAAAAAATATATTTAAAATGCAACTAGTTAGAAGTATTTTTCACGACAATACAACCAAAATACACATAAAAACTACGAATTATAAGCGCAAGCTCTGAGAAAAAACTGTGCGAATTTGGACAACAGGGCGTGGCCACCTCTCATATCAGCAAAACCTTCAAAACACTATACTGAGAGCATTTTATGCGATAATCGAACTAAATTTTATTCAGACACTAAATACTAAAATGCAAGCTCTGAGTTGAAACTAAACGAACTCGGACAAGAGGGCTTGGCACCTCCGATATAAGCAAAGTTTCAAAACGCTATAGTCAAAACGTTTTTTTAGACAATCCAACTAAATTGCACACAGATACTTAGAACTATAAATGCAAGCTCTGAAAAAAAAAAAAACGGCGAATTTGGACAAGAGGTCGTGGCACATCGCACATAAGCAAAATTTTAAAAACACTGCAGTGTAGGGTATTTAATGTTTGGCCAGGCCAAAGGTTACATCCTTACTAGATTTAAATTACGCTGTCTTTACCTATTTCTGAAAAGTTAAATGCGAAGTAGTAAATAAACACGAGAATTCGAATTTCAATTTTGTTTTGGAAATAAAGCCAAAAATTAACTAGGAAATAACGCCAGAAAAGTTTTTGGCTTTATTTCCATAACAAAATAGAAATTACGTCTGAATTTTGTATGTAGAATTTTCTGGCGTTATTTCCAAAATTATGTAGTTCACTAAAAGGAAAAAAAAAACTTTTTTGGAAATAAAGCCAATATAAAGGGTGTTTTTTTTAGAGGTATAGAACTTCGAATTGAAATAAAACACAAGAAAATCGTTTTAATGTCCATCAATTTGGCTTTATTGGAAGGATAATTTTATGCCATTAATGTTTAAATATGGCCGCCGTGGCTGGCTCGAATAAAGCCAATTCTACAGGTCCAATTTTCAACCACTTTTTCGAGCATATGGGGCCGTATGTCGGCAATAACGCCACGAATGTTGGCTTCCAAGTCCCCTAACGTTTCTGGTTTGCTGGCGTAGACGAGCGACTTCACATATCCCCAAAGAAAATAATCCAATGGTGTCAAATCACACGATCTTGGTGGCCAATTGACAGGTCCATTCCGCGAAATTATGCGCTCATCGAATGTTTCCTTCAATAAATCGATTGTGACGTGCGCTGTGTGGCATGTAGCGCCGTCTTGTTGGAACCACAACTCATCCACATTCATGCCATCCAATTTGGGAACAAAATAGTCGGTTATCATGGCTCTATACCGGTCTCCATTAACGGTAACTGACTCTCCAGCAATATTTCGGAAGAAGTATGGCCCAATGACTCCACCAGCCCATAGAGCACACTAAACAGTCAGTTTTTGTGGATGTAATGGCGTCTCAAGGGTCTCATGTGGATTCTCTTCACTCCAAATGCGGCAATTTTGCTTGTTGACGTAGCCATTCAACCAAAAATGAGCCTCATCACTGAACAAAATTTTGCGATGAAAATCAGCATCGAGATCAATCTCATTTTCGGCCCATACACCAAAATCACGACGCATTGCATGGTCTCGCGGCTTTAATTCTTGCACAAGCTGGATCTTGTAAGGTCGCAAGCCAAGATCTTTGCGCAAAATCTTCCATAAAGTTGATGGACAAAGCTCCAATTGCTGTGCACGGTGGCGAATCGATTCATTCGGGTCCTCTTCAACATTTTGCTCTACAGCGGCAATTGTTTCTTCGGTGCGCACTGTTCGACGTCTCTGCGGATGCGTATTATCACATAGAGTAAACGTAGTGCGAAAACGATCCATGGTTAACCGAATTAATTGCTCTGATGGACGATTATGTCGACCATAAAATGGACGGAGCTTGCGGTAAACTTCGCAAACTGAACCATTATTTTCGAAATAAATTTGCACGATTTGCAAGCGTTGTTCTTTTGTCAACCTGTTCATGATGAAATGGCAAACCAAACTGAACATAAATGACATTAGAGTTGCCAGATTTGACCACAAAATGCCAGTTTTATCTCTATTCGAAAAACAAACCTCTAAAAAAAACACCCTTTAGTATTGACATGACGATATGAGTACGACTAATTTCTTTAATCTTGAAGGAAAAACTACGAAGAACTTAACAAATGCCGCTTCGTGCACACAAAATTAATGAAAAATAACTTACGTAATTGGAGAACTAATTTCCGTATTCAAAAATGGTGGCCAAAATCTTATTTTGCGGCAGTGAATGACATATACGTTGGATTTAAAAGCGGTTTAGGCTTTGTGGGTGATCCTGTGCAGCATATTGTACTACATGAACTAGTCCGGGCAAGTATTTAGTTATTTAATATGTATTTAAATTCATACCTTAACACATGAACATAACCACAATTATTATTTAATTCGATTTCGACTCGAGCTAAATCGAATCGAGATTTTGGTATCATATATTTTGGTATACAGAATCGAATATGAACATTTTTACAACCAAAATCGAATCAACCTTATCTAATTCGATCTAGATTGCAAAAACTTTTAATTTCGAAATATATGATAGCAAAATCTCGATTCGATTTAGTTCGAATCGAAATCGAATACATGATAAGGATGAATATGAATGTTGACAAAATTTTCCTTGTACCCAGAATCCACGTGATTACTTAATTTAAGAATTTTTTCATTGAAATATTTAATTCGAGTAATCAAGTTGATAAAGTGCTGATTTTGGATTTAAGCGGCCTATTCGTTCAATCGACCGAATATGGAAAAAATAAATTGAAAAAAAAAAAAAAAATAATTTTATTATGTATAAATTATATGTATTATTTTGTTTATTTATTTTATTTTATTTTCAGGAACAAAATTGGTCACCTAAAGTGTGTTCCGCGTTTTTGTATAAAATTTTAACAAAAATAAATAAAGAAATGAAAGGTGTGAATTGCCCGTATACAACTTATGAGTTTCGTTTTGATTCTTCAAGTTCCCTCATTGAATTTAAGAGACATGAGGGTAAAACGGAGAAAACATTTTTAACTGAAGAGTATATACAGCATATCACAAAATAATGAATTTTTAATTTTCATTCAAAATGTATTGTTTCATTAAAGATTATAAATTTAATTTATGAAATTTTAATAAAAAGTCAGTGTACATTATGTTTACCTGCAAAATGTATAAAAATGTAGTAATTATTTGTGTAGGGCCTGTGGTGGGGAAACGATTACGTGAATACAGTAATAAAGAAAGTAATGTCGAAAAAGTTTCTGATACCGAAAAAAATTGTTTAAATTAATATGACCAAAGTGCTTAACGATCTTATAAATAAAAAAGACCAGGTAATCGCATAAAGCTAACCTTTATACTTGAGTTGCATCATCAAAGCCAACTCAACTTCAAAAATCAATCAAATGTATTAATTTATGTGATATCTTTAAATCAACCCTTTCAGCTAACAAAAAAACAAGAGAGCAGTTAACAGCAATGCGCTTAGAGACTTGGGGAATACCACCAACCATTTTCAGCACTTAGTTTTTGTATTTTGATGACAAACAACACAACAAAAATTTTCGTACGAAGTGACCAATTTGTACAGTTTTGAACAATTTTTCAATAAGTTCGAGCTCAAAAAAGAACACATTACGCATTATTCTTAAGTTTTAACCATTTCTCGTCTTTGGTGAATATTTTTTTTTTTGGATAACATTTTAACCCATTATATACAATCCAGATTTTGATAAAAAAAAACATGGTCAAAAAGATCAATAAAAACAGGATATAATTTGTTAAGATGTTTTAGAAAGTTGTTTATTGTGTGATTTCATGATGATCTTCGAACAACTTGTGTTTAGTGTTTTACAGTGGGGTGAAATTTCGAAAATAGGGGAACTTTGGGTATTGTGGTATAGTCGGATAATGTGGTTTAGTCGCATATCTCCGATTTGAATAAAAACTTGCGGACGTCTAGTGTTTTATCCACTCAGAAAAAAAGAAAAACCAAGAATGTGTTGCTGTCATGCACCAAACATAATTTTTCCGTTCTCAGTTGAACGAAACATGTATTTGCAGAGCGCAAGCTCTGAGCAAAAACTGTTGATAGCTAAATTAATGGAAATCATTATCTGTTCAGAAAAAAAAAAAAACTGTGAAAATTCGGACATGAGGGTGTGGCACCTCCCATATATGCAAAAGCTTCAAAATACAGCAGTGTAGTGTATTTAACGTTTGACCAGGCCAAAGATTACACCCTTATAGATTATAATAAAATGAAAACCACATCAACCTGAGATTTTGCATAAATCGACGTTCCGCGACCTCTAAATGACCTTCAAAAAAATTTAAAAATATCTCAGCTCACTTTTTTGACAACCTCTTTCGTAATCGTGGAATTTTCATATATGTTCTTTTTTTGTTTTTTTTTTTTTTTCTTTGAATCAGTCTACTACTTAATTTTGCTTTTCGTCATTCTGCACGCATAGACATCTTAAATAAAACTTAAGTAAAATTGGTTTTATGGTTTTTTTATGCAGTCATTTGAACCTCCTTTTGGTGAAAAAATTTTAAACACATTTTCCGAAAAAGCTAACTTAATTTTGCTCTCTTTCAATATCCTGTATTTATATAATAAGCGTTCTCTTTCAATCAATTTCCTGCACAATCGAAAGTCAAGAATTTGCCAATACTGTCAATTTACTGCACTTAACCAAATAGAGGTTTTTATTATAAAGGAAAAAAAAGAAAGGAAAAACAGTGGGATTTTCAACATCATCTTACATAAAAATAAAAAATATAGTCTATGGAAAAGAGCTGCTTAAAAAAGAGAATCCTGAAATAACACTTACGTGGTTAATTTTTTCAATAACTGACACTTTAAAAAGAGTGCTGGCTGTTTTCTTTAACCAGATTATTTTGATTTTTGATTACTCCATTGACCCTTTAACGAGCAGGTCCAAAAACGCGAAGCGATTTCAAAATAAATATTAGTCAAAATCGATACAATGGGGCGTACCAAACCTTTAACCAAACAAATGGGGTGCTGGCAAATATACTTGCCCTTAGTCGTTAAAGGGTTAAGTTATCAGCAAAGCTCATTTAAGCTCTCGGTAAAGATTTGTTTAAGTAAATCTCTGACATTTATACTGTGCAAAACAACTGGGATATTACAATCAATTTATAATCATCCTACGTAGACACAATATGATGCCGCCCGTAGCTGGTCAAAAGTAATATCACTTGAAAGGGTTAAAACATGGTGTTGCTCTGGCTGACCCCAGTAGCAGCATTGAACACAGCTATATCAAAAAATGCGCAGCAAAAACACAAAATAAAAACATTGACAAACGGAAATGCAATAAAAACATCAAAGGACTCAACGGATGGATGATGAATCCTTTTTTGCCATTTGTCAGCTTGCTTTCAAGCATGGAGCTTGTTTTCGATTATGAATTATGGCATGCTGTTGAAAGTGGAAATTGTCCTTAAACTTCACAATTTGAGATTATTGTTTATTTGTTTTAGCCAAAATCCTTGCATTGCAAATGGGTCATAAGAATCAATGTGTTTGCACCCTACTCAAAGGGTGTAAGTATATCAGACTGTTTCAAAAAAAAAAGAAAAGATTTTTGGAAATTCCATGATTACCTACTCTTGCATGATTACCTACTCTGAAAGAGTGAACTGAGTATTTTTCCAAATTTTTTGAAGTCATTTAGAGCTCGCTCAAAGCAGTTTAATCAAAAGTATCAGCTTAATACGGTTTTTATTTTATTTTTATCTCAAAAATTCTTGGATACCTTAATTTTTACGCCTTGATACAAAGTATAGAAAAAGTGTCTGAGTCTTAAGATCAACCATACATTTATACCCTACACCCAAGGTTTATTGACTTTGTTCTTCCGTTTATAACACAGAGCAGTTAGTGTGGCAGGTACAGAAAAGTATATAAGTATGTATGTATATTCTTGATTAGCGTCACTTCTTCATTCGATAAAGCGATGTTCGTCTGTCTCCCTGTCCATTGAAATCATTTTAAGACGCTTTCCAGCTCATTTTTTTTCGAAATTTGCAGTTGGGTTCTTAGATTTTTATAAAAATTCACAGAGCTGTTCTAAGTGCTCAGTATCGAGACCTCTCATTATTAGTTTTGCGGAAAAAATGTTTTTGCAAGTTATGGGCATGGAACTTCAGAGTGTCAAAGTAGTATTTTTGGGAAAAATCGATGGAATTTTTTTTTAAGTTCCGCCATTTTGTCAAAAACAAATTTTTTTAGCTATCATTTTCGGATTCTTTAATTTCCATGTTTAAAATTGGAAAATTTTGAAAATTTACTGTTTGATAAATCCTAAAGTTGATTTTCTCCAAATATATTTTTTTTTTTTACAAAAAGGTGGATGAAAACCAATTATTTTGTAAAAGACTTGTTTTGCGCTAAATGGTTGTGAGAGCCACGGGAATTTTTTTTCTAAAAAGCCACGTGACAATTATACACCCCGGGTATATTCACTTTGTCCTTCAGTTTGTAACACAGAGAAGGAGGCGTGGCAGGTATGGAAAAGTATATACATTCTTGATCAGCCAAGTCTATCTGTCTGGCTGGTTGTCTGTGGAAATATTTTTTACGGGAAAACTAAGCAAGATAATTCGATGAAATTTGGTATAGTGGGTTTGCCATAAAAGTTAGTTTTTTGAGATAACTCAACCAAATTGCACTCAAACACTCAGATCAACAAATGCAAGCTCTGGAAAAAACTAGGCGAACTCGGACAAGAGGCCGTGGCACCTCCCATATAAAGAAAAGTTTCAAAATGCTGTATACATAGAAAGGGTTTTTTGAGATAATAATTTTTTTTTTATACTTTTTATAGAAACCTTTGAATGTTTTTCGTCCGCCTTTCAAAAGATCGGACAACGGTTTGAAGTCAAGCGGTCAGTTAGTTTTTTTTTTTTTTTTTTTTTTTGAACTTTACAGTGTTCTTGTACACGGTGGTTTTTAAAAAATTTTAACTTTTTGAAATACCACCCGCACATACATATGTATATACGTACATTAGAGTGGTCCAAAATCCGAAAGTGTTAAAAAGTCAAGGTGCGCGCGACTTTTCTGAATCCTTGGATCCTGCTGATTACAAAAAGTGCTTTGGAACCAAAAAAAAATTGCGTTTAGATATTCCGCAACGAGCTTGAAGGTACTTTTTTAGGAATTTTTGAGTTTTTGAGTACTTTTTTAATTTAAACGCTATATCTTTTTAACCAGATAAGGTATCTGCAAAAATTAAATTGCATTTTTGTAAAAACATTTTGAGTCAAATTCTGCATCAATAACAGTAAATCTAGTCTTTCCCAATTTTTTTAAGCAGCACTTTAAACTTCAAAATATGTTAATTTTTTCAGGTGTTTGCACATTCAAGAACCGATTTTTTTCTTATTTTGCTCTAGCAAATTTTTTTTTAAATTTTTATATTTTTAAGCATTAATTTATCTTTAAAATAATTTCAACAACTTAGCTTTTAGTAACACTTTTACTCACTAAAAACAATTAAGTATAATTACATTGGGCTTAAAAATAAAATTAATTTTCATGTTTTCAAGGCATTGAAATAAGATATCTTAATGGGATGACGTAAGGTACCTCTTTTTTCTTATACATTCTTTAGTTCCTAATCTTCTGAGTAAAACAACATTCTTCGCAATATCGAAACCTTGCCACTTCATGTTATTTTTGGGAAAATAGGTTAACACATAGTTTTCATAGATTTTCTAAGGAAACTAAAAAAATAAATAAATCAAAAAGAAACTAAAATAGCCATTTTGGATGTATTTGTTGATGTTGATTCCGAATTCAGTCTCAAAATTGCTGTATCTTGTACGGTTCAGGAGATATTTTTACATAAAAGTATAAGAAACACCGTTTTTGCTCTTTTTAAAGTGATATTACAAGTCAAGTTTACTTCCAACCGCAAAAAGTGGTATGGTGATTAAAAGTGCCAGTCTGATTCTTTAAAATTCAATTAAAATTATACCGATATCTTGTTTATTCTCTGAGTTATCCTAACCTAAAAAGTTGAAAAAGTGCAAAAAACACGTTTTTTTGTTATTTCTGCTTACGATATTTCGGAAGAACAAAGAAATATCGATATAATTTAAATTGGGTTTTGAAGAAAAAGGCTGTCACTTTTAACTTCCATACCAGGCTGAAAGTTACCATGTTGTGATATAACAGCTTCAAAAATAGCAAAAACGGTGTTTTTTGCATTTTTAGGTTAAGATATCTCTAAAACCGTGTGAGATAGAGCAATTCTGAGACCGGATTTAGAATTTTTATAAACACATACATCGCAAATGACTATTGTTGTTTCTGTTTCACCACGAAAATTTTGAACTCAAAGTTTTTTTTTTGGCCAAATTTGATTATATTTTACGGTTTTTAGTAAGTAAAGTGAAGCTTATAGCTTAGTTGTTAGAGTCATTTGATAGATAAATTGATGCATAAAAAAATAATAATATAAAATAAAATTTGCTAGAGCAAAATAAGAAAAAAATCGGTTCTTGAATGTGCAAACATCTCAAAAAATTAACAAATTTTGAAGTTTAAAGTGCCGATAAAAAAAATTGGGAAAGACTAGATTTATTATTATTGATGCAGAATTGGGGTCAAAATATTCTTACAAAAATGCAATTAAATTTTTGCAAATACCTTATCTTGTTAAAAAGATATAGCGTTTAAATTAAAAAAAGTTCCCAAAAACTCAAAAATTCCTAAAAAAGTACCTTCAAGCTCGTTGCGGAATATCTAAACGCAATTTTTTTTGGTTCCAAAGCACTTTTTGTAATCAGCAGGATCCAAGGATTCAGAAAAGTCGCGCGCACCTTAACTTTTTAACACTCTTGGTTTTTCCATACAAAATTTGGACCACTCTAACGTACATATATATACTTGTATATGTATATATGTGTAATATATATATATGGATATATATATATTAGGGCTGTTCAAAAAAAAAAAATTTTTCGAATTTCCAAGATATACTTTGGCATCACGATCTACATCATGTCAGCATATCCCAAAAAATTTTTCAGATTTTTAAATTCATATTTAAAGGTGGCTCAAAGCAGAAATATATTTTAATTATTTTTTTTTAGCATTAATTATAAAATGTTGTCAAACAATTTGAAAAATTTGTTTTAGAGTAACTTAAAAACATTCATTTTGTTTGTTTTTTAATGGACTTTAAAACCTACGTTGTAATTTTGACAAAAGAAATTGTACACTTCTTAAAAAACGAAAAACTGCCCTAAGAAGGCGAAATTTTACGGTTTTTTAAAGAAAAAAGTCATCGTGCTTTAAACGAAATGAACATTTTTTAATTTACAAGATCTCATTCAAAAGAGCTTTTAAAAACCTTCAACACAAGACATGTTAAGACTTTTTTGGGCCAGCAGGCTCGATGACATAACGTTTGAAATATAGTAATGCAGCCCTGTGAAAGGCAAAACGCTTTTTACTCAAGAGGGAGGCATCTTACAAAAAAGTGCCCATGGCATAAAATGCTTAGAATCTTCCAAGGAACAAGTGTGAATTGTTTTTTTTTTATATTTATCTTCAAAATGAGCTTACAAGTGGTCTCTTGTAATTGTTTTCTAAAAAGTTATGACTATTTTAAGACGACATGTTGCAGCAATATAAGGAATACTCGTACACTGTGAGTTTGCACTCCATAATGTAATTTTTAAATGGTCATAACTTTCTGGAAAAAATCACAAGATACATCTTGGTAGCTCATTTTGAAGATAAATAATGGTTTTAAATGAGTCGGTTAGTAAAAAAGAGCAGACGAATTTCGTCCGTACTGTATACAACCTCAAATATAGCCGAAAACCGAGATTTTTCACTTTGAGTTTCATGGTGTGATTTTAAAGTAAACATAACTTTGCAGAGAAATATTGCAGATAAACATTTGATAGCTCAATTTAAAGTCCTGCATTTAACATCCAATATAGCCAAAAATCGTGTTTTTGCACTTTATTAACTTTTTAGGTAAAGATATCTCCGACAAAAAAAAAAGATATCGTTATCGGTTTGATTGAGTTTTCAAGGAAAAAAGCTAGGGCTATTAACTGTCATACCAGATCTTACGGCATAATATTACCTTATCTTGTTATATAACTTCAAAAATAGGAAAAAAATGGTGTCCTTTAAATATTTATGTAAGGATATCTCAAAGTTCAGACGTAATAGAGCAATTCTAAGACCAGGATCGGATTAAGCATCAAAAATTTACATCTGGAATGACTATTTCTGCTTCCGGTTTTTGTTTGTGTTTTTTTTAAATACGAAAAAACCGATTTTTTAAAAAAATAAATGGTGCGGAAACGATACCTTTGATATGTATGTATGTACATATGTATGTATATATATATCCATATATATAAATTACACATATATACATATACAAGTATATATATGTACGTATATACATATATATGTGTACATAATATGTATATAAACACCGAGACATACTCAAAAATCGTTAAAAAAACTAAAATGTCGAAAAAAAAAAATGGCTGGACGTTCGATTTCGCGGTTTGCGGATTTAGATACTAGAAGGGTCCCCCAACATTATCTCTGAAAAAAATCGCGGGTGGTATTTCAAAAAGTTACAATTTTTTAAAAACCACCGTGTGTATGGTTCATTATTTTTTTTTTGTGTCGTTTGAACTTTACTTCAATTTTTTAAACAAAATACTTGACTGTAAGGTCATTCGAAAATTCTTTATTGACTAACACAGTAAGGTAGAATTTACTTCAGTGCGGAGTTGCCACTATTTTGACTCTGGTAATTCTGGTAAGACTTATTATAAATACGTACGTACTATTTTTTTTCTCCTTGTGGATTTGCAAAGTGTGCTCGAGCTTTCACTGTTCCCTTTTAATACTTACGGTCGAACTTCTCCCTTTGAAATAAGAACACATTTTTTTAAATTTTATTTATACCACTTTATTAAAGAAATTAATTAATTTTTGTTTTTGCTTTTATTATAATATTTTTTTCAATTGATTTTTGAAAAGTCTGCGATTTTTGACAATATCAAATTATTTTTCATTAGTACAAATACATTAATTATATAATCGGTATACATGCTAATAAAGGATACAATGGTTATTCTAATAATGCTAGAATAATTATTTATATATTATAAATAAGGAGCATATTTTTTTTTTTTTAGTTTTTTATTATTTTTATTTTTTTTGTAATTTTTATTTGTTTAATGTATAAGAGTAGAAAAAGCATTTGTTACGATATAATTATGCATTTTTTAATTATTTTTGCTTTGTGGCATATTGATTTTTTTCTATAGCATATTCTGTGATTCATTAAAAATTCATATCTGTAAACTTTTAAAAAATTTCCTATATTTTAATACGTTTATTTATTGTTTAGCTTGTGAGGGAATCTAAAACTTTACCATTTTTAGCCATTTCTATGCATTTTAAGTAAGTTTTCTTGTGTTTTCTGTGGATATTTTCAATTGTAAATTGTTGGTTTTAACTGCATCTAAACTTAAGCATTCGATATAATTTCAAATCTAAAATTTCAAATTATTATTATTAAGTTGTTAGAGTATAGATTTAAAAAATATTAACACAAAACACAAGCTTTGCCTTACTACAGCTGCATTAAATAACTTTCGTCCTTTCTGACTTGCTTTTTTTTTCATTTTGCTCCTTTGCAATATTTAAACTTTCACTTTTCTAAAAACATTCAATAATTAAATTTTTGCTTCAATGATAAATACATATATTAATTATAATAAAGTTATAATAAATAAATTTATATAAATTCAATAGAATAAATGACAGTGTAATAATTAATAATAATTATAACTTTGTAATTTGTATTTTTTGTAATTTTAATTACATTTATTCCATTTTTGTAATTAATTTCCTTAAATACACTTTTTATCAAAGTTTCATTTTTATTTTTCATTATTTTTTTTTTCTTTTTTTTTAATAATAAAAACAAAAACAATTTTTGTACTTTCGAAAGGGGGGAGAGATTTTTGCTTAGGGGATTTGTAATTTTTTGTTATTCATTTTAGGGGGAGGAGGTTTTGTGAGGAATGAGGTTCATTATTTTTGTATCATTTAAAGTTTACTTTTTTGTCTTTGTTCTTCGCTTTAAAAAAATTTCAAAAAAAGTGCTCAATTTCAAATTAAGCTGGTTTTTTTCTTCAGTTTTTTATAAGGAAATTAATTATTGTTTTTAAGTTGATAACTCAACTACTTTTTATGTGGATTTGTCAAATGAAAAATCAGAAACTCTATCTGCGCTATATGTGTTTATACGAGTAAATGTTTGTATGGCGATTACTAATGTATTTATGTTCACTTAAACCAGTAAAACTGAAAACCAGATCAACCATGGTCGACGTCTATTTTAATTTTATTTCTGGAGTGCTTTGATTTCCGTTTATCAAATATTTTTTTTGGAAACAAATGAGGTTAAATATTTTAAAAAAATCGAATTTTTAATCAATTATTTTACATATAATATTTTCTTTTTTTAAAAAATACTTTTGGCCAAATTATTGTACAGAATTATTTTTATTTATAGGTTTGAGGTAATGTTTTTGGATGCAGGCTCAATTTGATAAAAGCTAAAGATAATTCTGTTAGGAAGGAACAAAAATAAAAATAATACACCCTTTCTGTAATCGTTGGAGTTGAACTTTTTCAAATATTATATGAGTAGGTATAATATGATTCCTATGTAGGATTTCGATGGTACGCATGACGTAACTTACGTGGCCAAATTTTGATCATTTGCCTAAAGATAGTTACGCTTTTTCCGAATTCCGTTTTATATATAAGAAAGTATTGAGCATTGACAAAAGTCAGTATATATCGGTAAAAGTCGAAAAGTATCGAAAACATCTAAAATATCGTTAAAAATCCGAAAGTATGGAAAAACTTTTAAAGTTTCGATAAAAGCCCAACAAAATCCAAAAACATCTAAAATATCGCCAGAAGTCTAAAAATATTGAAAAACATCCAAAATATCGGCTTAAGTTCAAATGTAATGAAAAACATTTAAAATATCGGTAACAGTCCAAAAGTGTCGAAAAACATCTAAAATATCGGTAAAAGTAGAAAACATCTAAAATATCGGTCCAAAAGTCCAAAAATATCGAAAAACTTTTAAACTATCGGTTAAAGTCCAAAAATATCGAAATTCGTGTAAAATATCAGATATCTGAAATATCGATAAAAGTCGAAAAGTATTGAAAAATATTTAAGATAAAGGTAAAAGTGCAAAACCATCTAAAATATCGGCAAAAGTCTAAAAATATCAAAAAAAAAAAAATTCAAAATTTCGGTATAAGTTCAAAAGTATCACACTACTTCCAAAACATTGCCAAAAGTCTTAAATCATCGAAAAACATCTTAAATATCGGTAAAAGTCAAAAAGTATCGAAAAATGTTCGCAATATCGGGAAAAGTCCAAAAGAATCGAAAAACATCCAAAATATCGGTAAAAGTTCATATGAATCGAAAAAAATGTAAAATATCAGGAATGTTCTAAAAGTATCGAAAATCATCATATAGGTAAAAGTACAAAATTATCGAAAAAAGTCTGAAATATCGGCAAAAGTCTAAAAACTTTGAAAAAAAATTCAAATTATCGGGAAAAGTTCAAAATCATCCAAAATATCGGTTAAAGTCGAAAAGTATCAAAAAGCGGTGCAAAACGTCGACAGAGTGCAAAAAATTTAGTCACTCTTTTGTCTTATCCACAAAAAAAAAGGGGAACTTTTTAAATGCCATAATGTCAACTTATGAGGATAATTTTTTGTTTCGTGCATTCTACATCACAGGACCTTTCATACAAAAAACCGAAAGAAATGGAAATTGGGTTAAATTCGGTTCACTGGTAAAACGGGGGCAAAAAAAATCGTTCACGTATTTTTATAAAAATGCTGAGCAGTGGCGGATCCAGCATTGTCAAGAGGGGGGGCCGATTTACTACATTTCTAGATAATACCAGAATGTTTTTAAAATCTTTACATATAATTTAAAAAAATGTAATCACTTGGTTTGAAAGGGGTTGGGGGGGCGATCACCCCCATCGCCCCCTTGGATCCGCCACTGATGCTGATGCTCATATATCACATGAAATTAAATCTTAAAAGAATGATAACAACGCTTTAACTTCTAACAAAAGGAATATTATAAGTTGTGGTGTTTTAAAGAAAACGATCTTTATCTTCACAGGCCAATTTTTGTAGGACAACTAAAAATATGGAGTTAGAGTAAGGTTAAGGTTGGTCTTGGATAAGTTTTGAATAGAATTTGAATTGATTTTTAATCCACTATTTAATCAGAAATGCCAATAAAAGGGATAATAATTCAATGTAAAGGACTCTTAACTTTGATATCTAACAACTTGAACTGATCTATCTCATAAATTTAACCTTTCCACTTGTATCATTACATTCCGAGACATGATACATTAAAGTTATCGCAAATCCTTGTAAAGAACTAAATTAAAATTGTATGTCTTTACTCCAATAGATGATAACTAGGAACATAATAATCCAATAGGAAAACTTAAAGTTATGGTTGAAGTAACAAGCCGTTCCTACTACTTTCTGGATGTACGCCATATGTCTAAAAAAAGCGTGTTCTGCACTTTAAAGCAAAGATAACTCGGACCACAGACCTGATAGAAAAAAAAGGTTGCCAGATTCGGAATTAGCGATCCTAAATTAGACAAAAAAAAGTTATTCAGATCCCATTCAGGTTTTATTCCCTTTAATGTGTAAATGTCAAAAAATATTTTTTTAAATTTTTAACTAAATAATAAAATCAAAAATGGAAAAACCTGCACAAAGTGTGTAATGCCATACAAAGCTTTGACCAAAATTATTGAAATATTTAACCTCATTTATGTTTGCACGTACATACAAATATTTTATTGGGGATTATCGTGAATAAATATTCCCGGGGAATTTTTCTCCGACTGTCATGCATTCCACATTGCCATCTCAAAAAAATTCCCCTGGAATATTGATTCACGATAGCCCCCCATTGTGCATCAGTGCAACTTAATGAGTCTATCTTACTAAGCAAAAACTAAGCTTCTGAGACGTCGCTTATTTTTTTTTTAAATAAGAAACGTATTTGTTTTCAAGTTAAATAAATCTGGGTTAAGTGTGCCGGTGCCGCCTTTTTTAGGAAAGGTCGTGCCAGGAAGTTATGATTCAGACCAACTAAAAGTCTTGTAAGTTTGTTTGTATTCATGAATCTGATATTTTGCCACATATGACTTTTTAATTGTATTTTCGGTTATTTTACTGCATTTTTCCACTGCTGTTTTTTTTATTTTTTAGTTTTATTTTATTTTCATAACTTACTGTTTGTCTGATCGATCAGGTCCAAAAATGAAATTTCACTAATGAGGAATTAAAGTTGCATCATATATCAATATAAATAGGACTAAATAAAATTTGTAATGTGTTTTTAACATATTTGTTGTTCAAACAAAAACAAATAATTCACTATTGATTTTAACTAAATAAATAATGTTTAATTATAATAATAAATTTATTTTAAATAATTTGTAGTTTAGTTTTAATGAAAAAGTTTTCCAATATATTTGTACATGATACATAATTTATATTATAGATATAAATAATTTAAAAACACAAACTCTTTGAAAACATAATATATCGTATATATGTATATACATATGTATTTGCATGAGTTTTATATGTTTTAAAATCCGGCACTCGAAAAGAAAGCTTCGCCGTATTGGCACGAAAATAACAAGATTTGCCTTACCTGAGCAGAATTGATGTTAAATTGCAGCAAATTTATCACTTCGGCCAATATATGTGTGGCGGTTTCCATTTTTATGTGCGGTTTTTTGTTTAATTTTTTTTTGCTTTTTACGATTAGACTATAATTCTACTGACAATAAGATTAATTTAGTAATAAAATAACGAAACATTTATTTATAGTGTGCTTAATAATAGTATATTAATTCTTTAATGACATATATAGTGTAATAGTTTATGTAATTAATATTTAGTTTATTTTAAAATATTAAAATAATACACATATGAGTATTTTGTATGTATGAACTATGTAGATCCGTAGTTAATTTTAAGATAAAAAGAAAAATTTTTGCAAATCAAATAAAACGAGAATTTACTAAAACGTTCAAAGAAAAGTTTTTCCAAATGTTTGTTACCTGTTTCTAGTTTTTGAATGTTAATAACCCTCACTTTTTGGGATGTTTCTCATGATGAATAGAATAAGAAATCAAATCTATACTAAACGGATTATTATTTTAATATCAACATAATGTATATTGGATTTAGGGATTGCCGGAATCAGTAACCTGTGGGACTCGGCACATTTAATGTCTACTGTATACGGCATTAATTTACCGGATCCGTTAGTTAAAAAAAAAAAAACGAACGATTTTATAGCTGATAGTATTTATAGATAAAGCTTAGAATAAATTACCGAAGTTCTATAATAAAAACTTGGTCGAGAGAGATTCAACTCTCTTAATTGCTGAAAAAAAAAAAACTAAAGTTCACTTTAGAAGAGTGGCGTGGTCAAGACACAGTCTCAAGTGCTGAACTATTTGAGAGGATATGATGGTGACAGGACTATTAATTGGGGAACTTCTGTGGTATTGGGTAATGTGGTTTAGTCGCATATCTCCGATTTGGATAAGAACTTGCGGACGTCATATGTTTTATTTGCTCAGAAAGCAAGAAAAACTAGAAATGTGTTGCTGTCATACACCAAACACAAATTTTTCCGCTGTCTGTAGAACGAAACGTGTAATCCGCATTTTTCGTAGAAAATTTTATTTAACCCTTTCGAACCGGTTGGGACAATATATCCCAAAAATTTTTGAATAAATACTTTTGAATAATATAACTCGGCTATTAACGTAACTTGCATAATATGAATTACTAAAATTAATGCAATTTTTAGTACCCACTTTTTCTTCTTATAACCACTCCAAGGACATTGCATACCGAAAATTCAAATCAAAAACATCTGTTGGGAGTATGGACTGGAAGCGCCTCTGGCGGTGAAATTTGAATTTAGAGACGGTCAAACATTTTACTTAAATTAAGTTTCTAAGGTTAACCTATCACAAATATTGTGTACCCCACAGTTTTTTTCCGGGTCGAAAGGGTTAAGAAAAAGTTGTTTTCTTAAATAAAACAGTGTAACAGTGTAAAATCACAAAGTTTTCCACTATATTTTTATAATTTGTAAAAATCGACCAATGTACAGTTGAAGGAGGTTAATGTGGTATAGGAATATTTTTTAGTATTCTCAACTTTATTTTATTACTCTTAATCTATATATCGTCGTCTGAGTTCTCTTTTGCCCCATAAGCATATTCGTTTAAAAAGCAAAACCACATAACTTGTGTCGACACAAACACAAGTTATTTGCTTTTGTTTTTTTAACGAATATGCGTATGAGGCAAAAGAGAACTCTGGCGACGATATATAAAAATGAAATGGTGTCCGTATGTAGCTTATGGACGCGGAAACTACACGGCGGATTAAAAAAATTTTTTTTTTAAATTGTTTGTTATGGTCTGTAGAAGGTTCTTAAGGGGGTGAGATGCCGTTGCGGGGGACGGGGGTTGCACTCCCCATACGAAAAAAATAATAAAACTACTATATCTTTGCAGTTATACAAGCTATGAATATGAAAGTAAGTGAACTTATGCATAATGTATATGCCATCAACCATGCAAAATTTGAATGGGATTGAACCAGGGGACGTTGAGCCCCCATATGAAAAAAACACACAAAATGCTATGTCAGTGTTCCTATATCAGCTGGCGTTATGAAACTTGGTACATGGATGTTTAATGCATTTACTATTCAGCATGCAAAGCTTAAGAGCGATTGAACGAAAGGGATTTGCACCCCCCGAACAGCAAAAATACTCAAAACACTATATTTCTACGCCTATAGTAGCTATCGTTATAAAAGTTGGTACATAAATATATATTCTATTCACCTTGAAAAACCTGAGGGGTTGGAAGAGAAGGACGACAGAGATGGATGGGACTTGGAACATATGTAAAGGGCATCGGGAACGGGCGAACAAAGTCGCTACCGGGCCAGCTAGTTTTTTAATAAAAACTGAAAAAGTCTGAGACTCAATGTAAATGTTATTATGGGCTTTCCTGCAGCACCATGCACTATTCCAAAACTAGTTTGCAAACTATTCCAAATTTCGACTAGTCCAAATACTGGTCCCATCACATATAAAGTTCTATTTACGTTTTACATAGTTTATCATTGGGCGTAACCAGTTGTCTCCTTATGCATTACATTCAGGCCAGAAAAAGGTCAATTATCTCCTTATGCATTACGTTCGGACCAGAAAAGGGCCAATTTTTTTTTTTTTTTTTATTTTATTTATAAATTTCAACAAATTTAATTTGAAATTCAATTTTTACACAGAATATGCTCAAGAGCTTGTTTTATATTTCAAATCTCAGTGTGGATGAAAATTTTTTAATTCGTTTTTTTTTTTTTTATACCTCGGCTATGTTGGACATATGTTTCATTTTCCGCTCCAAAGACTCTTCAAACAAATTGTGTACAAATTAATAGAAATTTAAAAATTGGAATTGAAAATCACCGAGTTGAGGATTTGAACCCGGGCTTCTTCACGCAGCGCAAGTCACTAGACCGATACGCTATCGTTTGCTCTTTTTCCCAATCGACGAACTGCCAAATAGTACGACAAATGTCAGATTATGCTCTATAATTTCTTCTTTTACAATTGGATACATTTTATGGAGAAACATTCTGTATCCAATACTTTACTGATCAGAATATTTTATAGTATACCACATTGCTCTACCATACATACCACATTACCCGCCAACTTTTCAAACACAGCTCTTTTGACTTTTTAAAGATTTTGTTCTATAACTCATCAGCAAATCAAAATTTTGGGTGAAAATTGATCAAACGATTTGCTTGCAAGTTCCAAAAAACCAATCGGTATACCACAAGCCGAAGATCCTCTATGTTTACACGACCGTCGGTGTGATAGAAACATATTATTTTTATTTACATTAACCAACTCGTTAGACTGCTACACCATTGCCCGATACGATAAAGAGGTATTAAATTTGTGTATTAAGCAAATGTTGGCCAAACAGAATTTGGCATAAGAATGCTTCCTACAACCAGTGGCGGATACAAGGGGGGACGATCGGCCCCCCTCTCAAACCAAGTGATTACATTTTTTTTTAAATTAGATGTAAGATTTTAAAAACATTGTTATTATCTAGAAATGTAGTCAATCGGCCTCCCCTCTTGACAATGCTGGATCCGCCACTGCCTACAACCTTACATAGAATCATTGTGTAATCAGTTTCAAATCAATTAAACAAAAATAAATGAAAAAGAGAAAAGAAAAACGAAAAGTGAAATAAAAAATATTTCAATAATAGCAAATAATATAGCAAAAAAAACAAAAAAAAAAAAAAAATAAAAAAAAATCAATCGTGCTGGGGTCGAGCCAGTGTTGTTCGTACTGCAGCCTTACATGGAACCAGTGTGTAATCAATTTCAATTCAATTAAACAAAAGTTCATAAATAACAGAAAGGAAAATAGAAGAGTGAAATAAAAATATGTTGTTTATAATCGATCTCATTGTTTATGGAAAAACATGATGTTTGAACGCTTTTGCATATGCAACGATTTTATTTTCCGGATCATACGCATTTTTCATATGAAAAACAATTTTGTTTTTGTCTTAGCATCAAACTTAAAGTCTC
Organism: Calliopum simillimum; assembly: GCA_951812925.1. NCBI lineage: Eukaryota > Metazoa > Arthropoda > Insecta > Diptera > Lauxaniidae > Calliopum > Calliopum simillimum. The sequence goes on along the minus strand of OX638368.1, from coordinate 98,001,585 downwards.
AAACAAATATTTTTGTATTTCTTTTTAATGTATAATAAGATTCGTTAAGTATATGTACATATGTATGTATGTCTTTACTGTGGGGTTTTTATTGATTTATTAAACTCTGTAAAAGTATGCAATACAATATTTTTCATACTCATCATATGCTTTTTTTTATTATTTGATACATATGCATATAAACTGTAAATTTCTATAAACTTGTGAATTTTACTATTAAAAATTTCACTTCATCATATAATATAGTATTTAAATTGCATTAATTTATTAAATCCTTTCATTATTTTTGGTTTTGCATAATTTATTTTGTATGAATTTTTCTAAAAAAAATTCTAGTTGAGGTATTTGTGATTAAAATTTGTAATTTCTTGCATAAACTTATACGTGAGACTTTTCATTTATTTATTATTAATTTTATGCATAAAATACTTTTGTATACTCATGCAAGAAGCGGTTTTATAAGCTTGCATAATAGTTTTAAAAAAGTTTTTTTTTTTTTTTTTTTTTTTTTTAATAAAAAATTTTATGGTGACGTACGATGATGAATGTTTGTGAAATATGATTCATATGATTGAATGCTGTGCATATGATTTTTGTGTTAATGAATATGCAGGAATGTGACGTATAGGAGCGATTATTTGGAATAGAAAGTTGAATTACGGAATTATGTAAATACTTATGTGTAGTTATGCTATATTACAAAGCCAGCCTTAGGGCAGCATCTTTAAATATCTACTTAAAAAAACCAGCCACAAAAATACTAATTACTTTAAATTTATTATGTTAATTTCAATTGAAAATTTTCATTGATAAAATAAACAAAAAGACAATACCTAGAAATTTTTTCATTAAGTTTGAACTTGAAATTGTATATGTAAATGTAATAATTAATACATTTAGAATGACCCGACTTATGAAATAAAATGTGTCACAGATACGACTGCTCTTTTTTTCCCTAGGTATATAAAAGTGTTATATCTGGGGAAAAAATTAATTTATATACAACTTAATAATAAATTGCTTAATTTAGATAAATCAATATGAACGCAGACTTTTTTCTTTTTTTGCAAACGAGAGAGAAATTACAGCTTTTCACTTTTCAGAGCAATACTTTGAGAAGTTGATGAATAATATTATGTACCGAATTTGTTTGACTTTACAGCACTTAAAGGAAAAATTACATATTGCAAAAATCAATGCTCTGTAGCCGCTTTTTCATAAAATACTCTCTTGTTTGCAAACTTTAATTATCTGCTTTACTTTTTGCCAATATTTTGTTAATAAAGGAAATTTAACAAACTTCATGCCTCCCACTTGTTCCAAATACAAAACATTTTGCCAATTTTTTTTCTTCTTAAAATCTACTTTTTTTCAAATGTTCACAGTTGCGAGTTATCGATGCTGAATACATAAATGTTTCCAATGTGTACCATACACTTTTAATTCTTTCGCAGAATAATATAAAAAATAATTCTTTTTCAATGAAATTTTATATCACATATCGGGAGCTCTTCTAAAATAATTTTCGCAATTTTTTTTTTCTTTCAAAACGTACAAAAATATTTATTATTTGAAATTATGAGACAAAACTAATAAATAATTTTGCCAATTGGTGAATCTTTCATATAATGTTTTTTTTTTTTTTTTTTTGGAAATTATGCACATACGTTAATTTCTGTGGCTGCTTAATTTTTATATATATTAGACATTTTTTATTTTTTTAAATTATAAATTATGGCTTACCTTAGCTGCTATTATTTTTTTTTAATACTTTACTTACTAAGTTGACACCAAACTATGCTGCGATATTAACAAAAAATTAGAAAAATTATTAAAAGGAACCAACCACACAAGAGAATTGTGTTTCATAGTTTGGCATTTTTCATTTTTAATATATTAAAAAGCTACGATTAATATTTTTAGCAAAAATATTTACACATTTTTAAATTATTGGTGTTTCTACTCTTACTAAGTGATGCATTATGATTATGAACATTGAATTTGAGTTTTTTTAAGATTTTTGAGAAAAAACTTAGAATCAAAATAAAAGTCGACTAAGGGTGTTTTTTTGGATAAATGTCCCACAATCATATATTAACTATAGGTGTCTTGGTTTTTTAAAACGCGCGTTTAATGTTCAAAATCTTGTTTTTTTGTTTCAGGACCCACCACAGCTTCAGCTTCAAACACATTTAACGAGACATGATGAAAAACTTTCTAGTAATTTTGTTATTGTTTACATAAATCTCAACCCAACATGTCATTTGAAACATGCATTTTGGTAGCAAAATCATGAATAAATATTCTCGAGTATTGTCCAGTGTCCATTACAGTCTGAGAAAAACTTCTTGCGAATATTTATTCATGATAAGACCCAATATGTATTCACCTATTTCAAGCATAACGCAACAAATTTTGACTAGACCCTCGCAAGTTTCGCTGAAATTTTGTACTTGGTTTTATTCGGTAGCCAAAAACCAGTGGAACAACAAATAATTTTAACCCCTTCGACCCGAAAAAATTGGGGTGGGGTACACAATATTTGTGATAGGTTAATCTTAGAAACTTAATTTAAGTAAAATGTTTGACTGTCTCTAAATTCAAATTTTCACCGCCAGAGGCGCTTCCGATCTATACTCCCAACAGATGTTTTTGATTTGAATTTTTGGGATATAATGTCCTTGGAGTGGTTATAAGAAAAAACAGTGGTTACTAAAAATTGCATTAATTTTATTAATTCATTCAATTTAAGTGACGTTAATAATCGAGTTATGTATTTATTTAAAAATGTTTGGGATAAATTGTCCCAACCGGTTCGAAAGGGTTAAGTACTTATATGTATTACAAAGTCGCTCCATGACCTACTTTTTAGATCTTCCAAAACAAACTGTCATATCAATAGAGGAGTGATTTTTCAAAAGAGCCTACAACCAAAAAGTAATGTCATAATATTAATTGCCTGTTATTTTGTTAGAAATTTTTTAAATTGGTCTCTGTTTTCAGGAAAAGTTTACTTAATGGCTTAAAATTTATGGCGTTAAGATAACAAAATGATATCGCTGAAATGACCTATTATTATGCCATGTAATGTATATGACTATTGCCTTGTTTCGGTTATAAGCCCTTTTGAAAAATCCCTCCTCAATTCAAAACCAAGATGGTATCTCTAACGATTAAGGAGTTATAATTTTTTGAGCATATTAAAATATACAAACAATCCAGACTTCTTGAAAAAATTGTACAATACATAACTTGGAGATTTCATAACAAGAGGCCTACACAAGACATCTTGATGATATATAGTGCACTTTTTTTAAATTCAAGATTCAAATCTTCACTGAACACTTCTTTCATTTTGACACTAAAGTACACTGTTTTGTTTTAGCAGTGTAAAGAAACGTGATTCTAACAAATATTTCATTGTACTGTATTTTATACAAACAAATTAGGTCGTGTAAAAGCTTTAATATATTTTCGCGAGAGAGAGCGCAAACTAAAAAGAAGCTCAATAAGAGAGCGAAAATCACTGAAGTAGTATTTAAATAATAAACACGACAGTTCTGCGCAGTATTTGTTTGTTCTGTCAGTACTGTCAGATATTTGCACTCAACACTGAACTGAAGTATTTGATAAATATAAAACGGGTACAAGACATAACTTATCTTGAAACGAAATATCTTAAAGTACCAACAAGACGTCTTGTACAGGCCCCTTTTCTTACCGATTTTCATGTTCCTAACTATTTTGGAGAGGAGAGGTATTGATTTAGGCTATGTTTACAAGTAAATAAGTTTTTTGCGATTTGGAAAATGTACTTTTTTTAGTACTAGATTAATGAAAACGCTTACGTTTAAGATCTTCGAAAATATTTTTCATGGAAAAAAGACATAACGATTTTTCTTATGAAGCTAAAACCAAGATGGTATCTTTGACAGAGTTAAGATTTTTTTTAACTACTTTTATAGGACATTGATTATAAAATCATCCTTAGCTAAGAATAATATGGTAAAAGTTGAATATGTTGACCATATATCTACTATATATGTATATGTACATATGTGATGAGCTTACGAATAGTGTAGAGATAATGACTTGATGAATTTTATGTAAGTGTACCGGTGAAAATGAAAATGACTTGGTGATTTTTTTTAATGAGTACTGGTGAAAATGAGGCAATGATGATATAAAAGTTATAAGTGGATTTTTTGCGCTTTAAACATTTGATAATAAATGCTTTTTTCAGCTAAGTTAATTTAAATATTTATTATCCAATGACTAATTTTAAATTTAATGTTTTTTTTTTTTTTTTTAAAAAAAAGAAAGATATTGAGTAAATTGTAAAAAATTCAGATTGGTTTTTTATCACTAAATTAGACATTTTTTTTGTATTTTTTACTTTAATTGATAAGCTTTCGAAAATGTAACCGAAAGTTAAAGAATTTTGCTTATTTTGTTAATGCTTTTTTTTTTGGCAGTCGAAATTTTGTTTTTGTTTAGTGTTTTTTTTTTTTTTTTCATTTAAATGTTTGCTTCTTTGCTGAGGTATTTTATGGTGTGCTTTTACATAATTTTAACTGATTTCCTGAGGTAGCTCTTTTCAGTGTAAGTTTTCATTCTCAATTATTTAATTATGTTAGAAGTAACATATTTTTTTGTCTTTTTATCTCTCTGCTGGTTTGGAAGTCTGTTGATTTTATGTTTTTATGTTTTATTGAAATAAACTACCTGAATTGCTTTTAAATTTTGCTTGTTTACTATATATGTATATATTATATAAAATTATCATATGTTTTAACCACTATATCTTTAGTAAATCATCACATATTTATTATGTACACGACATGTCACTCACTATTGATAGCATAATAAGGACATAAAAAATCATCAAATATAAATCCCTACGCACACTCACAGACGCGCTTTCACAATACATATTGTATTAATAATGTAATTTCACCAGTCTTCTTGTTTCTATTTAATATTCTATTCAAGTCAGTACCTTTAAATCAGCCCAAATCACATATTTTTATTTTTTTTTTTTACCAGTCAACTTTCATTAAAACACATTTTACGTTACAACATTTAATTATTCAAATTGGACAAAAAACAAATTACACATTAATTAATTAAATAATTAATATATTGCAATTAAAAAAATTAATAACGATTGTTCGACAATTCATGCGAGAATTCAAAGATTCAATAAAAACTACTTTTTTTGCGTAAATGTGTGTGTAAAGTTAATGAATAATCATTACAAATTATATTGGCAATAACTACATGTAAGTGTTGCCATCGTCCTTTGTTTAAATAAGATTCCAAAATCTTATAAATTATCTTTAAACTCTTTAATATTGCTTAAATAACACTGATAATGTTCTTGTATATATTATGTATATTTATAAATATTATTAAGAAAAGAAAACCTAAGACTTAGCATTTAAAACATTTAAAATACAATAATAAAATTCAAAAAGTTTCCTTTTTCTGGTATCTAATCTATAACTATGTATATACTTCATAGTTTATTTAAACCGGTTTTCGGTTCTTAATATTTTTTGTAACTCCTACTTCTAAGACCGTAACGGTTGTAAAAATTGAAGTCTTTACCATTTATTCTTTTTTGCTTTTAATAAAAATGTAAATTTTTTAATTTTAAATTCGTTTCTTGCAAAACCTTGAGACCAATTTTTATGGATTAACGCGTACATACATATTACATTATGTTTGTATATAAGCATAAAAATAAAAACTTAGCATTTGCGTCCGTATATTTTTGGTTTGCTTAAAAACTACTACCTAAAAGTGCAGCCCATTCATTTTGCTTTATACCGTAAAGAGAGCAAAATCTTATATATATTATTATATATATGTATTAAGCATAACGTCAATGACCTATTCTACCTATGTTTATGTTACAACTACAAAAAGCAGCTGTTCTTTCTATTTTTTTTTTTGGTAATGTCTCTTAACGTATATACGAGTATGTATGTATGTATGAGTACAGCAACAAAAATATTTTTAGTTTTCATTGTTGCCCTTAAGTTATAAATAAAAGGTCCTTTTAACCAACTTGTATGTGCAATAAGCTTATACTAAATATAATTGTTTTGTTTTTTCTTTTGCTTTATCACTAAAATCTAAAATACAAGGATTAATAATATAGAATTTTTTAATAAAATTTAAAACAAAAAAGCTGAAGAAGTACGAGTAGATTTTAAATTATTTAAAAATTGCTAATTTACAAACGAAAAAGAGTTTAAAACTTAAGAATATTTTGTAACTAAAATGAGCAGTTTAACTCATATTAAAAACATTAACGAAATCAGGTAAAATCAGGTAAAAAACCCAAGTCATTTAAGCCCTGACTATTGCCGACAAGCACCACAGTCTCGTATTTTGTAAGCGCAAACATCCGCTTTGGCGTCAGGACTTAAAGTTTGTACTTTTTTCATTCCATGTTGCAAAAAAAACTACAATACAATTTCAATTGTAAGTATTGGGTGTTGGAATTAATTTTAAAGGTTTTTTTTCGGTTTTTGAGCATTTATTTAGAAACAACGGTACAATGTATATTATTCAAAGTATTGTCCATCGTTAGCTACAACATTTTCCCATCTTTTTGGCAGCGTATGGATTCCGCGCCGGAAGAACGACTCGTCTTTTGAGGCAATCCACGAATCGACCCATTTTTTGGTATCCTCGTAAGAAGTGAAGCGCTGCTCAGCCAAGCCATGCGTCATCGATCTGAATAGGTGGTAGTCGGAAGGGGCTATGTCTGGGCTATAAGGCGGGTGGGGTAGCACATCCCAATTCAGCGCCTCCAACGTTTCCTTGACGGTTCTTGCAACATGTGGCCGTGCGTTGTCATGTTTAAAAACCACTTTGTCGTGTCTTTTGGCATATTCCGGCCGTTTAACCTTTAATGCCCGTCTCAATTGCATCAATTGTTGTTGGTAGCGTTGCCCAGTGATGGTTTCGTTAGGTTTTAGCAGCTCATAGTACACGACACCCTTCTGATCCCACCAAATACACAGCATAAGCTTGGCGCCATAAATGTTCGGCTTGGCCGTCGATGTTGATGCATGGCCGGGTGGTCCCCACGATTTTTTTCGCTTAGGATTATCGTAATGGATCCACTTTTCATCGCCAGTGCTTCATCGTTGTGCTTCAACCACTTTTTTCTTCAAATGGAAGCACAAAAGTAAACCTTCCCGCAAATTGCGTTTTTTTGGAACGAAAGTCGACATGTTCACAGAGAAAAAAATATATGTTGTTTACACTTCAGTGGAATGACACATACTGAAAAATGAAGCTTAGACAATGTGCTTTGAAATGAATACAGTCACAGGTGTGCCCAATGCGATCTATTGATAGTTACGCCATCTCTTAGAAAACCTTTAAAACTAATTCTAACACCCAATAATTACATACAATATCGTCGGTACAGACCCATAGTCACGAATCTAACGTATGGGGCATTCCACTCTAGTTCGACCAAGTTTCACGGGTCATGTCTCCGATTAATATGAATAATGGAAAAATTTTAACATATTTTGATGCATTTTTGCAAAAGTTATGGTACAAAAATCAAAAAATTTAACTTTTATTTATACTCGATAATTTCAAGAACCTTAACCCCTTGAGACCGAAGCCTAGACCATTATAGATATTGAAAAATGAACTTCGGATTAAGTTTTCTAGTGATTAAATTAAGAAAAAAAAGTAGGTCCGGAAAATCACCTTATAGCCGGAAATGGTGCAGTCATATTACACAGTGCAGCAAAAAAAATCCAATAAAATTTTTGAATACTATTCCAGAAAGTACATGATGTTACTAGTAAATCCCTATCTGTATTTCGCTTGTTTGGCTCCAGGTCAAATTTTATAGTACAATAAAAATTGCTTCAAAACTGCTTTTTAAAAGTTGTCACGGCTATAAGTCGTAAACCGTTTGAGATTTTGCTTTGCAATCTTCAACAAAGTTGTAGATATAGAATAAAAGAAATAAATTGTTCAAAAAACGGACCCAAAAAATTGAGTTTTCGGTCTTAAAATCAGAAATTGCGGAAAAATTTCACCATTTTTAGTCGTAGCTGTAAAACCGTTCCGTGTTTTGCCAAACAATTTAAACAAAATTTTAGCCAAGACTTAACTGAACAACTCTCTAGAGCATGTCAATAGCATACGAGTACTCCTTGATACTAATTTTAATTAAACTATTGATGTATCCAAAAATGCTTGGGGTCCTATGTGACCCCATTGGTCTCAAGGGGTTAAAGGGGAAAATTTTGAAAACAATCAGGCATAAGTTTTAATAAGTAATAATTTTTGAATAAAAATTTTCGAAAAAAATATTTTTATATAGACTTTATGCAAATGTTTATGCATGATTTTTTTTAAAAATTTTCCTTTTTGGTTTTTGAAATAATCGAATATAAATAAAAGTTAAATTTTTTGATTTTTCTACCATAACTTTTTGCAAAAATGCATCAAAAAAAAAAAAAATTTAAAATTTTTATTTTCTCATTATTTATGATCTTCTATCGACCAAACAATTTTTAAGTTAATCAGAGGCATGACTCGTGAAACTTGGTCGAACTAGCGTGGATCGCCCCATATATAATCTTAAATTAATAACACATATACCTCACATAGTCAAAAACAAAGCCCCACCATTTGTTAATCACATTTAAAGAAAATATAAGGTATCAGATTCTGCATTCTGCAACTGAAAATATTTTTAATGTGTTCTGGAAAACGTTCGATTTGACAATCAACTTTATGATTATAACAGCTGTCAACATGATGAGAGTGGTGTATTTAGTTTAAAGAAATATTAACAATATTTAAATCTAAATACTTTTAGCACTCAGGTTGTGTGTTTGAAAATTTATGGAGAATTCAATTGAATCAGTCATTTCAAAAACCTCATAAGATAAACAATTACTTAGAATTTTTCAGGACTCAATACTGTTTTTTTCAAAAATAAAGAACTTTTTAAAAGGACTTTTTGGGTTGAATAAAGTACTCGAGTTCTAATAGATTGAAATGTTGAAAAAATATTCATGGTTTATTAATATTAATAATGAAAGAATCCTGAAAAACTATTTTTGACATATGATTATTATGATTTATTGATATTACACTATGCAACATTTTTGAAAGTACATGATATTATTTATTAGCATAACTTTATCTGGGTTTTGCTAGTTTGGCTCAAAGACAGATTTTATAGTACTACTGCGAAGAAGGCTTAACCGACTAAAGGCAAATTTTACAGTAGGATGTTTTTTTGAATTATCTTTCCGTATAAAGTAACACAAAAGTCTAAATAACTTCGTTATACGTAGGGCCTAACAAAAGTTCGCTTAGTAGGTGTCATGTTATAAATTTTTAGTAAATCAAAAAATTGCGTACTATTTGTTATAGTCTTACGACGTATCATTTCAATTTTCAGAAAGATCGGTCAAAATCGAGAGAAGAAAACGTAAGATTCGTGAAACAATGTCAGCAGACATATCAGTGCCAACGCAACAAGAGATTCGGTTTGCTTTTCTTTTCGGATTTCGACGTAAGCTCAAGCCTGTGAAAACATTTAGTGAAAGCCAAATAGCATTTGAAGATTATGCGCCATCCCTCGTGACTACTTCAAAGTGGTTCCGGAAATTCCAGACAGGTCATTTTTCTGTGGAGGACGAACCTCGAAAAGGCCGCCCAAAATCTTCCACTAATTATGCAAGTGTAGCGCTGGTGAAGTCTAAAATTGACGAAGATCCAAGATTGACTCAGAAAATCATTGCTGACGAACTGGGCTTGAATGCCATGGCTGTATCGCGAAAATTAAAAAATGATCTTGGATACACGAAGAAACTGGCACGATGGGTTCTTAGAATGCTCAAAAAGAGGCAAGTGTGCGTTTTGCTAAGTATTTTCGTTAAAAAAACAAAAACGGAGAGTCTAACACTTTCAAGAAAATAGTAACAAATGATGAAGCATGGTTTAAGAAGTACGACCCTGAAACCAAACAACAATCCATGGTATGGAGCCCAGAAGGTGCAAGTCCACCTGTTAAAGTAAAGCAAAAAAAGTCAGCAACACAAGTAATGATGTCAGTTTACTTCACCAGAGAGAAAGTTGTAGCTGCTATTCCTTTAGAAAAAGGTCAGACGGTTACTGCTAAATGGTATAATGAAACCTGTTTTTTACAGAAGTTTTCCAAAATTTATTGGGGAAACAACAAAAAAAAGGAGCTACGCCGCTACTTTCTACATCACGATAATGCGCCAGCGCACACTGCTGAAAAAACGACCGATTTTATTGCGCTTTCAGGCATCGAAGAAATTCGTCCAGCACCTTATTCCCCAGGTCTAGCGCCTTGTGACTTCTGGATGTTTCCAAAAATAAGAAAAAATTTGGGTGGGAGAGTCTTCAACAGCTATGAGGAGATAATAAATGCGGTTAATGATGAAATTGTAAAACTGCGAAAACCCGATTTTGAAAACTGTTTTTCAAGATGGATTTATCGACTTCAAAAATGTATCAAAATAAATGGCGATTACGTTGAAAATATGCAAATAGATGAAGAATAAAGCTATAAATTTAAAAAATCTTTAATCCAGTTTTTTCAATTCTATTAAGCGAACTTTTGTTAGGCCCCTCGTAAGTTCGCAATGGTACTTACTACAGTTATGAAATTTGACGGAAAGATGCGTATGGACACGAATTATATTTATATTGTTATCAGAAAATAAAAATCCGAAATCGTGTCAGTTAAGTCTTAAGTCTTTTTGGCGGTTAAGGCTCGATATATTTGGGTTTAAACTTGCTTTTTCGAAGTTGCAGTAGCTATAGACAAAAGGAAAGAAAGTGTTTAATAAAATGCCCTAAAAAATTGTGTCTGGGGCCATAAAATCACAAAAATTTCGAAAAAGTATACCATTTTTCTTCTAAAATTATAATCATACCTACCAACTTCTGATATCTTTGAAGTGTCAGCTATCTCACACAATTTCACTCAAAGGTATTCTAGAACTATTCTGTCAGATAATCATAAAATTTTTACAGCTACCTTTTGAAAGTTATTACTTACTGAAAAAAAATACAAATTCTGTATTTGTGACACCATATGCAGCAGCAGATGTGTTAAAAATCACAAAATTATTAAAGAAATATATGGTTCAAAAAGGTAATTTGGCAAATTCGTGGCTATGTTCCCGATTGTACGTATATATGTATGTATATAAGAAAAATTAAAAAGAGTTAAATAATATTGCAAGATTTTTTTTTTTACTAAATTTAAAATACGAAAATTAAATTATTTAAAATTTTGGTAAATTTACTTTAAATTTAAACACAGGTAACTTTTGTAATTAATAATATTACACTAAAAAATTGAACTTAATTTAATGCAGTTCGCTCCTTTAAATAAGAAAGTAAATATCTGAAATATTAATGATCCTTTAAATTTAAAGCGCATATCATCGAATCGCCTTTCGTTAAATATGTAAATATAGGGGGTTATCGTAAATAAATATTCCCGGGGAATTTTTCTCAGACTGCCGTGCATTCCTTATAGTAGTTTGAGTAAAATTCCCCGGGAATACTGATTTACGATAACCCCCATAGACTGACAGATGACAAAACTACTAGAATCTTTTCCGTATAAATAGCAATATCACCCACCCTACACAAAATAGATCCTGATAATTTTTTATAAATCGACTCACTCGATTCGAATCACACGGATTCAGTCCGATTTCAGCTTTCAATTTAATTAATTGCTTCAAGCTCATATATCATTAATATATCGAGGTGCAAGTCAAGAATACTTTTAAAGCTGTTATGCAAAGTTTAAAGTTCAACTATTAATTGAAAATATTAAATGCATTTAAAAACAATATTTTTCAATTTCAAGTGATAAAAAAAACAAATAATTAAATTAATTTTTTTTGGATAAATTATGTAAAAGCACGTTTCTTTCTATGTGAAACTAAACTTAAGGGTTTTGGGTGTGGGTTTATTATTATGATTCTTTGGGTGGTTATCTACTGTCTATGCTATTATCTTATATATTTTCTTATATTTTGGATTTACAGATATAATTTTTGAATTATTCTCTATTATTTTGACTATAATACGCTCCATAGGAAAAAGATGCGATTTATGTTCCTACTTTTTTATGTTAAAACAAAAATTCAAAAGAAAATCGGCACTATTTTTCTTTAAACTTAACATAATTACAACAAACATAATAACATACTCTTTTATTTGAAGCATTCGATGCATTTTATTTGTTTGTCAATAAATAACACAGGGCAACACTGAATTTGCAGCATACGGTTTCGGAGTCGATTGCAAGTAATCAAGACCTACTGATTACGAAAATAATATCAGTATCGCCGAAATGACTTTACCTCTCCCGATATCCTTGTTTAAAGTGCAAAAATAGTTGTTTTGAGGCATACTTGAAGTAGTATATTTTTTATAGTAGACAGTGTAATAAATTTTTGTTAATAAAGTTGAAAAGGCATAAACTTATCCATTAAACCTTACCCTTTAACTTTTGCAATTAGATCCTTACTAGTAGTTCAACTCTCCGAAATTTTTTAATTTTAATTGTTTTTTGGAACTGAAAACTTTCACAAATTAAATGGAGTTTTTTTAAGAGGCACCGGGAGTCCGTTCGAGATCACTGTCAAATAAGTTGAAACTTTTTTAGTAGACTGACCACGCAGTTACGTGTAATTGCGTATATACGACCCTTCTTCTTTCGATTCGAAAGGCAGCAGTCACGGTTTCCATTACATTTTTTAGTTTCCCTATAGAGAAAAGTTCCATTTTGGTTATCAAATAACACTTTAAAATTTTTATTTGTGATTTAATCAATGTGTGCTTTTAAGTTCTCGGGTTTTTTTTTAATTTTCACATATTTGTGATGCGTCGCGAGAAAAGGGACCTTGACCTTGTCAAAGGTCAAATTTGAGTTTTATATGCCATTGGATAAAGTATAAAATTCTGAAGAGAACGCAGAAAAAATGTCTTAAATTGGCGAAGTTATGGGATAATTGAGGTTAAAGTTTGGCAATATTTTTGACTTCTTTTTAATAAATTAATACACTGTTAGAGCGCATTTTTTGGATATAATTCATGAATTTTAAACATCCTTTAAATTTTGCCACCACCTTAACTCTGTAAGAACCAAAAACCAAACAGCCGAAGGTTTCCGAAGATCACCAGAAGGCTTCATAGTCAAAACGAAGAATATCTAGATACATTAGAGGAAAAATATTTATGGCGTAGTAGCAAGACGCTTTAAGCGACTCAATCCCTTGGACACCCGAAGCTTCCCGAAGATCACCCGAAGGCTTCATAGTGAAAACGAAGAATATTTAAGTATACTAGAGGAAAAACATCTATGGCGGAATATCAACAATCTTTAATCGACTCATTTTCTGAGACACCCGAAGGCTTCATAGTCAAAGCGAAGGCTATTTTGGTGTACTAGAGTAAAAACATCTATGGTGGAATATCAACAAGCTTTGATTGATTCATTTTCTGAGGCACCCGAAAGCTTCATAGTCAAAAGAAAGAATATGTAGTTGTAATAAAGGGAGAACATCTATCAATTAAAGCTTGTTGATATTCGGCCAAGGAAATAAGTCAATTTAATAAAGCTTGTTGATATTCCGCCATTGATGTTCTCTTTCTAGTATGTCTACATATTATTCGTTTTGACTATGAAGCCTCCTTGTCACCTTTGGGGAAATTCGGTTGTCCAAGAAAATTATTAATCAATGGTACTCAAGGTCTTCACCTACCTATGAAATTTCGATAAAATAGCTTCTATGGTTTGCGAGACATAATGGGTCAATTTTGTTAATTAGACAGAGGTTTGGAAAAATAGACCAACATTTTTATCTAAACTCATGTTTCGTGCTGTACTGAAAATTTTTCACTGCCAAGTTAAGGTCCCTTTTCTCGCGACGCATCACATATAGTTTTTGAATATTTTCTTATCCATGTTATTCAGTTTACTTGGTGTTTCAAGATCATATTTGGTAAGTTTGTGGAAAAGTTAGTGGATTTTGTGATTAAGGTTGTGTAATGTCGTAAGGTTTTTGCTTTCAAATATTTTGTATGTACGCACAATTATTTTACAAACAAAAAAACCTTAAAATTAAACTGAAAAAGAATCTATTGAAAAATCATATAATAAAACAAAAAGATAAAAATAAATTTTTAATAAAAAAAATTATTTATTAAACATTTTGAATAGTCAACAAAATTGTATTATTAATTAATTAAAATAGTGAATTTTTAGTCTCGCACATCATGGAAACATTTTTATTTTAATGCATATTTTTGTATGTAGTTTTCTCTTTTAATTTAAAATAAGTTTTTTTTTTATAATTAATAATAATAAAAAAAATCAACTAAAATATTTATCTAAATTACATTATTAGAAATTTGCTTTAAACATATAGTATTTATAATAAGAATAATAATAATAAAACAAAAATTAAATAAGTAATGCTTGAAAAAATATTTGAATTCACGTAAAGTAAAAAAAAAAAAAATTATTAAAAAGAAAACATTTTTTGTAGGGTAAAAAAAAATTATTAAATTGGGACTTTTCTTGAAATAAAAGATTTCATAACTAATGTACATATATGTATTTGCTTGATTTGTATGTGTGTATGTATATGCATGCCATATCTTTTTTTCTTTTTTGAAATTTTCACTCGCTGGTTTTCTTGCGATATACAAAAGTTTTAATCTGACAGCGGATTTACCTGTAAATAATAAAAGTAATCTTAGATGAAACCTTTTATATGAAGATATCCCATTCATTATGTATGTATGTATATGTGTAGTTTGTATGTATGTTTGTTTGTATATAGAAGTTTTCATTTGCAAGGTTGAGTAAGTGACAGGAATAATGAACGCACAGAAAGTTTTACGTGTAAATATATAAGTATGCTAAATATTAAATCTAAGGAAAAGGTACAAAAAGTTACAACTTAAAGTTAAAATAAAATTAGAATATTAAATTCAAAACAAACATATATTTAAACTATTTATGCAAATTAAGAAAATCGAGCAGAAAATTACAAAAAAAAAGGAAGAGGGGGGGTTTATAAAAAATATTATTGCTTTGAAGCACAACAAAAGAAAATAATTATAAAATATTTGTTGCTTTTATTTTTTTTGATGCGATGATTGATATCCCACAAATAATTTACTTGCAAAATTTCAAAAACTAATTTGCTAAATTGTATAGTTCTTTAATATAAGTAATTTGTATTTGGATAATATATATCTGGTTCTGGTTTAAACGCGCCTAACAACGTAATCTTTTTCAATTATTGCACATATATAAAAATACATTTCATGCTAAACAATTGAATACTTCAAAGAAATAATGAAGATCTTTTTTAAAAAAAAGTAATACATATTCTTCCCATTCTAATTTAACCACGTCATTAAATTTTTTTTAAAGCTTTGTAAAAATTTAACAATACTTTAAGTGTAGATAAAAAAAATAAAAATTTAATAAAAAACTTTCTAGTCACGTGATTAATGTGGAAAAGTAGCAATATATAATGCTGGAGCTTGTTTCGGAGTTAAATTATGCAAAAATGAAATGTGTTCTTTTTTCATAAGCTGAACCAGAAAATATCTTTAATACAATATTAAAAAACTAGAGCAACTTCAGCTAAAAACAAAAAAAAAATAGTAGATAGATTTTGATATATTAGACAGTTTCGGAAAAATCTTCTGTTGAGGAAATTTAAATGACTTTTTCAGTTTGTACATTTGTTCATCAGATGATCTGAGAGAGTCCGCATCACGCACAAGATATATAACTATAATAAATAAATAATATCGAACGAAAAATGTTCGGGATTTGATGATAGTTATCTCATCAAAAAAAAAAAAAAAAAATATTAAATTTGGATAAAGAGATAAGAGTTTTTGGTTTAATCAAACAAAATAAAATAAAATTATGATAGGATTTCGATGCATTTTTGGACTTTCAAAAGAAAAATTTGTTTAATTTTTCGAAAAAGCATAAATATCCTCAAAAGAAAATTGCCAAAGAAATTTTTTGTCATTAAATCAAGAAATCGCAGTACATATAGTAGTTGTAAAGTATAATGTTTTCACCGAGGTAAAAAGCTAGATAATATTTAAGTGATTAAACAAGTACTCTATTTTGACCAATACAATATTCTTTGATACTAAAGTGGCCAGAATAACTTTATTATTGAAAAAAGATTTTCTACATTCGTAGAATATTTTTTATATATCCGGTAATTTTTTACGCAGGTTCCAAAAAAACTTTCACGCAAGAGTAGGTAGAGTGAGTCAAAACTTCTCCTCACAAAGGTCCAAGAGGAAAACAGTGAGACATCACAATTACGTTTTTTAAAGACGTTCCAAAAAACGTCTTAAATCTTAAAATATTTTAGATTTTAAGGCCAGTTTTCGCTAGTTTTGCCTTATATTGATTTAATTTAACGTAATTAAGCCATATTATGAAAATATGTTAAAACTGAATGCTGCAAAAAAGTGAATGGTTATATCTCAAGTTGAAATCTCTTGGCATTTTGTAATGATCTTGAGGTGGAATTATTGAAAAACATTCATGCAGCTGTTTGCACGTCCTTTAAGCTAGATTTCGCCGAATGGGAAAGAATCTTGCTACACTCTGCAACCATAACCATTGAGCAAAAAAAAAAAATTTATAAGGGGGAAATCTCAGCAAGTGTGACTTTTTCGAAAAAAAGCAAGCTATTTTTCAAACATGTGGCACCCTATTTTGGACTGCGAATTATCAGTTTAAGTTATATTAGAAGTGTTTTTCAGCGTAACTGTCTTTTTTTTTTCTTGCCTCCTGCAATACCTTCAAAAATCATTTTTCGAGTGTGATGCACTGAATGTAGCGAATCAGACACATCAACCATGTTAACGATCCTGAAAGCCCCAAACAATTCGCTGAACCGAAAATTACCAGATTTCGGGTAAAAACCATTCACACAACTTGAGAGACCCGTGTCTAGCGTTCAACCGGAGGTACATCAACGGGGTGCGGTTTTAAAGACCCTGAAAGCCGCAAATAATCCGCTGAACAGCCTCGAAAGTTATAGCACAATAACGGAAACAGTTTTTTCAATTCACACGCAAAATTTGTGGATTTTGCTCTAATTTCGGCAAAAAAAAAATAAAGCTCCCAGGCGGCATGACATCCATGTTTTCGTATTAAGCATCATCCGATAAGTGTCCCAGACATGTTAGAACGGAAAGGAAATGCAACGAGTGCTCACTCGGCGAACAGAGATCTGTTCATACCGAAAGTCACACTTGCTGAGGTTTCCCCATAAACGTGCATCCCAAAGAATTGTTCGTAGAAAAGAAAAACTGTCACTAGTGAATGAAAATGTACTGATGGCCCCTATACGAAAATTTTACTAAATACCGATTTTATTATAGGCAATACTTGTCAAAACTTGTTTCAAAATTTAAAATATTTGAAGTTTTAAGACGTTTTTTTGAAACTCATTCGAAAAAATTTAAAATTTCGTTACGCCTTTTTGGATTTCAGCTGACGATATGCATATGTACTATATGGTATGTAAAGGAATAGAATTTTCGCATGGAAAAAGTCCGTGTAATAGATTTCATTTTGCGAAAACAAATTGTCAAACAATTTGTTTTTGTATTTTTTCACTCCAACTCTTACGTTATGGAAAGCGTTAAGTAGTTAAACGAATCAAGGATATTTATTTTTTTCTTCATTTTGCAAGTGTACCATATATGGAAATAACATAATATCTTCAACTTTGGAATAAACTTTTAAAATATCGTTTAAGAAAGTGGGGAGGGGGGTTTAAATTTACTAATTTTAAGGGTTTTACATTAGTTTAAGGTTGTTGAAATTTAGTAAAAAGAAACATTTTTTATATTAAAATTTAAATATTAGAATTAAAGTTTAAATATTATTGTTTTTTTATAACATATACATAAATATATATATGAAGGTTTAACTTTAATCAGCTATACTAGTATTGTTATTAATAATTCCTTTTATTTTTTTCTTGAAAATGTTCAAGAGTTTTCTTTAAGTTGTTCAATTACTTAGTATAATTTTACTTTTTTTCTTTTAACTATTCTGCTTTTTGCTAAAGAGGTAATAATTATTATGCACATTTTTTTTTTAATAAATATATACCGTAGTATACAACATCGCAAATGATTGCTCTATAAAACTGTTTTCATTATGTTTTTTTTTTTAACTGCAACTTTAATTAAAACCGAATCTTGAGTTTCAAAAAAAATTCCGCTTATAACATTATATTCTTATAGACAATGTTTCAGCGTTGGAAACACCAAAACTGAGGTCAATCGGTATAAACGAAATTTTCTTAAATGAAATACGTCTAACTTCGTATAAATGTTCGTTTTAAGGTGATTTAAAGAATTTGCTTTCAATTCTCGTTTTTTTTTCTTGCACTTTTATCGCCACGAACTTCTTTGCTATGCATTTTTCTTTTGCATATATTTACTACTTTCTATTGGATTTGACTTCTTTTTTTTTTTTAAATAATAATATATTTTTGTTTTATTATTGGTGGTAATGGTGGGTAAAAATATTTCTCACTGCTTTAAATGTAGTTAAACGTTTACTACTACTGCTACTACTATTACATCTCTCAACTGCTCTCCTTCTCTATTTTCTTCTGCATCCCTTCACATTTTTAACCTATATACTTTTTGAATTTTATATACTATATATAACTCGACGATTTAAACAAAAAAATAAACCAATAACGCATGGGCTGACTTACCAATATGTAACTCCTATGCTAAGTTTTGTTGAAAATTATTTCGTAAAACCTAATTACATCATTTCCGAAAATATCTTCAATGGTTTTTTTTTTTTTTTGTTTTCGTAATTTATAAAACATTAAATCTTAAAATTAATGCTATTGTTAAGGTTATTCATAATTTAGTTTTTTGAATTTTTAAATGCCAATTAAAAAGTAATTTTTGAATGTCATGTGTTTTTTCTTAAAAATATACAAAGAATTATAAAACTAAGTATATACGGTACTAAAAAAGTAGTATATATTTGTGTATATCATTGATATTGATATTATGAACAATTTTTATCTTAAAATTTAGTTTTAAATGCCAAAATGTTCTAATTATTTCTTGTGTTTGTGGTTTACTTTGTAGTATATCACGTAGGTTTTCCTTTGTTCTTTACATATAAATATGAAGTTTACGCATTTTTTAATTATTTTCATATTTTGTTTTTTTGTTTTTTTTTGGTATCAAAAATAATAAATCCTATTGAAAAACTGTTAAACATTTCTTCAATATATGGTTTTACTTTTCGTTGCTATTTAAAGTGTTGTCAACTGCATTTGTCTGTTAAAAAAAAAAAAAAATTTGGTTTTTTTCTTTTAAATTTTTTGTTCGTTACGAACGCGTTCACATTTCTTGCCAATTTCATATAATACGTCACAAAATTTTTGAGTTGAGAGCGTTCAAAGCTTAAAGCACAAATCACTTAAAAATTTGGAAAGCAATGAAGTGGTGTTAAATGGCTTGAACAAAAAGGTATACCCAAAAGAGTGGCCAACAATAAAATATGAATGTTTTTACTTAATATAAAAAAAAAATAAACGAAATTTGTACAGCAGACATGGTTCTAAATCATATCGTTGTTGAATTATCAAAAACAGCTGACATTAAACCATTTGGGGCCCAAAAACCGAATGCTACAAAAAGTTGCCACGTTGGGCGCCACTTTGCAATGATAGGTTACACCATGACGAGTAAATTTAGCTTCATTGCAAGAAGCATAGTTCCTTGTAAAATTTAGTAATGCCTACTGTTAAATTTACATAAAAAAACTCAATACTTCAATAAATTAATATATTAATTTAATATAAATTTAGATTGAAAAAAAAAAAGAAAGAAAAAAATATTTTTCAAAATCAACCAAACAAGAAACTTTGAACCGCATTGTGCTGAATACAAAAAAAAAAAAACTTTCTAGTTTTTATAGCACAAGCGATAAAAGCTGCACAAATTAAAAAATGCTGCATTAATACGTAATTAAAAATAAATTAAAAGAAAAAGTAAAAAATAAATGTCAAACACGCACGATAGGGAAAAAAGAAAATCGATTCAACTTACTGCCTAAAACTATACCTAAAAAAATTTAGAGATCACATTTGTTTGTTTTTACTTAAATTTCTGTCGCCTAAAGCTAAAATTTTTACAAAAATACTACACTTACAAGAAAGTAGTAAAAAACTACAATAATTGTAAAAAGGGAGTTAGTATTATAATTCTACAAAATCACGTTGTGCCATTCTTTGTTGTTTATTTTTTAAATTTTGCTTAAATAACAAAGTTTTCGAAATATTTACATGCCAATTTTAAAAGTTGGTATAATTTTTAAATGCAGTCGACAACACTTTTTAGTACTAATTTATGGATGTAAACGAATTATCAAAAAGTTTGCGGTTTTCTTTTTTACTTAAGTTTAAGCTTAATCCGATATTTAAATTGATTTTTTTTTTTTAAATTCTAAATGTATCAAAAATATTCTAAAAAACAAAAATAAAAATATCAATATACAACATTAACAAAAACCCAACAAATTGTTTTATTCTTGTCAGTGAACATTTTTAGAAAAATGGGGTTTTTTTGTTGCATTAAGTGGCACAGCCCATTTGAAAACAAAAAGGCCATATTGTCGTTCCTTAATGTGAACCCTATATCCATACCGAATTGAATGAAAATCGATTGATCGGTTCAGCTGTGAGAACGTATTTCCCATTTAGGGGCGTGGCATCGCCCACTTGCAACATAAAAACTGTTTTGTATAAGGTTAGCTACACCTATTCAATGGTATAGCAGTCATGCAGCTGTTTGAATTTTATCTATTATATTATATTATCGGTGAAAGGATCGCACGTATAAATCTAAGATAATTAGATTGGGCCAAAAACTGAATTCTGCAAAAAAGTTGCCACATTGGGCGCCATTTTGTAATGATAGGTGATCGATCTTGGGGTGCAATTTTTATATAGCAGCCATGCAGCTGTCTAAATTTCATCTGTTATATTATATTATCGATAAAAGAAACGCATGTATAAATCTAAGATAATTTGGGGGGCCAAAAACTGAATGCTGCAAAAAAGTTGCCACGTTGCGCGCCATTTTGTAATGATAGGTGATCGATCTTGGGGTGAAATTTTCGTATAGCAGTCATGCAGCTGTTTGAATTTTATCTACTATATTATATAATTGATAAAAGGATCTATTATCTTATAATATCTATTATATTAGTTTGGCATTGGTTGTGAGAAAGTGGCATAAGAGCAATTTTCTAATACTGGAAAAATATTCGCACGTTCGATTTTTAACAAATTGCTTTAGAAACGAATGAAGGAAAATTATGCTTAATTTGAAATTATGAACGTACGTGTAGAGGCAGAGAAACATAGTTTTTGAATAGCCATTGAAATCCCCAGACGCAAAGGAAGTCAAAGTAAATCAATAGTGACGACTGAACAATGTCTTAAATGTTGAGAATTTTCGTTAATGTTGCATACCGCCTCTTGTTCTTTTCTAAGTTAAGGAATTTATTTCGTTTAAAATTTCTTTTATTGAAGAACACAGCATTGAATAAATTTTTCTTCTTTTCATCAAGGATCGAGTTTAATTATAAAACACTGGGAATAAAATTGTGATGCTTGAATTTATATAGGTTTTTGGTAACATTTAAGGAAATTTAAAGTTTTTTTTTTTTGCTGTATGAAATGATGGTATTTTCATAAAAAATTAGCACTAATAGTTTTAAAATTTAGAAAATTAATTAATTTTCCACAAAGTGTTCACTTAATTTGCAATCAATCGAAAGTAAAATTAAGAAATAACTAAATAAAATTAATTTATTAAATAAAACTAATTAACGTCTAAATAAATAATTTGTTATTTGATGTTTTTTGTTGGTTGAAGCTTTTCTTCTTTTTCTTTTTTTTTTAATTGAAACAAATCCGGTTGTCCTTTTTCCATTGCTGCTTCATTGTTTGTATCAATATTACAATTAAGTTGGTAGTAAAAAAAAAAAAATTCTTTAAGGTTTTTTCTCTTTTTAAACAATTTTGCTAAATTTTCATTTTAAATTTTAATTAAATATAAAAATTATTCAAAAAAAAAAAAAAACTTAATTAATCATATTTAAATAATTGAGGAATTCCTCCGAAAACAACTGCATGCAAGCCGCTGAGCCAGCGGTTACCTCAACACCATTAGCGGCAATATCATTACCAGCATACAAATTAGAACCACCACCACCACCAGCACCACCTAAGGAAAGCACCACCGATGACGATTTGTTGCCAGCAGTACCAGTTCCCTGCGTTTGTTGCTTCAATAGCGCACGCCCACCCATTGATACTGTCGAGTTGTTGTTGCTGCTACCATTTCTACGCCAGATTGCCCCAATGCTATTAGCATCCGACTCTGGTACTGCTGCTGCTGATACTGAAGAGCTTGAACTTACATCCTTTAATGTATTGCTTTGGGAGGCGGAGCAGCTTGTCATCATCGTTGCAGTGTTGCTGCTCCAGAGATCATTGAATAAATCATTGGAACGTAGTACAGCATCTTTGGCAGCCGGATTTGGTATATCCCAAATGTTGCTGATCTTAGAGAAATGTTGTTGTGGCGTGTCATCGGTCGCTGTAGAAAAATAACCGCCGTTGCCCTTGCTGTTGTTGCTATCATTGCAACCCCATAAATTTGTTGCATTGGCGGCAACATTTTTGTTCACAAAATCAAAAGCGCTCAAACTATTCAATGTTGGCGACGAGAGGGAGCACGACGACGATGATTGTGATGAAGTTGGCGATGCAATCGTTTTAACACTGCCACCACCATCACCAACACCATTAGCCTTCGAATTACTGTTGGGGGTGCTGAATAAGCTCTCTTTGAAATTGTTCACCGGTGATGTTTGTGAGGAAGACCACAATGATTCTTTGCTGGTGCTGCGATAATTGGGACGCGTTGTCGAAGTTATTGATGTTGGACTCAGTGATGGCTGTGAAGAGGCAGAATCAGCAGAGGAACATCCACTGGATGAGTTGCTGCTGCTGCAGCTCCAAAGAGAAGAAATTGCATCGGCAGTGTTGTTGCTGCTTCCGTTGTTAAATTGTTGCATTTTGCTGTTGCTATTGATATTAAAAGTTGCTGCCACTGCTGCTTGACTCCAAAGCGAATCGATTTTATTTGCTGCTACTGATGATGTTGCTGTTGCAGTTGTTGGATTGTTGTTATTGCTAATTAATAAGTTACTACTAATACTGTTGCTACTTGTTAATAAACCATTGGAATCTCCTATGCCTATCCCTACGCCTACACCCTGCAACAAACCCCCTGCAACCAACTGCTGTTGTTGTTGCTGACCTAACTTTTGCATTGCATTCAATTCATTTACAACAAAATTTGAATTATTCGAGTTATTTAAATTTAAATTGCTTAGATCGCTAAGTTGTAAAGGTAGTGTTGTTGCTGTTGTTGTAGTTGTTGTTGCTGCTGCTGCGGCGGCATTTGACAACTGTTGCTGTTGTTGCAAACTGGCGACTACGATTGGTGTAAATGTAGTAGATGTGCGTTGCTGCTGTCTTACCTGATTAAAAGATGGCTGCTGCTGTTGTTGTTGTTGCTGCTGCTGCTGCTGATGGGCATGTGGATGAGAGCCCATTAACTCTGGATTTGTTTGCTGCAACAATGGTGCTGAATAATCAATTGCCGGATTGTAAAGTACGGTTTTATTTTTATTTTTGGATTTCATAGCTGTTGTTGCTGTGGCCGTTGAAGTCGTCGTCCCGTTGCCGAGGGCAGTTGTTGTTGCCGCCTTTAGGCTATCAGGTGTCGTCTCCAACGGGGCCTCATGTTATGCGATGAGCTGAAGACGCGCCGAAGAGCTTTTGGTATAGCAATAGCTGAGCGGTTTAACGAAATGAGTGTCCTGTGTCGTGCAGTAAGGACAAGTGACACAATGCGAATAATCGCTGTAGAAATTCAAACGCTGTTGTGGATGAAGCAACAACTTGAAGCAATTGTTGCACTGTAAATACAACGAATAATAGCAAAATTAGGTCAGAAATATTACAAAAGTTTAGCTTAGAGAAAAGAAAAAATTACAATTTTCTCCGTCTACTGATAAGCAGAATTTCACATCGATGGCAAAACAAGAAAGTGTTCTGTTTATTGAATTATTGTCATTAGTGTCACGTCGTAAAAATGATAACTACATGAAATCTTCAATCTTCATATGCTATCAGTCACATTATTAAAATTATAACATTTTTTTGCAAAAAAATTGCAGGTGTCATGAGTGTCACGTTATTTATAAAAAAAAAAATGTCTTCAATAGGGAATTTAGTCCGTGTGATAAAAAAAAAATATTATTTCTCACCTTTAGACGCTCAGCACAACATGGCATGGCAGCAAAGATATCATAGGCGTACATTGTACCAAGGACTAGATTAGAACCGTCCCAAATTTCGCTGCAAAATCTGTAATCAAAAGATTAAGTACAAATGATTTTAATATACTCTTTTATAAAAATTCGTATGTTAGCGCAATTTGTTATTTACCTGCAGCTTATGACACGATTTGTTGAAGAACCATCGAGGCAACCCATGCAGACACAAGTCAAGTATAATGCACGTCCTTCGTATTTAACCTAAAAAAAGAGAGGAATAAAAAAAGGTTAAGTTGGTGATAGAATAAAACTATTTGTAACTTAAAACTTCCAATTATGGCTGTACTTTTTGTAAAACAAAACAAATTGTTGGGGCCCTTCCTCCCCTTTTTCACTTTATAAATTTACCTCAAATTTTTCTGACTATTTCCGAGATAAGTATACAAGTTTTTCAACATAATTAAATAACAGTATTTCTAGCATCTTGTTGAAATTTGCATGTAGAGCGGTTAAATTATTTCATTCGAACTTAAAATTTTAAACATAAAACTCCAAAAACTGTTTAAATAATTTAAATTTTTAGCTACAAAGAAAATTTAGAGAATTACCCCTTTAAATATGTTGTCCCACATTGGGCGCCAATATAATATATTTTCATTTTCAATTACAAAGGAAATTAAGAGAGCTACCCACGTTGGGTGCCAATATAATAGTAAGAGATTAACGCTAGCTGAAGTAGTCGAAGATCGTCTGAAAACGTTTTAACGTTATCCGTTATATTTAGATTGTGTACTGCGCGTTCTAGAGAGTGTGAAATTGATGGTAATAATTTGGAAAACTGATATCAGTCAAATAACCGATTATAACTACAAAAAATGTATTTGATATTACTTTTGCCCCTTTACGCACTTAAAAATTAAATGAATTGCTTTTTTATTTATTTTTTAAGTGGATTAAGTCTCTAATTTTGAGCCATAATGATCAGTTATTTGACCGATATCATTTTTTCAACTTAATGCCATCAACTCCACTTTAGTAAGTAAACTTTTCGTGAAAACAGAGCCCAATTTTATTCCTAACAAAATGTCAGCCAATTCATATTGTGACATTACTTTTGTCCCTTTATGTGCTTATTGCAATAACTTCGTTAGTTTTGCGAATTTTGAAAAAATGTTATAAAGAAAAGTTGTTGAGAATAGCCTCAGGAATCTTACATTTTCCGGTGTTCTACCGATTCCCAACCACCCTGTATTTGCTTTAAACGGAAGTACAGAGTGAGCTTCTAAAAAATAAATACTAAAAGGACTTTGAGAATTCCGGTAAAAAAATTACTAAAAAACATCACTTTTTATGTAGGATATCAGCACTTTTCAGCCAAGCAAATAAAATATTTAAAAAGAGCGAAAAAAAATACCAAAAACAGACCGGAAACATGTAGAAGCTGACATTGCAAATGTTAAAAATTTCACACGAACCAACAAGCAACAAAACAATCAAAGGACAAAGGATAGACAGACAGGCAGCAGCAGAGGCACGTTGCTACTATTGGTGGTTTTGGCCCATGGAAATGGCTGTTCGACGAAATGCAAAAACACGTCAAGTCCAGCCAAATGAAGCCAAGTGAAGTCAAACCAAGCATGTGTGATAAAGATAAATGGTAACAAAATATGGCAAGAAAAACAACAAAAAATACAACAAACTGGAAAAAATGCAAAAAAAGGGAAGTAAAATTTTTGGCAGTCATTGTGTTTTCGTTCCTTTTTTTGTTTTTGTGGTTGTCATGGCTATTGCTGTTGTTGTCAGTGTTGCCAAATGCAATAAACAAGTCAACTGAAAAGAAGTAACAAAAATTGCAACTGACACTGCAACAAAATTAAGCAACAAAAACACGAGAGATGAAATTGCAACATGAACATAACAACAACAACTGTAGCAGCATGTTTCATTGCCACACACAACATCACCAGCAAAAATGTTGCCGGTCTTGCGCTTTGCGTGTTGAGCTTTTTTTTGCACAACAGACGCGCGCGTTATATGCACGTGACGCGTGAAAAATATCAAAATTAAAGAAAAAGGACGTTCGCAAAATAAAAAAAGGCAGAAAATGAAATGGAAACGCCTAAATAAGGCTTAAACGACGACATAAACGAGACAAACAATGAAAAATTATGTCGAGTCAGGACAGAAAAAAAAAAAAAAAATTGCAATAACGAGAGCAGTTTCAAAGGGCAGCAGACAAACTTTCTACTTGTAACAACAGCAGGCGCGCAACAGAAATGTTGGCAACTACAAAATTAAGTGCAATTTTGCATGCAGACACACAAAAAATTAGGGTTACCAAATCGAAAATATTCAACATTTTTGAAAAAAGTAATGATTTATGTTATATTTGCATTTATTTGATTTAGTTATATCAACTGAGGAGTGTTTTTTCAAAAGGGCTTATAACCAAAACGAGGCAAAAGTAATGTCATACACATTGTTTGCATAATAATCTATTAGTGGATAAATCTGATTTTTTTAACTAAACGTAATTAATTTCAAGCCATCAGGTAAACTTTTCGTGAAAAAAGAACCCAATTCTATTTATTTATAACAAAGTATCAGGCAATTAATATTATGATACTACTTTTGCCTCGTTTTGGTTATAAGCCATTTTGAAAAATAACTCCTCAACTATGTATTGGGGCCTTGCATAAATTTAGTAAGATTTTTTTTTAATTTAAATCTACTTTTTGTTGCATGGTAGTTTTTATCGCATGCTAGTATCAAGTAATACTTGATATTGTATTTTTATGTTCTGATGTTATTTTTATTTAATACTTTTAGTCGTGTGCTATTTTCAACCATTGACACTTTTTGACGCAGGCCAGTTTTAATGCATGCTACTCTTTCCCTGATACCTGATACTTTTTATCGTTTTTCACTTCTTGATATTATGACATGCTAGTTTTGATTGCTTGATACTTCTTCCTATTTAGAGCATTCAAAATGATCTTATCGCAAGTTTCATTTTATCGCATGTTTCTTTTCACTACTTAAAACTTTTTAAATATTTTTATAGCACTATTCTTTTTATTAGTTGTTCTTTTTACTATATAATACTTTTCAAATATTTTTATCGCATGCTACTATTTATTACTCGACATTTTTTATTATTTACAATAGAACTTTTAAAATATTTTTATCGCATGAGTACTGCTTAAAACTTTTAAATATATTTTTATATCACGATACTTTTCATTACCGTATATGTACTTTTTAAATACACATTTCTATTTTATGTTACTTTTTATTGCTTGATACTTTTTAGTATTTAGAATTTTTTAAATATTTTTATCGCATGCTACTTTTTATTGTTTGATGCTTTTTACTATTAAGAGCTTTTAAAATATTTTAAGAGCATGCTACATTTTATCGCATGATACTTTTAACAACTTGAATTTTTTTTTTCAATATTTTTGCAGCCAACGACTCAAGACAACCTCTTTTACAGACTTGTCCTAGATTTTTATCAAATTTAAAATTGCTGGAGAACGGTGTGTCCCTGTGGAATCGACAAAATCGTTGCTCGGTATCATTTCCTAGCGTCTCTTCTGAACTTATCCATTGCCATCGCCTTTTTATGATCACAATGGGAATAGGAGTATGCTTGGCAAACAAATTAAGTTTCAGAATTTGAGATCGTGGTAGAGCAACACTGATTTAAAATTTGATTTGAAAATACTTAAATAAATAACAGCCATATTTCGAATTTTACAAAAAAGAAAAAACAAAACGTATAATCTGGCAACATTGCAGCAAATATAATAGTGGGCTAACATTTGCTACAGATACTCGTCGTATATTAATTTACAATAATTTCGTATTTGCGTCGACACGCATACATAAATAATAAACTGACGCCCACGCAAGAGCTTCATCAGGAACAGCTACAACAACAGCAATGATAATAACAACAGCAGCAACTGACAAAGAGTTATAAATCCTGACTTAAATAACCATGCAAGCAGGCTTAACAACCATGGCGGGACCATCAGATAGGCAGACAGACAGCAGGCATACAGGCTGGCTCACAAATCTTAGGAGTTGCTTTCCTCCTGCGCATAGAAAGTTTTGTCTTTGCTTTCTGCATGATGTGCTAAAATTGTTGTTGTGGTTTAAAGTTGCAATAAGGCGGCGAGTGCAGGAAGAGTCTGCTGCCGTGGGTCTAAATGCTCTGTCTTAGTTTTTCCTTAGTCCATCAAATTGAAGTCTGCGTTTGTGTCTGTGCCTGAATCTCTGTATAAACGTTGTCGCTTTTTGTAATTATTGTGACTGCAAAATGCCACATAAATTTTTCAGCGGAACAAAATCGTTTGGATATGACGATTATATGACGTAGGGCATGGCACGAATTTACTATGACTGCATTTTGAGTAGGAAGTTTTGGAGGAAAGCATAAAAAAGGAAAGGCTTAATTTATGAAGAAAGTTAACGACTGATTTAAGGCATTCATTAAGAATTCAAGAACTCTTACAGACCTTGTAGGAAATCTTTATTTCTTTTTGGCAGGATTTTCATAAATGGAAAGAATTCGTTTTGAAGGACAATATTAAAACTGTACAGAGGTTTTAGAAGTATTTTAGAGATATTACATTTGGTTGAATTTTTGAAAGGAATTTTCTAAACCTCATATACCTATTTAAACAAAAAAAAAACTCTTAATAAAATAGTGTAAGTGTAAACTAATTTTCTCTATGTACTTAGCAACGCCTGCGGAACTACAGAAAGAAAAAATTTTTATAAAGAAAGGTTACTATGGTATATGTGGGATGCACTTTGTGCACACGTACATACTAACAGATTCAGAGAAAAACCTCTCTTTCAAAATGTAATGCAGACAATAACTTGAAGCTGGCAAAACTTTGTGGGCTGCCACTCTTGAGATTATGCGAATGGTTTATGCAAATTATAGTGCCATAAGTACGTGTAGAGTCTAAAATGAACGATGATTACCATGACAACAAAGGCAAACTTAATGTTTATGATCTCTAGCCCTGTAAGCGTGCATGTTGTTAATTCTAACTTGGTCAACAAGATAAGAATTTGTCAGTGTAGGCATGTTGATAAGATGAATGAGATAAATAGTATTTTTTGACGGATATAAAGGCAAGATAGACAAAAATTATTCTTTGCAGATTTAACAGCCTTTTACTATAACAGTGGGTACTTTTTTTTTTTGTTTTTAAAAATTTTATCCGAAAGCAGAACTTACCTCAATGCAACCGGTCGAATGTTGTTTGGGACTCAAGAAGAAAGATCCATCAACCAATGGATAACGATCGAATACCAACATTGGCTCCTCGCATAGTATACAGGCCACACGACTCATTTGCGATTGTGCAAGTGATGATAGAATAAAGAGGCGTGTCTCGTCATTGCCATGATTGCCTTCATCTTCAATCTGAAAATAGAAAAAAAAAGAATGCGTTGTAAGGAAAGAGTTGCATTAAATTAAAAAAAAAAAAAAATTATGGTATATTTTGTATGGTAAAAATTTTTTTCAAAATCAATTTTTACAAAAAAATTTTGTAAATTTTTTTTTGTAAAATAAGTAGATTGGTTTAAAATACTTTCATATGAACTTCTATATAAATTTTATACAAAAAAAGTATGAAAGATTTTTATATAGTGAAACTATAAAATTTAAACCAAAATAGTTTAAATTGTGTAAATACTTTATGTGTTCACATTTTATACGAACAAGCATAAACGGTTAGTATACCAAATTGAAGCATAGATTTTATACCAAGTTTGGTGTGGATCTGTATTCATTCCAATTTGGTTTGAATTTTACACCCTTCCTATTTGCCGTGTAGTCACTACCATTCTGTTTAGCAACTAGAACTTTTTTGAGCATAAAAATATAAATTTTTTAATATGTAAAAACTACGTTTTTATTGAACTTATTTATACGGTTTTAAATTTTTCAATTTTATTTATTTAGCAGTTACAAAAGCATTCCTTTCTGACTCCCGCAGCAGAGTTAAAGCCAATGAACCGCAAGCATAGAAAAAGGGCAGGCAGGCAGCATAAGCAGCATTTACCAAAAATATACAACATAATAAAAATGCAAGGAATGTTACAGCAAATACAAAGGTGTTAAGTCTGTCGGCGCAAATAAAATAGTTATCAAGGAACTCACACCAACCGAAATACCGACCAATCGACTTTCATACAACAAAATTTTTCATGTTTTTGTCTTACATTTCAATTTTACCCAAACTCGCCGTGGCCGCCGCCACTTTTGTTACTAACAAATGAACCATAAACGCAAGACGTGCCAGGACTTTTCAGCTTTATTCTTTGCTGCAGGATATTTTGCTGTATGGACGTTGTCTGCTTTCACACTTGTGCATTCCTTAAGGGGGATGGAAGGATTGTGGTGAGCGAGCGAGTGAGTGAGTTAAAGCTATGCTAAATTGAATTCATATATGGCGACCAGGGACCATCCGGGATTCATGCTAAAAGGATAAAAGGTAAGTAAACGTGTCTGACTAGATGTTGTGCTTAGCGCGCGCCAAACAACACAACCAACCGAAAGTGGTAAATTCCCAAATTGATAATCAATAACCGTAGTGAAAGAAAATAAGTTGAAAGAGTGCAATGCCGCAATTCCAATTTTATGCAAGCGCGCTTTAGATGGGAGAAGTAACAGTGTTACTCAACTTAGGATATATGCAATCCTATAAAAAATCTTTAGTAAATGCAACCAATATGTGTGTAGCACTCTTCAGATGCGAGTATTCAAGATTGACTCATTTAAAGGTTTTTTTTTTTTACTAATTTTGTTGCAGACCTTTTTATTGTGCATTATCTTTTTTTTTTACTTTTTTTATGTTCAAGACATTGCTGCTGATATGTGTGGACAGCAACACACACATATATATTTCATATATGAGCAACAAAAGAATTTAACAAGACATCGACTTCTATAAAAGCTGAAATGTTCGATTAGTTAAGTTATTTCACCTGTCTGTTGTTGAAATATTCCGACTACTTGACATTTGCGCATTTACTAAATGACCGATAGATTACACAGAGAAAGTTTTAATATCAGAATATCAAGATATTGCGTTTTCAGTAGGAAAAAAAAAAAAAAAATTATACTATGTTAATAATCGTCCTCAAAAGCAGTTCCATGATATGCTGAAAGCTTTGAGACAAAATACACAACAGAGTATCGAACCCACCGCTCTGGCATTGCAAGGCAAAGCTCTTACACCAGCTGAGATAGTGGACCGTCGAATGCTAAGTGATTTACTAAATGGTATATGCTGCCATTATTTTACTTGGAAACTATGCATATTCAGTTTATGAAATCAATTTTGTTCAACTGGAAAATCATTCGAGATCAATTTCAAATAAATGTAATATTATTTTTGCAGTGTACATACTACTAGTATGTTATTGACTTGTGTGCGAAAAAAAATGTCACCTGCTTGACTTGTTTTACCTTTCACAGGATATTAATCTATTATTTTACCATTGACTGACCGACCATGTGACCAAATGAATTATTAAAGTAAAATGGATAAGAAGAGAGAAAAAATAGCAAAGCAAATTACACATTTAAGCACACCACAAAATAAGGCACGTAAGCAATTGTACCATAGTGACCACTAAATGAATGGCGCAACATGTCTAACAAAAATGTCTCTGACGTGTAGTTTAATAATAGCAAACACAACAAGTTTAATGCACTTTTAATATTATTGGTTAAGTAGTAGGATTTAGACTTGAATTTCTGATACATAGCACAAAAAGCCAGACAACATCAATTAAGGTGACATTATGGGAATTGAATGGAAGGTGAAATGAACTAATCGAAGGAATGCCACTTCAAGTGGGTCAAATTTAATATGATATATACATAATAGAAAAAGAGTACGTACTGACTTAATAATGCACATCAAACAGACTGATTAACTTCAAAAGGTTAATCAATCGTGTTGATGACGAAAAAATGTATTCATATTAGTACATATTTCAGATTAAAAATGTAATACTGCAAGAATAAAAGACATAAAATGCCGACGCTACACTTTTTAAATGTTGTAGAAATGTCAATTTTTTTGTAAAGTATGCCTCCTCCAGATATCTTTCCTATTTGCTCTTAAAATTTCGATCATACACTGTTTTTAAAGGCTTCCCTTTGGAACGGCGTATAATAATCAATTAATTCTAATATTTTTGAATCACTTCATTTAAACCTTCACAATTATTTTAACTGTAATAACACCTTAACCTTATTGAACTGCAATCAAACCAAAACTTAACTGCATAACCAACAGCTCCTGATAAATGGCTTCATTCCAAAGGTTCTAGCATCAACTAGATAGCAATACAAATTATCATTTATATCCACCATTTTGCTGGTTCAAAAAATTCATTGCATGTTTTTAGGCTTAAATTTACTTTGTTTTGAGCACAATGGAGGTCATAAAACATAGTATAGCTTGCGTCATAATATGATAAGATGTGACGAGTAATAAGAAAAATATTAAAAATTCTCCTAAAACATCATTGAACATTTTCTGCTAGATTAGAAAGGCTCAAAAAAGTTATCGAATCTTAAATAATTAAACTGTAACTGTATTAAGGAATTAAAAAAAAAAAAAAATTTAAAAAAGAAACTATTGGATAAAGGATGACAAAGTTATGAAAAAAAAAAAAAAAAAAAATTTGTACTTGACGTCTCAGGAATGTAACGTACTAAGCAGAAAATGATCAAATTTACAAATAGAGAAAATAAATAAGAAACTTATTCATTGACTTCTGAGAGAATAACTTCGCGTACAAAGCCGCCGGCAACTGCTAGTTTAAAAATTTAAATATTCCATGTTACTATTCCACTTTTATAATTAGTGTGAAATTAACTTTGTCACGTTACTGTTGTTGCTAAGGAAAGCATCCATACCTTAAGTAACAACATTGAATTTGAAAATGACAATGCAATGATGAAGCACAGCGTCCAGTTCAGCCGATTCTCTGACAGCATAAACCACCACTTCCTAGAAGTATTAAAGCAAATTTAACACGCAGCTCAATAAATATCAATAAACAATAAAGATGAAGATGATGAGCTCAACGGCAATAAAGACCCAAAGACGATTTCCTACATCGGGTAAGAACAAATTAATATTGACTTAAGTCACAACACACAACAACTACAACAGCACACAGCTCAAGTGGAAGGAATATGAAGTTTGTATAGATGGATAAATGAATGAATGGCTGGATGGATGGATGACTGCATGGCTAGAGGGTTGTACAACTAGATAAATAGACACAGCACAACAGCAATACACGGGTTTGGGGGTGGAGTATAAGACAAAACATAAAGATTTTGTAGCAAAAACCAACAGTCAAATAACAAAGAATTTCAACATTTCTTAGAACAATAAATTCAATTAATTGTTTACACTAATTTCGCAAAGAGGAAGTTGAGTGGGGGGGGGTTTCGAATTGGATTAAATTGGGAAAAATTTAAGGGAGCAACACATTTGATGGCGCAAGGCAGTGAGATTGAAGTATTTGTAGTTTAACAGGCAGATTATATGTGCGAGTATTGAAAATATTTCTGTTTTTGAAACTCATGGAATGACACTAAATCAAAGTGCGATGAAATTTCTTTATATTTTTTTTTTTTTAACAAAGAAATTTTTTATTAACCCCTTGAGACCGATGGGGTTATATAGGACCCCAAGTATTTTTTGATACATCACTGTTTTAATTAAAATTAGTATCAAGAAGTGCTCGAATGCTATTGACATGCTCTAGAGAGTTGTTCAGTATAGTCTAGACTTCAATTTTGTGTTAATTGTTTGGCAAAATACGGAACGGTTTTATAGCTTTGACCAAAAATGGTACAATTTTTGCAATTTTTGTGATTTTGTGGCCCAAAACCCAATTTTTTCGGGTTAGTTTCTTGAAAGCTTCCCTTCCTTTAGTCTACATCTACAACTTCGTTAAAGATCGGAAAACAAAATCTCAAATGGTTTACGTCTTATAGCCGTGGCAACTTTGACAAAGCAGTTTTGAAGCAATTTTTATAGTACTATAAAATTCGACCTAGAGCCAAACAAGCGAAACACATGTAGGGTTTTACTAGTAACATCATGGGCTTTCAGGAACAGCATTCAAAAAAATTTTTGGATTTTTTTTGTTGCACTGTGTGATATGACTCCACCTTTTCTGGCTACGAGGGACTTTTCCGGACCTCCTTTTTTTTCTTAATTTAAACACAAGAAAACTGAATCCGAAGTTAATTTTTCGATATCTACCAGGGTCTAGGCTTCGGTCTCAAGGGGTTAATCAGTGATGTGCGATGAAAAAACAAAATTTTAAAGGTAATTTAATTGTCTTTTTGTTTATAGGTAGGTAGGTAGGAACAACTTTTGTACACTAGATAAATAGTATGTAAGTAATGTGAAAAGTCGATAATAGGTTTCACTGAATTGATTTTATAAAATAATAATGTTAGGATCTCTTCGGCCTGTCCAAAAATTAAATACCCTAGCGTAACATTTTAAAAAATTTGCTTGTGTGAGAGAAGCCACGCCCTCTGTGTTTTTATACTTAGTATCTGAATAAAATTTGGTTGCATTATATCAAACAACGCTATCAGTATATCTTTAAATATTTTGATTGTGTTGGAGGTGCCACGCCTAATTGTCCGCATTAACCTAGTTTTCGCTCAAGTATTTCTAGTGTAAATGTGTATTTTGATTGCGTAATCGTAAATAATGGTCATTAAATTGTAATTTAAATGTGCTTTTTTTTTTGTATGGGCGGTATGCGTGTCCGATTTCGATAATTTTCAATCTGCCGAGCTATCTTTGAGGACGGAGGCAATGTACAAAGTTTCATCGAATTATTTTGTTTCAAAAAAATATTAAAATGATTTCCACGGACAGACAGTTGGACATAACTAGTCGGCATAATTATTTTGACAAAAATTTATTTGTGACTACCGAGCGTTACTTTGCTTAAAACTGTTAAATAACGGTGCGAATTATGCTCAAACGAAACACCGCACTTACAGCTACTATTTGCATACCAAATATTTTGTCGTTTACCGTTTGCATTCTTTTTCTGCTGATTAAAATGCAAGCAAACGACGAACTTGGTCGTGACATAAGTATTTTGACATAAACTACGGCAAAAATTGTGATTTAAACGGTTCAAATTAATTTCGATTACTTGGAGTGTGCTGTGCAAAAAAAAAAAGTAAGAAAAAAAAAATTTTCATTCGTGCAGTGTTGCCGTATTCGTAAAAAAAAAAGTTTTTCTAGGTATGATTGCACTTCAACAGATCTGTAGAGAGAAAGGCTAGTCCGGTTTCCACTAGAATCATTTAGTTTAAAAGACAATTCAAATGTGTTTGTAACAGTGTACAATTTGTTGGAATAGACTAAAAAATAATTGAGTTATAGTGGTTGATGATATTGCATCACTGCCGATAAGTTTTTTTGAGCAAACCATTTGAAAAAGTTCAAGTCTTATAACTGCCTCAAAAGCCTATTTTATTAGGAAAATTGTGAGACATTAAGAACCAAGATCGGATAAAGATTGACAAATTTTTAAACTTGAATGGGTGTTTTTTTTTATTTTTTATTTTTTATTTTTTTTTTTTGAAGTGGAATAAGTCTATTCAAGGTGCAAAAGTAATGTCATAATTTAATTTTTTTTTAGAAATAAATAAAATTGGGCTTTGTTCTCACGACTTGTATACTTTTCCATGCCTGCCACGGCTCCTTCTTTGCATTAAAAACAGATGGACAAAGTGAATATACCTTGGGTGTAAGATAACTAAACTATAGAATACAGATCAATATACATATTAATACGCAAGACATAAAATTTGTCCTACTTTTTTTACTATGTTAGAAATGGAGCACGACTTTTAATTATACACCATTAGAAAGGTATTTGTGTGTAAATGTGCACAAAGTTAAAATTATTTTAATATTTTGCCAGGGCTCTAATCAGGTAACTTTTAAAGCAATCATCGTTCGAATGCAACTACCCGACGATATCATCAAAAGCTTGCTTCATATAAGCCCTTTGCTATCGTATCGTATATTGTTCTTTTTTCTAAAGTTTAAAACCCACTGGAAAACATATGTTTCTGACAGAAATGACATTAAATTATATTTTTTGTGATAATTTGGACATGCTAAGGAGAACTTTTTAAATGTAAGTATTTTTAAAGCGTTTTTTAAAAGTCTGATGATGTCAAAAGCCATGCTATAAAAAAAGCAACATATTCTAATATTCATAATCGTCTCGTTGAACCACAAATGTGCACTTAAAAATAAATATTCATAAAACAAAACAAAAACAAAATGACATATTAAATATTATTGAGTTCCCTTACGTTGTTTGTTTTTAAAACACTTTACCACTCTGTGTTTGTTTTTTTTTTAAGCAAAAAAGTCTCAAGTACAAAGAACTTTTACAATGATGATTTTCGATTGTTTTTCTTTCCGTTTTTTTTTGGAAATTTTTTTAAGCACGTCTTTTGCACGCTCTTTTGTGGCTGGCAACATATTAAACTCTTGATAAATTTGAAAAAAAAATAGGACAAATAATGGCTTTGTTTTAGCATATGTGATCACATTATCTAAAAAAAAATCTGCGAAATTCTGTTTATTTGTTCATATATACTAATTCGATATTGATCAAAGATTACTTTTCTTAATTTTTATGACTCTTAATTGTATTAAAATGCTTTTTCCAGCTAAATGCAAACATTAGCTGTGAAATGCAAAGCAAGCAATTTTCATGCCTCTATTAAGAATCCAACCAGTTCATGTTAACTGTTTTGTTGCTCATCCATTCTGGCGCTATAAATAAATCAGTTTGTGTTTCCTTTTCTAATAAATATCGCCAGCTACTCCTCACTTCATTCAGCCCACTTAACTTTGAAATAGGCACGGACCGACTGACAGACAGACAGACACAGAGTTGAACTCTGTTTCTTGGGTTACACACCCCAATCCACGGATGTTACTACTGCTGCTGCTGCTTATAAAAGTGAAATACTGCAGTCCTTAGGAGAACAATAGTCGTCTCATTCATAAACACATTAAATTAAATTGCATTTCAATTTGATTTTCTGAGATGGTAAACAAAAAGAAGAAAAACCAAAAGAAAAAAAAAAAAAAATCAAAACAAAAACAAAACTGTCGAAATATAAATTTATGGTTACATTTTTAATGTGTAATCCATTAAAAATTTCCACTTTTATTGTTGGCTGTGTAATAAATATTCGTACTCTTTAGGATGTTGTTAAGAAATACACATACGCAGCAGCAACAACATACTACAAAAGGATAGGTCTCATCATCATGGCGAATTGAAATTTCGCGTCTATGGGGCGTGAGTGAGTTTATTAAAAAGCCATAATGCAACATAAAGAGAAATGTAATTTTGATTTTTTCCTTGAAAAAGTAATCATATATTGTACATTCATACATATGTATTTATGTAGTAACACAAATCATCGCATGAAAAATGCTGGCTCTACACAGAAAGAAAAGTTTCATAATTTTTGTAGCGAAAATCGACCAAAAATTACTGAACTTTTTTTAATCTTCGTTCATTTAACATATCTTTTAAAAACTGCCTAAAAATTAAAAATTTTCTACTAAGCAATATTTCAATATAAGCACAGTAAAAATTATCAAACAAGATAGTAAAAATTATTAAACAGTATGGTTAAAATTATCAAACAGTATAGTAAAAATTATAAAACAAGCTAGTAAAAATTATCAAACAGAATGGTAAAAATTATCAAACAGAATAGTAAAATTATTTAACCGGAACACAATTTTTTTTTTTTTTTTTTTTTTTTTTTTTTTTAAATAAAAAAACTACTAAATTAAAAAAAAAAAAAAAGAGAAAAATATATCATTATGATAAAATTTACTGAAACTCTACCAAATTATCAAATTATAAAGTTTTATAGAAAAAAAATTGTGGCCTAATGTTTCCTGACCTGACTCAGAAAAATACTCAAATCTGTCGATTACACGCATTTTACAGCCCGTTTTTGATAATTTTTTATATATTTTTTCGTTCCGTGTATGAGCAGCTACACAAATAGACAAATGAATTTACAGACAGACATACAACACAGACAATGTTTGTATGTTTGCAAAGTGAAAATAAATTTTATGAAAATTACATTTTAATATAATGTTATGAATCTTGTTTGTACTCTATTATTGCAATAAGGGTATTATTGTTGTTTTACTTTTGCACTCGATAACCAATCGATAGCATTGACTTGTCTGGCTGTCCTATCTACTTTTATCGAGTCTTCAATCATGTATGAA
This sequence comes from Calliopum simillimum, assembly GCA_951812925.1. NCBI lineage: Eukaryota > Metazoa > Arthropoda > Insecta > Diptera > Lauxaniidae > Calliopum > Calliopum simillimum. Next base: position 97,962,678 of record OX638368.1, on the reverse strand, counting down.
TTGTTGTATTAGCGAAAGTACATATTCGAACTTTGTGCATGTGTTTCTCTACTTGAAAATTCACTCAACTGTAATGAATTCCTTGTTATTACATTACTTGTAATGCGTTGTTATTGTTAATGTTACTGTTGTTACAAGAGTATATTGACTTAGCAGATTTTTATCATATTTTTGTGTTAAAAAATGTTTTGGATTTTTTCCAAACTAATGCGAGTAATTTTTCTTTAAGAAGAGTTTCGAACAGTGAACGTTAACAAAAAAATATTATCACTTTATATAAGTAGGTATAGATAAAAATTAAACCTAGTATATAAAGCAGATATTGAAAAACGTATTTTTTTTTAAGCTTAAGTCAAACCTTACGCTTCATGAAAGTCAATTAAAAGTTTTAGCTTACAATACAAAGCGAATGCAAAAGTTTGGCGGCGCCCAACGTGGGACCCGGCAAATAAATTATTATTTTTTTTTTCATGGTTGGGATCTCTAATTGAAATTATAGGAATCCCTTACAATACAATGCGAATGCAAAATTTTGCAGCCCAGCGTGGAACCCCACACGGTGCTCTTGAACAGTCGATAGGTTTTTTAAATATGTGGAGAAAATCTGTGAATGGGGTCTCATTTGTATTAGTTTAGTGGTCTGAAAAATGCAAACCCCGAAATCGTAGCTGATCATCCCCGCGAAATATCTCAAAAATACATATCCCATATAAAATAAAAAAAATTCAGAAAAAAAAACGCAACAAACAAATATAAAAATAGATATTTTGAATGTATTTTGCAATGCTGAATCCGAATCCGGCCTTAGAATTGCTGTATCTTATACGGTTTTTGAGATATCTTAGCCTAAACAAGGAAAAAAAGCCGATGCCATGTTTTATTGTTGTGTTTTGGAGCTATATAACAGGACGTATATCCGTAAATTCTGATGCAGAAATAGAAAGCTTTAATCAATCTTCTAAACCTAATTCAAATAATGTCGATATCTTTATTTTTCTCGGAGATATCCTAACATAAAAAGTTAAAAAAGTGCAAAAAACGTGTTTTGTCATTATTTCAGTCTACGATATTTCAGAAAAAAATTAAGCTATTGACATAATTTAAATGCGGTTGGAGCTTTCAGATAATGTATTGAATTTTGCGTATGAATGTTTTCTATTCTAGTTATAGCAAAAACGGTATTTTTTCATTGTTTAGGCTAAGATATCTCAAAAACCGTATGAGATATAGCAATTTTTAGGCCGGATTCAGATTCAGCATTGCAAAATACATTAAATATTACTATTTTTATATTTGTTTGTTGAGTTTTTTTTCCGATTTAAGGGTTTGCATTTTCCAGCCCACTAAACTAATACAAATGAAACCCCATTCACAGATTTTCTCCACATAGCCAAAAAACCTATCGACTGTTCAAGAGCACCGTGCCCATAAATAAGTTAATTTTATTTTTTTCTTGGTTGGGATCCCTTAGAAAAAAAAAATGTATTTGTCGGGCCCCACGTTGGGCGCCAAAATTTAACATTCACTTTGTACTGTACGAACCATCTCGTCGCATTTGGTAGTTGTTTTGGTTTTTTCTCTATAACTACATGCACAATGCACATAAGATGATATGATATCTCATTTTTTACTAGCAGGCGCTGATATTGTCATTTACTGAGCTGGATGGCGCTTATCACAGAAGAGTGCAATGGATATTTATTTGTTGTTTTTTTTCAATAAATATCAAACGATTTCTAGGTTTTAGATATAGAAAAAATATCTTTTTATTTTCTTCATGCCTTCAACAGTAACATGAAATAATAGTCCCGCGTTGGGCGCCAAAATTTAACATTCACTTTGTATTGTACAAGCCACCTCGTCGCATTTGGAAGTTGCTTTTGTTTGTTTCACTATAACTGCATGCATTATAATAGCGAGCAAAGGGTAAATTTTTTACGCTTACATTATATTTCAATAGCTTCTCTCTGACACAAAATATCCAAAGAAAACTTAAGTCTTTAAACAATAAAAATCTAAACAGCTGTTGTCATTTTAAAATTGTCGGATTTTACCAACAATATCGCGTGACAAAAGACTGTTAAGAAGAGTGTTATTGTTGTCCTTCATAGAAAAAAGCGAAAGTTGCTAAATAATATTTATGAAAAATAAAAAAAAATAAAAATAAAACATCGGATATAAGTCGCTTTTAAAGATACAACATACAGTCATAATCACATGTTTAGCAACAATTTGTGCACATTTATAAAATTCATTAAACGTCATTTTGCTGTACCCAAAGAGCTTTTTGCGCATTTAAGTAACTGCAGAAGTAGCAGCAACATTAAAGCAGCAGCGAAACCCATCCTTCCCAGCAGCAGCAACAGACGTCGCATTTAACATTTACATTAATAATTAGCGCACACATTTCGACAACATCAATGGCAGCAGCAGCAGCAATGGCAACTAACAACTTAACAACGTAGCTGATGACGACAACGACGACTGAAGAGAGCTCGGTCTCGTCACATCCTCTACCTAAAATGTTGCTACTATTTTTCCTACAAAAAAATTCCACAAAACATTCAAGAGCAATTAATCACACAAACGTTGCAAAAAATAAAATAAAAAAAGTTTGATATAAAAGGAAAGTACTCTCTGCTTCGTTGAGTACCGCTGCAGTTAGCCGCGTTTTGTGCGGTCATTGAGGAAGAAGGCAGGTGTGGTGTTGTCGTTGATGTGCATTAAAGTGATGAAAATTGTGAAGTAGAGCTTTTTCTACTGCTTTTTTTCTTTTATGCATTTAAAACTTTGCCACTTACAATAACAACAACACAATAAGTTGAAAGCGATGACAAGAATTTTTGGTCACAAATCAGTGTAAGCAGCAGCAAAAGCGAGTCGCAGTAATTTTTTTTTTTTGTCTAATGTATTGCTGATGGCAATGACCATCGTTGTTAGATGTGTTGATGCCGTGCTTTTAAAGTTGACCTGGCTTTTGAGTTGAAAGCGAAAGGACGCAAGGATTTACTTTAGTGAACCAGCAGCAGCAGACACTTTTTGAGCGAATTTTTACTTTTGTAGATGAATTTTATTGTTGAAATTGTTGCATAACTTTTTGACAAAACCAATGAACTATTACTATTATTACAAACGCGTGTTCATTCATCCTGCTTTTGCCAGGATATGGCAGTTTTGTGATACTATTAATTCTTAAACCTGCCACCTCTAACACCTGTTTGTTGGTCAACAAAATGTTTACATTTGGAAACATCATTTGTATAATTGAAACAAAAAATTTGCTGTCAAAAACCTGTTTTTTAACATTGAAACCTGTCAAATGTTGGTTTTTGGTGAATTTCGACCATTTTCACTTTTACTTTTGTTTTTTGTTTTTGTTTTAAAGCCTGCCGCCTGTGTTTTTGTATAAAAAAAACCTGTTTTTAGATTTTAAACTGAAATTATCATTTGTTGAACCTGTCAATAATCCTGTCATTTTCATATGAAAAACTGTCAAATTGAATTTTACGTTTTTCATACAAAAACAGATGAGCACGTTAATAACTACTAAGCTCGAACCATAATTGGGGGTACTCGAATAATTTCTCAAAAATTGTTGCTCATACGACATGTATAGCAAAACAGAAAATTTTAATATTTTATTTTCGATGCAACTTGGAACTTTTGTGCCAAAGGCAATTTCTCTACTCTTTTAAGTTTTTCATCATGTATAAAATATATCAGTGGCTGCCTAAGTCGGATGAGTTTTTCGAACACATTTAAAGTTGACAATATAAAATTATTTCTAATATTACATATACGCTTATACTTTAAAATTACTCAATCTTTTAAACATGTCACTCTGTAGTCGCCTTTTCTCAAACCCAATCAGAGAGTTTACATTTAAAGTTTATCAACTCCAAGAAGCTTTTCGTTTGTGTTAAACACTCTTGTTGTCTTGAGAATAACAGCATTAATTACAAAGATTTTACTGCTGCTTTTACTTATCATTTTCACACAATCTTAAGAACCGTATATGTATGCGAAAAGTTTTTTGTCTTGAGCAACAACATTAAAACAACAACAGCAATTTCTATCATTAAACAAAAATTCAATCCAAAAGACGACCAGAGCAGCAACAGACAAAAGGCAGCTTTTTGGTGTTGTCACATAATGAATGCATAAATAAACAAATGGTCCCTTTTTCTTTGACAGGGACATATCAAGAGGACTTTAATAACTGGTGTGGTGCGAAAAAGCCATATTATGAACAAGCGAAAAGAGAACGGTTAAGGTTGGTAGAGTGTTTAAGTTTCGTTAGTTTTACTACATGTAACGTGTAAGTTCACAAAAGTTTTAATAAGTTTTCATGTAAAGTATAATGCAGACGCAATTAAATAGATAATTTTCTAGCAAAATGTGAATGCCCTTAAATAATTATACATATACCACAAGCAGACATATTGTCGAAAAAAAAGCAAGTTTTGAAATATGTTGCAAGCTTTTTTTTAATTATTTGAGTTCTGAGCAATCAAATAATATTCTATTTTGTCGGGGAACGTAAAAGCACGTATTTCCGCTGTGTTGGAAATATTTCGTTTTAATGGATTTTGTAAAGGATCTTTAGGGTTTCCGTAATACATTTTATTTTTTTTAGATTAAAATTTAGATAACAAATTCTTGTCCTCAGTTTGAATTTTCAAAATCGAATGAAATAAAAAGATTTATCTTAAACATTTGGCGCTGAATGTAGGGAATACATATCTTTATTTATTTTTAAATTAGAATTCATTTAATTCGCTTTGTTTTTTAAGTTGAAAATTTATTCAACAAATTTTTAGTTCTCTGTTTGAATTTTCAAGATAGAATGAGATAAATAGATTTATCCTATACATTTAGCGCCCAACGTGGGGTATCGATTTCTTTATTTCTTTTAAAATTAAAATTTTTTTAATTCGCTTTGTTTTTTAAGTTGCAAATTTATTCAACAAAGTTTAAATTGAATTTTCAAGATCGAATATAATAACATTTTGAATTAAAATTATTTTTTTTTTTTTTATTTTTAGTTCTCTGTATAAATTTTAAAGATAACAACATCTTTATTTATTTTTCGAATTAAAATACTTTTATTTTATTTTTATTAAAATTTATATTTACTTCAACAAATTTTTAGTTCTCTGGTTGAATGTTCAAAATCGAATGAAATAAAGAGATTTATCCTTAACATTTGGCCCCGAACGTGGGGGGTAAATATCTTTATACCTTTCTAAAATTAAAATTTTTGTAATTTTTTTCAATTTATTTTGATAATTTATTTTAAATTAAACAAGTGTGTAAATGAATAGAAGTGTTAAAAACATGGGTTGGGTTCTTTTGACAGAATTTCGAAATCTAGAAAACCAAAATCTTGAAGTCAAAATCTTGAAAATCAAAATCTTGAAAATCAAAATCTTGAAAAATCAGAATCTTGAAAAGTAAAATCTTGAAAAAAACATCAAAATTCCCGCAGTAATTGTATAAAAATAAAAGTAGGGGTAAGTGGGCGGTCTGCGGCCGATGCTCAGGATTTAAGCCCGTCAGACATCCAATACCGGCTTCGCGGCGGCCATCGGCCGCGGCTCAGTATATAAAATATCCAATATATTTTTTTCAATATTTTTGTTTTTCAAGATTTTGTTTTTTCAAGATTATTTTTTTCAAGATTTTTTTTTTCAAGATTTTGATTTTTAAGATTTTGCTTTTTTTCAAGATTTTGCTTTTCAAGATTTTGAAGGGATTCCTAAAAATATAACCGCTACACTTTTTGATTTTGAGAGTAAAAGTTGCTTAAATTTCATTCCAATCGATCATTTCCATTAATCATTTAAATAAGCAACACCCATAGTGAGTTTCATTTTAAAATTTAAAATCTAAATTAAAATTTGTACTCACGCCGACACAGTAATCAGTACACCCACCCACTAAGTAATAATTGCATGTGTGTATGTCATTATCCTTTATTAACCTTATGAAACTCTTTCATATGTGTTGTCGTCAAAGCTTATTAGCATTTTTAATTACTTTTAACCAACATGAGCACACAGCAAAATCCTTTTCACACTATTGTAGGTACTATGCTTTCAATAATCTTGTTGTTGTCTTCATGAATGCTCGTTTTTTTAGAACAAATTTTGCTTTTTTGTTTTGCCATTGCGGTAGACAAAATTGAGAAAATCTCAAGAAAAACATTTACTGCGGTTTTTCCATTTCTTTGACTCCTACTTTTACCAAACGCAAATACTTTCACCTTTATTGACTTCTCCGTATTCAGCGCACCCATGAGTTTTGTTCCTTGTTCAGCTTTTGTTTCAAGAACGTAAGCGCGGCGCGCATATCCTTTTTCTGTCAATTTATTTTGTGTCTTTTTTTTTCGCTACTTATTTTCACACATTATTTCATGTGTATTAGTGTGTGGTTGTAAGTAGCTGTCGCAAACATTATTTTTATTAGCTCTCAAATACGCACACATCATAGGTTATGCGAGGAGTATCTAAACGTACATATGCGACGCGCTATCACATTTTTAAATTTACTCGTACTTTTCCCTTTCATTAGACGGTGTTGCTTTGCTAGATATCCTGCATGAGTTTGCTGACTTCTTTAGAGCGTGTTTATTTTAACATTTTCATTATCTGTCTGGCGGGCGGGTTTTATTTATGTTTATCTTACAGCGAATGTTAGGAGTGTTAAGTACTTAATACACCTACTACTATATATTAACTACTAAATTTTTATTAACCCTTTAACTGTTTAATTATTTTCCATCGAAGACGAGTATACTCGACATAAACAGAGTAAAATGCTTCTGCCTATAAAATTATGGCAATTATGATCAAAAGTTGCGTGTTGGTTTTTTAAAAAATATATAATTTTATTCGATGTTAACAAACAAAATTTATTTCATTGTTAAAAAAATATCACATAAAATCGTTTTGTAACGGTACTTTCCCAGAATTTGTTATTTCAGCTATTGTGAATTAAAATAAATAAGGTTGCCAGACTAACGAATATTCTAGAATGTACATTTTTTAAAAGATCTTTATTGCCCTTTTTCAGAAAAAAAAAATTACAGTTGATTCGTTTAATAATAATACGAATGCGATTTTTTTTCATCTTCACGACGAGTATACTCGACATAAACAGTTAAAGGGTTAATAAATGTTTTGTGTTTGCCATGGCAAAAAATTAAATCATCATATCTCTGAAACTATTTAACGTACATGGATGATATTTGGTACATATGTAAAAAGCACCAAGACAAATAATATGTACTCGGAGAAAGGGCGGTACCACGCCCCACAAAAATCACTTCATAATACCTCTGAACATATTTAACGCATACAGATGAGATTTGATAAATGTGTACAGAGCTCCGTGACAAATGGGCGATGCCACGCCCCTAAAAATGATCACTAATGAGTTTTTCTGCTACGCTTAAATATTAATATGTATACCAACTTTTTTTGCTCTTCATAACTTCATACCTTTTATGCAACTGAGTGCTTTTTCCTAATACTTTTTCCTCAAAAGGCTTTTTCACAACGCACAACATGAAATTGGTTGGGTTATCAGTGTCAGGCAGCGTACATTGAACTGCGCGCTGCTTTTTACTTTTTTTTCTAACAAATCATTCAACCAATAACCCAACCACCCAACTCAAGCCCTCGTTAATGGCCATCCGCCGTAGAAGAAACTGATAAAAAAACGTTGCCAGCCTGCCCACCAGTGACACAACACACACAACATGTGCAATTAATACGCAATGGTGCTTTTTTTGCACTTCTCGCGCTGTAATCACCAGCATAGGGCAATAAATTGCATTTGTGTTCCAGTCTAATCAGCTATGGAGCCACAAATTACGAGAATTATTAAGGCATTTTCTTTTTATAAGTTTATGACTTCTTGTTATGCTGAATTATAATTCTTTTAGATTTTTTTTTTTTATAAATTTCATTCATGCATAGTTTCAACAGATAATGATGACTATAATTCCTTTAATAACAAACATTTCTTATAATCACTGCATTAATTACTTAATGCATTATGTTTTTATATTTCTTTTGTTTTTTAGTAATAACAGTTCAGCACTTTGTGTAAAATACAACAAAAAAAAAAAAATAAAAAGAAAATATATAGGTACGAAAAAAATTTCCTTTGGTTCTCAAAAATAGTTTCACGAGCCACCACAATCACAGTTCATCAGCAGAATTCATGTAGATATCAAGAAGAATTCCCAAGCTATCTGTCTATAATTATACACTTCCCTTTTGCATTAATATCTTTCGAACCGAATAAAAAGAAAAGTTAAAGTCAAAATTTGAACTTTTCATTGTAAAAAATTCACCTGATGATTTGAGCTTTGTGGTTGCTGTTAAGGGAGTAGTCAGGTAGTTTTTTTTCCCGTTTCGGATACTTTAAACCCTCAAGAATAATGTAGAAACCTTCTTTTCCCTCAGATGTTATCGGAAAGTAATTAAAAACTAGTTTGATAATTTCATAATTGATAATTTGTTGTGAAATCTTTAAACGTGTTTTTCTCAGAACAGTGTTTTTTGAACTGGTACCCACGATTCCGGCTGATCTACTGTACCGATTTACTTAAATTTTTTTTTTTTTAAATGTTCGTAATAGATTTGGCTATCTTGGGTACCAGAATCAATACTGTCAATAAATATTTAACAATATTATTAACAAAAAACGAGGTTGAAAAAGACCAAAAAAAAAAATTTTAAATTGCACTACTTGTTTATTTACCAATATTTTTTTCCAGTTCTGGTACCCAAGATAGCCATTCACATGTACTTTAAAATGCAATTTGTTTTTTGTGTTTCAGATGATCTGAAATCGAGAAATCGTGGGTACCACATCAAAGCCGGCCTACTTCCGGTCGCCCATATCTTCACCGGAAGTCAACGAAAATTGAAAAAAATTTTTGTTTTTGCTACTTAAAAATATGTACAATAACATATAAAAACATCAAAAATGTTGAATTAAAATTTATATGAAAAAAAATTGTTTCGCAAAAACGCTATTTCTACCTGACTACTCCCTTAAACTTGTTTTAAAAACCATAATTTATTTTATCATGTTTATTAAATGCTACTCACACGATATGCTTTATGTGATTATGTAGAAAATATTTTTAAATTGGCTATAACTTTTGTAAATATTATGATAAATTGTCCATTTTTTCAATATTTTAAAGATAAAGCCTTATGGGTTTAGGAAGAGTGACATGTTTTACATATGCAATGTTATTAGTGGAATGGGTAAAATTTGCATGAACCTTATTTTCAAAATCGAATATCTCGAAAACTGCAAGCTCAATATATATAAAAATGATCGACTACTAATTTTATTAAATGTGACATTTGGGCTAACATAATTATCTTAACATTTTAGAAAGGAATTTCTTTCTTTTCTGTCATTAAACTTTAATTTATCAATTTTCTTAAGAGTTCAAAAATCTTTTAGTTTTATAAGCTAAACAAGCTATCGAATTGTGCGCCACTTTTTTATTTTTTGCTAACTTCAAAGGTAAAATAAATTTTCGACGAGTGCAATGAACTTTGTTAGCTGCTGCCTTTGACTGCCTGCCTGACTGCCACTACTTTTTTAAGGCCATTGAAAATAGCTTTCGTTTACACAAATTTTAAAATCAATAAAAAGCTCTACTTTATGCTGGCATTTAACATGTCGTCCTGTCATGCAACTAAATTTGCTGATTTTATGTTGATTTTTTTTTTGTAGATTTTTTTTTTTTTAAATATTCTTATTTGTAAATTTGTTTGTACGTTTTTTTCCATACTACTCTGCTGGACCATACCGTTTTTTAATGGAAGATTTTAGTTGCAAGTTGAAAAAAGGAGACAAAAAAAAAATGCATGTCTAGTGCAAGTCAACTAAGAAATTGTCCCAAAGGATTTCAATAAAATATATATGCATATACAAATATATATGTATGTATTTAACAAATATAAACAAATTTTTGAATTGCTTGAGGTTTTTTTATTTTTCTGATCTTTTGAGAGTCCATTAGATTTGTTGAAAATGACAGAAAAAAAAAGAGTGCAAGTGTTTCATTGAACGCATTTTAACAACAAGTCCTTCTGCTGTCGCAAACTCTTGTATTCGTCGTATTCGCATTCCTTGAGACAGTTTAGTTATAAGTCTCCTCCAGTGTTGTTGTCGTTGTTGTACTTGAATGGTATGGAATTGAAGCTGTTTTTAATGGCATTCTGCTCGTGGACATTTTCATTTTTTTAATGGCATCCTCTCTGCTTGAGGATATTTATTTTTGCGTATTTTAAAAATGAATGACATCGCCTGACCTTTAAAAATCAATTTGGAAATAAATTGTAAAAAAAAAGAAGACAACAAAGATGTTGTTGCAACAGTAGAGACAAATCGAATAACAAAGTTGCACACATAAAAACAAGGGGCCTGTACAAGAAATCTTCAAATATACTTAGTGTACTTTTCTTTACTCGCAACTTTTACACTGAACTGAAGTATTTGATCCAAAAAATTCAAGACTCAAATCTTCAGTGTAAACTGATTTTATTTTGACACGGAAGTACTTGTTTTAACAATTTAAAACAAAACAAAAAAAAATCTGATTCTAATAAATACTTCAGTGTACTGTATTTTATACAAACAAGTACTTCAGGTCAGTGTAAAACGTGTGAGAAGAAAAACTACAGTCAAATTTATGATATGGTAACACCTCCAAGTTGCAACGCATTGGGTACTTAGGCTTGTAGTAACTTTCATAAATTTTCGCCAGAGAGAAAGAGAGCGTAAACAAAAAAGGCAGTACAAGAGAAAAACTTAAGTAGCATTTTGTAGTGTAGCATGGGACACTGAACTGAAGTATTTGATAAATAAAAAGCAAATACAAGACATGAGGTATCTTGAAACGAAATGTTTTAAAACTCCAACAAGACGTCTTGAGCAGACCCCTTAAATATATGTGGTACATTCTACGTGAAGAGTTCAGAAAAATTTTTCTTACTTCGATTCCTATGGGCTAATTTTAACAATTAGCTTTTAAGAAAAATAGACAAAATAACTCAGATGTAGAACGAAGAATTTGGAGCATTTATGAGTTCGAAATAAAATGAAAACCATATCAAGCCGAGATTTTCCATAAAACGGCTGACAGCGACATACTCTAAGTGACCTTTAAACAAATTTTAAAAAACTTATTTTATACCATCTTTCAGATTTTCTGGTATTTTCAAAACAATTTTAATTTTTTTTTGTTTTGAATCAGTAGGTATAATAATAGGTATGTATATTACAAAAATTATTAAAATTCACGACTTTTTTCTCTTCCTCTGAGGAAAATATTTTCTTTTTGAAAAATTACTCAAACGAAATTTCTGGGAAATGTTCTGATTGTGGAAAATACAAATGCTGTATTTGCCAAGTTAATTGTATCAGATAAAAAACCACTTGCTGTGCTGCACCTTAAATTACGGCACAATACAAATACGTTTACCAGTTAACGCCACTTGCTATGCTACCGAAAAATCGTAATTTACCCAAAAACAACAAAATGCTAGTAAATAAAATCTAACCCGATAAAATTTCCACGGATTTCTCTCGTAAACAACATGCTGCTACTTACTGTTACTCTGTTGCAATCTACACCAACCGAATAAACTGAAAGTAAATTGTCCATTTTGGTAATTACCAGCCAAAACCAAAAATTGCCAGTTAATAGAAGTGAAAAATCCTTAAAACATTTGGTCTACAACAACATTAAAGAGATTGCGTTACAATTTCGTCTGCCTCTGGCCCTCCAACTCTCCAGCTGCTGCTGTTCACATTTGAAACCAACTAATTAATTGGTAGATGGTAGCTGTTAATTGGTAGCTGTTTCTGTTATTACTTAGTTTGTTGTTGGCTTCCAAAATTTGCGAAAGTTAAATAGTTAAGATTGTCAATGGGGAGGTAATTGGCAATTTGGTATACAAAAAATTAAATCCGAAACGAAACTCAATTGCAATAAAATCAACAAATAATTAGTTGACTAAAAAATCCATCGCTGACTTAATTAAACCAATGGTCGATTTGCTGATATGACACACTGCAGTAAAAGTTTTTATTACATAGACCTGTGGACTCCTTTAAATTTATCATTAAAATCAAAATATGCAGCAACGAAAATGCATTTAGTGCTTTCAAACTGAAAAAAAAAAAAAAAAACCCATGGTGAAAATTGTACAAAACCAAAAGCCAATTATTGAATTAAGCTCAATTGTAGGTGTGGGTGGGTGTCTTTCACTATTAAATTTCACAAACCTATAATGGAGGCAAATATTTTCGGTTAAGTACAGTTGCAGAAAAAACTGAACCTACAAAGAAATATATAGTTCATAATTATAATTGAAGACATGCATTTGGTTCGGAGATTAAGTAAAAATTTCGAAAAATCCATTTTATAAAAAAACCCCTATAAGCTGTGATCCATCTTGCTTTTTGTTAAAAATCTCTTGTGCTTATTTTTAGAATCATGCGATCAAACACAAATCTTTCAATGGAGGGGAAATGAAGTCTTCCTGCTATTTAAGTCCAAACCACAGCCACGTATGGCCCTATGCTCCTCCTAGGAGTTAAAGGAGAATAAATACATACAGCCATCACGAAACTCCCCGAGGGGCCATCCCAATAGTCAGTTGGAATATCTAGCGAACAGGATGCTCCAAAGAGCTACTGACTCTCGTGGTACCAGAATAATCTCTGATCACATTTCGTAGTAGTACGCTACTGTTAGTATTACTCTGATCCGCCTGGGACTAATCACCCATGCCGATTTATTATGGATTGTAGGAACACGTTTCTTGGTGCATTCCTCCCTTCAAGAATGCTCAAGACTTTATTGAGAGCAGTAGTCCTACCCAAATTTGCTATGGCCACTTTACCATGTACGACTCGACTTACTATGAATTGTGGGAACACGAAAACCCTCAAAATCCTGTCTTGGATTGTTATTTACTACTTTGCCATATGCGTATCGTCGCAGTTGGAGGTAGTTTTGGGATACCTCCAAAAGTCACGCCCTTTTGCCTTCCTGCTTTGGTTGGTAGCCGACTGCGATCAACAGTGTCACCGCCAGCCACCATTATCTGGGGTTGCCGCTGGGAGGCAGCAGGCTGCTTGACACCCCTTATAACGGACCGTGCACAACACAAGGTTACAAAGGTTGGACCAGACCTATCCAATGCCTCCCTTCTGAATTGTAGAAGAGACAGTCTTCTCCACAGCCCTACCTGCTACAGAACAAGAGAGATTGCTAACTGACACTATCTTCTGCCGGGTCACACCAACCCCCCTCCCTTTTTGTTAGAAATATAATTCTTATATCCAAATTTATGATGGAGATGGAGCCAATACTGTTTCCATCCCACAGCAAAAAACCGAAATCCTGGAGTCCACTAGTACTTCGAAGACTCAAATCTCCAAAAAAAAGAGCTTGCGAGAGATGCTCAGTCTAGTCTTTATCCCTAACGCTTAGCTTAGAGAGTCCCAAAAGTGTTGTCAGAATCATCGCGCGTATCGCTTTCAAGAGTCGAACGGCACCAGTTGAGGGCAATGGATGAGGAAAATTTCTTGAAGAGTTGATTGACTTCATGTGGTGCATACAGACAGTTAGGTGCCTACACTAGACATCTTGAAATATAGTGTACTTTTTTTTACACGCACATTTTACGCTGATTTCATTTTGACACTGAAGTACACTGTCAGTGTAAAAAATAAAACTTATTCTACCAAGTACTTCAGTGAACTGTATTTTATACAAGAAAATACATCAGGAGAGTGTAAAGTGTGAGTAGGCACAATAAGAGAGCGAAAAACTACTTTTCTCACTAATAAAGCATTTTGTAGTGTACACTTTAACTGCAGTATATGGGGTAGAACTGAAGCAAATCAAAGAAGACTAATCGATCTGTGCAATATGTGACTTTTTTTCTTTCATATCCAAGTACTGTCAAGACATTGAACAGATAACACTGAACTGAAGTATTTGATAATTAAGAAGCGGGTACAAAACATAACTAGAAACAAGAAGTCTTGCGCAGTCACCTAAAAAATATTATTGGTAAAATCTCAATTTAACTTTGATGAGGCGTCGGTGCAACTTCTCATAGAGCTTAACGTGCTTTCATTCCTTGGATTTAATGGAGTCAAGCTTCTAGTTTAAAAAATATCATTTCAGACTTGTGAAGTTTAAACATCATAACGTTAATCTACATCTAAGACTTTTAAAGTTTCAGAAGGCTAAACCGTTTTCAATTAGTTCAAAATCAGTACTTTCTCTTTTCCTCACTTGGCTCCGAAAACAAGTAAATCAGTCTTTATATAAAATGCAGCACCCTACCTTGCTGTACCCTGAGCTTGAGTACAAATAAGCAAAAAGTACAAATCTTTTTTTTTTTTTTTTTTTTTTTCTGTGTAAAGTGAAATCTGGCAAAAAATTACGACGTCAAACACCTACCAACTTTAATAAATGCAATGTAAAATTGCAACAGCACTCAGCTCTAAAATTACATTTGACACTTTATTTGGAAACAACATTGTGGGTAGTGATTTGTAGTAAAAGTCGAATCCTTAGTTTGGTTAAAGTTACAGTTTGTTAAAACAAATGACTTAAATGTTATATGATTAGAGGTTTCATATAAAGATTTAATATTGCTGATGGTAATGCAATAAAAAGACAAATTAAAATGAAACTTCGCCATAATAAATTGTCAAATACCCTGCGAAAAATATAGTTATTGCATTTTTTAAGATATGAACTTAAATTCTTCATTAGAAATACCAAGCTTAATTTTGCGATTTTACTAAATATCTTTGAAATAATTTCTTTAAAATACTTAGAAATAATTTACAAAAAAAAAGGGGGGGGGGGGAACTTTCTAAAAACTTAGAAATCCCTGCAACTTTGTTAACTTGAAAGTTCAATTAATCATATGTCCGCTCTTAAGCTATCGGGATTTAGTTAAGTGGAAGAAATTACCCAAAAGAGGATACAATTACTTTGTTTGTCGTGTTAGTACTTTCCCGTCGGTGCTGGTGTTGTTCTGGGTTGCTGCTGCTGGAAAACATCATCAAAACTATAGAGTGACTCTTTTGCTGACTTTTTTTCTTACCCGTTATTTTCCCTTCTGCCTCACAAACTTCAACATAAAATGCGAGAATGACTTTCAGTTCGTTACATATAGCAATGAAGCTGAAAATGCGCACAGGACGAATGTCCTGGGGATTAACTTCAAATCAAAGCAATGTACTGCGGAATGTTGCAATAAAAAGCAAATCCAAAGCAATCATAGCAAGGACGAGTAGATTGGCTTAAAATAGCAAAAGGAAAGATAAAAATCGGAGCAAAAAAAGTGTATGAAAACGTGTTAAGCGCTGACAACTCGTCCGTCTAATTGTCTGTCTGTCTGCCTGACTGAGTACTCGTATGTGATGTGGTTGCAATTTTTCTAGCTGCACATATTAAATGCAAATGCAAAGCTGTTAAAAAGCTTAAAGTGCAAAGTTCATTTGCATTTTCTAGTCATTGCAGCGGCGTTGCAGTTAAAATAAAAACATCAAACAAATTTTTCTAACATTTAACAATTTCTATTGCAATTTCATTTTCGGAGCGCAGTTGGAAAACGAAAATTTTGTTTAAAAAAAAAAACTAACAAATTAATTGAAAAAACAAAAGGAAATTCTGGAAAGCATTTTATATAAAAATGCTAATTGCTACAAATGAAAAAGCGAAAAAAAATCACAGCAACGAAAAATATGGCGCCAAGTAACACTTTTCACTGACACCACCAAGTTCAAATCTCAATTAAAATGCCAAAAAATAAAAAAAAAATAAAAAAAAATTTGGCAACGAAAAAGCATCCTTTGCGTACAATCAACAGCAATAGTAACCAGACAGACAGGTTATGAATTGAAGAAGAAAAGATAAAAAAAAAGAATATTGTCAAAATAGGATTAGTTACACAAACCAAACAGACTGTAAAATTTGCAATTAAGAGAAATTAAGTTTTGTTTTGTATGACAACAAAAGCAGCAGCATAAAAAAGAAAAATAAAAATTTGCATGCGAAATGAAGTCAAATTGCTGAAATTATAATTCAAAAAGTTTTTTGCATTTCAAACGAAGCATAATTAAAAAAATACTTTCATTTTTAAAACAAAAGCAGAAAATTTAAATACCTGCAATCTCATTTTAGTGCAGCGCAGCAAAGCGATAGGGAACAATGGTTATTTTATAAATTGTTACACTGGCGCCCAACGTGGGAAGATTATAAGTTGCTGGTTAGACTTCAAGCAAACATAGTCTCTCAGTGCCATAAGCTATCGGGGATTTTTGACCATTGGAAAATATTTGACATTTGTCTCTTTTCCGACTACTGATATAGATTATAGAAGATTCTAGTTGTCAGATTGTAAGCAAGGTAAATGTACCGAATTACGGGCTAGTATCTTATTCCGTCGGTTTTTTCTTTTTGTTGAAAAATAAGAAAGCTAAACGCTGTTTTAAATATTTTTGAACCAAAACTTAGGTAATTAGTTAATGTCACGAAATTAATTTTTTGTTCATTAGTTCATAATTTTTTAATGACATTTCAAACTACCAATTTCCAAAGAACATGTTTTCGAACGCGTATGTTGTACATACGTGTTAAGTAGCATACGCATTTTTGTAAAAGTTTCTACGATTACATGTTTGTATATTTAGTTGAAATTTGTTGAATTAACAATTTATGTTAACTTAAAAATTGTCTTCGAATAGTTTTAAAGCAAACTTAACTATTTTTTACAAAGAAAACTATGATTTTCTTTATGCCGGAATTAGGTGCATAATTTTATACTAGTGAACATTATTCCGTGACTATCACATAATTAGGAAAATAAACTATTGATAATTTGCATATATACAAAAAATTTTTTTTTGTCCGTAATAAGTAAACTTTTCTGAATGGAGTGATTTACGGCATATGATCTTCTCTTTCAAAACTATAAATAATTGTGTACAATGTGAACAATTCTCTAACAAATTTTAGAGATGCTATGAAATTTTTACTGCCGGAATAACGTAAATAAATTTTGTGCAAGTTAGAATAATTACGTGACTATTTGAATTTAGTTGACTCCTTACTTTGCAATGTGTACTAATGTTCCTTAAAGAAAAGAAAAACATTATGTTTGCAGAATTAAAGATAAATAAATTTTTAAATATAGATATAAAATGAAGAAACTTGATATTTTAGATGGTTGTTCAAATAAAATAAATCAAATTATATATTAGCACGGAGTTAGGTGCACGCTCTTACCGAATTATGTTCAACGCAAAATTTTGGTCCGGAATTTGGGACAAATGCAGCGTTAGGAAAAGTAAAAAGAATTATCATAATATAAGGGTTATGATGCTCAAATTTAGCACTAATCGACTCCGGATAAATTAATTCTTACGAAAAATCATATGTCCGACTTCAAAATTGAGTTTTAAGACTTGAAATTGTTTTAGATGTAGAGAGTGCCGACGTGCCGTAATTCGGTACACATACCTTATGATAAATTAGAGACTGAATTTTGTCTAATTTTTTGAACGTTTGCAAATAACAAAAACGGAAAGAGTGGTGGCTTATTTCTTGGTTGGTATCTTTTGAACGGGGAGATATGGAATTCAAAGTAAAGTCGAACAGCCTGATATATCTGAAATTCTTCAAACGTTCTCTAATGAACCTAAATACAATATGTATGTGTCATAGAAACAATTTTCAGAACTACGTGAAAGTTGGGAGTGTTATGTTCTATACTGGGTTTAAAATCTAATTTTTCCAATAATCTATAATGTGCAAAGTGTACGAAATTCAATAGTGGTTATAAAATTAAAGGGCTTTTTTAAATTAACAGGCAGTTTTTGGCAGAAAGCGCTGAATTTGTTACTTAGGCTTATATAGAGTGGAAGTTAAAGTTCCGGTGTAGAAAAAACTAATAAATTTCATTTATTGTAACAATTTGGGAGAAAATGTACGACGCGGGTACGAGCGTCATTGAAAAAAAAAAAACATTTTGAAGGAAAAGGCTGGCACTTTTAAACAGGCTTTATGCCTAAAAACTAACTTTTTTTTTATATCTAACCTCAAAATGAGCAAAAAAACCGTAAGCTTTGAGCTTTTCGATTACTATCACAAAATTTTCAAGCGAGCAATTCAGCGGTCGGATTCAGATTAAGAATAAAAAAAACTTATGACTCCTTTTGTTTCTGTTTTTTCGGCTAGTTAACTAGCGTGATACTAATGACTGTGACACTAATGACAGTGACACTAACAACTCTGATGCTTGTCTCTGATACTAACGACTTTGACACTCGTGACATTTAGCTACATTCTGTGTCATATTTATAATAATTCAGTAAATTATTGTTATATATCCATTTGAGATATTTACATAGATTCAGCACATTCTGCCACGTTTTTCGTCCGTCAATTTTTTAAAACATATTTTATTTTAATTATTGGATATGCATTATGCAAGAATTATTTATTTGACGTAACTCGCATTTATATATTATTAATGGAAAATTCATAATATATTATTTTTCGGCAAAAAACATGAAAGTTACCTTGCAAATTTATTTTGCTTGCAGGGATCTTTTTGAAACTTAAGGATTAATGACTTTGTGTCAATCTAAATATTGACAGTAAATATTAAAATTAATTTGCACACTATGCTTATAATAGACATCAATATTTGCATAATTATCTTAAAAGGACAACAGCAGACACGTCCAATGGCTATGAACTACAGTCTACAGAACTAACAAAAGTTATTCAGGCAATCAACGAATTAGTGAAGTTAGTGAATGTAACAATTGGACAAAACAGGTGGGTGAACGCAGAAAATTTTCCAACAGACAAATTGTAAATATTTTCAATTTTGTCAACAACAGAAATGGCAACACAGCAATGAAAAAGATAATCAGCAGCTACAAAAATATAACAAACAATAGAAATTGTTAGTAGTAAGAGTAGAAATTTACAGACAATGAAAAATGAAGCACCGAACATCAAAATTGCAAAACAACACAAAGGCAGGGGGCAAAGTGATGATGTAGCAGCTAATAAGCAGCTCAATGGCAACCAAAAACAGAATAAGCAGCTGGTGTTCCTGTCGTTTTCGCTATCTGCCCACACTACCAGTGCAGTGCCAGTGCAATTTTCAAACAAATGAAATGAAATTTTCAAGCGAACCAGCAGTTTTCGTACAACTTTTAAGCTGCACGAGGTTGTTAGCTTTAAAATAAAATAGACATAAATACAATAAAAATAAGAAACAAAAAGGATAATGCAGCGCGCGCGCATCCTTGTTAAGTGTCAGCTAAACATGGCGGCGAACAATACAACAACAACTACAACATAAGCAGACATACGAAGAAATGCGTTTATAAATGCAATGGAGTCATAATATTTTTTTTTTTTTTTGCGACAGGATATGCAACAAGGATAAGAGTAAAAGTGTAATACAGCGCAACAACAAAAGATTTAAGACGATTTCACAAAAGTAGTTAAGTTGCTGCAAAGAAATAACAGCTGCGTGCACTTTTGCGAAAAAAAAAAAAACAATGACAACACCAACAACAATAAACAAACATTTCAATAAATTCAAAATGTAAGTAGTAGGGGGCACACTACAAAGTTTGGAGTCTGATGTTCAAGAAATTCAAATAAATATATCCTTATGGAATGTAATACCCACAAAGACAAGCACGCGAAAATCAGCCAACACAAGTGCAGTGAATGTACAAAAAAAGGAAGAAAATACCAACAACAACGACAAAAACAAATCTCATGTCATTTGCACTTAATTTAAATGCGAGACACAATTGCAAAATAAAGATTGTTTTACTTGTAGTAGATCTTGTCATTTGGAAAAATAGTAGTAGACAGAAGTAGTAGTAGCTTTCGTTCTTTTAGTGTTGCTACTACGAAATCTTTTGGTGGGATGAGAAAAAGGAAAACGCAAATTTAAATGGTAATCATGTTGGAATTGCTAGAGATTATATTTGCTGCTTTTGCTGGAAAATTTAGTGGGAAAGAAAGAAGCAAAGAGACTATTGGGATTTTTAACGCATTGCATGGACAAACTTGTTCAAGATATATTAAGGCTGAAAAAACGTACTCATATCTTTTTGGAAAAACAGAAAAAATTTACCCAAAATTATCATTTGGCAGATTCTTTTATTTAAAGAAGTGTTTTTAACAGGAAAGTTATTAAAGGAATCATTTACTAGTACATAGAAGTTAGTACCTCATTTTAGACTATCTTCGCTCAGTTTTCTGATTCCAACTATACATAATCTTTTATCTTTATATAATTTAATTAGATTGACTATCCACCAGTTCCAACTTTTTGTCATTCTCCCGTATAGTAATTCTCCCATCAAATTAACTCCGGGAGAATGGTTCTCTCATGAGACATTGTTGTTTATTGCTTCATAGGACTTCTTGAAATAATTTTCCTTTTTATGATAAGGGGCTGTCCGTAAACCTCGCGACGCTCCAACATAAATTTTTAGTGTTGCCATCTGCTTGTTTTCGAAAATCTTGTTTAATTCTTACTTTTTTTGACTAAATTGAAATGTTTGGTTTCAGAAACCCTCAGAAAAATTTTATTAAAATTGTATAAAAACTTTCGGTGCTTAAATCATATTTCGGTTCGGTTGCCATCAAAAATTTATATTTAAGATTTAAGCAAAATTTTCGAAAAGAACCATGAGGCAATCCTTAAAATTTATTTTTATTTTTGTGCCGAGCCACCAAGATAGAAATGGGGAAGGACTCAAAAAGAAGAAAGAGTATAACATGTATTTTACTTCATAAAACTAGGTACTTATTTAACAAAATCAAAAGCCTCAATGTAAAAAGTTAAATAAATCTAATTAGGAATGCAGAAAATGCAATGACCCCTAAAAACAGCAGCAAACACATTAAGGATGATGTCCTTGGTAAATAGAAATTCGAGAGTTTTAATTGCATTTAAGGTAGTCAAAGTCATTATAATTAAATTCAATTTACTTTGACTTCAAACACACACGTACACACATATGTAGAAATACACCTACAGCGAAGGTAAACATGACATGAAACTTGCTCTATTTGTGTATGATGACGATGATGTTGTCCTTTGGGTGTGTTTTTGTCAGTTTAATAAACGGCAACTAATATAACTAAGCAGCAGAGGCAGCCAACATGGTCTTACACAGCTAAATGTTTAAGTATTTGTGTAGATATCAAATTATTGCGGTACAAATGCGCGTCGTTAGTTCGTATGTCTTGTCTGTCTTACACTCTGTTGAGCATTCACTCACTGCTACTCCTTCTTTGGTATGTTAATAATTTAATAAATTTTGTTGCATACTTTTGTGTGCGCTATATTTAGTAAATACATGCCGCATGCTTCGACAGTAATAAAAATTTATGCGGCTGGAATGGCGCTTTTTAGAGTCATTCTAACAAATATGTGAAGTGTTTGTTGCGGGTTTATAATTTTTTGATATTTAAGATTTATTTGAACAGACTAAAGCTTTGTTTTACTCCATTGAACATAGAGATTAATATTGAAATTGTTCTTTGAAATTTGAACAAAATAATTAAATGTTACTCATACGCCATGGTTAACGCGATTGACTTTTACCTAACGTCCGATGAAATTTTAAGATTTTATTTTAATGATTTTACTGTCCTAATATAATGAGGTTTGTAATGGATAAATCTTTTTATTTCTTTTTTAATTTAAATTCCTTTATTTTATTTTTTTAGATGAAATTGTTTCAAACAAATTTAAGTTCTCTGTTTGAATTTTCAAGATTGAAAAAAAAAAAAATCTAAAATGAATAAAATAAAGAAGTTTTAATTTCGAAAAGGCATAAAGAGATCTATCCTTTACATTTGGCACTCAACGTGGGTCATCAAAAAAACTTTAACTTAATTAATTTTACAAAGGAGAATCAAAGAAATTTACATTCAACCAACATTTCGGCCAAAAAAAAAAAATAAGAACATTGCTCATTAAAAATAATAAATTACCTTTTACGTTTGGCGCCCAACGCGGACATTTCAAAAATTAAACGTAAAAGAATATTTGATAAATTCATAAAAGTATAGTTGAGTTTAAACTAAGCTAGTGTATTATTGATAAATAAAAAAATATCTATCTTTTACACTTGCCGCCCAACGTGGGGCATCAAAGAAATTTTAACATAATTAATATTACAAAGCAGCATCAAAGAAACCAAAATTTCGCCCATCAAAAAAAAACTAAAGACCAGAGCTCAGCAAAAATACTTAATCATCTTTTACGTTTGGCGCCCAACGCGGGAATATCAAAAACTAAATGTAAAAGGATATTAAATGAATCTATACAAGTATTGTTGAGTTTAAACTAAGCAAGTTTATATTGGTAAATGAACATAAAATATATAAAATAATATAGCCGCTACAGATTTATAATAAAAAATAACTGTTATAATGGGCCGGTAAGAAATTTGATTTGTTTAGCATGTAAGAACTTACTTTCAGCAAATTTCAAATAGAGACAAAGTGGCTTACCTGGAAAGAAAAGAAAATATATTAAATTAAACTATGTGATTCGAAAGAAGAGAGTACAAGTAACAATTTTATTTTAAAGAAAAGTTAAATATTTGTGCGAATTTCTACTTTTATGTAGCATTAGAACACTAATTTATATGAAATACAATACTATATAACATATTTTTAGAGTTCTATATATTTTCAAGCTACACTTTTACCTACAGCATCAATCAAATTTGTTCGCAAAAAAGCATGAAAAAATTAAAAAATTAACATGTGTAAAAAGTTACTTTCCACTTGAAGAATTGTAAAGCGTTGCTAAAAAAGCACTCCAACAAAATTTAACACTTGCACGTATCTTATGCAACTTTAATAAAGTTTAACATGTAAGCCGACATTTTACAATGTTGCCATACTTTATGTTTCCAGTAAATGCATCCAGCAGTGGAGCTCAAGGTAATACAACGGCAGTCGCGAAAAACCAACAAAAAATAAAAGAACCAAAGAGAATAGCAAAAGTATTCAGAAAATTTGTTGAAGAAATTTTTTTGCACAAAGCGAACAAGCAATATGTAATGGAGTGAGGAGTATGATGCAGCGGGCAGGATGCATATCCTCGAAATTTCAATTCCAGCGCCATCAAGTCTCAAGTGCAGAAAAATTCAGCAGCTTCTGTGCGTAATGAGTTACTGACAATACGTTGCAAGAAAAAAAAAAAAAAAACAAGAAGGTAAGTAAAGACAGTAAAACTACAGGTACAAGAACAAAAATACTCTGCAAAAAACATGAAAAGGGCGTCATCATTTAAAAAGGGGGAAAAAAAAAATATTATTCTACAGGTAAAAGAAACCAACAAGAGCAAAACTAAAGTGAAATTCATTTCATTCCAATTCATTTGATCCAAGAGTATAATTAATTTCTCTTGTTTTTTTTTTTTGCAGTAGCAGCTCAAGAAAAAATCGTCTCGTATTCCACTGTATTTAATCAAAAACCAATAAAATGCAATAAAATCAACGATGATGCTGCTGATGACGGTCGGTCTCAACGAGCGCAATGAACTTAAGTTTTATCAAAATGATATTTTTTTACTTTTGAATTTTCCCAAAGGCAGTTCAATGCTTTTATATGTTTTTCTGTTAATTAATTAGTACTTGGTAGTGTTGGCGTAATCAACTTTTGAGGCACATTAAATTTGAGACATAAATGACGCGAAACAACGTGCTAATTCTGTTCAAATTTGAACGAAGTCTCGATTTCACACACCTAGTCGTATGAGTAACATCAACAATTTCTTCGAAAGTCTGTGCTCGAATTGCGATGTAAGTTGTAACACACAACTTAAATTGCGTATTAAAGAGCTGTTTTACAAAAAACCTTGTTTAATTAGTGGCCGCCAATAAAGGGATTTAAGTGAACATTAAAAATAATTGGCGTTGTTTAATTTTTTTACCTTCACCTTATCACTTTCTAAAACATTTAAAGAAAACATCAAACAACTGTTTTAATGGCTTTATTTTATACGTACATAAACAACAATGTAATAAAACAAAATGTTGCAAGAAAAATAAAATTAAAATCAGCAAAAACTTTGAAAGCATCTTTTGCCCTTAAATCGAACTACGATTTGTTGTCGTCGTTTTGGTACTTTAGATAGGGCGCAACAGCATCCCGAGCCTTATAAGTGGGTGGCAACGCGATTCAAAGAAGATAAATTGCAGTCGCATAAATTTCATCAAGACAGCAGAGCGAGACCATATAAGTAGATAAAAAACTTAAACCCATCAGTATCGAAGAGGCAAGTTCAAAAGCAATAGAAATAATAATGTTCAAAGGATATATATTCCAAGCGATTGTTGAAAAAAGAATCATAAACAGTGTGGGTGCATTGCTGGCACAAAACAACATGAAATCTGCTTGCAACTTTAATCAAATTGTAGCAAAGGAAGCAGCAATTCAAGCAGTAACATAAATGTCAACGTCATTAAATCACTGTTAAAAGGTACTCGTATCAAACACAATGCCATATAACTAGACTTGACTGTAGACGTAGGGAGGTAGCCGAAATGTTAAGGATGTGCACGTCGGTAAAGAATACCAGCATGCAATGGCAATGACACAAGTTAAGTTCTTCAAGAGATTGTACGAGATAAAGATAACTCCTTAAAGAGAGAACATGCTGTAGCTTGAATTCAATTGCTGCTTCTAATACCTTTAATGTCGAGCTACAATATTGAATGAGTATTTTCAATTTGAGAAGTGATTATTTATATATTAATACATGAGACAAAAATTTGTCCACCTTTTTTTACAATGTTAGAAATGGCGTACTACTTTAAATTATACACCATTAGAAAGGTATTTGTGTGTTGATGTGCACAAAGTTAAAATTGTGTTAATATTTTGATTTTAAGCCAGGTAAATTAAATACTAATTTTTTAATATTAACAACAACAAAATACACGGTCAGACAGAGCTAAACAACGGATAAAGCACAAAGAGAAAGACAAAAAGCGTAACACAGACTTCATGTGTTTTGTTTGTTTATTTTTCAATTAAATTATTCCTGGAATGATAAAATAGCTTTTCTATTTCTTACCAAATAGCAAAAAAAAAAAATACTAAAAGTGTCCTAAAGTACCAAAATTATTTAATACATTTGTGGTCGAATTTTGACCAGTGGGCGATTCTAGTAGAAATAAATGTAGAGAAATTAACACATTATTTAAAAATTTAAAAATATCATTCTTATCTTTTTAATTGGCGCCCAACGTGTGCATATAATATTTTTAAGATTTTTAGTTTAGTCAAACAGCAAAATATTCATTCAATATTATAGCTCGACATTAAAGATAAAAAAAGCTGCATCCTAAACTTAAATAATACTCCGTATTTTGCATTAAATTTAAATTTAAAGAAATTAGTAAAAAGGATTACAATATTGAATATAGAGATGAAACATTCAAAACAACTATTAAGATAATGAATTAAGTTTACTAAAAACTTCAACTTTATTTTCAACTTTATTGAAACTGACCAGAAATGAGAAAAAAACCTGTCGCCGAACAACAAATTTACCAAATTTTTCTTATCACACTCATACCTATCACAGCAGACAGAAAAACCTAATAACGACAAGCATTTCAACTTTAATTCTGCCACACAATGACAGCATAAGATTGGGTTGGGGGGTACAGAAAAACCTTTAAAACAAAATTATTACTTTGAATGACTTCCTCTTTAATTTTATCGATCCAGACGCGTCGGCCTTGTAAAGACGTTAACGACAAACAACGCAGACATCGGCAGTCTGCCAAACATTAAAACGTGATGATGATAATGATGATGATAATGGCGACGAACCAACGGCATAACAAATCCTTCCTGAACCCACCAGCTAAACCACAGACGCCAACAATACAAAAATACCGACAACAAGCAAAGGAAAAACAAAACAAATGGGGAAAATGAAAAGCAACGGCATCAGGCCAAAAGTGGGCGGTTTGGCAAGGAGCCTAAAGGCCAAGTTAGTAGGTTCGTTGCGAGTGGCAGTGAAAATCAGTAAGGAAAACGTGATGTTGCTACAATAAAAACTCTAAATTTAATGTTGAGAACAAGGACACACATACATTAGTACAACAGGCGCAGGCAAACAAATATTTTCCGCTTTAAAAATAACGCAGACTTTGTACAGAGTGGTGCAAGGAAGTTGAAGGTTTCAACACTTTGACATTTTTAGTGCTTTTCAATGAAGCCGGCACCACAGCCTGTCTGTGGTGGTTGAAGAAGAAAAATCGAAATGAAGAATGTTAGAGATTTTATGAAAGAGATAGTGAAATTACGTGATTAAGGCGGTACTGGAAATAAGACGAACTGATTTTAGTAAATGTAAAAGTTTTAAACTTTGACAGTCATCATGAAATTTAAAAAGATTTGTGCTTGTGACCGCATCCACATTACTGTTTAAACAGTTTTCAAAGAAAAATTCACATTTTCACTGTAAATTTAGCTGATTTTGATGGAACATGATGTCATGAATTTTTGAGAAATTCCCTCTCGAGAATATATTCCCTTCTCAAGAGGGAGCATTTGTAATCGTAAATAATTCGAGAAAGTGATACCTTATTTTCGAAATTTTTTTTTTTATATGGTTTTCGTGAAACTTAATGTCATTTTCCATTTGATTTTGACAGCCAAGGTTAAAAAAAAAAAATGGATAAAATACAGACAACTCTTTGTTTTTATGCTGTTCGGAATGTTCAACATTTATTAACAATCAAAACAACGTAAAATTACAAAATTGGTGATGATCTACGAGTTTTCCCACATGCTTTCACACTTTATGAGAACCTCACGGTGTCATATGAATTCGAATTCCCTGTTAAAAAATTTGAGGATAAATTCTTACACAAAAACTGCATACCAGAGAGTCCGTGAAAAAGTTCTCGAGAATGAACAAATGGGGGAATCTCCGAAAATATACCATCACATGCTTTATTTCGTCCCCACCTACTTTTTATATTATTTCATGGTATAGAATACGATGAACTTAATTTCTGTAATCTTTTAAAAAAATGAATATAAACTTTTAGGGTTGACATGTTTTTTTTTTTTTTTTTTTTTTTTGAAAGTTTCGCTTAAACAAAATATTTAAAAAATTAAAATAAAATTTTAGTCTAAAAACGCTTAAATAAACTTTTTAAAAAAACAACTTAAATTTTAAGGGTTGCCACATGGTTGTTTACGAGAATTTTGTTTAAATCTGACTTTTTTTTTTTGACTAAATTTTAATTTTTGACGGCAACCGAACCGAAATATGATTTAAGCAAAGCTAACAAAAACACTGGAAACACCGAAAGTTTTTGTACAATTTTAAAAAAGTTTATCTGAGCGTTTCTGAAACCAAAAATTTCAATTTAATATGAAAAAAAATTTAAAAAAATGGTAGAATTAAACATGATTTTTGAAAATAACCAGTTGGTAACCCTAAAAATATATGTTGGAGCGTCGCGAGGTTTATAGACAACCCCTTATCATAAGAAATAAAATTAGTTCAACAAGTCAAATGAAGCAATAAACAATGCATCGTAAGAGAACCATTCTCCCGGAGTTAATTTGACGGGAGAATTACTATACGGGCGAATTTCTAAACGGGAGAATGACAAAATGTTGCAAAAACAGTAATATCACAATGAAAATACCAATTATTTTTTAAAAGTTGAAACTGGTAGACAGCTACTCTAATTGTTTATTGATTAAATTATATAAAGATAAAAGATTATCAGGGAGAATGACGCACACTTTCGTTCTTTACTCAATTTTCAGATTTAAAAAAAAAACGCTCTAAGCTGAAAAAGAACTGAGTCTCCTTTCTTTCTCTCCACTCTTAGTTCTCTTTTTACTCAATATTTGAAAAATTTACTGTAAGAATAAGAAAAACGGAGCAGAGATAGTCTAAAATGAGGGACCAACTTCTTTGTATGTCAATTAAAAAAAAAAATTTGTCCGATGATTTGTGGTAAAGGACGAAAAATATGTCACTATAGCCGTATTTTTAATGTTTCTTTATTTTTAATAATTATCTGTTGGAAAATGCATTGATAGATTTATATGAAAATCGATCTTTGCAAAAATATATGACTAAAAGTTCAATTAAAATTAATTTGAAAAATTTTTTTCGAAAAGTAAACACAGAAAAACAGTAACTGAAGTCTATATACCAAACAATGTCGTCCAAAGCTTTTTTCTTTAGAAAAAAACGTAACGTGCGAAACGGACCAATTAAGTGCACCAAGAAGCGGTTAAGAACAGCAGGGAGAATGTCTTTTTTAACACTATATTATAATTTCATTGTACAATATTTAGAATTATTTTTTTTGTATATGCCAGTCGTATAGAAGCTCTCGTCAAGTATCTGTATTAAATAGTTTAAATATCAAATTCTAAATTTAAACATGATAGTCTATTTAGCGAAAAGTAGTTGAAATATTTAATAGCATCTTTTAACAGCAATATAAAAAAAAACAAATGTTGCTCTCTCGTCACCAGCAACAGATCAACAGTCAGTTGAACTTTTAGTTCAGTGCAACTAACCTTATGTTTATATTATTCCCAGAATATAATATGCACGCTTATGAATTGAAAGAAAAAAACTCCAAAAACCTCATTAATTTGAATTCCAAATCGTTAAGAAAATAAATAAATAAATTTAATAGTCAAGCGAATTTTATTGCATTTCAACATAAAACCAAACTTTAGTGTCTGCTAATAATTTCATTTCTCCGCTGAAATTAAATCCAACCACCACCCACCGCAGGCATAAAATTCACTTTAGTGAACGCCGTCAAAAAACTGTCTTTAGACGAGAGCGCATATACAATTTGCCAAAAATTATGAAAAAAATACATATATAAAAAAAGATACGTTAAAAACAACATTAAATGTGTACGATACATGGGTGCTTTTATTCGTTTGCTGGATTCTGCAACAAAGCTCTACAAAAAAATACAATTTCATTAAATTCAGCGCACGAATTCGAAATGCTGGAATTGTTGTTAGTGAGGATAAATAAAAGCAAGAAAAACGAGAAAAAAAAAAATAAACAAAATGCATTCATTCATTCATTCATACGTTCAACGACTGCCAGCCTGACGCAATGAACGGAAGGACGGATAGACGTACGGGTGAGGGGCTAGCGGACGGACAAATGCGCGTGGTGCTACACAGATGGAGCCTCATATGGAGTGGTTTTACGCTTTGCTTTATGATGATTATATTTGGTGTTGATGTTGAGATTTTGAGTGGATTTCGTTTGTTATTTGTGATACGAACAATCGCCCGCAACCAACTCTTTTCCCCAACACTACTTTTTTATGCCACACAATCTGATATTGAACTGACGTCAACACCAAAAATTATTGACAAGTTGGTACCTACTACAAACCAATTTTTTTTTTTTTTGTATGTGAGACTTGCGAATTTTTCAATTAAAACAACGCTCTCTCGATTCGCATAAAATATGCATTGCGCCCAAAAGCTATTAACCTTTTTCGGATTTTAATGTTGCATTTAAATTTACTATATACCAGGTTTTTTTAAAAAAAAATTTTGGCAATTTTATTACCATTTTCTTAATGAGTTTGTGAAACATTTCTCTTTTTCTCGCTGTTGCTTAAAGCTCATCAACAACAACAACAATAACAAATTTATGGATGCGTTTATTTTAAGGATTTCTAAAGTCGTTAACCTCGTCTGGGAACGCTCTTTTGCTTTTGATGATTAGAAGTTGCCTACCTGCTGTGTTTCGCGCATGTATGTATGTGAGTGTGTAATTAACGTTTCATTAATTTTGCACATAAAAGTCCCAAAGCCATTCAAAGCAATTAGGGCCTTTTCCACCATAACACTAATAAGAATATTTACACAACAATACATATTCACTAAACAAAAAAAAAACCAATAATTTTTTTTTTTGCACTTAAGACTGTCACTAAAATGGGAAAATATGTATTGTTGGACTCTTAACAGAGCAACAATATTTTAGCACTTATTTGTGCAAGTAAGAACGACCTTTCAGGCAGCTATATAATTTCTGGCAATCGTCATTCCTGTCAACGACAATCGAAATCTTTAAGCCAAAAGATAGCCACTGTGAAACCTGGTTAACCTGGTTTTAGACGAAAGATAGCCTCTGTAAAACCTGGTTAACCAACAGCGCTTTGTCACACAGTTTAAATGCGTTCACGACACCGAGAAAACAATATGACTATATAAACCAAAATTTGGTAATAATTAACAAATGAGTCGTTTCATTTCAAAACCCATATTTTCTACGCAATGACACGAAACTGAGTTGGTAATGTTTCTGGCAAGGGTGCCAGCTTTTCAAAATCACTGAGCCAAGTGAAGTCAGCGCAGAATTTTAGGCTAGTCTATAACAACAACAATATTTGAATATTTTGCAAATTTCTCGGAACTACAACAATCACAAAAAATAGTTTTTTTTTTTTTTTTTTTTTTTTTGATTACAAAAAAACATAATATTTCAATAAAAACAAAATCAATTTTTTGTGATTTTTACAGTTCCAAGAAATTTGAAAATTATTAAAATATTGTGTTTATTGTAAGCAAGCCAAAATTGGCTCACTTTTGTTCTGACACCCTTGGTTTATGGTTAACTTCATGAGCCTTTCAAATCTGTTTTATCAAAACTATCCTAGCGGCGAAGTTATAGCTCGGCAAAGAGAAGCTTCCGTGTCAAAACTAAGACAACACAATATTAATTAAAACATAAAACATTAGTAAAATGCCCCTGAAGAAGGCTAAATCCAATAGCCAAAACGTTGGTAAAATTTTATAAAAGCTTTGTTTAATTGACATCAAACCTAAGTGAACGAACAAGCCTAAGATATTCCACATATTGAAACTAAAAAATATTTTTCATGTAACAAAATCATTAAAAAAAAATGAATATCTCAACAACTTTTGGAGAAGAAAGATTCAAATGATGTATGATATGATTGAGCCAATGACTGTCTTCATGAAATACTAAAAATTTGGTCCCTCAGAGCAATTCACAATGTCGAACTTCTTATCAGATCATCTTTCCATACAAATCAACTGCTGAAAATGATAATGGAAAAAGGTCAATCACTGCGCGAATCTCCAACGGAAGTCTATTGTCAAGCACTGAAGATAACTGGATATACGGCTATCCAAAGACACCGAGATGTAAGGAAGAAGTGAATCAGCGAAATGCTGGGAGGCTCCGCGAGGATATGAAGAACACACAAAAGGGCAAAATGAACAAATTTTCAAAAAGTCGCAAATTTTTGAATTTATTGTGAGAAATTTTTTTTGATACATAAAACATTTTTTTAAAATAGTTCGCTTTTTTAGATTCAACTTAAAAATATTACGAGTAGCTAAGTATATTAAATAATTATAGATATATTTGTGGATTATAAAAAGCTAATTTTTATTTTAAGTACGTTTACATCATGACCTTTTTTCAAACTTCAGCCGCTTCCTTTTTACACTTCAAAAGTTCAATGTTTCGTTCGTTGACCAGTAAATTTTTGCCCATTTCGCTAATAACAAGACAACAGAAAAAGGAAAAAAAGGAAAAAGTCCTTGCGCTTGACCTGTCACTTTTTTCATTTTATTTGTTATTTTTGTAGGTTCTATAAATGTCGTCTGCCAAGCGAAATCAAATCTGGCCAGAACTCTGTTTTAACAACGGTGGCCCTTTTATTGTCTTCTGTGTTGCTTTATCGCATACGATTTCTTCTTCTCTCTTCATTATTACGGGCATATTGTTGCTTTTGCCAAATAAATTTAATAAAAAGTTGCAACTGATTGCAAGCATACGGTTGAGTTTGAACAATTTTGAAGAATTTAATTTCGTTTTTCCTTTTGTTCGTATAATTTTCTAAAAACAGACAAGAACGTTTTTTTATTTTTTATTTTTTTAAGTTAAAAAAAAATATTTCATTTTATGTTGTCGCCTTGATCCTAGCAAATATTTCCATTTTGGATCGAAATATATATGTAATGTAATTATTAACAACTACAAGATTGCACCAATAACGTTGCTTAAATGAGCCGCTCATAAAATAATTTCACATATTCATTTGGCCTACATCAAATAAACATCATTTGTTAACTATTACTAAATTTTGGTACATATAATCATATTGTTTTTTTTTTTTTGCTGCAGGAAAATATCTATGGCAAACTTTCAAGTTTTAACTGATAGTTTTCTGGTTTACTCGAAGTTTGCTAAGGGTCACCCGAAGGCTTGATATTCAAAACGAAGAATATCTAGGTATACGAGAGGGAAAAATCTATGGCGAACTATCAACAAACTTCAACTGATAGTTTTTTTGGAATACCCGAAGGCTTCATAGTCAAAACGAAGATTATATAGATATACTAGAGGGAAAACATCTATGGCGAACTATCTACAAGCCTTAATTGATTGTTTTTGGAACACCCGAAGGCTTCATAGTCAAAACGAAGAATATCTTGATGTACTAGAGGAAACACATCTAAGGCGAACTATCAACTAGCCTCAATTGATGGTTTCTTGGGACACCCCAGCTATGCTATTGGGAATTTTTAAGATGGTTTGAAATGAAATTAACTTTCTCATAATACCTAAATTTTTATTGGTGACGTGACAGTGGCGTAAATTAACATTTTTATCTATGTATAACTTCTTAGCTATTGGGAATCAAAAAACAAGAAAAGCAAAGAAGGCTAGTTACCTTTATTAATTTGTCAAAAAAAGCGGAGATTTTACACAATTTTTCTACATTATATTAAGTAACAATAAGCGTGCGATTTTGCTATAATAGCAACCTACTCAAAAATAGTGTATCGGAATATGTAGAAGAAAAAAGTTGCCGATATTTGATTCGGTGCGATTGGTTGTGATTTATTGGCAATAAATAATAAATCATGCAAAATTAAGCATTTAAGTTACAGCTTTTTTTTAAATGTGACCTTAGGAAATATTGCTTCATTTTATTGTTGCCTTGTTTATAATTTTTTGATTCTGAAAATGCTTAAGAACCGATTACCAATTACTTTGCAAAAACTACTTTAATTTTCAAATATTCTTCTTTAGTCGTCTGTGTTGTCTTTGTTAGCAACGCAACAATGAATAGTGACAAATGTTGCGGCAATTTATCAATTTAAGCTAGCAATTAGCAGCTAATGACAGCAACAATCACTTGATGCATATCTCTTTTAAACTGTGCGAGATATTTTAACTGTAAACTTTTAAGTTTTGTTGCTATTTTTTGCTGCAACGACTCAATTACAACTGGCGGCAATAGCAAATTTTCTTTATCAGCAATCAAACAAAATCGTTGCAATAAGTTTGTTGCTCGCTTTGCACCCTACTGCGGTTGCTTTTGCTGGCAATTTAAGGTAAGCAATGTTTGTATGACGCCCACTGCTAAAACTGTGTTGTGCTGTCAATAATGGGTGTTGCTGTTGCTGTTGCAAATTGCAGTTGGCAATTTTTGCCACTCAAATAAATTTTAATCGAATGTAGGGGAAAAAAATTGCATTTCTTGATTTCATTGCTTGTTTACTTACAACTTTATATGTAAGAGTATATTTGACACAATAATTACAACTCCGTATGCGCCATCGTAGCAAATACTACAATACACACGAACACACACACATGTTCGGAGTACAATAATGATTATTGTATTATATTGTTGTTGGCTATCGTCGGCAACAGT
This sequence comes from Calliopum simillimum, assembly GCA_951812925.1. Lineage (NCBI taxonomy): Eukaryota > Metazoa > Arthropoda > Insecta > Diptera > Lauxaniidae > Calliopum > Calliopum simillimum. The sequence continues at coordinate 97,928,799 of OX638368.1, read as the reverse complement.
ATGTTTTCATATTGTTGCTCTTTCTTCTAATGCCACATACCTTATTTCCATTGTTGCCAGTTATTGCCGATATTTATTGAAGTCTAAAATTTAATTAATCGAAGAAAAATCGTCGACGGAACGTAACTGATATTAGCACTATATGGATTTTTGGTGTTCCAGATGATTTATAGGTACACAAGGGCGAGGGGATTGAACGAAGCGCCTTAGCGAGATGAACGAAATTAGTCTTGGTCTTGGGTTTTGGTCTCGTTAATTTTTCGAGACCAAGATCAATAACAAGACACTAATATAATTTAACGACCAAGACTGCATTGATCTTGATCTTGGTCTCGAAAAATTACCAAGACCAAGACTGATATTCGCGCTTAGTCTTTAATAAGTGTCACACTTTTTTCAAACATAAATCATCTCTCAGTATTGGACATCTTAAAAACTCAACTGCTTTGAAAAAGAAAAAGGTCAAAAACTTAGCATACTCAACGCTAGAAGTTCTTCATGACCAAGGCCGAGACCAAGACAAAAAATAACAAAAACGATACGGACATTTTTCTTCAGCATCAGTTGTTCGTTAACTAATGGTCAACCAATGAAATTTGGGGGTTTAACTAATGGTTAGCTACGATTTGGATCAATTTCTTCAGAAACAGTTGTTCGTTAAATAATGGTTAACCAATGAAAATTGTGGGTTTAACTAATGGTTAGCACCGATGTTAATCTATTCCTTCAGCATCAGTTGTTCGTTACCTAATAGCTAACCAATGAAATTTGGGGGTTTGATTAAAGGTTGACTAATAACCGAAAACAACATTTTGTTGGTTAAACCATTGTCATAAGTTGACTAATGACTGATGGTTCCTTTATACACGAGAAATTAGGCGCAAATTTATAAGAAATAATTAATTTTTTTTATCTTTTCCTGGTAACACTGGTTACTATCTAATATCAGAACAAAAATCAACATGTATCTACAATTGCTGTAGTTGTTGCTGTTGTTATAGGTTGTGTTTCGAGTTGCTGCTGTCGAAAGTTGAATAAACTTTTGACGTCTATTGAGAGGTTTTTTTTTTTTAATTTTTCTTTTTTCATTTTCCCATTTTACAATTTAAAAAAAAAATAGTGACTGCAACAACAACAATGTGGCACAGATAAAGTGCACGAGTACGTGTGCCAGTCGTCCAAAAAACTTAACAAGCGCCAATAAGTTTTTTTTTTTTTTTTTGACAAAAAATAGAAAAAATTGAACTAATCAAATTAATTGATAGCGCTACAATTTATGAGTTACGCCAGTACAGCGATATTTATTGTATCTATTAGATAGCAGTAGGCGACAAAGTTGCTATCTGTGTTATGCTTTTCATGTTGTTGTTTTTGTTATCTATTTGTTAATATAATTTATTAAATGTTTTTTAATTTTATAAACTATTTATTTATGAGATATATTTAACACTTTATATCTCCTTTACTAATTGTTAGATAAGGGCTTTTGATTTAACACCTTACTTTTTGGTTTCAACTGTAATTTGTATAATTGAATGTAATTAAATTTATTTCAATGAATAGACTAGATTGGTATACAATTTCAAAGTTATTTGTAATGTTATCTTATATACTCATGCATCAAATTCAAAAGACGATAAAATAAAATATTGTTCATATTGCTGGAATTAAAGAAAAAAATAATAAAGGTTCTTAGTTTAAGTTTTCAACATATTAAATTTACTGAACCTGTTTAATTTTACTAGTTAATTCGTTAGTTAAATAGAACCTTTTATCGTCTATCGGCCGGACGACTCTTTCTCCTGTACATTTCTATCAAAATCTTAAAAAGATATCTAGCTGATTCTTTTTGTTTGAAAGTGGCAACCCCGGGAACAGATTAAATCAAGAGAATTCTTAGATTAAAAAAAGGTTTCGAATTGTTTAAGACTTTTCAGTAAAAACGGTGATCTGTTATGGTCTTGTTCTCAAAAAAAAAAAAAATTGCCACTGTTATTCGGTATTGGTAATTTGAAGTTAAAAGGGATGTCGCGACCCTTTCGATTATAAAAACCTCTCTCAATATGGAGTTTGGCACCTTAAAAATCCAACTGCTTTGAAAAAATAAGTTTACAAAATTTTTCATAGGTTAAGCCCGGGAGAGGTGGCATCCCAAGGTGATATGGCACCCCTTTCAATTTCAATATAGTACTTGCAGCTTTCATAGCATTCAAATACGGACACAGTGTAATTCATCTGTGCGAGAGACTACGTGGTGAGTGTTGAGCTATAGTTGGAATAAATTACTTGTGTATGGCATTTTTAAAAAAATATTGGAAATGTAAACTACCAACTTTTGTTTTGCAAATATATTAAGAGGCAACAGAGCAGTGAGTATTGAATTGAATATTTATTCGTTTCGAGGCACTTTTACCGAAAAGAAGAAATAGCACCCAATTACTGGGGCGATATGGTTCTGGTGCCATATCTGCCTTTGCATTTTATAAGATTCTTGGGAGTATAAATAAGAAGCGCTTAAACTTATAGTCACTCTAGAATCGCACATAAAACAAATACAGCTTGTTCGAAAACATGTAACAATTCTGGCAACAAAAACTTCAAAAACCACTTGGGTGACAATTCACCCATCAAATGGTGCCATATCACCCATAGTCTTGGATAATTCGGTACTTTTTTGCATTTTTTTTTAAATTGAAAAAATAAACATATTTTCAGTTCAAAAAAAAAAGGTGCCATATCTACCGGGTTTGCAATACTTAACACTCTTTCAAAATAATTTCAAGACTGAAATTTATTTTCACCCGGTTTTTTTTTTTTCTTTTTTCAATTTTTAATTGGTTTGAAAAATTTTTACATTAGGTGTTAAAAATTTTACACCAAAGTATAATGAGCATTTATTCAAGCCTCTTGGTTGTCTGGTAAATATATATTTATAAATAAATATATAAATAGATAAATAACTTAATCATAGGATTTTTTCGGCATCCGTTTAGCAGTTTGACATTGTTACCTGATGTAAATATTCTGATATCCATATTTGCAAATATCGATTATTTTCGCCAATAAAGGGTTAAGATATAATTTTATGTTCTTGAAATATATGCTGTTAGCATCGTTGCAAGGAGTAGAACTTTTTATAAAAAAATTTAAGGTTTTTTGTAATATAAGCAAAACACATGTTATAAATCTTGAATGTATGTTTAATGAAAAGAGTCTTTTAACGAATACATATGAAAATCTTATCCATCCAGGATTAACAGTAAGGTTTAGAAGAAAATTTTGGAAATTTAAAAACAGTGTTGCCTGATGTAAATATTCTGAACTATTTGCAAATTTCCTTTATTTTCGCAATCAAAGGGTTGCGAAATTTTCATATTTCATCCAAAGAGAATTGGAGACGGCCATAAATGGTTTTAAAAATTTCTCTTTTTTATTTGAAAACGTAGAAAAAAACAAAACATTTGAAATTAAATTTATTTTTCAACAAAGCAATTCGATTGATAGCCAACTTTACCCATTCATTGCTGTTGTTGGCTGACGATAATGTATGCTGATAATGATATTAAACATTGCAACACAGTATGCAACAACAGCAAAAACTACAAAAGCGATAGTAGTAAAGTTGCACGCTGCATAGCAACAACGACAGAAAATAAACAAGCCTGATTGGCAGCAGGGCCTACAAAATAAAACCAAACAAACGCCAGTAGCAATGCTGTCAGCGCTGTCAGTAAAACAGCTGCCCAAATCAGCAGCAGCAATACGTTCGCGTCCGTCTGTCCGTTGCATTGCCTCGTGACGTTATCTATGTCGAAAAGTCAATGAACGCTTGCTGCTGCTACAAACACAACGCACATGCATTCAGTTAGTGACAGTGGCAGCAGCAACCGGCAAATTAATGCAGCAGCAAAACGTGTGTTGCAGCAATACAAAAGAAAAAATTATAAAAATATCAGAAAAAATGGCAAATAATATGCAGAAAAAAGTTTTATAAAATGAAATTTTTATTTAAAAATTTGACGACAAAATCAATCACAACTCGACAAAGGCAAATTTTATTGTTTGCTATTGCAGCAGTAAAATTGCTTTTGCTTATTTAAACTTTGCTGTTGAAAAGCCGCAATCAACAGCAACTAAAGTCTAAATAATGTAACAAAATAATGTAAATTTAGTAATACTTAATTGATTTTTTAAATTTTCAAATAGAAAAGCTCTCTGTGTTGAGTTCAGACAAAATGTGTAGCATGCTTTTAGGCACAAATTTCAACTCAATATAAAATAAACAAATTTATTTTAAAAATGAATGCATTTCGTTGCATTCTCTTTATTTTTTGTTTATTTTTCAACTTTTTTTTTGTTTTTTCGTTTTCTTTTTCCTGTTTTGCTGTATTTTTCTATTTTTATTATGAAATGCATTAAGAAGAGTAGGTTGTTTTTAAGTAGTTGTCAGTTTGTTGTTATTGCTGTTTGTTTCACTAATTATTGTCATAGGTTAGTGTACGACAACAGCAGCAAAAAACCAACAACTATTTGCTATATAATTGACGGGCCGGCATTTTGCTGATACGACAGCAAGCAATAAAAATAAAAAAACAAAAACAAAAGTGTTTTGCAATCAAAAGCAAAGAACGACGCAAATAATTACACTCGTAGTTATTTTGTTCAGAGTAAAATGAATTATTTATCAATTAAAAAACAAATATTAATTTGATTTACGAATAAAATAAAAAAACAAAGATTCGCAGAAAAATTACTGCTGTTGCTTCTTTATCGACAAGTAGCAATTTAAAAGAGGGTTTATTTATTGCTATCGCAGTGTGTTACAAGAGTTATTTTTAAGTTTTTTGTTCCATATATTTACTCGAAAATGATAACAAACCCATAACAGCACATCCATTGATTGTTTCAACAATAAAATTGATTATTCAAATTGTTATTTTTGATGTTGACAATACAAGCAGATGTTTTCATTTTTATTTAATAAATGTAGCATTTATCTTCTCTGTAGGACAATTGTCTCAATAGTCCCATCTTTTATCTTGTTATTTTGTAAGTAGACCAAAACGGACTACACCTAAAACTAGAATAAATTCACTTAAATTATCAATTGTACCAAAAATGGTCCAAGTGTAATGCAAAGTCGTCCATTTGTATCAAAAATGGTTCAAATGTAATGCATAATCCGTGAATCAGTCATTGAAATAAGCTGTAATAATACCCTATTTCTGCAGTAATAACTTCAAATTTGCAGTAATAACTTCAGAATATTGTAAAAAATTGTAATAATAATTTTCACCTTAATTCATATTACTTTGTTTGGCGTTAATCGTTGAAACTAAATACTCATTTTATTTAGCTTATAACCGTTGTTTTAGTTGTCTTACCTCACCAATTTGGGCTCAAATGTAGCAACCACAATAAGTACTGGGCAACTCTACTTTAAACATATTTTTATAAATGCATTCGAAGAAAATTTCGCTATAAATTTTCAATTGAACCGTTGCCATGATATCTGTTATTTAATATTAATATATAATATTCATCACTTGAATAAGACATTAAAAAATTTTTACTAAAAATTGCAATTAAAAACAACAAAAAAAAATTCTGCAGTAATAAATTTTCCTTATTTCAACCCCTGCCGTGAATAATATTAAAAGTGGTCCAATTGGGTATTTGATTGTGTCAGTGAAATTATAACATTACTGACTACGTACTGTTTGGCAGTACGTCGATTGTGAAGAAGAGCAAACAATAGTGTATCGGTCTAATGACTTGCACTGCGTGGAAAGACTCGGGTTCAAATCCTCCACTCGGCGATTTTCAATTTCAATTTTTAAATTTCCATTAATTTGTACACAATTTGTCTGAAGGGTCTTCGGAGTGGAAAATGAAACATGTGTCCAATATAGCCGACGCATAAAATAATAAAAAAATTAATAAAAAAATTTCATTCGCACTGAGATTTGAACCCAGAACAATATTCAATAATCCCATAAGAAATTTAAGATCTTCCGACTATTTCTTCATAAAATGCAATAGATCCAATTATGCCATTAATGAACCCATAAATAGAACTATCTTATTACTTAATAAGTTATATAAAGGTGTTTCAATTGATTTCTGTTTGAATAAAATTCAATTTAAATCTGTGCTGTTCAGACTTTTATAATAGTTTATTAATTTCTATGACATATGTATGTTAAGATTATTTTATTTTGCTATTAATTAAGTAAAATTGTTCTAGTCTGTAAGGTTTTTTCCAAAGACTCAAATAAATAAATAACACAAGTCCACAAAAAAAAAAAAAAAATTACCTTGCGCGAAAGATCAGACCACCTGAACTCTATGTATTCGGGATCACTGAATCCGAATATGGTGCCAGAATAGCGAAGTTGGTTCGCGTTTTTTTCAGAAACCAGCAAAAATCTGTAATTTTCAGCATTATTGTTGATTTCTGAAAAAACGCGAACCAACTTCGGTATTCTGGCACCATATTCGGATTGAGCGACTACGAAGGTACATTCGTCTATGAAACCTTTTGACGTTTTTGTGTAAAATTTGTATATTAAATTAAATTCTTTGAAATTAATAGAAAAAACATTGTCTTTTTTCTGGTCCAAATGTAATGCATAAGAAGACAATTAACCTTTCTCTGGTCTAAATATAATGCATAAGCAGACAATTGGTTACGTCCAATGATAAAAAATGTAAAACATAAATAGAACTTTATATGTGATGAGACAAGAATTCGGACTAGTCGGAGTAGTTTATAAACTAGTTTTGGAATAGTCCATGATCGTGCATAGATTATATGTAAGAAAGAAAATGCTAACAGAATTTTAAGTCAAAATAGTGACAACTAGCGAATAATGTAAATTGAAATGATATTTAACTTACTAAATAAAAAAATAAAAAAACTATAACCGCACTAGGATTCTAACCGGGGTCTGTCCGTGTGATTCGACAGAAAAATATTAATTTATATACAATTAAAAACCTCGCTAAACCTCTACACCACTGACCTAGGCATAAAATTTGTATATTAAGGAAATGTATGTCCAAACATAAGTATTTTTACTAGAATTAAAACGGTTATATAAGGTAAGGCAATTTATGTTTGAAATTTAGTGTTAATTACTCTAATTTTTTATTACCCGAGTGGAGTCTATATTATGACACGGATTTTTTTCCGTGTGGGTCTAAATTTATTCAAACATAATTTTATAATTAGTACATAAGGAATTTTTCTTTTAAATTACAATTAAAACTTGAATTAACAGTTTTAAATGTCCGCAAGTCCACAAGGACAATGGTTGATTATGCACAAATAACTCAAATCATATTTACTTTGGTTTTCATTGTGAATAACTCGCCAAGGGCATTTTTTTTTTTTCTTTCCTTACCGCCAATATTTGAGAGAAATTGCATTAATTCAGCAAATATTTAAGCTTATACCGAAGAGGTTAATGGTGGGAAACTAACAAAATGACAGAAAAATGTTATACAAAAAAATTATTTTAAAAATATATATATTTTTCAAACTGTTTAGAGGTGCCGTCAAAAAGTTTTGAGTTTTGCCCACAAAGACAAAAAATAAAAAATTCTAATCTTTTTAATTTATTTTTGCACAACTGTTAGTAGTACTATTTTAAAATTTGCATTCATCACGCTGATTACGATGAATCGCACAAGCAACAAAACGGCAGCAGCAGCAACAACTGACAGACCAGCAAAGCAAATAAATGAACGTACAAACGTGAGACTTTAAGCGAGTAGATATCGCTGGTGAGCCAGCGAGTGAGTGACAAAGTGAGTTGCAATGCGTTTAGGGTTAGCGACCGCAAAACTATCTGACATTAGATTGCGATGGCGGCCAAGCGACAATAGGCTGGCAAAGCAACTGAAGCTGAGCAGCGTCGCTGCAACAGCAAACACAACGGCAGCTAACAACAGAAAACAGAAAAAAAAAATTACATTTTATATTTATTTTTAAGTTACAACAGCAAAGACAACAAAAATGTGCTTGCGCTAGGTTTTTCACGTAGAGCAACAACTCAAAGTTGGCAATATTATGACACATGTTGCCAAATTTGTAGAGCGCATATTGCTGGCTGTTGCCGTGCTGTGGCGACGCCAAAACTAGGTGTAGTTGCGCGCTGTTAACATTTAGGAGGAAGTTATAGCAACAATAAAAATGTAAAATCCATTAAAAAATTATCAAATTAATTATGACACTAAACATTGAGGCAATGTTCGTGTAATAAACAACACGAAGAAGACGAAATTTTATTATTTTTTAAGGGTTCGCAACATAAAAGGGCACTGCCAAATTTTTTGAATATGAAAGAAGCTATTAATTAAGACAATTAAGGAAACTAGGCATTACAAATGCGTTAATGTACATCCGATTTGAGATAATAGATAACAACTTCCGAAATGAAGGTATGTACATACTAACTAATGAATCTGCTGGTAAAATGCCACAGGTTATGTCACGAAATTGTAAGTATTATAAACAGAATCACTTACAGTCAATTCCAAAATTTAAATATTTACAAAAAAAAACTCTATATACTGGTTTGCAAAATGTCAGCCTAACTTCAAAACCTCATAATACACGAAACACCAAAATTTATTAGGAAATTGCAACAACAAATTGATCATCAACGAAATAGAAGGTTAGGTGAGCAAGATGAAACTTCCTGAACTACCGAATAAATCAAAATAAAAAAATGTGTTAGGAAAGCCGAAAAACTTTGGGCCCCACGTTGGGCGCCATTTTTATATGATATTTAAATAGGTCTCTATATTTTTGGGTTACTTTTTTGTTTCATAAAAAGGTGTGGCCAATAATTAAACAAGCAAAAGAGAGTTGACAGTTCATACCAAGGATGCATCGATGTTTGCCCTTATGAGCTTAAAGTTCATGTTAAAAGATATTCATACGACATGTTGACCAAAACGAATTTGTAAAAAAAAAAAGAGTAGTAAAATTTGCTATAATCAACACCTTAGAAAATTCAAAATCCTATTAAAACTGGCTTTTGTCCAAAATATTTGAACTCACGCGACTTCAAGCTATTTTGGCGCTATCAGGTAACAAAACCCGTCGTAATATTAAAAAAAAAAAATTGGCCTCTAGCATATTTTTTTCACTATCTACTACTTTGAAAAGGCGTTAAAAATGCAATAAATAAATTAATAAAATAAATGTCTTTAAATAATAAAAATAACTAAGCTGTGCGATCATATAAAATGATCTCTAGTGGATAAGAGTGAAAACAAAAAAAAATTATACCTTTAAAAATCGAAAAAATTCCCCAAAGTCTTGTTGCAATACAAAAAAATTGCAACACTTGCATGTTGCCATTATACGTATGGCGACAACGACCGCTGTAGGCTGCGAAGGCATTATGACGTCGTCGTCGTTGTTGCCGATGCCGCCAATATCATCAGCAATGTTCATGTTGCCAACAAATTTGCGTTGGTGGTCACAAAAATGTGGTGCAAATTTGTAAATTATGTTGACGGCTTAATTTTTATATTTCAAATAAATTTTTATACAGAATGACGGAAGTTTTTGTTGTACATTCACATTTAATTTGATTATAGTATCTATATGGGTCATTGAAAATAAAATATAATGCCCTTTGTCAAATTAAAATGACATCGATGTATTTTTCGTTAAATATAAAATAAGCATTGACGCAAAATTAATCATTTCTCATAACTTTCCAATAAGAAAATGTATAGGGATGATTTGAAATAAGAGCAGGAAAAAATGTTAAATGAGTGTCATGAGTGCCACCGGCTCCAGAGTCAATTGAGGAGTGGCCGTACCAAAGGGCCTAAGTACCATTTCGAGGCAAAAGAAGTGTCATAATATGAATCGGGTGACATTTTGTTAAAAATGATTATAATTGCTTTCTGTTTCCACGAAAATTTTTCTCAACGGTGTGAAATTGAGGGCGTTATGTTAAAAAAATGATATCGGTCAAATAACTGTTTATTATTTCACATAATATGTTTGACATTATTTTTGCCTCGAAATGGTACTTAGGCCCTTTGGTACGGCCACTCCTCAATTGTTTATTATCAAATGAGTTGAATCGATGAATGATTACAACCGAAAGCATTAAGAAACCATTCTACCATTGAGCATGATCGGTTGGCAGAAAAAAATTACTCTAATTATCGAATTATATTCATAAGTGCCACGACGTAAAAATAATAAGTCCCGTATAGGACCACGGACTATTCCAAAACTAGTTTGCAAACTACTTCATGGGAGAAACCGACTAGTCCCATCACATATAAAGTTCTATTTCCGTTTTACATTGTTTGTCATTGGACGTAACCAAGTGTCTTCTTATGCAGAAAAAGGTCAATTGTCTTCTTATGCAGTACATTCGGAACAGAAAAAGGCCAATTTTTTTATTTTATTTACAAATATCAACAAATTTAATTTTCAATTCAAATTTTACACAAAAAATTCAAAAGGTTTTACAGCCGAATTTGCTTAAGAGTTTGTTAAATATTTTTGAGCAAAGTGTTCTGGGTTCGAATCTCAGTGTGGATGAACTTTTTTTTATTAATTTTTTTTATACCACGGCTAAGTTGGGCATAAGTTTCATTTTCTGCCCCAAAGACTCTTCAGACAAATTGTGTACAAATTAATAGAAATTTAAAAATTGGAATTGAAAATCATTGAGTAGAGGATTTGAACCTGGGCCTCTCCACGCACCACAAGTCACTAGACCGATACACTATCGTTTGCTCTTCTTCACAATCGACGAACTGTCAAAAAGTACGTAGTCAGTAAGGCAATTGACTCCATCGGTCCTACAGAATATGTTTACAAATTAAATATATAGAATATATGAAATTTTCATATATTAACATTTTCTTGCAAAAGCCCGCGAAAAAAGCAAAAGGTCATGAGTGTCGCGCTATTTATGAAAAAACTGCTGAAATTTACTATTAAGAAGTATGCCCCCTATTTTGTGACTCTCGATTTCATGAGTTTTGCATTAAATAACCCATAAATGTTTAATCCATGTATTTACAATAAAATTAAAAATTAATCGCAAATGTTAGAAATTTTACACATTTTTATAACATATTGCGGCAATTTATTTAAAATTTTTGTATAGCATAGTAATTATGAATTTTTAGAGACTTAATAAAGGAAATGGTTGTAAAACCAACTACTATAACAATTCCGAGAAATGTCTGCCTAAACGTTAAGCTGACAAGACAAATAAAAACCAAACTAAAACACAAAAATGGTAGTAGCTAATTTTTCAATAACAAATTATAGTACTAAGTATTACTTTGAACTTAAGCGCCATTTAGGGGAAAACGTGTCTACGAATTAGTAGTAGGAAAAGGAAATACAAATAAACATATGAAAATCAGTATGCAAATTTCTTCTCTATTAAAGACCTATAAACAACAAAAAAATTATAATAAATGGTAGCAACAGTTTCACACGTTGCGCTGGCTCATTCTATTTGTCGACGATGTTGCTGTATAAATTAATAAAAATTAAATTTGAGTTAATTTTCTTACATAAAAACCATTTCAAGTGGGAGTTGCAGTAGAACCTTTTGTTTTGCTTTTTTGTGTTTCACAAAAACCAGTATGGAAATTCAAGGAATCAAAACTGAATTTTACATACCTGAAATTAAAATAAAAAGAACAAGAGAAAAGCATTAAATTATATGTTTGCGTTGTATAATAATATTTAATAAGAACTCTTTTAAAAGTCTATAATTAAACTAAATTAATTATTAAAATGGCGTAGATTTTCATTTAGTATAAACAGAGATCGTTTTCTGTCCGTGTATATTTGCTTATATGAAAATTATTATTCAAATGAGGTCACATTGATACAATCCATTCAGAGGAGAGTTCGACCGAGACCTTGAATGATGTCATTGAATTGAAAACACATGATTGAAAAAATGTTAATATGTTTAACATGTTTGGTGCAGCAAAAAAGCATTTGTTAATAGTTACCAAATCGCTTAACATCCCAAGCAAATATTTGTTGTATACAACATAGCGATTTGGTAACTATTAGCAAATAAAAATTTTATACAGCTATACATAGTGAAATAAATGTTTGATTCTGAAGTATACTTAGTTCAACGTTCTCAAAACTATATTATTATGCAAAACAGTTTAAACCTTTTTTAGCTGCCTAAAATACAGCATACTGGGTTGGTACATTATGTTTTTTGCTGAAAAGCTTTTGAAGAAGGAAAGCAACGAATATAGTTTTTTTTTCTAATGTGTACCAATGATTCAATCTTAACTCGTGCTTTTCTATGAAATATTCCGCACATGGATTACACATTTATTTCTTATAATTTATGCCATCATATTTTTGACTAATGTTTCAAACAAACTTTAAAAATTATGACTAAAGTCAACCGATTGACTTCAATAACCATAAGATATTGTTCATACAACAAACAACACTAACAACAAAACCACAAACATCATATTCGAGATCAAATTCATTTCCATAGAAAATAAAGTAAACTATATGTCATATACTTAAGTAGAAGAAGAAGAAGTAGCAATAACAGCTGTGGTTGGCAATGCGACTATGAAAATTGATCAACATGATACGGGGTATAACTAAGCTAAATTTATTAAACCGATGCAAACGAACGAGTAATCGACATACAAACGCAAAAAACTTAAAAGATATAAAAAGATACTCGTATACAATATAATATATATGTATGTATTTACAGACGGACAGTCGGGGTTAGTGAGACAGACAGACAGACATTTAAGATTTTTACACGCGACTCTGATGGACACGGGTTTGCATGTAAAGTCAGTCAAGAGAGTCGTCCGTCGTCTTGAATTGAATGCACAGATCAATGATCTCATCTTTTAATGATCGTGTTGTGATCTTGCTATGCGTTGCATTCATAACTAGCTAGCGACATCTAGTAGCAAATTAATTGATTGCAACTTCTTTATAGTGAAGCATAAGCGTATTTATGTTTCATAAAAAGTTGAAAACGTTTGAGATGAATAGTGCAGATAAAATCTAAATGTATTTTCATCTATTGCATATGTTTTTATATTATACATAAAGAAATGGTATGAAAATCCTATAATTCTAATTTAGACTTATCTTAGCTGACATTATCTTAAGATAAATTCAGTACACTGCAAATAATTTGGGTGTAAAATTCAAACAAAATTGGAATGAAAACAAATACACACCAAATTTGGTATAAAATCTAAGCTGCAACTTGGTATACAAACCGTTTTTACTTGTTCGTATAAAATTTATACAAATAAAGTATAAATGCAATTTGTACTATTTTGGTATAAATTTAATAGTATCACCATACAAAAAATTTTTATACTATTTTTGCATAAATTCATATGAAAGTATTTAAAACCATTTTATATAAAATTGATATTGTGCTATAAAAGCCAATTTTACATAATTTTCGAATAAATATTTCGGAATTACAAAATGATATTGATATTTACGCAGTTGAAATTCTATAATAAAAAAGTATCTCACAATAATTACATGCGTTTATTTTAAGACACTAAACTACATCCCTTTCAAGTTTTTTATTTTTAACAATTTTCACTCCGAACTGTTGCGCAAAATGAATTTTCCACAAATGCTAAATTTTGTGTGTATTCGGTGACGGAACGTTTTTAACGTTTTGACAAAAGTTTTAATACAATTTTGGTATAAAATTTATAGTTCATAACAATTTTGGTTTAGAAGAAAAACTTTTTTGATTTAGATTGACTTCATAGAAAAAAGTTTTTTTAATTACATAAAAAAATTGGACTACATTAGTTTATAAAACCAAATACTCAGTATAAATAAGTTTATACTTAATCTCTAAACTTTTTGCTGTATACATATTTTATTGATGTGTTTGTACAATAGTTTTTTACATGACTAACACTACTCAAAACAAACATTTAAGGATTCAAAAATCAAATCCGGGGTGGGCGCCAAATTAGGAGTCAAATTTGACTCTAAGCAGCCAAAGCGTAAACTGTAAGGGAGAATAAATAAAACGGGCAAAATTGGCTCCAAAGTGAAACTTAATTTATTTTTTTTTTTTACATTTTCTACAAGGATTGGGGTGAAAGTTAAAAATTTTGCCAATCGATGAATACCATGAAAGTGGAAACAACCTACCAAAATATTATTCGTCGGTAAGACACTTTATATTCAAGCAAATATTAAGAATATTTCACGAAAGCTAATGCAAGTTCTCTATTGAATTAAAAATATTAAAAATATAAGAAATTTGTCATGTTATTTATCTGTGAATTTTGTTACACTGAAAGAAAAAAAAAAACCGCATTTGCGTTAAAGGTGTTACGTATTAAACTGGCTTAGTAACACAAATTCGCATATTTATTGCAGACATAAAATCGTTTCACTATTAGCAGTATTTACAAACACAAAAGTTGAATTGAGTTATCTTTTTTAAGGTCATATACTTATATGTAGTAATGGCAAAAATAAAACTAAATAAATTTCAAATCTGGTCATAATTCCACAGTATTGTCGTGCAGGCTTTAATCTTCATGTTTATATGATTACGATTTTTCCAATAGTCAAATTAGGTTCTGTCAACAAAATAAAAAAAGAACAGAAATACACGCGATTTAAGTATTTCTCTGCAACATTTACATTATGGACATAGCTTTTCAAGTCGTTTTGAACAAAAACTTTGATTTTGACAAATGTTGAGACTTAGAGCAATACAAATATAAAAACTTTTAAAATATTTTATTTATTTTTACCAAATTGCTGCAAGTATTGTCTTTTACTCATATTTAATCTGTCTGGCAGGCATTTTTTTATTATTTTTTTTTTTTAATTGTTTTGTGCTACAAACAACAAGGTTTCTTTCTGAAATGCCGTGGGTGCAAAAACGCGTTATGCGACAGCTGCTGCTGCTGTTAATCGCCGTTTGAATTTTTTAGTGCGTATTTTTTGTTACCAGATTTGCTAAGACAACTTTTAAACAATAAAAATTATGCCACTAACTAAAATTTATGCATTTTTGTCATGGCTGTCATGTTGCTGTTTCAAGCGCTAACTCTGACTGTCAGTCTCACTGATTTGCATAACAATATACAAATGAACATTTTGTCGCATCATACAATTAAATTTGATTTTTTAAAGTGAGTTGTATTAGCAGTTAAATGTACATAAATCAGTATTATTGTCATTTTATTTAATGAAATCTATCTAGAGCTGATCACGTTTTGCTGCTTTCTGTTGTTGTTGTCTTTTTTTTTAATTGATTTAATGTTCAATTAATGCGACATTTAAATGTACGTTGTTGCCATTGAGACAATTTTTTAATACACATTATTTAAATAAAAATTAATAGTTTATTTTTGCCTTAACTATTACCAATTTCGTGTTGAATTGGTTTAATTTTAATACTTTTTTCGGTTTTTGTCGGCAAAATCAGAGCTATTTTTTATACCCTACACCCAGGATATATTCACTTTGTCCTTCCGTTTGTAACGCAGAGAAGGAGGCGTGGCAGATATAGAAAAGTATATATATTCTTGATCAGCGTCACCTCCTGAGTCGATATAGCCATGTCCGTCTGTCTGGCTGGCTGGCTGGCTGGCTGGCTGGCTGGCTGGCTGGCTGGCTGGCTGGCTGGCTGGCTGGCTGGCTGGGTGGCTGGCTGTGTGTTGAAATACACTTTTTGGGAAAACTGAGCAAGATAATTCAATGAAATTTGGTACACTGCCTCCGTCGTCAAAGTTAGCTCGGGGGATTGAAAATGAGCAAAATCGGTCAACAGACACGCCTACCGCCCATACAAAAATTATATTCAAAATGCAATTTTAGGAGTATTTTTCACGACAATGCAACCACAATACACATAAGTACTACAAATTGTAAGCGCAAGCTCTGATAAAAAACTGAGCGAATTCGGACAAGAAGGCGTGGCACCTCCCATACAAGCAAAAGCTTCAAAACGCTATACTGAAAGCGTTTTTTGAGATATTCGAACCAACTTCGACGCAGACACTAAAAATTATAAATGAAAGCTCTCAGCAAAAATTGGTTGAAATCGTACAAGGGGGCGTGGCACCTCCCATATAAGCAAAAGTTTCAAAATGCTATAGGGTAAGCTGGGGTACATTTGACACCGGGGTACATTTGACTTTGCCATTTTCGGTGTGAACACGCCTATCGAACCAAAAACCTGAAATGCAGAAACATAACTAATAAGAGTGGAAGCAACGTAATGAACTTTGGCAGTTCTCTTGCGACTCTTCCCGCGCCAATACGCTTTTTTAACTTTTTGTGTATTTTTTTGTAATTTTCGGCATCTTGTTCGTAAGGGTTTTGCAAATAAATTTGTATTGTTTTTTGAAAGTAAGTATGACAATTTGGCAGCACTAACCTTTGTAATTAATAGAATAAAGGTGTTTTTTGTCAAGGTCAAATAGTTTCAATTATAAAATATTTTTCATTCTTCAAGAGATTTTGGGGCACATTTGACTTTTGCCGAAGGGGCACATTTGACGTTCGTGTTTGTGTATTTTAAAAGATTTTCTAGTTTTATCTTTTAAATATATGGTATGTCACTATAAAATGAAAACGAACAGACACGATGGCGATGAAAAAAAGTTAAATACGCTATTTCTAATATCGGAAACCAAAGAGAAACCCCGACTTCCGAACAGAATCTATTTAATTTTATTTAAAGAATTTGTTACCTTTGTTTTATCTACAACACAAGATTTTTGAATAGATGCTTTCTAGGACTTCTACCACCTATTTTAATTTGAAAATCTGGATGGATGTATTCCCGAAGTAAACATATTGACATCAAAGTTCATCATGTATGCGAAGTTTTTAATAATAATCAAATTGGTTTGAAATACGCCCCATCATGTGAAAGCGCTGCAGATATCTTAACGATGGTGTTACCCAAAATCCAGAGCAAAGAAATTTCCACCAAACTGGGTCTTATGATACATTTTATGTTGATGTTTTCATTAAGAGTATTGTTGGAAATTGAACTTTATGCTTATATATTGTCCTTGGGAAATTTGGCGAAAAATCCAAAAATACATTTTTTTATGTGGGAGAAATTGTAGAAGTAAGTACTTAATTGGCTATACCTCATACAAGATCAGTTATTTGAGAAGAGTTTCACCATTAAGTTGGAAGTGGAAGATTTTTGCCTGACTTTGAGGAGTGCAATTGAGTTTAAACCACCAACTCCAACAAATCCATCCTCAACTTCACGTTCACGCACTAAAAACGTATTTGACATCGACTTCTCACACTTATATATAAAATAAGTATCCGTTAATTTGTATTTATATGAAAAAAATATATGTATTAATGTTTTGTTTAATGTTTCTGTGTTATTTTTGTGAGTGTCAAATGTGCCCCTTGCAATGTCAAATGTGCCCCGTACCTGGGGCACATTTGACAAAATGACTTTTTTTGAAAAAATTTGAAAAAGTACTCTTAATGCAGTCTTTTTAAAATTTTTTTTTTCTTGGTTTTAATATTAAATAATCAATGTTTCAGAAACAGTAAAGAGTATTAAGATCGTGCAATAATTTTCAAAGATACAGCCCTTTGAAAATTTTGTGTCAAATGTGCCCCAGTCTCCCCTACTGAAAAAGTTTTTTGAGATAATCCAACTAAATTTCACTCTGACACTAAAAACTATAAATGCAAGCTCTGAACAAAAACTGGGTGTACTCGGACAAGAGGACGTGGCACCTTTCATATAAGCAAAATTTTCAAAATACTGCAGTGTAGGGTATTTATTTTTTGGCCAGGCCAAAATTTGCACCCTTACTAGTTATAAATTAAAAACTTTTAAAAAAAAATTAGATAAAAGAAGAAACGTTTACATTTTTGCTAAACATTTATCGTTGTAAAGTCAGCAAATAAAAATCATAGCTACCGAGGGATAACGAAATATTTATAAGCTTATGCTGATCGCTTGTGCATGAAAACAATAACAAAGCAATAGGAAGTGAATGTCCGGTAGAAACCAAAATTCCTCGAGTTATATTTGAAATTTTCCAAAAAAAATATGTTGTTGTAAGCGTAGAAAGAGTGGAAAGAGTTGATGATGGGTAGGTATCCAAGTTTTAAAGTGCAAAAATTGATATTTTAAGGCAAATTTGAAGTAATATTCGGATGACATATCCATAATCTTTCTCATTTAAATTTACTTTTGTACTTTTCTGATTAGAATATTATTTTCAATTATCTTCTATCAAAGAAAAATTATCTCATTTACATTTGGTGCCCAACGTGGGACCATTATAATCAGTTTTTAACAGACATATTTTTTTTTTTTTGTTTAGACTTCGGTAAATGGCATATTGTTGCCTATTGTATTTCTATAGTGTTTCCATCAGGATTTACAAAAATTTGTTAACATTCATTAGCTTACATACAGAATACTAAAAAGGGAAAAATATTTCAATAAATTACTATACTATACTATTGATGATTGATGAAAATATAAAAGAATGTGTGTGTTTGCATATAAAAACGTCAACAGCAATCAAGCAACATGTGTCCGATATGATTGTCAAGCAACAAACAGCGTAAAACAAAAAAAAAAATGTTGCCGATAAAAATGCAAATTACATGTGGCCGGCCGTGTGACGACGCGTAAGCAGCAGCCAACATGTGACAAACAAAAAACAAAACTTGTATGCAATTAGATGAATACAAACAGACAGACGAACGAACGCAGCAACTGACAGCAATATGACAAACTGACGCAAACACACACATAGATGATTGCGTTAATATGAGTTTGATTGTGAGTGACCAACGGCCAAGACCGCGACTGCCGACTGCATGAATTGATGAGTGAACAACTGCTGTTGCTGCTGCCGCTGCTACGATCGAGTGCGTTGAACGACGTCAACATTTTAGTGTTGCTGAGCGAGCGCACGTAATGTGTTGCGCGGCACGGCGTTGTCAACGTCGCGTTGTCGTGGGTCAATAGAAAAATTTGTGCGATAGGTCTGTGCTTTCGTTGTAGTTGTTGCTGTTGCTGCTGTAACTATATTGCTGTTATCGTAGTTTTTCTAATTTGTTTGTTTTTTGCTTTTGCTTTTTTTTTTGCTTCTATTTTAATTTCTAATTGTTTTGTTGTTTGTTTGTTTCTATTTGCATTGTTTATTTCATTGTTGAGCTTTTTTCTTTTTTTTTTTCCTTTTTGTTTTTCCTTCTATTTTTATTTTTACACAATTGTTGCTGCGCTGTCGTTGTTGCTGTTTGTTTGAGTTTGTAATGAAGAGAAGAAAAAAAAAAAAAGGTTTAATGACCGCCTACAAGGCGCGCGCACAAACGAGCGCATTTTTAATGTTATCATCATCAGCTGTGTGGTTTTTGTTGTTGCTGTTGCCAACATTTACATTACTTTTCATGTTGAGTACTTTGCATGCAAAGCTACAGCAACGACAGCAGTGGCAGCAGCAGCGCAAACACAAATTTTTTAAAAATGCAATACAGTAGCTGATGCAACAACAACAAACAAAACTGCAATTAACATTTTATATTGGATTTCAAACAAATTTATATAAAGGATGAGCTCGATTTCTTTATAAAAGCAACACCTTCAGTAAATTGAATACATTAACAGTGAAAAGATCACGTTTTTAAAAAATTCTAAAATAAGTATGTAGATTAAGGTAGCCGTTATTTCTGAAAGTTTAGATAACGTGCGGAACACCCTGTAGTAATGTAATGTTACACAAGAAACTTCCACAAATCAAAATTGAAGCCGATCGGAGTAGGCTTAGAGCGTAAAACAAAAGAGAGCCTATAATAACAAAGCAATAGGAAGTGAATGTGCGGCAGAAAACTTAATTCCTTGTTCTTCTTTACATTTGGCACCCAACGTGGGACCATTATAACGAATGTTAGCGTAGAACAAAGGAGAGCCTATAATAACAAAGCAATAGGAAGTGAATGTGCAGTAGAAAACTTGATTCCTAGTTCTAATTTACATTTGGCGCCCAACGTGGGACCAGTATAATCGAATATTCGCGTAGAACAAAGGAGAGCCTACACTTATAATAACAAAGCAATTGGAAGTAATTGTGCGTTAGAAAACTCAATTCCTCGTTCTGCTTAGAACAAAGAGCTTATTAAAGGCCTACAACAGCTTAAATATTTAAATAATTTGAAAATTTCTCGGAACTACAACAATCAACAGTCCCGACTACAGCCTGGAATTCGAAAAATCGAAATTGTACTGGTAATAAGATAATTGTCAAAACATTTTTAATGTTGAGAATCGTCCAATAAATGATGATTTTATACAGTTTTAAAGTCAAAATGGATTTCCAATGAATTTAATTTTTCAATACTGACCTCTAAAGTGACACACTGGATCCACACTTCCATTGTAAAACCAATCTTATTATAACTGGAACACTGAAAACTACATCAGCGCATCAATATAAATGATATTAAAAATATCACAACAGATTACTTATCACCAACGCGTTTCTATAGAAATCGGGCGTATGAGAGGATACAGAATAGTATCATTTGATGCAAATTAGTAGAGAGGAGCAGAAAAATGTTGAACGTTCTGTTTATAATGTCAAATATAGCGACTTTTTGTACTTTTTTTTTAACTATTCGAAAAGTATTTTTGTGAAGAAGACTAAAACTTTCAGCTAAGGTATCAAGTTTTATGGTGGAAAACTGATTTCGCTTTTTATACGACCTTAAAAGTCACGGCAACATTGAGATAAAGGATATAAAAGTAATCGTATGATTATGCTAAAACCAAAATATCACAATTAGCACATTATGAACGAATTGAAATCCTTAATTAATAGGCATGAAATTCACTTGTATCTCAACATAATTAACGATATAATTTGAAACAAAAAAAACACAATTATACAACAACATATCAATTAGTAATTGCACCATTAATGTTTAGCAAAACTTAAGAAACATACAAACACCTACAACAAATAACGCATATATCTATCATTTGCGGCGTGTAATTATTTAAACAAAATGTGCTGCCGCTGCTGCTTTTGAACTTAACGCAAGCGTAGCGCAACGCAACGCAATGCAACGTAACATAACGTAAGACGCAACGACGACAAAGCAGTCAGTGAGTGAGTGAGTGGCATCGTTTGCTTCGGTTTGCTGTGTAACCGCAAAACGCGTTGAGTTCATCGCTCCAATTCAATGCCGCAAAACCATCAACGGCTGCATGTCGAACGCAAAGCGCTAGGCAGCAACAGCAGCAGCAACAGCAAATGCACAACAGCAAGCAAACGGGCATTGGAAAAAAGCTGAAAAATCATTCAATGCACACAGCACACGCACATTGAGTAATTAATTATGAAAATATAAAATAATTACATACAGAATGTTTTGTTTAAAGTTTTTTTTTTTATATACATAAAAATTAATTGATTAGCGCAGGATTTAAAAAGAAAAACAAAAACCGTAAAATTTACTCTAAACTTTTTCTTTTTGAGAAAAATTATCTAAAAGGAGCTGATTGCATAGAATCCACTATTATAAAATTTATTTGGACTATGCTCCCACTAGGAGTTGCGGTAATACAACTATTCAGATTAAAAAATCGATTTTTTTATGTATCGTAATATGGCGTGCTGTGAACACCATATTTTTAGCGAAAAGACACAATTATAGGTCCATTAAATTTGAATTCAATCCGCAATCGTATGAGTCGACGATATTTCTACCTCTAACCATTAATTAATAAATAAATAATGCAAAACCTCATCTAAACCCAGCAATAAATTGTATGATCTTGCTGGAAATAACATTTTTTTTTTATGATTTATCTACCGCCATCAATACTTTCCTTTGCAAAAGCCATAAAAATATAAAGTCCATAGTATTAAAAGTTGTTTGTTTGCTTTTAATTTCCTTTACTTTTTCTCAGCATCATCAATTATATCATTTTATTAACAACCTTAAATTTTTGCAGCAATACGTAACATCCTTTCATAGTGTA
This sequence comes from Calliopum simillimum, assembly GCA_951812925.1. NCBI lineage: Eukaryota > Metazoa > Arthropoda > Insecta > Diptera > Lauxaniidae > Calliopum > Calliopum simillimum. Next base: position 97,906,738 of record OX638368.1, on the reverse strand, counting down.
AAAAAAAAAATTTTAAATAAAATATGAAGTATAGAACTACCGGATGTCTCTTGGTCCGAGAGCAAAGTTTCTAAGCTTGAATATCTACACTGCAGGCGCAGCTGCAGCAAGCAATAATTGCCATTGCTGATGAGATAATCATAGCGCAATTTAAGTAAAAGTCTATGCTGTTAACAACTTTATTGCACGAGTATGACAGCAGTAGCATTGTTGTCAACGTCATCGCCATCATCATCTCGAGTCTCATCATCAACGCTATCAGTTGTTGCAGCAGACCAACTAGAAGTTTATACTTGCAACATATGTAGCTATGCCGTCATTTGAAGTGTTAGTTACTTTTTTCTCAAATGGAGTTGCATATTTATTTTTTCTAATTGTTACTTTTCATAAGCAGCAGCAGCAACATATTGATAACCCAGTAGGAAAGTTACATCTATGTATATATACAATATACTTTCTTATTTATTATATGAGCCGTTCAAAATGACAACGGTGCAACTCCAAAACGAGGCAAAAATAATGTCGGCTGACATTTTGTTAGGGATGAATAAAATTGATTTCTGTTTTCACGAAAAATTTACTTGATGATATGGAATTGTTGAGATTAAGTTGAAAACCTGATATCGACCAACAGATAATTTATATGACATTACTTTTGCCTCGTTTGCAGTTGCACCATTGTCATTTTGAACGGCTCATATAAGTAATTTTCTTGAGTCATGTTAACTTTGAATGTATGATTATTTTGTTTTCAAAAATAAAATTAATTTTGAACTTAGATTCACATAGCAAGCACTACTGGCGCCCAACGTTGCCCTGACGTAATACTTGACTGTAGTTCCAGGAGGAGCAACCCGTCCTGACGAGAGGAGTTTTTAAGCGGGTTTGAGTCTCGCACGCAGCTTTTAGATGTTTTTACTCCACGTTAAAAAAAAAAATGGCGTGAGTTCGAGTTTTGTAAGCTCGAAAATGCTAGAATAAGGTTATTAAAAGAACGAGGTACAACGCAGCAAAAAATTATAATTTAACATATCTCTGAAACTGTTTGACGCATCAGAATGAGGATTGGTGTATATACAAGGGCACCGAGATGACTAACATTAGATGAAAAAGTAGGCGGTGCCCTTCGAGAGCATAATTTGTCATATATCTGAAACGATTTAATGTACATTGATAAAATTCTACAATTATACAAAGATTATATCATAAAATGATAAGTTTTTAATTATTTTTTATATTTTGGTCATGGTGGATTGGCGGAAATGCCGATATTATGCACTGTTTATTATTTTCGCGTTATATTTTTCGCAAAAATAATTTCATGATGATTGTTTAATAAAAGTATTTCATAACATTTTTAGAAAAATATCTTTACTGATAAATTAAATTATAGCAAATATTAAAAATTTCGTATGCTCAAACCAACATTAACATCAAACTGAAAGAATCCTAATCTTTACTACTTTTTCTGTTTGTTTGCATAAATCACATTAGCAGCGTCTATATGGAAAAAAGGAGTAAAAACACAGAAAAAAGATAAAGCAGCAGTAGAAATAAAGTCGATATAAGTGTTGGCAATAAAAATGATAAATGGACGAACTGCTTTTTAATTTATGTTCAGGCCAGTCAAGAAAGCAGCGAAAGGAATAATGGTATATAAGTAGATTACAATTTTTAATAAAGTGGTTTTTACATTTTCAAATTTAAACAAACTGAAATTTTGCTGTTAATGTCACAGTTGCAAGTCAAAAGTTTTTATATGTAGGCATATCTACTTACTTCCGAATTTCAAAAGAAATTTGCTCAAGTGCTTGAAAGTGCCACGCCCACTTCATTTACTCTGCCTTGTTCAAACAATACAAACTAAACAAATAAGTGTTTTCACCTAATGGGGAATGGAGCGCATCAATAGCGCTTCTGAAGCGCTCTAAAGCAGCAGTGAAGCGCAACTCTCTCGTATTTAAAAGCGCTCAAATTAACATTGGCATGTCATTGGAAGGAAGCGCTTCGTTGTGGCTACCAGAAATGCTCTTTGGATGCGCATCGCTCTCGCATTCAGAAATGCTCTTTGGATGCGCTTCGCTCCCGCTACCTATAGCGTAGAAAATATGCGCATACAAATCAGCTCTTTAGATGCGAGAAGGACGCGTATCGCTATTGCATCTTGGGGATGCGCATCGAAATTTTCTGTTGGGCAATAAAAAAATTTATATATAGTTGAAATCAATGTTGCAACAGTATGGGCGAAAACATTTTGTGATTTTGCTACCAACATGCAATGTTTGGGACTGTTCCGTACCGTACTGTTCTGTGCTTTGATGTTAACACCAACAAAATTACGAAAGAAGTAAAATGCATAAAAAAAAAAACAAAAATTTTCGACGGCTGACATTTATTTATATTTTGTGCAGTATAATTTATAGTTTAATATCTGGAAATCAATAAGTTCCCATACATCGTTGATATTCACTCTGCCTTGGAAAACCAAATTTGTCTGCAAAGCAGCCAATAGCATAGACAGACGACAGCGTTAATTCGCATTAGCAGTATTAATCCGAATTTACTTGTGCATAATAACTCCAGCACTAATGCATGAAATCAAAATGGATTGCTATTTCAAGATGGTAATGCTGCCGATAATTGTAATAGATGGTAACAATTTGACAGAAAAAATACATTTGATTGTCAATTTTTAAGTCAATTTATTAAATTCATAAATGTCACTCCATTAAAAAAAAAAATATACATAAATTGAAACCAAAACAAAAGTGAGCAAATGCAAGTTTTAAGTTAAATAAAAAATATGTTTAGGTAAAAGCCAAATGAAGTTTTTACATTTTAAGGGAATAAACGGCGATGGGCAGATGCTGTCAAAAAACAAATAAACAAACAAATCAGCTTATTACATAATACAGAAACTGTCACAAGCTGTCGGTGTAAAATTTCCAATTGCATTAGTACCTTTTTAGTCCAGGTTAACGCTGCCTTCTGTTTATGCTATAAGTAACCATTATTTATGCAATAGTTCACATAAACATGATGAGAATTATAAAGTGTTTTTTTTACTCTAAATTAAATTGTATTGTAGATACTGTAAATTTGTTGTTCCTTCGCTAGAAAACTTTTCTTCATGTACCTTTAATTTAGTTTAACTAAAGTTGAGTCGTCATGACTGCTGACAGGTAAATTACAAGTATAACAATAAAACAATAGAAAAGTCCTTGAAAATTTGCATCTACTGAAACTACGCAGTTTTAGCATCAACTGAAACAAGCTGAAAACAAAACCCTATCTCTCAGAAAACAAAACAAATAAATATAAAAAAAAACACTAAGCCCACAAAAGTCACGCACAGAAAATATAAAAATTGTAAAAATATGCAATTAACACAAAAATATGCGCTAAAGTGCCTCAAAGTATGCAATAAACAATGAACGAAAAAACGCAAAAACTTGAAATAAAATAAAAACCAATTAAATAACAATGCAATTTGCATGCATACGTATGTAAATACATAAGTATATGATAAAAGAAATAAAACTCAAAGTGACAAGCGCAACAATGTTGCAGCAACATTGCATTGCATCATCAAATTACTGAAACAAATGGGTCAATTTTGCTTTTAAAATTTTACTTCATGCCTATGTACATTATTCATTGTTTACACTATTTACTAGAATATAAACAATGAAATTTGTTATCTTAATGCGACAACAATAACAACAACAGCAGCAGCAACAACAAATAAGTATGGTTTTATTTTATGCACATGATCCGAGTATCCTTGGTATTGATTAAAAATGTCAGTTTAAATAATAAACACAGAAGATATAAAGTTTAAAACAGAGAAGCAAAAAAAATCTGTGTCACTTATGCGATAAATTTTTATTTTAATGGAAGTGTTAATGCTACACAAGGCTGCCAGATTGTGGGTTTTTTTTATATATACTTAATTTTTTTTATTTGTTTCTTTTACATGGAAGCTAAGTAAAAAATAAGAGATAATATGCGTAATTGCAATTATAAATACAAAATGATTTATGGCCAAGACTTTCAATGTCATTAAAGGGTATTAAATTTGTAAGATAAATATTCTATAAAAAACTGTGCACACAGACAATTTTTAGTGTACATAAGATTTATTAGGTCCATAGCCTTTAAAAATAAAGATTTGTATGTGATGTATTAAAAATTTATTTTTTTTTTTTTTTAATTAACATTTTTACTTCTAAAATGAGCATTTTAAATTTAAAAATTTATATTTTAAATTCAAAAATTTATATTTCTAATTTAAAAATTTTTATTTTTAATTTAAAAATTTTTATTTTTAATTTAAAAATTTATATTTTTAATTTAAAAATTTATATTTCAAATTTAAAAATCTATATTACTAATTTAAAAATTTATATTTTTTAAGTATGTGATGGCGGTTATTTATTTTAATTCAAATTCAGAAAAAATAAAAAAATTTGTTTAAAAAAGTGCATTTTTGTCTATAGTGAATAATGCGTGTTGCTCCAATTATGGCAATTGCTTTGTTTTAGCAACAATCAAAAAGCACAAACTAACCAACATGAAAACTTGGCAACAAATTAACATACAAATTGTTCTATTGTAATTGTAATAACGACAATATACCAAAACTGTTGGAAAATCCAATTACTTTTTACCATTTCTGTTGCAGCAATGATGTGTCATAAAAAACTTTTTTTTATTTGATTGCAGTATACAAATTGCATGCGCATGTAAGAGATGAGATTCACCATTCGTCGTGGGTCATCATTACAGACAGAGCAACAACGCAAAATTGTGCCAAATCTTTTGTTAAATTTCAATGATTTTATGTTAATTTTGTTGGTTTTTTTTGTTGTCGCTTTGTTTTATAAAACAAAAGCAACAAAAAATACAAAATAAATAAATAATACGAAAGTGAAAACATATTGTTGTATTTGCATACAATTAAACTTTTGTTTCATTTTTTTTTTTTCTGTTTTCAATTACCCATGAATTTCCTTAATCATCATTAAACACGCGAACTTTTTTTTTAATGTAAGTGGATGAAAATTATACGCAAAATAAAAGGTACTGATGGAATTTCATTGTCATTGCAAACGAAAGTTATTGCATTAACAATTTGATATGCAAAAAGTGAATTTTGTATCAGAGGATAGGGTGAAAAAGTTCTCAAGTGAGCCACCTCACATTAAAAAGGATTGCTGTGCAATTATTACTAGAATCGCCCAATGGTCAAAATTTGACCACAAATGTATTAAGTAATTTTGGTACTTTTTGGACAGTTTTAGTAGGGTACGGGAGGCAAATATGGACCACCAATCTTTCTTTTTTAAATAAAACTCAAAAAACATAAAATAAAACAATTAATTTTATGCCATTCATTAAAGGAAACAATTTACCTTTTAGATAAATATCTTATCAGGATAAAGAAAAAAAAATCTGAAAATACTCAAAATGAAGATAAAAAAAAGTGTTGTGTTATATTATATGGACTATATAGTCCATATTGCCCCACATGTATATTTGGTACAGAAGTTGCATATAAAAATGTCAATTCCACATCAGGCACATTTTTCATGACTCCAAGAACGTCAGATTACACATTCAACCCAAAATTCGCCACGGCGATCTTCTGAGCAAAGGGTATTACATTATATGCATTTTTCATCTTTTTTTCCTTTGTAGTTAACGAATCACAAATAATGACCATCAGAATCGTCATAAAATCTGCAGCTAGATTCCCCATCTGAAAAAGATACATTTGTTTTTGAGGCTTTTTTCTTTGGTGGTCCATATTACCCACAGCACGTGTTGGTGAAATAAGTGGTTTTTTTATCAAAAAGTCTTGTGGTTAATGAACTAATTTGCGCTCATAAATAATAAATAGTATTCACTGACTTTATATAATTAACCATTTATTTAAAAACGCAATGTCTTTGAAGTGAAATAATGAAATATACTCACTAGAAAAAAATTATCACTTGTTTTTTTTTTTTGTAGAAAAAACAACTTTACAGAAACATGCGACTTCACCGAAAGCTGAAATTGCACTATAAGCTTTAGGTATTAGCGTTAAGTTTGAACATGAATAACGGTTAATCTTATGCACGCAGTGGAAAATAACCGCGTGGTCCATATTACCCACGTAGTCTATATTTCCCTCCCTTATCCTACTTTTTTTTTCTATTTGGTACAAAATAGAAAATATCATTTGTTTGTTGTTTTGAACAGATAATGATTTACATTAACTAGCTACCAAAAAATCACGTGTCAAATGTTTTATGGTGTGAGCTTACTGTTCTGTGTTTTTGAACACTTGACACGTGATTTTTTGGTAGCTAGTTAAAGAAAATATCATATTTCACCCCAGGTAAGTCTTTCTCATTGTATACTCTTTTCAGCTCTGTGTGACAGCGTATTTTTGCGTTGTTAATATTGAAAAATTTACATTTAATTTTACCTGTCTTAATGGCGAAATATTAAAATAATTTTAACTTTGTGCACATTTACACACAAATACCTTTCTAATGGTGTATAATTCAATGTCGTGCTCCATTTTTAACATAGTAAAAAAGGTAGGTATTTGTTTTGCGTATTAATGTATAGATTTCAGTAGTAGAGAAAAACAAAGCATCTTAATAAAATGTCTAAGAACGTCTAAGGAATAGTTGTGAATTTTTTGGAACGGAAAAATTATAAAATGTCTCAGGAAAAATTCACACGTATTCCTCAGACGATTCTAAAATATGATTTTTGTCGAAAGCCTTATTAAGTTTAAATTTCTTAGGTGGCTGGCTTGAGAAATGTTTGGCCATGCACAAAAAAAAGGATAAGTTACGTTGTTAAATGAGTTTCTGTCACGTTCGTGAGTGTTTTAACTTTGTTTTGTTGCTGATTTCGATTTAAGAACGCTCCAAGATCATATTTGTATGGTGCGTTGTTAAATCACGAACGAACGTGGTTGAAACTTATTTAGCAACGCTGGTTGCCAAGCTCACAATAATGATGGCAGTGGCTGAGTTCGTTAACGTTCGAATCTATCACAGACAGATTCCTGGTTCAAATCTCCCCAATACCAAACAAAAAAATATTTAAAGCAAAAATTTGTTAAAAAAGAAAATAACTTAATAATAAAAAAAAAAAAATATTTTTTTTTTTGTATTTTATTTAGCAATGCGCGTTGTTAAATAACGCCGAACGTAGGTGAAACTCATTTAGCAATGCGCGTTGTTAAAACTGCTACGAACGAGCCATGTTCCAAATTTGGGTCGCAACGTTGTTAAAATAACCATGTTTCTGCTATTTTTGACAATGTTGTTTTCGATGTGTAGAGAGTTTCCAACATAATTTTGTTCAAATGTGTTGTCATATACAAAGTGTGTAGAAATCAGTAGAACACCGAAAAGTGTTAGATTGCTGAAAGTATACTGAACAACTTTTCCTTTGCAATTTTTCGAGAGAAAAAAAAAAATCCTTAAATTTAATATTTAAGCTCAACTGTAACAATTTAGTTATTTATTTATTGATCATTGCTCTTCGTAGTTGTTGTCATAGTTGTCTACGAGCGTGACAGCCGAAATCCGATTCAATTTGGCGATAAATAAATTTATTACATGACCAAAACGACCAACCGCTGGATGTAAAGTAAAAACCAACAGGGCAACCTAAAGAATTGAAATACGACGAACGATTCCAGCAGCGTGAGACATGCGGACAATATGATGACGAGCAGCACAAACCAAGTCACGGTCGTTGCTTCAGAGCAGCAGCCAAAGCAGACCACAGCGAGTAAATCTTTTGAATATCAATGCCAGAAATTGGGTGATTTATGCGCTTAAAGATATAAAATTAACTGGAAAAAAAAAAAAATTACAACAAAAAGCAGAAGAAACGAAAAACCAAAATAAAAACGCATGTTTTACTTTTGACTACAACACCACACAAGATATGTAAATTTTCGGGAAAAGTTAGGGAGCAAACGAAAAAAAACAGTGAAAAATGAGGTCATGTAAAAAATAAAAATGCCCAAAGCCAGACAAAATGCAATTGTAGTTTTAAAAAATATAAAAACAACACATATTTCCACATAACTGCAAGCTTTCTTATTTGCTTAAAAACTAATTTTTTTAGATTTCTCAAAAACTGATAGAGATTTTCCAGAAAAAAAAAAAAAAAAAAAAAATTGAACAAGCCCTAGTTGTTGTCGCCAACATTAGGCTCATTAATTTTAGAGAAAAAAACAAAAACAACTCAAAAAAACACACAAAATTGTCGTCAACTATAAGGCTGCAATTAATTAAAATGATTATTAATCTCAAACATGATGAAACCATGAACAAAACCACAAAAACAAAACTATGGAGAAATTTTACAAAAAAAAAAAAAAAGTGCACGTGCCTACTAGAGGCATATAGTTTTCGAATGGTTTCCCAAGTTCCATAAAATTATCCACTGACATACTTAAGTCTAAGGAGCAGTCAGTAGAATCTTAAAACTTTTATTCTTCATGAAACCGCGCCAACAAGCATGCAAACGACGACATAGTCTTTAAAGTCTAAGTGGACCTACTAACTACAGAAAAAAACAAATCTCGAAAATTAATTATGTCACATTATGTAATTTGATAAGGATAAGGTTTTTTTTTTTTTTTGGTAAAACGATATGCATCAGCGTGGCAACAACGAAACAATAACAACAATAATATGCTGACAATCAGGTAGCAGCAAAACAATGGGCAACAACAGAGTTCTACATATAACAAGGTAGGAGTATAAATTCGAATTCGGAAAGATCACTACATGAAAAAAAAAGGCAGTGAATTTGAGAGCTGCATGTTTTTCAATGATTTTTTTTTTTTTTTGTCTTTTCGCTGCTACTGTAAAATCGTGCAGATATACAGATATTTTACCTTTTTTTTCTTCTTTTGGAACAAAAGAATTCAATAAATAATTTTGTAATTTAATATTGAAGTGAAAAACAACGATGGAAAACAGCAGTGAAGGACTTGCTTGCATAAACAGGTAAAAGCATATTTTGCGCCAATTTTGTGTACCTCTTAATTTTCTGTACCTTTTTGAAGAAAAAAAATACATATTAAATAAAATGGCAATGAAAAAAGGCGGTTTTCTTATCGCCACGTTATTTATATGTTCATTGTTAAATCCGAAGATTGTTATTGAACCACCTTTTGTTTGAGCGCACTTAAGACTAAAGGAATTTCAGCTGACAGCCTAAATAAAGGGTTTCGCTAAACTGTCATAAATTTTGTTTGATTTTTTTTTTTTTTTTTTTGGTATAAACATAGCTATAATTAAATATATACATATGCATATTTGATTTTCACATAAGCGAAGGTAAAGTTCTAAAAGTATCAAGATTTAAGGCACAACTTAGGTAAAACCAGCAGTGCCATTCATACATATGCTGTGACATAACTCCGAATATCAAATCTATATGCATATCGTATGAATATTATTTTTTATTCAAAAAATCGATAGTATGTAATGGATCTTTAAGTTGGAGTCAAAATGCAACTATGTATAACAGTTGGAGGTTGACGCCCACCGCTGGTTATCAAATAAATATTGGTTGTTATTCAAAAAATCGAGAGTCGATAGTATGTAACGCATTTTTAATTTAGAACTAAAATACAACATTTACATATTTAACAATTGGAGGTTGACGCCCACCGCTGGTTATCGAAGGAATATTGTTTTGTATTCCAAAATTCGAGAGTATGTAAAGCATTTTTAAGTCGGAGCCAAAATGCACTACATATATAACAATTAGAAATTGACGCCCACCGCTGGTTTTCGAATAAATATTGTTTTTTTATTCAAAAAATCGAGTGTCGAGAGAATGTTATGCATTATAAAGTTGGAGCCAAAATTTAACACATACTTATGTAACAGTTGGAGATTGACGTCCACCGCTGGTTATCAAATGAATATTGTTTTGTATTCCAAAATTCGAGAGTATGTAAAGCATTTTTAAGTCGGATCCAAAATGCACTATGTATATAACAATTGGAAATTGACGCCCGCCGCTGGTTATCGAATAAATATTGTTTTTTATTCAAAAAATCGAGTGTCGAGAGCATGTTATGCATTATAAAGTTGGAGCCAAAATTCAACACATACATATATAACAGTTGGAGATTGACACCCACAGCTGGATATCGAATTAATATTGTCATTTCTTCGAAAATTCGAGAGTCGAGAGCATGCAATGCATTTTTAAGCTGGAGCCAAAATGCAACATATATATAGCAATTGCAAATTGAGGCTCACCGCTGGTTATCGAATGAATATTGTTTTTTATTTAAAAAATCGGGAGTCGAGAGTATGTAATGCATTTTTATGTTGGAGCCAAAATACAACAAATATATATTACACTAAAACAGCAAAACAAAAAAAAATACGCATCGCGTAAAAAATAAAAAACATTAATGAACATTAAACATTAATGAACATTAGAAGTTGGTTTAACCAAGTAGATTCTCTCAAAAGTGAATATACGCCAAAGTTATTTATAAAGAAAAATTAAAAAGCTTTCAGTCGCCACATAATATTCAAAAAAGTAAAAATTTTCCTAACTTTTCTGATGCTTTTTTTCCTGGAGATTGGATGCATAAATAAATTGAATTGAATTTTTCTGGTGTTTTGTAAAAACTTTCTAGTGTCACAATTTTGCATAAAATGAAATTTTACAAAAAGATCTAAAGCAAATATTCTCTACTATAAATTACAAAAAAAAAAATAAACGGAGAGAAAAAAAATCCGAAAAGTTGTTCACAAATTTTATGACATTTGTAGGTTTACTCTTTCTTCTTTTACACCGTAAAAAACAAAAAATTCCACTAAAATAAAGTTTTTCATTACTTTTGACATTTAATTTTGACATTTGAACTCTGACAGCTGCTTCCCTTTATTTAATGCGGCTGTCTGTCTGCTGCGGTGTGTTCAGTGATGCATTTTTCGCGCACGTAAAACACGCTAGAACATTTTATGCTGCCAGTCAAGTAAACTTAGTGTTGTTGTCAACTAAAATTTGTTGTTGTTGTTGATGTTGTTGTTATTTTTATACAACATTCATTTTTAGTACCAAAGAAAAACACGCTTAATAATAAAAACGTTATGGTTTGTTGTTGTTGTTTTTGTTTTTATTTGCTATTGTTTTTATTTTTTATATGGTTGGACGGATCAGTGTGCGTCTGTACGAGTTATTTAGTTTAAGAGTTATAAAAACAAATAGACCATAATACCGGCAACGGCTACGCTAACAACCGAACAACAAACACTATTTTTTGACAGTCAGCAATAGTAAGTAGTGTTAGCAGCAGCAACAACAGGGTACAAAGGTAAGAAAACAGAAAAAAAAAAGTTTATTGCAAAAATTAGAAAATTCATGTTTTCTTTTTATTTCACAAAACTCAGTTGCATTTACTTTTAAGACAATTTATGTCATTTTTATTACGCAGCAAAATTTTAACGCATTCCGTGTCTTCAATTTGAATGCAACTTTTTATTGCAGAGGTAAGTTCAAACCAAGAGAGAGTGGAATGCTATGGTTTAATAACCTGACTTAGATACCAAGCTATTGGTGGGTGACACCTACCGTTTAGGTAGCATGAATGTATAGCGGCCAAGCAAATAAAATCATTTCGATATTTCCAAATTAAATAATTCAATAATTTTAAGAAATAAAACTAGAAAACAAAAAATTATAATTTTTGGGAATTTTTCTTAATGTATCTGTCGTGAGTAATGCATTTTTAAATTGGAGCCAAAATACAACATATATATAACAAATGAAGACTGGCGCCCACCGCTGGTTTAAACTAAGCCAGGAAAAAAAAATGTATTTTTTTTATTTTTTTTTTTTTTCCGAACGATCCATTGACATGTTATTAAACAACACTGAAATGTTATTAAACAACACATAAATTTTGATTGTTATCTTCTTTTGGAGGCAAATGGAGCCCACCGCCTGTTTTCATATTACTAAGCTTATAGTATAATATATTACAATAAGGTTTTTTTGCCTCTTTTGCAGTAAATGAGTTACGTACGTTAGTTACAAGAGGACATTCTCATGTATGTGAAAAAAGAATTAAACAAAAACAAAGTGAACATCCCTTATATATAAAGCACATAATGAATACAATGGGAATTATTTAAAAGCTTTTCACATAATACAATATACTTATGTATGCATATAATCATATATTATATACTTGTAAGTTCCTCTATATCTACAGTGTGTGGTTGATTTGTGCATTTGTGACACGCGTCCATCTCGGCAGTATTGGCTACTGTAAAAATCAAAAAATGTGCACCCTTTTTTTGCCTTTTGTTAGTTTCCAAGTGAAGTTTTATTAGCTACATATTTCTTTTATTGTTTAATAGGGGTTGTTTGCACAAAAGAAAAAGTGTTTCTAAGGAAGTCAGCTGACAGCTGATGTCACTCCTACTTCACTTCGCTCTTCTCTTCGCAGTTTAATGTTGCCAAAATGGACATGGTCTAATTTAAATGGTGACAGCTGCCATCGTATTTTAAATAAATGTCCTTTGAAATTTAATCATTTAATATAAGATTTCGCCAAAATGTTTAAAGACATTGTATACTTTAAATTTTTTGGCAAATGTATATTTTTGCAATTTCTACTTTTTCTTTTACTTTTGCACATGCTACATTTCCAGTTTGGCTTTTTTCGAAAGTCCTGCTGCTTTTAATTGACGTAACATGACATACACGCGCGCACTGAGGTCATTTGCATCCGTTATTTTTTGGTCGTGTCCTTCCTTGGGTTTATGCATTCAATTGTTATGTGCGCTGTCAAAAAATTTCGCGCGCCACGTACAGTCGGCCCATGGTCATTTGATGGTAAATGAAAAATCACCCTTGCACTAAGAAAATTCGCGCACAAATTTGCAATCGCATAAAAAGTGAGTGAATTTTGATGCTGATGATGATGCCAGTGGGCGCTTTTTTTTTATTTGTGAACTTTTTAATTGTATGCAAAAATCATTGAATGCTGTTGTTCGGAGGATGTGTAGCTTCCTTCCTTGTTTTTAATGTTCTTAGTTTGAAAAACATAACAATAGAAAATTGTGTTTATGTTGTACAACATCTGCTGTTGTAATTTCGCAATTTGCACTCAAAATTTAAAAAAATGTTGTATTCATTTTGGTTAACCAAAATGTGCGTAACTAAACTTGTGTGCTGAATAACTTATGCTTTAAAAATAGCGGAGATATTTTATTAATTTAGTACATATACACATAAACATGATGGGAGCTTTTGAATTATTTTTAGGAGAGCTGGAGGAAAATTTGGCTCCAAGCAAAAACCTGAATTTTTTATTGTTTTGTGAAATTTTTCAATTTGCACAGTAGTTTTAATAAAGATTGATATTTATTGCAGTAACACTTGTGTTTCTTGTTATATTTTTTATCAAATTTTGAGTCCGGAATAACACATGACGCCCACCGCTGGTTTTTCAAATGCTTTCATTCTTAAATATAATGTAATAAAATTTTGACTGAATTGTTCTTAACCTTAACTTCAATTAATTTTGCATAATATTCTTAACACGTTGCCAAAAATAAGCAAATTCTACTTCGCTCTAAATACAAAAGCATTGAAATCTAATTTGGTGAAAACTTTTAATGGCCACAGAATAAAGTTAAGCGTCTGAAATAGCAAAAAAAAAAAACTGCAAAATTTGTGGGAAGATTTATACAGTAAAAATTTTAAAAGGTGTGTGCCACACAAAGCACATTTTATCAGCCAGAAAACTTTGTCTGTGCAACACACAAAGCTCAGTACAAAGTTAGTTTTTCAAACTTTTGCGAAAAACAAGAAACAAAAACAATAAGCAAAATGTTATTTTTATATTAAACTTAAAAATCTAATCTCGAAACTATTGTCAAGCCACACATTTCATCTTCCTACGATTCCACCAAAGAGTGGACGTATAAAGTCAAGCATTTGCAGTCCCGTCAGCAACATCAACCGTGTGATGTCCAACTAACGACATTGATGAAATATACATACATAAGACTAAAGACTCAGCTTTGAGAAAAAAAAAGTCTAAGAGCGAAAAAATTGTCCAGCAACAGTTCACTTCTAAAGCAAGGCGGGCGTAGAAAATAATTTTTATTCATGCAACAATCATCAAATAAATTGCTACACGTCACTTAGTTGCGCATAAAGAAAATAAATTCCAACTGATAAATCTATGAAATGCTTATTTTTATTTATGCATTTATTTTTTCTCCATTTCATATTTCTTTCTTTCATTTAGCAGCGGCAGCCTGATATGTCAAAACATGGCGTCAGCAGTTTGAGGTAACCAGACTTACTTTTTCTTTTGGTGTGTCCTATGTATACCAAATGAAAAATCTGCATTGATGTCAGAGTGTCACTCATGCTGCACTTCATCAGGCACACAGCACGTGGTTGTTGTTGTTGTTGTTGTTGTTGTTTTTGCAACTCCATCCAACAACACACACAATCTTTAACAAAGTCATCGACGGTATGTCGTTCAATTTGCATGACTTTTGCTGCTGTTGCTGCTGGTTTTTGTTGCCTTAAGGGAAGTTTTTGAGACGAGGCTCCTTTTTTTGGCGCTGCTTTTTTTCGACTGTTCTTTAGTTTCTTTTTCGAGATTAGTTTTTGATAAAGTGCAGTTTTTGTGTGGTATATTGTTGCTGCAAATGATGTTGTTGGTTGTCAACACTATCAGCATAAGAGACCTCTAAGTTGGGGTGGTGTTTTGGGTTGCAAACAAAAAAGGAAAAAATCAAATGATTATCACTCAGCGAGCTGCTGAAGATTATATTCCAAATCCCTTTTTTCGATCGTACACGGAGAAAAAAAATAGTACTTGCTACTTTATTTCTCAAAAATTTTACCAGAATTTCAAGTCAAAATAGTGACAACTTTACACCGATATAAATTTCACCTTAATTTTTTAGTCAATTCAGAATGTATGTTTGCTAGTAATTTTTACGAAAATATTGGCGTGATATTTACCTTACTGTATAGTTCAAACAACAAAAAAAAAAAAAACTTAGCTGACCGGCGCTGGGTTACGAACCCTGGCCCTTCCGTATGATAGTCAGATACATATCCTCTGCGCTGCTCACGCATGTGATGTAGAAGCAAAAAAATTTGTATATAAAGAAAATGTCTGTCCAAAAATAGAAATTTTTACTAAAATTATAAAAGTCAAAATGATTTTATTTTTTTATGATATTTACCTTACTCGAGTAAGGTGACAATTATGATACTCATTTTTGTGCGTGAAAAAAATAAAGTTATTTTGACTAGAATTATAAATTCAAAATGGTCACACATTTTTTTTCTGAAAGTATAAATTACCTTACATAAAGTCAAATGTAGGAAATTTATAGTAAATATTCCTTTATTATTTAACTACATTTTATTTGTAGATATGACGTTACGGACTCATCTAATAGTTCTTACGTAAGGTAAATTATACTTGAAATTTAGTGTTGATTACTTTAATTTTTCGACTAGCCGATAAAGTAAAAATTATGATACGTATTTTTCTCCGTGTATTAATAGTTTTTTTTTTTTCATATTCAGAAAAAAAACATTCCTTATCAGTCACGGGTTTAAAAAATATTCGTATATTCTTGTACAGCGTCTTTTCCGAAATAAAGCTAGCAAAATTTGGTTTAGATATCACGATCATAGAAAAACAAAGCCTGACAATTTGGTATATAGCTATATACACTGAGAGAATGTTAAGCTGAAAACAATCCCAAATCAAATAATTTTGGGTGTGATTCTTGGCTTAGCCATAATATGCATCGTATCAAGCCCTAATGTGATTGTTTATCAGAAAAATTAACATGCACAATCGTTTTTAATCAGAGGCCTTTTTTTCTTATTAATTAATATGCACATTTTTGCCAAATGCACGAAATATCATTTCATTGTCAAAAAATCTATTTTCCAGAATGTCCATAAAGTCATCTCAGTATATCGTAACATCCTGGGGTGGGATCCCATTATGGGATATCAGTAGTAGTAACTAAACTAAAAAATACCCAATTTGTTGGTCGATATTGAGAATCATAAACACACAGAATAAAATTGTACAGCAAAGAAGGGCTTAAGTTAGTAGGGGAATAGTGTCGCCTGCGGGCATGGGTCGGGTGTGGGCACCTCCCGTAACTTTTGACATAAAACAAATACGTCTGTTCTGACAAATGTAAGGCGCGTATTATGACAGCACAAAGTTTTTGTGCATATACCGGAGCAAACAGAAGCGTTTGCTTTGTGCTGCAAAGAAAACAATTTTTGAATAAGTGAAAGTCAACACAAAAGTTTTTTTCAATATTCCAAGTGCGATATATCGAAGTAAATCAACCGAAAAGCTGAATGCAATCTTTATTAATGCAGTAAATTTATAACATTTTGTGACACAACACACAATTTGCTTATTGATTTTCAAAGTGGCTGTCAAAGTCGGTTGTGGGCACCCCTCTTTTTTTATTTAAAGCGTGTGTTTTGCTGAAATATTTTCGTCATCGTCGATGCCAACATTACTAATTTAAATAGTATTCTTATGCCCTTTTACGCTTTTTTGGTGGAAAGGAAAGAACCAATACGCCCTTCAAAGATATCCCAGAAAAAAAATTGTATTCATTGAGTGCGAGTGGTAAGGTGGCATACACTTTGAGAAAAATCTCAGTATTGAGTTTCCAGACAAATGGACCGATAAGCAGATGGTGGGCATGTATTGGTACAAAAAATTCATACTTGGCAAAAGAGCAATGTCAACAAGGGCTAGAACTTACGTCACCTAGCCGGCTTAGTCTGCAAAACAATTGATCTAACGCCGAAGACAATCAAGTCTGGTTTCAGGGAAACAGACATGATGCCATTTGATCCAGACGTTGTCAGTGACAATGAAATAAATAATTTTGCTTTTTTTTTCTAATTGATTGCGTTCGACTTCATATTTTCCCATTTTTAGCCGATTTTCTAAGAGTGCCCACAACCGATCCCACGATTTTTTTTTTTTTTTTTTTTTTGTGAAAAATTATCACTTTACTATTTTTTTGATATAATTTTTCCAACTGACGAAATCAATTTACTTTTTCCAGAAGTAGTTAGCCAAGGTCGCTAGCTTTCTATTACTACCTATACGTCTGGATAATATACATTTGGTCAAAAGTTATGAGTCCAAAATAAAAAGGTGCCCGACACTATTCCCCACCAAATGGGATTTTTTTTTTTTTTTTTTGTTTTTGAAAAACAAGTACAAAATGGTATGTTTTGAGCACTATTGGCCTAAATTATCGAAATTTATATTTTGGTATGCCTAAATTTGAGCAGGAATTGCGAACAAAATTAGCTTGGCTTTAACACATCTCTTTTTCGCTCCGTGAAGACTTAAGTAACTAGCGGGAGTGAATATAAGCGAATTTTTTACTTTTCATATAAAGAATTATAAAGCATATTATTTAAGCTATTACAACCAAATTGTACTCTAATACTAGAAATATTGTCGACAAGTAGGCGTGGTACTTCAATTACAAACAAAATCTACAAAATACAAATCTGAGATCGAATAATGCAACGATGTTTCACACAGCTCTGAACAAAAACACTATAATATTAATACAAAAGATATTAGCAGATTCATTTGGTTTTTAAGGCTCTCATGGAATTTTTTCTTTTTATTCCTTTTTAATTCCTTTCTAAGAACCCTTGCAGATTACGCCAAGCATAAAAATTTACGTTTTATTCCATGGAGCATAAAAAAGTTACTTATTATAAGAGTTATTGTATTGTTTTCAATTAAAATTAATCCGCCTCTTCAATAAAAATGAATTATCTGCCATTTCAACTGCAAATATGCAGCATTTCCATGCTTTTATGCCATTACAAATGCTGTAATTATGAAAGTTGAGACTTGCACTTGAAAAACCCTTTTTTTATGAGATACTTAAAAGAAAGGGTTGTACTTAAGAGTCATTTGGCGTACAAAATGTGCGCTTAGCAACTGTTGTCGTTGGCATATACAATGCAAAAGAGGATTAAATGATTTTTTAGATTTTGCTTAAACCAATTTGGTAAAATCATGCTGGCAGAAGAATTGCTGTTAATACTTGTATTGAAAAATATGACCACCGCTAAGGGTTTTTAAGGCTTAAATTATTTATGAATTAATTATAACAAAATTTGAATATTAAATTCAAATTGTTGAGTAAATTGTTACCTTTTTCTGACAAAGCTGCACGATTTTGATTTACATACCTGCAAAAAAATAGAAAATAAAAATTCAATTAATACACAACATTTATCACAAAGTAATAAATAAAATTTTCAAATTGCAATAATTTCACAATTGCGGTTGCAACAAAAAATTACAAATTTACAGCACAATAGCGACGCGTAGAACGGAAATAAATCAATGCAAAACAGAACATAAAATGGAAAAAAATTTTTTGTCGTAATAAAATTTCAAAGGTGGCCAGCCAACGAGCGTGCTGGCAAAAAAAAAAAAAAAATCGCTCCAGCCAACAATAATAATCGCCAGCATAAATTTTCAACAGCAGACGCACAAATTATGGCATGTCTGACGAATGGTAATAAGGTGGGAAATTCCTGTGCAGACTGCTAGGGGTTGGACAGGCGTGCAAAACGTTAACAGTAAGAGCGAAAGTCCTTTGCAGTAGAACTTGAAAAAAAAAACCGACATGCTGCAATTTTCCATTGTTTTTACTACAAAAGTAGTAAAATAGTACTAAATAAACTAAAAAGGAAAAAAGTTAACAGGAAACTATAAAAAAGACCAAAACACCAACTGCTTTTCAAGGGTGCTGCTGCTGGGAAAAACTTAAACAAAATAAAACCAAATTAAGGTAGACTTTACAAATGCAGTCAGTGTTTTATGAGGTGTAAAAATAACAAAAAAAAGTATTCGTATTTGGTAGTTAAAAATTTAAGGACCAAACAGGTCATATGTGGTGGTAAACAAGAAAAAAAAATTATAATAATAATGTCTGCAATGGTCGTAGATATGTAAAATGTTATTCTTGGCAAGTTAGTTCTTTTTTTAGTTTTTTTTTTTTTTTCTTTAAGAAAAGCGAAAATGGCAGACTGACAGATATTTTTACTCATATACATACCTATATGTTTGTATGTGTGTGTGCTTTAGTTGTATGCGTTGCCATTTCATTTTTATGCACACGAATAACAAAACTTTTTTACTTCCGTAAAATTGAGTAAATTTGAGACTGCGTGTTGTTGCAAGGGAAAATACACAAAAAACTTTCAGAAAAAAAAACCCACAAAAAG
Organism: Calliopum simillimum; assembly: GCA_951812925.1. Lineage (NCBI taxonomy): Eukaryota > Metazoa > Arthropoda > Insecta > Diptera > Lauxaniidae > Calliopum > Calliopum simillimum. The sequence goes on along the minus strand of OX638368.1, from coordinate 97,887,379 downwards.
TTGTGGCCAAGTCTCGAGTGTGTTTTGTACGTTAAGTCTCGCATGACAACGACGACACACGTCTACGCGTCAGACAGTCTGTCTGTGTTGCGTATGTGTCTGTGTTGAATAGAAGGAAAGCATGACAATCGGTGTATAAATAATGCTATGAACAAGTGCCAAAAATATTTCCTGGAATCGCAAGTGGGATACGGTGATATAAGTAGATATAGCCGTCTAAGGAGGAAAAAGTTGTTTGAAATTAAAGCGAACTTTTGGGTAATTTCATTTGTGAATTATACTGCATTTGGCAAAATCATGTATGTAACGCTTTGGCTTATAATGTGCAACCGATTTTGATAATTTTTTATTAAAACAAAATATTTATAGTAAAGAAGTTCTTGACATACTTATTTTTTTTAAAAATATCCTTTTAGGATTGTTATCGAAAAAAAAAAAAAAAAAAAAATTGGCGCCCAACGTAGGATGTATAAAATATCACCGCTCATCAGTCTTTTTTATGTTTTTGTTCTTGAAGAGAAAATATGATATATGGCCGTAAGAAAGTAGTATAGATGATATAGAAAAAAAAAAAAAACAGAACACTGCACTCCGTGAAGAAATAACTGACGCCCAGATAGAACTGATATTTATAAAAAAAAAATATTCTTTTTTTTTTTTTTTGTCATACCCATTCAAAATCAACAGAAAGGAAAATCTTAACTCCAAGCTTTTTGGAGATCCTGAAGAGGAACGGATACTTAGTTGGAAAAGAATATTTGATGTTTAATGGTGGATCGAACGAATTTTTATGAAATAAGCAAAAGGATAATCAGAGCTAAAAATATTACAAAAAAAAAAAAAATCTTGTCCAGACAAAATAAGTGAACTACACAAAAAAAAACAAAAAAGTGTAGACCAACAAAAACCTTTAAGGGCGGAAAAAAAAGCTGTCAAAACAGAAAGCATTGAGAAATTGCTGCTGCCATAGACTTAAAGAAAGAAAATATAAAAAACAACACGCACTATAAAATATTAGAGAATAGATTGCAATATTAAATGCGCACTTAAGTGTAACCAATAAATTTTGTTAAGTAGGGATTTTATATATGTGCGCTTTTGGCGGACAAGAGCCACAATAACACGCTCAAGTTAAAAGAAACAATATCGCGAATAATATAAGAAATACAAAAAACAATAAAGAACACAGTGAAATGTTTTTGTGTTTGACATGAGAAATAAATAATACAAAAAAGAAGATTATAGTAGGAGTTAAAACAAAAAAAAAAAAATTAAAAGGAAACAAAGAAATGTTTAACACATTAATAAAAAAACAAGAAAAGAACGAACTTTCAACTTTGTTTAATTACCATTAAATCCCATAAGTAAACGTTGCTAATTACAAGCAACGTCAGCGGTCGAAAATGTGATTTGTTTCATTATCATTTATTGCATTTTCACGCAAAAACCCCAAAAAGCAGCTACGAAAAATATTGACTTAAATAATTAAAAGTTTCATGTGCAGCAACAACAATTTTTGTATCAGGAAAACAACAAACTGAAAGCTCGAAGCAAAATCATTATGTTGCTGAAACTAAAAGTTTTTCCCATAACCCACACGTCCACTCTTTACTGCAAGGAACCAGCGCAGTACGCTATCCTTAGCGTCATTCTACTTGGCTTTCAATTTAATTTCGATTAAAAGGCAAACTTACCAAAAAGTTCACTAGAAAACTTTCAGTTTTCAGAGTTTTCAGGTTATCAACTTGAAAAAATTTATATATTTTTAAGTGAAGACTGTACAAGTGGCATAAAAAAAGTTACTACAAAATACACGAGGCGCTCATCAAATTATAAACAAGTGGAAACTTTCAAAAACTACCAAAAGACAAAAAAAAAAAAAACAAGATGGCAGACAAAGTTTTATAGAGCATGAGACAGTACCAACAAGCAGCTAAACGTTGCCGCTACATAGATGACAGTGTCAGGATAAAAGTTTTGCAAAAGTTTAATTATTTTTAAAATTTTCTTTTCTTTTTTTTTAATAGTTAAAAATCGCTAATTAAAATTTTTAAGTGCCTAAAGAAAAGTTTGAATTTAATGAAATTAATTTCAAATGAATTCAGTCAACATGACGTATGAGTAACATTTGTTTATTCAATATAAATATATATACCTACATCTAGTACCTTTTTTTTAGTTTGATACAACTTTAAGAAGAACCTGGGATACTTGTTTATTATTATTTTTAAAAAAAAATTGAAGTTAAAAAAAAAAAAAAATTATTACAAAAAAAAAAATTATTTAAAAAAAAATAAAAATTATTTAAAAAAAATAAAAATTATTTAAAAAAAAATAAATTTAAAAAAAAAAAAAAAAAAATTAAAAAAATATTAAAAAAAAAAATATTAAAAAAAAAAATATTTTAAAAAAAAACATTACATTTGGCGGGCAACGTGGGAATTATAAAATAATATCACCGCTACATCATTATTTTTTATCCTAGTTTTGTTCTTGAAGAGAAAATATAAAATATGCCCTTAACAGACTTGTATAAACAGTACTGAAAGAAACTGAGATTTATCTTATGCATTACATTTGGCGCCCAACGTGGGAAACATAAAATAGTATAATCGCTACATCATTCTATTTTATCACATTTTTGTTTCTGAAGAGAAAATATGAAATGTGTCCTTAAGAGAGTAGGGTAGACAATATAGAAAGAAACTGAACACTGCATCCCGTAAATAAATAACTGAAAACCCATACAACGCCAGATAAAACAGATAGTTATAAAAAATAAATTGATTTTTTTTCTATTTGAATTTAAAGGCATTTATATCGAAAAAAATTTAAACAAAAAACTTTAATACATATTTTAAGTATATTACGAATGATCAAAAAATTAAGACAATAAATAGTTCGATGCTTTTTCCAACAAAAAATAAAAAATTACATTTTAAAATGTGTATCCTTTCACTTTTTCGCAAAAACGAAACAAAAAAGATCACAGCTGTTCATCCTTTCTTTTTTAACTATTCGACATCAGAAGAGTTGTTTCTAATTTTTTTTCTTTTTTAATGCATATCTATATACATATTTGTATGTTTGCTGGTTTGTCTGCATTTCAACACCTCATTTCAATTGCAAAATGATGATAGACATTAAATAAATTGTTATGATGCCTCTTAACAAGTTCATTTACACCAGCGGGTGCTGCTACTGCTACTGTTACCAAAGTACACATGGTGTATCCATGGCCTCAACAGCAGCAGCATCAATAGTATGCAGTTGCAAATAAAATATTTGTTCACTATGACAGCATGTTGTTGATTTGTAAGCTACAGCATCATCTGCTAGAAGGCTACGTACGACGACGCATCTTCACACAACGCTTATTTATGCAACAATCTTTGTGTTAAAGGTTATTTTATTTATTTTACTCCATTCGCTTTGCTTTTTATGACGTCGGTTTTTTTTTTTTGCTCAAATATTTTTATGTTATTTATTTTTTATGTCTGAAATGATGGGTTTTTGACATCTCTTTAGAATTTTACTATGAAATGTAAATTTCCGTTTTGAGAACGTCTTTGCAACTTCTTTACAAAGTGAGGTTTTTCTTTTAAATTTTATTTGTGTGGTTTTTCCTTGATATTTTACTTGGTTTTGTTTATTTGTAATTGAATTATTTCACTGTTCGAAAGGCGATTTTTAATGTCATTGTATAGCAAAATGTATTTTGCGCCCCACGTTGGGCGCCATTAGTGCTCGTTATGTAAATCTCAGCCCAAGATAAATTAATCTTTATTATATAATTAATATTTTACTTGGTTTTTGTTATTTACGAATATTTGAATTATTTCACTGTTTAAAAAGATACTTTTAATGTCATATATGCGTGGGGCAACGTGGGTTGGGCGCCAGTAGTGCTCGTTATGTAAATTTCAGCTCAAAATTAATTTTATTATAAAAATGAAATAATCATACATTCAAAATTAACATGATTCAAGGGCTTCGCTATAATTGGAGTTTAAGACACTTAAACTAAAGATTCCAGAAAACAATTTTTTTATAAACTTCAAATTCTATGCAACTACTTACATTTCAATTATTTAGAAAAAAAAAAGTTTGTAAAATCAGTAGTAGACACGTACGACCAGCAATAATCCTGACAGAGTAGCAACGTTTTTAATATTGTACTATGAGAAGGTACCTAACAGCAACAATTACAGACAGGCGGCAGCAACATCAAGTGGCACTACGAGTATGTAATATGCAACGAATGAATGAAAAAGAAAGAAAGAAAACATCACACTCCAAAGACAGTTGAAAATGGAAAATCATAAAAAACTTTAAAACTGTCATAGTGGCGCGTCAAAGAATTATTACCGTAAAATAAATCAATGAAAGCTTAACGGCGAAAAATGTGCAGTAAAATAAAGTTGAAACACGCACAAGCTGCAAAATTGAAAAAAGTAATGTTTTCCAGATAAGTCATGTGAACAAGTAGTCAACGTAGTAGATTTCAGTGAAGAAAAAAAAGTGCTGATATTACGAAAAAGCATATGCTTTATCTGAAGAAAAAAAAAAATTTAATTTATAGGGGCTATGCGAGTACGTACATACATATATGAATATTAAAGTTATAATATACAGCTATCTAAAGTCGTTTATTTTAAGGTACTCGCATTAGGATTTTTTTTTTTTTTTTTTTTTTGACCCTAATATATGGAGGGTTAGTTATTATACGACAAGTAGTCTATCGATAACGGGTGCTTTTACAGAAAAAATATTAGTCCACAATTTTATAGCTCAGAAAATTTCCTGTAGAAAAATTTTCAGAATTGTTATCACACGACTTACAGTTCACAAGTTATATTAATTTGAAAATCAACACTCGTATTACTCGTATTCAAACTTGTATTCAGCACTGCGGGGTCTGCACAAGACGCCTTGTTGGAGTTTTAAAAGATTTCGTTTCAAGATACGTTATGACTTGCACCCGCTTTTTATTTATCAAATACTTCAGTTTAGTGTCATGTGAAAATGTCTTGACAGTACTTGGATATGAAAGAAGAAAAACAAATACGTCACTGACCTGTCTTGTTTTATTTACTTCAGTTCAGTGCATATTCTTTAGTGACAACAAAAAATTTAACAAAAAGGAGTCAAAAATCCTCAAAATAATCGATTTAAGCGAAAAATAAAGAATCGACGAAAAACTCTACATTTAATTTAAAAATCTTTAGAAGGCAATTTTCAGAGTGATGTGCGACGAAATGTTGTCAAATTTATTTAGTTTAATTGCCTATAATTACGAAAGTAAAAACCGCAGGGTCCTTTGTGCGATTTTTTTATTTCTCTTTTAATTCCCTTGTAATTTCAAGTGTTACTTTGGCTGTAATGAGTAACGTAATTACTCACTACTTAGGGCTACCTATCCACCCTACCTACAGTGTTGACTTTCTTTTTGTTTTTATTTTTTTACTTTTACTTGAATTTTTATTTTTATTTCATTCTCTTGTCATTGTTGGTTGACCAGTCAAGTCAAGTCTGTCCATTCGTCTGTCTGCCGTTTTGTCTCACTGATTTTGTTGTGTATTTGAGCTTGTAATTTTGCTGTTTAACAACGCGCGCGCTGTTGGCTGTATGTAATGAGAATAAGGATGATAATCATTGTTGTCATCATTATCACAGCTTAATGTCGCATGTTGCACTTTTTTTTTTTTTAATTTTTTGCGCTCAAGTGTGTTGGCTTTGCTTGTAATTTTAATGATTTTTATACCAAATGAAGCAAAAAAAAAAAAAAATCTTGGGTAGCAGCATGCAATTTGCTGTTGCCATCACCATCATCATCGCCATCGGTGACAACAATATGACCGTCAAACAACAAGGCAAGACAGAAAGTTTTGTCGCCAATCTAAACGTATGAGATTTCTTTTGCAAACTTTTTTTTGTGCGGCGCGGTTTCTTACTTTTTGGTGTATTTTTTTAGAGGTTTTTTTTTTTTGTTTCGAGGACCGAGGAGGACTCCGTGATAGGTGATTAATGTTCCCTGTTGTAGTCGTTATTTTTTTACTTTGATTTAAGTGTACAATATATTACTGCCACTTTTTTTTTCCTTAGCAGCTTAACTGTTTTTTTGTTATCTTAAGCAATCGTTCCACTGTGCAGCAAGTTGCATTTTAATTTCATTAAATGAAAAATGTTTGCATTGTGTGCAGAAATTAAAAAAAAAATCGTCCGCATGACAATGATCAAGCAGTTAATTGCATTAAAATGAAAGTGAGAGCTTTTTTTTAATTTTTTTGTTGTAGAGCGTGTGCGTTTTAAAAATAATGAGTGACACATCAAGAAAAAATTATAAAAATTGCATACTAAGAGATACAGCAACAATTAAAAAAAAAAGGTTCATGTAGTTCATTGTTAATGATAATGAATATTGACTTAAATTTTAATGTTGTGCTATTTTCCTTTTTTTTCACTTTTTTTTTTTTATTAATAAATAAAAAATTTTAAATTTGCGTCATTCGTAGCATTGGTTTTTTAAATCTTGAATTTTTAAAAGAAATCAGCTGTAGTGTACTCATAACAAAATTGCAGAATAAAACCATACACGAGGCTATGACGAACATTCGATTATTCCGTACAATTAGATAGTAAACATGATTTTTTCGGCAATATTCAATTAAGTTTTGCAACATGATCTCCCTTAAAATTGCAATATATTTCAATCCATTATTTCATATCTTTAAATGAAAAAATATTCTCAAAAAACTGATTCTAAAGAATATGGTATTTTACACTGAACTGAAGTATTATATCCAAAAGATCAAGATTCCGATTTTAACAGAATACTGATCTCATTTTAACACCGAAATACATTGTCCAAATTTATCAGTGTAAAACAATAACCTGATTCTAACAAACACTTCAGTGTACTGAATTTTATAAAAACAAATACTTCAGGTCGGTGTTAAGCGTGTGTGAGTAGAAAAGCTACAGTAAAATTTATGACACGGTTGCAACTGCAATTTGCAAAGCATTGGTAACCCAGAATTGTAGCAGTTTTCATACATTTTCAGCTGCACAAAAAGAGAGCAAAAAACTACTCTTGTCATTATTTGTTTTTTTCTTTAAGTACTTTCAAGACATTTGCACGTGACACTGAACTGAAGTATTTGAACAATTTAAAGCGGGTGCGAAACATAACGTATCTTGAAACGAAATGTCTTTAAACTCCAACAAGACATCTTTAGCAGGCCCCCCTTATAATTATATAAATTTGTCGAAAAACGATGTGCTAACACGACCATAAAAACTCCTCAATTCATTATAACCCATTACGGGATGCCAGTAGTAGTTAATCTACCACAAATACTCAAATTGTTTTTTGAGCAAAAATTACGTGTTTTTAAGCTATAGCTGACATAAGCATTTTGAGAATTATAAATATACAATTTAAGGCATATTTTTTACACATTACTATGTAAAATTTTCACACAAAACTGAGTAAAATTTTGTAATGTCACAGATTGAAAGAATTTAAGCTGAGTAAAATTTCAACACATTTTAGAGTATATACCCTGCAGCAAAAATATGAGATAGTCTACAAAAAAACACTAGTTCACGGTTACTACTAGCTCGAAACTAGTTAAAAAGGGATGCAGTGGAGGCTAGTTTGATAACAGTTTTTAGTTTGTAGGGCAAAATAAATTGAAATCGTAGCGGAAACAAAACACATTTTTCGTATTTGCTTTTTGTGTGTTGTATCACTTGAATTGTGTGTCAAAATAAATTGTGGAAAAAAATTAAATTAAATAAACTTAATTTGTTTTAAGAAAATATAAATCCAAATCAAAAAAAAAAAATATATATATTAGTGTGTACCGAAATATATGGACGCGTTTTAAAACCCAATTCCACACTCAAATTATGAAAGAAGAAAGATAAACAACTCAGGAAATATAAATTTTTTGACTTTAAAATAAATTCCTAGCTGGCCAAATGGCCATTGTTTATAAAAACCGAGTGATTTTGCACTGGAGCCTATCTAACGGTAAATTTTTTTCCAAAAAACACCATAGATCTCAATATGTGGTCTAAAACAATTTATGTGTGCAAATTTTCAGAGAGATTGTATGACGTGCAGGAGTGTCAGCAAAGGAATAAGAAACGATTATCTTCAATGAAACGAATACTTTTTGTACTGGAGCCTATCTAACGGCAGATTTTTTTCCAAAAAACACAACAGATCTCAGTTCGTAGTCGAAAACAACTAATGTATGCAATTTTTCAGAGAGATTGTATGACGTGCAGGAGTGTCAGCAAAGAAAAAAAAGCACTTATTTTCAATCAAACGTTTAATTTTTGTACTAGAGTCCATCTTACGATTCATTTTTTTCAAAAAAAACTTGTGGTACTTGATTTGTCATAAAAAATAAACTATGCACCCAAATTTTAAGATTGGTGGAACGACGTGTGGGAGTGTCAGCGAAGGATTAAAAAATGGTATACAGCCATTTCATGCCTATCGTAACAACCCAGTGTGCCAGACGGTTCAAATCTTCGCTTTTTTATCCGTAACTGGGAAGATCTGCCACACCCCTTCCGATTTCGCTGAAATTTGGTACATGGTTTCGCTTCATGCTTAAACTTTGAGAAATGGCAAAAAAAAAAAATTTGCGTTTTTTTTGTGGCTTGCAAAACGTCGAAAAATAGGTAAAATGTAACAAACTCTCCCCTTCCGATTTCGGTGAAATTTGGTACATGGTTTCGTTTCATGCTTAAACTTTGAGGAATGGCAAAAAAAAATTCGGCGATTTTTTTTGTGGCTTGTGGAGGGGTGCAAAAAGTCGAAAAATAGGTAAAATGTAACAAACTCTCCTCAAATAATTACCAATAGCTTGGCGATTTCTTAACCGATCTTCATGTTTAGACTTGTTTTGGAAAGGCATTGAATCAGGCTATAAGCTGAAAATAAAATTTTTCGTAGTTGATAAAAAGTACTACATTTATTACTATTTTAGTACTAAACTACAAAAAACGTGCCCGAGTACACTTTCGTTACCTTACAAAATATTTTTTTTGGAAAGAAAAAAAAAATAATCTTTCAGTCAAAAAAGAGAGAAAATTGGTATGTCTCGAGGCTTAGAAGTTATGATTTTTTGAAAATTTAACAAAAGGTCCGATCAGAAAATGGCCTATAGCTGTAACATTTCTTATCTCATTTTTATGTTTGGATCATTTTTAGAAAGGGATTGAATCATTCTATGCGTATAAGTAAAAGTTTTTTGTATTTGGTAAAAATTACAAAGTTTACTACTATTTTAGTACTAAACTACTAAAAATGCTATAGAACCTATTTTCGACCTTCCAAAATATTTTTTTAGAAAAGAACACAAAATTACCTTTCAAATGAATATAAAATTTGGATGGTACCATTAATGGTATAGGAGTAATGATTTTTTGAACATTTCAGTACATGCAATATTTCGTATAATGTAGGTTTTTTGTAATTTACATAATTTTAAATTCCTCGCAAGATTTTGAAAATGAATGAACAAATTTTTTCTCTAAGTCCCTTTGGACGTAATGGTATTGCAGCACGAGGAATTTAAAATGATGTAAATTACAAAAAAACCTACATAATACGAAATATTGCTTGTACTTGTACTTGTACTTTCCAAAACAGGTCTAAACATGAAGATCGGTTAAGAAATCGCCAAGTTATTGGTAATTATTTGAGGAGAGTTTGTTACATTTTACCTATTTTTCGACTTTTTGCACCCCTCGACAAGCCACAAAAAAAATCGCCGAATTTTTTTTTGCCATTCCTCAAAGTTTAAGCATGAAACGAAACCATGTACTAAATTTCACCGAAATCGGAAGGGGAGAGTTTGTTACATTTTACCTATTTTTCGACTTTTGCACCCCTCCAAAAGCCACAAAAAAAATCGCCGAATTTTTTTTTGTCATTCCTCAAAGTTTAAGCATGAAACGAAACCATGTACCAAATTTCACCGAAATCAGAAGGGGTGTGGCAGAACTTGTTACGATAGGCATGAAATGGTTGTATACCATTTTTTAATCCTTCGCTGACACTCCCACACGTCGTTCCACCAATCTTAAAATTTGGGTACATAGTTTATTTTTTATGACAAATCAAGCACCACAAGTTTTTTTTTGAAAAAAATGAATCGTAAGATGGACTCTAGTACAAAAATTAAACGTTTGATTGAAAATAAGTGCTTTTTTTTCTTTGCTGACACTCCTGCACGTCATACAATCTCTCTGAAAAATTGCATACATTAGTTGTTTTCGACTACGAACTGAGATCTGTAGTGTTTTTTGGAAAAAAATCTGCCGTTAGATAGGCTCCAGTACAAAAAGTATTCGTTTCATTAAAGATAATCGTTTCTTATTCCTTTGCTGACACTCCTGCACGTCATACAATCTCTCTGAAAATTTGCACACATAAATTGTTTTAGACCACATATTGAGATCTATGGGGTTTTTTGGAAAAAAAATTTACCTTTAGATAGGCTCCAGTGCAAAATCACTCGGTTTTTATAAACAATGGCCATTTGGCCAGCTAGGAATTTATTTTAAAGTCAAAAAATTTATATTTCCTGAGTTGTTTATCTTTCTTCTTTCATAATTTGAGTGTGGAATTGGGTTTTAAAACGCGTCCATATATTTCAATACACACTAATATATATATATTAGGGCTGTTCAAAAAAAAAAAAATTTTCGAATTTCCAAGATATACTTTGGCATCACGATCTACATCATGACAGAATATCCCAAAGAATTTTTCAGATTTTTAAATTCATATTTAAAGGTGGCTCAAAGCAGAAATATATTTTTATTATTTTTTTTTAGCATTAATTATAAAATGTTGTCAAACAATTTGAAAAATTTGTTCTAGAGTAACTTAAAAACATTCATTTTGTTTGTTTTTTAATGAACTTTAAAACCTACGTTGTAATTTTGACAAAAAAAATTTTACACTTCTTAAAAAACGAAAAACTGCCCTAAGAAGGCGAAATTTTACGGTTTTTCAAAGAAAAAAGTCATCGTGCTTTAAACGAATTGAACATTTTTTACTTTACAAGATCTCATTCAAAAGAGCTCTTAAAAACCTTCAAGACAAGACATGTTTAGACTTTTTTGGGCCAGCAGGCTCGATGACATAACGTTTGAAACATAGTAATGCAGCCCTGTGAAGGGCCAAACGCTTTTTACTCAAGAGGGAGGCATCTTACAAAAAAGTGCCCATGGCATAAAATGCTTAGAATCATCCAGGGAACAAGTGTGAATTGTTTTTTTTTTTTTTTTTTTTTGAAAAGTTTATTAAAAATGACGTTAAAAAATTTTTTTTTTCTAAAATTAAGTAAAAAAAAAAAACAATTTACACTTGTCCCATGGATGATTCTAAGCATTTTATGCCATGGGCCCTTTTTTGTAAGATGCCTCCCTCTTGAGTAAAAAGCGTTTTGCCCTTCACAGGGCTGCATTACTATGTTTCAAACGTTATGTCATCGAGCCTGCTGGCCCAAAAAAGTCTAAACATGTCTTGTCTTGAAGGTTTTTAAGAGCTCTTTTGAATGAGATCTTGTAAATTAAAAAATGTTCAATTCGTTTAAAGCACGATGACTTTTTTCTTTGAAAAACCGTAAAATTTCGCCTTCTTAGGGCAGTTTTTGGTTTTTTATGAAGTGTAAAATTTTTTTTGTCAAAATTACAACGTAAGTTTTAAAGTTCATTAAAAAACAAACAAAATGAATGTTTTTAAGTTACTCTAAAACAAATTTTTCAAATTGTTTGACAACATTTTATAATTATTGCTAAAAAAAAATAATAAAAATATATTTCTGCTTTGAGCCACCTTTAAATATGAATTTAAAAATCTGAAAAATTTTTTGGGATATTCTGTCATGATGTAGATCGTGATGCCAAAGTATATCTTGGAAATTCGAAAAATTTTTTTTTTTTTTGAACAGCCCTAATATATATATGTTACTACAGGACTACTTCATACCACAACTAGCCCTGGACTGGTGTAAAAGTAGTGCACTAGGGGCCAATTGAAATTTCGTAGGACATCAACACACAAAAAGAACAGTTATTTGTACGCAAAAGGGATTGAAGTCGGACTAGTACTGGTTGGTATAGGACTAGTTAATGGACTGCTCTTGAACTAGTCCGTTTGCCTGCAGGGTACTTACTATATATTTGTAAAATATTTCACACAGTTTCATTAAGACTTTTTCTGTTTTTTTAATCAAATTCTTTCGGATGAACTTTCGATGAAATCTTTCGGGAAGTGTATACTTTAGATACGAACTCTCTAGTTCTGTACTCTTAAGTTGAGTACTCTTTTGGAGTGCGTATTTTTATAGTGCATTCTCTCATAGTGCGTACTCTGAAGGTGCGTACTCTTAGAGTAGGTATTCTTAGAGCATGATCTGTGGGCGCGTGATCTATGAATGAGTTCTTCTTAAAAGGTGCGTTATCTTTAATTGCGGTACTCTACAAAATCTTTACAAAGCTTTATTTTGATGAATAGATTTTTCTTAAACGCGGCAAAAGCGAATTTGTACTCATATACTGAAAATGCATTTGGTTTTCTTAAATCCTTAAACATGTTTTTTTTACCATCATATTAAATAAAGCAGTGTTTAAAAAGACAAAAAAAAAACTGCTGAAAATAAATATAGAAACATAGCCAAAAATGACATTTTTATTTATAAAAAAAAAAAAAACCATTGGGGATGGACGACATGTTGATAAATGATGTGGTTATTGCCACTATTGTTGTTGCGGATTGAGGTTTTTTTTTTTTTGCTGCTGTCTCTGTAATACTTGGTATGTTGCTGGTTTGCATTGTTGTTTAGTTTTCATACTTTAATAAACGTTTATATTGTGAAAAATGGAAATATTTTAATTATTTTGTTGTTCATGTTTCGTTTTTTTTTTTTTATTTAAATTTTGTTAAATTAATGACACTTTGGCCAAAAATTAACAAGAGTCGATCAGTTTCAAAATGACAGCCCCAGGGTAGAAATTTCATTTTGATAAATTTTTCATATCCTTTTTTTTCGAATATATTTAATGATTTTAATTGGAAGTCATGTTTTGTCGCTGTTAACAGACGAAAAGAGAAAAAAAAATGCATTTTGACCGCACAACAGGAAGCTTTTATTTTTTTTTTTTTTTGTCGTTCACTTAATGACAGTTGGCTTTTACTACACGAGAATTTATACAGAATATCTTTGTTATTTTTATTTGAAATAAATCATTAATTATCATCAAATAATCATGAGATCTGTTGACTTTTTGATTGAAATTGTCACAGATTTGAAAAAAAAAAAAAAATTCGAAAAAAATTGCAATTAATCATAAGTGGGAACGGGACGACTCATTATAAAATGTTAACAAACTTTAAATGTTTGCTTTGGATTTTGTCAAAAAATCTTTTTTGTTTGATTTATCAGAATGCAGTGAGTGTTTGCTTCTTTGCGGTTGATGTATTTTTAACGACTTTGCTTGCTGTCGTTCGTTTTAAGCTGAAAGTAATAAGCAAATAAATAACTGAAATGAATTTTTAAAATAATGTTTTATTTATATTTTCATTTAATTTTTTTCTTTTTTCGTTTTTGAATGCTTAACTTTACGCCTGAGCAATTTTGTTTACTCCCCGTAAGATGTTCCTTTTACTACTCACTTTTGTTTGCCAAGCGCAACTCCTCATCATGTTGTTCAACCTTAGCATCGCTTTTCTTTTTTTGTCTTTTGCTACCTTTTCAGTGTCATTTGCTTTGATTTTGCTTTCCTTTGTAACATTAATTTTGCATTAAGTGTCAGCGTCAAATGAATGAACGCATCTTATGAATGCATCTGATTGCTGTAACGCCTTTGATGATGCGCGTTAGACTGTAAACTAAGAGATACCTCTTGCATGTATGGAAAATACGAATCAGAAGGTAGTCGGTGAGAAAAATTAGAATGATGTCTACAAGAAATTTGAAGCAGTTGCCCCGCGATAGGCGCCAAATGTAACAAACTATATACTCAGCAATATATATGAACCTCTTGCATATATGGAAAATACGAGTCAGAAAATAGACGGTGAAAAAACTTACAATGGTGTCTTAGAAAAAGGAATTTGAAGCAGTTGCCCCGCGTTGGGCGTCAAATGTAACAAACTATAAACTAAGCTATATGTACCTCTTGCATATATGAAAAATACAAGTCAGAAAATAGACGGTGAGAAAACTTACAGTGGTGTCTAAAAGAAAAAGGAATTTGAAGCAGTTGCCCTGCGTTGGGCGCCAATTGTAACAAACTATATACTTAGCAATATATATGTACCTCTTGCATATATGGAAAATACGAGTCAGAAAATAGACGATGAAAAAACTTACAATGGTGTCTACTAGAAAAAAGAATTTGAAGCAGTGTCCCCGCGTTGGGCGCCAAATATAACAAACTATAAACTAAGCTGTATGTGCCTCTTGCATATGTAGAAAATACGAGTCAGAAAATAGACGGTGAGAAAACTGACAATAGCGCCTACAAGAAATAGGATTTTTTAGCGGTTGCCCCACGTTGCCAAGCGTAAAAGAAAATTTTTAAGTTATTTGAGAAAATAAATAAAATTTACAATTGACAAGTATTTTACATTATACTAATAGTTATAGTTAGTTAATATACAGAGTAAAATATTATGAATGATTTTGGGCGCCAAATGTCACAAAAGATTTTTTATGAAATATTTTTTATTTTTTAAATTTTACAATTATGTTTTTCTTGTGTAAGTTTTAAAATTTGAATGGATATATGGATATGGCAAAAGTATTGTCATCATATGAATTTAACTTAAGTCCAACTTTTAAACAAAATTCATAAGAAACTCTTAACTAAATGTAAGGGATACCAGCAATAAAAGCGACTATTTTGAAAGAATTACTATTTTAGCTTTTTACACTAAACTTACACTAAAGTATACCATAACTTGTATCACATTCTTTATAATTTTATTTACATTTTTCAAAAAAAGGCATCCGAACCTTTAGCAGATGGACAATTTATGCTGGAAATCAAACATAATTGACTAAGCAATCCATATAAATTCCTACTGGGAATAATATAGCCGAAGAAAGGATATTTAAAATAAATTTAATAAATATTTTCACTCCAATATGACATGGGAAGAAAATAAATTTGCATTTGGCCCCCAAACAGTTACTAAAACTTTAATAAACCATTAACTAAATTTAAAAAAAAAAATCAGACTCGTAACTAAAAGATGACAAATGAGACAGTTTTACAGTCAGCAATAAAACAGGCGGCAGCTGTTGCTAACAATGAAAAACAGTCAAATCATGAAATTATCCTTGGCATTAGTCATGGAAAATAACATGACGCCTACAAAGCCCAACCACCCAACTACCTTCAACGACCACTCCTGCTCGATGATAAAAAGACATTAAAGTGACGTATAGTATTTCCCACGCTTTTTCTATAGTATTTGCCAATGTAATGGGAAAAACCCATACCAATTTTCCGAAATGAAAAAAAAAAAAAAAATTCCCACAGTCTACGTCGTCAGCCTAGGATTTTGCATAATTTAAAGGACATTAAACTCAGCGACGGCGCCTAAAGCCGCGCTCCTCATTGCACTACAACAATATGAGAGAACCTACATGCGCATTTAAGCTGGATGCCTACTAAAGAAAAAAAGAGAGCTTCTTCCTGCTTAGGGAAAAAGCTTTCAACGACAAACCATGTTGTACAATCAAAATAGAAGGCAGACAGACAAGCACGTGTTGCCACCAACAAACGATGTGATGGGGAAAAACTCTAATGAATGAAAATACGATAGGCTCTCGTGTGCCGGTGGGCTGTGTGAGAGCAATGCTTTTACGCAAAATCCTAGTCAGGTTGTTGCCACTACCCATACTCAAGTTGTTGGTTGTTACTGTAATGGCCCTGACAATGGCAATGTTGTGCTGGTTATTCCATGGCCATGGCCGTGACAGTGAGTATTTTTGTCCTTGCAGGCTGAATTTCAAGGCTCCAATGCCGTGAGAAAAGAACAAAAAGAAAAGCGAAAGAGTGAGTGGAAGTTGCTGGGAAAAAGCTCTGGCAAGGGAAGTTTAAGCTGGTGAGAGATATAATATATTTTTGTGCGTGCGTGCATGCGTTTTGCAAATAGTGAGGCACCGACCAAATACCAAATGTCGGTTGTGCCTCTTGAATTAAATATGTTTTTATTTTGTTTGGGTTTGATTTTTTTGTTCGGGTTCGGCTTTTTGTTTGGGTTTGTTTTTTTTTAAGGTTTTTTTATCTAATGTGTTGAGTGACGTCTTAAGAGAGAGCCATGACCTTGCCCTTGTATAAATAAATAAAAAAAAAACTCCCTGAGGAGGTATTCAGAAAATGTTTGGTATGTAGACGGACGACGCAAGATTTAAGTGTTCATAATTTATTTGCTTGAATAAGCGTGGGAAAAATTTAAGACGGAAAGCGGGATAGAGTACACTGTGGATTTTTTGTATTTTATTTCTATTTATTATATATTAAAATATATGCGGCCATTGTTTAAATATGCAAATTATTGTAAAGCATAAGATATTTAACAATAATAATTTAACTAAAAAGTTCTAGCTTACATCGGAACTTTGCTAGTGTGTTTCAATTCATTTCATGTGGCAACCGCGACGTATGAGTAACACTGAATTATATCAATAAACTTCTTAAGTTTTTCACACTGTAATTAAGTGTTGTAATACAGTAATTTTACAAGAGAAATTGTCTGTTTTGTGTTTTTACGAGCATTGCCCTTGCAGCTGCTGTTTAGGATGCTTGGTTACTTAAGCGTGCACAAAAGAGCCTCCTTGAGCTGTGGCAGCATTTTAAGCAGGTTTTTGACCTGTGCATAGTGATGTTGCTGCTGCTGACAGGTAATTTTATACACACTTTATGTGTGTATTTAAGGGCAAGGACAAAGAGAAAATGCTTCAATTACCAGTGGGAAAATGTTGCTTTATCATTGAGTGAATGTGTGTTATCCTTTTTATGGATTTGCAGGTTGTTAACAGCACCAGCGTAGAGATTTTGATCAATCTTTTATTGTTTTTTCAATGAGTTTCAACAAAGAATAAAATGTTTTAAATATTTTATTTATAACACTTTTATTTGCTATGGAAAAACCATTTAACCAGCTACTCTACGCATGGTTGGCTAACGAATTTTCCACTTAAAATTTTAGGCTCAATGACAGTTGCAACACGAGCACAAGACGAATGAGTGAGTGGCGGTAGATTCAAAATTGGTTTTTCAGGTTCAAGGCACAAAAAACAAAAATGCGCATTAATTTGAAAAATTCAAGCTTGAAATTGGTTTTTCTTTTCCATTGTTTTTGTGTTTTTCTTTTAAAATTTTGGTCTCGTTTTTTGTTTAAATGCGAAATTGGTTTTGTTGGCAGGTGTTTGAGTTTGTTTATTGTATCTTCGTCGCATTTTTGATTGCTATTTTGATTTTGCCCTTTTATTGTTTTGCAGAGGAGCATTCAAATTTTTCAAGGGTCACTGGCATTACAGGTTTATTACTGCGGCTGAACACAATACAAGCAGCGTGAAGAAGTGCATGAAAATGATAACGGACAGCTGTCAATAACGTCAAAACTTTGGTAATCTTGTGGTATTCGGATGAGAAGTTCGTTGCTTTGCAAAAAAGTTTTTTTTTTTTTTCGTTTTCACAATATGCTAAAGAAATTTATTTCTAAAGTTGTTGTACAATTACAAGTTAGCAGACGCTTTCAATAAAAAATTTAACATTAAAGAGTGTGGAGTTAAGAGTTGTTTGGCAAAGTTTTTTATAGTTTAATTGAAGGCAATGAATTAGATTTTATGTTGCTTTGGATTAAGCAATAAAAATGTAATATCTGGCTATTCAAATAAATAATTCGGTTAGTTATATTAAAAGGTTAAAGACTCTAATTTTTTTGGATCATCTTATTATTAAAATAACGATAGAAGTAAAATTAAAGGAATAGGAAAGAAATGTTATGTCCAATCTATAATATAAAAGTCTTAAGAGACCCCAACTGTTCTTGCGTGGACTTCTACAGAAGAATTTTAATGGGACTTATCATGAATATATAGAGAAATTCTCGCTCGAGACATTCCTTTCTCGAGGGAAAGCATTCGCAATGAAAAATATTTCGAGAATTGAAATTCCACTTCCAGTAGGTATACTTTTTCTTACAGTTTTTACCGAAAAACTACTATCCAGTTCTATGACAGCTTAGTTTAAAAAAAGATAAACAAAATAAAAACTTCTGTCATAAATTTCATTAAAAATTATCAAAGCAAAGTAAAATTACAAAATTGGTGTTGGTCCACGAGTTTGGCGAAATCAATCTTGAGACTTTTACACTTTGTGAAAAGCGGCCGGAGTAACGTTAGTAAAAACTACTTAGGGTATCACCATTGGCCTGGCCAAAATTTCAAGACCGTGCACTGCACTATGTTGAAAATGTTACTCGTACGGGAGGTGCCACGCCTTCTTATGCAAATTCACATAGTTTTGCTCAGATCTTGCACTAACTATTTCAAGTGCCTGAGTTAAAATTTATTGAATTATCTCAAAAAATGCTTTCAGTAGTGAGTTTTGAAACTTTTAATTATATGGGAGGTGTCACAGTTATTTTGGTTGCATTATCGTGCATAATAATTACTCTTAGAATTGTGTTTTGAATATAATACTTGTTTGGCCGGTTCGCGTGTCCGTTCAACGATTTCGCCAATTTTCAAACTCACGCGTCAACTTTTGCGATGGAGGCAGTTTAGTTAGTAAACTTCATCGAATTATCTTGCTCCGGAAACATACATATTAAATAATTTCAACGGATAGACAGACTGACAGACTCCATCGACTCGGGAGGTGACGTTGATCAAGAATATTTAAACATACTTTTCTATACCTGCTACGCCTCCTTCTGTGCGTTATAAACAAAGTGAAGGGTATAAAAATATAGATCGATTTGGCATGTAAAATTCCCGAAAATTGTATGGATTTCAAAAATATTTGGAGAATAAATCCTTACAACAAATGTCAAAATAAACCTGAATTATTGCCGAAAACAGTACTTTCCAGTGAATTTTTTCTTCCAGAAAATTTTTTTTCTAATCCTCAGAGTCCGAGAAAAAGTTTTCGAGAGTAGAAGCGCTATTAACATTTTTTTGACTGGCTAGTCTAGCGAAGAACAGTAATTTTTGCCCTCACTTTAAAACAAATTTATATTAAAATCCCATAGCTAAGAGCAAAATCTAATTTCCAAAGTTAAATATCAATGAAAAAGAATGGCAGCAACAACATTGCAGAATTTAATAGACAATTTATTTGCCACTTAATATCGATAAAACGTAAATATGGTCGTTTAAAAAACGACATAGCCAGGAGCAGCAGCAGCAGCTGTACAGGATATAGCCACTGAGAAACACACTGACAACAACAAAAATATTCCTGCAGTAAAAAACTGAAGGAAAATGAAAAAAATTACAAATGTTTATTTTTTTTAAATGCATACATAAAAATAGAAAAAAAAATAATAATGTTAAACCAAAAAATGCTATCGACGTCATTGCATCTCCTCAGCTTCATTACAAATCGAATGAAATCTGTTTTATGTCATCTAAAAGCGCCGGAAATTTTGCACCTTCTCTACAACGGCTGGCTTTCTTGCTGAAGCGAACTTGAGATTCACAATTCACAATGATGCTCGTCGGTGTAGTGTCGATGTCTGCTGACAAAGTCAAAACTGGCTGACTACTGAATTGCACTATAAGAAATAGGATGCTCACAGCCACTACATCCTTTATCTCTTCTTTCATTCATTCTATCAATATAATACTTTAAGCTTATTTTATTACCATCATTATTGGTTGTTCCATGAGATACTTATGGATTGTTTTGCAGTTGCTTGCAGCAACTATAGTTCTCATACTTTAGCTCAATTTTGACTGCGTCTTTTGCTTTTTGGATGGAACTTTTTAACTTTCCTTCTGTGTTGTCGTCACAGTCATTCTAAGCGAGATATTAAGCTAACGACTCTTTTTCAATTTTCTTGCACAAATTTTATTACCAATTTTTTTAAGGGAATAGTTTAGCTGTGAGGTTTTCTTGCATTTTTTTTTTTTTTTTTTTTGTGTGTTCCCGACAGCTTTTCTTTACTACTTTTAGTAGTTTTTTATACGCTATAAAAATTTATGCTTGTGTTTGTGCGGTGCAAATAAATGGGGTGTATTTTATTTGCAATTTCTAAAAACATTTCCATGTATTTCGATCATATAATTTGAAAAATTAAATTAAAATTACAATCGATGGCAATTTGATGCAAAAATGAAGCATTTGATCAACTTAAGGGTATATATAGGTATAACCAAAATCCAAAATTACTAAAAACTAACGCATAATCTACTACCAAAAAGAAGAACTTGAATGGTTTAACATTTAAGCCAGTGTTTTGCTATACCAAAACAAGGTCTCTTATTTTGCATATCTGATAGCTTCGAATCGATTCGACACGTGAAGCGTTTGGTGAAGTAAGCGAATTTGGTTCGTGAATTTAATAAGGTTTGTGAATTTAATAAAGTTAATGAATTTGTTCGTGAATTTGGAAAAGTTCGTGAATTTGTTTAAGTTCGTGAGTTTGTTTAAGTTCGTGAATTTGCTAAAGTACCTGAATTTGTTGATGTTCGTGAATTTGGTGATGTTCGTAAATTTGGTGATGTTCGTGAATTTGGTAAAGTTCGTGAATATGGTTAAGTTCGTGAATTTGGTGAAGTTCGAGAATTTAATAAAGTTCATGAATTTGTTAATGTTCGTAAATTTTTTATAGTTCGTGATTTTGTTAAAGTTCGTGAATTTCCTTTAGTTCGTAAATTGTTTAAAGTTCGTGAATTTGGTAAAGTTTGTGAATTTGGTAATGTCCGTTAATTTCATAAAGTTCGTGAATTTGGTCAAGTTCGTGAATTTGGTAAAGTTCATGACTTTGCTAAAGATCTTGAATTTTGTCAGGATCGTGAATTTGGTAAAGTTCGTGAATTTAACACGAATTTCGTACCTTGTACGTGCCAGTTCACCGAACATCTTGAATTTTATAGTTTTGGAGAAGACCAGAAGCGAGCAAGGAATCAAATAAGTGTCACGCCCACAAAAAAACATTTTGAAAATTGTACATAATCTTTCAGGGTTGCCACTTTTTTTTTTTGTAAGGTTTTTATTTTTACAAACAAAATTAAAGAAGTTTGTGAATTTGGTGTAACGCTCGTGAATGTGGTAAGTTCCTGAATTTGGAAATGTTGGTAAAGTTCCTGAATTTGGTAGAGTTCGAGAATTTGGTAAGTTTCGTGAATTTGTAAAGTTTGTGAATTTAATACGAATTTCGTACCTTGTACGTGCTAGTTTCCCAAACATTTACCGAATTTTATAGTTTTGGAGAAGTCCAGAAGCGGGCGAGGAATCAAACAAGTGTCACGCCCACAAATAAACTTTACGGAAATTGTGCATAATCGTACAGGGTTGCCAACTGTTTTTTTTTTTTTTTGTAAGTTTTGCCAAAACCATTGTTTTTAAAAACAAAATTAAATTAAGTTTTAAAACGATTAACGTATTAAAAATTCAACATATTATTGCTCGTTTACCCAAATTTTGTTTAAATCATACTTAAATACAAAAAATTGCAAATGAAAGGTTTCTCGGAAAGATTAAATGTCGATAATTAATCATCAAAAATATGTTTTCTTTTAATTTCCTTTAATTTTTGTTTTTGATTCGGGCAATACAGGTCGTATGAGTGACATGATTTTAAATGTTTTTAAAATTATTCTTTTATTTATATATTACATTTCTTCTGAGGTAAAAAGTAACATTTTTAAAAAATGGAATATTTTTAAGTTAAACGACAAGTAAAGATAAAGATAACATTTTAATCTCAAAATAAATTGTTTTTTTTTTGTCGTTTTTTATTCAAAAGTATCAAGTTCGAAATTCTTTTCACTTTTCTTATTTCTGTGGGAGAGATTATGACAGTTAATAAGAAGAAAACAACGCGTTATGACGTTTTAGAGACTTTGATAAATGATTGTCGGTAATTAAAGTGTCTGCTTTTTTGTGGCAAGAGACTTCGACGACGACGCAAGACGAAATGACAATGGAACGCTGCGGCGCAACACAAAAGATGATCACAAGTAACAACAACAACAAAAACAAGACCCAGCCGTGACCCGCACGCGCTGATGAATAATAGGAACTGAACCCTACGCTCAAGTGCAGTAAATTTGATTTTTCCCTCATTGTGTGGTGCTATGCGCTGCGGTTATTGCGGCGGGCTAGCTTGTTTGATGGCAACGGAGGGGGGTTCAAACTATGACGATGGCAAATTGCATTGTGGAAACCGCACAAATGTTTGCTGCTGCTGTGAAAAACAAAAACAAAAAATACCATTATGTCTTTCGTTCTTTCCTTTTTTTTCGTCTCAAATAATTTTTGTTAGTTGCCAAAAACAACAATAAAGGCGATAACTTATGACTCGTAAGTTTAACCGCCATTAAGAACAGGAAAACGAAAACGAAAAGTAAAATGCAGTAAGAGTTAATAACAGCAGTTGCTGGTGCTGCTGCTGCTTGTTGGTTGGCATGAATGAATATCCTTGTTTTTCAGTCAACACAAAGTGCAGGATGCAAAGATCAAAAAAATAAAATAAAAAAACAGGTATGAGATTGTAAGATGAGGGGTGTTGAGTTGCATTGCTGGAAGGAATCGAGAACTTTGTCATGAGAAAGAGAACAGGGGCACGGGGGTTTGAGAAAGAACTGCTGCAGCAGAATAACATGTTGTGGCATCGAAAACACTTGCTGCTATCACGTGATGTACGACGAGTATGTGCAATGTTAAAGCTACCGATGAAGCAGAAGCATTCGAAATAAATTGAAAATAATAAAATATTGTCACGTTTCGAGATAATTGCAAACATTTTGAAAACGAGTGTAGAACACAAAAAAAAAAAAAAAAAACAGAAACAATTACATGACGTGGCATGTTAAAATGTGCTTTAAAAGCACAAACAAGAAAAAAGAAAAACTTGCTACAAGTTAAATTGCGTCGCATGTGCAAAATGTACAATTGAAAAATATATACTGAACAGTGGTGGGCGCCCATTTGCGAACGGCGTCAAATTTGGCTCCAAGCAAATAAGTTCACAATTGCATTTGATTGCAGTTTCTGAGTAAAATTGGTAGCAACAACAGTCCAACGCTGTTTTAAATGATTGATTTTTTGTCATAAGCCTCACTAGTAGACTATAGAACATACATATGCCATAAGTCACACTATCATTGTAGGACAATGTAGATAAACTTAAAAAAACCAACTTCCACGTAACAAAATTAACTGCATGTAAGTGCTTATTTTAAATTGTAATCGGAGACTTTTAGTTAGTCTTGGGCGCTGCGCAAAGCGCACATAATTAAAATTAAACACCCTTGGAAAAACGCGTCAAAACAAATGTACAATATATTTTGTTACATAAATTGAAAAACAAAATTATGGCGAAACATAAAATTCTATTTGCGCGAACAAAAAGTGCATATTTAAGTAATAAACATTAATTAGGTTAAAGGCAACGCAGCATAGCAAAACAACAAAACCAACCTACATATGCGGTGGTGGCGGCGGCGCGCATTTGTAGCGAAACAAATGCAACACTACCAGTTACACTGCGCAAAAACAAAATGCGAAACACCACACTACCAATCCAAATACCACATAAATTGTATGCAAATGTTAAAATTTTTATATTAAAAACAACAATAAAAATAAAATATGTGAGTTGTTTTATTTTATTGGCATAGTCTGCCGCTTCTACTATTGACTGTAGTACATAATATCGCGGCACGATATGTTTTTCTAGAACTTTTTATATTTTGCTTATTACTCATATTGAAAATACAAAAAATAAAAATGCAAAATTAAGAAAATTCTACACAAAATAATAGCAGCATAGTTGTAAAAATGTAAAATATGGTCATAAATGCCTTTACTACTAATTAAAATTTAAATTACTCCGCACCAAAACAGCAACTAAAAAAGATTTGACCTCATTTGCATTATTATACAAGATAAATTTAATATTTAATTGAAGGTAATACTTTGATTGGGAAAACAAACAACTAATGATCAGGAAACATGCATCGTAGCAGTACGTGCTTGAGCATGTACTCATATTATCAGCAAGCAAAGGCGTTGTACTTTATAAAATTTCAATAATACTATAAGTATTACGCAGAAACCTGACCTGCGTTACACATTAAAAAACCAATTTATATACAAGTGCTCACTTTAAGATCTGCGCATTATCACATTTCTCATGGGAAAAAGGATTGCTCCAGTCATGCATCATTAAAAATAAAACTTAATATTTGTTTCCAATAATTAATTATTTTATAATATTCAATTAAAACGGTATAAGTGTGACTTTCATAAAATGGCAGCACAAAAATGTCTTGAGTGTCACGATTCCCATTCCCATTATCAAAAAAGTTGAATCATTACATATGTCGCAATTTGACATTGAACATTAAGTTTCAGATCATTCCCAGAAAAAAAAATAAACGAATTTCTGGTTACTAAAACATTGTCATGAGTGTCACGTCGATAATGTACATATAAATATAATATAATATCTAGTACAAATGAAATTTTTTCATTGATTCAAATTATCTTTCAAATGCTATCAGCGATATTATTATGAATATAAGATTTTCTTGTAAAAATAAGGGAAAATTCAAAGCCCACTCAAACTTGCGTCTGGGTAGAATAGTTTTAATTTTTAGTGGTAACAAATTTCGCTAATCGGTAAGAATAGAATTTTAGGTGATTAATGCACGGATTTACATTAATTAGTTAACTAATAACAAGAGTTTAACCAACAACATTTTATTTTCAATCATAAGTTAACCATTAGTTAAACCTCAAATTTCATAGCATAACCATTAGCTAACCAACAGCTGATGCTGAAAAAATAGAATTCACATTTGAAACTTTGTGAAAATTATAAAAAAGTTTTCTGACATAGAAACTTTTGATTATGATTTCGAAAGGAAAGCAGATATTGGCGAAATTTGGTATATTCTGATTGACTAATTGGTTAAATAATTAGTGTGAATACGGGTCTAACAATATGTTAGACTAGTTTTTAAATTAAAGTTGTTTTCAAAAGCTGAAAAATACACATTAATATGGACTATGAGCCGCTAAATTCGAAAATTTTAATTATTGCAATTTAATTCTCTGTTACTTCGGTCGATTTATAGATATTGTGCATTCAAGGTGGGAAGTTAATTTTTTTTTTTTTCTAATTTTCCACTTTGCATGAACAATAAATGAGCCGTTTATTTTGAAAGCGGCTTAAATCCATTTCGGGGCAAAAGTAATGTCATTCACATTATGTGCCGTAAGAATCAGTTTTTTTGCCCGATACTATTTTTGAAACATAACGCCATTAATTTCACACAATGTGGTAAACTTTCTGTAAAGACAGAATTCAATTTTAGTTGTTCTGAACAAAATGTCAGCTAATTCATATTATGACATTACTTTTGCTGCCAAATGGTCTTAGGCCACTTTCAAAATAAACGGCTCATATCTCCAAATCTACAGAAGTTTAAAACTACAGAACTTACGGAAAAATAAATTATAAATTCAGATATAAAAAAAAATTCAACATTTTGAATTTTAAAGTAAAAATATTTCCATATAAGGAACTTTTCGCAGTTTTGAAAATGGTTTCAGGTGTATCAAACGTTCTTTGAAATGGACAAAATTTTACATGCGTAATTCACACCAAAACGAAACTTATGCTGCCGAGTGTAAAAAATTTCGAGGAACTTTAATTGCTCCCATACAAATGTGTAAATGTTTCTTAGTTTAAGTAACATACAGCAGTAAGTTCTTTATAAAAAGTAGCGTTAGGAAGTCTACACAAATTTCTATTGCACAAAAATTTTCGAAAGCACTCAAGTTTTTCTTAATTAAATAACACCAATTGATATAACGAAGAAAGCTAACACAATTTATTGGTTTAAAAATCATCATAAATAGATTTTTATTTATTACTTAATTTGTCGTCAATGTTCAATTTAAACGTATGCATATGTATGCAATATATGATATTAAAGAACATTTCGAGATCTTAACAAAAAGCATAAAAAATTCATTAAATTTATGACTTAATGATGCAAGTAACGTACGTCGGCCGTACTGCTGCTGATGATGTTGTTTTTATTGCTACTGCCAGTACAGTGGTGATATGTGATCATATTACAATTTTCCTCCATTAGCGACAGAATCCTACACGAAAAAAAAAGTCTATAAAAATGCAATTCAACCTCAACTCTTTGGTGGTGCACATGGCGTTTATTTACATTAATTTTCATTAAATTAAAACGTTTCATTTTATTTGTTGTTGCTGCAATTGTTGTTGTTGTTTTGTTGTTTTTTAATGACGTGTATGCAACTTTTCTTATTGTTGCTGCTGTTGTTTTTGTTATTGTTTTATTTAACAAAAAAAAAACACCCACGAGTGTTGCACCGAATACTCGATTTGATTTGTTGCAACCGTAGAGTGTGGCTCTTATTGATGGCTGTATGTAGTACAACCCCCCGCACCCTGTAGATTTGTTACACAGCGCGCTACTTCATATAAACAATAATTAAATATTGTATTTTTCTTATTGTTGTGTTGTTGTTGTTGTTTTTTGCTCAAATCAATAACAATAAACTGAAAATTGGGGTCAATTTATGTAGACGCGACAAATTTTTGTTGTTATGACGACTCCCCATGCATCTGCATAGGAGGCGAGGTCGGACGGGTTTTTTTTTTTTTGCTTGAGAAAATTTAATTATTATGCTTAAATGTTTTTGTAAAGTTCGTAAATTGTAGCATAGTAATGATTTTTTCTATTTTAAATAAGCATAGTGTGATTTATAAGGTGACACGAATCGATTATAAACGTCTGGGTTTTTGGTCCATGAAGGTAAACGGAGTAGTATATGCGCGACATTTTGCTCGGTGTTAGGAAAAAAAAAATTGTTTCAAATGTCTGCTTTAAATCAAAAGGTCATTTTTATAGAATTTTGTACTTCAAAGTGCTATAGCCTAATGTCTATCCACTGAAAGAATGTGAAAAGTACAGAACTAAACAATTGCTGAAATATGCCAACAAGCCCCAATCTTCATACAAATCAGACAACGAAAATAGAAATGCTTTGCACATATCGTGGCGTCAATTGCAAACTATCCTATGTATCTTTTTTTGTATAATCTATATATTAATACGCAAGACAAAAATTTGTCCTTCCTTTTTCCCTATTTCAGAAATGGAGCACGACTTTGAGTTATACATCGTTAGAAAGGTATTTGTGTGTAAATGTGCACAAAGTTAAAATTATTTTAATATTTTGCTATTAAGCCGGGTAAAATTAAATGCAAATTTATCAATATTAACAACGACAAAATACGCGGTCACAGACTAAAGACGCGGAATGAGACGGAACCCTGAAGAAGGATATTAAAAACATTTTGTTTTTTAGTGCGCGAATATTACGGAAAATATAGGAGAAAAATATTTTTATATATTATGTTGCCATTTAGGAAGTTAAAAACAGGTTCAAATTTTCAAAACAACGATCACAATGTTCTGGCTATGTTAACGAAAAAATGGAAAAGAAAATAAAGCGAGCAAAATGTATAATCTTCTATTATTGTTTAAATTCTGTATCCAATAAAGATTTCAACAAGTATTCGGATAAACTCGGAAAAAATTTAATTTACTTTAGGTGAATGGCCAAATGTGGAAATTGGCAATACTATGTAAAACAAATAACTTAATAAGATTAAAAAATGCAGAAAGCCATATTTGTAGAGCTGGACTAGTCCAACTTTAATTTATACTAAAATCTCCCAATGGATCAGCTCTTTGTCTTTCTCTTTGTGCTGTATCCTCTTTTCGGCTCAGTGTTACCGCGTATTTTGTCGTTGTTAATATTGATAAATTTGCATTTAATTTTACCTGGCTTAATGGAAAAGTATTAAAATAAATTTAACTTTGTGCACATTTACACACAAATACCTTTCTAATGATGTATAACTCAAAGTCGTGCTCCATTTCTAACATAGGAAAAAAAGAAGGACAAATTTTGTCTTGCCTATTAATATATAGATAAATAAATTTCACTACATAGTACACTTAATAAACAGAGGTTATTCTCATTAAAGTGTGATTAATTTAGAAAATATCAAGCTTTACACCAATACTTATATGTAGTTTATGAATAATACGTACAAATCACACCATAATAAGCACGGATTTTCCATATACACTTCATTTTTGCATCTCTTTTCATAATTCATTGAATATTTTATTAAATTAAAATGTTAACATTACTACGATCACGTTGAAAGCCGTAGGTAGTGTGGTGCACTGCACTACTCTGATCAAGCCGTTACTAATGACTTTTAATTACGTTATACAATAAATTAAATACATTGTTGTCATATATACTTCATTAGTTGTTAAGTGCAATATCGGTGATTCTTAATGTAAATTTCATAATAAAACGTCATCCTTGAAAATCATTCAATCTATTAATTAGAGGGAAGCGGAGGGAGGAGGGTTGGTTATCGGTTGATTCGCCATTGATGATGACTCTTAATATGATTGAAAGTTACTACTCGGTCAGCCAGAATTCCCCAGTTATAAAGGCGATACTACAACTAACAACGACAACAACAGTGAAACAACACCCTCTTCACTTCACTTGCTACACAGGGTAAGAACGTAGAATGACGCCGGCTCACTTTTAATGCCTTTGGATTTAAGAAGCAACACTTATTGAGAGCACAGTAACACAATTTATTATGCCGTTCAATAAAAATTACAATAAATCTGATTAATATTGCTATAATTTTACGTTGCTAACATTGACACAAGTTTTTACATTTGTTTAATGATTTTATTTTTTTTTTTTTTTTTTGTCTTTTAGTTTGGCCTGATTATTTGTAAGCTTCAAAATGGCTTGGAATTTTCTGCTTTTTTCACAAGTTTTTAGCAACTTTTAATTTCTTTTTGGGAGTCTTCTTTGATTTTTAATGTTTTGATTTTAGTTTAACTTATCCCCTTTGTTGTTTTGTGTTATCGCCATCCCCCAACATATGGAATTGTATTGTATTTTTCATTAGTTTTACATTCATATATCTAACACATATATTTGTTTATTTGCTTGTTTGTGGAACGACAGATTTATTGTATTTTTTCGTACATACATAGATGTATATCGACGTATAACTCGTAAACCATTTGGTAAGAAATTCAATTAAATGAAACATTTGTGCGCCACCCAAAAAATGTCAACTTGCTAGAGTCATTTAGCATTGTTGCTGTTTTTTTAGTTTTTGTTGTTGCTGTTTCAATACACTTCACTGTACAAAATGTTTTAATTTACTTGATTTATATAAATTGTCAGTTGGGCATTTGCAGCGACGGCGTACGAAACCCATGAAGGCGTGAAATGAATTATTATCATTCTCTTCTTGCTTTAGTGCTCGTCTTAATTTTTAAGCATTAATTTCACATTTAATTGCTTAATTTTTTCATAAAATAATTAATGCGAAAAAATTTGGAAAAAAAATTCAAAATGAAATGATACAGAATTTGTGACGTCACCATTAAGTTTCAAAATAGAATTGAAGTCTGGAAACGAAAGGAAATAAGTTAACCATTAGTTAAACCCCCAAATTTCATAGTATAGCCATTAGTTAATCAACAGCTGATGCTAAAGTAATAGAATCCATATTAGTTTTGTGAAAATTATAAAAATGTTTTCAAACGTAGAAAATTTTGAGTCTGATATTGAAAGTGACACAGTAGTAAGTGCCGAAATTTGGAATTTTCTGGTTGACTAATTGGTTAACTAATGACTGTCAATATATGCTTAAGAGTAAATTAGACTAGTTCTACCCTGGATTAACAATATCTTCAAACGTACAAAAACTTAAGGAAAAATAAAGAAGATAATCAGAGAAAATATCAAAACTTGCAGTTATTGAAAAATCTGGGGATATTACAATATTATCAGCACTTAATTGATTTAAAAAAAAAAAACGATTTTTGAAAATTTTGGACGATTACCAACGAAAATTTGAAAGACGGTGTCCAAAAAAGTGAACTGAGAAGATCATTTGAGATCATGCGATATATCGAAGTTTTCGTTTTGATTCAAGGTATAGGGTAAGGGAGGGAAATATGGACTACGTGGGTAATATGGACCATACGGTTATTTCCCACTGCATACATAGGATTTACCGTTATTCATGTTCAAACTTAACGCTAATACCTAAAGCTTATAATAGGGTGATTTTAGCGTTCGGTGAAGTCGCATTTTTCTGTAAAGTTGATTTTTCTAAAAAAAAGATCAGTGATAATTTTTTTCTAGTAAGTATATTTCATTATTTCACTTTAAAGACATCGCGTTTTTAAATAAATGTTTAATTATATGAAGTCAGTGAATACCATTTATAATTTATTAGCGCAAATAAGTTCATTAACCAAAAGGGTTTTTGATAAAAAAACCATTTATTTCACCAACACGTGCTGTGGGTAATATGGACCACCAAAGAAAAAAGCCTCAAAAACAAATGTATTTATCATCTTTTTCAGATGGGGAATCTAGTTGCAGTTTTCATGACGAGTCTGATGGTCATTATATGTAATTCGTTAACTACAAAGGAAAAAAATGATAAAAATGCATATAATGTAATACCCTTTACTCAGAAGATCGACGTGGAGAATTTTGGGTTGAATGTGTAATCCGACGTTCTTGCAGTCATGAAAAATGTGCCGAATGTGGAAGTGACATTTTTATATGCAACTTCTGTACCAAATAAACATGTGGGGCAATATGGACTATATAGTCCATATAACACTACACTTTTTTTTTATCTTCATTTTGAGTATTTTCAGTTTTTTAATTTTTTTCTTTATCCTGATGAGATATTTATCTAAAAGTGAATCAGAATAAAAGTAAATTGTTTCCTTTACTGAATGACATAAAATTAATTGTTTTGTTTTATGTATTTTGGGTTTTATTTAAAAAAGAAAGATGGGTGGTCCATATTTCCCTCCCTTACCCTATATATATAGAAATAATATCTCAAATCTTTCAATCATATGTGCCCTTTTTAGCTAAAATATCTACAAGAAGCGTAAAACTTGACTTTGGATAAAAGGTTAGAAAAATACTGTTTTTATGAGTCTTTTTGACCCTTTCTCCAGAAAATTTCGCTAGGGGTCGCCCAAGGGAAGAATTGATCAAAATTAAAGAATAGTGCGTAAAAAATGCATTAAAAATACAATACACTCTTTAAATCAGACGTACATAAACTTTTTGATAAGAAAAATACTGGACTTTCGTAAGCCGTCATTTTCTAATTTTTTCCTTCATTTCCAAGGACACCTTGCGGACTTGTGTAAAAGCCTACTTTAGAACCCATTATTTAAGAGAGATTCTTGAACGATTTTCGTTAAGTGTTTAGAAGGTTGTTATCCTTTTATGCTTAGAAAAACTATTTTAAGGCTTGAATAATCATCCTCATAAGACATATGATTGCATCATACAATCGATCGATCGAAGATTTTTCGTTAGATTGTAGATTTTTAGATCGTTAGATTTTTTTGTTTGCGAGATATAGCGTTTTACAACTTGTCATATTTGTCCCCTCTAGCTCTTTTATTTAAAGAGTTTAAAGTTTGTAATTTTTTTATACGTTTATAGTGGTCATGCCCAATATCTGAGTATATCATATATATATTTATATCAAAAAGGACATTTAACGCTCTTATTAGCACTTTCCTGTTTGTGGCTATAGTTCGCAACATGTTGATGCGAAAGGTAAAATAAAGGAACCAGGGAAATTATAAAGTTTATCGCCGCTATAACGCTGAGTATGATTTTTAACGTTAGAAGCTTCGTAATATTTTGTTGAAGATAAATTATTATGCAAATAAATACACTGATTTGAAATTTACCCAGATATTTATAATCGCTATTTTTACGGAATGTTCAGCATACATAATATTTTTTTCCCAATTTTCATAAATTCTAAACAATTCTGTAATATTATTTTTCTTACCATTTTGCAAATAGTTTTTACATACCTGAAAAAAAAGAAGAAAAAACAGTGTTAATGCATTTTAAAGATTCTTAGGCAAAACTACATTAAAAATGTAAATGACATCATCGTTTAAATAACCAACCAGAAAGGTCAAAAAACTTACAACTCTAGATATTCTGACATTTTCATACTTTACAACAACAAAGAGACCACAACAACAACGAAAATACACCACAGAATTGCCAGAAAGCGAAATTAAATTTGTAATCGCATTTTCCAAAAACCCAGCAAATTTACAAAGAGGCCAACGCAAAGTTAAGATGGTACACCAAAAATACGAAGAATATTCAAAGCAGATTTAGAGCTGCCTTTGGTGATTGTTGCTGCTGCTGCTGCCATTGTAGAGACTCCTTAGCATGGCAGTAGTCAAGGAGCTGCAAGAGGTGTGAGTGCAAAACTATGACAAGCAGCAAATTTAATTCAATTTAAAATACAGACCTTGCAGCGCGAAGTTGGTAAGAGAGAAGATTGTGAGATCTCTGCACATAAAAGTTGTTGTAGCCAAAAGAAGATTTCTATCTGCGAAATTTAAACAAAGGCCAATTTGATTATTGACAAAATTGTAAAAGGAAAAACTTTTAAAATGTGATAGGACATAAAACAAAAATAAATTAAATTTCCTACGACTCGAGGTAATAAAAACTGAAAATTTAAAAAATGCCCACTGTGCGCTTTCAGAGACATGTCACATCTCACATGGTACGCACAAACGAATTTTACAAAAATTATTCATAACAACATTGCAACACTCGTGAGCAATTTGAATATGATTGCGAATAATTTTTCAAAAAACAAAAGCCAAAAAAAAAACAACTACAACACAATAAAAACAATGCAAATAATATTGAAATAAATTGTAAGATGGTAAAGTTGTGCAAAACTCTCATCATTAACAGCAACAGAAGCAGCAGCAACAGCAGCGTAATAGCAACAGACTGAAAAGCAACAATGAAGTTTGGGAAAGCACTGGTACTACGTGTACCCATGACAATGACTTCGGTCGCTGCCAAATGATGAAGGTACAAATGCTGATGATGATCAACATAATGATTATGGTGATGCTGGTGACAATGACAACGCAACAGCAGCAGCAAACATATCACAAATACTGACAGCAACAATTGCAGCAACAATAATGACAATGGAAAGACGATGTTGCTGTTGCTGGCAGGCACTACAATAAATGTCATGTTTTTCTTGGCAACAGAGAAAAAAAAAAAAAAAGCAGACAACAAATCAGACAAAACTTACAGACAGATACACAGAACGGAAAATGAACTTAAAATTCAACAAGCGCTGACGTCTCTCCGCGTCGTACCAGCTACATGAACAGGTAGAATGACATAAAATGGGGGGCGTGGCAATGACAGAAAGTGTCGCGCTTAAAACACTCGCTAGTTACGACGGCTGCTGCTGTTGCACGTGTATGAAAATAAATAAAAAATTCAAACGCAAAGTGATAAATTTAATTTGTTCATTTTTGCATAGTTTAGCAGTGGGAGGAGGGGGCGGGGCTAAACACCCCTTCAGCGGAAAAAAAACGAAAGACTAGAAATCCACAATTGTTGCAAAGCAGAAAATCTTCTTCATTCGACGATAGTAACGATGACGACGACAACAATGGCACTCACTTGCAGTAGCAACATTTGCACAGTAAACGTGATGATGAATCCCTGGCGGACAGCATGTCACTCAGCGCTGCAGTCAAGTCGAACTGAGTGAGTGACTTGACTGACTGTTCAAGTTGCAACAAACATGACCGAAAAAACCACAAGAAAAGATGACATTTTTGCATTTTTGTGGTTTCTGGCAAATGAAAAATAAAATGCAATTTAAGTAGCGAAATTTTCAAGATTTCGGCACAGAGTGGGGGGTGTCATCCTTCGTACAAAATATACGACAAGTGGAGTTTTGAGAAAAGTGAGCGGATGATAACAGAACATGCACATTATCTGCGCCATTTTTAAAGCCATTTCAGCAGTTTTCCTCTTTACCGCTGCTGCTGAAGTAGCAATCAATCAAGGAGCAACACTTGAGAAATGCTTTTCAAGCAACATTGTCGTTGTCATCACTGTCGTCATCGTCGCCATCATTGTTGTAGCAGCAGCAGCGTCACAAATTGAAGAGTTCATTCTGAAGAATACTTTCTTACATTTTTTTCGTCACTTAAAAAAGGAGCACAACAAAAAAGAAATGTCACTGCCAGAGGTGCTGCTTCTCGTATAGAAAAAAAAAAGAGTAGTGAGTTAGCAGGACAGCAACATACTAAGTATTATCGAGCACCTCTCGTTACAAATGTGGAAATTTGTGCACTTTTTCTTCAAGTCTTTTGAAAGGATGTTGTAAAATGTGAGTGGCAGAATTATACGACCATTCGAAAGTTGTAAGAAAATTATTTACATACATATTTTTGCATTTTGCTGGAGTTGTACTGATGATGGGACTACTGTAGGCTTAAATTAAATATTATCGTTTATAAATATATGACTCGTTTGATGTGTTGAATTTGTACTGTATTGAAAAAATACTAAAATTGAAGGGAAAAAAAAAATTCGAAAATTTCCTTCAGATTATTTAAGTCATCACAAAATTGCCCATTTATTCTGTTTTCTGTAGAACACTTCTGCTTTTGACAAGATACTCCTGCTTTTGACTAGATACTCCTGCTTTTGACAGGACTATCCTACTTTCGACAGGATTATCCTACTTTTGACAGGATACTCTTGCTTTTGACAAGGTACTCTTGCTTTTAGACAAGATACTTCTGCTTTTGAAAAGATGCTCTTGCTTTATGACTGGGTACTCCTGCTTTTGGCAAGATACTCCTGCTTTGACAGGATATTCCTGCTTTTGACAGGGTATTACTGCTTTTAACAGGATTATTCTGCTTTTGACAGGATACTCCTGCTTTTGATTGGACACCCCTAATTTTGAAGGATAGGTAGATACTCTATTGCATCAGAATTAAAAAATAATTTTGAATGTAAACATTTTGATGATCAAAAAAGCAGGTTTTTCCAAACAAAAATCCAAGTGGCAAGTTTTAGTATAAAAAATTTTTCTGACAAAATCAGGAGTATTCTTCCAAAAAAAGAGTATCTACCTATCCTTCAAAGTCCAATCAAAAGCAGGAGTATCCTGTCAAAAGCAGAATAATCCTGTCAAAAGCAGTAATACCCTGTCAAAAGCAGAAATATACTGTCAAAAGCAGGAGTATCTTGCCAAAAGCAGGAGTACCTTGTCATAAAGCAAGAGCATCTTGTCAAAAACAGAAGTATCTTGTCTAAAAGCAAGAGTACCTTGTCAAAAGCAAGAGTATCCTGTCAGAAGTAGGATAATCCTGTCAAAAGTAGGATAGTCCTGTCAAAAGCAGGAGTATCTAGTCAAAAGCAGGAGTATCTTGTCAAAAGCAGAAGTATTCTACAGAAAACAGAATAAATGGGCAATTTTGTGATGACTTAAATAATCTGAAGGAAATTTTCGAATTTTTTTTTTTTTTAAATTCGTTGTTTATAAAGTAATATTTTCACAGTGCTTTAGTATTGAAAAAAAAAAACAGTTTATTTCACCCAAAAGTTTGAAAAAAGCGGTATATCGATTTGAAGAAACAGTATTTTTCGCAGTATGTATAATATATGCATATGTGCATATTGAATAAAATTCAATGAAAATCAAGATAAAAGGGTAATACATTTTCATCTCCAGAATCGCCTTCTTTTCTTATTTCAACTTACCCAACTGCGATTGTTGTTTTATTTCGCACTTCAAAGCAATTTTATGAAGCAATTCCGGCTATTTCTGAGGTATTTAGAGGCATGCAGTATTTGTGTTTAAAAAACAGTATAATAATGCGAAAAACAGTACAGATACGAGCGTTGTTTATCCAAAAAATTAATTCATCATATCTCTAAAACTACAGACCCAGACAGAAGAAATTTGGTACTTATATAAACATCTTCTGGACAAATAATAATAGTGGTGGCACGCCCCTTCAAAAACAAAATACATCATATTTCTGAAACTGTTTTACACTGATGAATGAAATTCGGTATGTGTGGAAAAAACACCGGGACTAATAATATCCATTGGAAAAATGTGCGAAGCCACATCCTTCATAAAACTAATTAATAAATAATTCTGAAACTATTTGACGCAGATAGATGAGATTTTGTATAATTTGAAATATTGTAGATCGGGACAAACAATATCCATTGGAAAATGAGGAAAAGGTGAAGCAACGCTAACTACTAAATAAAAATAATAAATAAAACAAAATTTAAAAAGTTGTTGCTCTCAGATATATGGTTTCACTTAAGTCAAACAATTCTAAAAGTGATAAATGAATTTTAAATGACTGCCGAAATGATACATTTACTTTTGATCAAACAAAGAATTTCACACGAAAAATATAGCAAATTTCTTAGTAAAATCTTATAAAAATTCTGTGATTTAAATTTAATTATATGCATAGTGGGAAAAGAAACTGAGCGCAAAAGATGCAGAAAGTTCATCAATCATAGTGATATGTCTGTATGCTGACAAAAAACTCCGATTCCGAAAATGAGATGCGTAAAAAATACCAAACTGTTGGCAGCTGCAATAAAAACAAACAGAAAAGGAGTAAAAAGTAACATGCAACATTTGTTGCATTAAAAGGATTACTAAACTATATTTCTTTGAAGCAAAAATATTTTCAGAGAAATTATTGATATTACAAAAAATAAAACAAAAAACAGCCAAATTTAATAATGTAATAATTACCAAACAGAAGGTTAAAAAAACCTCTCAAAAAATAGGGGGAAAAGCACCGTAACAAATGATGTTTTGATGGATGCGTAAGCCAAATTTCTTTTACAATTTTTAACTTTATAAAAAATTAAAAAAAAAAAAAAAATCTAACAAGGGTTAAAAATCTTTACACCAAAGCTAACTAGGTGATTTTTTTTTGTAATTGCTGTCAAAATTTAACGCTTTGTTAATTATGTTCGTGTAACCCTGTAACCCTATCGAGTACGATCATTAGCAAAAATGTTGACAGATGATGTCCTGAACGCAATGATATACTGATTAAAAAATCAACGCAAAAGCAAGCAACCCTTTCAGTGGAAGGGGCAAGTGAAATCAGCACCGTCGTGTTAGCACAAGGAGTAAGGGAAAAGCTAAGGAAATTGTTTACAGAGCAAACTGTTTAATGAAGAAGTTAACTGGCGCTAATTACGTTATGTAGCAAACTGCTGCTAATCATTTTTAATCCTTAAGGCAAATATGCCAAAAATGATGGGAACAAAAGGAAAAAAAAATAAAATTTTAAAGTTAAATAGTGAAGAAAAAAAGGCAACAAAAATGCATGGAATATACCAAGCAAATCTCGAGCATGTGGAGTTGATTTATGAAAAAACAATAATATAATGCTCTGAGGATATAAAAAACAACTACACTATTTAAACTTTAAGGATAAGTGGTAGAAAAAAAAATAAACAAAAAATACTTTTATCAATAAACTTTAGTTTTCATTTCAGGACGATTGCAAAAGTTTTACTTAATCTAAAATATAAAATTCAAATTTCTTTTATTCGCTGCTGTTGTAGTTTTGTTTTAGTTATGAATATAAAATTTAATTTTCAACTTGAAATCCCCCCCAACATACACACACAAATTGAATACAAAAACTTTTGAATATCTTATTAAAATTGCAATGCAACATTGGACAAAAACACAACACAAAGACATGATATCGAAAAATTGCATTTCCAGTTACACTGGCAGCTACCAGGACAAAAGGATACCTGTCGATTTCATTGTCTAGCTTGCGCCGTAGAGATATAGAAAAAAATAAAAAGAAAAGGAAACTCACTTAAAAATGCCGTCCCAAAAGTAAAATAAAAGTAGATATGACGTGTGTGTCATTTTGAAACAGTAGCGCCGCATACACAAGTGTGGAATGAATACATTGCTGAGAGAATTCACTTCCCTTTTTTTGGGTGAAAATGTAGCCAACTACTTATATTGCTATTGTATTCGAAAAACTTTACAATTCAATTTTGTTGGAATGCGTCCAGAAGTTTTAGCA
This sequence comes from Calliopum simillimum, assembly GCA_951812925.1. Lineage (NCBI taxonomy): Eukaryota > Metazoa > Arthropoda > Insecta > Diptera > Lauxaniidae > Calliopum > Calliopum simillimum. Next base: position 97,849,028 of record OX638368.1, on the reverse strand, counting down.
CAGCATAAGAAATAAGATTGTGTTTTGGAGCAAAGCAGTATGGGATCTGTGTACCTACCTATCTATCTAGGAGATTTCACTGCACTTTCATCGTTGTTGTTGTTCGTTATCCTAATGCAGATTCACAAAACGGTAAGCGAATTGCAAAACTTTTACTTATATTGAATATTTTTGTGAGGTTTCTACTTTTACTGTTGCCTGCCTCCCAGCTGCCTTCTCTTACTAGAGCTTGGAATTGAAAATTGGATTGAATTTATAAATATTTAATTCTACTCAAAATGCATATAAAATGTAAAAAATTTGAATGAATGAATTGTTGTTCCTTCTTTTGAATTACACTGCGCAAAAAAAAAATACTGTACTTACTTCAAAGAATTCAAGGAAGACTTCTGTCGTAGTTTTGGTACAAAAAGTATTCTTAATTTTACTCATTTCTCAAGTCAAAAACCCATACACTTTAGTTAAAAAAATAAGCAGCCGACTACCAATGGACTCATTAGCTGAATTGATTAAAGCTTCACCTAATAACAGGCACACAAAAAAAATTCAAGACCCAGAGTGTATACCCCCACCAAGGCCCCATGTATTGGGGGGCGCTGAGCCCGAAAATCGTATTTTTAGAAAGAAAAAATTCGGTTTTCCCTCTAGCGCCCCCTTTATACCCCTTAGGGGTTAGAATTTTAATTGTTTTAAAAACTTTAAATGTGTACATATTGCTAGGTTTTTAGGTGCTCTGAAAGCGAAAATAATGTTAAAAAATAATATGGAGCACCTAGCCAACCCCTAGCAGCCCCCTTATAGCCCCTCAAGAGGGATGAAATAACGCTTTTTAAAAAAAATTGTAAGGAACGTATATTTGTAGGTTTTTTGGTGGACTGGAACAGAAGATGACGAAAAAAAAATAGTTTTAGTAGCACAGGTACCCCCTTACACCCCCAATGGGGTTGAAGTTTCGCATTTCATAAAATATAAAATGATTATTAATTTTTAGGTTTATTGGTGATCCGGAACTGAAAATGATGCTAAAAAATTATTTCAACCACCAAGTAACCCCTTAGCACCCACCTCCTTATAGCCCCCGAAGGGTTGAAACTGGGCTTTTTATAATCAAGTTCAACGATAGAAAATAATTTCAGTATCACAGGTACCCTCTAACCCCCTTCAAGGGGGTAAAATTACACTTTTTATAAAGATATAAAACATATATCATTTTCTAGGCTTTTTAGTGCTTTCAAACCGAATACGTCGTTAAAAGATGATTTCGAGCACTTTAGAAAACATATTTAAGTTCACTTTTTCTTTAAGTGTACGAAAATTTCTTTCAACGTAATAAATTTTTTATTCGGTGTAGTGGAAGAGCGCGCATATTCTCTATTCATTCTTTTATATTTTATGAGTCTGTCTGTGCTTTTGCGCTTGTGCCTTATTTAAGCTGAACATTCCTCGAATTATCCTGACGTAAGGACGTTGATTTCGGTTGTTTTTTCACGTTTTTATTTTTTATTTTTTTTTTTTTTTTTTTTTTTTTTTGTTCGTGCTTTCATTGTATATTTGATTTAAATTTGTCGCTATTCAAAGTCGCATTGTTGTAGTAATGAAACTTATTTTTACACTAGAGGTGGTAGCCGCATTAAGGTATTACTTCGACCCCAACAACGTCCGTCCGTCCAACTATTAAGTTTTGCACAAACAAGCGCGTGCCAATAAATTCGAATAATTTTTGCAAAATTAGAAAAATTGCACGATTTCGCTTTGATCAGGAATTTTTGGAATTTATGACGGGGTGAATAAATTGAAAAACGATTTTATATAATTCCAATGATAATTTAAAATTAATTTTTAAACTTTAGTACTCAAATTTGTTGAAATGTAAATATTTTACTATGTACGAGTTGTCCCAATACTGAGATGTTTGATTTTGAAAATAACTAAGTAGCGACACTTTACATCGACTTTTCAAACTTTATTGAAAATGTCGATACTTTTCGTCTACGAAACCCAAATTCGAACATGCTGTTAGTACAGATAGTAAAGCAGTCCAAACATCTTTTTAATAAACCCATATTCAGATTATTCCAATAAATTTCTTTCTCATGACAGCACCGACAACACGTTGTCTACAAAATAAACACTTTAATTTCATGCTACATTTAGTTGTAGGTTCAACTTGTTGTTACACTGAGAAAACATATAGAACACGGCGAAAGAAATTAGTACGTACTACTTTATTTGTAATAAATTTTACCAGAACTTTAAGTCAAAATAGTGACAGCTCATCACTGAATAAAATTTTTTCGTTTGGAAGCTGCACTACTGGCCCATAAGATGAAGATACACGTATTAAGCAAATGTCTCTTCAAACATAAATATTTTTACTAGAATTTACCTTACTGTGAAGCTCAAACACAAAAAATTATTAAGTCAAAATGGTAAGGTAAGGTAAAATATTTGATGTTAGAAATTTAGTGTTAATTACTTTAATTTTTTTGACTGCTCTAGTGGAGTAAAATTTATGATATTCATTATTCTCCGTGAGCGTGTTAGTGAAAAAAATAAAATAATTTTTACTAGAGCCATATATAGATTAAAAATGGTTAGACATTTTTTGGTTGAAAGTATAATTTACTCTACATATAATATAATGTAGGCAATTTGGAGTAAATATTACTTTACTTTCTTTCCATGTAATGTATAACTTAAAGTAAATTTTTGTCTCATGCAATGGCAGCTCATGTTTCTTACTTATTTTTGTTTAATCTGTAATTATTAGCAACATTTATACGTTTGCCTTGTAAATTCCCTCACAAAAGACAAGACAGTAAAGTGTTGTTACCATACACTCCAGGTGTAATCCTACTGGAGTAGAGCTTTTCTTTCCATTTAACAAAATACATATCTCCACCACCACCTTTCTACTTAATTTCTTGCATTCATTTTGTGCTTTGGCTTTTTCAAGAAAATCGCTGGGATTTCGTACACAATGTTGCTACCGTCTGTTGCTACTTTATTTTGTTTTTGCTATTGCTATATTCTGCTTGTTTGAATACCAGACAATAATTGAATTTAAGCTGCTTTGTTGTTGCGAGTACATTGCCAGTTTAAAAGAAAAATTTCTGTGGCAAAAAAGCAGCATGTGGTACGAAAACTACTAATTCCATATTTTTGAGACAATTTTAGTATTGTGTCGTAAGGCGCTTTTTTTTCTTGTGCCCCCCAAAACACTTAAATGTGTACATTGTTTCATGTTAAATGTGTTTTCTTTCTTAAGCAAATTTTCTCAGCCTTCATATTGTTTTGTCAATTGACACTTGACGCGGACGATTTCACATTAAATATTACATAACTCAATAAGCAATATTTCAAAATACAATAATAAACAAATAATATCCGAACTAAAAAAAAAAAGTTATAAAGTAAAACAAAAAAACAAAACGAGATCAGCTAAAATAAATGAAAACAATAACAAACATGGCGAGAAGAATAACAAACAATACCATTTGGAAATTCCCGGTACTCAGCAGAATTGACAACACATGCATTAAGCAGCAAAAAAAAACCCTAAGGGAGTTCAGCATCTAATACATTTGAATTGTGTTGAATATGGAAATAAGTAGATTATAGATCATAAGTATGAATTAAACCTGAGTTTTCAATCATAAGAAACATTTTTCATTAAAATGAAACGCAAGTGACAATAACAAAATAACCACTTTCTAGCAACTGTCATGCTAATTTTAGATAACTCTTAGAAAAATATGAAAGAAAAACGTAAAATTTTCTCAAATAGTCATCCGTTTGATCAATTAAATCAATATTTTCATGCGTCACTTGCGTTTCACAAACATGAAAATGTGCTCTATTCTAAATACCCGTAATAAAACAATACACAACGTGTATATATGTCATTGAATATAGAAAATTCCTAGAAAATAAACACGCATTGCTGGCACAAAAAAAAATAGAACACAGCAACTTTCGTTGCAATCGAGTAGAGTTTGTGTCATTTTCATTTTATATCTCATGCAAAAAGTTTTTTCTTTCTCCTGCCGCTCTACAACATCTGTAGGAAATCCGTTGAATTTATTAATGAATTTACGTTATTTTTATTGTTGTGTTGCTGATTTCCTGCTTAAGATCTTGAATTTAAAATCACAATTCTTGGAATGTAAGCTCGTTGTAGAAGCAACGGCAGCATAAAAATTCATTGAGCATCGCTTTTGTATGAAACTTAAGCTTTTCATGAACTATATATATATATTTTTTTTTTTCTGAGCATCTGTCACTTTTGCTGTTGCATGGTTTTTTGTTATCAAATTTTTATGTTTATTTCAAATTGTTATTCAATTTCAAGCTATTATTCGCTAAGCACTTTTGATAAATTCGTTGCTATAGCGAAATAAAAGACTGTTGCCATTTCAGCGATTATATACTAAAAAAAAAATATTTATGTTTTCATTACGTTTTTGTTATTGTTTCAGCGATGCCAACTTTGAAATAAAATTTATAAACAAAAATTAAGAATAATTGTTTTTGTTTTCTTCGCGGCGATTGTCCTTATATTGTGCATAGAGTTCAATGAACTTTATACGCGTATGCGTATTATGAAGACTTGTGTTATAAATTTTTAACCACTACATATCTTATTGAATTAACCCGGAATGTGTTAGCATCAAGTAAAAATGTAATTATTTTACACCAACCACTGTTAAGCCTCTAGACTTTTAAAAAAAAACGATATTGTTTTAAAATAATGTAACTCCACGTTTCTCCGCAAAAAGTTTTGAAGAGACCAAGGTACAATGCATGGTCGAATTTAATCATTTAACCATTCACTGCTAGCGTTATGTTCACGGCTTAAGGAAAAAATCGTGATTCGTTCAGAAAAACATTGGTTCTGACCCCGAACTTAGTGGGTCTATGCTGTAATGTGCTTTATCCAAGAAAGCCCTGACGTCTTATAGAAGAATTTGGAACTTTGATCGACATTTCACAAAAATATTTAGTCGATGAGAATATGGTGCCATATTTCGAAAGTTATGGAAAAACAATAGTTCACAAGAGAAAAGCCGCTCAGGTATGGGTACCACGGCTGGTGGAACATCTTCATCTCAGGGTTGGAACCATACCAAAGCGGTTAAGCCGTAATGCATAGATACTCTTTAAATTGTTTTGGCTATTGGGTAGACAAGACATTTTAGCCAATTTGATAAGACTTGTCACCTTCAGAATACAGAAGAATTGAAGAAGGTATAGAGAGAGAGAAAAGTACGTTTTCTGCTGTGATCCCAACAAAAAACAGACATTCAGATTCAGAACTTTTATTTTTAGCGATCCAAGAGTCAACCATGCTAAAATTTTTGTTTTTGTTATTTTTCTGGACTAGATAAAATGGGAAACTAGGTTAAAGATATGGATACTGATGAGAGGACCATGAACATATATGATAAAAATTTTGCTGGCATATTTCACTGAAGTGCTTCTCAAATGTCTATTCATTGTCAAACAACCTCTAACACAAGAAATATACAAAAAAATTCAAAATTTATAAAAAAATCAAAAATAAAAATCAAAATTAAAATTAAAAATAAAAAATAAATCAAAATTAAAAAAAAAAATATGAAAATAAAAAACTAAATCAAAATTAAAAAAAAATCAATATTAAAAAAAAAAATCTAAATTAAAAAAAAAAAATCTAAATTAAAAAAAAAAAATCTTAATTAAAAAAAAAATTAAATTATAAAAAAAACAGCAATATTAAAAAAAATCAAAATTTAAAAAAAAAATCAAAATTTAAAAAAAAAATCAAAATTTAAAAAAAAATCCTAATTAAAAAAAAAAAAATCTGGGCTATCTGGATTAAGGCAACGTAAGCGCTTATCTCTCTCATTAATATAGAAAAAAGCTTCTTTAAAAATTGAATTTGGCTAAGGCAAAAAACCTTTCAACAAAAAAATTGTTTCAATGAGCACTCACCTTAACTTGATAAGAATTCAAACGCGTCTTTGGCAGCAGATTAAATGATGAAAAGTCCAAACGGCGTGAAAAAATACCATTACAGCCAGAGGTAGATCTGTAAGAAAAAATTGGAAAAAGTTTTGGTTAAAACACAAAATTTTTAAAAGAAAAACAAAAATTATCCTATATGTATAAGTAATGAAAAAACTATAATGTTGAAAAATGTTTCATCGATTAAAATATGTTAATAGTCATTGACATTAATTAGAAATCGAAATCTTAAGTAAACTTAGTATTATATGGACTATAATTATGCATATGACAACTAATAAGATATTGTTAAACAATTTTATTCTTAATTTAACAAAGTATGTGTCCTACAATTTAGAAACAATGTCATATGAATAATTAAAAAAAATTAAACACTCAGTATAAATAGGTAAATAACAAATTTCACATGATTGCGAAAATAAAAAAAAATAAAATCCTACAGCTGTCAAGATAAAAATTTAATTTCATCAAATGTTAATACCGAGTGAAAAATCTAGACATAATATAGTTTTTATTAACTACACAATTGAGATGATGAACGTACGTGACTCTTGAAAAGCGAAAAAACCTAAGCCATTGAATAGCAGCAGCAGCGATAACAAATATTATTAAACTGATGATTAATCATTAAACAAATACTTGAATAAAAACTGTTGATAATAAGATGAAAAATGGAATACAATACACAACATCTGCGGTTTTGTAGATATAGCGCGAAATAAATTCACATTTTTTGTAACGTTATCGAAAATAGAAATTAAAATAGAGAAGTGCAAAAATAAATAACATAAATAGAAATAAGCACACTGTGAGAAATAGTTAAACAATGCCTTGTTTAAAACCAAGAAAATTAATTAATTTAAACCAAATTCAATAACGTGCAAATACACAAAAATATTAAAAATGCTAAATTTAACGAAACAGGCGCCTAAAATAGTATGCAAATATAAACACAAATAAAATGTATTTTTTATTACCATGGTCTTATTTATGTGTTATAGGGGAGAAGTTGCTGATATCGAACAAAAGCAGGTCTTTCATATTGTTATTTAATTGCATATGATGATAAAGTTAAAATTCGTAAAAAAAAGACGAAGATTTATTTAATTCTAAGGAAAGTTTGGAATTCCAAACTTTGCAGTTAACACAAAGACCTCTCCGAAATGCATTTTTTTTTTTTTTGGTTGATAACATTAAGATAATACTTTTATATGCTGTATCTAAAAATAAATACAAATTCACGTCATAAACCCATCAAAATCTAAAAATGTTTATTATGCAAAAAATAAAAAACTGAAAAAAATTAAAAAAAAAAAATATTTAGAAATTAAATCAAATAAAAAAAAAATTTAATACTTTAAAAGCATGGTAAACAACAACACGTAAATAAGCGTAGAATATCTGCAATGTGAAACGAAATGAAACAAAAAAATAAAGAGAAAAATGTGCACAATAAAAGAAATAAAGCAAAAGCAGAAAAAAACAAAAAAAAAAAAATAAATAAATAAAATGGGTAGGAGAGCAAAAGACAAAAATGTATACAAAAACACAACAAGCAAATAAAGTTATCAACAAAGCCAGCCAGACAATGTATGAATGGTGCGTACCGACGATGAACAGCGGAAAAAGTTTTGGCCAATACATAGGCATACAGCAAACATAAAAAACATTTTAAAAGAAGAAATTCGGCAAACATTTTTCTAGCAACAATAAACTGAATTTATAAACAAATTGTTAACCTTGACATTGAATAATTTTAGCGAACACTCGAATCCCACGCCTTTCCTTCTTTAATTTTGACATGCGTCTACTTTTTGGCGCTTTGTTCTATGACAGTTCACTCAATATGGCTTTTTTTCTTTTATTAAAAAATGTTGACTGTGTGTAGAGAAAAAAAAAATTAAGTTTTTAAATATTTTCTACATTGTGTTGGTAAACATGTGGCGTATAGGTTGGGAATCTAATAAGACTTTTTTTGTGTTGCTAACTTTAATGTTACACCACTACTGGCATCACGGAGAACAAAATTCAATATCTCTGTTTAAAAATAAAAAAAAAAATTAAAAAAAATTCTTCAACTGCCCAAAAACCATAAAAACTTTATTTGTTTCCTATTTTATGTTAGGCTCTAGTATTCAATAAAATAGATTTAAACTGTAATCAAACCGATTCTCGATTATGGACACTTCAACTTTGCTGCACTGTAATCAAACAATACAATATAACAGGTCATTCAATAAGTCCGCAGGATAAGTAAGAAAAAAACAAAATTTTGACAAAACTCGATTTTATTATTAAACATAGTTGCCTTCGAGGGCGACACAATGAGTATAGCGATTTTCCAACTTTTCGATACCACTTTTATAGTACGATTTCTCTTTGTCGTCAAAATAGGCCTCAGGTACAGAGACTACTCCATCATTGGACTTAAATTTCTTTCCAGCAAGCATTCTCTTGAGATCTGAAAACAGGAAAATGTCGCTGGGGGCTAAATCTGGAGAATACGGTGGGTGGGTAAGCAATTCGAAGACCAACTCATTAATTTTTGCCATCGTTTTCATCGATTTATACATGGTGCATTGTCTTGGTGAAACAACTTTTTTTTCTTTTGCAAATGTGGCCGTTTCTTTGCGATTTCAGCCTTCAGTCGATCCAAAAGTGCACAGTTATAGTGGCTGTTGATGGTGGTTCCTTTTTGGAGATAGTCGATGAATATTATTTCCTTCGCATCCCAAAATACAGACGCCATCACCTTACTGGCCAACTCGCTTTGGATTCTGTTCGTCGACTGCTGTCCACTCAGCTGACTGTATTTTGGATTTTGGAGTGTAATAGTGAAGCCATGTTTCATCCATTGTTACATATCGACGATAAAATTAGATTTTATTGCGGTTTATCAGCGCCAAACACTCCTCTGAAGCATCAATTCGTTTTTGTTTTGGTCGACTGTGAGCTCACGCGGCAGCCACTTTGCAAAGAGCTTTTGCATACCCAAATGTTCGTGTAAAGTGGTAAAAACAAAACCATTTGATATCTTTACAATGTCAGCTAGCTCGAGCTTCTTCAATTTGCAATCGTTCATAACCAATTTGTGGATTTTTTTTATGTTTTCTGGAATAACAGACTAATTTGGGAGTCCACAGCGCTCTGCATCATTTGTGCTGGTACGACCATGTTTAAATTTAGCAATCCATTTGTATCGATGGAGTAGAGTTTGGATAATGTTTATCAAGACATGGTTTGGTTTCTACTGTATTTTTTTCATCAAAAAGCAATGCTTTATCAAAACTCGAAGTTCACTTTTTTCTTCTTTTTTTTTTACTAACAAAAGTTGCTTCACACTAAATGCTATAACTCACGAATCAATAGTCCGATTGCTGTCAAATTTATACACGTCTCGTTTGAAGGTTAGTTCTAAATAAAAATCATATGGACAAAATTCTAGTAACGCCATATATGTGTCATCCTACGGACTTATTGAATGACTTGTTTCAATAATATACAATATAAATACAATAAATATGTGTAGTAGCTGCTTGTGTTGGTGGAATTTCCCGCAAGATCTTTATGCTTCTATACTGCAAATTCTAAGTTCTAAGTTCTTTCTACGTTTAAGCGCGTTTTTTTTTTTTTTTTTTTTTTTTTTTTTTTGCAAACGCCACTGTGATTTTTTTTATCATTAAACTAAATGCCCCCCGCAATTTGTCAAAATCCAATTTGCAAAATTTTAATCTTAATACCTTGTATACATACCAGTATGTATATTTTTTATGACTCTCTTTTTTGTCAATTTGTTTGTTATTTAAGTAATTTTTTTTTTTGTTTGGTCTTTAGTTCATAATAACTTCCTTTTGTTATTATTTTGTTGTTTATTTTTGCTTTAGAATTCGGAATTATTATATCATCACAGTTGAAATATCAGCAAAAATTAAATAAGATTACATTTACAGTAAAACGAAATGAAATCAATGAATGAATCACGTTCCTCTTTCGCTTTAATTTGTTTTTTAAATCGCACTATGCATTTAAAATACAATTAAAACTATGAGATCTCAATTCCACGCTTTTTGGAATGTTTTATCAATGGAGGAAAACAAACTTTCTGACTAATTAATTGATAATGTGATTGATTACGATTTTGATCAAGTGTCGAAAACTCGAAAAACATAGAAAAAATAATAGGTCTTAATTATGAGGTATACGTCATAAAACAAAAAGATTGCAGATAAAGCCGACAAAAACAATTTTAAATGTTTTAATTAAAACTTCAAAATGTTAAAAAGGTCAGTTCAGTAAACGTTGTAAAAAGTTCCCGATATTCACGCGCGCTAGTTGCTGGGAAAACGCCAGCTGTGATTCATTCTGTTGTAGTTCAATTGTAAATTACAATTAAATTATAATAAATTGTTGTAATTTTGTTTTTGGTTTTTTATATACACTTGTTGTTTTTGTTACAAATTATACACTCATTTCTATTATTAATACTTTACGATGTTTAATGATAATGCCGGCGGCGCTATTTAGTTAATTTTTTATTGGTCGTTTAAACCATTTAACCCATACGCGAACAGTAATATTTACAATTTTCAATAATTTTTTAAACTATGAAAGTAAATGATACCAAAAAGATTTGTAATGCCTTATAATATTTTAATCTTTTGGCTATTCGATAATATTATTTTCCACTTCCCCACCATCCTCCATTAGTTTGAGGGGGGTGGTTGAAAACTGCCTTGTCAATGGATTTTTTTTTAAAAAATTATTAAAAATATATTATAAACACAATTGAAAAAATTAATGATGAGGTTTAATAGCCAGAAGACCAAAATATGATTTGCAGTTCTAAAATAAACACCTGTCAATAACTGACAGGTGCCGGTATGAGTCAAAATTAGTGTTCGATTAATCGAACGTTTTCGGTGAAAAGGGGTTGCCCCTAAGCCTCGTGAGGCTAAAATTCGCAAAAAGTTTTCCCATTCCCACCTCATCCACCAAAACGAAAAAAAAATTCCCAAAAAAAAAAGTTCATAAAAATTTTTTGATGACAGATTTGGAATCAGGGGGTGCTAATTACATTAAAAATATACTTTATATCAAAAACTAAAATAGTTCTAATTTCTTGGCCGAAAATGGGTTAAATTGGGTTTTTTTTTAGAGCGATTTAGATTTTAAATTCAAATTGTATTGCAGCGCGTGCGTTTTGCTATTTAAAGGTTTATATTTTTGGTATGATTTTATTTAAAATTTGTTATTATTTAATTATAACTTTTTTTTCTTTGTTTGATTATTCATTAATTTCTAAATAACAACTTAATGTGATGTTTTGCCTTAAACAGCTGTGTGGTGTATTTACTTTTTTGGTTTATTCTAAATTGTTTGAATGTTAATTGCAAATGGTTTTTTTGCTATATTTGCTTTAGAGAATTTTAAAAAATGCATATCTACAAATTATAATTTAATTAAAAATAATTAAAAAAGGATTTGAGCAACATTTTTGAATGTTTAATTCAATGTCACGTTATTGTGAGCAGTAAAAAAGTTTAAACTTAAAATATATATAAAGATTTATATATCATGTTTTATAATTATAATCATTAAAATTTTTGTTTGTTTTAATTTTGTCTTGAGCACGTGTGAATTTATTTTAATGTAGAACTTAGTAAACAAATCATGAAAACCAAGCGTCATCCGTAGAACCGCGTGCCTGAATGTAGTTTTTTTTTTTTTTTTTTTTTTTTTGCAAAGCAAATGGACACAAAAAAATTCAGCCAGAATTTAAAAATAAAATGAACAATATACATTTACATATATACCAGTATGTACAATTGTACATACATTCGTTGAGTAATATTCAGCGAGTCTGAGAGTTCTCATAATTTTTATTGAATTTCCGTATCGTTGGATTAATTATTTATTTGTGTTTCTAAAACTCATTATGGTATTAAAATTTTTTTGTACGAGTGCTGGCTTCCTTTTTTTGTTTCTGTTTCTCTTGCCAAAAATTAATATTCTTTTTTTTTGTGTATTTAATAAAATTTTTATTTTTAACCTTTTTTTTTTCTTTCTGCTCATTTGACGCCGCTGACCTTCAAAAAATAACTTAAAAACTAAACCAAATAAAATATATACGTTCAGTGTAACTACAAAATTTATGGTATTATTATGTTAAGAAAGAAATAGAAAAAAAAAAAACCAAAAAAAACAGTATATTTAGGGAAAAATAAACAAATGCGTTAATTTTTAATTTGTAAAATTATTGTTAATAAACAGAAAGAAAAAAAAAAATACAACAATACAGACATAAAAGCGTTCACACAATTTGCTGTATCGCCAGCCGGGTCTTTATTTGTTTTTTTTTAAACATTTATGAAGTTTTAAGTAAAACAGCGGCTGTGCGATGTCGTCTTCCTTGTATTTGTTTCTTTTCTTGCTGGTAAATACTTTAGCTTTTTTTATTCACCAAAATATACATTTTTATACTTAGACATTTTTGATGTTTTGAGTCAAGTTTTGATGATCATTGTTCTCTACATTCGTTTCCTACTGAGCTATTTATTTAAAAATTATTGCAAGTTTTTATTTATACTTAAATATGCCAATTTTTTTTATATAATTGGTTATTCTAAACCAAAATTGTTATGAACTATAAATTTTATACCAAAATTGTTTTGAACTATAAATTTTATACCAACATTGTATAAAAATAAACTTTATACCAAAATTGTTTTGAACTATAAATTTTATACCAAAATTGTATAAAAACTTTTGACAAAACGTCCTGTCATTGAATCATTTTGCGCAGAAGTTTGGAGTGAAAATTGTTAAACGCTTTCATTTATCGTGCACTCTCATTTGTCGTACGCTCTCTTTGTGTTACGAGGGTTGTTTTGTATTTCGTCATAATAAGACGACTTCACTCGAATAGAATTGCTTGAAAGATTTAGACTTGTTTGATTTTGCTGTGTTGTGTATTGGTTTAAATTGTAAAAAGTGTATTTGCATTTATTTTAAAATCAAAAAGATTAAAGTCTAGTTTTTTAAAAATACTTTCAAGCCAAGTGGTATAAAAAAGTGTTTTAAGTTATAAAAGAAAGGGAAGAGTGTATTTTTTTATTTAACTTTTTGCCTTCCAATGTCAATTTTTAATGCATTTGACCAAAGTCACCGATCATCGCCATCAATCTTAAGGATATTAAAAGAAAACTGATTCACTTTGATAAATTTTCGTTTTTCTACTTACCCAATCAAGTAAAATTTTATTCTGACTTAAATTTTATTTATTTAAATATCATTGTACATAATCTTATTCAGCATTACTCCAAATAAATAATCTTAATTGATTTTACAGATTTTACATATATGATTTTTTCCTGCAATGAAGATCCAGATAAGTGTTGGCCAAAATTTCGACGAAATATTTTCTCTGCAGTTAAGTAGACAGGAAACGCAATATTGTATTCAGAAGAAGATAGAAACAATTTTAAACTAAGTATAAATTGTGCTTATATAATTCTTACGGTTTTATGCGTAGTACAATTTTAAAAGTTTTGCTATTTTTTAAGAGTATTACTGCTTTATATACAATATTTTTTCTTTTCTAAGGTTGTTTTAATATTTTAAGTATTAAAAAGTGAATTAAAATAAGAAAAAAAATACCTTCTCAATAACTAATAAAACCTTTTAAAACAATGTTAAAATGCACCTGCATAAAGTGAAACGTTCATTTGAGTTTTCCGAAGTATGGAATCTGTAAACTCCATTATTCGTTTGAAACTGTTTCCATTAACAAAATTTACATTTTATTAACTTAAGCAATTTTCCCATAACCAAATGATAATGTAATAGAAAAACAACAAAATGTACATAACCACAATAGTAAGCTTTAAGGAAATATGCATGTAATTTAAAATATTTTAAGTTATGAAATTTGTTTCTCTTAAAATTAATTTATGTAATTATTGTAAGTTGAATGGTATTTTTTTATTATGTAATTTATTTTGCGTAAGTAGATTGGTTTATATGGGCATAATATAAATTTTATACAAAAAAAGTATAAAAGATTTTTGTATAGTGATACTATAAAATTTAAACCAAAATAGTTTAAATTGTGTAAATACTTTATGTGTTCACATTTTATACGAACAAGCAAAAACGGTTTGCATACCAAATTGAAGCATAAATTGTATACCAAGTTTGGTGTGGATCTGTATTCATTCCAATTTGGTTTGAATTTTACACCCAAACTATTTGCTGAGTAGTCTTGTTAAATGTATAAATATTAAGGTAATGCTTAATGCACTTAGTTAGTTAAAACTTAAGAAAGTTTGCAATTAAGAATTTTAGATTTGAGGCCATTTTAAAAAAAAAAAAAACTGTCACTGCTAAAACACCAAATTTTATTCAATTGCCACTAAAAGCACTTGTACTTACTATGATTTACATTATCCATATTTTTTTATTTTATTTAGAACACAAAAATGCAAAAATAAATGTTACTCTCTTCAAATTAAGGCAACAAAATGTAAACAAAATTTAAGTTCAAGTTCAGCTCCGTATCAACTAACGGTGCAACGATTAAAAGAACTATGTATGTAAAAGAAGGGTTTGTTATCTTTGGTATTGTGTACTTTATAATAAAGCAATAAAGAATTAAATTTTCACAACTATAAAATTTGACCACAAATTGTGATCATTGAAACCAAAGTGCAACAGAGAGATGTTGATTTTAAATCAATCAATATCCTCGAGAATTTTAAAAAAGATAATGTCGTGCAACAGAAAAACGGAAATTGCAGTCTTTATTTATGGCATGCATCATAAGAAACCTCTTGAAATTTACTATGTACATACCAAAACAATCAAGATTGTGCTATTTGCCTTTCTAAAGACAAATAAGAGTGTTAAAATGAACAAGAAAAAGGATAAATATTTATTTTTCTTTTAACTTAATCAGTTTGATTTCCTCATTACTGGCTGTTAAAAACCAAGCGCTGGATGTGTCAAGATGGCACAGTTTAAAGCAAGTCATTAAATGCAACATTGAATCAGCGCAAAACTAATCCACTAATTCACAAAAGAAAAAAAAAGAAAACAATAAGCAGAAGACGACGTGCTAAAAAGAAATCTCCTCTTAAATAAACGAGCGACCTCTTGAAGCTCAAAGGTGACGATGTTGATGAAGATGAGAATGCACTCCAAGATACCAAAAATGTTATCTCGATCATTTAGCAACAGCATCGCCTCCAACAGACATACAAGACACAAGCGAAGCAACACTTGAGAGTGTTGCTGCGCATAGAAATGCTGAAAAATGTTTCGAACAAAACGAAAAACACTACATTTAATTCGCCAAATCACTTCATTGCAATGCAATTTTCAATCACGTGCTAACGATGAAGATGACGATGCAGAAGCTGCTGGCTGGGAGATGAGACACGAGACGCCAGCAACAAAGCAACGCAATATGGCAACATTAAATGTTGCTACACTTGCTAAATAGTTGTAGCGTTGGAAATATTGCTTATTTGTATACAAAATTAAACCAGTGCAGAGCATGAAGGGGGGATGTGGAGAGTCGCGGTGCCGGGACATGACAACGTACACTTAAGCACGCTGTTTGACTGCTGCCCTATCACGTACAAATTAAAATAGTGAAATGTTTCAATTTGTATCGATTACAAAAGAGCAACTCAGATAGACAGACAAATAGACTTGGTGAAAAAAAAAAAAAGAGTTTTGATAGACAGCACAGACAGACGGACGGACGCAACACTTCAGCAGCTGAA
Organism: Calliopum simillimum; assembly: GCA_951812925.1. Classification (NCBI taxonomy): domain Eukaryota; kingdom Metazoa; phylum Arthropoda; class Insecta; order Diptera; family Lauxaniidae; genus Calliopum; species Calliopum simillimum. The sequence continues at coordinate 97,833,237 of OX638368.1, read as the reverse complement.
AAGACCAAAAACAAAATCCACAAAACAAGAAATATCGTTTTTGTTGGATAAAATATTGGCAAAATCAAACATCGCAAAATTGGGGAGGAAAAACGATACGATACAGCCATTTGCGGAAGTGTGTACATGAGTAGTTTGTTTGCTACTGAAACGACTGAAATAAATGAAAAAAGAAGAAAAAAAAATTCCAATCATTTCATGGAAAATATCGCAACAAACAATGAAATATATCAGCTGTAGCATGTAACAAATATTAATCGCATAAAAGAAAAATATTTATTAGCTAACAACTTTAAGACATTGTATGTTGGCTGGCTATTTATTGCGCCGGGATTGTGTATACATTGTATACAATAATACAGCACAAATATTAATTGTGTATTCGACAGAAGGTTATAATTTTCCTGTAGATTGGCTCTTAAAAAATGTTTCCCTAATTTGTTATCATTTAAAAATGTCTATGGATGTAAAGTGCACAATAAAATGCTTCTTGTGGTCGTAGTTTAAAGAAAAAATTTTGTTATGTCGCAAAAGTCTAACAAGGCTAACGACTACAATATCATTAGCCGTATTCATGATCTATGCCATTTGTGCTTTCAAAAATGCAAAATAGCAAATATTTGAAAACAGTTGTGAACAGTCTGAAAAGTACAAACATTTCCTTCAAAAAACCCTTAACGCATTAAGTACCTTTTTTCTTATACACAGCAAATTGTTTGGGTGTAAAATTCAAACCCAATTGGAATGAATACAGATCCACCTCAAACTTGGTATAAAATCTTTGCTTCTATTTGGTAAACAAAAGCAAAATTGAAGACCTTGTCTTGGAATCACAAAAGGCCGGCCTAAAAATCAACGTATCCAAGACTAAAAGCATGAAGCTAAACGCAAGCAATGACATCACGTTTAAAGCTGGCAGTGATGACATCGGAAACGTCGATAGCTTCACGTATTTAGGCAGCATTATCTCCATGGATGGTGGAGCAAAAGAGGATATCAACTCAAGAATAGCAAAAGCAAAAGGCGCGTTTGCTCAACTGAACAAAATATGGTCTTCATCCGTTATATCCACCATAACGAGAGTGCGCATTTTTGATTCGAATGTGAAATCGGTTTTGTTATATGGGTGCGAAACGTGGCTTGTTACTGAACAACTAACGAACAAGCTGCAAGTATTCGTCAACAAATGCTTAAGGCGAATACTAAAGGTTTGGTGGCCTCGCACTATATCAAATGCCGAGCTACATCAAAAATGCAAACAGAAGGCTATAGCAAACGATATCAAGCTGCGCAAATGGGGATGGATTGGTCACACTCTCCGGAAACCACACAGCGAAGTTTGTCGCCAGGCCCTTGAGTGGAATCCACAAGGCAGTAGAGGACGTGGTAGACCCAAAACCAACTGGAAAAGGTCGTTGGAAAAGGAAATCCAAGAATCGGGAAAATCGTGGCAAGAGATCAAAGTCATCGCAAGGGATCGTGACAAATGGAGAGATTTCATATTGGCCCTATGCTCCTCCTAGGAGTTAAAGGAGAATACATACAATTTGGTAAACAAACAGTTCATGCTTGTTCGTATAAAATATAATAAAGTTTTAACACGATTTAAACTATTTTGGCTTAAATTTTATAGTATGACTGCATAAAAATCTTTTATACTTTTTTTGTATAAAATGTATATAGAAGTTCATATGAAAGTATTTTAAACCATTTTATATAAAATTATTTTTCCACATACGCTAAATTTTTGTGTGTATTCGATGACAGGACGATTTGACGTTTTGTCAAAAGTTTTTATACAATTTTGGTAAAAAATTTATAGTTCCAAACGATTTTGGTACAAAATTTACAGTTCATAACAATTTTTGTTTAGAAGTTAAACGTTTTCGGTTTAGAATAACTTTATAGAAAAAAATTGTATAAATTACTAGCTGGCCTGGTTGCGCCTTCGTTCGCCCATTCCCGATGCCAATACGTACGAAGTCCCACCCGTCTCCATCGTCCCTCTCTTCTAATCACCAAGGTTTTTAAAGATCCATGTATCAACTTTTGTAATCATAGCTCCCATAGGTACAGAGATATAGCATTTTCTATATTTTTTGTATGAAGGGTGCAACTCCCCCTTCTCACCCCCCCGCCCAAGATTTTCATAGTAAATGGTAGATAGAATATTCATGTATGTACCAAATTTTATAACGATATCTTCGATATGTGAAGAAATATAGCATTTTGTGTATTTTTGAAAATTGGATGCAATTCTACATCAATATCCCCCAAGTTTTGCATAGTGAATGGTAGATATGTACATTATGCTTAAGTTCATCAACTTTCATAATCATAACTTGTATAACTGTAGAGATATAGCATTTTTTGTATTTTTTTCGTGCAACCCCCGTTCCCCTCAGTAGCATCCCACCCCCTTAAGAACCTTCTACAGACCATAACAAACAATTTTAAAAAAAAATTATGTAAATCGGCCTTGTAGTTTCCGCGTTCATAAGCTACATACGGACACCATTTCATTTTTATATAATAGAAAATATAACAAAATTGAGATACATAAGTTCATAAAAACAAATAGTATAAATAAGTTTATACTTTATCCCTAAACTTTTTGCTGTGTAGGGTTGACATTTTTTAATTTTTTTAGTATAATATTTCAACCTTCTAAGATGAGGTCTTTTCAACTTTTTAAATTAAGAAAATCAACCCTCAGAGTTGATAAAATTTCAACTTTTAATTTGACAAATCTAACCGAATTGAGTTGTATAAATATACCAACATTTTTAGCTGAAAAATTAAACCCAAATTTATTACAGTGTATTATTATAACAAACGTCACAAATAAAACAAAATGCAAATTATTAAGATTTCTATCCAAGAGCATCCCCAAAATTGTCCAATTTGTAAAAAAGAAAACCAAAACGAGACTGCATTATACAAACACTGTTGCTCTAAGCAAAGGTTGAAATAGCAATTAATTGTACCATTCCTTTACAATTTTCGGTTTAAAAGATAAAAGCCAAAAAAAAAAAAAAAACTCTTATTCGACATGAAAACTGCTATAAATTTCAATTTGTTAGTGCAGCTTTTTGCTTTTTAACTTCCACCACATGTGTGGTCGCTGATCTCGCCGCATTTTTTCTCACCGGTCGATTTTATTACAGTTTTTTTATTGGTATCATAACAATGTTGCTGGTACTAAATCAGCAACTTAATTAGTACAACAAACCCTTGGCAAACAGCACACACATTCACATGTAAAACTAAAATCAAATCAGAGGAAGAGCAACATGAAAGCAGACCAGACCGACTTGGTCAACTTGGTTAGAACAAAAAGAAAAACTTTATTATTTGATTTTTTTTTTTTACTATTTAAATTTATGGGGGTTATCGTGAATCAAGATTCCCGGGGAATTTTCTCAAACTGCCGTGCATTCTCTATTGCAGTTTAAGAAAATTCCCCGGGAATCTTGATTCACGATAACCCCCTATATAAATTATAGCAACAAAATTTTGCAATAGAAAATGTGTAAGGATTTTTGCAATTAATTGAATTGCGTTGTTTTGTTGCTCATAGCTCCGACAGTTGTTATTTGATATTTTCATTATTTTACCTCTTTAGCAGTTTTTCCTGAAATTTTTTTTCATAGAATTTTCTTTTTTTACCTTTTTCCTTTCAACGACGTGCAATGAACTTTATGTCGACTGTTTTCGACTCTATCTATATCTGTCTGTGTAACCTTTGCGGTTTTTTTTTTTTCTTATTCTTCCATTGCAGTATCAAGTGTATTTAATTACCAACAATTTTATCTCAAGTCACATTAATTACGACGGCGCTGTCAACAACCAGTTCAATTTTTATAAAAAGTTTAAACTCGTGCAATTGGCAATAAATAAAAACCGTTCAACCAAATTAACACAAAAGGTTACAAATTCAGCCTCTAAGTATTTCCAGAAAGAATTTATGCTAAAACGACCGAACGAACCTAAAAAGCAAGCAAATGTTGTTGAGGCAAAAAAAAAAAACTGCGCTAAATTGTTGCAAATTATTGCCACCACTACCAAAAATAAGACAAATCTTTTGGCTAAAAATTGCACTTTAATTTTTTGGTTTTTTTGGCCAAAAATAATGGAACCCACACACAAACAACATTACGAAAAGAAGAAAAAAAAATTACATTTTGCAAGTGACATTCACGACATTTATGCTAAATCTTTGCATTTACAGCTGTTTGTCACGTTTCCTTTGACTTTACGCTGTTAAGTTACAATTTTGTTGTTGTCGTTATTGCTACAATTTGCCAAGCAATTGCTGTTACTGTTACACTGTCAGTTAACTTGTAATTTTTTCTTTACTGCTCGGCACACGCCTTTACTGGGTTAGCTACTGTTGTGCTTTTTTTCTTCTATAGCGTACTGCAGTTGTTGGCGCTTGCGCAGACAAACGCCTTTTAGTCGCGCGCTCATGCGCTCGCTTTAGGGTTCAATTTCGACGGTAACCTTTTGTTGTTGATGTTAAAACTTAATCGACTTTTATTTGTTTGTATTGTCATCCATTGGTTTTGTCATAAAAAAAAAAGAAAAATTGTTACTTTATTGTTGTCGTTACAATGATGACAGCATAATGCAATGAAATTGTATGAAAATAGAACAGAAGTCATCGAATATGAGAAAACAGCAAATGAAGTACATTCTTTTTTTTTATAGAACTAGAGTTTGCCTTGTGGTCGAAATCCGACCATTGCGATTTAACTTTGACATCAGTAATCATGTCCGTGCAAAGCCAACTTAAAAACATAATGGTCATATTATCGGTCTTCAGTGTTAACCCTATCTCCATACAAAATTTCATTAAAATCGATGCAGCGGTTAAGCCGTGAGAATGTTTTCACAATTAAGGGGCATGGCACCGCCCACTTAAAAAAATTCCTCCTCAAATTTCTAACAAAAAAAAAAAAAAAATCAAATAAATATGACAAGATTTAGGCATATAAACAGAGACTGAACCGATTTCATTTGACTATTCATATATAGATTTGAAATTATTTTTTCTAAACTTCTGGGAGGTAATAGAGGCCTAGACTAAAAAAATTCTGCGTATGGGGCTTTTAAAATATACCCCTGAGGATTTATAGATAAAAACCTAATTTTCTGACTTGTTAAAGAAAAAAAATTTTCGATGGGAAAAATAGTATGAGATTTCTAATGGTGGAATTGGTTTATATGATTTAAAAGGATTTTGGAAAGCTCTGGGCCTTTTAAGTTGAAATTAAAATTTTTTTTTCCAATTTTTTTAATTTGGCGCGCATTTACGATTGAAAATTACCTTTTTTTATATTTTTTTTTTCTTTTTTTCGAATCCTTGCTTAATTTTCTTTAATTTGGCAGTACATTCTTCACACCAATTTTGGCGGCCATTTAGTATTGAAAAGTACCATATTCATATTTTTTTAATTCTTGCTTGATTTTTTTTTTTTAATTGGTAGTACATTTTTTGATTTGAAGTCAGAAAAAAAACTTTAAATCAAATCAGCAAATTAATTTCGGAAGAATTTTTTAAATTTGGAATAATTTTGTCTAACAAAATGAAAGCATAAAGATTCCTTCGTGTGACGAATGTACTTTCGAATTAAAGGAAATTTAATGAAGATTTAATCAAAAAAAAATATATCATACTTACTATAAATGTCCGCCAAAGTCAAAAAGTAGGGGGGGGGGGGGGGTAAATTGAAAATATCAACTCTAGGTCCAGAACTTTGCGAAGTCATTTAAACCCTATAAACATACGTACCTACAGTACCTACATTAGGGAAAATATAAAAAAAAAAATGTTGAACTGAACCTTAATGTATTTGTTTAAACGAAAATTAATGCAAAATCAGAAGTTTGACACAATATAATAGGCAATAATTTTACACAGTATCTAAACTTATGAGTTTAATATTTTAAAAATAAATCCACATAATATATTGTTTTACCGCAGAATATTGTGCAGTAATTTTGGTTGCTTTATTCAATATAATGCGCAATAATTTTACGCAATATATTGTGCAATATTTTGACGCAATATATTGTGCAATGTTAATGCGCAATGTATTGTGCAATAATTTTACGCAATACATTTATTACATAAAACTATGAGCAGCATTTTATTAAGATCATACAGAAATTTGTAGCGCGTAATTTAATGCAAATATTTTTAGAACGCGCAAATAACTTCATTAAAACATGGATTTTTTTTTTTTTTTGCTACAAGCTGTTTGCGCAAAAATGACAAAGGAATTCACCTTTTATGTGGTTGTTGTTAATTTTTTCCTCTAACATTTTAACCTTTTATTGTCAACGCCTGCAGCGACATGCAATTACCATGATTTATATTGTTATCTGTTGCAGCAGCAGCAGCAGCGTCGAGGTGGCAGCAGCAACATTTATGTTTTTATGATTTACTTATTATAGATTTAGCTATGAATTTTTTTATTATTATTTCTACAACATCACGTTTTATGTCTGAACTTCATCTCGATATTTTTGATTTTATTGTTGTCGTTGTTTTTGCGTTTCTTTGCTGATCTGAATCTCTTGCAAACAATCAGCTAAATTACGCTTCTGTTTAATTGTTATGTATGGTGTTGTATATGCAGCAGCAGCAATATCTTTATTGTTATTGAATAATTTTGTTTTATGTTTCTATGAGCTAAGTACGCTTAGTTTTTGTTTTAATTATAAGTTTTTTTTCATTTTTTCATCTTTTAAATATTTGCACAAATTGTAGCAATAACAACTGCGACATTTCTGGCATTTATGATGTTATGTTTTGATGTTGCTGCTGTATGCCGCTGTACCAACATTTTAACAACATGCATGTTTTTGTTACAATTTGCATAAATATCGTTGTTGTTCAAGTTGTTATTGCTGTTTAAGTTGCTGTTGTTGTTGTTGTTATTGTTTTAAATTACACATTTACAATCATGCTTCATTAACATATTTTAATTGTTTTATTTTATTGGCAGTAATATGAATTAGTTTTGCATTAGGTATACTTTTAATGTGACTTTTTAAATTTGCAGTTACGATTTTTAATAGTTTTTCATTGAAAAACTCAAGATCATACAAAATGTTAATAGCTCCATTGCTGGCTCAAAGGTGTTTAAACCATTGACATTTGCTTAAAAAACTTTTTAAACATAAAAATCATGAATGTTTTCTATAATTAAAACTTACTTGGAAAAAACATAGCTTGTATCAGACGTAGAAAAATAAAAATATGAGTATTAAATAACATGTTTTTTATTTAAAACAATTTAATACCGCCTTAGTGACTTTAAAGCAACTTCACTACTGTAAACAAATATTTAATATTAACAGTGACAGAGTACTTTCCTTTTGTGTGCGTGGCAACGCCAACAAAAAAACAATGTTTATTCTTAGGATTTAGTCTATCTCCATATCGTATAAACCAGTGAAAAGCCAAGCAGTTTTATGGCTCCAAAAGAACTCCGGTTCAAGACCAAGATTAATTTTCACGCCCCTTTCAAGCATAAAATCATCTCTCAATTCGAAATCTGGCGTCTTAAAAACCCAACTGCTTTGGAGAAAAAAGTTTCGGAAAATTATAAAACTCAACAAACTTAAGACATGTTTTCAAGACCAAGACGAAAATTTAATGCCCAAGGCCAAGACTCAATATCAAAACCATGGCCAAGACCAAGACTGTTAAGATCTTGGGTTGCTCATCACTACTGCCCACCTCTGGTATATAACACTATGAACGATGAGTCCCGGTCTAATGAAGAAAACAACTAGTTTGATCAAAATCGATTTTATTCATCAACACACCCACATTGAAAGTTACTTTCGCATGCTGAAATTTTCGTATTAAATTGTAAACATGCCACCTTTTGATATTTTGAAGATGTCAGCCATCTCACACACTTTCACCTTAAGATCTTCTTGGGCTATTTTCAGTGTCAGACCGGGAACTTTACAGCTGATGTGTTATGTCTCCAAGAATATTACATGCTACATTATAACAAATTAACGGACTTTATTATAAGAAGAAAAAGCCAATAAGAAAAACGCACTAAAAACACTCAAGTGTTTCAATATTAAATTATACGTCTAATGCAAATCTCAGATTATAAATTCAATTTAAATTATTAATTAAGGTGTGAAAAAATTATTTAAGCGATACTTACTTAAACCATATCAATTGATCTTGCATTGATCAGCTCCAAAGAAACAAAGAAACAAAAGAAAAAAAATTTGTTGCAAAGCAATTTAATAATTAATTTAAAACAAATCGCTTGCACACGCAAGAGTTGAAAGATCAAAATTGTTGATATGCAGCAAAAGCAGCAACATCAACAAACAAGAGCGCAACAGCAAAAACACAACGATAACAACAGCAGCGATTAATTAATACCCTCCATGTTGTCGCTCGATTGCATGCATTTTAAATATTGCTAATACAGTTGTTTCGCTGCAACAACAGCAGCAGCATTGAAGCAATAGCAACAAAAACATTCAAGTTGAGAATGGCTCAACAACATTAATCAATAGAATTGCTATAGCAAATCAAAAGAAAAAAGAAAATTTTTATATAAAAAGCATTATGTTGATTAACAACAGCAACAGCAATAACAACAACATTAGCAAGAAACAAACAACATCAACTGATTGCTATCGATAAAGGCGGCTTTGGCAGCAACAATAAAAAGCAAATTTAAATTTAATTCGTGCAACAAGCAGCAACACTACAAAAATCAGCAACAGAAAAAAAAAAGCAACAAAATTTAAATACGAAATTGAAAACATTTTGCAATATTACAACAGCAACAACAACAGCAATAACAAAAACAAAATATGATTCTTTTAGGCGATATGCATTATGCCAAGTTAGCAATGTGCAATGACTTTACAAGCGATGTTACACACTGTGTGCTGCTTCGCCTGCTGTAAGGGTATAACCAACAGCAACACAAATCAGTGTTGTAATTTGAGCACGTTGCTGTTGTTGGCGTTTTTGTTGCTATGTTTATAGTGCAAAAGATTAGTTTAATTCGGTTATAAATTACATTAAAATCACGATAAAGGTATCGCATAACTGCATTTTTTTTTTTTTTTTTTTTTATAAAATAAAGTCTAGATACCGTGGTCACAAGGCACAATGCTGGCGAGAAATAAAGAAATCATCGGTATTGCTAGGTAGTACATAAAATAAACCAGACAGAAAAAAAAAAGAAATCTCCGAAACACAAATTTTTAAATTTTTGATAGAAGTTTCAAATCCAATATTTTTATACCCTACACCCAGGGTATATTCACTTTGTCCTTCCGTTTGTAACGCAGAGAAGGAGGCGTGGCAGGTATAGAAAAGTATATATATTCTTGATCAGCGTCACCTCCTGAGTCGATATAGCCATGTCCGTCTGTCTGGCTGGCTGGCTGGCTGGCTGGGTGGCTGGGTGGCTGGCTGGCTGGGTGGATGGCTGGCTGGGTGGCTGGCTGGCTGTGTGTTGAAATACACTTTTTGGGAAAACTGAGCAAGATAATTCAATGAAATTTGGTACGCTGCTTCCGTCGTCAAAGTTAGCTCGGGGGATTGAAAATGAGCAAAATCGGTCAACGGACACGCCTACCGCCCATACAAAAATTATATTCAAAATGCAATTTTAGGAGTATTTTTCACGACAATGCAACCACAATACATATAAGTACTACGAATTGTAAGCGCAAGCTCTGATAAAAATTTGAGCGAATTCGGACAAGAGGGCGTGGCACCTCCCATATAAGCAAAAGCCTCAAAACGCTATACTGAAAGCGTTTTTTGAGATATTCGAACCAAATTTGACTCAGACACTAAGAATTATAAATGAAAGCTCTCAGCAAAAATTGGGTGAAATCAGACAAGGGGGCGTGGCACCTCCCATATAAGCAAAAGATTCAAAATGCTATACTGAAAGAGTTTTTTGAGATAATCCAACTAAATTTCACTCTGACACTAAAAACTATAAATGCAAGCTCTGAACAAAAACTGGGTGTACTCGGACAAGAGGGCGTGGCACCTCCCATATAAGCAAACTTTTCAAAATACTGCAGTGTAGGGTATTTATTTTTTGGCCAGGCCAAAATTTACACCCTTACTAGTTATTTTTAATTTCACCGTTTTTTTTTAATTGCTTCGTTTAGTTTACTTAATTTAAAAAATTCTTTAAAATTTTTTTTTTTTTCTTAAAATACTTTTCAAGTTTTTTGTTGTTTTAAGTTTTTTTTTTTTTTTCTGTTTTTTTTTGTAATTTTTTTTATTAAATTAATTTAAAAAAACTTGTCTTGGTTGAAAACGTTTTAATTTTTTTTTTTAATTTTTGCAAAGGTTGGAAAAGGTTTAGTTTGATTTGAAAATGTGTAATTTGGTTTGAAAAAGTTTTAACTTGATTTCAATAGTGGTTTAACTTGATTTGAAAAGTGTTTAATTTGATTTGAGAAAGGTTTGATTTGATTTGAAAAAGGTTTAATTTGATTTGAAAAAGGTTTAATTTGATTTGAAAAAGGTTTAATTTGATTTGGAAAAATATTAATACGATGTGAAAAAAGGTTGAATTGTGGAAGAAGTTGAGTATGATTTGGAAAAGGTTTATTTTCATTTGGAAAAACTTGAATTTGATTTGTAAAAAGTTAAATTTGATTTGAAAAAGGTTGAATTGATTTTTTTGTTAATTTTTATTTTTTTTTTAAAAAATTTTTTTATTTTATTTTTTTTTTTCTGAAATTTTTTATTTAATTTTTTCTACTGTTATTTAATTTTGGAAAGCAAAAAGATTCTAATTTCTCTTCGTTTTACCTCTAACTTCAAAGGAAAAATAGCGTGCATTGAATGTTATCTGTGGGGATCACTGATTCCTTATTATCTTTCTCGATTCTTGGAAATTCTTCCCCAAGAGATTTTTAGTCAACCTTGACCTTTATTACCTTGTGCATTCCACTCAAGGATGTTCTTACTGACTTTAGAATTGTATTAATAATGCGAGCTTCCGTTTTGTTCGAAATAACAGTTTGTGAAAAGAATAAGAAGAGGTGAATCCACTAAATGGAAAAATCAATAACAAAATAAACTGAAGTGCAAAAAAAATAAATGTGCGCAAAAGTATTACAAATTATACAATAAGTTATGAGTTATCACTACTTTTTTCCACTTTTTAATGTGCCAGCAGATTTTTTTTGAAACTATTGTGAAGTAAAGCACTGTACAGTACGCTCAATCCAACATGTCATCTGAAACATGCATGTTGATCGCAAAATAATAGTTAAATACATTTTCCTAAAGGGTTATTCGAGAGTGTGCCATTTTTTATGCCTTTAAAGTTGTTGCATGTAATAAATTAAGTTAGTGGCAGCAACAGCCATACCGTGTTTAGGTAATTTGGGAGAGATTTTTTATAATTGACCAAACCTTAAGAGGGCCTGCTGCAATTTTGCAATGCAAAAACAAAGAAATTATGGAAAATAAGAGAAAATTTCAAAATATTTCATTAAGTTAATGGGCACCAAGCCCAAAAAACTGAAAAGTAAGTAATCACAGTTTTCTTGTATTTATGGCATTAATATTATTAATATAAAAATTTGATAATTTTATTTTATTACATTTAAGAAAACAAAATAAAAATGACATAGTTGAGATGAGACAACACAAATGCTGCAGGTAACGTAAAAAGGAAAAATGAAACTCAAAGGCAATGCGGCCATAAATCACAACAATATTTGAACATTACTTGCAATAAGCGTAACTTTTTTTTTTTTTTTTTTTTTGTTGGTTAACTTGCATGTTGCTGTTGCTAGTTTTTTGAACTCTAGCAAATGTGATTGCGGCGGACATTGCCATTTGCTGATGCTGCTGTTGTCTCTCGAGCAGCATACATTTTGGGTTGCAACAGCATCGCACACTTTTGCTTTCAGTTTAAGGCAAGGAAGCAGCAGCAGTTGTTGGTGGCAGTCAAAAGCAAGTAAACTTTTGCAAGTAAACGTGCCAAAATGTCCAAACACGGACTACAGCAGCAGCATTTTCAAATTTTATGCGCTTCCAAAACAGAGACACAACAAACATTTTAACTCGTACTTTTAGTTTCGATTTCTTGTGGTCTTTCCTACCCAAAAGTTGAGATGATTTCATTTCATTTCACATAAACTTTGCCATTTTCTATGGCAGCAATGAATTGCGATGTTGTTGCTGCTGTCGGTGGCTTTGGCTGGGTTGGTGCTTCAGGTGCATTTTATTGGGTTGGACATGGTGCGAACACGTTAGTTGGTTTGTTTGTTTTTGTTTTGTTTTCTCGTACTTGTTGGTTAGTCAGCAGCGCCAAGCAAGCGCAGCGGTAGCCTTTTATGGTTTATTATTGATTTGAAAACACTGCAGTGGGCGGAGGTAATGCATTAGGTAAACAATAATCATTAAATCAACAGTAACAACAACAGTAATGAATATAACGGTAAGTAGCAATAAATTCAATTTAAACAAATGGCAACAATATTGTGAAATTTGAGATAAATTGCATATATATTTTTTTAACAGAGATTGGTGAAAAATTAATTAATTGTAAATGGAAAAAATTTTAAGAGAATGAATAAAAAGTTGCAAAATGTGTATATGACAAATGTTTAACTCAACAAAATCTCTTCGAAATTTAAACCTGATATTGAAAGCCACCGGAAGATTTGTTGGAGACACTTTTCTTAAATATTATTGATTTTTTAAGGCTCGTCTTAGCTAAGCTTGTAAGAAACTAAGCATCCAACAGTCTACTGGCTCATTAGCTCAATTGCCTTATAATGCGAGAATTGTGAGTTCAATCCCATCCCTCTAAAAGGATGGTAGAATTTTAGTCTCTTAAATTAGCGAGTAAAGCACATAAAATTACAAAAATTAATTTGATTTTACCACATTTTTGTGGTATCTGCTGGAATTCTTGGTCTATCATTTTTTACATTTATTTTTACAATCATTTGTAGTAAGTTTCCCTTATCAAGCCTCCCCTTCAGTCAAACTGCGTACTCTTATCATTTAATACAAATCTTTAAAGCGTATAAATATCACTTAACATGGTCATGCTTCGTTTGTGTCTGCAACAAAATAACAAATGAACTGACTGACTGTCTGAATGACCATTCTTGGTTTTTTTTTTTTTCAATTTGCATAAACATATATTTTTTGTATGTAAACATTTTCACCGCCGCATTTAAGATCAAAGTAACAAATTTTCTCTTGTTTTCCTGTGCTTCATGGACGGCCTACTTGCAATTGTGTTTTGTACGTAAATCGTATGATAAATGACGAATAAAAAAAAGGGCACAGAAGGGGGATTCCAGCAACAGTACGTACAACAAAAGGTGTTGAGTTGGCCGTAGTGTGAAGGTTTTTCAGTTTTTTTTTTAATACAAATGATGTTTTTTATTCATTTTGATTGCAATGCGCTTATCGCACTTGTATTGTTTTTGTTTATTATTTTTCTTTGTTGTTGTTGTAACCACAAAAAATTGATAAAAGAAATACTCGAAAAAACAATTACAATGCACTGTAAAAATTTGTTTATAGCAAAAACTTAAAAAAAAAAATTTTTGTTTTGGTTGAAAAGATTATTGTGATTCGAAAAAGGTTTATGTTAAATTAAAAAGGTTTTTTTTTTTTTTTTGAATTGAAAAATATTTAATTTAAGGTTTAATTTGATTTGAAAAAGGTTTGATTTGATTTGAAAAAGGTTTAATTTGATTTGAAAAAGGTTTAATTGTATTTGAAAAGATTTAATTTGATTTGAAAAAGGTTTAATTTGACTTGAAAAAGGTTCAATTTGATTTGAAAAATGTTTAATTTGATTAAAAATGTTAAATTTGAATGGGGAAAAGTTAAATTTGATTTGGAAAACGATGAATATGATGTAGAAAAAGGTAATTTTTGGAAAAAGTTTTTATTTGATTTGGAATTGGTTTGTTTTGGTTTTGAAAAAGTTTAATATGTTTTGGAAAAAAAAACAAAATGTTGTGGGAAAAGGTTAAATTATATGGAAAAGTTTAATTTGATTTGGAAAAGGTTTATTTTGATTTGGAAAAAGTTGAATGCGATTTGGGAAAAGATCAATATGATATGCAAAAGTTTTAAGATGGAGTGTAAAACCTGTATTAGCAGACTTTGTTTTAAGATGATGATGTCGCTGTGCGCATCGTAACCAAATGCCCGGCACCAGAAGGATCTTTCTCGATAGTGACTTTTTACTTCGCATTAGACTACATATTATAGCTCCACCGCAAAAGTTTATTAAAATTTCTAAGAGCCTTAAGACTTCTAGAATAAGACTTGGGCAAACGATAGAACTCTTAAATGTGTTCAAATCACCTAGGCTTAAAGCCTATCTATCCATCTTTCTAATGGCGTTTAGCGAAACACAACATTTAACATATTCAAAGCATCTCAAGAACAATTTAAAAGCGAAAATAACCTTAAATATAATAAGTGATAGTTTGAATATCGGTATGTTTTTTTTTTTTTTTCTGTGTAATTGTTGTATGACAAAAATAAATTATATGCAAATGTTGGTCAAAGCCAAAGCCAACTAAGAAAGCGCTTTTGATGTGATGATGATGATGATGGCGATTTTGATGGCTATAAACGATGACGGTTTGTTTTAGCCCGTTGCGGCGACATTGATGAGGGTGTGGTTGGTTGGCCAAGTATTGTAGTTTGTTACTGTTATCGTCGTTGTTCAAGCCAAACTAATTATGTTGCCAGTGATGGACGGACGAAAGGAAAAAAAAAGCAGACAAACAGACAGACAGACCTTTGGTCAAATATGTTGATTTCTCATTTTTCTACGAACGCATTTAATTAATTTTAAGTGTTGTGCGATGTTAATAAGGCGCTTAAATAGTGGCAACAAATAAAAACAGACAGACGGATAGACGACTGATAGAAAAAATACAGAAAAAAAAAACAAAAACAAAAGCGGGTTAAATCCCACATAGGCTACACGACTCTGAGTGATAATAACAACACGAAAAAAAAAAAGAAGAAAGAAAAATGTCAAAGCCTCAGGCGTAAAGGCAGCAAAGACGGGTGCGCAGCAACACTGGCAATTGACATTTGATTGTCACTGTCAGAGCGAATGTTGTGTTGACGGTCGGCTGTCGTTTATAGACACAGCTGAGTTTAAGATCAAGAAAACTCCATTCCATTCATTGATCAAAACAATAATTTTTCCCATTAATTTTTTTCGTTCTCTCTCTCTACTACCTGTTCACTATTTTCCGCCAAGTGCGTGCGTGCAGCTGCGGGCATGAGTTGAAAATTATGCGTGAGTGTGAAAATAAAAATGAGGGAGGATTTTCAAACACTTAAGTGCGGGACGGAAGTTAATTAGTTATTGAGGTACTACATAAAGGCGATTAAAAATATTAAAAGCAAGAAAAAATTGTTATATTGTACATTGCGACAGTAGGAAACGAATAAAAATATAAAAAAAAAAAACATTTTTGAAGGTAAGAAATTTAAGAAAATTTTTAATAAATTTTCAAAAATATCTACATGAAGCTTGCAATTTTTAAGCCAACGCTACGCAGTCTACTGATGCACAACAATATGTGAATCATAGTCAATTCAAATCATACCATGACACCACAAAAGCGCAGTACAATTTTTCTTAATGCGTGACACATTTTAAACATGAAAAGGGAGGTTTTTCCTGCTTTTCACATAAGCAAAGATTTTTTACGGTAACAAAATTAATTTCATGCACTCTATGCAAAAACAACAACAGCTACTCAAAGGAAACACTTTAAAGCATCAGAATTAACATTACGCTAGGTAATAAAAAAAAACCCAATTAGGGTTGAATGTGAAAACTTTGTGTATAATAAACAATAATCCTAGTATGCATAAGTAGCACAAGATCATCAAAGGCCTTCATTAGCAAATTTTTGCATAAATTGTTTTGAAAAAAATAGGTGCTAAAAAATCCAGATGCTTCAAACTCAAAACCTTAATAGTTACTTCACTTGATCGTAAAAAAATCTTTAAAAAAAAAACAAAAGAAAACTAAAAAATAAAATAAAAACTTCATTAAATAAAAAATCAGTTTAGAATAATCAATAAGGAATGAAACATCAAAAATTGGCGCCCAACATGGGTCAGGCTTTTTATCTTCTCCGACAGTCAGGCAGCCTTAAAAACTATAGTTTTGGGGTTTTTTCAATTCCAAGCCAGTTTTGGAGAGTCATCATGTGCTAACGAAACGGAGAAGATAAAAAGCCTGCTCCATGAGTCATTATTGTTCTATCATTATACCAAAGCAGATCGGTAATTGTCAATATCTTTTTAAACTTGTGACTTTTTATAAAAAAAAAATAATATAAAAAAAAGTTATATAAAAAGAACAAACTAATCTAATTAATACACAGTTAATTAAATTTACAACAAAATTTCAAATTATAATTATTACAAATTTATGCAAAGTGACAGCTGCGACGGCGGCGTCTATTTAAAAGATTTGCATTCAATCAGCCGCTAATAAAACTGAATTAAATAATAAAAGCAAAACCGAAACTGGTTCGCTTCACATGGTTAAAATACAAAAACAAAAAAAAAATGATTTTTATTAAACAAAAACCGACTTAAATGAAACAATAAAGATCAAATCTCATCTGCGTGCGATCAATCGATTGATCGTTTCATTTTTTTTTTTATCTTATTTTTTTTATTCGCTTGTTCATTCAGTTGGCAGCTGTTGTAGTCAAAAGCATTTTGACATATAAACTTGGCTTTAACTGATCATTTTTGAGCGCTGTTAAAATTCTATTAACAATTAAGTTATAACAAATTTTACAGCGCACAAATTTGGTGCTGTGTGCTCTGCATAATGAAAGAGAAGTTCAATTAAGATTTTGATAAAAGAAGAAAAAAAATTATAGAATTAATTATTCAACTGATGACTTTTGATTTTATGAAGAAAATTTACTGCGCCAGACGAAAAGCAAAATAAAAACAAATTAAGCATTAGCAGATGTTCGACAGAAAGATGAAGAGTATTGTTGAAATTTTAATGAAAATAATTTGTAAAAAACGAAAAAGTAGAAGAGATGTTTATACACATAACAGAAAATAAAATATTTGATGCACACTAGGTATCTTTATCATATTAAACTGGCAAAAACTTTACAGCGTTGGGCGCCAAATTTCAACTCGGAGCCAAATTAAAAAAAAAAAAAGAAAAAAAAAATTAGACAAAGAAAATAAGACAAAAAAATAAAACAAAAAAATAAGACAAAAAAATAAGACAAATAAAAAAAAAAACAAAAATAAAACAAAAAAAAATAAGACAAAAAAAAAGACAAAAACATAAAAAATAAAATAACACAAAAAATAAGATAAAAAATAAAACAAAAAAAAATTAGACTAAGGATAAGACGAAAAAATAAGGCAAACAATAAGACAAAAAATAAGGCAAAAAATAAGATAAGAAAATAAGACAAAAAATAAGACATAAAAATAAGACAAAAAAAAAATAACACAAAAAAAATAAGACCAAAATAAAGATTTTTTATTAACTGATACTCATGATGTTAAGCCAACTTTTTAACAACATTTTTAAAAATGCAATTAAATATCAATCAAACTAAAATATCTTCCATGTCATTTCTAAAGCATTTTTTGTACATTAAAGCTGTCAAATTTTACATATTTTTTATTTTTTGTAATTAGCAGCTAAAAGCATCTTTTGTGCATTTATTGCTGTAGGAAAAAAAATTATTTTTCACATGCAAACATTTGTTGTACATATTTACATGAGAGCACATATGTATATAGTTATTTTTTTACGTGTCTGTCCACATACTAGTATGTATTAAAAATGCATATGAGTTGAACTACAGTTTCAGAAGACCCAGGCGTTGATTTTTACATTTCTGTTTTATCTTTGGAAACTTATTTTTTTGTCTCAATGTAGACAAATAACGTTTATTTTTTTAATTTTGTGACTGATTTGATGCTTGTGAAAAAAGTTTTTATATAAATCCGTTTGACAAAAAGTCACAAAATTACACATGATGTTTTATAAATTTTTTATAAAGCAACGACCGACCCCCCTATTAAATATTCATTGACAAGTTTGTGTTGAAAATAATGTGCAAATATACTGTTTTTTTTTTTTTCACAAATATTACTGGTTGAAATGTTGTCCAAATAATGTTTGCTCATTTGTCTGGTGCTTTTAATTTTAGCTTAGTGTTCAATTAATGTGAAGTTGTTTTTAGAAATAAAATTTTTTTGGAAATTATCTACATTTTCAACTGTTTAAATGCAGAGTATTGAATACTTTATGATATAATTAGTTTTGCTTTCAATAAAATTTGTGATTTTGCTTTTTTATCGAATATCGACTTAAGCAGTTTTTCCTTCCTGCCACAGAAATAAAGAGCATTAATGAGAAATATATCATTCATTCATAATATTCAAGATAAAATGGGAAAAACTCGATTAAAAAAATAAGCAGACAAAAATGCCAGCAGAATGTCATGAGTGTCACAGCTCCAATATGATATAGAATTACATTACTTGTATTTGTTCAAAACTAAGAAATAAATTTCAGTTTTAGTTGAATTAATTTTCGGATATATAAAAAGTTTACATTGGTGGTAAAAGTGTTGTGGTTATTGAATCATTGTCAAGAGTGTCACGTTGTAACAATGGAAAGTTACATAAAATTCAAATATTTAGTATTTATGAAATTTTTAATTGTTTTCAGCTGCTTCTTTCAAATGGGATCAGCTAAATTTTTGCAAGTATAAGCTTTTCTAGCAAGAACACGCAAAAAAATCAAAAATCGCAGTAATTAGTCATGTCAGACTCTGTCCATTTCATTTAACATTTAAGGGTTTCCAGATTTTAGATGATCAGATCAATAATTAACAACAAATTCAAGAACATATACGCGGATGACGACAGACAGGCGACACTTCAGAGCATATGTTTCATAAGCGCGTACAACATCTGATCAATTTCAATTCTTCAAAGTAACTAACAAACCACCAATCAGTGTTGGCAAATTTAATTAACTTAACGAGATAATTTATGACATTGTCACTTTTCAGTTACATTTTTTTTTTTTTCAGCAGTTGCAAAAACAGACTTGAACTATGGCGCCTAACTAGTGCACACCACAAATAATTTTTTTTTGTAAAAACAAAAACTGTTGCAGTGATTTCGCCTGAAAATGTCAACTCATGGGTTTTTCAACATTTTCAATTTATAGCCTAGCAATTAATTTACTGTACTGAATTTTTAATTTTTTTTACTTAAAATAAGAACCTGCTGATAAAAAACAAAACAACAAAAAAACACTGGAAAAACTGTGCGTATGGTGTGCTCTGTGTGTTGAGAAGCAGCGTGAAAAATTCAACTTTTAATTGAACTCAACATAACTTCAAGTAGCCATTTTTCCCCCTACATCTTTTTTTTAAATTATTTGCACATAAAATATTTGTCTACAGCATCACAGTGCAGTAATAAATAAAAATGGCATGATGTGAAAAATGCTGCCTGCTGCACAGTCCATTTTAAAGTGTTGTTAAAGTTAAAGTTGCTGCAATTGCTGTAGATGCTGCCGATGCTGCTTAGCAACAAGATTTGCAAATTTTATACATTTTCTTTTGATTTTTTATTTTTTTTTTGTTTTGATATTGAAGTGTTATTTTTTCAATTTGTTGCCGTATATTGCCACATCAAGTTGCATGTGCAACATGTGCTGTGTAAAAAGTTTTTGCACTCTCTGTAATCATTGCATACATGGTACTTCATAGTTGTAGAAGTGGGTTTTTGTAAAATATGAAATGCATTATGGGAATTTTGTGGCATTTTCATTAACAAGTTTTTATTTATTTAGCTATTGGCGGTTTTTTTCTGATTTTTTTTTATGCTTGCACGCAATCTTCTGCAAAATAAATAAATGAGTCATACTTTTGCCTATGGTCGTTACTTGAAGAGTGAATTATCAAAAATAATACGTACTCTATAGTGAAGATATTTGTAATTGTAAAAAGTTGAATATTATAACGCAATTTAGTAAAAGCTGAACATATTTGTATTAAAATGAGCTGGTGCAGAAAGTTTTGGGAAATACTTGTTTAATTAAACAACTTTAATTCGCTTCTTGTACAGATGTTACAATAGAACGAAATTATTTTCATTATAAAACATTTTTTTGTTTTTTACTAACTATATTTAAATTAAAGCGAAATTCGGCAGTGTTTCGAAAATTCCAAAGCGTTCCGCAATCTTCCACATAATTCCAAATCGTTCCATAGCGTAATTATCAAAAAATGTTTGTCTATTACAAAGAAAACTCATAAAACAGTGAAATTTGATGTTTCGAAAATTCCAAAACGTTCCGCAATGTTTCACATAATTCGAAATCGTTTCAAACTGTAAAATATACCTTTTTTTTAACTACTGAATGAAAAAGCAAAACAACGGAGTTAAACCATATTAATAAAATTTCGAATCGTTCCGTATCGTAAATATTTTGATAACGTTAAAATAGAGCGAAATTATGTTTTAAAAATTCCAAATCGCTTCTTATTATATGCATATCGTTTATATACAAAAATTTTTTGTTTTTTACTAACTATATTGATAAATTAAAACGAAATTCGGCAGTGTTTCGAAAATTATAAAGCGCTCCGTAATGTTCCACATAATTCCAAATCGTTCCATATAAAACATAAAACATTTTTTGCCTATCATTGAGGAAACTGATAAAACAAAGCGAAATTTGATGTTTCAAAAATTCCAAAGCATTCCGAAATGTTTCGCATAATACCAAATCGTTTCTTATTCTTAAATATGAAACAAAGTTTTATAAACAAAATTTTCTAAAATAAAAAAAAGCGTAGACTTTTTAGAAATTTAGAGTTAACATTTGTTGAGTCATGTAGTCAATAATTGCAATTTGTGTTTAATTTCATGCCGGTCAATGGTTAACTATCTAGCTAATAAGCATTTGAATTGGTAAAATTTCCATTATTTTACAATTTGAATTTTAGTTTTACAACAATGAAAATCAAAGTTAGTTAGCTTAAACAACAACAATAGCATGGGTTAGTTTCAATTGTTTTACTTCAACAAAATCCTTGAATTAATTAAGCCCAAACTGGCAACAATAAAAGCAACAATCAATTTTATTTCACCCCCTCTTTCAACGTTAGTAACAATAACAATAGCAACAACAAAACCCAGACTTAGAGTTAGTACGCATTATACCAATAAAAACAAAAACAACAAAAGACGACGCCCTCGACATTTAACTGTAGCAATTCGTTCATTTGTTTTTAGCTGTTTGGTTTTTTTCGTTTTTTTTTTCACAAGTTTTTCTTTATTTTTCTTTAATTTTATTTTTATTATTTAATTATTTTATTTGTGCCCAATGCGCGTTAGACTATGACCAACAAAGTCGTGCTGCTGCTGCTTTAAGCCAAGTTTTATAATTTTTTTTATTAATGCGCTGACGTATTTTTCTGATCCAAGCACAACAAATAACAACATAAACGTAGAATACAAAAATTGCGTAATATTTTGTATTAAATTTTCAATATAATAAAAAAAAAAAAAGGTTCTTAGTTTTATGAAAGATTTTTTTTAAGTGCTGCAATAAAACGATTAAAAAACGTGAAATTAATTCCAAAGTTGTTTCCGTGTAATTAAGCCCTCTTTTAGTATAAAAAGAACTTAAAAATGTGGTGTTTACATGTTGCCGAACATACAAGGTTAAGCATTTCACGATTTTCCACACAATTCCCAATCGTTTCATATCGATACCATATCTTATGGTACGAAAATCTATTGAGTAATATTTTGCCATGTTCCAGGGGTGGGCGCTATTTTCTTTTGGAGTCATTTTTAAGAAAATACCCGAAATAGTCCTTTACTGAGTAAATACAGCAATTTTATTGTTATTTTCAAGTTTTCTGCTTGGAGCCAAATAGAGTCAACTTAATCATAAACTACTGCCCACCGCTGCTTTAAGTAAATTTATTACCACAATACCATAGCTTATGCTACGAAAATATATTGAAAATATTGAAAATACCGAAATTATATTGCACTAGAGTAAGAAAATTATATTTTACCATGTTGCAGGGGTGGGCGCTATTTCCTTTTCGGGTTTTTTTTTTTTTTAAGATAAAATACCCAAAAGAAGCTTTTTTTACTAAGTGAATGCAACAATTTTATTGTTATTTGCATATTTTCAGCTTAGAGCCAATTGGAGTCAAATTAATGAAAAACTACTGCCCACCGTTGCTTAAGTGGGTAAGATTGTCGCAGAGTTATGGGGTCTATATGGCTATGGTTTCTATAACTATATAACTAAAAAAAACTAACGTTGCTAACTAACTTTGTGTAAGTTCATGTTTAATGGGCCAACGAAAGAAATTGCTTAATCCTTTTTTCCTGTTCTACATTAGTTCAAATAAACTTTTGATAAGTAACTTTTTTGCAAAAAAAAAAACTAAATCTGTAAAGTGCAAAAGTTTAATGAATTAGCAACAAATCTCAATTTAATTTAAAATATACTCTAACATAACTTAACATACATCTGTCAAAAACTGGGTGTGTGTGTGCTACGCGCTATTTGTGCCTTTTTCATTTTTAAATAAATTAATTTTTTTGGCGGTTTATCTCATATGTTTGCCGTCGTCGTACAAGTAAAATATTATTATTATTAATGATTTATGTTAACATCTCTTGACAATGTCAATAGCTAATTGAAAGACACATTTTTTTTATTTTTTTGCTCATTCTATGAATTTTGTTGACTTTTTACAAAACGAAAAAAGGTCTTTATTTATTCATATATACATATATATATTTATGTATACGACACTAATGATGTCGGTTTCAATTTTACCAAATTTGTGCAATGAATTTAAAATAGAGATTTAGTGTCTATTTTTTTGCGCTTTTTTCATAATTGATTCATAAAGGAAGTCGCGTAGACCTCTATCTATCTAGCATTCAAAGATCTACACACATTCGTTAAAATTTATTTAAAAACTTAAAAGAAATAGATGAAACAAAAGCGGTGGCGGCATCTGCTTTAAAAAGAGTTTCGCTTTATGTTGCTACTTTTTTTTGGTAAAGTTTTATTTTTTCTTAAGAATAAAGCTGCGATTTTTTGCCAACCAGCTTATTAATGTTGGCAATAAATGTGAACAGCTGAATAGGTTTTTTTTTTTGTTGTATGAAATAAAATTTGGAGCTGCGATTAATTTGCATAACTTCAATAATATTATTTTTTTCTTTTGCAGTAGAATGAGTTTACCGCAAAATATGAATCATAGAATCGCATAACCTGATATAATAGATTTTTTAAATGATTTTTGATTCACTGAAATCACCGCAGCTCAGCTACAAATCAATTAATCAAGTATAATGAACTACATAGTCTGATTAACCGCTGAGTTTTATCAACATTATGGCGTAGTCGAATCAACAGTTCTAAAGTTATAATTTAACAGACAGAAGTTCTTTTTATATGCAAATTGTTATTATTGAAAGAAACCAAATAAAACAACATCGCAGAAAATTTGCTCTTAAGATTAATTGTTAATAAATTCACTTTCAATTTAAATTGCTTTATCGGCCAAAATATTTTTTGAGCATTTTTATAAAGCAACAGCGCAAGTATTAAATATTTTAAAAGCTTAAGAAAATTATGTGAAAATATAGAATTTATCTGCTGACGTCTTTCGATCGATCATTAATTTATATGCATAAAAAAATATTTATTTATTTTTATTTTAAAACAATTTTTGTATAGTATAGATAAAAAAAAGAAAAAGGAAATTCAAGACACAACAAAGAATTGTTGCAATTTCGTTGGCAAACGCAATATATGGGTGAATCTCCGAAAAATGTGCCAAAAAACATGTCTTATTTTGTAATCACTTAATTTTTTTATTTTTATTATTTGAAGATATAGAATATGATGACCCCAATCGCTGCAACCTTTTTAAAAAATTAACATAAGCTTTCAGGGTTGCCATATGTTTTTTTTTATTGAAAGTTTCGCTTAAATAATTTATTTTTTAAATTAAAATTAAATTTTAATCGCTTAAGTAAACTCTTTAAAAAATCCACATATATTTTAAGGGTTGCCACATGGTTGTTTTAGAACGTAATATGAGAAATGGGCAAATTAAGTGCACTAAAAAGCGGTTACGGACAGCAGGGAGAATGACTTTTGAACACTTTTTGTAATAATAGAAGTTTTTGTTAAGTATCTATATTAAATAGTTAAAATATCAAATTCTAAATTTAAACATGGTTTTGAGCACCGGGACATTAAATTGTACATTTTTGGGAGAATCACCCATATGTACCATATTTCTTATAAATAAAATTTGTTGATTATAAATTTTGTCGAACAAACAGCTGTTTTTTTTTTTTTTTTGTTTTTTTAAGAAAATAACGATAATTCGATTAAGGCATAAATAAAATAAAAAAAAAAATTGATTTTTTTTTTGCAAGTGGAGAAAATAATTTTTTATTTTTTGAATTTCAGCTGGAATGGGAATAACAAGTATGGGAGCGTTTTTTTTTTTGTTATTAAAAAATTGCCACTTTTTTTTACTTATTGATCTCTATAAGGCGCGCCAGTCAGAATTTAAGCATGTTCTTCAAAATAATATGACTAATGAATTCTAAATTACACAAAAAAATTAAAACACAAAAAATTAAAAAAAAAAAATAAAATCATTATTTCTTTTTTTTTTTTTTTTTTGTTGTTATTGCCGCTGCCGACTAAGGTGTGGAGGAACAATGCTTTATTTCAATTTGTTTATTGTATTCATGTTAATTGCATGTAATTCTCATGTAACTTAATTAGTTTCACTGTAATAAGATATCTCCTAATTACTATAGTTTTTTGACCACAAAAGATTTGCTAAACTTTTAATATTAAAAGGTGTAACTCCAGAAATTAAAAAAAAAAAAACAAAAAAACTTAAAAAGTGTAATTAAATAGTAATAAGAAGGTACTATTAATAATTGATCTTTAAACTTCAACTTGAAAATACAAAATCTTACGAGCATTTAGCTGTAGGCAAAAACGCCCTTAAGAATAATTCATATAAATAGTGTACGCAAATAATTTATGGAATAGAATTTCTTCAATATTTTTTGAATTAAGCATAACATAAGTATGCTTTAACCCTTAAACGACTAGGTTTAAGGACGTGAAGCGATTTTAAAATGAAAATTACTCAAAATTAAAATATAATGAGGCCTTGCCAAACCTCATCCAAGCAAATGAAAAGCTGGCAAACACACTTGCCTTTAGTGGTTAAAGGGATGCAAGTGTTACCACCAATCAAAATGTCAAAATATTGCCTTAGAAAATCTGTTTCGCCTAATTAATTTATTAAGTATATTACCAATGGCACATATTTTAAAAAAAAAAAAAATTACCAATGATTTCTATCTATAAGGTGTTGTTTACAAAAATGGTCGATTTTAACAAAACAATTTGCGACTCTAATGATTTCATTATCCTTATCAAAATTTTATTTCATCATATACATGTTGTTAGCAACATTTTGATGATGAAAAGGAAAGTGATTTAATTTCATATCGCTGCTGCTGTTGTTGCTGCTGCTGGTGCTTGATCGCCAACAGCAATTCATTATGTGTCTGCCACATCCCACTTCCACTACAAAATTGTTGTAATTTTCTTATTACTAAACTAACGTTAGTCAGGCACATGCACATACACATATATTCATATGTATGTAGAAAAAAAATTCCACACCTCACCTTGCCGTCTTACGCCCACCACCACACCACTGTCTAAGCAGCGCAACTTCATAACACACATAATTGCAGTAGTGAATTGCTTGCATTTGCGCGCGCGCTATTTTTAGTGCAAACAAATAAGTGAGCAACAGCAAGAAAAAAATTACACAGCCGGCAGCTAAAGTCAGATACGCCGACGCCGGACGACGACCGGCTATGCGGCAACTTGCATGGCGCATGCTTTCAGCAACAAAAACCTAATGTATTTGTACAAAGAAGAGTAAAAAAAAAAAGTTGTTAGGTAAATTTTTTTGTGCAACAACTTTATCGTAGTAGGGTGGATCGAATTAGTAAAAGTGTGAATACTTTTACATTCAGGAACCTTAAATTAAAAGTCTGCCAGACTCGCTACGTGGTGGTGACAGTCCGCCATGTTCTGTACTTTGTGCAATTTTAGTTATTTTTCATTTCGGAAACTTTTTGGTGACGACTTGCTTTCGCAGTGAAATTGAAACTTTTTTAACGACAATTTAAGACGCTTTTCTTTTTACAGTAAAATTGTGAACTTTTTGACTTTAGAAGCTGTGAGGTAAAAGCACAGGCAAGTAGACAAAAGCGAAGTATAGCCAGAAATTCGTATAAATACAAGCTAGATTAAACAGCTGATTTTGCAAATGTAAAATTGTCGACCATATCAGCGTCTTGAATGAATGAATGTATAAATGAATGAATGAATGAATGAATGAATGAATGAATGAATGAATGAATGAATTAATGAATGAATGAATGAATGAATGAATGAATGAATGAATGAATTAATGAATGAATGAATGAATGAATGAATGAATGAATGAATGAATGAATGAATGAATGAATGAATGAATGAATGAATGAATTAATGAATGAATGAATGAATGAATGAATGAATGAATGAATGAATGAATGAATGAATGAATGCATGAATGAATGGATGAATGAATGAATGAATGAATGAATGAATGAATGAATGAATGAATGAATGAATGAATGAATGAATGAATGAATGAAATGAATGAATGAATAAATAAACGAATGAACCATCACATATCAAAAGTTTGTAATAATAATGTGTAGGATAATGTGTATGATGTGTTCCTTAATCCAACATTCTCTAGCTCAGGGAGATAGTATTAAATGCAAGGTATAAATAGAATTATGCTTTTAAAGCATATTTGTACGATTAAAATAAATTTTATAATCAATATTCGTCATAAGAAGAGTCAAATTGCAACATCTCCATCCACTTGTTTTCCTCAACTTAAAACTTAAGTATGTATTTAAAAAAATATTACATCAGCGTTAAAATTTTAAACTACAGAACAAATAAAAAGCTTAAAAAAATATTGCATTTTTTAAAATGTTTTTATTAGTACGAATAAGCAAAAAATAGATCCGTAAATAAATAAAAAACCCCAAATCAATAAAATAAACATAAAAAAGGCAAAACGTTGTCTTACTTGGTAGTTTTGATAAGTTTTCAAAACGTTCGAATTCCGATTCAAAACTACTTTTGTGCATAAAAGAAATTGGATGCAGGACAGATTACAAAATTTTTTATCAACGATTATACAAACGGAAAAGGAATAAATGTTTATTGGAGAGATTTGACGACGAATTAAAGAGAAAACGAACGCCATTTCTTCAGATTTAGCTTCATGCGAATTCTTCCTGCTTTCAATCGTGAAAAAGCTACTCGGCAGAAATTGACCAAAATCCAAAATTAATAATTTCTAATGAAATTTAAAGCCAAATCAAATTCAGTCACCTGTACTCTTCGCAAAACGATTTGAAAACGGGTATATAAATATTTATAAAACTTTGAGAACAAGTATTATTAGATCCACTCTAAACTGCATGCAATGCATGCAATTTTTGCATCTCAGAAGCGCATCGTACACTTTACAAAACAAAAAAAAAACACAACAACAAACAAATGGACAAACCAGCAACAACAAAAACTAAATATTTTAAATAGTAATTTTAACAGTTAAGCATTTTGTTTGTTGTTGCTGCCACAGCCATAGTTGAAATGTTATTGAACTTTGAGGTAGGTTCGTTCGTTCGGATACGGAGTATAGCAACATTTTGCTGGCGTGTGAGAAAAGCCACAAATTAGGTGTGGTTTGTTGTTGCTTGTTTGGTAATTAATGTTAATTCTGAATTAGTTTAAATATTATTGAGTGATAAAAGAAACAACAACAGAAAGAAAAAATGCATTTTTATAGCAACATAAAAACAAAATAATGTGGCTCTGACTGACGACTTTCCATTACAATCTCGCGTACATTTCGCCACATTGTAAGACGCAATAGTTCGTTGGTTGGTTGGTTGGGTTGTTCATAACTAAAAGCAAACACCCACACACGTGTTTCACAGCTGTCTCTATGTCTCATTTCCAGTAGAATAACGCCACCAGTCAAGTCAAGTAACACAATAAAATGTGTGATGAAACGGCACAACACTTACATCATACATTCATACTTATATACATAAGTACAAGTAAATACCAATTATTGTGTACAAAATAAAAAGGCCAACAAATTAAAATGCGACCGTAAAATTAAAAAAGTTTTCTTATTTTTTTATTATTATTGAGGAAGATTGCCGTACATTTCTACTCAGGCAACAGCAGCAGCAATAACCGCAACGAAACGGGAAATAAACATGTCGTACTTAAAATATATATCTACACAAACATGCACATATATGTATATCATTAAGTACGTACATTTAAGGTGTCATTATGTAAACACTGAATAAGTAATAAGTACGAATGAATCATATAATTTGAAAAAAAAAAAAAAATTAAGAAATTCTAAGTAAACTCAATGTCATTTGAAAGAGCGAAAATAAAAAGGGTATTCATAAGACAATTGAACAATAAGTAAAGAAAGAAAACAATTCCACAAATTGATGCAACATTTTAACCCAACGTTGGGCTCACCAAACAAAATGGAGGCAGTTTTAACTCATTTATGAAGGAAATATATTTTCACGAAAGCAGACATGAGAGATGTAGTAGTGCACTGGCTCCAGCCTGATAAATGGCGCCCATCATATATTTTATTTTCGCATTTATTGATTTTATTGGAAAAACAGTGCAATTTAAGGAATCACACACGAGAGCAGACGTGAGAGGGTTAGTAGTGCACTGGCTCCAGCATGATAAATGGCGCCCATCATATATTTTATTTTCTCATTTATTGATTTTATTAGAATAACAGTGCAATTTAAGAGATCACACCCGAGAGCAAATAGTGAATATATTTTGAGCACTTGCTCCAGCTTGAAAAATGGCGCCCATCACTATTTTTAAAATGGGAAAAACAGAAATTATATAAAATGGCATTAATTTGTCTTCAGAAACTATTATTCAAAACTAAAAAAAAAAAAACCAAATGCAAAATTCAAAATGCATTTTCAAATTAAGGTTATTAGTAAAAATAAAAGAAACCTTCCTATTACACAAATTCCCACGCTCATTGGAACTAAGAAAAAAAAAAGTGCGCATGCACGCGCGCACAATACAAATTTTAAGTCATTATTACCGCTGGGACGTGATTGGTGAACATTATATATGTATTTTGATAATAAAAAAACCTATTAAACACAAAATGCAATTAATTACGGACGTTGCATAAAAAAAAAAATTGAACTTAAAAAGTTTC
The DNA here is from genome assembly GCA_951812925.1 of Calliopum simillimum. NCBI lineage: Eukaryota > Metazoa > Arthropoda > Insecta > Diptera > Lauxaniidae > Calliopum > Calliopum simillimum. The sequence goes on along the minus strand of OX638368.1, from coordinate 97,803,705 downwards.
ACATAGATATGAAAATATGTATGTAAAGCGCTTATTGAATACAATCAATACAAAAACAATAAAAACTACAATTGCAGAGCAATAAAAAAATCTGAAATTCACCCACTGATACACGAAAAACCACGATATTAAAAACGAAATTAACAAAAAAAAAAAAGAGAATCAAAACCGAACTTAAATTGACAACATGACAAGTAAAAACAAAAACAACTAAAATATATATGTATGTACGTATTTATATATAGTAAACCATGATATTCTCGCAGTTTAACGGCGCACCCAAAAATATGTCAAAGATCAACACAGTGACAGAGGAAAAAAAATAAAACCAAAATGAAACGAAGCACCCAGCGCACAGTGGAATAACAATTAAAAATTGCAAAAAAAAACTACGAGTACAACAAATGAAAAAGAAACAGATACGCGCGTACATTCGATATTCATACATATATATTTACATATATATAGGAAGAAGCAACAATATAAAATAAAAAATTATAATAACAAAACGTTAATTGAATTAAATTGATAACCCAAATTATATCAAACTTAAAAATTATTTATTTTATTTCAAAAAAAAAAAAAAAAAAAAAAAAGAATAATTGGTAGAAAATACACAGGCAGTCGAGTCGTCAGCGCAGCGTGAAGAAAATGTTAAGCTTAGCGGCGGAATAAAAAAAAAATTAATGAATAAATAAAACTGTGACGTGCAAAAAATTTTAATTTAAAACAAAAAGAAAAAAATTTTTTGTAATCGAAAAGAGAGAAAAAAAAAAGAAAAACAAATGGCGAATCAAACCGTGAACACACAAATTATAGGTGGGTGCCAGGGAGTCGTTATAATCTATCTACCAAATGTAGCGAACAAACTAAAAAAAAAATCTTGGCCAAAATAGAGGAAAATCAAAAAAATACTTAAGAATCACACGAAATTCAAGCATTGCAGGTGCGGTGCTGGGTGATTTTCAGATTATAAAGAGGATAGACAGACAGATATGCGGCGATACCATCGAAAAAACACTGACATATAAAATGTATAAAACTGAACACCACACCCCACAGTGTGAGAAAGAAACGTAGTAGTAACAAAAAACAATCAAATAAAGTACAACTTTATGAATTAAATTCAAAGATAGCAAAAGATCTGGATATCGATTGATCTTACAATGGAAGGAAGATATGCACATTGAGAAAAGAAAACAATAACAATTGAACTTTTTACTTAATTTTACATAAGAAAATTAATAGAAAAAAAAACCGAAAAGAAAAAAAAAATAAAACATTTGGAAAAGTCCACAAGACAAAGAAAATACAAAAAAAAAATAGGTCTTTACATAGCAAGACCAAAAAATTGTGCATTTGGGCCCAATTGTGACAAGTAACCGATCTGTATCTCCAATTGGCACAGTTTAAAATATTAACCGTAAAGATTACTTTCAATTCAATCATAATTTGTTTTCTTCCCAATCAGTCTTGTTGGCATTTTATATAATAGAGACTTTGTATAGGGCGGAAGAGGGAATGGATGGAGAGAACATTAAGAGGATCTTGATTGCGCTAATGACATTTGCCCACTATAGTTCAGACATTCAGATATGCAAACAAAATATATAAAATTATAAATAAATCAAAAACTATAGGAATAAAGCTGAACAGATCCATAGATCTGTCATGACTTTTAAGGCTGGCAACGATGACATTGAAAACGTAGTCAGTTTAACTTATTTTGTAAGTAACATGTCAATGGGCAATGGAGAAGGAAAAGATATTATTAAATGGAACGAAAAATGTGTTTGCATAGGGTAAACCTGAGAAATGTGGCACCTCCAGGTGATACGACAACCCAGGTGATATGGCACCCCAGGAGATATGGCACCCCCAGGTAATATGGCTCTCCGACTGATATGTCACCCCATTCAATTTCAATACTTGCAGCTTTTCTAGCATTCAGATATGGACAAAATTTATTCTGATGCGTTAAATAGTTCGTTTGGCTGCAGTTGCTACAATTACTTGTGTGCGGGTTTTTAAAAAAAAAAAGATCGGAGTGTGAACGGCTGTCTTTTTATTGCAAATATCTCGAAAGGTAGCAGAGCGGTAAATATTTTATACAGCTATATGGTGCTTATATTAAATCAACAGAATTGAATCTTGCTCCGTTTTCGAATAAATACGAGCACGAGTGAACTGGTTTAATCATTTCGTGGCATTTTTGTTCAGTATTCATCAAAGAGGAGAAATGACACCCAATTCTTAAGGGTGCCATTTCAACCCTTTCAGAGAACCAATCTGAAGCGCTTGAACGAACAGTTCCTCCAAAATCGCAGGATTTTAGACCTTTAATTCATTTTTAGCTGATTAATTTGGGTTTTTCTCTAATGCTTTAGAAAACCCTATGGAAGTTTTAAATACAAGTGATATACCGCAGAATTGTTGTTTAGTGAAATCTTGCCTGTACCAACGACTTCGAAAACCTCTAAACCGAACGAAAGAAAATAAACGGATAGAAACTTGAAGCGGCAAACACAACCAATGCAACATTCCAAAGAAGAGGACATATAAATGAAAAATGGTAACTAGTTATGCTTTTTCCGATGAAGGTGAAGAAAATATTTACTTCCAAGATGAGTCTGATGGATGCAATGGATGTGGAGAAGGCATTGCACAAACCAGTAAGCCAGATGATTGGATCCAATGCGTAGTGTGCTACTAAGGGTGCCAAACTACCCATGGTACCATGATATGCACGAAGTTAGTTTTTTGTTATTTGGTATTCCTGGGCTAAACTATTATATAGTCTTGAGACCGTTATTTTTATCATGAAAAAATAAGCAAAACAACAATTTCCATACAAAAAACACATAAATTGATTTTTTACAATTCAAATATCTCAAAACTTAAAAAACTGACTAAGTGTTTTTCACTTGTATTGGGATGATTTTTCCAATAATTTTTGTTTAACTTTAACTACTACTATTTGTTTTAAATTAAATAAAGGATAAATTCGGTTTTAGTTAACTTTAAGATGTTTTTAATTCCGGATTTATAGCAGTTCCCGGGCTAACACTAGGTTTAGGAAATCCAAGAAACATAAAGTTTGTGAAGGGAAATCAAAGTAATCTGGCGGTTAGTAATTTCGTCCTTTCTCAGGTATCAATATTCAGCAACGTGTACAATTATTTGTGTTGCACGCTGCATTCAAATGAGCACAACGCATGTGAAAAAAATAAAATAAAAAGAAGTATGAAAGCACAAACCTCAAAAATAAATAAACTTTTAGTCATACCGTCAGTCAATAAATACTCATATTATCAAACAACTTTTGTATGGCGAAAGAGTCAACAGAATTAAAGAAAAAAAATAAAAAATAACAATCAGCAAATAAACAAACAAAAACGTTAATGAAAATAAATGTGAAAAATAAAAATTAAAAATTTGTACATACTTAAGCATCTCAAACTTGAAGTTAAAATACAAAAATAAAACCTCAACACAAATGGAATAGAGGTGTTAAAATTAAGTTAAAACCCAAAAGAAAATGAAAGTAAATAACAAAAAAAAATGTTCAATAAGAAAGTCATAAACTAAATGAATTGTTTCTTGTTAAACACAAAACATTGCAAAATGAAACAAATCAATGTGTTTTGTAATATATATCATCTTTTTTTTTTTTTTTAAATAAGAGCTATATATATTACTTTTCTTACAGTGGCAAACAATGCCATGCTTTGTTAACTAAGAAAATGCGTAAAAATTTTGCAATTTGTTTTCTTTAATGAAAGGAATTCTTTCATTACTCATTGCACACTCAGCTGATATGACAAAGTCGTCGTCGAAGATTAAATGGAAATTTTTATCTGTTATTAAATATAAAATTGTCAATTTCACTTATGAGTATTTTATTAGCAAATTTACTCGAAGTTTAAGCAAATATTAACATATGGCTTTATCTATGTGTTATTTGAGAAAAAAAAAAACCAACAGAGAGTTGACGACAACGACGGCTACTATCTGTGTTAGTGTGCTGTTGTTGATAATCAGCACAGAAACTCAAGGAAAAATGAAAATCTCCTTGAACTCTACAAACAAAATGCATGAACGAATGAATGCGCGTACTGAAGGTTTGACTGACGAATGAGTTAGACGGCGAACGCATGTCCCATCTAGAAATGCAATGGCAGATAATGTTTTATAAATAAAAATAACAAGAGAGTAAAGAAACATTTTCGCTTTCATTTGATTGCAACTTTAGAGATTGAATGTACCGTGTCTGTCCATTCGTCCGTCCGTCTGTCTGTCTGGCTATCAATCTTTACGTTCGTTGCAACGTCGAGTCGACTGGTGAGTGTTCAATTGTCATATATGCGCGAGTATATTTGTATGTTTACTTTAATACTTCAAGCACATTTGCTTTTCTTAATTACATATTTACATGATTTATTTGTTAAATATGAAAAAAATAAAAATTAAATGAAAAAAATCCTCGATTTCCGAAGACGCGGTGGGCTGAGTTTCTGTTAATTCCATAGTTTATAGCGGTTTTAATGGCTGATTAAAAGGCTGCACAAATATTGATTAAGCAAAGCGGCAAGAGGAACAACGTTCATCGATGTTTACTTTTAAACGTTTTAATTATTAACATTGTACACTTTTGTTGTTTGTGCTTATAAATGTTAGTTAAATAGTTATAATATCACAGCTAGAAAGTTTACATGATGATGATGATGATGATTCGTGTAAAGTCATTGGTGTTCCAAGGCAAAAAGGAAAATATTGGCTTTGAAGGTGCAAAAGTTAATGACCGCAAGCTTAAATGTTAACAGAAGGTGACAGTCGGCGTCGCAGTGTTATTTGATATATTGGCAATAGTAATTTAGAATTTAAATGGGAACAAATAAAGTAATAAAAGATACTCAAACATTGAGAAATTATCTTTGCGAGTGCGATAGAAAAAACCTCAAAGTGTACGCGAATAATGCTTATGCAACCAATGGCTATATTTCTTTGTTTTGCTAAATATTAACAATGAACTTTTACCTTAGAAACAGAAGGTTAAATGTAAAAATTTTGAAAATAACATTGATAAAATATTTCATAAAATATCTTTTATTACATTTGGCGCCCAACGTGGGGAAAAATATCTTTGTCTTTTTTAAATTAAAACTCCTTTTTTTTTTTTTTTTTTTTGACGTGTCATATTATTGGTCATCTCAAAAATAAGTAATATACGACTCAGTTCAATTCAATTCAGAAATACATATATATGTTCTGCAAAACGCCACATGTGGTGATGAGGAAAAACTGCTTAAGTCTGATTTTTTCGTTTTGAAAAATATCACTTTTAAACTTTAAAGTAAACTAGAATGGTCAAAATTTCACCACAAATGTATTAAATAATTTTGGTACTTTTTGGGCAGTTTTAGTACTTTTTTGCTATTTGGTACAAAATAGAAAAGCTCATTTATCATTCCTAGTACAGTGACGAATGTGAAAACAAAAAAAAAAACCATGAAGTCTGTGTCATCCAGCTTTTTCAGCTCTGGGTGACCGCGTATTTTGTCGCTAATATTGAAAAAATTGTATTTAATTTTTCCTGGCTTAGTAGCAAAATATTAAAAAAATTTTAGCTTTACGCACATTTACACGCAAATACCTTTCTAATGGTGTATAATTCAAAGTCGTGCTTCATTCCTAACATAATAAAAAAGGTAAGACAAATTTTTGTCTTGCGTATTAATATAAAGATACTTACAATGAAATAGTTTTCTCTGTTTTTCCAGGAAAAACTCTTGTAATCATCAACATTAATGACAAAATTAAACAAAAAAAAACAAAAATTCACTCAATAAATTAGAAGAGAAGAAAACGAAGACAACACAAAATTAGTGAAGTGATTAAGTGTAAGCAACAAATGAAAATTGAGCACGAAATGTAGAATCGAAAGAGCAATCACAGCGCACACACACAGAATGGCGCAAGTTGCAAAATTGCAGTAGTTGCAGCACCAACAGCAACAAAAACATAAACGAACGCATCAAGCGACGGCAATGCACTTTGCCAAGGACAAATTCATTGAAAAATGAAACTTAACAGAAAATGAAAAAAAAAGTAACTAAATAGTATCGTCGTAATAGTGCGGTGGTAGTGTTAGTTCCAATTGTTATTGTTGTTGTTGTAGTGCATATAAAGGCAATGAACGCAGAAGTAGACAACAACAACAACAACAAAAGAGCAACATCTACGTGTAAAACAAGACACAAAAGTGTAATAACACGACTTAAACTGTGATTGTGTAGACAAGGAATGTCAAGAACGCAAGTGGAAAACTGGTATTAGAAAGAGTAGTAGTTGACGTAGTGCAGTAGGCAGGTAGTTCAGTGTCGAGAAACCGAACGAATTTTTTATAGAGTAGTTACTTAGTAAGACAAAACAGTTAACTTGTTCATCTCAGAGAAAACTTACCAAAAACTACCATTTGACCGGTTATTGTATTAAAAGAGAGGATTGATTGCCAAGGAATAAACTAAAGGATAAAGGATAAACTAAAGAAATCGCTGATTGCAAGCAAAACTTGATAATGGTTAATTTTTCATGCATATAATGTTCAATAAAGTTTTCTTTAAACAAGAAAAATAAATAAATCAGTATTTTTGTACATGATATGTACAATACTATGACAAATAAATATAAGACAAGAGATTGAAATATACAATATAGTATACTTTAAGTTTATCTGAAAGACCTCAACAATGCTACTTGTCTTAATAAAATTGATGATGATCCTATAATGCCATATAATAAACTGCCAATAATGTTTTTTCATGCATTGCAACTTGAAAGCCAAATCGATAAAATAAAAAAAATGATGTTCATGATCTTATTCATGGCTATACTATATCAGAACAGACACCGCCAGACCAGAGATCAGTGGCAAAAAAAATACTAACAGCCACTTGAGAAGCGCGGCCACATTGCGGTTCGCATTCAATGTAAACGATTCATACGCTCTAGAATCGCTCTACAGCCAGTTTCTTTTTCGAGTTTTACAATTTTTTTTTTTTAGTGTCACATTTATCAGCGCACAATGTCGATTCAACGATGAAACGCCATTCGAGCAACCAACTATGGTTGGAGCAGCACCAACAGCACGTCATGCTGCAGGAGAGCGCAGTGTTATATAAAAATCAACAACAGAGCTATGCGATCATTCGCAAGTTCCAAGGACGCTTATTGTAGGTGTTGTTGACTGAGTTTCTATCGTTGTTGCTGGTTTTGTGTTGATATTGCTGCTGCTATTGACAGTGAAATCATAACAAAGTCAGGAGGACTGTTTTTGTATAGAAAAAAAGTTCTTGAATATTTATATTTTATTGCCACGATCGATCTATCGAAAGAGAGAAACGTTGTTCGATCGTTCCAAAAATTTTTTGATCTTTTTTTTTTTTTTTTGAAAAATGACGGAATATATTCATTGCGCTTAAGTGACTAAGCAGACATAGGAAATATCGAAATATACGGCATGACCATGTACTATGTTGAGGCCAAGGTTGAATTATATATGCGTGTATTATCAGTAAAACAGAAGTTTTTTAATGGGTGGCAAAATTCAAGGTCGCATTGGCAGAAATGCGGGAATGTAGACAAAGCGTTTGCGATACATAAAACAAAAGCATTTAAGAATTTTGGCTTGATAAGCTAAGTAGTACAGTAGTTACTTGAAAAAGTTAAGTAGAGTAGTAATAGTTCAAGATTTACAAAATTTATGCGTTTATATTCATGAAATAGAGAAAAATCAGCTTAAAACAAAAAAAAACTTAAAAAAGTTAAGACAAATTAACTTGTTCGAAACAAATTAACTTTTATGAAACAAATTAACTTTTTCGAAACAAATTAACTTTTTCGAAAGAAATTAGCAAATTAACTTTTTCGAGACAATTTAACTTTTTCGAAACACTTTCCGTGTATGTATTTAAATTTTGGACGCATTTACTTTTTTTCTATGTACTTGTACTATGTGCAAGAAAATCTTTTTTCCTGTAATCCTTAGGGGAGCATAGAACAAAATTTAAGTTTAGAAAATAGTAGGACTTGAAAGAGATTTCTTACTGTCGAATTTTTCAAATTAAAGTGAAGAAACAAAATCAAAGGTGTAAAAAAGCCCTGCTTTTTTTTAGAAAACATTATCTATGTGTTGTTGAGCTGCTTTGTTTAATTTTTTTGTTGGTTTTTTGTTTGATTTTGTTGTTGTTGTTGTTTTTATAATGCTTTTATTTTCATATTATTGCTTGCTTCAGTTTATTTTCATATAAATCCAAGTGAAATGAATTCCAAGCACGTTTTATGCATTCAAGGCTCCGTTTTCATTTCACTGAGCTTGTTTTTTTCGCTTAGGTTCATTGTTGTTGTTGTTATTGCTCTTATCATGCAGTCGACACAGTCAGTCACTTAGTGTGAAGCTTTTTTTTGTGCGATGATGGAGGTTCCTCTAAATCTCCCTCGAGCACCATTCAAAAACCAAAATATCAACGAATGAAAAAAAAAAACATCTTCAATAGTAGATTGCAAAAGTGAGAAAGAGAAGAAAAAATAAAACACAAAAAAAGCATTCAGAACCTCTTGAAAATCTTGCTGCTTTTTGCATGTTCCACAGCCTCTACACTCCCCTCCGCCCCAAAACAATGACTATATTATAGGGTGTAGCATACAAAAATGCTAACAAGAAATTGACAGTTGAATAGACGGATTTCAAGTGCCACACTTCAGCGTCTCTGTCTGTCTGTCTCATTTCGCATGTCTTTCGGTCTGTCTTTTGAAGGATTGCTATTTTTTTCGGCTAAGTTAAGCTGTTGTTGTTTATTTTGAAATTTTTGCGCATTTAAAATGCTTTTCAATGATTACAAAATTAAATTTTGCAGCGCTGCACGACCACAACAACGGCGACTATGATCAGTCGGGACAATCAGTCAGTCAATCGAACTGGGAGGAAAGGGATTATACAAACTATATATGCAAAAAGCTTTAAAATAATTTTTTTTTTTTTTTTAAACCTGAAAGTGCGAAAAGTCACATGCATTGCTTTAATATGTGAAAGAAGTTTCAGCAGCATTTTTGCTGAGCACTCCCAAAAAGTTCATACAAAAAATTTAAAAAGCTTTAAATAAGCAACAAAAGCTGCTAGAAAAAACCATAAGCAAACAAATGTGAACTTTAGAAAAGCAAGTGCATAGAGTTTGCTTTTTTTTTAACTTTATTTGCAAAATAACATACATATTTAAATTAAGTCTGTGTTGACTTTAACAGGATGTTTATTAATCTTACAAGAAAAAAAATAAAGGATTTTAAATATGTATAACAGGCTTTAGCATATGTGTGCAGAACAGAACACATGTTGAGACCTGTATACTAAGTTATTAAAAAGGAATGGAAGGAATTGCAGTGAGGCCACTATATGTCCCAATAAAAAAGATTTTTATCCTATTTTAATTTATATAAATTGTTTTAACCCTTTCGACCCGAAAAAAACTATGGTGTATACAATATTTAGAAACTTAATTTAAGTAAAATGTTTGACCGTCTCTAAATTCATTCCGGTCTATACTCCCAACAGATGTTTTTGATTTGAATTTTTGGGATATAATGTCCTTGGAGTGGTTTTGAGAAAAAACAGTGGCTACTAAAAATTGCATTAATTTTATTAATTTATTCAATTAAAGTGACGTTAATAACCGAGTTATTATTTATTCAAAAATTTTTGGGATATATAGTCCCAACCGGTTCGAAAGGGTTAATGCTTTTTTGTAACGCCTAATGCGGTTGTAAGCAATTTGATAGTTTTTCTTATGTAGCTTCCTCCATATAGGCATCCCACGTTGGGCGCCTATCATTTTTGAATATGAAAATTTACTCAGCAAATTTTTAGATCTCTGTTAGAATTTTCAGTAAGTTAGTTATCTTGCTATTATAAGGAAAGAATTAGTTAAGATAAATGGGTGTGGCAACAAGCAACAACATGAAATGGAGCAATCAACTTAAGAAAAAAAAAAATTAAATCGCGTACAATCGCATATTTCAAGTTGTTGTCAAACTCATTCATCTAAGCCAAATCCCTACTGAAAGCAAAATAACTAACTAATTAACATTGAAATTATGTTTCATCATGATATTCTGAAAATTCGGTTCAGTCCCATTCCATGCATAAATCTCATTATTGACTATTCGTTTAATTTTTTTGGAAAGGTTATGAGGAGAAGCAGCGCATAGAATTTTCCTTTTTTTAAGTGGGCTGTGCCACGCCCCTAAATGGAAAAAACTCTCACGGCTAAGCTGCTGCATCGATTTGTATGAAATTTGGTATGGAGATAGGCAACGATAATATGACATTTATGTTTTTGAGTCGGCTTTGCCATGCTCCTGAAGAGAAAATGGACAGACACGGTTACTGATGAGAATTTGTTTGCTTAAATTAACAGTAAGGGGTCATGGTTCAAAGAAAAGGTAACGTCTCTAAAGGAGTAGGAATTGAATAAGACCCCTTTTATTGATACATACTTATTTGTAATTTGATGACTTATCGTCCTAAAATCGATTCTTAAATGTTGAGACATATCTAAACATTGATTCATAACTTAAACTGAAAATGGGTAAAGTTTGCCACATCTCTCATTTTGAGCTTTTCGATAAAATTTTGCCAGTGAAGAAAATTTCGCTTTTCTTGTGGAGCTCCACATAAACTTTTTACTGTAGTCGAAAGGAATACATTTCTGTAAAATTCTTAGTCTTTAATGTAATTTGTTTTAAAAATGCGAAATTTTGATTTTTTTCAGTCAATACAAACTTTAACTAATTAAAGCGATGTTCATATCGTATTAGCAACATCAATGATGAGTGCTAGCTGCTGCTACTATAAGTAAATACTGCAGCACAATTTAAACAACAATTCTATTAACAATTAAGTTGCCAAATTTATTTTGCAATATCTCGATGACATGACTCTGACTGACAAAGCGTAACATAACAGCTTTTAGGCCATGATGTCGTTTGCTATGAGAGCACTACGCAAACAAAATTAAGTAGTCATCAGCAAGTTATTTATTATTAATCAAACATTGTTAATAAAAATATTGATTTATGTGCTTAAAGCGAGGGTGTTGAATAGGGTAGTGGCAGGGGTATTTAAAATATATATATTTTTTTTTATTTTCAATTGCTGCCAACTTGTCCAAGTAACTCAAGTGAGTTACCAAATTTGTACAGCACAACAACAACAAATATCAATTAAAATGTTGCTAATAAATAAAGTAAAAAAATGTGGCACAAAAACTTGAAAAATAAATTTTTTGTTTTTAAATTTAATTTTTCAATTCACAAGGTTGTTGTTTTTTTATTTAATTTATCCGATTTTTATTTTTTTAAATGTTGCCTTAAAAGGTTTAAATGTTACTTAAAAGTTGGCAATTTTTTTCTCTGATTTTTTGACATGCTGCTGCTGTTGTTGTTAAGTTATGCTTTTTTGTTGTTTAAACAAATGCGTTAAATGTTTGCTTTTGTATTTCTTTTTGTTTGATTTTTGTTTTGTTTATTTCGACTGTTTTGCATGTGCTTTTGGCTAAGACAAGTCATAAAACGTGCGTGTACATGTTGCCAATATCACATCTGTCTGTCTGACAATTTGTGTGCGTTTTTTCTAAAAGGTAAATGCACTTTATGTAGTTGATGTTAATAATGCAAACACACGCGCACACATACAACGACATTTTGGGCAACTTTAAATTTGTTAAATGTAAAAGCTCTTCGTGTTGATTACATCAAAATTGAGTTTTTGTTAAAAAAAAAAAAAAGTGATTTAAAGGCAGGCAGGTCGTCGCCTTTGAACATTGGAAAATTATAGCTGCTTTTATGAAAGCAACTACGAATTTCATTTCTTTATTTTATTTTTTTCAACGACTTACGTTCGTTCTCATATGTTCCAAAAAGTTTGTTATATTTTCCTTCATGTGCACACACAATGATGTCGTTTATTTTATCTTACTTTTATGATTTATCAATTTTCTTTGACATTGCCTTTAATAAGCTTTCTTTCTTTCTTTTCTGACGATATTTCCTTACGTTTTCGTTTTATTTTTATTTATTTTGCTGCAATTTCATACCATTGTAATTTAATTCTATACGCAGACATAAATCTCCTTTACTTTGCAAGTGAAAAAATAAATAAAAAAAAACTCAAAAGCTGAAAGTGTCAACGTGGGAGTTCATTCCAGCGGATTTTTGCTTAAGCTTAACGTAGAAGGTTGCGTTGGGATAAAGACCCTGCCGACCCTAGAGAATCTAGGAAGCTTCTAATGACTTCTTGGTCAGTGGTTGTCAAATGAAATTCCACAACATCATCAAAGTTCGACTCTATCAACATTTTTCTCACTTCTTTATTCATTTTCGACTCTTATTAACATTTTTAGAATTTTTCATCAATTTTCTACTCTGTCAACATTTTACATAAATTTTCGACTTTTCTAACATTTTCATAAATTTTCAAATCTATCAACTCTATTAACATTTTTCTAACATTTTCATAATTTGTCGACTCTTTCAACATTTTTCTAACATTTTCATAAATTTTCGACTCTATCAACATTTTTTGACTTTTTCATCAATTTCCGACTCTATCAACATTTTTCTAACATTTTCATTAATTTTCTAATCTATCAACATTTTTCATACAATTTCGACTCTATCAACATATTTCTGACTTTTTATCACTTTTCGACTTTATTAGCATAAATCGATTTTTCTCTGATCCATGTTTGGCAACTATTTATTCAACATTTTCCAAGTTTGTAATACATTGCTACTTTTAAAAATACTTTTACTGTTTCACTTATTGATGATTTCATCTATATATTTTGACTATTAAAACAATTTCGACTCAATTAACTTTATAAACATTATTAGACTTTTAATAATTTTGATTTGAATCAATTTATTAATATTTACAACCTTTGTTGACTTTTTGGTGCGATTTATCCTGATAGTTAACTTTTTGAAAGAACTTGATAAGACTGATATTTGATGTTTTCGATTATTGAGTCTGCTGTCAAGCAGCCATTCTAAGAATGATCACAGAAACATAAAATACGTGAATCGGGGGCAATCTTGAATATAAATGAAGGCATAAGCTTGTGACAGTGCGCAATGGAGGAGTTTTGTGTTGAGCTGTTTTTTTTTTCGAGAAGAGTTAAGTGTCGCAAGAGAGAACATTTATTTTTTGCATTAAAACTGCAAATATTTTTGATGGTAAATCATTTTCTAATAAAACACAACCAGACGCCATCAAGTAAACAATTTTAAACGCGTTTTATGTGTTGTTTTCTGTTTTTGAAAGAAAAAAACAAAAAGTTGAGAAATAAAAATGGCCAACAACCAGCAACAGCATAACCAAGCTTAATTACAACAAACAACACGAAATGCGCAGCTTGGTGACAAAATTGCAGGAAGCAAACACCAGCTATCAAGTTTTGCCAGCTGCCCTAATAAATCCCATGCCAACACATCACACTCCATTCAACCACACTACACAGCAGACGACCGACCCTATGCGAGCGAGCAATAACAATTTCCAGTGCTTTTAAAAATATTTGCACTGTTGTCTGTGAAAGCAATACGAAATTTCGTATTAAAAATTCCTAAAGTGCAAAAATAGGAAATGCACGCAGCAAACCGGCAGGCAGACAGACAGGCAGGCAGGATAACACACAGACAGATAAAACTGAACCAGAACCAAGCAACTAGCTAGCTAGCTAGCATGTACCAAAACCAGATCAAAAACATACAACAGAATCGAGTTTCAACAACGCAACGTAACAGATTCCGGAATACCATTGCAAGGGATTTTAAAGAGAACAAAAACAAATAACGAAAGAAACAAAAAAACCAAGTCCCTTAGACGACAGACAGTTTTTACTTGTTTTTAATTCGTAGCACAAACAGGATACACCACCACCAACACATTTAGCAACCAGCATACAAATACATGAACAACATAGGACATAGACAGACAATATAAATGACTGAGATAAGCAGCAATCTAAAAGCAAAACAACATCAACTAATAACAACAACAGCAACAGCCACCAAACAACCAGCAACAGACGATGACAATAACAACAACTGCTGCTGCTGCTGCTGATGCTGGAACCAACAAACAAATCAGTCCAAAAACTGAATGGTAATGGAACAATATGTGGGGTATGAGCACGAGACAATACACCGAGGAAGTTAAGACCAAAAAAATAAAACTGGAGCTAAGCGCCATAGACGTCGTCGACGACAAAAACAAACCATAAAAATGGAAAAGAAAAAAAAAAGAGTTGAAATTGAAAAATAAAAGTTTTGTATTAAACGCTTATGGTGATACCAGGGAGTAGAGAAGAACAAATGAAATGTGGGTGATTTTTGGGAGGGAGGTACGTACCATTTAAATGAGAAGGTACTAAAAGGAATCGCGTCAATGAAGCTGAACTGCAACAGACGACAACTAAAGTGGAACGATAGAAACAATGTGAAGCGGGGGACACGAGCAAGTAGAGACGTATAAAATGACAAAATGATGTCTGGACTATTGTTTTCATTAATCCAAGTTATATAATTGTTTTGGTATAAAAATAGAATATTGAAATTTTTAAAATTGCAGTCTTAATACGCTACCTTCTGCAAAATTCACAGATTTTTAAAAAAAAAATAAAAATAAATTGACTTCACCCTTAAAACAGTAACACCGTCTACAGAAGGTCTTCGTTGAAACCCACTTATTTTGTTTATTCAAATTTTCTCCCGCTCAAACTGTCAAGTTTTACTTTCGTAAAGAAAGTACGCATCAAAGAATTGCTCTTTGAAAGTTAGCACTTGTTAGGCTAGTCTTCCACAAGACCGTCTACAGATGGTTTTTCATCTTTTGGATTTGGCAGCAAACTACTTATCGAGAAATGGATTTCAAATTCGCATTATTCAATCTAAAATTGGCGCATTTCCATTTTGCCGCTCAAAGAGTTAAGCAAATCGTACGAGTTCTTTAATATAAAAAAAAGTAACAAGCAGGACCTGACAACTTTCAAAACAAGAAAAGTAACCGTTTAAAATGCTCATACCTTTCCTCAAAATGACAAAAAGTAACTTATTGTAACCAGCAAAAAATAAACATAGTATTTCACTATATAGGGCGCCAAACTGTCCCAATACACAGACGCCACCGCGAATGGACAACTAACATGCACTTGGGAGGATTTTGTTGCAATGAAAATAAGAATTCTTAATAAAAACAGCGTAAAAAGGAAAGGCGAAAAAACGCAACTATACAAAAAAAGAAAAAGCAAAACGTTGGCAACAACGATAACGACTAAGGACTAAGAAAACTGATGGCCAGCAAAAGTTTAACTCTTCATCGATTAGCGTTTTTATAGCGCAGCAAAATATCAATACGCTTATTTTGAACGACGGTCTGCAGTCGGAGACATTGAAAGAAAAACTAAATTGATGGCAATAGTCATATATTTTTGTTAAAGAAATCAAAAGATAGCATCTTTTCTAAAATGAAAACATTAAATATGGCTAGGTTTTTTAAGCGGTCACCAATGAAATCTTTAAATCTTGAGTAAAAATTTGTTTACATGTTACTCATACGACATGTGTAGCAAAAAAAAATATTGCAAAAATCAATTCTATTAAAGCAATATGCAAACAAACTTAAAGAACAATATGCATTAAATCATTACTATGATGAACCTTCCCTTGCAATGTCATAAAATAAATCTTTTCAAAGCATCTCATTATTGCACTCTGCATAGCTCACATTCTTTTCACGCTTTTCCTTAAACGTTCCCTAAGGAGTCGTTAAGTAAGTAAACGTTTCACTTTGTGCGCTCTAATGACAAAAACAACAACAATTTAATGGTTCAATGACATAATGAATATTCATGAAAACTTGCAAAGCAAATGAAAAAAAAAAAAATCAAAAACCTTGGAAAATAAATAATTAAAAATAATAAAACACCCAAGAAATTTAACAAAAAAAAATAAACGAACGAAAATGAACTTGGAACGTAGTATTTAAGAACCAAACGTGAAAACTTCTTGCAAAAAATCTTAATTAGGTGCATTCATAATGTTTGCCGCCACGCCATCATTATTTACATATTAAATAACATCGTAAAAACTTTTGAGGGAAAAACTTTCCAACTTTTAAGAAGTTGGAAAATGCCTTGTTGTGTTTATGCGACTACAGAAAATGCAAGTTGTAGCAACCAACGACAGCATGTCCCTGACATTGAAGGAAAAAAAGAAAATATAACCAGATGGGTAATGTTGAAGAATGCAGGATGAGTTTGTTAGTTAGTGTCTGCTGTCAGGAAATAATATGCAAATAGTTGCCTTAGTTGGTAAACACTAACTGCATAAACATAACAACCAACAATAAAAGAAATGTTTTCAAAAGAGTATACGAACTACATAAATTTATTCAGTACAAGACAAGTAATTGAAATCATAAATAAAACGACAAAAAAAGAAACTACAAACTATAGATCTTTTAGAGATAATATAGGTAAAGTTGAGAAATTTTAGCTGAAATTTAAAATCTTGAAAGCACTACAGAGGGAAAAGGGAAAAAAATATCGATCAATTCAACCAATTTCAACGATAGAAATTGCACCGACCCGCAGTAAAATATAAATTGACTGTGCAGTCCAGTACAATTACTGTGAAAATAGTACTGTACAGTTACTGTTAAAATGTTTTGGTACTGAGCAAACAAATGTAGATTTTCGATAGAAATTACACCAACCCGGAGTTTTTGTATTTGAACCGTAGTTACAGAAAAATAACCTTCTAAAAATGTCAGCTAACAATATAAACTGAAACAATACAGTTAAAATTGTTTTGCAACGATTTATTAGTTAGCACTTCAGAAGGACTGTAACTAGCCGTTTCTAAAAAGTCGTAGATATTGTAGGAAACAACTTCTATGGCGGCAACTTAGAAAACTTTGATGATTATCTTACACAATGTGAGAATTTTATGAACCTTTTAAAAACTCAACTCAAACTTTTATTCATATGAAAAAAAAAATGTATGGAATACAAAATGTACAGTTGAATACAACTGTAGAAAAGTAAAAAAAATTCTGAAATCTTGAATTGTAATTTTTGTTTCCTATAGAAAATTGGAAAAACCTTAAAATACAAAATTTTTATTTTATTTTACCGTCAGTTTTTTTTTTCTGTATATGAATTGATACGGCATAAAGAAGCCCAAGCAAATGCTGGTTTATACAAAACTTTCGAATATTCTCGTTCAATTCAGAAATTAACCGATTTCCAATTAGCAATAATGGGCGCTAAGAAATAAAGTCCAGAATCCAAATAACGCCCAAATTATTTTCATAAAAATTTGGGCGATGATCATTTGAGAAATAAGGCCCAAAATTTATTTTTATGAAAAGAATTTGGGCGTTATTTCGTTTCTTGATTTTTGGGCAAAAAAACGCCAAAAAAAAAAGAAACTAAGCCCAAATTTTTTGCGTTATTTCCAAAATTATTATATTTGTTTTTGGGCGTTCACATTGCTTGGACGTTATTTCGTTTATATTTTGGACGTTGTTTCATATTGTTTGTGCTTTATTTCGTTTTTTTGGGCGTTATTTCCTAATGATGATATAGTTCACTAATTTCATTTGATATTTGATATGATTTGTACTATTATACGTTAGCGTTCATACGAGCTCTCTGTCTTTCGCTTCTCTTCGCAATTTATTTTTATTACGATTTTTGATTTTTGAAATTCTAGAACATCGTCGTATGGTAGACAGTCTTAACTTCTTAAGTCTATAATATGTTAAAGCATTTTAAAACTTCTTACACAGCATAAACAAGTGCACTAATAAGGCCTCCTCTTCCTCCCACACACACTACATTACTTCGCAATTTATATCCTTAATACTTTCTTTTGCATTTGTTTTTAGTCTCCTTACGAAGTTGCATTTTGTTCTTAACTAGAGTTGGGGCTTTCTTTGCCTTGCACATTATGTGCACAATTTGCGGTTAATAGCTTTCTTGCTCTTTTTTTTGTTACTTTCTTTAAGCAATTTTGCCAGCTACGTTGACATCCTTGTTAAAACACCCTGACAAGCTGTTTGCCTTTTTTCTGACTCATTATCTAGTACCGCCGTTGTTACTTTGAAACTCAACTGCATCGCAATATGGCAACATTTTGAAAACTTTGCTTTCAATACATTTTTTATGGAAATATAGCGTTTTTGCATATAAGCCAAAGACCGTTTTTTTTTTTCTTCAGAATATTGTACATGATAATTTTTAAACACTCTCGGTCGGTCTGCCGCTATCGGTCGTTAAGGGAGCTATAATAATAATTCCAGTGATTTTATTTTAGTGCAGTTTTCATTGTTTTAAATTTAGCGTGCGGTCGATTTTTTGTGGCTGTGGATTTTAGTCCCAAATATTCCCCAAAGTTCAATTTATTTAATATTTGCGAGTTGTTCATTCTGGCGCATTAAAGTGCAGCGAACTACGCGCGGTTTAGCTTAAAATGTTGCCCTCAAAATGTTTTTGCTTGGTTAAAATGTCTGAGACAGCCGTCACGCAGTTTTTCAGCAACATTCTCGTCATCAGCTTCATCATAATGAAAATTCCTACTGCTGTTGTTCACGTTGATGATGATGATGAAGTATGCAACGCACCCGCATCATGCAAATGAATTACTTGTGAATCGTCGACATCGTCGTTATCCTTGGGGAAAAATTGTAGAGTTCGTGTAACTTTGGTTTATGTGGTTGTTATTGTTTGGCGGTTATTAAGAAGCGCGGCGGCGTATGATGTGTGTGTGTGTTAGGAAAAGTTTTAAGTGTGTGCTTCTAAACTTTGTTGAAAGATCTATCTTTGAGACTATAAAGGATTTGGTGCAATTGTTTGGGAAACTTGAACTTGGCATTAAATGATTAATTAAATAAATTCTGCGGTAACTACAATTAAACGCATTGCAGAGCAAAAGATTCCGTTAGATTTTAAAATCAACATTAAAATTTAAAACATTTAGCATTTAACAAAAAAAAATTTATAAAAAAATTTAAAAAAAAAGTTAAAAAAATTTATATACGTAGGTTGCCTTTTATATTTCGGGATTGGGCAACCCTAGTGTTGCAATCTGGCAACTGCCAGCTCTATCGTAAAGTTTGACATTTTTGAGGTTATACGCACTCAGAACATTTTGACATACGAGCGCTATTTGTGTTGTTTACAGTCATAAAAGATTCGTGCTATTTTTTTTTTACAACTTTCGACGTGGATCAACTCAACAACAGTGCATCGATGAACTTAATTAAATTTTTGGCGATGAAGCTTCATCAAGGACCAGTGTTTATCGATGGTATGGTGAATTCAACCGAGGTCGTAGTTCACTCCAAGACGAATTTCGTGAAGGTCGTCCAGAATCAGTTGTTGTTCCGGAAACCATTGATGCTGTGCGCCAACTGATATTGCAAGATCGTCATGTGACCTATCGTGAGATTGAGACAACCTTAGGCCATTCAATATTGCATTAACACCTGGCCGTAAAAAAAGTTTGTTCTCGTTGGATACCCCATAATTTATCAATCGCTTAAATTATCAATGGAAAAATTGATTTTCTTAACTCACTGTAAACAAAACAAATAGCACTTGTACATCAAAACGTTGTGAGTACGTTTATGCTAAAAAATGTCAAACTTTATTATGGTGTTGCCAGATTTTAGCTATAGACATTAGTGTTGCCAGTTCCCGAAACATAAGTAGTTCACCTCGTATTAAAAAAAAATAAAAAAAAAAAAAAAAAAAAAATAAAAATTTTTAAAAAAATAAAAAAAATAATAAATAAAAAATACAGTATAAAAAAAAAATTTCAAAAATAAATAAAAAATTGAAACATCACTTCATTAATGGTTTGAAAAATTTGTGAAACATTTTTTTTTTTTTTTTTTTGATTTAACATGCCGTATGAATGACTTATAATGATCAAATATTGCAGTAGCCTGTGATACTAATGAAGTGATTAATTCCTTAAAATAAGATATCATTAGCAGCTCAAAGTTGAAATTGATAAACAATAACTTCTTGAATTAAATCTAAAACTTACCACATTGGATGTAATTTATAAAAATTCAAATCAATGATGTAACTTACCTATAAAAAAACAAAAGAAATAAATATGAATATCATAGTATTCAACATTGTCAATAAAATTTAGTATAAAATTATTATTTATTATACACCTACATCGCATTGAGCAAATAAAAAAAAACAATCCCCAACAAGTAACTAAAATTCAATTAAGCAGTTGTCATAAAATAAAAAAGCAAACAAAAAAACTGTGCGAAAACAACACTGGACACTGTAAGTAGCACTTAAAGACATAACAAGATTATACAACTCCTGGCATATGTTCCGAGTAGTAGTTGTAGCAAAACCGTGACGAACAAATGATGATGATGAAAAAGAATAATATGAGATAGAAAAAAAAATAATATGTTGAGAAAAGCAACAAGCGAAAAATTGTTATGAGTTTGATCCTTGAAGTACAAAATACATAACAACAACAACAACAGAAACCATTGCTATGACAAACGAAAAAGCAACAACGTTCAACAGAAAGAATCTTTGAAGACACAAAGCTTGTACTTGAAAACTAAACAAGCTAATAATCATAAAACCTAATGACTTTGAACGATAGTGATGGTGGTGATAATTTTTGAAAATGTTAAGGAGGATGTCAGTAATGATAACGAGCAGTGAAAGCGCTTGACGAGATGAAAGAAAAACCAAATTGTTTCATATAAAAAGAGCAAAAAAGATGGAGGAAAAATTTCATTGAATGAAAAACATATTGATACGGCAATTTAAAAAAAAAGATATTCAAAAAAGAAACAAGATATGTTAGCTTTAATAATACACGAAAAAAAAACCATTTAATTGCCACACATTAAGTCGTATGCTGCTGCCAGTATGGCAATTTGCCACGAGATGTCGCCACCAAGCGTAAAGAAACTACACTAAAGTGCAATGTTACTTATAATGATTTTTTGACGATCATAATGATAATGATTTGCTTTACTGATGCTGCCACTGCCACTGCACTGCCTTCATCATTTGCACATTGAAGTTCAACGTGCGCTGTGCTGCTGCTTTTTTCGCAAGAAATTGAAAATGAATTTGCAACAAATGCGTGCACGCGATGTAGTTGAGAGAAGGATGCGACGTCGTACTCCTGAGAGTGAAGAAAAAACATTTTTTAAAAGGTGGGCCGGGTCTGTCGTCTGAATGTTGATGGCTAATTTAGCATGCCCACAGCAGAATATTGCTTGCGAACATGCAATTATTGCCGAAAGCAGAACTTGGTTTTTGGTAGGTGTTGACGATTGCGTAATTTGGCGGGATTTTTATGTTTCTTGAAGGGATATTTTCATGTTGATTATTAGGTTATGAAATGTATAAGCAACTGTGGAATCATTAAAATTTAATTACTTGCAAAAGGTTTCATAGTTTGGTTTAAGTTAAGACGATTTTACTGTGTTGGAGTTGTTAAGAGAGTACAGAATCATGTTAAGCAGAAATTACTCTCAAGTTATTTCACTATAACTGCTACTGTTTGGTTGTGTGCTACAACAGGAGGCTTCCAAGGGAATTTAGATTTAATTTATTGACAAAATTTTTGATAATGCACAAAATTTTTCGTTTTTTAAAAGTGGGCGGTACCACTCCCCTAAATGGAAAACGCCCTAACGGCTAAACCGCTGCTTCAATATTTAATTTTCTATAGAACAAGGGTTAACACTAACGACCTTTATGTTTTTAAGTGAGCGGCGCCACGCCCCTAAATGGTAAAAACGCTCTCTCGACTAAACCGCAGAGTTGAATTTTATGAAATTCGGTATGGAAATAAATTTAACACTAAAGAACGATAATATGACTTCTATGTTTTAAAGTGGTCGGTAAGACGCCCCTAAATGGAATATACGCTCTCACAGCTAAGCCGCTGCATCGATTTTTATGAAATTTGGTAAAGAGATAAGTTTTAAATTAAGGAACTATAATACGACCTAAAGTGAGAATGCGCGGATCCGGTTACTAATGAGAGTTGGTTTGCATAATTTAACAGTTACATGGTCTTTTTAAAGTCAATTCGAAATGGTGGAATTTCGGCCATGAGGCATACTCTAGTTTTATTGGATGCCATTGGTATGTTTACAATCATAAATACCAAAATTTTATAGCAGGAGTGTTTTGATGAAATATTTTAAGAGCCATTAATTAAACAAGAATTTTATTACCAATTTTTATTCGACTCGTAATCAAAATTTACTGCTATTTAAGGATTAAAGGTCCTTTGAGTTAAAAAAAAACGAGTGAATGTGATCGTAGCATTACATATCTTTCAACGCCATCTTTTCGCAAGAAAAAGCTGTTTTTTATTTTCAGTTGATTATTATGAAAAAGGCAAGAAAAAGAAAAAAAAAGATGCTACAAGGCGATTATATTGAGTTGCTGCTTGCGTTTTACATATTTGCTATATTTTTGCTGTTAAGTGATACTTTTAAGACTTTCAGCTGCCACAATTTTATGGCACACATTTAATTACTGCTGCTATTTGAGTTGCAGCAGGCAATTTTTTGACACTTGTGAAATTTCTTTTATTTTTTTATTTCGAAAAAAATATTAAACAATCATAAATGTAAACATTTTTTGTTAACCAAAATAAATAGGTCAAGTGATTGGGTAAAAATAAGTCAACATGAGTTGTAGTATATATTTCAATGTGCTGCAAGAGAGCGCATACAGCAAAAGTGGTTCAAGGGATATGTGTATGTAAAATCGACCGCATTTTTTCAACACAATTAGCCTATACTCGCATGCACTTAAAATCATTGGGTTTCTTATAAGCTTTTTTAAATGTAATTTGCATATAAAATTTAGCTTATGAGCAACTTTGTCACGTGTCTATGATACTCCAGCTTTTTTTACCAAAACCTGCCACCTGCGTTTTCCTTTCAAAAACCAGTTTTTTTATCAACAATTTGTGTCGAAATTCACAGTTCTTACTGAAAAGCGTTCCTGCATTTTGATATGAAAATCTATCACATGAAAGTTTTTTGCCAAATATGAATCTAATAAACTATTGCCGTTTTCTTCACTTTTTTTTCGAATATTCGCGACAATAGGCGCTTTTTTTTTGACGCGTATATACAATTGTGTATATTTTTAAATTGGCGATAACTCATGAACAGTGAGTCGCACAATAAAACTCTAAGGAACTTTTTTATGGAGAATCACGTTCTCCACAAAAACTTTTCATTTTATTTTTAAAAAAATTAATCTTTTAGTAGTTATTCTATAAAAACTGGTTAAGCGCCGATAAATGGCAAAAAATCACTTTTTTTAAATAACTTCTAAATCAATAATTATTTTTTTTTTTCACAAAAGATTAAAATTATTTGTAGAACATGTGGTTCTCAATGAAAAAGACCCTTGGACTTTTTATCGTACGACTCACCGTTCATAAGTTATCGCAATTTGAAAATTACCACAATTGTATATACGCGTCAAAAGAAACACGGCTAATAATACGAAACTCTAAGGTGTCCTTTGAATTTGTTTCTTTCTTTTACCATTTTTCATTTCACTTTCAATTTCGTTGTACAAAATTTGCAAAACTTAACATTTACAATTTTTGCACGCTCGACATTTTGATTTTTTTCCTCTGTTTTAATGTCGATAATCTGGGAATATATATTGTACACACATATAGCATGAATCTTGTAAATATATTTTTTGATTTTCTGCTTAATAAAAATTGGCGCCAAAATGAAAGTGTATTGTTGTTGTTTGCTGAGACAAAAAAAAAAAAGACACTCTTTTTATTGCACTCTGTGTTAACATATGGAAGAATGCAGCGCGGCAGCAAGTAGCGTCGTCTTTTGCACTCGAGCGACCGATCGGTGCGCCGTTGCACTTTTTGATCAGTTTGTAGTCGTAAGTTGTCTGTTTGTGCCTGACTTGCAATCTTTATTTCAAAAAAATTAAACAAAAAAACAAAAATTTAAAAACTTGTAAAAGTGAAAGTTTCCTTTTACGTTCAATAAAACTATATAAATTTAAAAGTTTTTTTTTTACTTTTTTTTTTCTCCCAAAACATGTATTTAAAAATTTTATGTTTTTTTATGACTTTAATATTTTAACTTAAAAGTTTATTCAATTAATTTTTAGTGATTTTGTATTTCATTTGTAGTTTTTTTTTACTTTGGGTTACTAGTTGTTACTCACTCACATAAAGCTATTAGAGTTATTCACGATCTAGAGTAACGAGCTGAGTAACAGGGTAAAAGTGCACTCAGTTACTCTGAATAGTGAGCATACTCAATACTTTGCACGTATATTTGCTTTTTGTTTCTCAAATTAATTTTAGCTGACAACAAAAAAAAAAATTTTTAAATGTATATTTTTCTCTCATTCAAATTTTTATTTTTGATGAACGAAAATTGCCTCTCAATCATAAACAAATTCAAACGTTTCTATAGAAATAGAAATAGTAAAAAAAAGGCAAAAGTGTAAGATTATTTTGCACTAGAAAATAGCTTGACTAAAAGGGTAAAAGAGTAATAGAGTAACTTACGTATATTTTGTTGTTGGGGTTGTGCACTGTTACCCTGTTACTCTGTTACGCAGGACGTTACTCTAGATCGTGAATACCTCTATTGATTATAAAGATGAATGAACGTTGTTGGCACCATCAATGGTTGTTTTAGTTACATTGTTGATGGCAAATACGGCTACTTGTCGTACAAAGTCTTTTTGTTGTTTTCTTTTCTTAGCAATAACTTTTAATTGTTGCTTACAGTCGTTTGATTTTGCTCTCCATGTGACATGCGACGATTTATGAACGATTAAATCGCTAAATTAGTGTTGATAATGCTTTTTAATTAAACGTGTTGTTGCTGCAATTTGTATGGTGGATCAGTTAATGCCGAAGATATCGGTGAGTGGGTAACACGCTCGACGTATTGCTAACTACAACATCATCCACAACAACATGATCGCATCAACATGGTTTTGTCAAATGCAGTTGAAGGACCCGTGTGGGAAAGTTAAACTTTTTTTTTTTTTGTATTTTGTTTGGAGTGCTTGTGTAGAAAACTCCCATAAAGCGGTGATTGACATTAACTGCAAGTTATTGTATTATTTGTTGTTGCAATATTTTTCAAAAGGCAGCAAAAATGAGGATACATATTTTTAACTTTAAAGTAAATCCGAATTTTTAATTGGAAGAATTTGAAAAAATAAGGACATTTAGAATACAGATATATTCTTCAACTGTGAAGGTTCTATACAACAATAGGCATTGAACAACATGTTGGCATACAGGGCGAAAAATATTCTGGCGTAAATGCAAATTATGGAGAATCAGGAAGAAACTTCATGTCGAATAAAATAAAGCATGGATGCAAAAACAATAATTATGTAAATTGGAAAATGTTAAACAGTAAGAAACAGAATAAAACCGAAAAATTGAGATGCTCTAGCAACCGTATCTCGCTTGAAGATGTTTTTCCCATGTTGTGAGGAGGAAATACTGTAAAGCTTTGGTGGAAGCGCAAAGCTTGCTGAGAAGAAAAGCAACGAAAAGGAGGATATTTTCGTGAAGCTGTATAGGCAAGAATGTGGTTCGAGTACAATCCCTGCAGGACCACGGACTATTCAAAAACTAGTTTGCAAACTACTCCATGGGAGAAACCGACTAGTACAAATTCTGGTCCCATCACATATAAAGTTCTATCTACGATTTGTATTGTTTATCATTGGGCGTAACCAATTGTCTCCTTATGCATTCCAATAGAACCAGAAAAAGGTCAATTGTCACCCTTTTTATTTTATTTATAAATTTCAACAAAATTAATTTGAAATTCAAATTTTTCACACAAATGGCAAAAGGTTTCATAGCCGAATGTGCTAAAGAGTTTGTTATATATTTCAGAGCAATGTGTTCAAGGTTCGAATCTTAGTGTGGATGAACATTTTTTTTTTATTTTTTTATTAATTTTTTATTATTTTACACCTCGGCTATATTGGACATATGTTAAATTTTTTGCTCCGAAGACTCTTCAGACAATTTGTGTACAAATTAATAGAAATTTAAAAATTGAAAATCAGCGAATGTTAGATTTGAACCCGGGCCTCTCCACGCAGCGCAAGTGACTCGGCCGATACACTATCGTTTGCTCTTCTTCACAATCGACAAACTGCCAAACAGTACGTAGTCAGTAATGTTATGAGTATAATCGATACACAATTGAACTAATTTTGGTACCAATGACGGATTATGCATTACATTTGGACCATATTTGATACAATTGACCGACTTTGCATTACATTTGGACCATTTTTGAAATAATTGATAATTTATGTGAATCCATTCTAGTTTTAGGTGTAGTCCATTATGGACTACTTACAAAAAAACTAGACCAAAGACTGGACTGTTGAGACAATTGAGTCCATCGGTCCTACAGGGATTTGTATAAGTAGTTAAAGAATTTCAAAATCAGATTTAAAAAAAAAAAAAAAAAAATTAAAAAAAGAACTAAAAATTTTTAAAAAATTAAAATAAAAATTTTAAATAAAATAAAAAAAAAATTTAAAACAAAATAAAAAAAAGTTTAAAACAAAATAAAAATAAGTTTAAAACAAAATAAAAAAAAGTTTAAAACAAAATAAAAAAAAATTAAAAAAAAATTTCAGAGAATTTATGATTAAAATTCATAAGGCCGGTAAGGAAACCGAAAAGGTTCAGTTTTTTATTTGGTTCAAATTTTTATTGTTTTATTCTGTGGTGAGTTGACACGCCCACTTAAGTAATAACTCCCACTTTCTGTTTTGTGACTCCGAACCATTCAAATACCTCAAATTATTAATTCTTTGATTTTTGTTGATATAGAAAGGACACTCTCGGATGCTCGAAATCGGACAGTTTTTGGCCAATAAAATTTTCTTAACACTTTAACGACCATGGGGCCATGTTAAGCCCCATCAAAACTATTTAGACTTATTTTTGTTTTAAAACCGCTTTGCGTTCTTGTATCTCGTTTTAAGTGAAATTAAATAAAATGTACGCAATTACCGCGCAACAAAAGAAACGGAGTATTAAGTTTTATAAAGATAAATAAGTAAATGAAGATGCATGTGTGTATACGCCCCGAAAACAAAATAAAAACAACAACATCAACAACAACAATATTGTCAATTGCTGCACATGCCATATCAACCAGGCAGCCGAAAAATTTTTATTTTTTTCTTTTACTTTTAAATGTAAAATGCAAAAAAATAAAGAGTACGAAATAAAAATCCAACAAATGTATGAATGGCGTAATTATGTTAATGGTGATGAGGCTTTAGAGTTGCAATGGCGTGGAAATTGGGTTGGTGATGGTGGTTGTGCTGCTGACGCTGCTGCTGATGACTTGAAACCAAAATTGGAATTAAAGTTGCAGGCAGCAGCATCAAAACATTGCGTGGAGACATTAAACATTTTTGTTGCATGCAATTCTCGAAAGAGTGACGACGACTGAATCTTTTGTTTTGTTTTCTTTTCAGCATTTGTCGAGGGTCTTTAAGTTGAACTTCTGAGCACCAAATTTTTTTTTTTTTTTTTTCTGCCAGTTTTTGTACGCATCGTCGTACGTAAAACATGCAAACCCCCAGAAAATGCAAAGCAAATTACACTTTATGACATTATGGCGACGACGAAACATAATAAAAATTTAAAGATTATACAAAAATAAAAATAAAATATATCGTTAATGATATACTTACATACGAGTGCATACATATATAAATTAAGCAGACATTGGGATGGATTTTGAGTGCCAGATGAAATGCATAAATTTTGCAACTCAAAACCGAAAAAAAAAAAAATTAAAATCAGCAAAATTATGATGAGTTTCAGTCATAAGTTTTCAAGCAGAATTGCCAAATTTAGTTGTCGTTGTATGCAGCAAATTTACGTCTGAATGCAATTTTTATAATTGAAGCATCTTTAGGAGAAGCATTAATTAATTAAAATTTTTAACGATTTCCGTTTTGGAACGATGGAAAGTTAAGGAGAAATAAAAAATGCTAAAAATATTACAATAATTGATTGGCTATGAAAAAGTAGATCACTAAAGTACAAAGACATTTTAATTTCTTGAAGCTGTTACTAGAATCATCGAGAAAATTCCACCTAACGCCGTCGAATGGAAAATGTATAAGAGCGGTAACAAGACGTTATTCAGACGTAGTGTTTAAAATATGTACTAAAATGATTATAGGTGATGTTAATAAACAGTGATTTAAAATAAAGAATTAGAATTATCTTATGATAATTGATCGAGCTCTTAAAGTAACCACGACAATTTAAAGAATTATTGTTGTAATTTCGCTAAGTGAAATATATCAGATTTTAATAGTTAAGGGATTTTGCGGCACTTTACATAATTTGATAATGTTCAAATGTAAAAAAATGCTCATCTTAAAAACTTGAACTGTAAATTTTCGATGCATAAGAATTTTTTGTACTGAAACTTCCATGTACTTTAATTTGTAACTTAAGGTCAACAATTTGAAATGTTATTTATTAGGCAATATAGTCAGTTTGATTTTTTCATTGGCGTGGTAAGCTTCTCGTCTTTTATTAGGACATAGCAGGATAACATTTCTGCATAAACATTTTGGCGCCCAACGTGGGGCATAATTGTGAATTTTACTAAATTGTGGTGAATTGAACCCTCTTTAATACCAATAAATACGAGCCGATACCATGAAACATTTCTATGAGCAGAATTTCAATTAAAAAGCATAATGTTAAAATGCAATCGAAAATGCTTTTCATAAATACAGGCTCAAGTTGATAGACAGACACAAACATAACAATGGGCATACCATCAAAGATCCAATCACCGGTGGCTTCAATCAAGTGAAAATAACGCTGCAGAAATGAATGTTTAACCGCAAAAGTCAATTAAATCAATACAATGCAATCACTGCAACTGTTGCAATGCAACAATTCCAAATCGAAGGTGGATGCACACACGGACAGACAAACAGGCAGCCAACAAAACTGAAATTAAAGTTTTCACCCTTGAAATTATTTTTTTAACTGGAGACAATTTAGTGAAAATATTATAAACGTAGTATCTATGCATAGAAATGAATGAGCTGAGGCAGACACACAGGTTAAGGGTGGTTGCATTCAATGAACATGGGAAATTGTTGTGGATGCAAAATAGTTGTTGCCATTATTATTCCAGCAGCAGCAGAGGCAGTTGCATTTGCAGCACTGAAACATTGACCGTGAATGTGGTGCTGCTGCTGTTGTTGTTGTTGATGTTGATGTTGATGACGCCAACCGAGACCAGACCAGACCTAACGTAAATATAGAAACTAGACAAAGTCAACTTCATTTAAATGAGTAATAAAACAGAAAATAAAAAAATAAAAGACGTCTACTTTTTATTACCATTCGAGCTAACTACTGACCTACGAGCCCTACAGGGCATGCATGCAGCAGTGAGGAAGTGTAGCAACATACAATGCGAATGCAATTTTGTTTACAAACAGCGAGACAGACAGACAATCGTACGAGTAGAGTATGTATGGAGGCAGACAGACAGACAGACAGTGGCTCACTATAGAAAATGTTAAATGCAAACAGCAATGAAATCAGAAAAACGCCAGCCAGCCAGCCAGCCAACTGATGATGATTATGATGATTTGCATGATTATTCATTCAAATTGTGTCTTAACCAATTGATGTCCCATGAGTCTAATTTAAACATGGCGTTTAATTTAGCCAAGTTGGTTAAGATTATTGTAAAACTCGTTCGAGTTATGTGGATTTTTTGTTGTGAATTATGAATATTCTATCTAACGTCACAAAATTTCACTAATTTTGCGATTTTTCAACTAGTTGACTAAACAAACCACAATATTTTTCTACATCAAAACTTTACTTGCAATTGACCCATATTGAGTACAACGTGGAAACGACTACACCGATAAAATTATTCTCTGATGTATTAAATATGTATGTACCAAGGGAGTGTTTTAAGTTGATAAAAAACAGCGCTTGTTAAAGACATTATAAGCTATAAAACCGTCGCCGTTTACATTTCCGCATAGTTTAGGATACAGACACACTTATACAAACAAAAGGAAAATACTATGCAAAAGGAAAAAAATGTGGCAACCCATAGTACACCATAAGAAGCAATTCAGAAAAGAAAAAAAAAAAACACCAACTACGTAGTGAGTAAAATCAACTTTGTGTATAATAACGTAGCGTAGTTTCCTCGTAAAATAGTAAAAATTAAAAAAAAAAAATCATAATAAAACAGCAAACACCGCCATCGTAGTAGCGAAAAAATACAACAGAATTTTCATATTCAAGTTCAAAGGCAGCAACAACAACAACAACTAGCATATATAACAATGACAGAGAAAAAAAAATTGTAAAAAGCAATTTTTATAAAAATTCTTAACTTCATTCTGTTCTACGCCATATACGAGTATTTTATTTTTAACCATGCAACACAAAATGAAGCCAACAAATGCAACTCCACACAACCTCTGCTCTGCTCTGCTCCCTCTCGACTTAACAAATAAAAACAACATAAACCACCACCCACCTACGTACATGTACACAACCTACGCGCCGGTTGATGCATTGACTCCCTGGACTCTCTTTCCGCTCTGCGATTCATGTGAAGCAGCAGCGTAGATATTTTAAAGGGTTTTTAATGGATTTCAAATAGGGTGTGTTATGGCAACCACTATACAATACGACGACTGAGGGAAATGCATGACAACAATCACCCAGTCGGCAATGTGTCAAAAGTCATTATAGGGAATCTGGCAAGTCTGGCAATCACCAAGTCTTTTTTAAATCAAGTCAAATCAAATCAAATTAAATCAGATCCAATCAATTTAATTAAATCAAATTAAGATTATTAAGTCAGATCAAGTCAAGAAAAGTTCGGTCATATCAAATCAAATCAAATCAAATCAAATCAAATCAAATCAAATCAAATCAAATCAAATCAAATCAAATCAAATCAAATCAAATCAAATCAAATCAAATCAAATCAAATCAAATCAAATCAAATCAAATCAAATCAAATCAAATCAAATCAAATCAAATCAAATCAAATCAAATCAAATCAAATAAAATCAAATCAAATCAAATCAAATCAAATCAAATCAAATCAAATCAAATCAAATCAAATCTAATCAAATCAAACCAAATCAAGCCAACCGAATTCAGTCTTATCAACGCAACTTGAAATAAAACTAGTAAGGGTGTAAATTTGGCCTGGCCAAACATTAAATACCCTACACTGCAGTATTTTCAAAATTTTGCTTATATGGGAGGTGCTACGCCTCGTGTCCGAGTTCACCCAGTTTTTGTTCAGAGCTGCATTTATAGTTTTAGTGTCTGAGTGAAAAACGTTTTCAGTATAGCGTTTTGAAGCTTTTGCTTATATAGGAGGTGACACGCCCTATTGTCCGAGTTCTTCTAGTTTTAGCTTAGAGCGCGCATTTTTAGTCTTTAGTATTTGAGTGGAGTTTGGTTGGATTATCTCAAAAAACTCTTTCAGTATAGCATTTTGAAACTTTTGCTCATATGGGAGGTGCCAGGCCCCTGGTCCGATTTCACCCAATTTTTGTTGAGAGTTTTCATTTATGATTCTTAGTGTCTGAGTCAATATGGTGCGAATATCTCATAAAACGCTTTCAGTATAGCGTTTTGAAGCTTTTGCTTATATGGGAGGTGCTACGCCCTCTTGTCCGAATTTGATCAGTTTTTTCTCAAAGCTTGCGCATACAATTCTTAGTATTTATGCGTATTTTGGTTGCATTGTCGTGAAAAATACTCCTAAAACTGCATTTTGAATATATTTTTTGTATGGGCGGTAGGCGTGTTGACCGATTTCGCTCATTTTCAATCCCCCGAGCTATCTTTGACGACGGAGGCAGTGTACCAAATTTCATTCTTGCTCAGTTTTCCCAAAAAGTGTATTTCAACACACAACCAGCCAGCCAGACAGGCGGACATGGCTATATCGACTCAGGAGGTGACGCTGATCAAGAATATACATACTTTTCTATATCTGCCACGCCTCCTTCTCTGCGTTATAAACGGAAGGACCAAGTGAATATACCCTGGGTGTAGGGTATAAAAACCATATCAAGCCAAAATTAATCATATTAAATGATTAAATCAGATTAGTACATGGAATCAATTCCATACAAGTAAACTCTACACCAGCGATCGGCATTCTATAGCACAATTGTGCACTCAAAAATCTACACGTAACTAGCTCTCTCTATCGTTTTCTTTCTTCTATCTATCTTCTCTGAAACATAAATTCTCACTCATTAAATCAAACATCAAATCGAATCAATCCAGACCAATCCAGTTTAGTCAACTCAACTCAATTTAAATCATATCAAATCAATTCCAATCAAAAAAGCTTAAATAAAATAACTGATGTGGAACACCAAAAACTCAAATATGTTTAGTATAGCTTGAACCAGAATTAAAAACTGATGCCAAAAATTACTACTGGGCAATAGCAGTAACAACAATATGACAAAAAGGATAAACTCCAAAAATTAACAGAATAAAAAAACTGAAAACAGAGTTCCCAACAAACTATAGGTGACGTCGTTGCTCTCGGTCTGGCATGCCAGGCCCAGTCAGTCGAATGCCTGTTGTTTGCTATATATTGCCAACAACAACAACGACACAGGCAGACGAAACGTCACACAATATTGATTGCAATTTGTTAGCGAAAAAGCGCCTAAAAGCTGGCAACAGCAACAACCAAAGCATTCAAGATTCAACAGAGAAAAATGAGGCCTTTCAAGTTTGAGTGGGAGTTATAAGCGCAGAGCTGCAGCACAGAGTTGCATTGTCTGTGTACACAGAATATTGCAACAAACAGAAGAAAAAAAAACAGCGAGAAAAAGTTGGCAATGAAAATTTCAGTCTATATAAAACGTAAAAAAAATAAAACAAAAGTAAACGTAAACGCAAGCAAAAAAATAAAAAGTATTAAAAAAATCGACAAAACAAAGGTTGGTTGGTTAATAGCTTTAGGGATATGCCACGCCGAAGCGAGCGCATTTGGAGTCAGAGTCAAAGCCAGCGGATGGATGGATGAGGCCATAACAATGCAGTAGGTACTATGTATTTCCACTTTCTTGTCAGGTTTAATTTGTGCAACGTGGTGATGGTGATGGCGATAGAGCAGACACAAAAGTATGTGACACGAGACGTTGAGAGTGCGGAAACGTAAACTATAGTTGAGTGTTGTTTTTTGTGCATATTTGCGAGTGGTATGTAGAATTTTACAATATAAATTGCATATTTATAGAATTTCATAACATAAAGTTAATATTTGTGAAAAGTCTGCAGTGGAAAATGAAAAATGAGTTTTTAAGCCGATTTTATTGAAATTATTTTTATTTTAAATGTTGTTGTTTTAAGCTACATGTGTACATTTTATTTTGCCATATGTGTAATGCTTTTTATTGTACGCACGGTGCTTGTGGGAGAATTTAAATAAAATTTTGATGTACCTCGGATTTTTTTGTAAATTCTTATTATAGATGTCAATAGAAGTTATTCTATGCAAAAAATAAAATTATAGAGGTGGCGCTTTTTTAAAGATAATCCCTTTTCCAATTGGGGCATTTTCCCATACAAAAAAATGTTTTTTTTTTTTTTAACTACATTAAACAAAAGTCAAAATAATCACATTCGATGTGTTTTGCGATGCTTCACGCGAATCTGACCTCAGAATCGCTCTATCGTGTATAGTTTTTGAGATATTTTAATCTAAAAGCCGAAAAAAGTCGTTTTTTGCCATGTTTTGAAGCTATATAACTATGTAACATATCATTTATTCGTTAAATGTGGTTAAAATACTTGAAAGTCATGATCTTTTCCTTTAAAATCTAATTTAAATTATGATTATATCTTCATGCTTCTAAGAGATATCGTAGACCGAAATATTGGCTAAACGGGTTTTTTGCACTTTTGTGTCTTTTTAGGTTAGGATATCTTTGACGAAAAAAAATATATCAACATAATTTAAATTAGGTTTTAAAGGCAAAGATTAGGGCTTTAAAGTTGTTTACCAGATTTGACGAAACTAAAATTTCTTTCACATTTTAAGCATGTTTAACGAACCAACCATTTTAAAATTAAGCCGTATGGCATACACGTAACAACACTCGGGGTGTCAAACGGCTGAATTTACATGTTCGTTGAACATGTTTAAAATGTGAAAGAAATTTTAATTTCGTTAAATCTGATAAACAACTTTAAAGTCCTAATCTTTGCCTTTAAAACCTAATTTAAATTATGTTGATATCTTTTTTTTCGTCAAAGATATCCTAACCTAAAAAGACACAAAAGTGCAAAAAACCCGTTTAGCCAATATTTCGGTCTACGATATCTCTTAGAAGCATGAAGATATAATCATAATTTAAATTAGATTTTAAAGGAAAAGATCATGACTTTCAAGTATTTTAACCACATTTAACGAATAAATGATATGTTACATAGTTATATAGCTTCAAAACATGGCAAAAAACTACTTTTTTCGGCTTTTAGATTAGAATATCTCAAAAACTATACACGATAGAGCGATTCTGAGGTCAGATTCGCGTGAAGCATCGCAAAACACATCGAATGTGATTATTTTGACTTTTGTTTAATGTAGTTAAAAAAAAAAAAATTATTTTTTTGTATGGGAAAATGCCCCAATTGGAAAAGGGATTATCTTTAAAAAAGCGCCACCTCTATAATTTTATTTTTTGCATAGAATAACTTCTATTGACATCTATAATAAGAATTTACAAAAAAATCCGAGGTACATCAAAATTTTATTTAAATTCTCCCACAAGCACCGTGTACGGGTTCTTCGAAAATAATGTTTATCAAATTTAGTAGTTTTTGAAGCCTTAGAGATAATAACTTATGCTTGTAAATAAATATGACGAGTCCTTGAAATTTATCCCTAAGCACAGTCAAAGAAGGCGCACTTCAAAAATCGTATCAGCAATGGGTAACAAAAAGCTGAAAAGCTAGGCATATTTTACAAGCACTTGTGATGTCAAAATAATTGTATGGAAATCGTATGTAACGCCACAAGTTGGGAGCAAAATGTTTAACAAGTCTCTTAATTTCTTTATGAAATTGAAATTTCCACGTTGGGCGCCAAACGTTAAGGAAAAGTCTCTTAATTTCTTTTTGAAATTAAAATTCCCACGTTGGGCGCCAAATGTAAAGGAAAAGTCTCTTTTATTTGTTTTTGAAATAAAAATTTCCACGTTGGGCGCCAAGCGTAAAGGATAAATATCTTTATTTCTTTTTGAAATTAAAATTCCCACGTTGGGCGCCAAATGTA
The DNA here is from genome assembly GCA_951812925.1 of Calliopum simillimum. Lineage (NCBI taxonomy): Eukaryota > Metazoa > Arthropoda > Insecta > Diptera > Lauxaniidae > Calliopum > Calliopum simillimum. The sequence goes on along the minus strand of OX638368.1, from coordinate 97,768,172 downwards.
GAGGATAACTAAATCTAATTATTTCCTTTTAAACTAAAATTCCTACGTTGGGCGCCAAATGTAAGGATAAATCTCTATTTCTTTTTGAAATTGAAACCGCCACGTTGGGCGCTAAATGCAAAGGATAAATCTAATTATTTATTTTTGAAATTAAAATTCCCACGTTGGGCGCCTAAGGATAAATCTCCTTATTTTTTTTTTTTTTCTAAAATAAAATTCCTACGTTGGGCGCTAAATGTAAAGGATAAGTCTCTATTTCTTTTTGAAATTAAAATTCCTACGTTGGGTGCCAAATGTAAAGGATAAGTCTATTTCTTTTTGAAATTAAAATTCAATGAAATTCAATTCATGAAACCCGTACAACGCCGGCTAAACAGCAAGAAATGCAATCAATAGTCATTTCTTCAGAACATTATGTAAACAAACTGATGATCTAATTGTTTTTATTTCAGTTCATTTACAAAAATTGTTCCGGGAAAATTATTTTACAATAGAAACCATATTTATTACTGACCTTTCCTATTATTTTTCTTAGCAAAAGCTACAAAATTCTATTCATATCTTTTAATTATTAGTTATTTAATTTTTTGTTTTGTTGCACAAAATTTTTATGCTTAAATAAATTAATGAATTGTTGTTGTTTTCGCAGTTATAGTATGTCTGGCACATTAAATTTTATTTTATAGTCGGTGCATAACAGCTTTTCTGTCTACTGTCGTTTTGTTTTGTATTTTTTTTACTACTCTCTAATAAACTTACTACGCATTGCATTGCTAAGTAATTTCCGGCTAAAAATAACTTGGCGTCTCTGTTTTTTTTTTTTATTTCTCTAACAATTTGCAAATTAATTAAATGCAATAATTCCAATGCTTGCCGGCTTTTTGCGAACTACAAAATACAATCCACTGCATTTCTAGTTCGTTTTGCCGCCTTTTATTTGGATGCATTTTGAAGCATTAACATGATTTCTTGTTTTCAGATTTAATTTTTTCTTTTTGATTTAAATAAACCAAGTTTTTCTAAGAATTTTCCACAGCAAAACATGCGGAAAACTCGGGCCTTTCGCAATTTATTTTCAGTTGTGTGTTTTCTTACTGCGTATTGAAGGCGGGCATATGGGGGTGTTTTTTAAGTATAAAATTGTGTATATTAGTTGTCTGGCTACTCAGATTACCCTGTTGGAAATGGAAAATCAATGAAACAGTCTAGATACTTTTCAAGTTCATTTGTAAAAGATTAAATTGTAAAAAAATGTTATTTAATGAAAGCGTAAAGCTAAGAAAATGCAACACGACAAGACGTTTTTAGGAAAAAGAGAGCTTCTCCAATAAAAGTTTTTATCCCTACTTGGATATAACATGAGTCACAAACAAAACTGCAATAGCAAAGTGTATATATGTATATGGGACATTTCACGTTAACCGGATCATCTGTTTACTCAAAATTTTGGATGATGGATCTTGACGCTTGAGATATCAAAATATTGGTTTGGAAAAGAGCTTTCACAAAATTTAAAATAGCGGCCAGAAGGTGTCGTTTTTGCTAAAATCGAACCTGAAGGGTACCCTTTAATAGCTGGTGTGCTTGGATGACAAAATTCAATATGGCCGTTCTATAATGGCGGTCAAAAATTTAATATTGTGGGCTTTGTGTGGCTAGTTTTTAACAAATTTGCTACATGGGGGTTTTTTGGGTCGCTGATCACGAATTCGGAGTCGGATTTACAAAAGATGGCGGAAAAAATCTTCAAAAACCAAATGATTTTCCTGAAATTTGGAATGTGGGGGGTTTTTTGAGCTGCTTATTACGAATACGAAGTCAGATTTGAAATGAAAAATGGCAAACTTGCAAATACCTACCGCCATCTTTAATCTAAGTGTTATTTGAAATTCCGAAAATCTGAATCTTTCAGACTTTCAGAGGTAATCGTAAATTTACCAAAAATTGTTTTCCCAAACCAATAAAATATTATATCTTTGTTAATATTATCCAAATTAAAAAATACTCATTCGGTATTAAGGAGTGAGATTGAAAAAACCTTAGCATATACATATAAAATTCAATAATTTTCAAACGGTTGATCTTAGAGTTTTGATTTTTTTTTTTTATTTAATTGATAATATTTTACAAATTACGAATTCGTAATCAGCGACCCCAAAAACCCCTGTATACTAAATTTTTGTTAAATAGGTAGAATTTTGAAAATTTTGTCTGTCATCTCGAATCCGCCAGATTGAATTTCGTAAATCCGACCCCGGATTCGAGAGCCAAAAAACCACCATGTACCAAATTTGGTACAAATAATTTAGTTAAGTTTTTTACTTATATTCCAAAAGAATCCTACGATTGCTGTAGACTTTGCTAATTTTCCTTGACTTACTGTGACAATGTTAATTGTCAGCAAACCCACGCAAGCAGCGCGCTTTGTTAACATCTTCAGTTAAATGGATTTTCTACTTCAAAGTAATTTTCATACTTAAATCGCGTTAACGTTTGACGTTATTGGTAAAACCGGTTTAAAGTTTCATTCTTTCTTTATTTCTTCAAAATCATGTTCATGGCAAAATCCATGGTCTGGTGCTTGAATAAGAAAAAAAAAAAAAACCAAACCCCAACAACTGCAGCTGCAACTAACAAATCATATTCGATCGACATCAACATGACAAGAACTACAAAGCGCCAAACAAACGACTACAAATATAAAAATGAGTCCTTAGTGGTATGTATATGCCCTTGTGGATAGCGTTTAAGCAAAGCTCCCTGCACTTCCTACTCTAAGTATAGGCTTTTTAACTGAATGGCTGACTGACTGGCTGGCTTAACATCAGTTGAGGTTTTTTTTAATTTGCTTTTTCTTTTCTCTTTTAGGTTCAATATCAATAATAAACAATTTCCTCGGTTCAATTCGGTTCGGTTGAATTGCATCGCATTGCATGTAACTTTAATCAAACAAAACACCCCCACAAAACAAATAAAAAAACTTAATGTAACATACAAATAATATACCAGTCAGCCTGGCTGACTGAATGTTGAATGCACCAACTAACAAACATATGGTCGACGGTCGTTCGCTCGATTGGATTCATCGAATTCAGTTTATAAGCAATAACTAAGCAAAGCATATGAGCGTATGTCGAGGAAACTAAAGCAGCAGCACCAACACTACCAGCACTATCACCATCACTGCCACTTCACCACTTCATTACTGACAACATCATCATCATCATCGTTGCAACGACCGATGTTGATGTTGCTGGTTAAAATATTTTCTTTATTTTTTGTATTTCATTCATTTTCTGTTGCCTCTTTTTTCGCAAGTCCATAAACGGAAATGCGAAGGCGCGAATGATGGCAATAATTTTGAAATTGATGAAGATGATTGCAATGATCGTGCCACAAATGATCGTTAACGTTGTCATTATCTTGCAGTGTCAGTCACTCTGCTAAACGATATCATGCAATTACGAATTCATTGAACTTAAGAATGATTGAGTACGGAGTATTAATATGCCGTAAAGACAAAAAAAGTCGAATGGGAAATTCAAAGGATTAAATGTCTTAAAAAGTCGTTAGTTTTTTACTATTACTGAAAATTTAATTTGCTGTATGAAAGTTTAAAATATTATGTAAATATATGGGTGATTTTATTCACGGGGGAATATTCTACAGTTCACCTGATTTTACATATATTTTGTAACAATATTGCATTGATTTATGACCAAAACTAAACGTCTAAATTGTTTCTAGTATGACACTTAAAATTAGCTCGATCCCAAAAATATTTCATGGAAAAATTGTACTTTCAACTGCCAAATTCTCTTAGTTTTTTTTTTTTTTTAAACGGCCATAGAATTCGTGCACAGCAAAAAGTTTAGGGATAAAATATAAACTTATTTATACTATTTGTTTTTATAAACTTATGTATTCCAATTTTTTTAAATATATAATTAATACAATTTTTTTCTATAAGTTATTCTAAACCAAAAACGTTTAACTTTTAAACCAAAATTGTTATAAACTATAAATTTTATACCAAAATTGTATAAAAACTTTTGACAAAACATCAAAAACGTCCCGTCATCGAATACACACAAAGTTTAGCATTTATGGAAAAATCATTTTGTGCAGCAGTTCGGAGTGAAAATTGTTAAAAATAAATTATTTTAAAGTAACGCAGTGTTCGGAAAAATAATTTACTTACTTATTATGAGTAAAATAAAAAGTATTAGAATATGTATCTTGTGTATGCGGTCTCATTAATCGTACGCTCGCTTTGTGTTATGAGGGTTTTTTTTTTTTTTTTTTGTATTTCGCCATACATAGTGAGACGACTTGACTTGAAAAGAATTGGTTCAAAGGTTTAGACGTGTTTGATTTTGCTGTGTTGTGTAATTGTTTAAATTATAAAATGTGTGTAAAATCAAAAAGACTAAAGTCTAGTTTTCCAAAAACAGTGTTCAAGCCAAGGGGTATAAAAAAGTGTTTTAAGTTATTAAAGAAAGGGAAAGTGTTTTTCTTTTTTTTTGCCTTTCATTGTCAATTGGAATAAAAGCGCGGAGCATCCCTCCCTACTAATTCGGAACATTTACTCGTTAAATGGTTTAGAGAATATGAAATTATTGACAGGATCATATAAATTTAGATTTTTACATAATTTTTGCTTGATGTCTTTTGTCTACCTTTTGAAAGTGAAATTTTAATGCTTGCATAAAGATGCTTTTTCGTTGTTAAAAAGTCGACTTTAAAAACATACATATAATTTTAGAGTCAAAACTTTGAATAAAAGTTTTTTTTTCATATTTTTCTTATCTTTTAAGATATCCGACCGTTAAATGCGTTTCTGTCCCACAACTTAAGCTTTAAATTTAAGTACGCTTGCAATTTTATATGTAAATTTTTGCAGTAATTAATTAATTTATAAAAAAATCAAGCTTAACGCTTATGTAACCTTTATTAAATTGTGTATTTTAAGCGGTTAATTCAAAAACAATACTTTATCACAGCAAACACAATTCATGAAATAAAACGATTTTATTAAAAATAAAAAAATCATACAAGAATGTACTTAATTTTATTTATAAAGTTGTAAATTAAATTATATCGTATTCTTTTTTTTAGACTTAATTTGGAGGAAAACAAAGTCACCAAACAAACAAAGAGAAAAAGTACAAAAATTATTATTTATTGCAGGCGAGAAAGAAATTCATTTCTTCGTTGATTTTGCCTCGAATTTTTTATTTTTATTTTTTTTAAATTCTTTTTCTTTATGCCTTGACATTATTTTGTTGTGTTTTTAAGGTTTTATTGTATTTGGTTTTTATTTTGTTTTATTCTGACTTTATTCAACTTCCTTTAATATTTGCATACGAATGAGTAACGCGCGTGGACTTTTTTTAAGCAAAAAGTTCAATCAAAAGAATTACATTAATTCGATTTTTTTTCCTTTCTTCATATTCCTTCTGTTATTTTCGTTTCAAGTTTAACTTGTTTTCACTTTTATTATCGTAAAAATATGATTTAAAAATAAAATGGTATTAAAATGAAAGAATACAATGAGGTATATAATTTGTAAGAATCGCATTCTGACAGCTTTTATTGGTAGGTCAAGGTTTTTTCACTTTTTATCTTTGAATTTGATTTGATTTCATTTCTTTTTCTACTTATTATCATAATATTAAATTTTGTTCTTCAATCTCTTTTGATATTTCTTTATACTTCCCATTTGGTATTTGCATATTTTTGCTAATAGGTATTTAAAGTTGTGTGACCTGCTTCATTGAAAATAATAAAGATAAATACCTATTTTCAATGCCGAAAGGCAAATATTTTAAATTGAAAACTTTTATATATCGTCACCTGAAATTCAAAACAGATGTTTTTTATTTTTTCATAGACGAAGCAAAAAACCTCTTAAAACTCAAATAATTTCAGTTTTTAAAGCTAGTTCTCCACGGTTTTTCGTAATTTCAGTTTAAAATATTTCGGAGAAGAGAAAAGATATCGATATAATTCAAAAAGGGTTTTAAAGACTTAAGTTTCATGGCCAAAGAATACCCCGATGTAATACGTAACTTCAAAAACAGCATAAAAACGGGTCTTTTGCACTTTCAGAATAGGGTATCTCAAAAGACTAATTCTATTAAGGGATTCAGATTTAGAAACAAAAAATACATCGGAAATGACTATTTTTATTTTTGTTTGGTAGCATTTTTTTTTAAGTCTGTGACATTTGAAAAAATCAAAACGAAAAAAACGTAAAAATTTACTATCTCCTGAAACGGACCATCTGGGACTTACCAGATTTGGATTTTCAAACTAGATACAACCAAGAAAATTTTTGCAAGCTCAGTTTTTTTTCTGTTTGGGAAAAAATACAAAATTTCTGGGATTTTGAATATAAATGCATATCTACCAAAAATGATAAGCTATGAATATACGATTTCATCATAAAAGACTGTAGAAAAATACTGTCTACTCCAAAATTCTATACATTTTAGGTTGACAATAAGTTGCTTACTGCACGTTGTGAGCTGGATACAAGTAATTTTCAACTTTCATCATATACCTATAACGAGCGGTAAAATAACTAACTTTTAAGACTGGCAACAGATCTGATATTAACGACCCTATTGTTTCTCTTTAAATTAATATATGTAATTATTATAAGTTGAATGATATTTTTTTATTAAGGAATTTATTGTGCGTAAGTAGATTGGTTTATATGGGCATAATATGAATTTTATATAAAAATGGTTTAAAAACTTTCATATGAACATCTATATAAATTTTACACAAAAAAAAGTATAAAAAATTTTTATATAGTGATACTATAAAATTTCAGCCAAAATAGTTAAAATTTTGTTAATACTTTATGTGTATACATTTTATAAGAACAAGCATAAACGATTTGTATACCAAATTGAAGCATAGATTTTATACCAATTTAGTTTGAATTTTACACCCAAACTTTTTGCTGTGTGGCTATGCAAAAGAGTTAGAAATTTGTAGTGTATTGTATTTTAAGGATTGAATTGAAAAACTACATAAACTACACAATAAGACTTTTAATTTTATTGATATTTAATATCGCTACATTTCGAATATTTTCTGGTTTGCAACAATTAAAAAAAAAAACTTATATTTTCTGCTATTGTTTCTGGTAATAGATCACTAAAAACAAAAGAACAATTCGTAAAAGCAACACTTTAATTGAACGCTACACTTTTTATATCATCTATACTTAATTAAACTCTGCTCGCTGATTGCTGCTGCTTGTTTTTTGAGATTTTTTTGCCAAATTGAAAATTTGTTGTTCTCCATTCAGATTCGTTTAATTTAATCGTCTGTTTGCTTACTTATTATGCCTTTTTTTTCAATGTTTTTCTTGTATATTTTACTATACTTCCTTTGCTTGTTTTATTCTTCTTCTTCTTATCGTTCTGTTTTCATAACACTTTTCTCTGTATCGCATGCTAGTTTACACTGTGTGCTTGTTTTGTTTATCCAATTCCAAAAAAAAAAAACCTAACTATGACCAAAAATCTAAATTTGTTTTTTATTTTTATTTATTTTTTCATTTTCGTTTGGTTCTACATTTCCAAGGTCGTATATCCAAATATGTTTTGCTAATTCTATTTTTCGCATTTTTTCCATTTTTGTTGTTATTCTTAAACAAAAAAAAAAAAATAGAGGAAAAAAAAACATTGTTGTTTTCAATTGTTTTTGTTAAGTCAGTCAGTCAGTTAGACGGTCCGTCACAGTTTTCTACACGTTTTTCCTGTTGCTTACTTTGCACCCCTCTTACATACAATGTAGACGAATGTACGTACAGACGTATTTTTTTGAGCTTTTGTGTTGAGACTTCTCTATTTTTGTTCTCATTAAAAATTCTTATTTGGCAAAAAAATTTATTTTTTATATTTCAGTCGCGTATCTTGAAAACCGCGCGCGCCTCTACAATTCGCGTGGCCTTGCCTTTTTGCGCACGCTTATCTCTTCTTGCATTTTTTTCTTTTTCATTCAACTGCCTTGGCCATAGTATCGGCATGGCCCCGTCCGCTTTCACTTTTTTGCCTTTCAAAGTCTTATCAGTAAAATTCCAAAACAAAAAAGGCATTTAAAATATTTTAATTTTAATTTTTAAATGTTTTCTTATTCCTTTTACGATTTTTTTAGTTACTTAGTATATGCGAGTACTTTAAATTGAATGTCACACTTAAGTCGGCGCTATAAGCATTGACGTATGCTTTTGTAAACAAAATATCTACTGTATCTATGTATATATGTTCCAAAATTATTTATTTAAGTACAGGTACTATAAATAAAAATAAGCAAACAAAATTTGACTTCTTGCATACATTGTTTTAGTCGCGTGCTATTTCAACTTTTGTTACGTCTGTCCGTCTGCATTTGTACTCTTTTTCTCTCCATTACTCTATTTTTTTCTTTTTGGTGAGGTAATATCTGGAGGTGGTAAAACGAAAAACGTTTTCATGCGTCAAAATCAATGTCAAGGCCATTGATTTTTATGTGTTTTATTTTTTGTCGATAAGCTTATTTTGTTTGATGCCTCCTATCTGACAGAAGGATACTCAAAGTTTTTCTGTTTTGGCAAGTTTGATACTCATTTTCACTTAAAAATTTTCTTTTTAGAAAAAACTCAAATTTATTGTTATTGCAATAGTTAATTTAGGAATGGAAATATTTTAAAGAAATTTATAAAAATTATGTTTTAGAACACAATAGCTAACCGGGCAAATGTTGTCCTGCCCTTCCCTGTAGGTGGCGCGATGATTTCGATTTAGATGAAGTTCATGTTTTCTGTCTGGACAGAAATTGCTTAATGTATGGTAATGTACAAAGTTTTAGAATGACTAGTATCGTTGGTGGCCAAATTTTGGCCATTCACCCTAAGATATAACACGTTTCCTTAAGATAGGTGCACTTGTATACATATAAGAAAGCATGAACATTAAATATTGATAGAATTCAATACTCTTTGGACGCAGAAGAAACATCAATAAAAGTGTTTAAATATTTTTTCACTTCAGAATCGGTAAAAGTCCAAAAGTATCTAAAAACATTTAAAACATCGGTTGAAGTTGAAAATAGCGAAAATCACATAAAAAAAATATCGAAAAAAATCTGAAATATCGGTAAAAGTTCATAAATATCGGGAACATCTAAAATATCTGGATATGTCCAAAAATATCAAACAACATCTAAAATATCGGCTAAAGTCGAAAAACCTCTAAAATATCCGTTAAAGTCCAAGACTATCGAAAAACATCTGAAATATCCGTTACAATCGAAAATATCGGAAAATATCTAAAACATCGGTAAATGTCCAAAGGTATCGAAAAATATCTAAAATATCGGTAGAAGTTGAACATATCGAAAAAAATCTAAAATATTGGTAAAAGTGGAAAAATACCGAAAACATCTTAAAAAATTGGGAAATGTCCAAAAATATCGAATAACATCTGATATATTGGTATAAGTCGGAAAGTATCGAAAAACATCTAAAATATCTGTTAAAATCCAAAAGTTTCGAAAACATATGAAATATCGGTTAAGATCGATATCGGAAAGCATCTAAAATATCTGTAAAAGTCCAAAAGTATCTAAAAACATTTAAAATATCGGTTGAAGTTGAAAATAGCGAAAATCACATAAAAAAAATATCGAAAAAAATCTGAAATATCGGTAAAAGTTCATAAATATCGGGAACATTTAAAATATCTGGATATGTCCAAAAATATCAAACAACATCTTAAATATAGGCTAAAGTCGAAAAACCTCTAAAATATCAGTAGAAGTCCAAGACTATCGAAAAACATCAAAAATATCTGTTAAAATCCAAAAGTTTCGAAAACATATGAAATATCGGTTAAGATCGATATCGAAAAGCACCTAAAATATCGGTAAAAGTCCAAAAGTATCGAATAATATCTAAAATATCGGTTCAGAACATCGACAGAGTGCAATGAAACAGGTTTGAAGAAAAAAATCAAGTTACAAATCATTTCTGTTTTTAAATTGACTTTTCCATACTCATACAAAATGATCAGAGACAAAATTCAAGCAATCAATTAATCAACTTAAGCGTAATCATAATCAAGAAGTTAAAAATAGTGTAAGGGATTATTGTGGTTGGTACTCACCGAACTCTTTCTGAATAAATTTCAACTTCTTTATTTTTTTGTTGTTGCACCAACTGCTGCTGATCAATGGGCGATAAATGCTTTGACAAACCATTAACAGCAATTACAGCACTCTGCTGCTGCTGCTGCTGTTGTTGCTGTTGCTGCTGCTGTGATTTAGCAACTAACAGCTGCTGTGGATTATTGCCCACTGCGGTGATTGATAGACAGCCATTAAGGCCATTTAAAATACTTTTGGTAAGACCATTTTGCAGTAGCGTCTGTTGATATTGTTGTTGCAATTGCAATGCTTGTTGTTGCGATTGTTGCTGCTGCTGTTGCTGTTGACTATGCTGTTGTATTGGTGATATAGAAATGTCACTCGAATGTGAAGCAGATGGCGATGTTGAACCGCTGCCACTGGATGAAAGACTACCAGCGCGTGCACGCAAATCCAGGCCTAAAACATTGCCACCATGGCCATTGGTGAGACTAACAACAAGTGAATTGGCAACATTTTGCTGTTGCATTTGTAGTTGCTGTTGATTGTGATTATGCAGACCAGAGCCAATTACACCAACATTTGGATTTGGTGAAAGGTTAGTGTTGTTGTTGACATTATTGTTGTTGGCAACATTGTTAGTGCCATTGTTACTGTTGTTGTTGCTATTGCTGTTATTATTATTGCTGATAATTTGACCATTCTGCTGTACATGCTGCTGCTGCTGTTGTTGCGGTTGTTGCTGTTGCTGCTGCATTTGCTGTTGCTGACTGTTTGGATGATAACCGCTCGGATTCAATGGTGTCAGCGCAAGCGTTGGCTTCTGATTGTTGCGATTACGTTTTTTCTTCTTCTTGCTCGACTCAACATCATCGTTTTGTGCTGTGCCACAATTCCCAACACCATTGCCCACAATAACGCTACCATTGGCAATACGCTGCTGTGTCGCAGCACCGCTGTTACCATTCACATAATTGTGACCATTTGATTTTGCTGGTGCGCCGACAGCTGATGCTGCTGACCACTCCAAGTCCTTGCGTATATGACCGCGCCCACATTTACAGCCACACGCTTTATAGACCAAATCGTATCCTTTTTTGGTCCAAAGATTTTGCGATCGTTGGCGATCGGACCAAGAGCGTGCTCGTCCAATCGATTTGAGAGTAACGAGTACCGATTGCTCCCAAGATTCAAAACATTCGCGATGCATAAACTGACCAACATTGCAATTTTCATTGTTGCAAATGACACGTACGCACTCGCTTAAATCATCTAAAGCGATGAGCGGTGAATCCAATTTAAAACATTCACCATTGGGGAAGCAACAACGTGTAAATTGTTTATCCTGTGAGGAGGAATTATTATTGTGATGATGGTTGTTGCTGATATTGGCCGTCGCATTACTATTACTGCTTGGTTGCATTGGTGACATGATGTTATTGTTATTATTATTATTGACGATTCCTGTATTGATAGATGATGGTAAGAAGATGATTATAGGTATTTCGTGACACTTAAGTGAAGGGAAATTTTTGACAAAGAACATAGGACTTTGTTAGCATTGAAATGGGAATCCTTAAAAGAGAAAGATATTTCCCATTAAAGGTAAAAAATTAAGATTGAAGTTATTAAGAAATTATTTTGCTCCGGAATTGATAACCAAGCGACAGATTTCGTGTAAATAAGTAGTTATATAAAATTAGTTCAATTTCACAGAACTTTTAATGGACCCAAAAAAATTTTCAAAACCGAAAAATGATCCATAACACGGAAATTTATATTAAAATAGTTAATTTTCCAACTCAAATGGACAATATCTCTGAAACTACAAAATTAATGGAGGAATAAATTAAAGATTTGAATTAAGTAGCTCAAAAACCATAGGCATATAAAAAGTTGAACAGTTCAAATTTTAAAATATAAAATTTTTCTATTTTACTTGGTTCTTATTTACATCAAATTGAGAAACTTGTGGTGTCCGGGAAATTAAATTCCGAGGAACTTTAAATTTTTCCATACAAAACTTAACAATTCTAATGTATTTAAAAACAGGATATTTGACGAAACGCAGATAAACAACTTTGAGAGCTATAATTATCATCAAAATATTTTAATTTTAAAATTTGTAAGCTTGTTCCTCCACGAAGATTACATTAATTCAAGTTATAGTAACATTTCTCCAAATTCTTTTTCAAAATTCGTTCGATATAAAGATGTAAATTTGTGGTGTACTTAATTTTGTCAAAAAAAGGTTAAAAAATTTCGCCTTAAATAAATTAATAACTAATCAGAAGAAGAACATTTTTTCAGAGATTTTTGAAACTTGAACCAAAAAAATTAGTTTGAAAAAATTTTAAATTTTTGGTAATCAGACCTATCACTGAATCCATCGTAGATACGAATTTCGTGATATCTACGAAAGTGCTATCATTGAATTCGAATTGCTACGACGTGAATTCAAAATTCGTAGATTGGGATCACTTACTCCATCCGAAACTCAAAATTTTTTTTAATTTTCGAAGACTTGATATGGCTACCGAAGAAATATCATAATCTTATTTAAGAAATACTTCGAACACCATGAATTTCGAAGTTACGTTCGAAATTTGTTGATTATCAATAAAAGCATTTTCGTAGATCTCACGAAATTGTTATCTACGATGCGCTCAATGATAGGCCTGAATATTTCTTAAGTCTGTAAAAAACGTAATTTTAAACTTTTCAATTTGAATAGCATAACTTTCCAAAATATTTTCCATTGAAATAAATTTAACGCAACTCTATGAAAATTAAATGTATATAAAAAAGGAAGATATCTTTACTTCAATGAATATCCCGGACAATTATGTCTAATATAAAAAATTAAAATGTAAAGTTTTGGAGGAAGATTATGGCTAGCCGATGGCGTTGACAAAAGTGAGCTAAACTACTTACTGGTAAAGTGCCAAATGTCTGAAAACAGCGTTGTCTGCAATTGGAAAAGAGGATAACTCTAATTATTAACCTCGAAAAAAACAGTGTTAGGATTCGGAATTAGCGACTACTAATTAACAGCTCCTGGAAATAACACCATAGAAAATGACTCTAGAAAACTTTTTGGAAATAAAGTCAGCAAAATATCCATAATTATTGGCGTTATTTTCATTCTGGTTTGGAAGTAAAATCGAAAACTTTTCTGTTGTATTTTTTATTTTTTTTTTTTTTTTTTCAAAAAAATGTATGGCTTTATTTCCAAAATATAAATGGTTTACAAAAAGGCAATAAAGCCAGAAAATTTTTTGGAAATAAAGCTAGAAATTTTGTGGCATTAATTTTTAGAAAAAAGCCAAAACATTAACTCGGAAATACATTTTTGACTTTATTTCCAAAACAAAATGGAATTTTTTCAAACTTTATTTACTAAAAACTTTTGGCCTTATTTCCATACTTTTGTTGTTTTCTATTTAATTTTTAGCTTTATTTGCAAAAATTCATGCAAGGAAACTTCTGATCTTATTTCTAAATGACTGGCGTTACTTTCTTTTTGCAAACCATATTTTTGTAAATAAAGTTAAACAGTCCAGTTCCATAATCCGTGTGGTTTCAATTACTTTTCATTTCGGAAGCTTCTTAATGACAATGCACGGTGGTTTTTAAAAAATTTCAACTTTTTGAAATACCACCCGCGATTTTTTTCGGGGATAGTGTTGGGGGACCCTTCTAGTATCAGAATCCGGGAACCGCGAAATCGAAAGTCCAGCCGTTTTTTTTTTTCGACATTTTAGTTTTTTTAACGATTTTTGAGAATGTCTCGGATTTATATACATATTATGTACACATATATATGTATGTACGTACATATATATACTTGTATATGTATATATGTGTAATATATATACATGTATATATATATACATACATACATATAAAAGGTATCGTTTCCGCACCATTTATTTAAAAAAAAAATTGGTTTTTTCGTATATAAAAAAACACAAACAAAAACCGGATACAGCAATAGTCACTCCAGATGTTATTTTTGATGCTTAATCCGAATCCGGTCTTAGAATTGCTCTATTACTTCTGGACTTTGAGATATCCTTACATAAATGTTTAAAGGACACCATTTTTTTCCTATTTTTGAAGTTATATAACAAGATAAGGTAATATTATGCCGTAAAATCTGGTATGACAGTTAATAGCCCTAGTTTTTTTCTTGAAAACTCAATCAAACTGATAACGATATCTTTATTTTTGTCGGAGATATATTTACCTAAAAAGTTAAAAAAGTGCAAAAACACGATTTTTGGCTATATTGGATGTTATATGCAGGACACACAAAATTTTTTTGTGAGTTTCTATTACCAGAAGCATTTGGTGCTTTCTTTTGGCTTTAAATTGAGCTATCAAATGTTTATCTGCAATATTTCTCTGCAAAGTTATGTTAACTTTAAAATCACACCATGAAACTTAAAGCGAAAATCTCGGTTTTCGGCTATATTTGAGGTTGTATACAGTACGGACGAAATTCGTCTGCTCTTTTTTACCAATCGACACATTTAAAACCATTCTTTATCTTCAAAATGAGCTAACAAGTGGTCTCTTGTAATAGTTTTCTAAAAAGTTATGACTATTTTAAGACGACATGTTGCAGCAATACGTATATAAGAAATACTCGTACACTATATTTTAGTGGCACCCCTGTGAGTTTGCACTTCATAATGTAATTTTTAAATGGTCATAACTTTGTAGAAGATTATTGCAGATGAACATTTAATAGCTCAATTGAAAGCCAAAAGAAAGTACTAAATGCTTCTGGTAATAGAAATTCACAGAAGAATTTTTTGTGTCCTGCATATAACATCCAATATAGCCAAAAATCGTGTTTTTGCACTTTTTTAACTTTTTAGGTAAAGATATCTCCGACAAAAAAAAAGATATCGTTATCGGTTTGATTGAATTTTCAAGAAAAAAACTAGGGCTATTAACTGTCATACCAGATTTTACGGCATAATATTATCTTATCTTGTTATATAACTTCAAAAATAGGAAAAAAAGTGGTGTCCTTTATACATATATGTAAGGATATCTCAAAGTCCAGAAGTAATAGAGCAATTCTAAGACCGGATTCGGATTAAGCATCAGAAATCACATCTGGAGTGACTATTGCTGTATCCGGTTTTTGTTTGTGTTTTTTTATATACGAAAAAACAGATTTTTTTTTAAAATAAATGGTGCGGAAACGATACCTTTTATATGTATGTATGTATGTATGTATGTATATATATATACATATATATATATTACACATATATACATACACAAGTATATATATGTACGTACATACACATATATGTGTACATAACATGTATATAAATCCGATACATTCTCAAAAATCGTTAAAAAAACTAAAATGTCGAAAAAAAAAAAACGGCTGGACGTTCGATTTCGCGGTTCCTGGATTCTGATACTAGAACGGTCCCCCAACACTATCCCCGAAAAAAATCGCGGGTGGTATTTCAAAAAGTTGAAATTTTTTAAAAACCACCGTGAATGGTGAGTCACACGATAAAAAGCATCATAATCTTTTATGTGGAGAATTACAAGTTCTACAAATAATATAGATTTGTATTTACGAAAAGTTTAACGTTTGAAATATTCGATAAAATTGAATTTTTCGCCTTTTTGTGGTTTTTTAAGAATATTACCTAAACGGTTACGTTTTCGTTAATGCAAATCAATATTAACTTGCAATTCTCCACAAAAGAAATTCTTATACCTTTATTTCGATCGACTCACCGTTTTCATCAAAAAGCCTCCTAAATGAAAAGTTATTGAAATCACTCGGATTT
Source organism: Calliopum simillimum (assembly GCA_951812925.1). NCBI lineage: Eukaryota > Metazoa > Arthropoda > Insecta > Diptera > Lauxaniidae > Calliopum > Calliopum simillimum. The sequence goes on along the minus strand of OX638368.1, from coordinate 97,752,201 downwards.
TGGGCATGATGATTTTTAAAAAAAATTTTAGAAAAGTTTTTGTCTTTGTTTCCAAACCAAAATAGAAATTATACCAGAATTTTATAAAAAGATTTTTCTGAAGAATTATCCGCCGTTATTTTTGGATGCGCAAATAAAGCAAAACATTAAACAAAAAAAAATTATTTTTTTTAGTAGAAAAACCGAACTTTAAACAAAATTTAAAATAAAATTTTTTGATTTCTGGTTGTTGCTTAAAACTCACAATGCGAAACTTTCAAATCTATAAGCAAAGTACAATGGAATACATAGAATATGTTGATATCTCGAAAACGAGATCAGAAAGATATCCAAAAATATTAATATAAATTGCTCGGTTATTCCATCGAGAATCTAGAGTCAAACCTTTAGCATGATGGAACGGATCTATTATCTTTTTGCTTAGACATTAAAAAAGAATTTTGATGTAAATATCTCAAAAAATATGCAAGATATTTTTTTCCAGAGACTGAATTTAAACTTAAACATGATGGGAAAAATATACGAAGTCTGTCATATCATATTTAGGGCCGATTACACAATGTTCAGTTAAGCCTTAATTGTAACTTTAACTGGCACTTTGACATTAAATTTCATACAAAATTTTTATTTATCTGGAAGGTAAATTTTAACTGGAGATTGTGAAAACGGCCCTTAGTGGACTCAATAAAGCCAAAAAATAAGCAAAATAAGGAAGTCCTCAAGAATAGCTCCGATTTTGATGATTTTTTTTATTTAAAATCGAAAACTTCTTGGGGCTCTGTTGGAGTTATATAATTAATATTTAAACAACTTATGTTTTCATATTAAATGACTATTTTGATATTTGTTTGCTGTATTTTTTATCGAATATTTTTTTATGTATTTGGCAATTATCTTGTATGGTTTCTGAGATACCTTCTCTTCTTATAGGGTCTAAAATTATGTATATAAAAACTGTTGGGATGTTTTTCTCAAGAACGGCTATAGCGATTTGAATGAAACTTTGGAGAAAATGATGCGCATTAGCACATACTAAAGAATGAGATAGACTTTGACTCAGTATATACTTATGAAGAGGCGTGGCACCGCCCTAAACTTTTTATTTAATTTGGTCATATCTTTTGAACCGTATTAGATATTTTGATGAAATTCTGTATACAACTACTAACTATCAATGCCTTATAATGAGCAAAAATTCGGCGAAATCGTGGAAGTGCCACGCCCACTTTTTGATGAAAATAAAAAAATATTATTTTAAAAATAATATAATTCCGACCGAGCTTTAAAAGGTTTCTGATTTTAAATAACAAAAAAATTGTTTCAAAAAAAAAAAAAACTCAAAATCGGAACTGTTCTTGAGGACTCCACCAATTCTTCCATGTCTTGTATCTCGTCAACTAGAAGGTGTAAAGATATACGATTTTGCATGATTCTAGATCTTGATGAGAGCTGCTTAGATAAACCCGTTATGGAAAAAATGGATATTTGCCAACTTTGCACAGATTTGTTGCTTGAAATCCCAACGCTTTTGGTGTCACCGAAACAAAACAAAAAGGAGGATGTTTCTTGCCTGCAGTTGTTGTTGTCGATGACGATGATGATGATGATATTGTTATTGTTGGTTCTAGCAAATTGTTATCAGTGTTGTTGCTGCTGAAAAATGCTGTCGTAGCAAGTAGCAACGTTTGTTGCTGCTGATGATTTTCTTGCGTTTGTTGTTGTTGTTGTTGTTGCACGATTAAGTTGCTGCTGCTGTTGTTGTTGCGACGCGGCGCCATAAGTAGCATTTAATAAACAAAAAAGTAAGAAAAACCTTTTTTTGGAAAAAAAAATTTTTGTTTTTGTGAAAAAATTTTTTTTTTTCTTTTTTTTTTCAAATTACTTCACTACCACACAAAAATCGCGCAATTTTCGTCAAATTTTTTTACAAACATTTCCACGAGTTTTTTGTTTTTTTTTTTTTATTTTGAATTTTTGAATTTTTGATTTAAAAACTTGAAAAAAATTTTAACCGCATAATGTTGTCGGTAACTTGTCTATTTTTCTCGTAGCTTCACTTAACCTCGAAAAATTCTCCGCAAAGATTTCCGTTCAAAATATTTCGATTTGATTTAAAAAAAATTTTCCGCCTAGGATTTATCCGACATTTTATGGCCGTTTTGTCTTTGTATTTTTCTATTTCACTTTTTTTGTCCTTAAGCTGAACATAACCTCAAAAAACAGAATATGAAGAAAAAAAAATCCCGTAAGAATTCGCAAAATTCGTTATTTCACTTTTGTTGTTGTTCTTCTCTTGAATTTTTCTAACCACGGTCTTCTGGAATTTTGTTTGAATTTTTTCACCGATTTTTTTAATATTTTCCGCAATGTTTTTTTTTTTTTTTTTGTTTTTTTAGCAATCTGACTTTCTTGTTTGTAGTTGCATCATATCTTCCACACACACTGTGTTTTTCTGCTTTGCCTGTTTGCTGCTTCTACTTTTTTTTCCACTGTTTTTGTTTTTTTTTTCCTTCTTTTGCTTTGCTTCACCACTCAAAAGTAGAAAAGAAAAACACAACAAATATTCTTTACCATATTCGGCACACGCACAACTTGTCCAGCGGAAAGCGAAAACGTAACTGAAATTTCACTTGAGAAAATAAAAGTTGACAACACTGCGAAGAACACAACGTTGTGTATTGAGCAGAAAAACAACAAAAAAAAAAAGCGGCGCAGTTTTGGTTGCGTCGAACGTGTATGGCGCTGTTGCTGCTCACTCACTCTCTGTGTTTTTTTCCTCTTCTTTTCTGTTTTGCTCTTTCTCGTTAACAGCGTGGAGTTAAACTTGAAAATGTTGCTGTTGTTTTTTGATTTGTTGGCTGAGTGTGTGTGATTTGTGTGGGGGCAGAAAGCACCCTTTTTCCGCATGTGAAAAACCCTTGTTAGTTGGGGGTTGTTGCTTTCACGTTTTCCAAATTGAAATTTTTGGCGCTAAGTTTTCGTCTATGTAGAGTAGACTGTCACACAAAGAGAGCGAGGAGTTAGTGTGAATGGGATGCAAGAAAATTCAAATTCATTTTTGTGTCATTTGAAGAAATTTTTATGGGGGTGGGTTGGGCGTGAAAATGTTAAAACTGAGCCGCCGCTGCCAACGCGGTAAATGTGTTAGTAGTAAATTGCTTGCAATTTTATCTTTTCACCCTTAAGGCAATAAATACCTGTAGTGCTTTGAAATTGCATAAAATGATGTTTTTTTTTTCAGCGCCTAGTTCACACGACTAACTAAACTGTCGGGCGATAGTACTTTTTGTAGGCAAACGGTGGGACCGCTTCCCACCGCTTGCCTAAAAATAGTACTATCGCGGTGGGAAGCGGTCCCTCCATTTGCCTAAAAATAGTACTATCGCCCGACAATTTAGTTTGTCGTGTGAACCAGCACTTAAGACGCATCACAACGCACGCGAGTGATGCTGGTGCCGTTTCATAGAGCGCGTAAACGCGTTTTCAAATACACTCAGAATGGGCTTTATTATATACCCAGTGTGCCAAACGTACTCGTTTCGGATCCGTAACGGGTTCATATTTTCGTACGTCTTATCCGTTTCTGATCCGTTTGCGGGAAGATTCCTAAAAAAAAAACGAGTCGTTTTTTCTGCTTTTATGGATTCGTTTCGAACCTGTAACGTACATCAGAAAACGAATTCAAAACGGATTCGCTTTTAATAATGTTAATGCTGCTTATAAAAAAAAAAAGAAAAATGGTGAAGCGCTTATTTTTAATTAAAAAAAACAAAATAAAAAAAAATTACTAGCCCGGCCGGGAGGCGAACCCAGGCTCCCGGCGTATTACTTTTTCATACACGAGACGTTAGACAACTAGGCTACTGACCGATATGATGCTGACTTATCTGATGTTGAGATTTAAAGTTTGTATTGATTAAACAAATTTCTGTTGTTTTTTTATAAGTATTCTGTGTTCTTTCTCTTCCCTTCTTTTGACAAAAAATATTGGGCCTTATCGTAAATCTGAAGGGAGTTCCATTCTCTCCCTCCCGGGGAAGGAGCACTGGAAGTAGTGAATATTTCATGAATGGAAACTCCCCTTCCTGCAGGGATACTTTTTTATTTTAATATCGTTGACATTTTCAGAAATAACCAGTTTGCAACGCTGTGTTTTTCCAAGAGCGTTGACATTTTACACAAAAACAACATCTGGCAACGCTGAGTCTTTCCCATACCTTTGACATTTTGCGCAAACAACCAATCTGAACGCTGATTTTTTCCAATTTCGTAGACATTTTGCACAAAGAAAAACATGTGGCAACGCTTTTTACCATAAATCGTTGACATTTCTTTCCATTTTCCACTGGATTTTGACAGCTGACTTCTAAAAAAAGATAAACAAGAAACAACAATTGCAAAAGAAGAAAAAGAAGCAATTGCAGCAGTGAAATTTAAATTACCGCTTTACTGTTTAAAGTAAAAAATGTCTTTTCAATCATTTTTGTGGATTTGAAAAATCAAAAGTTTGCACCAAAAAGTTAAAAAAAAAAAAAAGTGAAAAGTACTTTTAGCAGAACCAGTATAAATTGGAAACGCTTGGATGGATATTAAAAACTTTAGTGTCATATGAAAGCTGTTTCAATAAGCTTTAAAATTGTTGTACTGAAGTTTTTAATTTGTCAAACGTAATTTATAATTATTCATTTATACTTTAGTACTCCCTAGCAAAAAGTTAAGGAGCAAATTTAACAAATAAAAGTGAAAAATCGCTCCCAACTTATTGCCGATTACATAATTGCTCCAGTGAATTTTCTCTTTCCACGAAATTTTTTTGCGATTGCAAACTAGGGAGTTAGCGGATAAATTCTCGAGAATATTTATTTACGATAAGGCCCATTACATACTCTTATTTGGAATCAAAAACATTTCTTCAAACAGAGTTTGAAAAGTTTACAAAAAATCATACGCAATAAAATAAAAAGATGCAAATACGTTTTGAGTTAGTATTTACGTATTCGAAACGGATTTACCCAGGTTCGAATCCTACCACAGGTGGATTTTTACCTTTTATTTTTCTTCCTTTTTTTGTTTATATTTTTTTTTAATTGCTAATAAGCGCATCAAAACGGTTTTTTTCTGTAAACATACAACATTAACATATTTAAAAGCAAATCCGTTTAGAATTCGTTTTTACGTATGAAGGGTGTTTTTTTTAGAGGTATAGAACTTCGAATTGAAATAAAACACAAGAAAATCGTTTTAATGTCCATCAATTTGGCTTTATTGGAAGGATAATTTTAGCCATTAATGTTTAAATATGATTTCGGGCATGTGGCCGCCGCAGCTGGCTCGAATAAAGCCAATTCTACAGGTCCAATTTTCAACCACTTTTTCGAGCATATGGGGCCGTATGTCGGCAATAACGCCACGAGTGTTGGCTTCTAAGTCCCCTAACGTTTCTGGTTTGTTGACGTAGATGAGCGACTTCACATATCCCCAAAGAAAATAATCCAATGGTGTCAAATCACACGATCTTGGTGGCCAATTGACAGGTCCATTCCGCGAAATTATGCGCTCATCGAATGTTTCCTTCAATAAATCGATTGTGACGTGCGTTGTGTGGCATGTAGCGCCGTTTTGTTGGAACCACAACTCATCCACATTCATGCCATCCAATTCGGGAACAAAATAGTCGGTTATCATGGCTCTATACCGGTCTCCATTAGCGGTAACTGACTCTCCAGCATTATTGACCATTTAAAAATTACATTATGGAGTGCAAACTCACAGTGTACGAGTATTCCTTATATTGCTGCAACATGTTGTCTTAAAATAGTCATAACTTTTTAGAAAACAATCACAAGAGACCTCTTGATAGCTTATTTTGAAGATAAAGAATGGTTTTAAATGCTTCGGTTAGTAAAAAAGAGCAGACGAATTTCGTCCGTACTGTATACAACCTCAAATATAGCCGAAAACCGATATTTTTCGCTTTAAGTTGAATGGTGTGATTTTAAAGTTAACATAACTTTGCAGAGAAATATCGCAGATAAACATTTGATAGCTCAATTTAAAGCCAAAAGAAAGTACCAAATGTTTCTGGTAATAAAAATTCCCAAACAAATTTTGTGTGTCCTGCATATAACATCCAATATAACCAAAAATCGTGTTTTTGCACTTTTTTAACTTTTTAGGCAAAGATATCTCCGACAAAAAAAAAAGATATCGTTATCAGTTTGATTGAGTTTTCAAGGAAAAAACTAGGGCTATTAACTGTCATACCAGATTTTACGGCATAATATTATCTTATCTTGTTATATAACTTCAAAAATAAGAAAAAAAGTGGTGTCCTTTAAACATATATGTAAGGATATCTCAAAGTCCAGACGTAATAGAGCAATTCTAATACCGGAACCGAATTAAGCATCAAAAATCACATCTGGAGTGACTACTTTCGTTTCCGGTTTTTGTTTGCTTTTCTTAAATCAAAAAAACCGATTTTTTTAAAAAATAAATGGTGCGGAAACGATACCTTTTATATGTATGTATATATATATCCATATATATATATTACACATATATACATAAACAAGTATATATATGTACGTATGTGCATATATATGTGTACATAATATGTATATTAGGGTGGGCCAAATTGTATGGAGGAAATTTTATCGACCTCGGCTACCCCCCTATGTGAAAGTTCATTCAATTCTATGAATATTTGCCCAAGAAACTATACCTCTGCGTTCAACTTTAGTTCGGCGCATTTTCGATCGAAAATTGTACCTTTCATCAATATTTTTTTTATTTTCATACTAAATTTTAAAAATTTTTATAAAGGCAAAAGTAATGTCATTATATGATTTGGCTGGTATTCTGTCAGTAGTCAATTATATTGGGTTCCGTTTACATAAGAAGTTCACTTGATAGTGTGAAATTGATTATATGTATATATTTAAAAAAGTGATATGGGTCAAATAGCCGATTATTATAACCGACATTCAAAATAAACGATTCATATTTTTGGATGCATTTTTTCAAACAAACTACCAACCTAGGCTAAAAGTTCATTCAATTCCATGAATATTTGCCCAAGGAACCATACCTCTACGTTCAACTTTAGTTCGGCGCATTTTCGATTGAAAATTTTACCTTGCGTTTAATATTTATTTTTATGCTTAATTTTCAAAATTCTTAAAGAGCCAAAAGTAATATCATAATATGTTTTGGCTGGTATTCTGTCAGTAATCAATAAAATGGGGTTCTGTTTTTACGAAAAGTTTACTTGATAGCGTGAAATTGATAATATTTATTTCAAGAAATTATATCGGTCAAATTATATATATTTATTATAAACGATTCATATTTTTACATAGATTTTTGGTATATTGTTCTGTAAAATTACAAAAAGCGGCTAATTTATTTCCTAAAACTGCCACTAGATGTTGCCCTGGAAAAAAATAAGTGTCAGATTCGGCATCCTAGCATCCAAAAATACATGGGTTGGTGTTTCGATTGAAAAAATCCATGTAAAAATATGAATCGTTTATAATAAATCGGTTATTTGAACGATATAATTTTTTTGGAATAAATATAATCAATTCCACGCTATCAAGTAAACTTTTCGTAAAGACAGAACCCAATTTTATTGATTACTGACAGAATACCAGCCAAAACATATTATGATATTACTTTTGGCTCTATAAGAATTTTGAAAATTAAGCATAAAAATAAATATTAAACGCAAGGTAAAATTTTCAATCGAAAATGCGCCGAACTAAAGTTGAACGTAGAGGTATGGTTCCTTGGGCAAATATTCATGGAATTGAATGAACTTTTAGCCTAGGTTGGTAGTTTGTTTGAAAAAATGCATCCAAAAATATGAATCGTTTATTTTGAATGTCGGTTATAATAATCGGCTATTTGACCCATATCACTTTTTTAAATATATACATATAATCAATTTCACACTATCAAGTGAACTTCTTATGTAAACGGAACCCAATATAATTGACTACTGACAGAATACCAGCCAAATCATATAATGACATTACTTTTGCCTTTATAAAAATTTTTAAAATTTAGTATGAAAATAAAAAAAATATTGATGAAAGGTACAATTTTCGATCGAAAATGCGCCGACCTAAAGTTGAACGCAGAGGTATAGTTCCTTGAGCAAATATTCATAGAATTGAATGAACTTTCACATAGGGGGGTAGCCGAGATCAGTTTTCAAATCGGTCCACCCTAATGTATATACACACCGAGATATACTCAAAAATCGTTAAAAAAACTAAAAGGTCAAAAAAAAAAACGGCTGGACATTCGATTTCGCGGTTTGCGGATTTAGATACTAGAAGGGTCCCCCAACATTATCCCTGAAAAAAATCGCGGGTGGTATTTCAAAAAGTTAAAATTTTTTAAAAACCACCGTGCACTATTTTAGTACATATTTCATCGATATTTGGTGGTGGCCCAACTCTGACTACAATGGCCCAACCCTGACTACTTTTTTTTTAATTTTCGATAATAACTCTTTTTTCCGAAATCGCAGCGAGTTGTCCTAAAGGTATGTTATAGATAAAGGTCCTCACTTTTAAATAAAACAAAAAATTTGGTAGTATTCAAATATATAAAAAAGATACAGAGGAAAGTTAAAAAGTGGCCCAACCCTGACGACATTCCCCTATGTATATTGATTTTTCAAATATTATAAAAAAAAAAATGGAAAAATTCCAAACTTTAACATTAAAAAAAAAAAACACAGATTTTCATAATATAAATAAATCCATTATGTTTTGATAAGGGAGGAATTTTTTAACAAAAGAAAAAATTAAAAATTTTAAAGTTACAGTTAACTGTCAATGCTACAGCTGGAGCAATTGGGGATCCTTAGGGAGCAATTAGAGATCCTTAGGGAGCAATTAGGGATCCTTAAGGAGCAATTAGGGATCCTTAGGGAGCAATTAGGGATCCTTAGGGAGCAATTAGGGATCCTTAGGGAGCAATTAGGGATCCTTAGGGAGCAATTAGGGATCCTTAGGGAGCAATTGAGGAGCAATTTTTCTCCAAAAGAAAAAACAAAAAATTTTAAAGTTGCGCGCTAACTTAACTTTTTTTTTTAAATTGTTAATAAAAAATGAACTGGCAACACTACAGATGAAGAAATTGGGGATCCTTAGGGAGCAATTTGGGGGCGATTTTTTAGCAAAAAAAAAAAGTATGAAAACTCAAAGTTGCGCGCTGCCTATTTTTTATTTTCCAAATATTTCTGGAGTTATTGCCACATTTTAAAGTTTGGAGCTTTCTTCATTTGGAGCAATTGGGGAGCAATTTTTTAAAACAAAAATATTTAATTAAATACAGAATTTCTAAACGTAATTGCATGTTGAAAAAAATTTTTTTAAATTACTTCTAAAAATCAAAATATTAAATTTTTGGCTGGAGCAATTTTGGATCTTTCGGGAGCAATTGCTACAAAAAATAAAAACTAAAAAAAGTAAATCTTGCGCGTCAACTTAACTCCAATGGAAATTAATGTTTCAAATTATGTTTTATTTCTTTGTTCATTTTTAACTTATACCTAATAGTTTTTGACCCAACTGTACGTTTCATAATCTTGAAAAAGGCATGTGAAAAGGTTCTGACGTTAAGACACGCGCACCCGAAAACACGTCTGCACTCGACCGCGAACAAAACGAAAGACGTCAGTTTATTTTTGCTTTTTTAATTTTGACTTGACTTTAGTTTTTTTTTTTTTTTCAATTTCAAAATCCAAAATCAGCTGCAACGCTTCCGAAATAAAAAAAAAGTCGGTGCCCATAATTTTAAAAATTGGTACCCAAAGGTGCCCGTTTCGAGCAAAACAATTTGTTTTTTTGGTAAACTTTTGGCTTATGAGTAGTTTACTTTAAAGCAAATAGTTCTTTATCATAAAAATTAAAATTGGATTAGTAGAACTAAAGTTACAGCTTTTCAAAAAAAAAAATGTCCTTCCAAATTCAATGTCCTATGCCTACGCCACTTCTGAAAAGTTTTAAAAACAGATTGTGAATTTATAAAACTATAGCTTAGCTCAAATTATAGCTAGTTTTGTTTTTGTTAAAATTTCATGAAGCTACATAGATGTGACCTTCCGCCCTTCTAACAAAAAACTGATATTTCAAGAGGCTGTACAAATAAGAGGAAATTTTTTTCAGTCTTCCTTCACGGAGAGAATTTTGAGCTAAAAACAATCCCAAACCAATCAATTTTGGGTGTGATTTTCAGCTTGTCCATAATTTTCTTGATATCAAGTAATAATGTGCTTGTTTATCAAAAAAATGAATATGCCCATTTGAGCTCAATTCAATTCAATTTGGGATTGTTCGTCAAAAATTTATTAAACGAATTTGTACTTAATTTCAGCCCTTTTGTACTTTTTTATAAAAAAAAATAAATATTCCCATTTTTTCTTAATAATTTCTTACATATCAAAATATGAATATGACCATTTTTGCCAAATGCAAGAAACATCATTTCATTTTCCAAAATCAATGTACCAAAATATCCAAAGACACCTCAGTACATCGTAACATCCCATTATGGGATGTCAGGAGTATTTACTCTATTATAAATACCCAATTCGACTGTCGAGCAGGAATTATTTAAGCAGTAGATGACATAGTCATATTGAGAATCATAAACACACAGAATAAACACAAATAAAAATTAGTTTTTTGATAAACAATCACAAAAGGGCTTGAATTAAGAGCTGAACAAAATGATGAAGCTGTAGTATGCCGCTGTAGTACAAAATGAAATGTAGCAGACGATGAGGCGTTTCGAGAATTTCTATAAACAGAATGGAGAAGTTCGCTTCATATGGAATAGAGTTGCCGATCTCATTTCTTTATAAAATTTGCATAAAGTTTACAATGATATGACCTCTTGAAACTTAAAATATTTTTTATAATTTTATTCGCTGCTTTTCTTATAAAATTTGCATGCATTTTGCGATAAATCAACCTTTAAAATCATTAAAAAATGTTTACAAATTTATTTTCATCCATTCGGTAACATTGTTCTTCTGTCAAAAGGCATGGAGCAAGCGACAAAGTTGAAAAGTTCGAACTTTGTACTACACCGCAAGCTTCAGCTACAGCGTTAACTTCACATTGTGTTGACGCGTATTTAAATATGTGGAGTCTACTTTTGACAGTTCGTCGCTTACTTCGTACTTCAAGCTTCAGCTACACATTCTGTTTCAGCAGTTAAGCAAAAAATGGGCTTATTTTTTTTTTTTTTTTTTTTTTTTTTTGATAAACAAGTACAAAATGGCATGCATTGAGTACAATTGGTCTTAATTATCAAAATTTATATTATGCCCAAATTTGAGCTTGAATTGCGAACAAGTTGGGCGTATTTTGGGATGATTTTATGCTATATTGGGCTTAATTCTGAATATTTAATTTAAGAACGATTTGAGCTAGATTTTAGAACATTTTTTTCTCTCCGTGTTATAACACAAGACGATAGACCTATCCTCTGGCATGGGGAATTTGCAAAACTAATACCTATGTCAAATTTCATGACTTCCACCCTTTTAACATTTGCCAATTCAAATATTTGGAATTAAATTAAACAGAGAACATTGCTCTCTCCCAGGTTCTGAGGATTTAATTTTTGTTGCTGGACAAAAATTGAGTACCCAAACAAGATTTTGAAAGTGCCTAAAATTTACGAAAGTGCCCGTTTCGGAAGCGCTGATCAGCTGGTACTTGGAGAAACAGTTGGACAGTTTCATAAAAATTGTTTTTCTCCAAAACGTACCAGCTGGTGCGAGGAGAGTTTCACTCAAATTCTTCAAGTACCAGCTGATTTTGAATTTTTAAATTGAAAAAAAAAAAAAAAAAAAAAAAAATAGAGTCAAGTCAAAATAAAAAAGCAAAAATAAATTGAAATATTTTTGCAGATTGATAAAAAACTAAACGGCAAGAAGTTGAGATCCATTCACGCCTTAAGCATCCTTCGATTTTCCAGGATGTCAACTTGGTATTGGAGTTGGCGCACAACGGTGAACTACATCGTTATATGAAGCAGCAAATGTGTCGTTCCATGATAAGCAACGCAGCTGAAGCGTCCAGATAAAAAGCACTGACTATGTGTGGTGAGTTGAATAATCAAGCTATTAAAATAGTGATTCAAAAAAACGTTGTCTCTTTTTTTTCATAGGCACTATAGTAGGCTGACCAATTTTTTAATCGTCCAATGCGGGACAGGGAAAATTTATTTTTTATACTAGAATGAATGCTAGAGCTATGCGCATCCAATGAGCATTTCTGGTAGCGAGAACGAAGCGTTTTCGGTCACGTATTTACGCACAAAACAAAATAAGTGAATAAATCAGCTTTGAAAGAGCGCACGGATGGAGCTGTGGTCAAGCGACTGGCACTGCGATTGAGAGTTGTAGCAACCGTGAGGTCCTCGGTTCAATTCCGGCCCAGACCAAACACAAAAGTTTTTCAACTTGCAAATTTTCAATTATAATTAATTTAGTAAAATAAAAATAATTATAATTACATTAAAAATAGTCTGATTGATGAGTCTTTGTGGCGAAAGACGTAAAATTTCAATTAAAAAAATAATTTTTTTATATATTTTTATTGTCATCCAAAAAGCATCCAAAGAGCATTTCTGAATGCGAGAGCGATGCGCATCCAAACAGCAGTTCTGGATGCGAGAGCGATGAGCATCCAAACAGCATTTCTGGTGGCGAGAACGAAGCGCTTCCTTCCAATGACATGCCAATGTTAATTTCAGCACTTTTGGAGAGATGCGCTTCACTGCTGCTTTAGAGCGCATCAAAAGCGCTATTGATGCGCTCCATTCCCCATTGGGCGAGTAATTTGAATATACATTTTCATTTCATTCATTTATTTAAAAATTTATTACAAAATGCTCCAAGATTGTTTATCTTATGAATAAGCATAAAAAATAAGACCAAAAAATTATTAACAATGAGAAACGATATTAATGTAAAATAAAAAAATAAAAAAAATGTTATTTAAAAATTATTAAAAACAAGTTTACAAAATTCAATATAATATTGATTACTCTAAATTATGAAGAAGAAAAATGTCTAAACAATGTTGCTTTAAATTGTGTCGGGGACCTAATTTTTTGCAAATCATGTGCGACTTCTATTTCTGTTCCTACAAAAAACTTCTTTGATCGTTCATAAGAAGGGAATTAAAATAAAAAATAAAGCATCACTTCCCAATGGGGAATGGAGCGAGGACTTCACGGTTGCTACAACTCTCAATCGCAGTGCCAGTCGCTAGACCAATGCTCCATCCTTGCGCTTTTACGAAGCTGACTGATTGACTTATTTTGTTTTCTGCGTAAATAAGTGACCGAAAACGCTTCGTTCTCGCTACCAGAAATGCTTTTTGGATGCGCATCGCTCTCGTATTCAAACATGCTCTTTGGATGCGCATCACTCTCGACTTCAGAAATGCTCTTTGAATGCGCTTCGCTCTCGCTACCAGAAATTCTCTTTGAACACTTTTTGGTTGACAGTAAAAAATATTTAAAATAAGAAAAACAAACAAAAAATAAAGCTGCCTTATTGCTTACTTACAGCTCAGAAAATATGCGCATCAACATCAGCTCTTTAGATGCGAGAAGGACGCACACCGCAATTGTATCTTGGGGATGCGCATCGAAACTTTCTCTTGGGTTGTTACTCATTTCACTAGTATGAATGCATGAACTGCGGACAGAGAGGTACAAATGCTAAGTATATGATGAACACTAAAGTAAAAAGGAGTACAATAATGCAGGTGTTGCCATTTATTTTCTATTGCGAAAAGTGTTTAATGGATAACACGAATTACCATTAACAACAATTTTATTTGATTTTGCACGATTTTATTGAAATTCAAATTTGGTTTGCAATATTCCCAACAAAAGATTCATATTATAGAAAAAATCTACACAATGAGCGTCCATCTTAAATGCGGGACATTCATGAAAATTCGGGACATTTCCGGGACATTTTTGAATGCGGGACGAGAGGGAAAAATGCGGGACGGTTGGTCACCCTACACTATAGACACATTTGCCTTATTTTTTCGAGTGTTTTTGCAACATATAAAATTGAACTAGTAAGGGTGTAACTTAATTTTTAAATTAACCAGAAATATTTTAGCGCCATCTTCATATCCTAATGGATTCGAGTTGTTAGCACCCCATTTATGGAATTTCGAGACACCACTTATGTCATTAAAAGGTCAGGAAATGGGCATAAAATTAGTCAATTGGTTCGAATAATTTGTCAGCTAGTAGTTTTTGCTTACACTTTTATTATTAATAATTTCAAAAATATTAACTTAGTAGCGTTTCTTGGTGCGCATTGCTTCACGTATGTTTCTGCATCAAATAGCTTCAGAAACATGAACAATTTCGTTTTGAAGGAGTGGGTTCGTCTTTGTACCCTTTTTAAATGTACCACGCCTCATCCATCATAGTCTAATACTTTCAGCGACATGATAAAGTTTTATTTTGGGGGCGTGGCGCTGCCTACTTGTCTAGTTATTTTCTTTCTATCTCGGTGTCGTTTATATATCGTCGGGTTAGAACTACAACTAGACATCTACATTTTAAGTTTTTTGAAATTCGATTTTTGTATGAGATTTTGAAGTTTTCTGCCTGTTTTTCTTATATGAAATTAAGTAATTTTTGCGTGGACAACCAATTTCTTTTGTTTGTAACTCCTTTTCCAAAATCTGTAAATTGGTTTTTCTCAAAACTAGAAAATTGGAGTTACCTAGTTGTAGTATTGAAGTAGCGATATCATCAATTTAACGTAAGTGCAAATGCATTTATATTCGAAACATAATAATTTTGTGCGATTTACAACCTACCGAGAACTTTAAAACAATTAAGTTATTCCTTAAAACGTATAAATGACTCAAAAACCTCCAAACTTGTAAAACTGTCAAAATTGGCATTGATTTTGACAACTTCAACGAGGTTTTCGAAGCATTTACACGTTTTGGAGAATACCCTCAATATCTTTAATTAACTGCTGAAACAGAATGAGTAGCTGAAGCTTGAAGTACGAAGTAAGCGACGAACTGTCAAAAGTAGACTACGAATATTTTAATACGCGTCAACACAATGTGAAGTTAACGCTGTAGCTGAAGCTTGCGTCGTAGTATTAAGTTAAACATTTTTTAATTTGTCGCTTGCTGCAGGCTTTTTGACAGAAGAACAATGTAACCGAATTGATGAAAATAAATTTTTAAACATTACTTAATGATTTAGAGGTTAATTCAGCGCAAAACTCATTAAGATTTCATTAAAAAGAGCAGCAAATAAAATTATTGGAACAATTTTAAATTTTAAAAGTTGAGGTCATATCAAAATTTATGCAAATTTCATAACAAAATAAGATTGGCAACTTTATTGCATAAGCAGCGAACTTCTCCATTCTTAAAATTCTCGAAGCACTTACAGCTTCATCATTCTGTTCATCATTTTATTTGAATTTCAAAAATGCAAAAATCATTAATTAAAAACTTTTTTCGTTTTAAGTAAATTTTTATTTAAGATATTTCATTAAAACTATATTTTAATACAAACTAAATATAAGTATACTTAAATATTATACTATATACTCAGTGATTAGTAATCATAATCACCTCCACCTCCTTGATTACCTATGGGTGCACCATAACTTCCTTGATTACCTTGGGGTGCACCATAACTTCCTTGATTACCTTGGGGTGCACCATAAACTCCTTGATTACCTTGGGGTGCGCCAAAACCACCCTGATGACCAGCTCCATTAGCGCCTCCGTAAGGAGCAGGTCCACCATATCCAGCACCTTGACCGCCATAAAACTGCGCTGGAGGACCACCATAGCCTTGGGGATGATATCCACCTCCCTAATGTCAGAAGAAATTTGATATTAATATATGCAAAGTATTTGATTTGTGTAAAAACTTACAAATCTTCCAGGACCATAATAGTTTTCTTCACTGCTGTCATACTTATACTTATACTTGTACTTCTTCTTTTTCTTTTTAGCGTCGCTAAGATCCGAAAAAACGACAAGTACGATTACTAAGAAAATACAGAGCTTGTGAAATTTCATCTTTGCTTAGTTAGTTCTATTCAACTCTTGAATGCTACTTAATGATGTTCCAGATCTGCGAGCTCTATTTATACCAATTTGTAAGCATTGCATCTACAATGAGCTGCTCAACGTTTCCGATTAGGCGGGAATTCCACATTCTGTAATAATCACTAAAGCGCGCTGATAACAAACTACGATTATGCATATGCTAAATGAATGCAGAATTGATTAGAAGCGTATTTTCCTAATTCAATTGCTAAAATATAAACTCATTTCATTTTATTTTACGTAATTACATTGTGATAATCCGTAGGAAATTTGCTGTTTATGTACAATATTATTGGCACACGTAAAATGGATGGCATGATGCACATATAGTAGATACGTACGTTAGTGTTTTATTTTTTTGTTTTACTTTCAAATAAGTTTAATAAAACTTTTGGATTAAGGAGAGCTCATTTGTAATATTAGTATTTACTGGTGGCGCATTCAACTTTTTTTTTCCAACATATACAATAGTACAGTAAAATTAGCTTTAAAACGCTCTGATTTTGTGTCCTGTGATCCAGAATAATGGTTGTCACCACAAAGTTCGCCGACATCAGGGAATCGACAACCTCCAGAAATTTTTGCTTGATCGTCTTGGGAGAACTCTTTTATGTGTTACAAGCTGTGCACGAACTTCCAATTCCGCTACAAATCTTTCACCATTACAACAAATGTCTTATTTGCGACACCTTTGTTGGGGACCCCGCCTCCCAAATCTTCGAATCCCTGAATCAAATTTAAATAGTCGCTGAACTCCAGCTCTTTGTGGACGAGCACCTCGCCAAAGGGAATAACGCAAAGTTTTGATTCGAGATCCGAACCAGCGACCATTTTTACAAAAACCTTTTTTGCGGAAGAATTTATTTTAGGATGCAAAATTCTAAATGGCCGCCATTTAAAAAATTTAAGGCTCGAGATGGCCATCGCAACACAAGCAAATTTAATCGCTAAAAGCAGTGTTGCCAACTTAGTGCTTTTCGCACTAGTTCAAGTGCTTCTTTGGGATTATTACCCGTAAAATTTTTGGCCTAGTGCTTTTTCATTTTTAGTGCTTTTTCTTTCTTCTTGAAGACTTTGTCTTGCTCGTTGAATAAAGTTCATAAAATGCTGATATGAACCGGCTTTTAATTTGGAATTAGAAAATAGTGCTACGTCCTTTTGGATCAATGAAAAAGGTTTGAAAGATTCTTTAGACCAAAACCCTTTTGAAGATCTAGCAAATTTAGTCCAACGTGTGTTGTCATTGTCATATTTCAATGCTGAAGTAGAAACAGTATTTAGTTCGATGGCTGCGTTTAAATCAAAAATAAGAAACAAACTTTCATTTAATTCTGTAAATTCTTTACTCCATATTAAATAATTTTTCTCACTATGCTACTATTACTTATGCCAATTTTCAGCTAAATCGGATTCCATGAACAAATTTCTTGATCGTTTACACGTGGTTTGCATTACTCGGTGAAACAAAATCCACGACGATTAAAGATCTCGTTTTATCAATGAAAATATTTTTAAGAATTGTGCTTGATTGTCCAAATGACAGTTTTACAATCGTTAACACGAAGAAAGTTTCAAAAATTGCGAAAATTACGGATATCACCGTGTTGCATCACCAAATGTACCACAATTTAAGCAACTAACTTTTCCAAATGTTGCTATATTAGTGGAAACATCGTATAGCATACTTAAAAGTAGTGAAGAGGTTGCTTATGCTTTCTTTATGGGGAAAGAAGTTGAAGTGATCATTAATGTTAACAATTGTACCGTCTGTGTGGAAAACCTTCATGAATTGAGAATTGGTTCCAATGAGGAATACTCTAATGTGATTTCGAGTTACATAGAAGTTTTCGATCATTTGTTTGAAACGATTTGGTGGAAACCCAATATCAAACAATACATTACAGATTTCATAATAGAATATCGAAATCTTAATTGGCTTAGTTCAACAAATCGTTGCCTAAGTCATAATGTATCTATATTAGACAAATGTATTGAAGCATTACTGCATGTAAATGCTATAATAAAATTTAGCGATTTAAAAAAATATCGTCACTCTTAAGAAAAGTCAATGGTATTAGGTATATATCGCACTAGTCAATGACTACAATAGAAGCTGGCATTTGTCGCACTACCTGATGACTGAAATAGGTGCAGTGTTTATCGCACTAGTCAAT
The DNA here is from genome assembly GCA_951812925.1 of Calliopum simillimum. Lineage (NCBI taxonomy): Eukaryota > Metazoa > Arthropoda > Insecta > Diptera > Lauxaniidae > Calliopum > Calliopum simillimum. The sequence goes on along the minus strand of OX638368.1, from coordinate 97,733,870 downwards.
AAAATTATACAGGTGAATAGGCCTAATGGGGAACCAACATCTTTAAAAAATGGTAACGCGCCAGTTTTGCATACCCCATGGGTGGTGTGGAAAGTGCAAAAAGTTCTATTTTTTTTAAAAGTTTTGTATTATTTTTTAAGCCAAAAAAAAAAACAAATTTCACAGTCGCCCGGCCCAAAATGTTCATAGGCCCTTTGGAAATCTCCCAAAGTCACGTATGGCCAGTCCGGCCTTGGATGAGGCCTGGACTAACAAAAAATTGCACCTAACTGGAGTCTAAAATGTACCACTGAGGTACATGGCTTGTTTAACAAAAAAACCAATTTTAGAGAAAACTTTTCTATAAATAATTATTGATTTACTGTATAGCCATATAAAATAAAACTGAAAAACTTTTCTTTAATAAAGTTTTCAATTATTTCAACCAATTTTTTGTAGTTATACTATTAATTTAAACTTATTGTTTTTCCTTTTTACTACAAAATTAATTTTAAATATAATTATTTTTATTTATTTAATTTTTATTTAAATTTAAAAAATATATTGAGTTTTACATTAATGCATTTCGAGCGAACCTGTCACTCATCATCAGAATGCACCACGAATACTAGCAAAATAGAAAGAATAATAAAAACAGAAAGTCTAAGGTTCAAACATTTTTTTTAATCGTTTTCGTCTTTAAATTCGGGGATTTTCGCGAGTGCAAAAAGAGATGACGACACATTGCCGTTGTCAAAGTTCATAGGTTTATTTGTTTTAGCAATAAACAACGCTTCGTAAACATCTAATTTTCTATTGTTGTTTATGTTTTTTAAGAGACGCATACTCTCTTCAAAACTTCCAATTGTGTGCAATGGCTTGTTGTCTTCTTTTGATTGAATAATATGTGCAGCAACAGCTGATTTCCTGATTTCTTGTTTTTTAATGCAATTACAATGTTCTTTAAAAGGCGTTTTAATATTTCTTCGTGTTTGTCCGATATATTTCGCTTAGCAATCGTAACATTTTATTAAATATATTCCACTTTTTTCTTCCATTGGTGTTTTGTCTTTTGTTGATCCAAGTATATTTTTAAGTTTGTTGTTGTTAGTGTACACTATTTCTATGTTCTCTTTTTTAAATTTGGTTGTGAGTTTATTTGTAACCGCTGGAATATATTCGAAGCCTACTCTGTTGATTGCTTTTTTATTTACATTAGAGGTATTCATGATCTAGAGTAACGTCCTGAGTAACAGAGTAACAGGGTAACAGTGCACAACCACAACAACAAAATATACGTAAGTTACTCTTACCCTTTTAGTCAAGCTATTTTCTGTTGTAAAATTATCTTACACTGTTGCCTTTTTTTTACTATTTCTATTTCTATAGAAACGTTTGAACTTGTTTATGATTGAGAGGCAATTTTCGTTCATTAAAAATAAAATTTTGAATGAGAGCAAAATATTCAATTAAAAATTTTTTTTTTTTTTTTTTGTTAGCTAAAATTATTTTGAGAAACAAAAAGCAAATATCCCTGCAGTAAAAATATGAGACAGTCCACAAAAAATACTAGTTCGCGGTTACTACTAGCTCAAAACTAGTTAAAAAGGGATGCAGTGGAGGCCAGTTCGATCTCAGTTTGTAGTTTGTAAGCGCAGAGAAATTTGAATCGTGACGAAAACAAATTTAAATTTTTGTTATTTGCTTTTGAAATAATTTTTTTCTGTCAGATTGTTTTGCGTCAAAACAAATTGTGTTTAACTTTTCAAGTAAAATCATAAAAAACAGCATAAATATGTATAAAATATGGAAATAAGATAAACAACAAAGTAAGTAATTTTACAAGAAGTTTTATTTTTAAATGGTATTTACAAAAAACTCATTGTTTTCCTCAATAGTTCTCTGCTCTAAGGACCGGTTTTCTTAAATATTTGGAAGCAATTTTTGAGTTAAAGGGAATTTCAGCCCGCAAACTTTTAAAAACTTTTTCAAATTAATTGAAGGTATAGTTCAAATGAAATAATATTCCAAAATGTATGGCTTTTGTTATATAAATTTCTATCTCTACTTCCAGATGCAATTTATTCGACTTTGTATCCCTCAGATCTCAAGAATCAAGTTTATGAAACGTTTCAGCCAGCAAAAAAGAGGTACTTTAGAAAGGTATCTGAAGAGGATAAATACTTAATTAAAAAATATGTATAACATTTATTAAATGATATCTTACTTTATTTAATTTATATTTAGAAAATAAAAATTGATATAAAAACAAAATTATTTGAAAATGTCCAGAGTTTTTCACTATATACCACTACACACAAAACAACTGGTTCAAGACTAGTTGTTAAGTGACTACTTCCATACCACAACTAGCCCCGGACTGGTGTAGAAGTAATGCATAAGGGGCCAATTGAAATTTCGTAGGACATCAACACACAAAAAAGAACAGTTGCTTGTATGCAAAATGGATTGAAGTCGGACTAGTACTGGTTGGTAGAGGACTAGTTAATGGACTACTCTTTAACTAGTCCATTTGCCGGCAGGGATGCGTGCAAAGTATTGAGTATGCTCACTATTCAGAGTAACTGAGTGCACTTTTACCCTGTTACTCAGCTCGTTACTCCAGATCGTGAATAACTCTATTCTGATTTTGGGTAAACAACGTTGATTTTATAGTTTTAGCTTTTTTGTTAGAATGTTTTTTAATTAATCTTTCAATGTCAAAATTGCAGAAACCAATGGTTTTGATAAATCATTAATTGAAAGATTAATTAAAAAACATTCTAACAAAAAAGCTAAAAATATAAAATCAACGTTGTTTACCCAAAATCAGAATGTAAAAAAAAAAAAAAAAAACAATCAACAGAGTAGGCTTCGAATATATTCCAGCGGTTACAAATAAACTAACAACCAAATCTAAAAAAGAAAACATGGAAATAGTGTACACTAACAACAAACTTAAAAATATACTTGGATCAACAAAAGACAAAACACCAATGGAAGAAAAAAGTGGAATATATTTAATAAAATGTTACGATTGCTAAGCGAAATATATCGGACAAACACGAAGAAATATTAAAACGCGTTTTAAAGAACATTGTAATTGCATTAAAAAACAAGAAATCAGGAAATCAGCTGTTGCTGCACACATTATTCAATCAAAAGAAGACAACAAGCCATTGCACACAATTGGAAGTTTTGAAGAGAGTATGCGTCTCTTAAAAAACATAAACAACAATAGAAAATTAGATGTTTACGAAGCGTTGTTTATTGCTAAAACAAATAAACCTATGAACTTTGACAACGACAAAAAATTGGTTGAAATAATTGAAAACTTTATTAAAGAAAAGTTTTTCAGTTTTATTTTATATGGCTATACAGTAAATCAATAATTATTTATAGAAAAGTTTTCTCTAAAATTGGTTTTTTTGTTAAACAAGCCATGTACCTCAGTGGTACATTTTAGACTCCAGTTAGGTGCAATTTTTTGTTAGTCCAGGCCTCATCCAAGGCCGGACTGGCCATACGTGACTTTGGGAGATTTCCAAAGGGCCTATGAACATTTTGGGCCGGGCGACTGTGAAATTTGTTTTTTTTTTTTTTGGCTTAAAAAATAATACAAAACTTTTAAAAAAAATAGAACTTTTTGCACTTTCCACACCACCCATGGGGTATGCAAAACTGGCGCGTTACCATTTTTTAAAGATGTTGGTTCCCCATTAGGCCTATTCACCTGTATAATTTTATTGAATAGTGCGATAAACACTGCACCTATTTCAGTCATCAGGTAGTGCGACAAATGCCAGCTTCTATTGTAGTCATTGACTAGTGCGATATATACCTAATACCATTGACTTTTCTTAAGAGTGACGATATTTTTTTAAATCGCTAAATTTTATTATAGCATTTACATGCAGTAATGCTTCAATAAATTTGTCTAATATAGATACATTATGACTTAGGCCACGATTTGTTGAACTAAGCCAATTAAGATTTCGATATTCTATTATGAAATCTGTAATGTATTGTTTGATATTGGGTTTCCACCAAATCGTTTCAAACAAATGATCGAAAACTTCTATGTAACTCGAAATCACATTAGAGTATTCCTCATTGGAACCAATTCTCAATTCATGAAGGTTTTCCACACAGACGGTACAATTGTTAACATTAATGATCACTTCAACTTCTTTCCCCATAAAGAAAGCATAAGCAACCTCTTCACTACTTTTAAGTATGCTATACGATGTTTCCACTAATATAGCAACATTTGGAAAAGTTAGTTGCTTAAATTGTGGTACATTTGGTGATGCAACACGGTGATATCCGTAATTTTCGCAATTTTTGAAACTTTCTTCGTGTTAACTGTAAAACTGTCATTTGGACAATCAAGCACAATTCTTAAAAATATTTTCATTGATAAAACGAGATCTTTAATCGTCGTGGATTTTGTTTCACCGAGTAATGCAAACCACGTGTAAACGATCAAGAAATTTGTTCATGGAATCCGATTTAGCTGAAAATTGGCATAAGTAATAGTAGCATAGTGAGAAAAATTACTACCAAATATTTTTTCAAAATTTAAAAAAATGGCGGAGATATAGGACTTTAAAATTTTTAGGTTAGTTTTTTTTGAGAAGCTATAACTTTAGTTGCATTTATCCAATTCTCAATTCTATGGTGTCAAATGATTTGTCTTGAAACAGGCTATAAAATAAAAACTAGCAAAACATTTTTTTAATTTTTTTTAGATTGCTTTCACTGAAAAAAAAATTGTAGACAGAGTTTCCCATTTTTGATATTTTTTATTTTTCTTACAAAAAAAGCTACAGGTGTAGCTTACCAGTCCTCCAAAAATTGGAGTGGGTTTGCCAGTGGTTCTCCAGAAAAACAATAAAATGTGGCTTCTACCGCAATTTTTCAGTACAAATTTTTGAATTTGAAATTTTTAATTGAACGTTAATTTGAATTTGAAAAAAGTGCGTTGGTTCTTTCATTAGTACTATACAAGCAAAAAAACAGTCAATAAACTAACTTCAGCGTTTGAAAATTTTATTTAATAAAAATTTTAAATTAAAAAAATGTACTGAAAAATTGCGGAAGATACTACATTTTAATGTTTTTCTGGAGAACCACTGGCAGGCCCACTTTTTGCTGGTTTTTATTTTAAAGCCTGTTTTAAGACAAATCATCTGACACCATAAAATTGAGAATTGGATTAATGCAACTAAAGTTATAGCTTCTCAAAAAAAACTAACCTAAAAGTTTTAAAGTCCTATATCTCCGCCATTTTTTTAAAATTTTGAAAAAATATTTGGTTGTAATTTTTCTCACAATGTTACAATTACTTATGCCAATTTTCAGCCAAATTGGATTCCATGAACAAATTTCTTGATCGTTTACACGTGGTTTGCATCGAGTATGGAGACATTTTCAAAATATCTTATTGTTTGGTTTAAACTTTAAAGTTTGCCACAATTTGGTGTAAACTCCAAGTTCTCCAATAAATTAATTGCATGACCGCATTTTCTAAAGAAATCACTTGTTGCTTGTGAAATTCTTCACGGAATATGAACTAACATTAATTCGGCAATTTCATTATTAAATATTTCTTTTGTTAATGTCATGTCATTATCTTTAATTCGACATGGTTTGACATGTTCTTCACTGGCCTACTTTTCTTTGCAATGCTCTCAACACATCGCAATAAATCACTCCGCCTTCAAAGCACATGTTATGCCTCATGAGGTTATATTTAATATTTGTAAATAAATGCGAAAAATCATGCATTATTTTTATGTTTTTGCCATTTCGTTCAAAAAAATAGAAGTAGGGATTTCTCAGCATTTTGAACAGCGAAACATTTGCGGACGCTCTATCAGATTGGAGTTATACATTGAGCTATTTGAAAAGATGCCCGCTTTTTCTAGCATTAGATCCACAAATTAGGGACAGAGGTCGAAATCTCATAAATTTAAAAAAAAAACGGTTTTTCTGTTTAAAAATGTTAGTCGCATTAAATGCAGAAGTGATATGTGAATAAATTTATATGTATTCAATCAAATCAATTACGATAAAATGAACTCAAAGTGAAAATGGGCGGTGCCGCGTCCCAAAAACAAATTCGTCATATCTCTGAAACTATTAGACGCAGATAGATAATATTCGGTATGTTTGTAACAGGCACAGAGAGAAATAATATTTACTAGAAAAGTAGGCGTTGCCACGCCCCAAAAATTTAAAACACATATCTCCGAAACTATTTGACTCATAAGGATGAAATTCGGTTTATATATAAAAGTTATCAAGACAAATAATGTTTGCTCCAAAAATGTGTGGTGCCACGCCCACAGGCAGAGCTATATGAATGAACTTGTTTCCTATAGAACAGAGGGGCAAGTAATAAGGATATGTTCATTTTTGGGTGTGGTACCGCCCTTTTTTTCAGTAAATGTTATTTGACTCACTACTTTTTATATATATATTAAAATTCGGCCCAATAGCTCTAACAGTTTCGGAGATATGATAAGTTTTATATTTGCAGGGCGTGGCACCGCCCACTTTTTCATTGGATTTTATTTCTTTCAGTGACTGTTACAAACGTACCGAATCTTATCTATCTGCGTCTAATGGTTTCGGAGATATGACGAATTTGTTTTTGGGGCTTGGTACCGCCCATTTTCACTTCGAGTTGATTTTATCTTACTTGATTTGATTGAATACATATAAATGTATTCATATATCACTCCTGCGTTTTATGCGACTAACATTTTTAAACAGAAAAACCGTTTTTTTCAAAATTTATGAGATTTCGACCTCTGTCCCTTATTTGTGGATCAAATGCTAGAAAAAGCGGGCATCCTTTCAGATAGCTCAATGTATAACTTTTAATTTTGCATTTGATTTTTTTTTTTAAAAAAAAGGGTCCATGTAGTGAATTATTTTTGTGTGCACTTTTTAGTCCAAAAAAAACCATAGTGCGTCCCTAAGTATTATCTGACGATTGGCGTAAAAATTTTTAAAATCAATAGCACTTTCAAATTTTACCTATTTATGGCTACGATCTCCCATTTTTAAAAATCACTCGGCTGTCGAAAGCTGAAACGTAAAACATTCTATATAGATTGCTCCTTAACCCCTCAACAAGAATTCGCAATTCCTTATCTAAGGAATTCAAAAATTAAGTCGGCGCACAGTGCTGTCACTCCATACAACGGAACGGCATTTCCACAGTTTTGGTTCAATTTCAATGAGATTTACCATACTGATACATTTTTTTACGTTGTTTTCAGAAATGCAATTAATTTTCAAATGCAATGAATAGAAAAAAAGATATTCAAATAAATAAAACTTCGAATGTTAACTGGAAAAAATGTTTGCGCATGCTTTTAGGCTGTAAAAAACCATATAAAATTTTAATAGTTCAATGTGTTTTTGACATATAAAAGTATGCTGTAAAAAAAAATCAAATTTAAAAAAATTCAAAAGCATTTGAAAAAAATTTTGTGGTGTAAATTTTATAAAATCATTAGAGTTATTCACGATCTAGAGTAACGAGCTGAGTAACAGGGTAAAAGTGCACTCAGTTACTCTGAATAGTGAGCATACTCAATACTTTGCACGTATATTTGCTTTTTGTTTCTCAAAATAATCTTAGCTGACAACAAAAAAAAAAATTTTTAAATGAATATTTTTCTCCCATTCAAATTTTTATTTTTGATGAACGAAAATTGCCTCTCAATCATAAACAAGTTCAAACGTTTCTATAGAAATAGAAATAGTAAAAAAAAGGCAAAAGTGTAAGATTATTTTACACTAGAAAATAGCTTGACTAAAAGGGTAAAAGAGTAACAGAGTAACTTACGTATATTTTGTTGTTGTGGTTGTGCACAGTTACCCTGTTACTCTGTTACTCAGGACGTTACTCTAGATCGTGAATACCTCTATTGATTTTTACGTAAATACGGGATATTCAGATAAATATTTAAAGTAAACGGGGAAAAACGGGGTTGTGAATTTTTCCTATCTTAAAATATGGAATCTGTACTATTTGTACGTTTAAGTACAATGCCCGCAAGTCCCGTCTTTTTTTTTCCTGCTCTAAAGAAAATTAGCATTTTCCGGTTTTCAATATTTGAAAATTTTTTTTTATATCATTTAAAATAACTTTAATTTGGCTAATCAAATTGGCATACAAAAAATATTAAAAATAAATGAGTATGTAGGCTTTCGTATGCATATTATTTTAAAACAATTGCTTTTGAGGTTTAGGAGCAGCAATTATTTTTAAAAAGTTCTGCGATTAGAAAATTTTCTTAAATGTTTTTTTTTTTCGAAAAAAGTTCGACTTTAAAAAGCTGTAACACTTACAAATCACACTAGTTTTCAAAAATTTTCAGGGGATTTCTTAATTGGACTATTTGCTGTAGAATGGCATAAAAAAAATTTTAAATTTGAACAAAAAATTTTTACGCAAATGCCTTCTATCGCAGCACTGTGCGGCGGCGCAATTTTGAAATTTTCACGATCAGTTATTTTTCTATTGTCTTTGCTAACGTAGTAGCCCATGTGTATTCACATGCATACATACATATAATGTGTACATGATACTGCTTCATAATTTTTTTTTTTTGCTTCCGATTTGCTTTCCCACAAGTTTTTTTGCTAAAACGATAGAAACTAAAAAAAAAAAAACTAAATAATTTGCTGTAAAACTAAACACAATTTTTTCAAGTTTTAATACGATTTTAAAATTTAAAAGCTAAAAAACTACCGAAGTGACATATTTACGAAAAAAATTATTATAAACTTTTTTATGAAAAATTGTATGCTTTTTCTAATAGTGGCAGGCTCATTTGTCTCCGTTTTCTTTTTCACGAGAAGAGTAGTAGAAGAGTACTCGTTCACACTTAAAACAAAGAAATACGGCGCGCCGCCAGTAAATATTAATATTATGGGCTCTCCTTGCACCAGAATTTTTAGTTTCTATTGCTTTAACAAAAAAACTTGTGGGAAAGCAAATCGGAAGCAAAAAAAAAAAAATATGAAGCAGTCTAATGTACACACTATATGTATTAGGGTGGGCCAAATTGTATGGACGAAATTTTATTGACCTCGGCTACCCCCCTATGTGAAAGTTCATTCAATTCTGTGAATATTTGCCCAAGGAATTATACCTCTGCGTTCAACTTTAGTTCGGCGCATTTTTGATCGAAAATTTTACCTTTTAGTAATTTTTTTTTTTATTTTCATACTAAATTTTAAAAATTTTTATAAAGACAAAAGTAATGTCATTATATGATTTGGCTGGGATTCTATCAGTAATCAATTAAATTAGGTTTTGTTTACACGAAAACTTTGCTTGATAGTGTGGAATTTATACTGTATATTTAAAAAAGTGATATGGGTCAAACAGCCGATTATTATGACCGACTTTCAAAATAAACGATTCATATTTTTGGATGAATTTTTTCAAACAAAACTTCAACCTTGGCTGAAAGTTCATTCAATTCTATGAATATTTGTCCAAGGAAACATACCTCTACGTTCAACTTTAGTTCGGCGCATTTTCGATTGAAAATTTTGTATGTATGTATGTATGTATTCTCCTTTAACTCCTAGGAGGAGCGTTTAATATTTATTTTTATGCTTAATTTTCAAAATTCTTATAGAGACAAAAGTAATATCATAATATGTTTTTGCTGGTATTCTTTCAGTAATCAGTAAAATTAGGTTCTGTTTTTACGAAAAGTTTACTTGATAGCGTGGAATTGATTATATTTATTCCAAAAAATTATATCGGTCAAATAACCGATTTCAAAATAAACGAGTCATATTTTTACATGGATTTTTGGTATATTGTTCTGTAAAATTAAAAATATAATCAATTCCACGCTATCAAGTAAACTTTCCATAAAAACAGAACCCAATTTTTTAATTGCTGACAGAATACCAGCCAAAACATATTGGGGGTTATCGTGAATCAAGATTGCCGGGGAATTTTATTAAACTGAAATAGAGAATGCACGACAGTCTGAGAAAATTCCCCGGGAATCTTGATTCACGATAATCCCCATTATGATATTACTTTTGTCTCTAAAGGAATTTTGAAAATTAAGCATAAAAATAAATATTAAACGCAAGGTAAAATTTTCAATCGAAAATGCGCCGAACTAAAGTTCAACGTAGAGGTATGGTTCCTTGTGCAAATATTCATAGAATTGAATGAACTTTCAGCCAAGGTTGAAGCTTTGTTTGAAAAAATTCATCCAAAAATATGAATCGTTTATTTTGAAAGTCGGTCATAATAATCGGCTATTTGACCCATATCACATTTTCAAATATATAGCATCAATTCCACACCTCCAAGTAAACTTTTCATGTAAACAAAACCTAATTTAATTGATAACTGACAAAATACCAGCCAAATAATATAATGACATTAATTTTGTCTTTATAAAAATTTTTAAAATTTAGTATGAAAATAAAATAAATATTACTAAAAGGTAAAATTTTCGATCAAAAATGCGCTGAACTAAAGTTGAACGCAGAGGTATAGTTCCTTGGGATAATATTCATAGAATTGAATGAATTTTCACATAGGGGGGTAGCCGAGATCAGTTTTCAAATCGGCCCACCCTAATATGTATGTATGCATGTGAATACACATGGGCTACTACGTTAGCAAAGACAATAGAAAAATAACTGATCGTGAAAATTTCAAAATTGCGCCGCCGACTTAATTTTTGAATTTCTTAGATAAGGAATTGCGAATTCTTGTGGAGGGGTTAAGGAGCAATCTATATAGAACGTTTTACGTTTCAGCTTTCGACAGCCGAGTGGTTTTTAAAAATGGGAGATCGTAGCCATAAATAGGTAAAATTTGAAAGTGCTATTGATTTTAAAAATTTTTACGCCAATCGTCAGATAATACTTAGGGACGGAAAAAAACTATAAAATTTTAAAATTTTGTTTTTGTTTAGCTACCCAGTGGGCTCAAAGTTGTACTATAAATAGCAAAAATGCTCTATGAAGCTTTTTACATTAGAAAGTACTGGATAAACCCTCTTGTTAATTTGTTTTAAGCCGGATGCACTTATATAGCATACCGTTTCTACTTTGTTAAAAATAACATATTTTTTTTCCGCAGATTTTATGTGAGTTATATTGATTTTTCAAATATTATAAAAAAAAAATTGGTAAAAATGGAAAAATTCCAAACTTTGACATTAAAAAAAAAAAACACATTTTCATAATATAAATAAATCCATTATGTTTTGATATCCAAAACACACTACCTGATACTTTTTTTTATTACAAACAAACAGAAGAACAGTTGGGGATCCTAAGGGAGGAATTTTTTAACAAAAGAAAAATTTTAAAATTTTAAAGTTGCGCGCTAGCGTATCATTTTTTTTTTTTTAATCGTTAATAAAATATTAACTGTCAATGCTACAGCTGGAGCAATTGGGAATCCTTAAGGAGCAATTTTTCTGCAAAAGGAAAAATAAAAAATTTTAAAGTTGCGCGCTAACTTAACTTTTTTTTTAAATTGTTAATAAAAAATTAACTGGCAACACTACAGATGGAGCAATTGGGGATCCGTAGGGAGCAATTTGGGAGCAATTTTTTTAGCAAAAAAAAAGTATGAAAACTCAAAGTTGCGCGCTGCCTTATTTTTATTTTCCAAATATTTCTGGACTATTGCCACATTTTAAAGTTTGGAGCCTTCTTCATTTGGAGCAATTTTTTAAAACAAAAATATTTAATTAAATACAAAATTTCTAAGCGTCTTTGCATGTTGAAAAAAATTTTTTTAAATTTCTTCTAAAAATAAAAATATTAAATTTTTGGCTGGAGCAATTTTGGATCTTTCGGGAGCAATTGCTACAAAAAATAAAAACTAAAAAAAGTCAATCTTGCGCGCCAACTTAACTCCAATCTCTATCAGCTATCACAGCTATTATATTGAATCCTGCCAAATATGCAGAGTCAATCGATTCGAAAAATATCTCCTTTAATTGGATTGTACTTATTTTTTTATCACTTAAGTGGTATGAATAAGTACGAAACCATTTTTGGTGAATGCCCTGCAACCCAAAAACATATGCATGTTTCGCCGATTTACCCAAGCGTTTTCCACTGCCCATTTCTACAACGCCATCCCAACAATCCTCGAATTTGTTGTAGTTACAAACTTCTTCGAGGGGCGTTGCGTCACATAATATGGAACAATAGTGCTCTTGCACTATTTTAACTCCATCACTAAGGACTTCATTATTTAATCTAGTTTGTTTATTTCTGGATAGATTATTGAATGAAGTGTAACTTGGAGGGGAGTCTTCCAGAGATTGGACTCCTGGAAGTAATTCCATTTCTTTATCCTGATCAACATTCTGATTCTGGGATGGGGCTTCTGCAGCAAAATTGATTTCCTGATTTTGGGCTTCACCTCCGACTTCTACTCTTCCGGCATCTACAGCAAGGTTGATTTTCTCATCAATACTTTCATTTTGGGCGTCTTCTACACATAGGTAGCTTTCATTCTCATTTATATGTATATGGAATAGCACCTTTCATTGGGACATTAAATACAACATCTTGTGGTGTAAGAAATGCCGGTTGCATATAACCGCGCTTTTTGGTGCACTGTTTAACTTTAAATTTCGAAGCCATATCTCTCTTATTAAAGGATCTTGGGGTATATTGCGAAGATGAATGTCTGGGGAATTTTTCCCCGTACATCCATTAACAATGCAATAACGCACACGCTTACCCAACCTAACCTAGAATTAATAATAATTTAAAAATCAATAAACAGTCACAAATAATAAAATAAAAGTTAATTACAAAGTCGTGTGCGCTTAAGAAGTTATTCAGACTCGAAGGTCGGAAAAATCTGTTTTTGAAAATATTTCGATAACTGAATAAAAATGTCGGTCTTCAATGTATTCCGAAAATTTCCTACAAAAATACGTAAAAAATGTTTTCGTACGACTCGTAGCTTAGTAGATAACCCAATTTAAAAAGTTGTAAACAGATACAATATAAATGATACGTATACTCGTAAGTTCATATAAAAATGTATTACTTTTTAAATTGTTACAACTCTTTAACGAGGAGTCGTAGAAAAAAAACAACATAAGACCATTAAAAAGATAATTGAATTCTCTATATGTGACTTTGAATTGAAAAAGGGACCTTATCTTCACTCACAAAATTTTGCAGTACACGTAAAAATAAGAGATAGGGTCAATTTCATCGGTTTTCAGTTTAGTGCTTTGACATGTTTTCAACATTTTACAACTGAATTTCGATAAATCGATACGTCCAACGTAGAAGTTGGTAACTCGAAATTCGTAGTTTTTAGTAATGGGGATTTTTTGTATTTTAACTTTTTTTTGTATGAAAACCTATATAAAATAAATGTACAGTGCTGTGCATAACATTTGCAACCAAAAACACTTTAAACTGAATCACCAATTTTCGGCAACTAAAACAGATGCAAATAAAATACTTGGTACGACGTTTTATGTCATTTATATTGTTGTTTATAAAACAAAAATAAAAAGTCCATACACTAATACAAAACTAAAACTTAAGTGCAATATTAAAATGTATCGGTATAGGCTGTGCAAAACATTTGCAACTATTAATCTAAATTAAAAATTAATAACTAAAACAATTAATATTTAATGGAATAACCACTGTCTTTTTATAACAGCAGTGCATCTTTTTGGCATGGATGCGATAAAACTATTTTCAAAGAGTGCGGAATGTCCTGCTTCAGTTATTTAACTTCATTAAACAACACATCCTGTTTTCTAAAATTTTGATTGCATAATCAGCAATGTATTTTCGTGACTTAACGACTTGATTGGGTTTAGATCTGGCGACTCCGCAGTGCATTGATGAACATCAATATTTTGCCATTTTATCCAATCTTTTACCACTTTTGAGGTTTGCTTAGGGTTGTTATCATGCAGGAATATCCATTTTAGTGGCGTTTTCCAAGTTGCATATGGCATCATAGTATTTTGCAGAATGCGTTTACAATCATTAGACTTCATTATGCCTTCAACACTTTGAATTGGACCGATTACTTGCGCAGACAAGCATCCTCAGACCATGATACTACAACCTCCATGCTAGACAGTTTCTCTTTTATTTTTCGGGCTTAGCCTTTCTCTCCTTGGTCCTTAGTGGCCGAAAATTGGTGATTCAGTTTCAAGTGTTTTTGAATGCAAATGTTAAGCACAGCACTGTACATTTATTTTATATAGGTTTTCATACAAAAAAAAAGTTAAAATACAAAAAATCCCCATTACTCAAAACTAAGATTTTCGAGTTACCAACTTCTACGTTGGACGTATCGATTTATCGAAATTCAGTTGTAAAATGTTGAAAACATGTCAAAGCACTAAACTGAAAACCGATGAAATTGACCCTATCTCTTATTTTTACCTGTACTGCAAAATTTTGTGAGTGAAGATAAGGTCCCTTTTTCAATTCAAAGTCACATATAGAGAATCCAATAATCTTTTAAATGGCCTAATGTTGTTTTTTTTCTACGACTCCTCGTTAAAGAGTTGTAACAATTTAAAAAGTAATACATTTTTATATGAACTTACGAGTATACGTATCATTTATATTGTATCTGTTTACAACTTTTTAAATTGGGTTATCTACTAAGCTACGAGTCGTACGAAAACATTTTTTACGTATTTTTGTAAGAAATTTTCGGAATTAATTGATGACCAACATTTTTATTCAGTTATCGAAATTTTTGCAAAAACAGATTTTTCCGACCTTCGAGTCTGAACAACTTCTGAAGCGCACACGACTTTGTAATTAACTTTTATTTTATTATTTGTGACTGTTTATTGATTTTTAAATTATTATTTGTAGGCTATGTTGGGTAAGCGTGTGCGTTATTGCATTGTTAATGGATGTGCGGGGAAAAATTCCCCAGACATTCATCTTCGCAATATACCCCAAGATCCTTTAATAAGAGAAATATGGCTTCGAAATTTAAAGTTAAACAGTGCACCAAAAAGCGCGGTTATATGCAACCGGCATTTCTTACCACAAGATGTTTTATTTAATGTCCCAATGAAAGGTGCTATTCCATATACATATAAATGAGAATGAAAGCTACTTAGGTGTAGAAGACGCCCAAAATGAAAGTATTGATGAGAAAATTAACCTTGCTGAAGATGCCGGAAGAGTAGAAATCGGAGGTGAAGCCCAAAATCAGGAAATCAATTTTGTTGCAGAAGCCTCATCCCAGAATCAGAATGTTGATCAGGATAAAGAAATGGAATTACTTCCAGGAGTCCAATCTCTGGAAGACTCCCCTCCAAGTTACACTTCATTCAATAATCTATCCAGAAATAAACAAACTGGAATAAATAATGAAGTCCTTAGTGATTGAGTTAAAATGGTGCAAGAGCACCATTGTTCCATATTATGTGACGCGATGCCCCTCGAAGAATACTATAACTACAACAAATTCGAGGATTGTTTGGATGGCGTTGTAGAAATGGGCAGAGGAAAACGCTATTGAGCTAAGTTGGCGCGCAAGATTGACCTTTTTTAGTTTTTATTTTTTGTAGCAATTGCTCCCTAAAGATCCAAAATTGCTCCAGCCAAAAATTTAATATTTTGATTTTTAGAAGTAATGTAAAAAAATTTTTTTTTCAACATGCAATGACGCTTAGAAATTTTGTATTTAATTTAATATTTTTGTTTTAAAAAATTGCTCCCCAATTGCTCCAAATGAAGAAGGCTCCAAACTTTAAAATGTGGCAATAGCTCCAGAAATATTTGGAAAATAAAAATTAGGCAGCGCGCAACTTTGAGTTTTCATACTTTTTTTTTTGCTAAAAAATTGCTCCCTAAGGATCCCTAATTGCTCCAGCTGTAGCATTGACAGTTAATTTTTTATTAACAGTTAAAAAAAAAAATGATATGTTAGCGCGCAACTTTTAAATTTTTCTTTTGTTAAAAAATTCCTCCCTTAGGATCCCCAACTGTTCTTCAGTTTGTTTGTAATGAAAAAAGTATCAGGTAGTATGTTTTGTATATCAAAACATAATGGATTTATTTATATTATGAAAATGTGTTTTTTTTTTAATGTCAAAGTTTGGAATTTTTCCATTTTTTTTTTTATATCTGAAAAATCAATATAATTCACATAAAATCTGCAGAAAAAAAATATGTTATTTTTAACAAAGTAGAAACGATATGCTATATAAGTGCATCCGGCTTAAAACAAATTAAATAGAAGGTTTATCCAGTACTTTCTAATGTAAAAAGCTCCATAGAGCATTTTTGCTATTTATAGTACAACTTTGTGCCCTCTGTGTAACTAAACAAAAACAAAATTTTATAGTTTTTTTTTTCCGTCCCTAAGTATTATCTGACGATTGGCGTAAAAATTTTTAAAATCAATAGCACTTTCAAATTTTACCTATTTATGGCTACGATCTCCCATTTTTAAAAACCACTCGGCTGTCGAAAGCTGAAACGTAAAACGTTCTATATAGATTGCTCCTTAGCCCCACCACAAGAATTCGTAATTCCTTATCTAAGAAATTCAAAAATTAAGTCGGCGCACAATGGGAGATTGTGGCCATAAATAGGTAAAATTTGAAAGTGCTATGGATTTAAAAAATTTTTACGCCAATCGTCAGATAATACCTAGGGACGGAAAAAAAAACTACAAAAGTTTAAAATTTTGTTTTGGTTTAGCAACACAGTGAGCCCAAAGTTGGACTTTAAACAGAAAAAATGCTCTACAGAACTTTCAAAATTAGAAACTGCCGGAAAAACGCTCTAGTTAATTTGTTTTAAGCCCGATCCACTAATGTAGCATATCGTTAGAAAGTATATTGTTCTTACTTTGTTAAAAATATAATTTTTTTTTTTTTGCCGACTTTATGTGAATTATAGTGATTTTTCAAATATTTAAAAAAAAAAGGTAAAAATGGAAAAATTGCAAACTTTGACATTAAAAAAAAAAAAAATACATTTTCTGATTTTCATTATTTTTCAATATAATATGTAGCCAAGTATGCTTAATCGATATGCAAAGTCCCTACTGCCTTTTTTGTGAACTTTTTTTTTAATAAACTTTTTCATATTGTGGTTTTTGACGGGACAAAATAAGTTGACTTTTTTGGAACGATATTTTTAATTCGTTTGAATCGAAATTTATCAAGATAGCATTTTTTCAAAAAGTACAAGCATTTAGCTTTTAAAAAAACATTTGTTTGAGTTTTTATGTATGAGTACCTGGAGACCGATCCCTGCTCGGTCCACAATCTGATCTTATTATTTTAGTCGATGTTTTTATTCATAGCTATTTTTTGTTATTTCGTACCTTTTCACCTCCAATGATCACGCTTTCAAAATGATAAATTAACCGATGAGAATAATTAAAAGAAAAAACTCGGAAAGTATCGAATGGTATAGAAAAATATCAAAAACTCAAAATTTTTTTTGGTGAAATAGAATGCCCTAAAATAAATAAATGGGATATGCCACGCACCCAAAATATTTCGTCTTTTGTATGGGGGCTGAAATATCTTATTTTCAAAATATCATCACTCGGAAAATAAGAGTCCTATTGGAAAAATCTGAAAGGATATTTTGATAGGGAAAAGTGTAACTATTCGATGCCAATAATAAAAAAGAATTTCATCTTTTCTTGTAGCTACGCTGTAAAGCTGAACACAGCGTTTCCTTCATCTTCAAGCAAGGATATAATGACAGTTCTGCTGATAATGACGGATTCAGCGTCAAAAATTAGATAAGACTGCATATAAGAAAAAAAAATTTCATTCCATTTTTTTGTCCCTGAGTTATTTACCAAAATTTTTTATTTCGGTAAAAAGTGGGCGTGGCAATTATTGAACAAAGCCCACTATTCGTTATGCTTTAGATACTCATGATCCAGATCCGCACCAATTGCGAGAAATGGCATTTAATGTGTGGGAGGTTCCATGCCCGCAGGCGATATTTTTCCTACTTTCAGTTCGTAGGTGCTTAATAGCAAGTAGACTCCCTACAGTTAAATTCAGAAAGATTGCTTTAGTAGCTTTCTTTTTATAGCGTATTATATTTTTGTGGGCGGTGCCACGCCCTTCAACGAGTTTATTTAATATAACGGTATACGACATATTACTACTTATTTTTAGGGGTACAATCTCTTACATTTTCATTATAATTGTTGGAGTAGTTTTTGAGTAATATTGAATCAAAATTTTAAATGGTTAAAAAGGGGGCGTGGTACTTCTTCGATACCGCCCACTTTTTGGTTATTACAAGGCATTGATAAGCATTACCTACATACCAAATTTCATTAAAATATCTTGAAAAATTTGCGAAAAATAACATTTAACATATTTTGCTCATATGGGAGGTTCCATGCGCAACGGCCTTATTTTACCCACTTTCAGAATAGAGATGTCTTATAGCAATTAATCTTCACATAGGTAATTTCTGAATGATTCCTCTATTAGTTTTCTTTTTATACCGTTTTATAATTTTGTGGGCGGTGCCACGCCCTTCAACGAGTTTTTCCAATATAACGGCGTATCACATATTAATTCCTGTTTGCAGAGGTAAAATCTCCTAAATTTTCATTAAAATTGTTGGAGTCGTTTTCAAGTAATATTGAATCAAAATTTTCAAGGGATGAAAAATGGGCGTGGCACTTCTTCGATCCCGCCCACTTTTTGTCCGTTATAAGGTATTATTAATCCGTACCCGCTCACCGAATTTCATTTAAATACCTTGTATGGTTTGCGAGTTATGACTAAATCAAATTTAAAATTTAAGGCTGTGCCACGCCCTCTGGTGAGCATTTACAAAGTTCAAACCTAGCTCATTCTTCATTGTATGCTAATATCTAACACTATTCCAAGTTTCATTAAAATCGCTGCAGCCGTTTTCGAGAAAAAATATTGGCACAAAAATAAGTACAAAGAAACAAAGAAACAAACATACAATTTTAGCTCGTATAAGAAGAGAAGATAGGTGAATTATGGTGATTTTTCGAAAATTTAAGCTCAAAAAGCCAAAATCGATAAATTTTACAAACTTTGACATTAAAAAAAAAAAAAAAAATACATTTTCTGATTTTCATTATTTTCCAATATAATATGTAGCCAAGTATGCTTAATCGAAATGCAAAGTCCCTACTGCCTTTTTTGAGAACTTTCTTTTCTATGAATTTTTTCCTGTAGCAGTTTTTGAGAAAAAAAATATTTTTATTTCTTTACATTCTGCAACGTTTTACAATATATTTATCAATTTTAAGCTTACAGTCTTCTTAAATTCCAAAAAAAAAAATTTTTAAGAGAAGGGTGACAGGTAAGGGGTATATTTTCTCCTTTTAATCCCCCTTGGGACTCACCCTTTCTTAAAATAAGCCAAGAGCATATTGAATTTAGTAATAAATGATGATTTCTATCAGAAATCATACAAAATTCCGACTCAATACTTTAATTATAAACTAAATTTTTTATTTTTGGTAACCTTTGTTTGTTGTTGGATAATTTGGTAGGTCATATAAAATCAAATTGACTTTCAGTCAACTTCGTTATAATTTTGGTTGTGGTGCTGATGGCTAACGTACGTATCTATCACACAATGCATTCCAATCCACACGAAAGGTTTCCCAGTCAAATTTTTACAAATAGTAAAAACAATTGCTAATTTTTAATATGGTACAGTAGAAAATGAAATTAAAAAAAGCCAAACCCGAAAAATTTCTGACTATGTTTTTTTTACCTATGCATTTTGCCTAATGTAAATCATTATCTGTTCAAAACAACAAAAATAAAAAAAATGCATTTCTGGATTAACGTATTTTCGGAGATATTGATAAGTTAATTTTTTGGTAGGTGTGGCACTGCCAATTTTTCTAGTGCGGATTATTTGTTCTGATGGTCTTTTAATATGTACCAAATAATATCTATCTTCGTCAAATATTTTCAGAAACATGATGAATTTTTTTTTTTTGAAGGCGTGGTACCGCCCATTTGTCCGATGGACATTATTTGTCCTGATGATTTTTACACATTTACCAAATCTCATTTATCTGCGTCAAAGAGTTTCGGTGATATGATTCGTCAATTTTTTGGGGGGCGTGGCACCGCCCACTTTTTTAGTATATAGCTTAGCCTTTTTTTGTACTAGCATAATATAAAAACTTCTTTAAAATCGGTTACTTAGTTTCCGAGTTAATAAGGGACAAATACACAAACAAACAAAATCTTGTATTTATAAAGTAGATTTTCGTTTATTCCTCATAACTTGAAAACTATAAAAGATAGCGCAAAATTTTTAACATTTTTGAAATCAGCGGGGTCAAGTTATTGAAAATTGATACCCATTTTGAAAAAAAATTCGGACCACGCCCCAATTTTGTATGGGAGGTAGGCGTGTCCGTCGGCTGATTTTGTTCATATTCACAGATTTTTATTATTTTAATGTAAAAAACATCTGTACCAAATCTCAATAGCCTAGCTCTATTATTACTATATATGACCGCCGTTCCATACAAACCCTCCCATTGTGCGGCGGCGCAATTTTGATATTTTCACGATCAGCTATTTTTCTATTGTCTTTGCTAACGTCGTAGCCCAAATGTATTCACATGCAAACATACATCGCCGGTGCTTACGAAGAAAATCTTCCAACCGAAAGTTGCGGCGAAGAAAATCTTTTTTTTGAAATTGCGGCGAAAAAAATCTTTTTTGTAATATGCGGACAAGAAAATCACTTTTTACAAAATACGGCGAAGAAAATCACACTGTGGCGTAGATCGCAGGGCCTCGCCATCAGTCGCACTTTTTGTGTTGATTCGACTACGTGTAGGAAGTGTTTTTCTTCGCCGCATTTTGTAAAAAGTGATTTTCTTCGCCGCATTTTGTAATAAGTTATTTTCTTCTCCGCATTTTGTAAAAAGTGATTTTCTTGTCCGCATTCGCACAAAAAAGATATTTTTTGCAGCAGTTTGAAAAAAGGATTTTCTTGTGCGCATTTAAAGAAGAGATACTCTTCGTAAGCACCGGCGACATATAGTGTGTACATTAGTCTGCTTCATAATTTTTTTTTTGCTTCCGATTTGCTTTCCCACAAGTTTTTTTGTTAAAACAATAGAAACTAAAAATTCTGGTGCAAGGAGAGCCCATAATGTTAATATTTACTGGTGGCGCATCGTATTTCTTTATTTTAAGTGTGAAAGAGTACTCCTTCTACTACTCTTCTCGTGAAAAAGAAAACGCAGAGAAATGAGCCTGCCACTATTAGAAAGAGCATAAAATTTTTCATAAAAAAGTTTATAATAATTTTTTTCGTAAATTTGTCACTTCGGAAGTTTTTTAGCTTTTAAATTTTAAAATCGTATTAAAACTTGAAAAAACTGTGTTTAGTTTTACAGCAAATTATTTAGTTTTTTTTTTTAGTTTCTATCGTTTAAGCAAAAAAACTTGTGGGAAAGCAAATCGGAAGCAAAAAAAAAATTATGAAGCAGTCTAATGCACACACTATATGTATGTATGCATGTGAATACACATGGGCTACTACGTTAGCAAAGACAATAGAAAAATAACTGATCGTGAAAATTTCAAAATTGCGCCGCCGACTTAATTTTTGAATTTCTTAGATAAGGAATTGCGAATTCTTGTAGTGGGGCTAAGGAGCAATCTATATAGAACGTTTTACGTTTCAGCTTTCGACAGCCGAGTGGTTTTTAAAAATGGGAGATCGTAGCCATAAATAGGTAAAATTTGAAAGTGCTATTGATTTTAAAAATTTTTACGCCAATCGTCAGATAATACTTAGGGACGGAAAAAAAAAACTATAAAATTTTGTTTTTGTTTAGTTACACAGAGGGCACAAAGTTGTACTATAAATAGCAAAAATGCTCTATGGAGCTTTTTACATTAGAAAGTACTGGATAAACCTTCTATTTAATTTGTTTAAAGCCGGATGCACTTATATAGCATATCGTTTCTACTCTGTTAAAAATAACATATTTTTTTTCTGCAGATTTTATGTGAATTATATTGATTTTTCAGATATAAAAAAAAAATGGTAAAATTCCAAACTTTGACATTAAAAAAAAAACACATTTTCATAATAAATATAAATAAATCCATTATGTTTTGATATACAAAACATACTACTTGATACTTTTTTTATTACAAACAGAAGAACAGTTGGGGATCCTAAGGGAGGAATTTTTTATCAAAAGAAAAAATTAACAATTTTAAAGTTGCGCGCTAACATATCATATGGTAGACGATGACTCCTGTAGACTCTGCTTAGAGGACTTGGAAACAGCAGAGCATGTGCTATGTGCCTGCCCTGCTGCGTTTAGACGCAGAATTAAGTATCTAGGAGCTGAGATTTTAGATCCAGGTGACATAGGTAAAATTAATCCCATGGCAGTAACAAGATTTATAGATAGTCTGGAACTGTTTTGATTAGGGAAAGAGGCTGTACAAAAGATCTTTTAGGTCGCAGTACAATCTAGAGCCTTTGAAATAATAATAATAACATATCATTTTTTTTTTAATGGTTAATAAAAAATTAACTGTTAATGCTACAGCTGGAGCGATTAGGGATCCTTAGGGAGTAATTAGGGATCCTTAGGGAGCAATTAGGGATCCTTAGGGAGCAATTAGGGATCCTTAGGGAGCAATTGAGGAGCAATTTTTCAGCAAAATAAAAAAAAAATTTTAAAGTTGCGCGCTAACTTAACTTTTTTTTTAAATTGTTAATAAAAAATTAACTGGCAACACTACAGATGGAGCAATTGGGGATCCGTAGGGAGCAATTTGGGAGCAATTTTTTTAGCAAAAAAAAAGTATGAAAACTCAAAGTTGCGAGCTGCCTAATTTTTATTTTCCAAATATTTCTGGAGCTATTGCCACATTTTAAAGTTTGGAGCCTTCTTCATTTGGAGCAATTGGGGAGCAATTTTTTAAAACAAAAATATTTAAATAAATACAAAATTTCTAAGCGTAATTGCATGTTGAAAAATTTTTTTAAATTACTTCTAAAAATCAAAATATTAAATTTTTGGCTGGAACAATTTTGGATCTTTCGGGAGCATTTAGGGAGCAATTGCTACAAAAAATAAAAACTAAAAAAAGTCAATCTTGCGCGCCAACTTAGCTCCAATAGCGTTTTCTTCGAGGGGCGTTGCGTCACATAATATGGAACAATGGTGCTCTTGCACCATTTTAACTCAATCACTAAGGACTTCATTATTTATTCCAGTTTGTTTATTTCTGGATAGATTATTGAATGAAGTGTAACTTGGAGGGGAGTCTTCCAGAGATTGGACTCCTGGAAGTAATTCCATTTCTTTATCCTGATCAGTATTCTGATTCTGGAATGAGGCTTCTGCAGCAAAATTGATTTCCTGATTTTGGGCTTCACCTCCGACTTCTACTCTTCCGGCATCTACAGCAAGGTTAATTTGCTCATCAATACTTTCATTTTGGGCGTCTTCTACACCTAGGAAGCTTTCATTCTCATTTATATGTATATGGAATAGCACCTTTCATTTGAACATTAAATACAACATCTTGTGGTAAGAAATGCCGGTCGCATATAACCGCGCTTTTTGGTGCACTGTTTAACTTTAAATTTCGAAGCCATATCTCTCTTATTAAAGGATCTTGGGGTATATTGCGAAGATGAATGTCTGGGGAATTTTTCCCCGTACATCCATTAACAATGCAATAACGCACACGCTTACCCAACATAACCTAGAAATAATAATAATTTAAAAATCAATAAACAGTCACAAATAATAAAATAAAAGTTAATTACAAAGTCGTGTGCGCGTCAGAAGTTATTCAGACTCGAAGGTCGGAAAAATCTATTTTTGCAAATATTTCGATAACTGAATAAAAATATTGGTCAATTAATTCAGAAAATTTCCTACAAAAATACGTCAAAAATGTTTTCGTACGACTCGTAGCTTAGTAGATAACCCAATTTAAAAAGTTGTAAACAGATACAATGTATTACTTTTTAAATTATTACAACTCTTTAACGAGGAGTCGTAGAAAAAAAAACAACATAAGGCCATTTAAAAGATTATTGGATTCTCTATATGTGACTTTGAATTGAAAAAGGGACCTTATCTTCACTCACAAAATTTTGCAGTACAGGTAAAAATAAGAGATAGGGTCAATTTCATCGGTTTTCAGTTTAGTGCTTTGACATGTTTTCAACATTTTACAACTGAATTTCGATAAATCGATACGTCCAACGTAGAAGTTGGTAACTCGAAAATCGTAGTTTTGAGTAATGGGAATTTTTTGTATTTTAATTTTTTTTTTGTATGAAAACCTATATAAAATAAATGTACAGTGCTGTGCTTAACATTTGCATTCAAAAACACTTGAAACTGAATCACCAATTTTCGGCCACTAAGGACCAAGGAGAGAAAGGCTAAGCCCGAAAAATAAAAGAGAAACTGTCTAGCATGGAGGTTGTAGTATCATGGTCTGAGGATGCTTGTCTGCGCAAGTAATCGGTCCAATTCAAAGTGTTGAAGGCATAATGAATTCTAATGATTGTAAACGCATTCTGCAAAATACTATGATGCCATATGCAACTTGGAAAATGCCACTAAAATGGATATTTCTGCATGATAACAACCCTAAGCAAACCTCAAAAGTGGTAAAAGATTGGATAAAATGGCAAAATATTGATGTTCATCAATGGCCCTGCGGAGTCGCCAGATCTAAACCCAATCAAATCGTTAAGTCACGAAAATGCATTGCTGATTATGCAATCAAAATTTTAGAAAACAGGATGTGTTGTTTAATGAAGTTAAATAACTGAAGCAGGACATTCCGCACTCATTTCAAAATAGTTTTATCGCATCCATGCCAAAAAGATGCACTGCTGTTATAAAAAGACAGTGGTTATTCCATTAAATATTAATTGTTTTAGTTATTAATTTTTAATTTAGATTAATAGTTGCAAATGTTTTGCACAGCCTATACCGATACATTTTTATATTGCACTTAAGTTTTAGTTTTGTATTAGTGATGTATGGACTTTTTATTTTTGTTTTATAAACAACAATATAAATGACATAAAACGTCGTACCAAGTATTTTATTTGGATCTGTTTTAATGGCCGAAAATTGGTGATTCAGTTTCAAGTGTTTTTGGTTGCAAATGTTATGCACAGCACTGTATGTTGTGATTTCAAAAAAAGCTCCCAGGCCTTCAAATTTCAAGCTGGAGGCACCAAGACTTGACACAAGATGGAACCAAATCTGCAGATTTCGAAAAACGTTGTCCCGTAAAAAATTGGTAACTTGGTAACTCAAGCTACAGGATTTATCGATATATAAGTTTTTTAATTTTGAATTTCAAAATGCCATAACTCGGTAAATTTTTAGAATTTTCCAGTGATCGAGGTGTCATTTTACTCAAAATTAAATGCATTTTTAGAAAATGTAAAAAAACCGGTTTTGGATTTTGTGAAGATAAGGTCCCTTTTCCAATACAGGGTCACATATACTGATTTGACATATTTACGCATTTTTTGAGCAACGTATCTTAGTATTAGAAAAAGCTAAGTCATATGCTAAACAAGTGTGCGGTGTTGAGCCCCCAAAAAATTAATTCATCTTATCTATGTAGATATTAAACGGACATGAATGAGATTTGGTGTATGTATAAAGAATGTATGTATGTGTTCTCCTTTAACTCCTAGGAGGAGCATAGGGCCATTATGAAACATCTCCATTTGTCGCGATCCCTTGCGATGACTTTGATCTCTTGCCACGACATTCCCGACTCTTGCATTTCCTTTTCCAGTTGGTTTTCAGTTTTTTCGCGCTTCTGCTTTTTTCAACAAGACCTCTTCCTCTCTCATCCAGTGCTTCTTGTTCGAGGGTCAAAACCCAAGTATTTTTCACTGAAGTTTAAGAACGCCGCCTTAGCGGCCCTCTATGATGTTTCAATACTTCCACCACAATCGAATGGAACTCTTTTAAGTTCTTCAACGAAAGACGTGCGGATATCGTCGTTCTTTAGCTTAAGCACGTCGAATTTTTTGGCCACAGATTGTTTTGTGGGACGTTTAATAGCGGCAAGTTTTAGCCGAATGACCGCAACGAGAAGATGGTGATCGAAGTCTATGTCAGCGGCCCTCTTTACTCGTACGTCCAGAAGACACCCTCTCCATTTTCTGCTAATGCAGAAGTGGTCGATTTGGTTTTCAGTGATGTTGTCTGGAGACACCCAAGTAGCTTTATGGCATTTTTTGTGTGGGAATAGCGTACCTCCAACGACAAGACCGGCTGCATTGCAGGCGTCAATGAGAAGCTCTCATATAAAAGAATACCGAGACATAAGTGTATCGAGTCCTAACCGCTAAAAAGACTTAACCGACACGATTTCGGATTTTCGTTTTTTGATGAAAACCTATAATTCGTGTCCATACGCATCTTCTCTAAAAATTTCATAACTAAAAAGTACCGTTACGGAGTTATAGCGAAAGCAATAAAGACTGAACCGACATTCGAAGTATTTTGTTTATTTTTTTTGTGACTGCGAGTTGTTGGTTGTCTTTTTTTTTTTTTTTGTGTCAAAAATAATTTGCAAATAATGTAATAAAAAGGAAAATTTATTAAAAAGTCTTGATACGGGTTAATAGTATATGTGACCACAAATGTTTTTTTGGTACAAAAACTGAAGATCAGATGGGGAATCTGGAAAAGAAAAAAAGGATTAACTGACAAAACACTGAAAAATAGCAGTTATATTATAAATAGGTGAATGAAACTAGTTGCATCGCATGTCTAACACAAAATATAGCTTACAAACTAAATTTCACTGTAATAGCTATACTAAATGCACAGATATTTAAAAAAAACCTTCTCCTGTAAAATTTACTTTTTGTCAATTAAGCCTTTTTGGCGGTTAGGGCTCGATATTATCCATATATCAAATACATCGGAACAGATTACATCCTTTGAAAAAAAAAAAAAAAAAAATAGCGATGCCACGCCCGCTGTAAAAGGCAAGGTGAAGCAAGGGAAACGCTATTATTCAATAAGAATCGGTTTTATGGCATTTTAAGATTATCTTTCAAACGGTTACTTCTAATTGTACGAGTACACATGTACACATATTGTTTACTTTTTGTAGATCTTGTGATTCTCTACAAAATTGGTGCAATGGTGCAAAAACTTTTTATCGTAAGAATCTTCGTTTCAGAGATATCCTCGAAAAACCAGTATTTTCGAAACGTTAACGGTTTTTACACAATATCTTCTAGACCATGAGTAGCTCAAAAAAAAAAAAAAATTAGAGAATCTGATTATCTTTTAAATGGTATTTTCTTTCTTTCTGTACTAGTCTAAGATGAAAAACGTTATTGATCGAGTTTTTAATTAAAATCTAATTTTTACATATATATAAGGGAAATATATTTTTGCCTATAAAAATGTGACCGCTACTATTTTTAAATTGCATTAGCTTATGAACCGTGAGCCTCACGGGGAAAAGTGCTCATCTCCTAAACTATAAGCTACACGAAAACATTTTTTACATCTTTACATAGGAAATTTCCTGTGTTAGAAAATTGCATAGAAAAATGTTTCTATAAATGTTTGCGTAAGCGAGATATTTGCAAAAAACTGATTTTAGCGACCTTTGAGTCTTAATAACTTTTTATGCGCACATTGGACTTTAATGGACTTTTTACACTTTATTTATCACGCATTAATAAAGATATTTCCGGTAAAAAAAATTTACTTATAATTATTTCGCACAGCAGCTCTTTTTTCGTCTAATTTTCCTGGGTTATACATACTTAAAAGCTAAGCCAGTACACATTCACTTTTTCTTAGAGTTATTGATTAAAACTGTTAACAATAAATCCTACTCTGTCTGTACCTACCTTAGAAATCTGTTCGCTAACAGCGTCATCTAACGAAAAAACTGTTAAAAAATTTAAAAATTCACTTTCGTTTATGTTCGTTCTAACAGAACTGAAGCGATGTTGCAAGCGAATGTTGTATGCCGAATCGAACTTTTCTCCTTCAACATGTTGCGTTGCACACTACGTTAACTAGAGTTCTCTGCCACGACGTTGTGTTCGATCGCCATAACGAAATTGCGAGAATAAGAAAAGCGCAAAAAGCCGGCAACAAAATAAACGCAAAAACACTAACAAAGCAGTGGAATGAATGCAATGCAAAAATGCAAAACGACAACAAAAAAAAAAAAAAATGCCGGTTTGCTTTGCAGAATTTTACGTTTTTGCCTTGTCGTTTTGCTCCAACGGCAACCGTGCTCTGTATTGTTGTTTCTGTTTGATACTGAAAAGCCGGTTTCCCATCAAGAAATGCAGTTGGAGATTATTTCTGCTATTAACAGTGTTGCGTTGTTGTAACGATTTTGTTAACATTTTTATTTCAAAACATATAAGTAATTATGATAACACTGTACAACTCGAAAACAAAAAAAAATATACATAACAAGGCTCTGACAATGGATTTTGCTAAAAGGGACCAAAAGCATTTTGTAGAACATGCAATTCCCTATGAGGGTCCCTACGAATACTTTTTTCGTCCGATTTACCGTTCATGAGATATCGCGATTTGAATAACAACATATTGTGGATTTTTTACGAAACAACCTAACTCGAGATAAGACAATTATCCACAATTTTAGTCATAAATATGAAAATTAAACACGCTTCTTTTGGTATGATCTCTATATTTCTATGGTTTCCAGTTTCAGCGATATAAGGGTGTCCCATAATTCACGATTCAAGATTTGAACTTTGCCCCATTCGTGCGGTGATGTGTTGCTAAACAAAAGAAGAAAATAATTTGACAACTGACAGTTAAAGATTAGTAAAAATGTATTGCAAGAGCAGATTTAACGCTGGATCAACGAAATTGAGGCACATTATTGAAAAGCAGGTATGTAAAAGAAAAGCTCTTCTGAAAAGTTGTCAATTTCAAGTTAGGTTTTTTTGTCATAATGCCACAGATATTTTTATCAACATTCATACGGCGCACAGTGGACCAAAAGTGAATTTTTTATATCAAAATTTTTTGCCCCGGGGACGCATTATGGAGAGATTTCAATATTAGAGGCTTGCAGGTAATTGAACAGGAAAAAAATTTCCCACCACTTTTTTGAAAAAATTCTTCGTTTTTATCCCCGTTCTTTTGAGACTCAAATCCAAAATATCGGAAGGGGGAAATTTACAAAGCTCAATAACCCAATAGCCATTTATGCAATTCTTATGATTTTTTTTTTAAAGGGTAGATTCGTTGCCTATTGATAACACCGTTCGACAAAAAATAAACACACATGGGAAAATCCAAGAAATTCACTGTACATGAAAAAAGTTAGGAATATTATGTGTTCAGGAAACTTATGCAGGACATTACGTATAACCTTGCGAGAGCAAGAATCTCACTAGCAGTGGACAAATAATCCACAACAGTGGGATATTAATTGTGAATTGTGGAAGATAGCATGTCTCAAAACCAAATTTGAGAGTGCATTCAACATAATAACAATAAAGAAAATATTTCCAATGAACACAGCTGATAGCAACAAGTGTACTTACATAAATAACAACAACAGTGTTATTTATAGTGTCGGCCAAAACCTAAGCACCCCTAAAGAATTTTTTCCTATATCAAATTTTTTTTGAGAAAACGGCGTTATTGAGTAAGTTTTTGTGTTTATTTTATTTATTGATACGTTAATTATTGACAAACAAAAACTTAAAAAATTCAGGGTTTTATAAATTAAGAGCTAACATTTAATAAACAATAAAATTTAGAAACTTCATCGGACAAAACTAAAGCACCCCCTTCTTAAGATTTATTAAAAACTGTTAAAATTAATATTTAGTTGAAAATCCTTTATACTGGGTAACATGGGCACATCTTTAAAGCATTATATTATAAATGATGTCCTGCGATATTCCTTCCAAAGGCTACTTTCAAAGCTTCAAAGAGATTTTTCTTGGTTTTGCAATTTTCGTCGTAGATTTTCGTGTTAACGATCTCCCAGAGGTTCTCAACGGGATTCAAATCTGGGGACTGGCCAGGCCAACCAAGAACTTGTATCCCATTGCTCTGAAACCAGGCTTTCCAAACTTAAGTCGTATGTGTTTGGATCGTTGTCCTGTTGGAACCTCCATTCAAGTGGAATCTCTTGATCGGTGTTAGGAAGCATCACATCATTTGGTATGTCAAAGTGCATAAAACAATCCATAATTCCTTTAGTATAATGAATTGGCCCACTCCCTTGACCAGAGAAAAAACCAGAGACCATTACAATCCATCCTCTGTGCTTTTCAGAGGCTTTGCAAAAATTTGGTTTCAATCTTTTTCATTTTGGTCTGCGTACTCGCCTTAATTTATTTTTAGTTTTAGAACAGTTTTATTACTCTTAAAAGGCTCCAAAGATTTCATGGGAGCTAAGGATATGCTGACCATTTTCTTGACGGCCTAATCCGGGGAAGGAAAAAATTTACTTATACAGTTGTAATAAGCATACAAAAGTAATAGTCCATAATATGTTTATTACAGCGCCCACAAGATATATGAAATGTGCAAAGTTGTGAATTTGTTTGCTCCCCATCCATTTCCTGAAACTAGAGGTCAAAAAAATAAGATCTCAAAAAAAAAAAATTAGGAATCGGTAGTGAAAAAAACCCAGCCGGTTTTCGATCAAAGGTCGAAAAATTGACTAAAAAAAGGCAAGTCAGTTTGACTGCCCGTTACTTCGAAACAATTCATTTTTTCGTAATGTTTTCAAGACAATTTTTGTAGAAAATGACTAGGTCAACATTATCCTTTTAGAAAGTTTTGGTCCAAAAATTAAATTTGTTGCTTTTTTGGTACAAAAATTTAACTTTTTTAGGAAAATTTTCATGTCTTTTTTGCTATAAATTGGTTTATTGTAATTTTCAAAGGGCGGAATATTTGTTATGGAATCCTCATGTTGTAGGAAATTAAATGTTGATTAACTAAGAAAAAAAAATTACATAAAAATATTAAGTTTTAAGGTATGGAGCCGATCACAAAGTTTGGAAAAAAATGAAGTATTTTAATTTTTTTCTTTTAATCGCTTTTTTATTGGAAGCAAGAAAATGTATTGCTAGTTGTTATTAAAAACATCATTTAGAACTGCTTTTTGCCTTCAAAATGAGCTATGAAATGGATTTGTGCGATTTTTCTTTAAAAAGTTATGACCATTTTAAAATTAAATCATGAAAGTTAAAAATCATGTGTGGATTCTCTATACACGGCGTGCCTAAACCCGTTTTAAGTCGAACGTCGTAGCATATCAAATTTTTTTCCAGATTCTGTTTACTTATCGTTCAAATGATTTATAAACAAATTTTCACCCGTGACTCCTCGACTAAATTTTTCCAATTCCAATTCCATCCAAAAAAAAAAAAATTTTTTAAACTACATTAAACAAAAATCAAAATAATCACATTCGATGTGTTTTGCGATGCTCAACGCGAATCCAACCTCAGAATTGATTTATCGTGTATAGTTTTTGAGATATTCTAACCTAAAAACCAAAAAAAATCGTTGTTTGCCATTTTGTAAAGCTATATAACTATGTAACATATCATTTATTCGTTAAATGTGGTTAAAATACTTGAAAGCCCTAATCTTTTCCTTTAAAACCTTATTTAAATTATATTTATATCTTCATGTTTCTTAGAGATATCGTAGACCGAAATATTGGCAAAACGGGTTTTTTGCACTTTTGTGTCTTTTTAGGTTAGGATATGTTTGAGGAAATAAAAGATATCGACATAATTTAAATTAGGTTTTAAAGATAAAGATTATGACTTTCAAGTTGTTTCCCAGACTTAACGAAATTAAAATTTCTTTCACATTTTAAACATGTTCATCGAACCGACAACTTCTAAATTCAGCCGTATGCCTTACACGTAACAAAAAAATATTCTAACTATATTACAAAACAGTTGAACAGTTTTTTATTTCTTCTTGAATCAAGAATTTTTAGTTTAATTTACGCTGCATTGCAATAAAAATTTGGTTTTGTTACTTTAATATCTAATATACATGAGTTTTATCACTGAAAATCTGTTTTTTTTTTTTTTAAATTTTTACTCGAGATGTCAAACGACTGAATTTAGAAGTAGTAGATTCGCTGAACATGTTTAACATGTGAAAGAAATTTTAATTTCGTAAAATCTGGTAAAGTGCTTGAAAGTCCTAATCTTTGCCTTTAAAACCTAATTTAAATTATGTTGATATATTTTTTTTCCTCAAAGATATCTTAACCTAAAAAGACACAAAAGTGCAAAAAACCCGTTTTGCCAATATTTCGGTCTACGTTATCTCTTAGAAGCATGAAGATATAAATATAATTTAAATTAGATTTTAAAGGAAAAGATTAGGGCTTTCAAGTATTTTAACCACATTTAACGAATAAATGATATGTTACATAGTTATATAGCTTCAAAAAATGGCAAAAAACGATTTTTTTGGTTTTTAGGTTAGAATATCTCAAAAACTATACACGATAAAGCAATTCTGAGGTTGGATTCGCGTTAAGCATCGCAAAACACATCGAATGTGATTATTTTGGTTTTTGTTTAATGCAGTTAAAAACTTTTTTTTTTTTTTTTTATATGGGAAAATGCCCCAATTGGAAAAGGGATTATCTCAAAATTTAGTCGAGGAGTCACGGGTGAAAATTTTTTTATACATCATTTGAACGATAAGTAAACAGAATCTGGAAAAAAATTTGATGTGCTACGACGTTCGATTTAAAACGGGTTAAGGCACGCCGTGTATAGCAATTGCCATATTGCCACAACTTTTATAATATTATTTTGAAATGGTCATAATTTTTTAAAGAAAAATCGTACAAGAGCACTTTATATCTCATTTTGAAGAAGAAGAACAGTACTAAATGATGTATTTAATAGAAAAGACCAAAACGATTTCGTGCGTGTTCTAAACGACCTCAAAAATCGTGTTTTTTAAACATTAGGGGTAAGATATCTCACAAGCCATAAGAGATACAGCAATTTTGCTTCCAGTTCCGGACTAAGCATCAATCTAAATTGGCTATTTTGGTTTTGATTTGTAGTGGTTTTTTTTAAAAAACCGTTTTCCAACCTCATTTTAAAAACCATTCGATGTACCAATTTTGAAAACTTTTTTTCTTACTCAGTAAATGCTCAGGTTCAATTTCACATCTTTGTGCAGTTCTTGACAACTTGATTGAAATTTTTTACTGAGCTGCGTGCTCGAAATTCGAAATTTTCGATTATCTCTGCTGGAACAGCCTAAAAACGCACTAAAACAAAAATAAATGCTATTTTCGTATTCAGCAATCCCAAATTAGTTTAGGAAATATGACTACTAAAATGGTTTCTTACCAAATTAAAAATTAAGAAGAAAAAATAAAAAAAATCAATTTTTTTTCTTAACTTTGGAACGGGCTCCATTTCTTAAAAACTAATATTTTTTTGTAATTTTTCTTTCAAACTAATCAACGTTTAATTCCCTACAATATAGGAATTCCAGAACAAATATTTCACCCTTTGAAAATTACAAAAAACCAATTTATAGAAAAAAAGTCATGAAAATTTTCTTCAAAAATTGAAGTTTTTGTACCGAAACAACAACAAATTTAATTTTTGGACCAAAACTTTTTGAGAAGATAATGTTGACCTAGTCATGTTCTACAAAAGTTGTCTTGAAAATATTATAAAAAAATGAACAGTTTTGAAGTAAGGGCAGTCGAAGCGACTTCCCTTTTTTTAGTCAATTTTTCGACCTTTGATCGAAAACCGGCTGGGTTTTTTCCACTACCGATTCGAATTTTTTTTTTTGAAATCTTATTTTTTTGACCTCTAGTTTCAGGAAATGGACTGGGAGCTAACAAATTCACAATTTCGCACATATGGGCGCTCTAATGTATATGATCTATGATCTGTCCATCATGATCTTAGGTCCATAATCTTTGGACCTTTATAGTCTTTGGTCCATTATCTATGGCCTGTAATTTAATTATTTTGAGTGAAAATCTCGAAACAGTCATAAATCACCTCATTTATCTTTGGTGGAAACGAAGTTATAATGAAAGAGATTTATTTTTTACAGTAATGGCCTTTTTTACCGGAGATTTATGCAGTTGTTTTCATATTAATTTGATGTTTAATGCATGATGAATGAGGTGAGTTAGTGCTAACTGGAAACGTAGTTTTATAGCTTGTTTCCACCGGAGATTTATGAGGTGATTTAATGCTGTTTCTAGATTTAGCACAAAATCTGGGCGTAATTTACCATACGAAAATCTATTTCTGTTACTTAAGATTTATTTTAAATCTGGGCAAAATCACAGCAAGGCTATCGATTTTGGCTCTTTTCGACCAACTGGTACCCAAAACAAATGAAAGACAAATATTAAGAAGAAAAAAATAAACCCAAGTATTTCGGCCGGTGGAATTTGTAGGATTTAACGAAGCGATTTACAAACCTTAGCACAAGTAAATCTTCTGTGGAAACATAGTTCAAACGTCAGAAGCAGTAAAATTAAAGTTGTTTTTCCTTTTGTCCTTAATATTTATCTTCCATTTGCCTTAGTGATGAGCAAAATTAGTCTTGGTTTTGCGTCTTGTTCTTGGTCTTGCTAATTTTGCGAGACCAAGACCAAGATGCTGATATTTTTGCAAGACCAAGACCAAGACTGCTATGGTCTTGGTCTTGGTCTTGCTCACGATAATTATCAAGACCAAGACTGCTTTTCAGTCTTGCTAATTTATAGTTAAAAGTTGTTTCACGCCCGTTTTGAAGATAAAATTATCTCTCGATTTGAATTTTGGCATCTTAAAAAGCCAACTGCTTTGGAAAAATATGGTTTTGAATACTCAATATCTCTGAAAATTTTTTCAAGACCAAGACCAAGACCGAGACCAAGATTTAATGACCAAGTCTGCTATGGTCTTGGTCTTGGTTTGCTCATCACTAATTTGCCTTGTGTTAACTGAGATTTAATGTCAATTGTCAAAGTTAAAAGGTACCACTCGGTTGAAAATAGCCAAAATCAGTAGAAATAGATTTATTTTCGTAGAGTAAATCTTGTGATTTATGCACAGATTGAGTGCTAAATCGGAAGACAATAAAATAAATTTGAAGAATATCTATAGTACATATCTGGGCAGCATTCTTTCCTTAATTTACCATATGTATTCTTTAGTTTTTGTTTTGATCGCTATGGCATACAAAAGGATTGCGTAATTTTTTATTTGTTGTGATTATTTTCGACCCTTTTAAAAAAACATAATAATAATAAAAAAACAAAAAAATGCTTAGGTAGATACGATAAGTACCGTAAGCGGGAGTGACTGTGATACAAAAAAACAGAATTTTCAAGTTTATTTAAACAATTTTAATAAAGTTAATGCTTTCATAGCTATAAATTTTTTGTATGGGTTTCAGCTTTAACGTCAACTTTTAGAAAATGCAACAATATATGAAAGTTCGCGCTCAAATCATATATTGAAATATGTACATACTTCAATTATACTGATTGTCCCAATATAAAACGATAACTAGTCTTTGAGATGATAATACTACGATTTGAATCCTTTTTTTTTCTTGCCGTTTAAAGCCACCCCCGGATGTTACAGTCATCACTGCCTACGGTATGTATATATTTGTATGTATGTATGTATGTATGCATGTGTGCATGTTATATACAAGTGGTATAAATATCAAGTCCAATAAAAATATAGAACATGTGAGCATGTGTGAATTAAATAAATAAAAAAAAAAACACATTATGGAATAAAAGAATTCTTTACAAAAGAAAAGTGAGATTAATAGAAGAATATGTGAGCACAGTAAATGAAGAAAAGAAAAAAAAGACCCACCGAAGAACAAGACAAATTGCAACACCACTTGTCTTGTGAAGAAGACGCCACAAGATCAACATTGCAACAAAGACTCTGATCTTAAGAATGGTTGAGTGGGTTCTGCATGAAAAAAATCAAGAAAAATAACAACTAAGAAACCTTGAAAATGCTAAGGAATTGCAAAAAGAAGACTTGATT
Source organism: Calliopum simillimum (assembly GCA_951812925.1). Lineage (NCBI taxonomy): Eukaryota > Metazoa > Arthropoda > Insecta > Diptera > Lauxaniidae > Calliopum > Calliopum simillimum. Next base: position 97,697,747 of record OX638368.1, on the reverse strand, counting down.
ACTGACATATCGAGATACTACACGCAGCACTGCGAGTAGATACAAAATTTCCCTTTTTTCATGCTGCTGCTGCTGCCGCTGCGGTTGCATTTATAAGCTTAACAAGAAGTAAAGGAAAAATGCTGCCTTTTGACAATGAGAAGCTTGGAAACCAGTTCTTTTCCTCCTCAACTTGTTCGAGCCCAGTTGTCGTAAGAAGTAGGCAAAGTCAAAGTAATCACCATTAAAAAGAAAGAACAAGAAAAGCAGTGAGAGTGTGCGGAATATCTTTGATGCAGATGCGACGTTGGGGTGTTGGAAGGGTGCAACACATTCCTTTTCATGCCATCTAACATTCCAATCAGAAGACCCTCTAAACAAGTCAGGATAAAGTTGAAAAAAAAAACTCGGTACTGCAACATTTCAATAGCAGAAGTTGTCGAGCTGAGAGTCATCGCAGAAAAGCAGGCGGAAGGAAAGAAGGTAAGAGTTTTCAAAGAAAATGCAATTTGAGTCTTGGAATGTTATATCACCTATTCGCATTAGAAAAGAAGAAATGTTACGAAAAAAAAATCTGTGAAAATAAAACCATCACGAACTTGAAAATAACAACAAAAACCTTGTCAGCAAAAGTCCAATTTTACTGATGATGAACAGCAACATCATGCTTCGGTGATTTTGCCTTAGTAGTATTGTGATGTCGAAAGTGTTGTATGATGTTTGTGTTGTGTCAATGCAGTGGCCCAGTGTTAGAATTTGCCTGGAGGGTGAGGCTATCAAATTTGGACTATGGAATTGTGGAAAACCAAAAAAGTTCAAAAATATAGAGTTTCCTTCTTTAACACGAAATTTGCTTTGTTTAGGAAAATTCCTTAATTTCAAAAGAACTAGTAAGGGTGTTATCTTTTGCCTCGCCAAACATTAAATACCATTTGCAGTACCACGAAGTTTGGTAGTATCATCTCAAAAACCTTTTTCGAAAAGTCGTATTTCTTAACTTGTCAACTTTTTTGGTTGAGCTTCAAAAAAGTTTTAAAATTTTCTTTTACTTAGTGATTGAGAATATTTTTTTTTGTATTTTATAGTTTCAGAAAAACTATGTTCACTTATCTATTTTCCCCTAGATCTGTTTCGATATATTGGATAATGTATCTGAAACGTTAGCTGCTTATTAAAAACTACACCCTTGACATTGAAAACAAAAATATTTCTATAAATCCATGCGGGTTCCACGTCTGTCTGGCTGACTGCTTCGTTGAGCAAATTTATAATATCGACGCCTATGTGCGCTGGAGGAGGCATTAAAGTATTAAAAGCCATTTCAATTCATGCATTCACAATGCGCCCTCTACATTCTGTAAACCAACCCACCAGGCAACTAACCATCCAACGTAGCGATTGTCGTTGCTGTTGTTGTCGTCCGTCGCCTCGCGTCTGTTGTGTTGTGGCATTGGCAATGGTACTGCCATGAATAAATTCCCTTGTTCCCGCAACGCAGAGTTTTTCTTTTTGAAGAGCTGGAAGAACACACCAAGAAAGAACATGGTCTACAGATGATGATGATGATGATGATGATGATGATGATACTTAGGCTCGTTGTTGTTATTGTTGTTTGGAGTATAAGCGACGATCGATGGGGCATGCCAGACGTAAAGTTTGAGGACTATTTCGTTGTTTTGTCGTTTGGTCTGTTTGCCATCTTTCCAGCGCCATATATTGAATTCTGCGAGAGCTGTTTTCATACTACAAGCAGACACCCTTTTCAAATTCGCATTACCAATAGTCGTGTGGAACGACAGAACGACGACGAAAGTCTGTCCAATAGTCTGTCCTCCACTGGAGTTTGCAAATGTATAAGCAAAAGGAAATTCATACATACTCGTACCTATAACAACTTCAGCAACAACAACAACATTTGCTTGATTTGACAAGCATTAAAAGCTGGAGGCCTGGAAAATATGATACGAAACAGTAGATACATAATAACTCAGATTCTGAAATGATATTGAAGTAAAAATTAGTCAATTGAAAACAACTAAAAAACCATAGCAGTTTTGGTATTGGTCTAGATATTATATCAGCGTCTTGATCTCGAAAAATAACAAAAATCGGAGGTCCTGTCTATGTCGAGGTAGTTATGTTGTGCAGCCTCATATTTTGTCAGAGTTTGTAGTTCCGCGTATTTTCTATTTTTTTTTTTATGTTCTTCAACACTTAGGACTTAGTCATTTAAGGTTATTAACCCAGTGAAGGAGAGAAGGAAAAAGGTGAGGAAGATAGTTAGAGATTTGGTTGGGGAGGAAAAAGTGATGTGTTTCTCTGGCCATTCTTTCACATTTGGAAACAGAGAAAAGTTCCAAGAGGATGTAGTATATGGATGATGCATAAGCAATTCGTAACAAAATTCTAATAATGTTTGCGTTGCCAGTGCATATGAAGCGGCTGATATCTACGTTATAGTTTAAATATAAACTTTATATATATTTCAGACTGTTCTTTCATTTATGGGATGCAGCGAAACAAAAACTCCTTCGTATTGAGCTTTCATACGCCCAAACAATGCTAAGAAGTGATAATTTCACCAGGACACTCTTCATCAGGAAAGTACGTATGACCACGGAACCCAAATTATCTCTTTGCAAATTAGGCTGTCTATAAACTTATTGGCGCTCCTAAAGGGGTTCGAGTAAAGGCCTAACCAAAATAGACGTAACAAGACGGTACCAAATAAACGAACATTTGCATTCTTTACGTCTGTTTTGAAATTTCGCCCCAAATGCTACGTTAGTAAACGAATCGAAATAGATCAGCGTTTTACAAAAAATGAGTAATTTTAATTATTTGGAACCAATTTTATGGTGCTCTACGTTTTGATATTGAACACGACATAGGAATTGCGTTTCAGTAAATTGGATTAAAACCAAAAACCAAATTTTATTCATTGCAATAAAGTTCCGATTATATTTTGTTTTTCGAAACGCATAGCACTTTAAGATTGATTCCATTCCGATTCCGATCGAAGTCGGAATTAAGATCATGTCTGATTATTTATCAAAATTATTTTTGTTTTGCGGCCAAACAGCTGCTATAACGATTAGAGACGGTTTTAAGTTCGATTCTTACGGAACAACACGTCTCGTCACAATGTTCCGTTCAGTTTCGATCAGTTACGTACGTTCATTTTGGTTGTGATCATTGGTTTCCATATGCTAAAATTTACTCGTTACGACTCGTCATGTCTATTTTGGTTGACCCTTAAGTGTCACGATTGGTAAGTTATTTATTTATTTTTTTACTTCAAGCTAGCAGCACATAGGTGGGGGAGTGTTTAATTTAAGCGAACTTTAGCGTCAAAGGCTAAGAGTTGTTAATTTCCATGATACTAAACAATATGATAAAAAATTTAATGTCAGTGGCGTTATATGATTTCAAAAACCTAGATTTATGATTAACTTTCTGTATTTAAACGATTAGTCAAATGACTGTAGATAATTAAATATCTTATCTAATAGGAATATTCCGGAGCAGTCTTAGAGCAGTCAATCAGCTCACCACATTCTTAAAAATAGACAAAAGCCTTAGCTGAGATGTTTTGGCACTCCGGTAGCAGTTCGAAAGTTCTTTTTTGTCTTTATGAAGACGATTTTTAAGACCTGCTAAGTAGGAGTTCTTAGAGCTGTTAGATTTTTATCCATCCCATTTGTTTCGTTGATCCTGTGGTAACGTGGAATTGACGCGGCCGGATGGCCTTATTGGCTTTGATGTACGAAGTTCCACATAAAAACTGAGCTGTTATTGTGTTGTGCGCTCTTATCGCTTCCTAAATAACTGTATACGTTAATATAGTTTTATATTTATGTGGGAACGGAGCTAAACGGACGACCTGGCAGCACTGACAAAACGAACGAGACTTGAACGAAACAAACATGACGAAAAGATTTTGAATAAACGAACAAACGATAGTTGAACTGAGTAGCAGTCGTTGTTGAAAAGTCGAAAGAAGAAGACGGTTGTCTGCGTACATCTTAAGAAGTGAATTAAAAAGACGTTGAAAAGAACAGAATTAGAAGTTAGATTGATAAACTTTAAAAGTAAGAAGAACTAAAATGTAAATAATAATAACTATTGTAAAATAAAATTACTAAGAACTAAAAGAAATATGTAAATGAAACTGTAAATAGAAACTGGAAAGTGTTGTGTTGTATTTTTGAATCAAAAGAAGAAAGAAAGCCTACAATTCCTACATTAATACAACTTTATTCCCGCCGATTCTCCAGTCATTTTTACTATAACATGTTTTGAGCGATGGCATGCGGCTTGGCTGACCAACACTTCCGGCTTGTGAAGAAGTCAAAAATTAGGCAGATTCAACGAGAATCACTTCAAAAGATAAAAAGTTAAAGGATAATACTTTCAATAAAAAAAAAAAATTATAAAAATCCTAAAGTAGCTTACAAAATTTACTTACTTCACATTGATTTTTTCAGTTGTACCCCAATTTTTTTAGTAACCTAATTTAAAAGTAAGGCGGGACAATAATTTTTATATAATTTTTATGTGGGGAATTTATGGCTTTTTTTTTAAAAACTTTTGGGCTGAAATACCGAAAGCCTTAGGAAATCTTAAAGTCTAAGAAAGTATTTCTGAAATGTCTTGCGAAAACTTTATGCAGTCTTTGCCGAAATATCCCTATAAGTGTAAAACCATATGCTTACAAATTTCTATTATTCAGTTGCGCTTTGGACAATTTAATCACATTATCTTAATCTCAAATATCGAGGCTCTACCGTATATAGTTGGGCAATGAATTGTGCAAATATAAACGTGGAGAAGTGCCAGAGAAAAAAATAATGGCAATAATGCAAAATATATTTATAAAAAAATCCAAAATTATAAGTAAAGAGGGTACCATCGTTGAACTGTTTATAGCAATATATATGCGGATTCGTCCGATGAAATGCGTTTACATTACAAATGAATGTGAATGAAAAAAATGAACAAAAATAAAAAATCACATTGGATTGTTAGAGTTATAAAAGCCAAGAAATAGTTGAAGGAAAAAGTAAAATTTTCTATGGCAGCAGTGATTATGATTGTTCGCATATGCGGAGGACATTTGGCATTTGACGAATACTTAAAGATCTGCTTGTGATCGACTAAAAGTGCTTTAATATTTGTAGCCTCTAGTTCTTCGAAGTAAGTCCCAGCCCCAAAAAAATCGTTCGTCCTTTTACATTTTAGAATTTCCACCTGAACCTACACAGCTATAGCTCTTAGTTCAAAATGTCAGAAAATAAATTTCCAATATTTTTATAGAAAGACGACTTCTTACAATTTTTACTTGCATTTCTTTAATTTTCCAGATATGTGTTCCAGATAAGTATCAACCCTGCAAATAACAAAACATTGCATTTCTTTTTCTGCCATTTTTTCAGCATAATATTTTCTATATACCATACTTTAACTTACTTGCATGAAATGTAACTATGGGTATCTCCATAAAATTTTATAGCACAAACGAACAAGCAATTTATCGGAACATATTCAAGATTCCCGCATGACCCCGTTAACATCCAGAATATTTTTTCAACACCATGGAAAGAGTGGGGATTTGTCGTTTTTTCAATTTTTTTGTTTTTCAAATTGACAACAACAAGAAGAATAACAACATCACCATCAGTGTAACTTCTTTCCCGAACACTTTGGTTTTTTTTTGTTTCGCAAACACCACAAAGCTTTAGAGATTTTTTCCCTTTTACAAAACGGCGCATATCTAAAGCCAGATTTTGTTCAAAAGTATGGCTGGATGCTTGATTTGATGAGGGATTTCGTGCTCTCTTGTGCTATTTTTTTCTGATTTTTTTTTCTATATATTGCTTGTAGTGTATGGTTGGAGTTAGCAAGAGCCTGGGTTTGGCATTGGAATTGGGATATTGCGATTTCTGTGCGTTTTTGTTCAACGCTGCCTACACGATACAATATTAAGCATCTGTAGTAGTATTGAAGTTATATAAATGTACCATCGTATAGAGCATGTTAAGCTTCGGGAAAACAAGTATAATAAAACCTTGAAAAAGAAAAAAATATGCACAGGGTGCACCAGTATTTATATTTTTTAACATAAATGGTCTACCTTTGGAAGGATAAAGCAAGCCAAAACATTTGTTGATTGAATTTGTAATAAATAAAGCTCTACAAATTCGCCAAACTGACACCTTTCCCAACATATTTTTTTGACGCCTTAGGGTCTCTTGTTGCCACCACAGACGAGATCTTTCAAGATTACTTGCCCAAGCTAACAAGTTGCACTCAGTTTACCTGAGTCAACCATTTTCTTGATTCAATCTGGGACAGGAAAAAAAATTATTTTATACAGGTAGTGCAAAAGTCCTTGATCTGTCTGATGGTCCATATTCTATAGTCTATTATCTGTCCTTTATGGCCTATGATTCATAATCTATGATCTGTCATTTGCGTCCAAATCATTTGTTTCCAGTATTTAGTTAAGTATTAATATAATTAAAATAACCCAATGTTTAAGAAACAAAACCTGAATTATTAGCTAAGTAAGACTAGAATTAATTTAAAGCTAATGATTTTTTAGTAAGAAGATAGTTTTAGGGCAATCGCATCGAACGGGCTTGACAAACTATACTGCTTGATAAACAGTTGGACGAGAATTGCATGATTATCACGTTCAGCAGCAACCCTGGTCCCAAAACAATAAGCGCCAACTGTCAAATCTTATCAATAAAAGGAAACAGCTGATCGTGGATGAAAACGGAATGGTGGAATGTATTTAATTTCCGGTGATTGTATCGTTCTCCAGTAACCCAACCGGCAAATATTTCAAGCAAAATCCAGTAAATACGTATCAGTGGAAAGTGAGTAAGATCGTAGGCTTTGTTTTCTGGAGAATTTTCTGACCTGACCCGAGAGTGTAGCGGTGGCGCGGGCTCTCGTGAACAAAGAAAACAGACAAGAACAGGTTAGTAGAGTACAACGGGGAGGCAGCGGTAGCGACTCTCTTGAATCCTCACGTCTGGACGGAAACACAGACCGGCGACAAGGAGGAGGCAGTAGTGGCATGACTCCTGAATCGGTTGTTATTCACGACTTACAGATATCCTCATCATCCGTACCTACCCCATTTGTCACTAAGCTTGTATTTTAATATATCTTAAGAGTGCTTTTTGGGGAAAATATTTACAGTGAAATAACACCCGGGAAATTGTGAAAAGTGTTTCTTTCCTTAGCAGGGAAATACATTTATAATCCATGATCTTTTTTAACTGTATGTATTACCAAATTTTGTCAAAGAATTGGAAACAATATATTACGTGAATAAAGCAGAAAGGAAAATATTAATGTTAAACTTAATTTTTGTAGAATAAAATAAAACCAAAAATACACAGCACAATATTCGTACTGCATAAATCCGGGACATTTATGAATATCCGGGACGTTTTAGAATAAGGGACACGAGCGCAAAATATGGGATTGTCTTGGAAAATCCGGCATAGTTTGTCAGCTGCACTAAGTTTAAGAATTTGTTTTGTTGAAGAAGTCCAACGATGACACCTTCAATAGCACATTGAAAACGCTAAATCAGTGAAAACCAACCGAATAAAAATGGCGCGAAACGAATAAATATGTTCACTCGCGCTCGTATTCTTCCAAAAACGAATTCACATTCAATTGTGTTTATTTTGACAAGTGTACCAAATAAATGTATCAAATACTCACCGCTCTGTTGCCTCTCGAAAGCCAAAGACATTCCGATTTTTTTTTAAAAATCATGCATAAAAGTAACTATACAAACTACAGCAAATCGCACTATTTACCATGAAGTCTTTCGGGCAGTTGAATTAAAATTTATCCATATTTGTATGCTACGAAGGCTCGAAGCATTGAAATTTAAAGGGGTGCCATATCACCTGGGGGTGCCATATCACCTGGGGGTGCCATATCACCTGGGGTGCCATATCATAGCTTATTTTTAAAAAATTTTCAATAAGCTCTTTGGAGAGTTTTCGTTTTATAAACTCATATTCTATGTATGTAAGTTTTTTTCATTTTATGGTTTTCTAAATGACAAGCGTAGAAAAATTTTAATATAACATTTTTGCAAACACCCTGTCTTCAATTGATATGAAGCCTCATGCTACGACATACAATTTTTAATTTCACGTTCCTGTTCGAGAGTCTAAAGTAAATGGCAACGCATATAATGGGTTAGGTATGGAAAGTGATATATAATCCCAAATGGTATATACTAAATAACAACAGCAGCAGTAACAAAAACAACAAATACAACAACAAAAAAAATCACCAACAACATGGACGAATGAGTTTAAATGGTGAACGAAAAATGGAAAAAAAAGAAGACAAAGAATTCAAAACAACAACGCAGCATACAAATGGACGGACCAAACGAACTTCACTTGGATGGTTGGATGGATGACTGCTTTTACGTATAAGCACGCAAAGATCGTTGGATGGGATTCTGCTATATCTTTTTTTTCAAGCATACATACATACATATCTGATGTATCCCTGCTGCGCACGAATTGTACTGCCAAAAAACCATTTTTTTTTTTATTTTATTTTTCAAATTAAGGGCACGTGTAGGTTTTTTTAAAGGTTATATACTAAAAAAAAAGAGGAAGAAAAATAGAGATAGAAGTTTTTGTTGCATATATTCGTATCTATATGTATTTTGTATTTAATATTTTATACATACGAGTTACATAGGCACTTAATGTCAGAACATAATTAGGGTATAGATTTGAGCAGCAATGTTGGCTTGAGCAGAGCATGAAAAGAGGATTTGCGAAAAAGTTGCTGATTTGAGGGAGTGCTAAACTTTTGTTGCAAGGTTTGACATTAATTTGTCAAATGATTGAGTGGGATTTGTTCAGTGAATGCAGTGAAACGAATGTAACTTTCGAGGTAAAATTAAAAAGTTAAAAGTTTCAATGTTAACAAATTTCACTAGAGCGTTAATGCATTTATTTTGGGGTTAATTTAAATGTCTAACGATCAAAAGTATTTTTTCCCAAACTGCACTAAAGATCTAGACTACTTGAAATTAATACTTGAAAAATGCGTTGAAAACAAAAATTTTCTGTCTCACAGGATTAATTTTATTACAGAAACGAAAGAGAGATAACAATTTATTCTATAATGGAATAGCCAGATTTTTAAAGTTTTCGGTTTTCAAACCGGTGCCGTGACATAATCCCCACGGACATAATCCCCATTCACGAAATGGGGATTATGTCCGCTAGTTGAAAAAATGGGGATTATGTCCGCAAGTGTTTCGGACATAATCCCCAGGAAAAAACGGACAAAGTCCCCACAACGATATTTTGTTATTGACAACAGAAGCAGCTCAGGATCTAAAACTCCCAAAAATTCCAATACCGTTTCCGCGGCGGCCTTCAGCCGCGAATCAGTCTATAATATATCCAACACCTAGTTTGCTACCCACAGTAATTTTACATAAGGGTAGGGGTAAGTGGGTGGCCTGCGGCCGCAGCTCAGGATTTAAAACTCCCAAAAAGCCAACACTGGCTTCTCGGCGGCCTTCGGCCGCGGATCAGTCTATAACATCCAACACTATATAAATTTTTTTAATGGATTGTTGCGAAAAATTTGTTCAATCTTAATTAAATTTGCGGACATAACCACCATGGCCAAAATGGGGATTATGACCGAAAAATTTTCGGACATAATCCCCATTTACGAAATGGGGATTATGCCCGTTGGGATTATTTCCGGTAACCCTTCAAACCAATTGTTTCGAATTGTATGTATTCTTCTGTAATCCCTGTGGAGAGCATGGCTCCAACATAAATCGTCTTCATCTACAGCCAGGCCTGACGAGAGGGGGGGGGGGTAAGGGGGGATTCCCCCCAGGCCCGGAGTTTTTTGGAAATTAATATAATTTGTCGTAGTTTTTTCCAAGCTTGAAAAATAGATTTTAGAGGCCCGGCATGAACATAATACAAGCACTTGAGAAAAAGTCCGGGCCCACACAATTATTATTATTTTTTTTTTTTTCAAAAGATTATACATTGTCTGCTTTCTTGAGCTTTTTGGTAAAATCTAATAAGTTTTTTTGTTTAAATTAACTTGTTTTATTTTCATTCTAAGTACTACACTTATATGTACATTATTTTCCATAATTTTTTTCAAGAATGTGCTTCTAAGCTTGCTTGTGATTTACGGGTCTTCACGGGCCTCTAAGCTTAAGCCTTTTCTGGTTAGGTTAGAAAGGCCGAGGCCGTCGCTGGAAAGTAGAGCCCCGCGGGCCAAGGAAAAAACCCGAGCCCGTGCCTTTTACACGCTTAATAGCTTAAAAGATGGAAGGTACCGAATCCTGCCTTTTTTAAAATATTAAATTTAATTTTTAAATTGCAGTATTTAAGGCAAAAAAATATTAAAAAAGTTATCATTAGTTCTTTCTTATTCTATCTAAAACTTAAAAAGGCCTTTTTCCAAATACAGATGTAAAATTGGCGTTATGAGGCCAAAACGATGAGGTTTCAAAAAAATTTCGAAAATTAAAAATTTTTTAGTACATTTTTCAAGCTTTGATCGCAGACCGGCTCAAACCTTATTTTTTGACCTTTTATTTTATGAATATGACCGGGAAGCAAACAAATTCAAAACTTTACACATTTCATATATCTCGTGGGCATCCTTGCGTTTACGGAAAAACAATATTCGCTCGACGATTTGATAGTCTCAAATAAAAAAAAAATCTAGTAATAGGGGGCCCGGTATATAATTACCCCCGGGCCCGGATTTTCTCTCCACGCCCCTGTCTACAGCGACCCAGTGCGATGACTCTTGTCTCACTCTGCTTTGAGAATTCCAATCCAGATATTGGCGGCACACTTCACTCTGCAGTTTTCGGGGAGTTTGTCCTATGTATCCTTATTTACGTAGCTTAATTTTGTTTCCTATTGGGGGCTGGTTACATTAAAAATATAAATTCGGTGTTTAAAATGATCGATGGCTAGGCAGCTTGTTCGTTAGCTGTTCAGTAATGACCAACGTTTCGACCCCGAACAACCAAAGCGATTTGCAGAGACAATTTAAGATAATCATACTGTGCTCAGTTGATGGCGTTTGGGGCCTTTAGGTCTGGGTAATGGTGTCTGATAGCCGTTTGATCTTTTTTTTTTACTGTTGGGAGTCCTGTTGTTTATCCGAATTTCCCGACTCCAAATAATGAGGAGTGAACTATCGGAATGACGGAAACTTGAGAGGTGGAGGAATGAAGGTATTATCCCCAAGACTGTGCTCAAGCAGCCTGGTTGTTGTTGTTGAAGCAACTTCAACTCGGAGTCTTTTAATTAGAAAACAAAAATTATTCATTTCGTCTACTAGTGTTGGGGGATAAAGGAAATTGATAACAGGTCGAGCTTAGTTCGGGAGGCCCAGAAATTGGGCTACCTCTAATGGGCGGGACTATAGGTCAATCGTAGAGAGATTGGTGGGACGAAAAGGATAGTCAAATACGTGGAAACTATCATGCGGACTACCACTGCATTATGGGCACTAATCCGCGACACCCTCAATGATCCGAGCTCTGTTGCGCTACAATATGAGCGAATAGCCCGAGCGAAGTTGAGCTAATGTGCACCTTGCATCCCTAGATCGTGATTTTCACTGTGATGACTAGAAGGAGGGCGGTTATTGAGCGTTTTGTTGAGTGCCAGCGATTCAAAAGCCGTGCTGGCAAGGTGCCGGTGCAGATCATTGAGGGTCCCGTGGATAGAGTTTGGACCTAAAGTTTCAAAAATAGTGACAAAAGCTCGATGTGGAGTTGCATTGCAATCGGGTGCCATGAACCAAAGGATGGCAGAGGCTAAGATGATCCTCAACTCCTCGCGCCGTTCGTCATTATACTGGACCTGTGCAAAGAGCACAGTAAAATTACGCATACTTTGCCTTTGAGATTTTTGAGTTGATATTATACGTGTATTTGATTCTATGATTCATGGAGATAATGCTGTCTAAATAGCTTTAAAACTGGTGTCATTTTTGGATGGGTTTGGTTTCGTGCGATTAGTCTTGGCTACATTGATGCCAAAACAATGCCTTGAAGTATACTTTGCATATCTGAGCATCTTGAGGATAGCAGGAAAATGTCATTAGCCAAGGTTAATATCTTCTACCTCTTCTAACTGATCCATCTGACTCCTCCGTCGGCCTTATTAAGAGCTTTATCTAGGGTATCGTCTAGAACGGTAGGGAAGAGAGTTATTGGTAGTAAATAGACTTGTTAGACGCCTGAGTTATTGACAAATGTTGATGAAAACAATCCGTTATGCAAGATACTGCATTTAAAGAGGAAATATAATGTCAAAATAATGGTCGAATAGCTACGATATGCATTACTTGAAAAGGGAAGAGACAAAGCAGCTTGCAATATTCCAATTCTATATATAAGATCGAGAAATTGTCCGACAGAAGATGTTTTTGTGTTTGTCAGAAGATACGTATAACGCGATCTCCAAATTGTACATGGTGGACGGTAAATTTGGCCTTCGTTCACTTTCCGCTTTAAAACTGCACTGATTAAATCTGACAATACCTACCAACCATAGTAGGCACAACACTTTAGTCACACCTAAAAAAATCAGCATTAATTTATGAATTAATTTTAGCTTACGGAAAAACTGTTACATTGTTTATTTTGCTCTGGAAATGCCTTGCAAATGAAGGTCAATTCGATCGTCGTCCGTCATGGTACGTTGATATTTTAAGTCCTGCTATTCGTCGTCGTCGTATCACACAAATTAATCCGTCTGTTGTTGCAATAATTGCAACTCTGAATGCAGCCCCTTAATAAATATTTTTTCGCTACATTTTCTGTCTGTTTTATATTTCGCGAATTTATACTACTAAAACTCGGCCTCAAGGCCAATTATGTGCGAATGGGGTCTGGTTGGTAGCAGCGGCAGCATCAACATCAACATCAACATCAGCAGCAGCAGCATTTTAAAGTCCGTCTGCGCTGTTGCTGCTGTCTTTCTGTTCACGATGCACATGTCGTGTAGCAAATGTAGGGAAGATTCCTTTTTTGTTGGTGTTGCTGTTGCTTTTGTTGTTGATTTCTTTTTTTATTGCATTGTCGCACTTTGCAACATCATTGCCGCCAACGTCGCTGTCATCATCTAATCGCATTGCTGCTTAACACAGGCTACAAATCATGGTTGCCAGTTAAGATGAAGTTCGAGTAAAAATACTTAATTCATAAGAACAAATGGTACTTAAACAGTTGGACAACTATTTCATCACAATTAAATAGCATAGGCGAACCTTGGGTTATGTTGTAAGTCGCAAAACCTCCACAACTTTTTAAATCATAATTAATTGAAAGGATTTAGTGATTTTTCATATTTTTTTCGAGTTAGACTGTAATCTAATAATCTGTTTAGAATAATACATATATTTCGAAGTATCTTCTAACTTAAACGTTTTTAATGTAACAGCTAATTTTGTAAAAAATCTCAATAAATCTTTACTTACTTACTTGAAGCTCTCCAATCCACAACCATTAAGTACACCGAGAAACCAACGGAATGAGAGCTTATTTAAAGCTTAGACGTAATGGTTCATGTTTCCGGGGCAATCGCCATGAGAACTACCTACCTCAAATTTCTTTAAGTAAGTTTTTTGGTAACCCTAGGTTTTCGAATCTTATTATCTGGATCCGCACTCATACTCAAACGAATGCTGACAATTTTGTATTTCTTTATAACACCCACTGAAAAAATTTCGGATATGTACATATATGGGATAAGAAGAAACCCTCAAAACATTAAAAAAAAAAATAACAGATTACACAAAGACTCCAACATTATCGCTGGGTTCCTGGACACAACAATCTTATTGGCAATGAAAATACAGATACATTTTCAAGGGAACAATCTAGCGCTGATAAACATAATCTTTGAAATCTATGTACATTATGAAACCTCTTGTCTTAATAAGGGCCCAAACTATCTGAAAATGGTAAAATTTCAAATGTTCTACATCGCGGGCGATTTGACTGTATTTTGACTCTAATGGAAAGGTTTAACTTTTCTTATCAAGCAATTCTTTGAAATCTTAACTGGTGTCATTACAGCACACAATTTAAGAAGCAATTATGTCTCAAGAAGAAGTTCTATCGATCGATGTTATTCATTACTTTTGCAAATTAAGTACCAGTGAAATCACTTCTACGAATATTTTGAAAGCAACGCTCAAAGAGTCTCAAATCCATTTAAGAGTTTATATTATTTGCGAGACGGTTCGTATTGATTGTCATAAGCGGAAAAATTAAAGTTGTTTTACCTTTTCTCCTTAATATTTATCTTCCATTTGCTTTGTTTTTAATGAAATTTAATGCCTATTGTCAAAGTCAAGGGGTGCCACTTGATTGAAAATGGCCAAACTCGGTAGCCCTGGTAACTATGTATATCAAGTATAGAAGTGCTACGTCTGCTATTAAACATTGCTGTTATTGTTTTTTTTTTTTTTTGTCCCAGATCAGAAACTGTTAAATGGCCTGTTAAATTTATAGCAGAATTAGGGTATTCTTAAAGAAGCAAAACCAAAAATAGTCACACTAACAAACACAATATGATTGAATCCCACTCTTAAGCTGCTCCTGCTCCACAATTACTTATGTCAGCTAACAAAAAGATCACGCAGAGTCTTTAAGGCTGACACATAAATTGTTTGCCCAATTAAATTGACGATCTTCTACTGTTTTAATTTTTTTCTTTTTATGATAAGCAGCTGGGGTACATCCCCTCTCAGAATATGCGTTTGTTATTTAGTTTATTTATCCCTCTACAATAACACGAAAAAATGGCGTCATTTTTTTGTGTTTTCGATAATAAACTGCGTAGTTTCTTCTGTTTTGTAAATCCTTTTGCGGACCTGTTCTGTTCCCGTTGGTGATGATGATAATGATGATGATGATGTTGTTGATGGTTATATTGTGATATAATAATTAAGTCGCAGGTAGACAATAAAATATTGCGTAATATATTTTGAAATAAAAAAAGGAATCGTATGAAAGGCAAAGGAGTCAAAGGAACAACAGGGAACACATTAAAAGGAAGTAGGGAAGATCGAATGCTTTTGTTGAGCATATAAAAAAGACAGCTGCTTTGTCAAAAGTTTGACTCCATGATCTAGTTATTCGTGTTCAAGGATTTTGCATGAAATTTCTGACCTAATTCAAAGAAATTTCATGCAAGAATATGTGTTTTGATTCTGTAGAGATACTATACCATCAGTTAAGGATTGTTTTCACTTTAAAGTATAAGTTTATATACATAAGTAATTATAATTAATTATAAAATTTCTAGATAAAAGTGGTGTTTTGCAATCTTAGATTTAGTGTAATGTTGTGGAAATAATTAAAAAAAACTATTCAAATATAAGGTTGTCTTAAAAAAAAGTGCAGAAAAGTGAGCTTAACCAATACTTTTTTTTCATGTATTCAAATAACTTTATTGAATCAATTATTTTCCATTGTTACTAACCACCTCTCGAAAAATTTTTGGGGTTTCTGTTTGAAAACCTCGGATAAGACTTTTTTGCAATCCTCTAGGGAATTAAATTTTAAGCCAGCGAGATAGTTCAGCAACAAGTGAAACAACTGGTAATCCGAAGGTGCAAGGACGATGCTTTATGGTGGGGATGCATTAAAGCTTTCCAGTCAAGCACCCTCAGTTTTTGGCGGGTCACCAAAGAAGCAAGTGGTATAGAGTTGTCGTGTTGACGAAGGCGATGCCCTTTCTGTCTACTAATTCCAGACATTTTCGTTGATCGATTGTTGACAATACAGTTCTGAATTAATCGTTTGACCTTCAGTTCCAGCTTTGCGATGGTTTGGGCAGGCTTGTTATGAATATGATTTTTTTCTCACATTATTATCATACGTTATCCATTTTTTCACCAGTAAAATTGTTCCAGATCATTTAGTTTCAGAAGAGCTTCACATACAGAAATGCGATCAGTAAGAATTTTTTTACTTTTGCGATGTCGCGACTACATATGTGTCGGTGCCTTCCTCCACTTTTTCAAAAATTTCCTTCACTTTTTCGGTCGATGGTCGACCAGATTGAGGTGCGTCTTTTATATCAAAATTTCCATAGCGGAATACAATTTTCTGTGAGCCTTCGCTGCCTTATAGTGCTTTCCGCACTAATTTTAGTGACGGTAAAATAGTTGATTAATGAGGAAATGTCAATAGGTAAAAATTGTTTATGATTTTCAGAGATGCAAACTACTTTTAGCAACAAAGAGTTGCCAGATCGGATCCGTACATACAGAATTTTTGTACTATAAACTTTGCTGAAACGTTTAGATAAAAAACCTGCAAAGTGGCCAAAAATTCTCACACAATGTTTTGATTCTCCATCGTCGTTGTGACAGTCATCAAAATGGAAAACCTATGTAGAACGATGTTTCCTTCTACAATTGAAGAAGAAGTTTTCATGATGACTCACATTATGTAGAAAAAAAGTTGACCTTCAAAACTTAATGCATGTATAAACTCTATCATGCATCCACCCTTAAAATTGTAAATATATTCTATAGTTCATATGATTAAGAGCGTTTTTATATAACACCTTCATCACACAACAGTAAAAGAATATCTCGAAATTCAAATATATCAATGCATATGTTTGTATATATGTCAAAAACGTAATCCCCATAGGATATTAAAATAAACTCTGACTCATGCTCATTAATTAATTCACCCTTTTCATGGTCATGCTACACTGGAATGAGCGCAAAAATAAATTTCCATGCAAAAATATTAAACACATCTACATGCTATAAATACAACAGCAGCAGTACAATAAAAGCTTATTAAACACATCTGATTGACGCGTAATTTAAACTTTAATTTAAAATTTACACGCAATAAAGAAAAGTGCGTTTGAAAAATTACAAAAAAAAAGCAAAAATATATTGCTGTCACTATGGAGAAACATTGTACACGTATGCATACCCTTTATGCCGAGGAAGGATGTCAAGTTAGAAAATGACAGCAACAAGAGCGGAAAGAACCACAATTTTAACACGCAGACAAAACCTCAAACCGAAGTACGAATAATTTCTTCAACAAAACAAAAGAAGCCTTTAGCTTCCTTCTTAGAGCTTTGCGTGTTGAAAGTGTGTTTTTGGTTACTTGTGTAAATTATGCAAAAACAAGTAAAAGATTTTCATAAATTTAAATTGCTGCGTTAGACCCAATCAACCCTTAGATGTTTAAGCTTCTACATCATTTTTACTTTAGTTGTCTTAGTTATATGATTAACCTCATTCCAATCATCATTAAAAGTTATATAAATGGAATAAAATAAGGCTTCATATACAGACATAGAGATAGAAATCATATTTTTAGGACAGGACACACAAAATGGTCAGAAGGCTTGGCACTTATTTGATTAAGCCTTCTTTTTGATCAGCGAATGTTAATCATGTTCGGAATTAATCCACCAAATTTCATCAAAATAGCTTTTTTGTGAGGTATATACGTATAAGACATGTCAAATTGCCAAATCGTTAACTCATTAATCCTTTATTAAAGTTGAGAAATACCTTTTAACTACGTTTCCACGTGATTTACTGATGAGATTTATTTTAAATTATTTTTAAAATCTCTGAAGGCTACCGATTATGATTATTTTCGACATCTCTTAGTATCTGTAGAGCAACTGAAAGATAAATATGAGCTTGCCTAAAAAGAAACTTCAGAAAAGTGAAATACTTACTTAGCAAAGTTTATAGTACTATACCTATAACTCTGTAAGTACTAGTCCGATTTGGCAACTCTTTGTTGCTAAAGGTAGTTTGTCAACTTCTTCATAATTCATCTGTTTTTTCGTCAGCAAAATGAGTGCAGAATCGGAAAAAATTCATTACATTTTAGTTAATTTTCTCGAAAAGCACTATAAGGCTGCGAAGGCAGAAAATTTGTGCACATTATGGCATTATGGAGCAGGTACTTTATCGGAAAGAACAGTTGGAAAATGATCGCTTCCGCTATGGAAATTTTGATGTAAAGACGCACCTAAATCTGGTGACCGAAATTCTTGAAAAGGTGGAGGAAGGCCGACACTCAAGTAGTTGCGAAATCTTACTGACCGCATTTCAGTATGTGAATCTCTTCTGAAATGGAATGATTTAGAACAGTGATAACCAAACTCAATACTAGCGTATTTCGTCATTGTATGAAATCTCATTGAAAATCTCATTTTGCATAAGCTGCAATCAAGTGACGTAGATCTGCATACCTACTGACACAATTGAACGCTTATTTGTGAGTGAATACATATACGAAAAGCTTTAAAGCACAAAAGCTCAACTGTCCGTGGGCATAGGCTTTGGACCTCATTGATCTAGAATCATTTTTGCACTGTTTGGTGACTGGTGACGAAATATTGGATTACGTATGATAATAATTTGAGAAAAAAATCATAGTCAAAACGAGTTGAGCCTGACCAAACCGTCGCTAAGCTGGAACTGACGCCAAGGAAGGTCAAACGATTAATTCAGATCTGTACTATGCTGTCAACAATTGACAAAATGGAACGAAGCTCTCAGGAACAATAGGTCCGGAATAAGTCAACAGAAAGAGCGTCGTCTTTTATCACGACATCTCTAGACCACATCCTTCCCGCCCAAAACTGGCTGGAAAGTTTTATTGCATCCACCGTCTGTATGCTGTGCATAACATAGAGGTTGTAGAATCATGGTGTGGGGATGCATCTCTGCACAAGGAATCGGTCCAATTCAAAATGTTGAAGACATAATGAAGTCTAATGATTATAAAGACATACCACAAAATACTATAAAGCCATATGCAACTTGGAAAATGACATTAAAATGGATATTCCTGCATAATAACAACCTGAAGCACACGTGGAAAGTATTCAAAGATTGGATAAAACGGCAAAATATTGATGTTTATCAATGCCCCGCGGAGTCGCCAGATCTAAACCCAATCAAATCGTCAAGTCACGAAAATGCATTGCTTATTATGCAATAAAAATTTAGAAAATAGGATGAGTTGTTTAATGAAGTTAAAAAACGGTACCAGGACATTCCGCACTCATTTGAAAATAGTTTTATCGCATCCATGCCAAAAAGATGCATTGCTGTTATAAAAATCCAGGGTTATTCCATTAAATATTGATTTTTAGTTATTAATTTTTAATTTAGATTAATAGTTGCAAATGTTTTGCACAGCCAATACCGACACATTTTTATATTACACTTAAGTTTTAGTTTTGTATAAGTGATGTATGGACTTTTTATTTTTGTTTTATAAACAACAATATAAATGACATAAAACCTCACACCAAGTTTTTTATTTGCATCTACATATTTTAGTGGCCGAAAATTGGTGATACAGTTTCAAGTGTTTTTGGTTGCAAATGTTATGCACAGCACTGTATATCAAAATGATATCAAAAATTTATCAGCTGCTGATATGTCAAATTTTACGTTTTCGTTTGTGAATTTTATTTAAAGAACGCGCAGCCAATTTTAGTGAAGAAGTTAATTTTCTAATGAAATTAGTGAAAAGCACAAAAATATAATTGAGTGCAAAAAAACCGACACTCCATTCAGTTGCTGCATGCGGCCTGTGGTTGGGAAAACTAAAAGTATGGAAAACGGACGAGCAGCCAATTTTAGTAAGAAGTGAGTTTTGTCATGAAATTAGTGAAAAAGCAGAAAAAATATAATTGAATACAAAAAAAAACTAGTTGCCGGCGATTAACCACAATATTGCAAAATTTGGCCATAATCTGCGTCACTTTAGTTATCAGACCCAAAATTGGTTGTCATTTTTGTATCAGAAATGTACAAAAATTGTATATCATTTTGATATCTTTTTTTGATATCATTTTGATATCTTTTTTTGATATCATTTTGATATCTTTTTTTGATATCATTTTGATATCTTTTTTTGATATCATGGTGATATACAAAAAGCGTTACATTCCGTATATCACTGTGATATCCTTTTTTTATCAAAATTTTGTATGTCACTGACAAATTTTTGATATCATTTTGATATATTTTTGATATACTTTTTTTGATCGGGCAGAAGCCCCAGAAATTCTTTACAGAGGGTATTATGGTTGTGCCCAAAAGATGGCGAGAGCTGGTCAATTACAATGGAATATATTTGACTCAATAAAGTTACTTTGATATATGAAAAAAAAAAAAAAAAAATTGGTTAAACTTAGCTCACCTTTCTGAACTTTCTTTTTTGACAGCCTTTAAGTAAGAAGAAACAACTTTCATTTTCCCGCTTATGACATTTAATGTCAAAAATAAATCTCTTTCGGCCGATGGAAAAGGATAGGATTTTAAAATGATATTCATAGATCTCAATACAGCTAAATCTCCGGTGAAAACATAGTATTACTTAAATGGCTCATAACTCGGAAAGTAAGAATCCAATGGAAAAATGGAAAAATTATTTTTGCCACTCCTTGTTTTTGTTATATGTATATGCAGCTTTAAGTAGACGACAACTCCTGAGCTCAGATTCGTGATAAGGAGGTCCCAAATCACCTTTAAAGGATATATAAACCGGGGATGGCAAATTATGATAAGAAAGATCTAATTTTTTGATCCCTAGGCTCTTATCTACAGGAATATGAGCTCCGTTTTTGATAATCAGCTCCCGCTATAAGTGGAAAGTATTTTTTCTTGAAAATTGAATTAAACATTTTCCATATGTTTTCCACAGCTGATAAGTTACTTAAAAAGTAGATTTTTATGTGTAAGAAACTTAGTCCAAAGTTGAGTCGTACACTTTTAAATAAAATGTATGTTTTGTGAGAAATTTTCGAATTAAAACAGTGCATATTCTACCCCTGGGCATACATATATTTTTTAATCTAAAAATATTCTACACCATAGACCTAAATTTTCATATCTGACAGCTAACATTGGGCTTACTTGCCGCCAAGACAACGTTTCAAAGAAAGGTTGCAGTGCTTGGTGGTTTCTTTAACAAATCGAAGGAATTTCGGGCAAAAGAACCCATCCCATCGAACGCCATATTGTGAAAATTGAATATTTGCGCAGGAAAAACCAAGTCAGTTGGGTGTAAACATAAATATGTAGACTTTTTGGGAACAAAGAAAAAGTACAGATTTATGTAAATATTTCGTTTACATAGGGTGGCACAAGTATATAGGCCTTTTACGCATTATGACAAAACAAGTCAGGCTTCTTACATACATACATAATGTATATGTACATTTTCCGTATAAAAAGTAAAAGCAAACCCTTGTTTTGGTATTGAAAAAAAAAAAAAACAACCCAACAAATTTCAATTTCCCATACTCCTCCAATCGCAAAGCAGCTTTGAAGCCAACACATTTATGAAGGGATCTCGTGAAATGGTGGTTTGGGGCAAAATGACAATTTTGCCTGAAGCGGGTGTTGCAAATGTAATTTACGACAGCACATACCCAAACTTATCTCTGTTTTTGACTTAGATGTGCGATTTTTTTAAAAAAAATGGTCTGTGTGCGGCGGCTATCTAAGGATGAAAATGTAATTTTATACAGGACAAATTTTAATGCCCTACATTCACATTAATCTAATGAGAGAGAAAGAAGTTTACATAGCATTTCGATTAATACGAGTATATATAATTTTACATATATATATGCTTTTATATAGTATACTTTTGTGCATAATTGTTATTTTCTCTTTAATTTAAGGGATAGAATATTGACTTTTTTCCACAACACTGTTAAAATTTCCCTTATTTAACAAGATCCTATATCCTTGTGAAAATGCGTGAGTTTTTCAGCAGCAAACGAAAGGAGAAAGCAATATACGTACACTGTTTATGTGTATACATTTTTATGTATGTTTTGTGTATAAAAAGGAAAATGGAAAATTTCTTTATTGTTTTATTTAAAGAAAATTCATTGGTGCGGAGTTCTGCAGCAGGAAAAACATGTATGTACCAACATTAGACTGAGGAAAAAAATGTGTTTAATTTAATTCTTGTGCCGTCTGGTATCGATATACTTAAAGATGCCTATTTGAGTCGAACCTGTGAAACTTTTAAAGTTTTAGACGTAGGGTACGAAATGAGTACATACTTTCATTTTAGTATTTTAATTTTGGTAACAGTCTTTTTATTGGCTTATATATGTATACATAATACACTTGTATCGTCGTATACACATATACCTACCTACTTACTACTTATTCTGTATTTATTTAGATGAGTGAAAGCGAGTAGTAGGTACTTTCTTTTTGTCCTTTCGCTCATTTTTATTTGCTTCCTTTGGCTTCGCTGTTATTTGTCTGTTTAGTTTCAGTTGTCTGTATTTGTTAAAAGATACCCTTGGTGTTGTTGCTGACAGGAGTTTACACGCATGTCTACATACATAGAATTTTATGTAGAAAATATTGCAGAGCTTAAAAGTATATACATATTGCGTGTAGGGAGTGAAAAATCATATTCTTGAACAATGTATTGAAATATACACCAAGGATATTTTTTTTTTTTTTTTTTGTTTACCTATACCTACTGGCAGATAACTCTATTCTAATATTCGGTTGTTTCTACATTGAGAAAAGTGTTTTTTTTTCGTAAAACATAGTTTATATGAAGAAACATCTCATCCAGATTACAAGAGGCACTTAACTTAGTAGCCGCATGATGTGTGTACTCTGGTCTGAAGGTTAATCCCCAAAAGACTAAAATCACCATATTCACCAAAAAAAAAAGAAGAAAAAAACGAACACAATCCGGAAAGCAAGAACAGCACTTTATACCAGTAGAAGCGTTCTAGGTAAAAAATGGGGAATCATTCCTAGACCTAGCCTCTGGATGCATACTTCCATCGTCAGACCCATTATTACCTATGGAGCACCCGTATGGTATGAAAAGGTGGAACAACAATCGCCCAAGTGAATACATTTTTTTTTTTTTAATTACACAGTGCGACAAAATGGAAAAAAATTTTTGCCCCTGGGGTCTCATAAAGTTTTTCTGTCCTTACCTTTAATTTAAGATATAGCTCTTGAGAATCCGCATGGTAGTTTTTGTTTTATAAGCAAAACCATTTTCAATATATTTTTTTTTTCATATATTTCGGAAAATAAAAAAAAAAAAAAATTATCACAAAGTCTTCTAATATTGAAATAGAAAAATTTTTACAGTTTTGCTTATAAAACAAAAACTACCATGCGGAATCTCAAGTGCAATATCTTAAATTAAAGGTAAGGACACGAGCAACATTTCATAATAAGATGGTTTTTTCATAAAATCTCAAAATTTCATATAAAACGCGAATTTTAAGCTTTGAGGAGCCATAAAATAGAAAAAATCACTGATACACATATTCGGTGAAATACGTGTATTTTTATTTTTCATAACCTATCAGAAAAACTTTATGAGACCCCAGGGGCATTTTTTGTGTTGCACTGTGTTATATGTAAAGATTTTAAAACCATACTGTTATTATCTAGAAATGTAGTCAATCGGCCCCCCTCTTGCAGTGCTGGATCCGCCACTGATGTCTGTAGATAAGGAAGGAAGCGCTGAGGGTCGTAACTAAATTTATGTAAGTAGACAAAGGAAGGGCTAGAACTATCAAATAGTTTGCCCTGAGAGAATATGATAGAAAGTTCCCTAATGGAATATACATATATATTCTATGAGATAGCAAAGCGGCACTTTTGGCCTTAAGCTACTTCAGAATAACATCGTTGTTAGTCTGAGAGTGCCTTTAACTGCTTATAAGACTTGCCTCCTGAAATAAAGTATACCTCATTTGGGAACCTGGATACAGTGGAATTGAACGTAATAAAACGGCAAGGAAAAGGTCAACTACACAGTTTGTAGGTCATTCTCCTTTCGGCGGCCCGTCTTGGAGTTTTATTAAACTAAACCTAAACAATTGGCTTGACAGAAAGTTCAAGAAGGCTGGGATAACACCACAGGCCACAGAAAATCTAAAGCATTCATGCCAAGTGTTTCAATCAAAGGATTCAACAATTACTTATACGGACTGTAACAGGATTTCTCACGGGACATTGCCCAATAAGGAAACACCTCTCGAACATGGGTTTAGTACAGGATGAATTTTGTAGATTTTGTAATGAAGAAGAGGAGACTGCAGATCACATTCTATGTCACTGTGACAGCTTAGCAAGACACAGACTTCGTTACTTTTATATCGCATACTCCTCTACTTTTGAGGTGGGCGCCTTACCCCCAAGGGACATAGTGGCATTCATTAATGCCATGCGCCTATGGACTGAATTTTAATCAAATCTTATCAGGGTTAGTACAATAGGTCATATAGGCTGCGGTGAGAGTTGGCGACTGGATCCCAACCCTTTTCTAATTCTAATTCCAATAATGTATTTAATTTTATAAAAATATTTACTTATAATTAACAAAATGTGAATATTAATATGGCTCCTCGGAAATTAAATAATATTGAAGGCTTGGTATATCAAATGTACTGTTCCCAAAACTTTGAAGGATAAAGGTACAAATTCGAATTTTTTTCCAGGTCTAAGAATTTTTGTCTTTTTATGTAAATAGTTAAATTATTTGAAAAATAACTTACCTATTTTACAATAATATTCGCATGAATATTTAAAAAAAATTACTTTTAATTTTTGAATTACTTAGTTAAACATTTCTTATACTTAAAGACGGTTTTATACCTAGAGTTGTGAATGTCTCCGACAAAATCCGTTAAATCAAGAAATTTTGTTTTTTATATGAAAAAATTCTGTTGTTGTAGCCAGGATCAAAGCTAGGGGGGGGGGGGGGGGTTGGGGCAGATGGTATTATTTTTTTCTTAATATTGTTTTTTTTAACATTCCAAAAAAAAAATGTTTTTCCATAATGTAAGCTGTAGGGAGGCCTTCCCCAGGGTACGCTCTTGTGTTTCTGGAAGTTGTCATGACCACTGAGATGATATCAGAGGATTTTACCAAAGTGTCACGTAAAAACTTGTAAAAAAAAATTTTGTTTGTTTCGACATTGTAGAAAAATACGAGAGCTTCAGCCCCTTAGCTTTTAATAAGAGGTTAACTCCCAAGATTTTTATCGGCTAATTTTCACGTATCAGTTTGGTGATGTTTTGGAACAGAACTCTGTCATCTTACACAATGTATGTAAGTACATATATAAAAACATTTTGACATCTATTTAATAGGAGTTTTAAGAGCATCCTTTATTTTAAATTCAAAATTTTTACTCAAACTTCAAATTTATTCCGATCAGAGCATAAAATATTTGGCGCGTGTTTCTCTCTCATAAGCCCCTGTTCCATTTTTAGGTACCAAAAATGCACAAAAAAAAAAGAAAAGCAAAAGTATATACATATTTATGTATACATTTCAACCCTTTTTTTCGCAATTTTCGTAACTACTTATATAAAATCTATCCATAGGCATAATTGCACTTATAACCACCTGCTTAATGCCGTTATTTAAAACTCCGCCCACGATATTCCTTTATCTGTAGGTTGCCAGCATAAAAAACATAAATGGGAAAATTCATTACACGCAAGAATTGTGAAAATCAAAAGGGAAACTGTCGTGTTTTCATGTGGTGAAGAGCAAAGAGCGTTCTATACGAAAAAAAAAAAAAATGTTCTATGTGAAAATGCATGTATAGCAGTATTGTGTAAAAAAAAATGTATACATACGAACACTAGGTAATATTGAATGTAAAAAATTTCCCATTTAAATAGAGTGCTTCTAACATAGTCCAGAAAATGGGTAGACTCATTGTACTTATGTACGAAACCATGTACATATATTAAATCGACCAACTATGGCGTGAAATTCGGCTGAGAGAAAATGGAGGAAAAAATCAAAGTTTCTTTTAGTGAAAAATGAAATTGTGAAAGGGAAATTATGTTTTACCTCATGATATTATTAGGAAATTTAGTCTTTAATTTCTTTGGCCTATGATTTATGTTGGTTGCAATTCAAAATCAAAAATACATAATTTCTATCTTTTTAAAATGCCTACATTTTAAATGACTTAATCAGAATATTACCCTGTTCTTTACTGAATATTCTTTAAAACATCACTCAGCAATGTGTCAAATTTCTCACCAATGTGCAAAATTATCTCAGAAATTTGTTAAATTGTGTCAAATTTCACACAGTTTTCTTTATTGTAAAAATTTCAAATATTTTTCTTTTCTGGCTAGCAGAGCTGCCTCTCAAGAATTGATTTTCCAATTTGTTTTCTAGAACTCTTGGCTAGAAGACATAAAATGTTTCCATTAAATGGCTTGATTTTTTTTTGTGGCAGAGTGTAATATGTATGTATATTAGACTGTCCCAAAAAAACTAAAGGTGTCCCGATCTTAGGTGCTCAGCACTCAAAATGTTCGGTAGGGTCTCTAAATTACATGTGTAAATTTTGGTAAAAAAATATTGAGATTTAGGACTCGCGCAAGCTCGATAAGTGGCGCTGCCTTGACCGTACGAGAATGGGGTTCTTTCAGCCCGTGGAAATTGATAAAAAAGGATTGGAACAATTTTTTTTCTGTCCTACTTTATGTTTTCGAGGTCGCTGAAGACAATGGCATTGCCAGTTTTTGGAAAAGATTCCAAGATTTCAAGATATTTAAGATATCTCTCAAAAAAAAAAAAAAAAATTGAGTTTTTTGTTAGAGTAAATTGCCATTAATAGTAGGAACATTTTTTATTTTTTTTTCTCGGACACTAGTCTTGTAGCCTAGATTGTGGTGAACAAAATGAGTGGTCGCACAATACTTTTTGACAAAATCTTCTCGAGATATCGGCCACAGACTGAACCGCCGTCCTGCCGAATTATTGTTCATTACAAGTCACTGGAGATATCTGCTGATTTTACGCTATTATCATTGGTTTTTGAGATCCTACCTTGTACTTTCGATGTCGCTGGAGATGCTGGAACATTTATTTTCACGATAAAATGCAAATGTTTCAACACATTCAAGATATTCCTATGATAAATTTTCCTAGAACTAGCTCTAAAACCTCGACATAATTTTTCCGCGCATGATTCATCTGGAGCTAGTGATTGTTGACCATCGCGGTTTTCTTCTAGAAAGGTGCCAATATCTCCCAAATTTTTCAGTGGAAGATAGAAAAATTTGGGACACATTGGCACCTTTCCAGAAGAAAACCGCGATGGTCATCAATCACTAGCTGCAGATGAATCATGCGCGGAAAATTTATGTCGTGGTTTTAGAGCTAGTTCTGCTTTTCATTGGAAATCCCACTAGGGAAATTTATCATAGGAATATCTTGAATGTGTTGAAACATTTGGATTTTATCGTGAAATAAATGTTCCAGCATCTCCAGCGACATCGAAAGTACAAGGTAGGATCTTAAAAACCAATGATAATAGCGTAAAATCAGCAGATATCTCCAGTGACTTGTAATGAACAATAATTCGGCAGGACGGTGGTTCAGTCTGTGGCCGATATCTCGAGAAGATTTTGTCTTTTAGGCTACAAGACTAGTGTCCGAGAAAAAAAAAAAAAAAAATTTTCCTACGATTAATGGCAATTTAATCTAACAAAAATATCAAATTTTTTTTTTTTCGAGAGATATCTTAAATATCTTGAAATTTTGGAATCTTTTCCAAAAACGTAGTTTCTAGACCCTACCGAACATTTTGAGTGCTGAGCACCTAAGATCGGAACACCTTTAGTTTTTTTGGGTCAGTCTAATGTATATCAATGAAGGATAGAGGAAATCTTAGCTAGGAGCCATTGTGAAGATATTAATCGATGACCCATTCAATACTTGCGGAACATATGTGTCCCATTGAGTGGTTTCCTTAAACAAACACTGTTATTCATATGTACTGCTACATACGTATATTCATTCTGAGTTTTTAACATTCAATGTGATAATTTACACATGTTTTGGTTTTGATATTTCTTGGATTCGTGTATAAAAAACTCTAGTAATGATATGCATTTGAACATATGCTCGCTCAGTGGGTGCAGAAGTTATGTTTGATATTATTATTAGGATATATATGACTCACGTACGGTAACTGATGGGGCATCCGTGTCCCAGGACATTTTTCGGTTCTAGTGATCCTTTTACTAAGCCCACCAATTCAAGAAAAAAAATCCACTTCTTGCAACAATGCTAAAGGTATATATTTCAAGGATATAAAATTATATCTTAACCATTTAATGCAAATATCTCAGAATATTTACATCAGGCAACACTGTTTTTGAACTTCCAAAACTTTCTCATAATCCTTTCGGTTAATCGTGGATGAATAGAATTTTCATTTTAACTCGTTAAAGGACCCTTTTTATTAAACATTCATTCAAGATTTATTACATATATTTTGCTTGTATTTCAAAAACCATCAATTTGGCAACCCTAAATTTTTTCATAAAAAATTATACTCCTTGCAACGATGCTAACGGTATATATTTTAAGGATATAAAATTATATCTTAACATATGCTTTATGCAAATATCTCAGAATATTTACATCACGCAATACTGTTTTTGAATTGCCAAAATTTTCTCCTAGTCCTTAGGGTTAATCTTGGATGGATAAGATTTTCATCTTAACGCTTTAAAGAACTCATTTTCATTAAACATACGTTCAAGATTTATTTCATATGTTTTGCATGTATTTCAAAAACCATCAATCTGGCAACCCGAAATTTTTTCATAAAAAATTCTACTCCTTGCAACGATGCAACGATGCTAACGTTATGTATTTCAACCAATTCACATCCTAATATAATTTGAATCTTTAAAAAAAAATCCGTATTATTTTTGATATAACGCCCGTCTTGTTTTATATTGCCTTTCTTGTTATTGAAACTTAAAGTCTAGACGCCCCAAGCTCACGTGTCACAGAAGGGAAAGTTTAGAATTGACAGTACATTCTACTTTATTTCTAATAAATTTTACCAAAATTTCAAGTTAAAATAGTAACAACTCCCCACTGAAGTAAATTTTACCCTACTGTTTGAGTTATTTCAGAATTTTCGAATGACCTTACAGTCTAGTAATTTTTTTGAAAAAATTCCAATGATATTTACCATACTCTAAGTACAAAAAAAAAAGAAGAAAAACGGACTGACCGCACTAGGATTCGAACCTTGGTCCGTCCATATGATAGATAGAAACATATCCTCTGTACTACTGGCCCATACGTTAAATAGGTAAGGTTATTTACCCGAGTTGAGGAAAAAATTATGACGGGGATATTTCTCCATGTGGGCATTGAGTCTTAGTTTTGAAAAAATTTCTGGAGTGTCAATTATGCAAAATTTTTTAATCTTATTTTTATAAAGCGGTTTGGTATATAAGATGCTTTATTCCGTATTGAGACATAATTTTATGTTCGAGAACAAGACAAAACCAAAACAGTCTTGGTTTTGAAATTATATGAACGTTTTGGCCTTTGTCTTGAAAAATTACCAAGACCAAGACTAATTTTGCTCATCACTATAAGCAGCGGGCCGACCAGAGATGGGCACAGCTAGTTACTTTTGTAACTTGATACATTTTTGTTACTTGTTACTTTTGTATCAAGTATCAAAAATTTTTTTAGTTACTTGTTACTTTTGTATCAGTATCAAAAAAAAATTTTGTTACTTGTTACTTTTGTATCAGTATCAAAAAAAAATTTTGTTACTTGATACAAAAGTAACCAGTAACTAAAAAAATTTTTGATACTTGATACAAAAGTAGCAATCTCATGAGTAACTATTGTTATTGATACATATATGTATAAATTTACATTTTTAATGGTTTTCAGGACTGCCAACTGTTATTTATTTTTATTTTGGTTAAATGGAACTTTTTTAAGTTTAATTAAAAAAATAAATTTAGGTCTTGAAGTTCTTAGATAAGATTTTTAAAAAATCCAACACATATTTTTAGGGTTGCCACCTGGTTATTTTCGGGAATTTTGCTAAAATCATACTTTTTGTGACTTAATTCAAATTTTTACTTTAGGACACGCTCAGATAAATTTTTTAAAAATTATACAAAAACTTTTAGGGTTGCCACCTGATTTTTTTTTTGTAAATTTTGCTTAAGCCATATATGTATTTAGAAAAAAAATTTAATTTTAGTCTTAAAACGCTTAGATAAACTTTTTAAAAATCAAGCACATTTTTGGGGTTACCACCTGGTTTTTTTAATAAAATCAATATTTTCTTACAAAAAATTCCTTAAAACACCATTTTCTCTATATAAATTAACATATTGGGTCCAAAAACAACGAAACAAAACTTTATGGTTGCCATATTAGGGTTGCCAGACGTTTTTTCGCAAAATTGCCTTTCTTTATCAACTTTCTTTATTGAAAAGTTATAGGATCAACCCAAAAACCCATTGTAATTTTTTTAGGGTTGCCACCTGGTTTTTTTAATAAAATCAAAATTTTCTTCCAAAAAATTCCTTAAAACACCATTTTCTCTCTATAAATTAACATATTGGATCCAAAAACAACGAAACAAAAATTTAGGGTTGCCATATTAGGGTTGCCAGACGTTTTTTCGCAAAATTGCTTTTCTTTGTCAACTTTCTTTATTGAAAAGTTATAGGATCAACCCAAAAACCCATTGTAATTTTTTTAGGGTTGCCACCTGGTTTTTTTAATAAAATCAAAATTTTCTTCCAAAAAATTCCTTAAAACACCATTTTCTCTCTATAAATTAACATATTGGATCCAAAAACAACAAAACAAAAATTTAGGGTTGCCATATTAGGGTTGCCAGACGTTTTTTCGCAAAATTGCCCTTCTTTGTCAACTTTCTTTATTGAAAAAATATAGGATCAACCCAAAAACCCATTGTAATTTTTTTAGGGCTGCCACCTGGTTTTTTAAATAAAATCAAAATTTTCTTCCAAAAAATTCCTTAAATCAACATTTTCACTCAATAAATTGACACAGTGGGTCTAAAAATAACAGAACAAAAAATAAGGCAACCCTAAATTTTTGTTTCGTATTTTTTGGACCCAATATGTTAATTTATAGAGAGAAAATGGTGTTTTAAGGAATTTTTTGGAAGAAAATTTAGATTTTATTAAAAAAACCAGGTGGCAACCCTAAAAATTTTCTATGGGTTTTTGGGTCGATCCTATAACTTTTCGATAAAGAAAGTTAACAAAGAAAGGCAATTTTGCGGAAAAACGTCTGGGAACCCTAATATGGCAACCCTAAATTTTTGTTTCGTTGTTTTTGGACCCAATATGTTAATTTATAGAAAGAAAATGGTGTTTTAAGGAATTTTTTGGAAGAAAATTTTGATTTTATTAAAAAAACCAGGTGGCAACCCCAAAAATGTGCTTGATTTTTAAAAAGTTTATCTAAGCGTTTTAAGACTAAAATTAAATTTTTTTTCTAAATACATATATGGCTTAAGCAAAATTTACAAAAAAAAATCAGGTGGCAACCCTAAAAGTTTTTGTATAATTTTTAAAAAATTTATCTGAGCGTGTCCTAAAGTAAAAATTTGAATTAAGTCACAAAAAGTATGATTTTAGCAAAATTACAGAAAATAACCAGGTGGCAACCCTAAAAATATGTGTTGGATTTTTTAAAAAGCTTATCTAAGAACTTCAAGACCTAAATTTATTTTTTTAATTAAACTTAAAAAAGTTCCATTTAACCAAAATAAAAATAAATAACAGTTGGCAGTCCTGAAAACCATTAAAAATGTAAATTTATACATAAGTATATGTATCAATAACAATAGTTACTCATGAGATTGCTACTTTTGTATCAAGTATCAAAAATTTTTTTAGTTACTTGTTTCTTTTGTATCAAGTAACAAAATTTTTTTTTGATACTGATACAAAAGTAACAAGTAACTAAAAAAATTTTTGATACTTGATACAAAAGTAACAAAGTATCAGTAACAAAAAGTTACAATTTTGCCCATCTCTGGGGCCGACATTGTTTGTAAGCTTGAAAATTACAAATAAAATACGCAACGTATTGGCTGATCGATTGTCGATTGTGCGTAGAGAACAATAACAAAGCAATAGGAAGCGAATATGCGGTAGCAAACCGAGGCTGGTTTAAGATTTCGTGTTGATTTTTACAGCTTTTAACTTAGTTGAATTAATTTTAAGTTCAATCTTAGTTTGCAGGTCGTGAATTTTGTTCTGCATATCAGAATGTCTGACTGAAGTTACTATAAGTAATTATTGTCTGCAATGCGTTGATGCTCGGACAAGTTTAAATGGATGCTGCTCTTTTTCCCATCAAAGACATTGCGTTGTTTATCCCCGACATACACGAAAGAGGATCGGAAAAAAGAGACATACCTGGCATAAGTCAGAAACAGACTTGAAATTTTCGGACTGATATCCGGTATCCTGGCTAGCAGTTTTGGGGGAATACCTCTAGTGAGTAAAACATTTCAGATACTTTGTATCAATGAATATTATAGAAATATTTTGTCTTTAATAAAATTATCTAAAACTGAGCCATGTAACGCTACGAAGGGAATGAAGATTTTAGCGAACTGTGCCATGTTGTAACAATGCAGCAAAAAAATGATTTCAAAAATGTTAGAAATTCGTATGGCCCCATACCAAAAAAAGCTACATTATAAATTTTGAGCCCATGTCTAAAACACAAAAACTCCACTTCTTAGCGCCATCGATCTACTTTACTTTTACCCACTTATGTATCTTGCAGAATGAAAATACGAGTACTCTCGCACATACATAAATTGACCTTAAACTTCAAAAATTCTAACTGCATTCTGTCGTATCTCATCGTTATACAAAAATAAAAAAAAATTTAATTCAATTTCCAAACGAGAGTAAATTTTTTCACTGCCTGTTTTTTTTTTTTCTACTTGGCCGTGCGCACAACTGCAATTCAGTATCTATGCGAGATATACAAAAGTACAACGATACAAATACCAAGTTCCAGCAATTTCCATAAAGAGCTGCGCTGTTGCAGTGCACGTCAACGCAATTGCAGCAACTTCATTTTCCACACACAGACACAAGTGCATAAAAAACACATACATATGCGGCCAAACGAAACTAAAACCAACTCCATGCACCCAAACTTGGTCTTTCAGACGCCGTCGCGCCGCATTTTGTCTACAGCACCAGCAACACAGCAATCATTTTCCAATTGCAATTTTTATGTTGCCAACAGCAATAACAAAAACAACAACAAGAATTTCAAGTGCAAGTCCAAGGGCAACGAGGTGGCACAACTCCAACATCAACATCAACTTCATCCAGGTTTTATTTCATTGCTGCCGCAGCAGTACAACATTACTTAGAGCAGAATGCATGCAGCTCATTGCTGTATCTGCTGCGTCTCCTCCACCCTTTGAAAATAATCACTCTCTTCAGAATTTACCACACTCCAGACCCAGACCTTGAAAACAACTTCTGTTGTTATGTACTTGCATTTATGTTGTTGGTTGCTGCTGCTGCTCTCTGTCTCTCATGTTGCAGCAGCAACAGCATAATTTTGCTGCAATCTGCTGCTGCATTTTGTTTTTTTTTTGTTTTTGCTGCTGCTGCTAAAGTTTAGTGCAAAAAAGAAGAAAAAAACCTATACAAAACTTCAGTTTTGTTTTATGTCATTTCGCCCACTTTTCGTCCTGTCCTGTATTTGTTGGCATTTATTCCTGTTCTTCCTGCTCGGCCTGTTCTGCTTATGTAATTCCAAAAGTAGCGTGTGTTTCTCTCTTGTTGTTTTTATTATTTTATTTTTATATGTAGGTTTTTTCAACATAAAAATTTGAGTACTTTTAAGATTTTGGTTGGTTTTTTTTCTTTTGGTAAATTTCATGCGAGGGATGTAGAATACTGCGATACCCCATTTTATGAATTTAGTAATGCTACAATTGCCCGAATTGGTCGAAATTTGACCACAAATGTATTTAATAATTTTGGTACTTTTCGGACACTTTTAGTACTTTTTTTGCTTGTTGGTACAAAATAAAACAGCTCATTTTTCATCCCTGGTACAGTGACAAATGTGAAAAGTAAAAAAAACAAAAGACATAAAGTCAGTGCTATGATTTTTGTGTTTCTCTTCGTTCTTTATCCTCTTTTCAGCTCTGTGTGACCGCGTATTTGGTTGTTGTAAATATTGCAAAATTTGTATTTTATTTTACCTGGCAAAATATTAAAATAATTTTGACACAAATACCTTTCTAATGGTGTCTCATTCAAAGTCGTACTCCATTTCTAACATAGTTAAAAAAGATAGACAAATTTTTTTTATGTTTTTAAATTGCTCTTCCAACAATCTTTCATAAATCTTTCCAAAATCAATTTTAATTCTGTGGTAGTATTGAGTAATGTTCCAACTTGGTATCCATTACGAACGGCTGCGATTCTTGACGCAAAAGCAAATCCGGTCCTTAGAAATTTAATTGAAGATTTTTGCATGTGAGATTGCGTTAGATAGATAGATAAATGGAATGGTTTTTGATGACAGAAGTACCAAATGTAGGATCTTCGATCTCAATTATTCCTATTGTGCTAGACCTATTGGATTTTAGAGTAGTGATGGGCAAAAATAGCCTTGGTCTTGGAAACTTTTTGAGACGCAGAAAAAGGCCAAGACGCTGATATAATTTCTAGAGCAATTACGAGACTGCTATGTTCTTGGTCTTGCACTCATGATGATAAATTAATAGTTAATAGGTATGTCACGTTATTTTCAAGCATAAAATTAACTGCTTTGGAAATATAATTTTTGGAAATTTTGAATTCTCAACAATCCTTAGAAATTATTTCAAGGCCAAGACCGAGACCAAGACTTAAGACCAAGACTCAATATCAAAACCCAGGTCAAGGTCAGGACCAAGATCAAGACTGCTTTGGTTTTGGTTTGCTTATCACTAATTTAAGAGTAGTTATAGAACTCTAGAGGAGTTCAGAGATTTTGGAATTTCTTTTTGATTCAGATGATGAGCTTCTAACATAGAGAGACCCTTTTGTTACTGCAGAATTCCGAATAATTTGTTGAGATATGTACAGAGGGTCCATTTTGGACCCATTCGCCATTTTTTATACCCTACACCCAGGATATATTCAGTTTGTCCTTCCGTTTGTAACGCAGAGAAAGAGGAGTGGCAGATATAGAAAAGTATATATGTATATTCTTGATCAGCGTAACCTCCTGACTTGATATAGCCATATCTATCTATCTGGCTGGCTGGCTGGGTGTGCGTGGAAATGGATTTTTTAGGAAAAATGAGCAAGATAATTCAATGAAATTTTATAAACTGGCTCTATCGTCAGAGATACACATAAATACTACGAATTAATTGCGCAAGCTCTGAAAAAAACTGGGCAAATTCAGACAAGAGTTCGTGGCACCTCCAATATAAGCAAAAGCTTCAAAATGCTATTCTGAAAACGTTTTTTGGAAATGATCCAACCAAATTTCACTCAGACACTAAGAACCATAAATGCAAGCTATGAGCCAAAACTGGGTGAACTCGGAGAAGAGGGTGCGACACGTCCCATATGCGCAAAGTTTCGAAAGTACTGCAGTGAAGGTTATTTCATGTTTGACCAGGAAAACCAAAAAAAAAAAAAAGTTTATTGGAAGACTAGTTTTTATTACGTCTCAAGGACCACGACTGGTTTTATCATCAGACGAATTTTACTTCTGCTATGATTCTCAACAACGCTATGCATGCTACAGGTTAAATATAGTATGCTTGTAAGTTCTTCTGAAACGATTTGGCGAATTTGACACAAATGAAGACTTTGGTAAAACTATTGGACGCATATGAAAAAGTTTTGGCACATATGTAAAAGGCACTGGGACAGAAGTGAGAGAACGTGTACCGGTTAGTAGTACTAGTTTTGAATAAACGTCTCAAAATATCGATTCATTTTAATTTAAATTAAATTTCTACCACTGTGCAATTTCTGCACAGGCATATCGTAATTCTGCTCCCATGTGTTCCCAACTTCATTCTCACTGCGCAAACGCTGATATTCCTGCAATAACGCTACAACAACAAAAACACAATAGACAGACATGAAAACTTCAGCCAAAGCATATGAAGCTACAACATCAGCCGCTACATCATCATGGTCAATGCCAATGGCAGCTCCACCATCGCCATCATCATCAACCGCCCAGTAGGAGGGAAGATAGAAATTATGTAGTATGTTGGCTGTTTGTTGCTTCCACCTCCTGGCCTGCTTGCCTGCAGAGAGATAGCGAACACTCCGCGTACGTGCAACTTTCCATGTTCTTGATCATGAATTTCTATGCTACTGGGCAAAACCTTGAAACTTTTTTACCCTGCTTCGCTTGACGCGTCGTGTTCGTCTGTTCGTCTGTCTGGGCGTGCAGGCGCTTGTACATAGATGGCGCGCATGAAGACTGGAGCACGAAGCTCAACGTCAGCGTCGCTGCGCTGCAATGCTGGAAAAGTAAAAGGGAAATTTTTACGCTTCCTCACTGACAGCCAGAGTCAAAGTGGAGTTTTAATGGCTGCCACTGCGTAATAGTATTGTGTGAGTGTGTGTGTGTGAGTTAATACTACTTCGCTTGTGGAAAGTATTCTGCTGCTTCTGTTTTTGTTGTTTTATGGCACTACGCTGCGTTTCGTTTCCTGCTTATGGCTCTAACTTTGTTTTTATGGCTTCTGTTCTGTTGGCTCCATATGTTGAATTTGGGTTGGGCAAGAAGAGTTGTGGGCTTTTGTAGTTCTCGGCGGGCCACAGTTGTATTTATGTTGTATGGGGTAGGTGGCGTTTGCTGCTGCTTCCGTTGTTTTGTTGGCATTATGTTGGATCTTTTACTTTTTTTTTTAATTTTGCAGCCTATTGGAATTTTCCTTTTATTTTTTTGGAGTTTCTTGTAGCTGGATTTTATGGATTTTGCAATTTTCATGGCGCAATTTTACTTTATGCGAAGTTATGGTAAACTGCGCAGCATTCAATTTTCTAGGCTAACAAGAGTTGAAGTCACAACTTGAAGTTTTTAAAGTGATTGCATCTGTTGAAAGCGAAAATGGTTTTTTCGTAAGTTAAAAATAATACTTTTCAACGTAAATATTTCTTGTTTTGCTGCAACCAGACCTTGAAACTTTTATGTTTTTATTCAAAAAATTTTACAAATAAAAGCTTTTGAAAACTTTTTCGCAGGTTTATAAAAGCTTTAAACTAAAAAAGATTTTAAAGGAAGATTTGTTTTTTTTTTAATATTAACTGTTTGTTTTAAAAACCTGCAATATGGATAGAGAGATTTAATCTTTATTCCGGATCAGTTCCTTATGACTTTCCACCATTACTAAGTAGTTTTTAGTTTTTGTCTTGTTTCTTTACACCTCGAACACTCACACTTTTCGTCAGACCTGGTTCCCAGTGACTTTTACTTCTTTCTTCGGCTCAGAGAACACCCCCGAGGCAAAAAATTTCACGACGATAGCGAGGTGATGACTGCTGCAGTGGCTTTTTTGGAGGGTAAAGGCAAATAAATTTTTTCAAAGGGAATCTTGGACTTAGAAAAAAGATGGCCTAAATGTATTGACTTGCTAGGAGACTATGTAGAGAAATAAATTCAATTATTTCATATTGATTATCATTACTTTTGGATCACCCCTCGCATATTGCAAACTTGATTCCCAGTCGCAACATAAATTAGGCTGCTAGATATGTTTATGATGTTCGCCGTTATGACCATATTTCAACAATAAGTAAGTGTATTCCCCGTTGTGGTTCGGTGGACTATTTAAACATCCGAATTCTTTTGTTTTTACACGGACTTATCAATACTCAAACTCCCAGGTATCTTTATAATAAACTGCAATTTTCCAGATCATTTAATCTGATAATTCCTAGGCACAACTTGCTAAATAGTAATGAGATTTTCTTTATTAGCGCCATTAGACTTTGGAATACGTTATCGAGCTTTGTAAGACGGGAAAATCTAAGTAATAGTTTTAAATGTGCTAAGTTCACTTTTCACTATTCAGAACAGTTCACTTTTCACTATTCCTTTATTTTTATTAATTCTTTTTTAAAGCTTTTTTCTAAGTCTTACTTCAAAAAACATTTAAAAAAGATTATTTGAAGCTTTGGTTGATTGATTCGTAAGAAAATAAGAAACAATATCGGAACTGATGTGGCTAGTTCATTACATTACTTCTTACGACAAATGTTTTGAAGTTATATCATCTAAACGCGGGCAAAACTTTGGGCAAAACTTGTTTGACTTCTTTCACTTTGCCAGAAAAGTTTGGACAGAATGGGTCTTCTTAAAGCTTACAACGATGAAGATATATATATTTTGAAACATCCACGTTCACTAAGCAAATGTGCATTATGTTTACGGTCTATCTGATACCAGTTCGATCGGGCTACAAAACTGGAAATATCTAGCCCAGAATCATTATGAACTTTCATGAAATAATAATCTTATACAGCAAAGTTAGAAATTAATTTTGTCAACAATCTTTAGAGACGAGTGAATTTTTTGCGAAAGCAAGCTCAATTAACGTAACCACAGGTAGTCAAATATATATGTATGTAGGTATATGGTGATAAACTCCTACTCATGTTCAAGCTTATTTTAATGAAATGCTTCAAAATGTTAAGACGCACTTTTAAAAAGCCAGTCCAACAATATTCTCAATATACTTAAAAGAAAGTGTCTTCCTCACTCAATATACATAACATGAAATAAGGATTTTTTCTGTATCCTTTGCATTTTCTACCACAATTCGAGTGTTTACGCACTTAGTCAACTGATTTTATATTATCATACCACAATTATGAAGGCCGCTCCCCAACATAAAAGCATTGCCAACTGTAAATTTTTTTTGGATTTGCAGAAATTAAGGGGAAATATTGTTTGTGTATATGCACTATTAAGGGTGTTGCTATTTACTGCGCCATAACTTCAATGCGCCACGTTGTCATGTTTGCACTGTGGTTGTAAATTTTCTATATACCCATGTACATACATATATCTAATGTAATGTGCACATGTTTATCCAAAAATATGTAAATACATAAAGTTAAGTACTCTATACATTGGAATTGTACGCGTATATGTCGTTATTTGCTTTAACAAGTGAAACTGAAAGTCCTGGCAAAGTTTTTTTTTTTTTCCTCATATTTATTTTGCAATTTTGAGCTATGGAACAATTTTGTACCAGTTTTACTTTGTCGCATCATTTCACTTGATTAAGTTTGTGTGTTGTATGTGAACGGTGATGATGTAAATATGATTTTCAAATGGGATGAGCAGAAAAGTTAGAGGATATTCGCAAAATATGCAAAATATAAAAAGAACTATAAAAAGGGAATATCTCTTATAAAGAAATTGTCCAAAAAAGTCAAACTGTAAAAGAGACAATTCTTGGATTCATTTTTTATGGGGAACTATGTAATATACAAATTTTCAAATGCCCCAAAAAATGTGATAGGGTTTTTTTTTGTTATAAGGATTTTTTTTTTGTAAATTTTTTCCTCGATCTAGAACCGATATCTAGAACCTTCTTATGATCTGGACCAAAGCATGATTTTGAATTGTATGTAGACCCCAACTTTTTCTAGTCGCGTCCTTACAGTACTAAATAGCTAAGTACTAGAGCCTTTTTTGATATTTCTTTAAACAAATGAGAATGAGGCTTTAAACTTTATGTGGATTTATTTGCGATCTGCTATTTCCGCTAATTTAACAATTTTAGAAACCCTATATTGTAGGCGTACTTTAAGCGTAGGTAATTGTAATATACCTTGATGAATATGGCACCAACGTAGGCAAAGCTGACCATTAATTACTTAAACCCAGAATATGGGTTAGGTTAGGTTATGAGGGCATCGTCAGCAGATAAGTCGACTGCCACTTAGACCATTCTGTTGGTCCATTACGATATAATCAAATTGCAGAAAATTCCACAACCAGTTCTAAAATCCATTTTAGAACCACCAGTATATTCTTCTTCAGTGGTATTATTAAGGATATTTTTGTTCTTATATTGTTCAAGCGTGGGAAATTTTTATGTTTTTGGAAAGTATGTGCAACCTTTCATGTAATCTGTCTGACTCATTTCTGGCAAAATGGTTACATGTTCATTAGAGCGCCCACAAGATATATGAGATGTGCAAAGTTGTGAATTTGTTTGCTCCCCGTCCATTTCCTGAAATAAGAGGTCAAAAAACTAAGATCTCAATAAAAAATTTGGAATCGGTAGTGGAAAAAACCCAGCCGGTTTCCGATCAAAGGTCGAAAAAATTGACTAAAAAAAGGCAAGTCGCTTTGACTGCCTGTTTCTTGGAAACTATTAATTTTTTAGTGATGATAGAAGGTTTTGGTCCGAAAATTTAAGTTGTTGCTGTTTCGGTAAAAAATTAAAATTTTTTAAGAAAATTTTCATGACTTTTTTTCTATAAATTGGTTTTTTGTAATTTTTAAAGGGCGGAATAATTATTCTGGAATTCTTATATTGCAGGAAATTAAATGTTTATTAATTTAACAAAAAAAAATTATTTAAAAATATTAAGTTTAAAGGTATGGAGCCGGTCTCAATGTTGAAAAAAAATAAGTATTTTAATTTTTTTCTTTTAATCGCTACTTTATTGGATGCAAGAAAATGCATTGCTAGTTGTTATTAAATGCATCATTTAGAACTGGTACGGTTTTTTTTTTCAAAAAGTTATGATCATTTTAAAATGACATCATTAAAGTTAAAAATCATGAGTGGATTCTCTATAGCAATTGCCATATTGCTATATCTTTTATAATACTATTTTATAATGGTCATAACTTTTTAAAGAAAAATCATACAAGAAATTTTTTAATAATTTTTCTTTTAAGTTAATTAACATTTAATTCCCTACAACATAAGATTTCCAAAACAAATATTCCGTCCTTTCAAAATTACAAAAAACCAATTTATAGAAAAAAGTCATGAAAATTTTCTTAAAAAATTTAAATTTTTGTACCGAAACAGCAACAAATTTTATTTTCGGACCAACACTTTTTAAGAACAATAGATAATGTTGACACAGTCATGCTCTACAAAAGTTGTCTTAAAAATATTATGAAAAAATTAATAGTTTTGAAGTAACGTACATTCAAAGCGACTTGCCTTTTTTAAGTCAATTTTTCGACCTTTGATCGAAAACCGGCTGGGTTTTTTCCACTACCGATTCCAAATTTTTTATTGAGATCTTAGTTTTTTGACCTCTAATTTCAAGAAATGGACGGGGAGCAAGCAAAATCAGAATTTTGCACATATGGGCGCTCTAATGTCCATAGCTTAGTTTGTTAAACAATTTCCTGATTTAGTCCCTATTGCTAAAACATTTAGTAATACTAACTTTAAATGCGTTTGTCGTAGTAGCCTTCATAGCCTCAGACATACTTAAAAGGGCCAACCTTTGTATTTTATGCAATTCTTTTACATTGTTCTGTATTTTAAGGTATGGCCAACTTACTACGCTACCATATGGCAATATAAGTCTAATAACTGCCTTGTATATCCAATGAATCAGCCCCGGTTTAAGGCCCGATTCTAACAAAATTATTTTTTGTAATGAGTAGAAGCCTTCTTGAAACTTTCTTTGACATTTAGTTTCCAGTTTAGTTTTGTATTTAATATTGTTGCTAACAATTTTGGGTTATAATATTGCTCCCAATATTTATTTTTGGTGGAAAAAAAGATTTTTTCTTTGTTAAAGCCATTATGGGGCTTCGAGCACACTTTTAAATTTTGTTGATATTTTTTTATATTAAAGTAAATTTTATTTTATTTCGCAATACTCAAAATTGTGCTATTGTTTATGGTTTTTAAGTTATTGTGTTTTCGAAGTTGTTTAATGTTGTGCTTATCATGAGTCGTGGGTGCACGTGTGCTACCATACAGAGTTGCCACCGTCCGGACAGTATTTTTATACCCTACACCTAGGGTACATTCACTTTGTCCTTCCGTTTGTAATGCAGAGAAGGAGGCGTGGCAGGTATGGAAATGTATATATATTCTTGATCAGCGTCACCTCATGAGAGCATATAGCTATGTCCGTCTGTCTGGCTGACAGGCTGTCTGTCGATGAAATTTGGTACATTGAGATTGCCGTAAAAGTTAGCTCGAGGGATTTTAAATGAGCGAAATCGATCAACGGACACGCCTACCGCCCATACAAAAAATATATTCAAAATGCAATAATAAGAGCAATATTTGCAATAACAGAAGAAAAATGCACATAAATACTAAGGATAGTAAGTGTAAGCTCCAAGTAAAAACTATGTAAATTCGGAAAAAAGGGCGTGGCAACTCCCATATAACGAAAAGTTTAAAAATGCTGTATAAAAAGGGTTTTTGTTATCTCAAACAAATTTCACTCATGGAAGCTCTAAGTGAAAACTAAGTAAACTCGGAGAAGAGGGCGTGGCACCTCCCATATGAGAAAAAGTTTCAAAATGCTGTACTGAAAACGTTTTTCAAGACAATGAAACTAATTTTGCACAGGTACGTGGAAAAGTTAGTACAATATCTGAGGCAGTGAATTCAGTCAAGAAGGCGTGGCACCTCCCATATTAGTAAGAGTTTCAAATGGCAATACTTGAAAAGCAGTGAGGATATTCAATTTTGGCGAGGCCAAAGATACTACCCTACTAGTTTTTTTTTAGTGACCCCTAGTGAAATTTTTTGTAGAATATTTTTGGTGAATATTTTAACCCATTATAACCATGTTTTTGCAAAAAAGGCGTCAAAAAGACACTAAAACTGCGCTATAATGGGTTAAAATTTTCTAGAAATGTTCCTTAGTTTATTTCATGTTAACATTTTTGTAGAACATCTTTATTGAACACATGACATATACTCTTCAAATGTAAGGATTGTATAGTTAAATATGTTGTACAGTTAAATAAAAACTTCAAAAACCGATTGAAAAAAGGCCGACATTCTAGAGAAAAACGAAGAAAAATGGTTAATTTTTCAAAGTCTATTTCAGGAATATGTTGAAAATTCTCATGGGCGCAAAACTGCGTCGGACCGTGTACTATACCAAAGTATGCAATCATGTTATTTATTCAATATTTCCAAATTTTTCTTGGTTTTACATATTGATTGCAATTTATTAAATCTCTTAAAAATATACATACGAGTGAATGAAATTTAAGCCAAAAACAAAAAAATAAGGTTCCAGCGGATAGCTACACTAATTGTCCACTCTTTCAGTGCATCCGTTAATTTCTGGGAACTCAATTTTATTTATCCATTGTGGCATTGTTTGTTACTTTCCTATACAAATTTGCAAATGCATTATTTCATTTATGTAGCTATGCAATTCTGCAGAAGATTCATTAAATTTATTTGAATTTTATTCGAATTCGCTTATTTTTATTGTTGGTTGGCATAAAATGTCCCATTATCATGCCATCATTCACTCATTTGCCGTGTGTAATTTCGTCGTCGTTCGGTCACATTGAACGTTGACCAAAAGGCCAATGGAAATTATGGCACAAGAAAAAAAAAAAAAAAACTGGAAAATATGAAATGCAACCGTTTGTTGTCAACCGTTACATCCGCTGCCGAAAACACAGTGTTGCCTTTGCAACCCTTTTTGCAATTTTTTTTTTCTTTTTTACAGTTTTACAGCTCATTGTCCGTTGGTATTTTTCTTGTTTTTTAACAAAACTAAAATGAAAATTATTATAATTTGTATAGTAATTAGACCATGACAATCATGTGGTGAAAATGTGCAGGGAAACATGCAAAAATTACTTGGAACTTTAATTTATGTAGTGAATAATTTTAGTGTCCGCCCAATGTAATGATATTCTTTGCAGTTGGATTAAAAGTATGAACTTTTAAATCTCTAGCTGAAATTACATGAGTAACCACTGTTGTCTTTCATCCAGCGGATATTCTGTTATTTCAAATTTAATTTGGACAAAAATTTCTTGATTATTAGGAGGATACCAAATTATAAAAGTGACTTCCTTAATGAACGTGTTTCGACCAGAGAAGAGAAGTTTCAAAT
This sequence comes from Calliopum simillimum, assembly GCA_951812925.1. Lineage (NCBI taxonomy): Eukaryota > Metazoa > Arthropoda > Insecta > Diptera > Lauxaniidae > Calliopum > Calliopum simillimum. The sequence goes on along the minus strand of OX638368.1, from coordinate 97,653,714 downwards.
TTAGGTTTTGGGGAAATTTTTTGTTTGTTTTATAAAAGACTTTGTTCAGAAAACTTATATTTTTTCTATAAATAAGTAAATAGTTAGGAATATAGAATTTCTTACTGCCATACCAAAATTGGAGCGTCAGGCGTTGCGTTATTTATCGTTAAACAAAAGCGTCAAGCGCCATACCGAAATAAAGAGCGTTGCGTCGAAGTCATTTGTTTGTCAAATTCGTATTGTTGTTTCATTGTTTACTTATCTGCAGCTAACTTCACTCCATAACGCTTTGTCAAAATTGGAAATTCGAATAGCTGAGCGTTAAGCGTTGGCAATTTCGGTATGCGCCATACAAATTGTATGTACATGAGAAATTTTTGACAGTAAAATAACGCTAACGCTCCAATTTAGGTATGGCAGTTAGATGTGGATAATTGAACGCAAATTATGTTTTTGAAACTTTGATGCATGGGTATGTAGTTATCGGGCGTTAGCAGTTAAAAAATCTACAACAGTTTGTATTAAAATCTTAAAGAAAACATTAATATGGGATAAAAATCTCTTTTTTTGCAGCGTTTTAAATTTTTTGGGAACGAATGAATCTTTATTAAATGAAAATTGTAAAACCAAAGACTCTTGTATAAAAAAAAATAATAAAAATTTCATGCGATAAAAATCTCGTTGGGTGTTAGTGAAGCATAGCTAAATAAAAATTTCATGGAATGAAAATCCCATTGCTTTTCCAGTATACAAAATTTGCTTTGTGGACAGTTCAAATTTTATTAAATTAAAATTGTGAAACAAAAAACTCATGTGATAAAAGCCATATATAAAAAAAAAATTCCTTAACATAACTATTATATGGTGTATGAGCTAAATATTCTAGAAACTACGTGCGATAAAAATATCGTGCGATAAAAATCTCATGCGATAAAAATTTTGTTGTGCTTTAGTGAAGCATAGCTAAATAAAAATTTCATGAGATGAAAATGTTATTCTTTACTCAGTAATCAAAATTTTTATTGGGGATAAGTGATGATATATTAAATATTATATGATTTATAAATTCAAAATGCTTAAAACTAAATGCGATAAAAATATCATGCAATAAAATTTACATGAGAACAAAATACTCATGCGATAAAAATTGTACATAAAAAAAATCATACTATAGATATTATATGACGTATAAGCTTAGAAATCTCATGCGATTAAAAATTCCATGTGGTTAAAAAATGTATGCGATAAAAATCTCGTTGGTTTTATAGAAGCGTACTTTAATAAAAATTTTATGGGATAAAAGTCTTATTGTTTTCCCAGTAATCAAAATTTTAAATATTTATTTGATATACATTAGGCTGGGTCAAATTTTTTTGCGGCAAAGAGTATAGCAACAAAAAAATCTATGGAAAATTCTAAGATACCTTGCCCAAGAAAACATGGGTATAAAATCAAAACAAAAATTTAAATACCTTGAATAATTTTATATGAAACGAGTAAAAAAAAATTTGAATTTTTTTTTTTTCTTATTGTATTTTAAAGTAGTACATCAAAACTTCAACGCAATTTACGGCGGCTCGATATTGATTTCAGACCCATGGTTTCTTGGGCAAAGTTTTTTAAAATTTTTCATAGATTTTTTTGTTGCTATACTCTTTGCCAATTTTTTGCCTCCCGAACAAATTGACCCGGCCTTATATACATATATGAAAAACTCCTTAACATAGATATTATATAGTCACCTCAATACTACAACTAAGTGACTTCAAATTTCTAGAATTCCGATTATTCAAATTTAATATTTTTAAAAATTTTAATTTGCACTGATTTTCGACTTTTTTTTTGTTTCTTTCTTATAACGTTGCAATGGTGCCACATTAGAGAATCCTGTTTTTACAGGATTGTGCACAAAACTATGAAGAACGTCATTGGCCATTTCTCCCAAGAATGTTAATTTAGGAGTTTCTTAGTTGTAGTATTGAAGTGACGATATGGCGTATGAGTATTATATGTTAGAAATTACATGCGATAAAAATCTCATGGGAAAAATCTACAAGCGATAAAAATATCGTTGGCTGTAAGCGTAGAATATCAAAAATTCATTGAAGCCTAATCTCTTTCACGTCCGTTAAATATTTTCAGAGATATGATAAATTAATTTTTTTGGAAACACGAAAAAAATATATTTTAAAAATGTTTGGTTCGACGTCCAAGGGTAAATAAATTTTTTTCACTACATATAATGTTTTGGGTTCCGACATCCGACGTGGGATCCTTGAGTGGAAAAAACGAAAGAAACAAAAAAAAAAAACTTTTTAAATTTAAACATCAACACATTTTCTCGGACTAGCGACTTAAGGACTGCCCCAGAAAAATTTGACCCTTTTATTACTTAAGATTATGATTTACCTGATGATCGTGCAGGTCGAAATATGAGTGCTATATTTTCTATACAACATGACGATTAAAAAATATATAACACTTGGCAAACAAACTTCAGACGATAAAGATATCTATCAATTAAGAAAAAAAGAGCAAACTCATTTTGTACACTTGCATGCGAAAACGAGAATTAATATATTCAGCCATAGCTAAAAAAACAGGTGCATCAAAAATCACTGTCCAAAGGGTTATTTCGAATTAAAGAAAGGGTCAACTTATTATGCGGACAAAGAGTTTAGGTAGAAAAGCCAGTATAGACCCACAATTGGTAAAAAAAGTGCAGCGCCTTTTTAATCAGAATCCCAACACTTCAGATCGAGATATGGTTGCCAGAGCAGGAACCTCAAAATTTTCTATAAACAGACTAAAGAAAAAACTTAAGCTAAGAACCTACAGAGTTCAAAAAGTACCAAACCGTTCCGATGAAAAGCAGTTAGAGGCTCAAAAGTGAGCTCGAAAGTTATATGTCGGTTACCTGACTTAATTTGACTGCTGCATAATGGACGATAAAACATACGTTAAGACAAATTTTGAATAGCTACCAGGACACGAATTTTATTCCCGTTCGGAGAAGGGGCAAGTACAAAGCAAATTTAGAGAGAAGAAAATTACAAAATTTCCCAAACAGTATATGGTTTGGCAGGCCATATGCACCTGCGGTCTGAGGAGCATTTTTTTATAACACTGGGCACAATTAACTCAAAAATTTATATTGATGAATGCTCTGAAAAACGTTTTTTGCCATTTATTCGTGAGCATGGAGGTACTGTAATGTTCTGGCCTGATTAAGAAATCTCCCACTACTCTAGAGCTACCATAAAATGGTACAAAAGCAATAATGTTAATTTTGTTCCCAAAAATGCGAATCCACCTAACTGCCCACAGCTTCGACCTATTGAGAAATATTGGGCTCTAATGAAATCAAATCTTCAGAAGAGTAAAAGCACTGCAAAAAATTTAAAAGATTTCAAAAATAAGTGGCGAAGGTCGTACGGTAATGTCAACAAAACAACTGTACAATACTTAATGAAGGGTCTTAAGAAAAAAGTAAAATATTGTTATATAAAATAAATATTTCTTAATAGTGAAAGGTTATTTATGTTTGTTATACTACTCACTAATAAATAAAAAAACAAAATTTAAAAAAATTCATTACGTATTTTTTTGTTAATTAAGAACAAAGGGACAAATTTTTCCGGAGCAGTCCTTATGTATACATAGAACTTTAAAAAATTGCTGTTAGTATATACATTCATTTTCAATATTTGGAACTTAAATGGAAAGCAATAGCACCGATGCAGTTAATATCACGTCATCAGCATAGGCTACTGCTTTGAATTCGATACTTAAACTAATTTAAAAACAAAATTGCTCAAGCATCAAAGCATTAAAAAAAAATCATTAAATGTTGATGATTTAAATCAAAGCAAAAATGTGAGTTATCACAAATTGAAAAATAAATTGCCACATTAAAATCTTTGGGGTCTCAAAATGTTAATAATAATAACATAAGAGTAATAAAAATATAAAAACCATAAACTTCCACGAACCTCGATGATTGAGCAAAATAATACATACTTACATATAACATTTGAAAAAATCTTAAACTACAGTCAGAGTTATAAAAAAATTTCATAGATTTCAATAAAAAGGAGAACAACAATAACAACAAAAATAGCTAGGCAAAATTCAAATTTATAAATTAATGGCGGCATTTTTCAAAAACCGAAAAAAACAACCCATTGAATAGTTTAATAGATAGAAAAAAGATAGGAATAATAAAAAATATTTAAGGAAAAAGGCAACATTTTTAATTGGATCCTATAGCATCTACGAAGCGTTGCGAGCTTAATTCGCTTCCCCATGTCATAGGAGATGAGAGAGTGTGTTCCATTAAATAAATGAAGTTCTCATGCTAAGCGTCATATACCAACCAACCATAGAGTCAGGCAGCAGGCAACATATTACGCTGGCACTTATAGATCTATACATAAGTAGATACGTCGATGCCTTATCCGTACGTAAAAGTATTTGTATTTTTTTAATTTATGTAGCATTTAGTATTCAAATGATTTATGCCGAAATTTTATTTGTTATGCTGCTCCAAACGCAAATGAATGCAAAATGCGTAGCAATGAAGTAAGGCTTAGTAAATAGATACTCGTAGAATAGAGGAAATTCTCAAACTACTCGCTACAAATTAGGGGAGGCCTGAATTGAAATATGGAAAATAAACGCTAAGGCGCGCTCATTGAGTGAAGATGAAGAAACACTTCCAAGAAACAGGGCGGCGTACAATTTTGATTTATTTTCTTCCGGAAGATTTATTTTTGGGTTTTTTTTTTCTTTCATTCATTTCATTTTAAAATTAATTTAATTAATTAGAAACGTGTGTGTGCTATAGCATGGAATTAGCTTAAGCTAACACATTGCGAAAGAATGAAAAAATTTAAATGTTATTTGGATGAATGAAAAAAAAGTAAAAAAAAAAATTTTACGACATTAATTAAAAAAATCTCATAAGAGTTTTTGGTAATGTCATGAGGGTTTGTGAAAATGTGGTGAGATTTTGTTTTTTAAAGAATAATTTAAAACTTTATTTGGATAAATGAAAAAATTTCATGACATATTTATAAATAATGTCATGAGAGTTTTAGGAAATGTCGTGCGAGTTAGTGAAAATTTTGTGAGATTTCTTTTTTAAATTTTTTTAGCTTGAATCTTGACTAAATTAATTAGAAACGATTGTGTGATGGAATGAAAAAATTTAAACGCTATTTGGATGAATGAAAAAAAAAGTTTCATAACATTTGTACACATAAAAAATCTCATGAGAGTTTGTAAAAATGTCATGAGATTTTGTTTTTGATGAATGAAATAATTTAAATGCTATTTGGATGAATTGAAAAAACAGAAAAAAAAAAAATTTCATGAGAGTTTGTGAAAATGTGAGATTTTGTTTTTTAAAGAATAATTTAAATGTGATATGGTTGAATAAAAAAATTTCTTGACATATTTATACAAAATATCATGAGAGTTTTTGGAAATGTCATGCGAGCTTGTGAAAATTTGGGGAGATTTTTTTTTAAATTTTTTTAACTTGAATCTTGATTAATTTAATTAGAAACGTATGTGAGCTTAGGCATAGACTCATTGTGATGGAATAAAAAAATTTAAATGCTATTTGGATGAAAGAAAAATAAAAATGTCATGAGATTTGTTTTTGATGAATAAAAAAAAAAAATTCACGACATATATACACATAAGAAATTTCATAAGAGTTTTTGAAAATGTCATGAGAGCTTGTGAAAATGGCGTTAGATTTTTTTTTTTAAATTTGGATTTTTTAACTCGAATCTCGAAACAAATAAGACAAAAATAATGTACGAGTATGTATACTAAAGCTTGGCAGTCCTTCTTTCAATACCTACCCAGTTATCGGAATTTCCTTGGCTTTATATTGCAACATGAAGGTTAAAACTAATCAAGTCTATTCGATACTTATTCCAACCATTTACATATGTATGTAATTTTTCTAACAAGCTATTCATTCTTCTTTTTCATACCTCTTGTTGATGCAGCAGTTGGTTGGTTGGTTGCTTTAATTTAATGCAGATATGCCACAAACAAATACAAAACACGCTCCTTTGTATGCATTGATATACCTTCATTAAAGGCAGGCCAATTTATTTGTATAACCAACACCTTAATTTGTTTGCAGCCACAACGCGTTGACAAATTATCTGCTGTCAACGAATTGCATCGTCTATATCCTCCTTGAAAATGCACATTTTCTAGTTCTAGGTTTTGCATCAGCCAGCAAAACTGCAGTCAACTGAAAGCCAACGACCGTTGTCAGACTTTACGACGTTCGGTTGACTATCGTCATCATCATCATCATCATCGTTGTACGCAACAGTTCAACAACATTTGAGCTCGCAGCGCAGGCAGCTCTTTAAGCAAACAGCGCGTGCAAATGAGGCACCAACGACGCAACGACGACTACGATTTTGTATACTGAGGCGCGTCCAAAGCCGCCCATTCGTAAGTCCGTCGTTTACTTTTTAGCTTCTAATGTGAATATACGTAAGTAGTTGATTTGTAGTCTATTTGGTTACAATTTTGTAGTTAGTTGTCAACGAAACATTGCACAGTGGTAGAATTAGCAATTTGTTTTTAATGCGTTTGACCTTCAAGGATCTGGTAAAACATGTCCACACTGTTAAGAACTCAGAGCAGCGGATAGGTACTGATGTATAGAGAAAATAAAATGATTTTCAAATGGTTATTGAAGATTTATATCCAGTCAGCACCATCGACCATTGAAAATCAAATCGTTACAATCGATTGCTAAAAAATTTTTCCATCCAAGTTAAACCTTTTCCAGATTGTTTTGTTCTTTTTCTAAACTAAATTAAACTTTTTCCAAATAAAATCAAACTTTTTTTAAATCAAATTACTCATTTTGCAAATTTATTGTTTTTCAAAAGAGTTTTGTATATCTTACCTACTCAGTACTTTTTAGGAAATAAAATAAAACACGAACACCTTTTTTTTGGATAGGAAAAGCCTTTGGAATAAAAACCCATATTTATTGATACACTATTTATATGATAATTCGCACAATTTCATAATTTATTTTGCTTTACTCTTTTAACAATCAAAACTTCCCTATTTCAGGCATCTCATCTTTCCAATCTCTCATTTATGACTGAACTTCTATTATTTTTTTAAAGAAGAAAAAAGCTAAAATCAGTTTATGACACCTCGTATCGATAACACTTTTATCGACACGATACAAAAAGAGTTACCTTGATGTGAAAAAGTTTTATTTGGCTTCAAAAAGTAAGATTTGCTATAGAAGAAGATCAATATGTTGTGGAATAAGTTTAACTTGTGGCTGAATTACCGGAATGCGGTGGCAGTGATCTCTTTCTCGAATGATATGAGAGTCCAATTTTACTGGTCTTTATCTCCTAAACTGTAAGTTGAACGAAAACAAATCTCAATAATTTTCTGTTAAAGAAGCGGCTAGCGAGATGTTTACAAAAAACTGATAATCGCGACCATTCTGCCAAAATAACTCAGTGTCGATTTCTGACAATTGTTCCAATTTCGGCCGGGAACCCGATCAAGTTGAAATTGTTTTGTAAAATTTAGAACACAAGCTGATCGGTAGGAATTTTTTCCGTATGATTTGGGGCCAATACGAAAACGCGATTCGATTTTTGTAAAGTTTTTGCAAATTTATTTGAAAAAAATAATGAAGTTTCATTTTAAGATTAAAATCGCTTTGATTAAATATTTATTTATTTTAAAAAGGCTAAAACGCGATTAAATTTTTTTTTTTTTTATAATTATGAAGTTTCATCGATATGTCGTTTTAAATGTTTTAAATGTTGATCACCTCGAAAACACACAGTTTAAAAAGAGCACATTCATATTTCATTGGTTGGTGACCACTTAACCTAGTGGCCATATTTGTTTTTCAAAGATAAAAGTCTGACCTTAAGAAAAAGAAACTACAGTAAAAAGAAAACAAAATTAAACAAAGGAATTTTTTATTTGGATGGATAAAAAAAAGAGTTTAAGAAAATATAATGGGCGTTTGTGAAAATGTCGTGAGATTTTTTAAAATTTTTTGTTAACTTGAATCTCGAAACATTTATTTAAAAAAATCTCATGAGAGTTTTTGAAAATGCCATGAGAGTTTGTGAAAATGTCATGAGATCTTTTTTTTAAATTTTTTTAACTTGAATATCGAAACAAGTATGACAAAAAAATACATATAAAACAATCTCATGCTGTACGAAATGCCATGAGAGTTTGTGAAAATAATATCGTGGGAACAATTGAACAATTTTTTTAATTAGAATCTGAAAACAAGTAGTAAAAACATTATACGTAAAAAAGTCTCATGAGAGTTTTTAGAAATGTCGTGATAGTTTGTGGAAATGTAAGATTTTTTTTACTAATTTTTTTTGACTTAAATATCAATATTTTTAATAAGTATGACAAAAATGATATGTAAAACAATCTCATGAGAACTTTTTGAAATGCCATGAGAGTTTGTGAAAATGTCGTTGGATGTTTTTAACAACTTTTTTTTAGTTAGGATCTCAAAACAAGTAGTGAAAAAATTATAGGTAAAAAAATTTCTTGAGAGTTTTGAAAATGTCATAATAGTTTGTGAAAATGTAAGATTTTTTAGTTTTAAATGTTTATATTCAAATCGCTTAGTAAAAAAGACAACAATTTGAATTTATAAAGAAATAAAGAGATTTATTCTTTATATTTGGGGCCTTTATTTATTTTATATTTTTTTAGAGATAGAAAATTTGAATTTTCAAGATCGAATGAAATAATAATGATTGATATAAGTACATACATATAACTGTAGTCGAAAATTTCCAAGATGGTGGGCGTAGGAAGTTCGATCCAACATTCAGTTACTTAAATATTTGAAAATTCATAGTTCATCGGCTTTTTATGCGATTTTAATAAGATTTTTAGGGTAACTGTAGAAAAGTATGAGATTTTGTAATAAAAATTAAAAAGAAAAAAAATTTTTTATTATAGATGGAAAAAAATTATTGCTTTTAAAACCTTTCAAATTAACTTTTCACCAATTTTCAAAAAAATCAGAGATGTCAAATCTTGATCGATTACGGTAAAATTGACTTAGTTTCCTATTTTAGTACTACCCCTCTGTGCCAATATGGGTTAAGTGCCCAATACTACTGTAATATAAGCGCAACAAAGCCAATACGCGTCCACAGTGCCAATGTGCACATTTTCTTTTTCTTTTGCTAGTTCTTGGCTTTTCATTTGTTTTTCTTTAGTTTTGTTTAAAAAGTTCTCGCTAACTGCTCGTTTACTGGGGGTTCTTAAACTTTCCATGGTCAACGTCATTGTTGTTGTTGTTGTAGCTGCTGCTGCTACTTCTGCTGGATGTCGGTGTCGTCGGTGTCGTTATCGTCTTCGTCGTCAGTGTTAACGTCAACAAATTCATTTTATTCGCAATGCGTTTGCAATTGTAATTGCAACAACAACAAAAGACAGCACAGCAACAACACCATCAAAGATATCACTTTAAAAAGAATTGCATTTTTGCACTTCACTAACCTTAACAAGTACCACCTTTTGAAGATACACCCCACCACCACCACCCCCCAACAATAGCCCCAGTGCGCGCTCTGCTCTGTACCTCTTTTCCAATTCACACACACTCACAGACATACATACATATGTATGTATGCAAATGTGCAGCAAGAATAAATAATTTTAAGTATCTGCAACGACGTATCTAAATTTTGTATCTATGCTTGATGATTGTTGGTGTTGCTGCTGCAGCAAATAAAAGTGAATGCGTTCAAAAACCGCATGACGAATTCTGTTGACAAACAAATAAATGGAAAAAATGAAGGAAACCTCAACATCATCAACCTCAACCTCAACCAGCATATTAACTAAAAGATACAAAAAGTCATAAAAGCACCACCTTTCAAACAAACGAGAAGAATTTTTCCCTTTTTTTTTTGCTTTCGTCACTGAGCTCATGAGTGCAAAATATGAAATTTTTTAAAAGGAAAATTCACGTTTGAAGGAATTTTTAATTTTTCTTTAGAAGACAAGCAAATGATGTGTTATGGTGTTGTAAATTATACATACAGGGTGCTGAGATAAAAAAAAATGTGCGCTACACGCGAATCATTTTATGCAAAAGTTTTGGGCTCCTTATATAGAGAAAAGTTTTTTAATTTTCGGGAGAATTTTGGGAAATAAAATGGCCTTAACATTGTCCTCAAACCAAATTAAAAGTTTCCAAAAATGTAACTTACAAAACTCGCGTTCACGAGACATTGTGTTTTTACGATATTTTTGAAGTGAAGTAAACAAATTGAACATCTTTAATATGATTCTTAATGCTGAATTCAAACCCAGCAACGAAATAACTCCATCTATTCTAGATTTTTGAGAGATTCTAATCTGAAGGTGTGGATTTTCGCGATATTTGAGGTTATATAACGGTGTAAGCCATGAAACCAGAAATGGCATTTAACAGCCCTTGTCCTTTTCTTTAAAACCTAGTTTAAATTGAGTTGATATCTTTATTTTTGTTTCTTTAATCGATATAATATAAACCGGGCTTTGAAGAAAAGGCCTAGGGCTTCTATATTAGGTTTAATGACTAAGGATTACCATGTCCTGCTAAAAAGAGTGAATCGGATTTAATAACAAAAATAATTAGGGTAAACGTGGGAGATATGGCACCCTTTTCATTAAACTGCTATAAAACCTGAATTAAAAGAGATTTTTAAAAAAACTAAACACAAATCTATTTTTTTTTTTATTAATTTATAACAAAAAAAGTACTTCAACTAGATTAACAATGATTGAAAAATGTGTTTTCTTCATTATAAAAAAATGTTATAAAGTGCCAAATCACCTGAGACTACGGGTTTCTTTAAGACATTTTATTTGGACTGAAAGAATAAATCCCAGTAGATGAAAATCCAGAAGTAACGTTTAAAACAATTGCTGCTTTGGTTCAAGACCCACACAAAAGCTGAATATGCTTGGTTCTAGAATGTTTTGTCCGTGTTATTGCAGATGCTGGTTGTTGGTCCTTCACAACCAGAGTTCAGTCAAGTTTATGTTCAACAAAGTATTGAAAACCGAAACACAAAGATTTAGCACTAAGTAAGAATATTTGTACTCTCAAATATCTTATAACATGCAAAGGGAGATATAGAATCAGAACCATATAACCCGCAGTAGTGGGGTGCCATATCTCCCTTTCGGTATATACCGAGTAAAAGTGCCACGAAATGAAAAAACATGTTTACTCGCTCGCTCGTATTCATCCGAAAACGAAATCACATTCGATTCTGTTTGTTTTGATATATGCACCATAAAGCTGTATTAAATACTCACCGCTCTGCTGCCTCTCGGAATATATGCAAAACAGATGTCAGTTGTTTATATTTCTAAAAATATTTTAAAAATCCCACACACTAGTGATAATTGCAACTGAAGTAAGACGAACAACTCACCACGAAATCTCACGGGCAGCTGAATTAAACTGTGTCCATATTTAAATGCTATGCAAGCTGCAAGAATTGAAGTTGATAGGGGTGCCATATCACCCAGGGGTGCCACATCTTCAGCGTTTACTTTCTTGTTTCACGATACACAATTGGAAAGCTAGTCTCAAATAGACATACGACATAACTTCAAAAATAAAAATTCTTTCTTAAAGGATAATGTTAAAAACTTTGTTTTACTTTCAAATTTTAATCTCCCATAAGCATAAAGAATGGATACCAAAACTTTTGTACGTCACAATTTTCAACATATTTAATTCAAAATGTATGTAGATTGAAAGAAGGAAGTAAGAATATATATGCATAGATATGTTAATTTAAAGTAAGTTGATCACAATTGGGAGTTTTAACTTTTCATTACGCAGCAATAGCACCAACAGCGCCAGCAACGGCAGCACCACCAGCTACGACCTTTCCAGCATCAGTGGCCACCTTACCAGCTTCATGTACGGTATGTTTGATATGTTTCTGTGGAGAAAATCAATAAATAAATACACAAAAATTAAGAAAAAGATTTAAAATATTCACCAAGCCTTTGCGTATTTTTTTGCCCAGTCCAGCTTCACTTTGCGTCGCGTATAATGCCAAAATCAGCACAAATATGATAGTAAGATATTTGTGGAAATTCATTGTGTTTTTGTATGTGCACCGAATCAGTTGAGGTGAATTTATGAGTTAATTCAGGTAACAACAGCTATTTATATAGAGCCAAATAAAATGATAAGACACTTTTTTGTATTTATCAAAAATAATTTTTAATCATTTCATAAAAGGGTATTTACATTAAGACAAATTTTTCATTGAATTTTATCTAAATTGCAAGTGTTTAACAAATACTTCCGTTTAAATTGGTACTTCACGCAAGTAAGATAATTTTACAATTATTTGAAACAAAATATCAATATTTTCTTTGAATTGTACTTTTTTTTTTATCATAAAACTCGTACAAACTCATATGACGCAAGACCCTGTAACCCTGGTTGAATTTGTACGCATACAATGTACGAGTACTTACGTAGATATGAAATACGCTTATTGCTATGTCTGCCTTGTTCCGACCAACATTATGAGCCAACAATTTATTATTTTCCTGCATGCTAATTACCACAACGAATGCACCTTTCATCTTCCACTTGTGTTCACAACAGTGCGTCGAACATTGTCCAAAATTTAACCGGTATGGAGGACAATATTTCTATCACTGCGGGAATGGGATGTGATACATATTACTAGACAAAAGTTAACACTGTTTCTTAAGCATTTTAGAGACCTATTCTTAAAAAGCAAAAAAAAAAATTTTTTTTTTGTAATATTTGTAGTTATTTCTAGTAGTCCAGCGAAAAAGGCTTTCTGATCAAAAAAATAAGAGCCAGCAATTTTTCAATTGGAATCGCATTATTTTTGAATTTAATGGGAATTTAATGTATGGGACTGAAATATAGTACCTTCTCTTTAAAGGACCATAACTCGGAAAGAAAGAATCCTATTGAAAAAGATTGAAAGTATATTTTTATGACAAAGGGTGTGGCTTTTTGATGCCACTTTTAATTTCATCTTTTCTTGTAGCTACGCTATAAGACTGAAGATAGCGTTTTCTTCAACTTCAAGCAAGGATATTTCGAAATCCTGCAGAAATAAAGACGGACTAAGTGTCGAAAAGTACATAAGACTGCATATAGGAAACAAAAATATCATTACTTTTTTTTTGTGCCTGAATAAATAACGAAAATTTTTACATTGGGAAAAAATTATCGTGGGAACTACTGAACAACATGCTTTAGATGCTCCTGAACCAGACCCGCATACCAAATTTCATCAAAAAATGTTGCACCATTTCCGAGAAATATTATTTAATGTATTTTACTTGTATGGGAGGTTCCACTTTAAGGCACAAGTCACACGCAGGGCATATGGATGGCGGGCAATATGTTTTTTTTTATTCTCTTTCAGATCTTTCTATCACAACAATTCATTATTTCTTTTCTGTTTGGTAATAGCAGGCAAATTAAACCTGCAAGTTTATCATTTATTTAACTTTGTGCACATCTCCACACAAAAACTTTTCTAATGGTGTATAATTCCAAGTTGAAGTGCATTTCTAACATAGTAAAAATAGACGGACAAATTTTTGTTTTGCGTATTAATATACAGGTATCGTCCCTATACAAGTGAAAAACACGGAGTCAGTTTTCCCGGATTTGCATTTTATAAAGAGATTCATAATGAAAAATAAATATTATACCAAAGAACTTTCGCTCCTATATGTGTTGACGTTTCACTGTGCGGTAAATCAATGCAACCTTCTGCGGACTAACGTGGGCCCTCGTTAGAAGGTGATGCACACAATTTTTTTTCAGCTTTTTTTTCTTGTTCTTGGTGTTACCTGAAAAGTATTTTGAAAATTGCAATCACTTTGTATGCGCTTCTGTAATCATCATTATCATCATCATCTTTAACATTGACATCAACAGCATCTTCATCATAATCAGGCACCAACAGCAAGAGAACAGCAACAGCGTTGTCATTATTCTCTTCTCCTTTTTTTGTTTTTCCGGGCCTGGTCCCTGCTACTGCAGCATTAGTTCTGTTCGATTCCGAATCCAATTTAGTGATTTCAACTTAAAAGGTGGCAAATAAATTAGTGACGCTTGTTAGTGTTGCAAATAATGAAAGCAAAGCAAATAATGATGCATTGTTGTTATTGTTATTGCTGCCGTTTGCTATTGTTGTGTTGTTGTTGCTGTTAAACTGGAGCCCAGCAACTAAAAGGCGAAGGAAGGCATTGGCAACATTAACAGCCGGAAGTTGACTGCGCTGCTGCGTGTTGATTTTTGTGTTTGAAGTTTACTCTGGTTGGCTAAAAGTGCAGCTGCAACGCATCTCTTCCTGTTTATTTAACAAAAATGCATTTGGCATTTAGGCCAAAAGGAATAAAAATCATTCATACATATTTTGAAATGCAGTATTTTTTCAAAAATCAACTAAAAAGTGAAATTTTTGTTGATGTTGTTGGCTTTAAAAACTTTGTAAAACGAAAATTAATTAGTTGCTGCCAATTAGTTTACCGCTGTTGCATGCTGATCTTAAAATCTTAAGTTAAATGACACTTTGGTTTATAACTTCTGACTTCATCTTTGATTTGTTGCGTATTTTTAGAATAAAAATTCAATATTACATTTTGTTTGCGAAAATGGAAAAGATTTTTCTAATGATTTCTGTATTGAAATTTCAATTTGAAGAAAAATTATTTATATATTCAATTTTTAGCTATTTTTCATTACTAGAATCGCCTAATGATCAAAATTTGACCACAAATGTATTAAATAATGTTGGTACTTTTTGGATAGTTTTAGTACTTTTTTTGCTATTTGGCACAAAATAGAAAAGCTCATTTATCATCCCTGGTACAATGACAAATGTGAAACGAAAAGAAAACAAAAAACATGAAGTCAGTGTCAGTCAGCTTTTTGTCTTTCTCTTTGTGCTGCATCTTTTTCTCAGCTCTGTTTGACCGCGTATTTTGTCGTTGTTAATATTGAAAAATTTGTATTTAATTTTACCTGGCTCAATGGCCCAATGACTTTGTGCATATTTACACACAAATACCTATATAAGGGTTTATAATTTAAAGCCGTGATCCATTCCTTACATTGTAAAAAAGGTTGACAAGTTTTTGTTTTGGGTATTAATATATGTATATGAAGATAACTTTTCAGGCCTGTTCCAGGTTCCTTCCGATTTCACAAACTTTTCGTTTTGCTAGCCTTTTGTTGAAAACGCTAAGTCGAACGTTAAAAAATATAAGGATTTTTTTCGCTAGAAATTTTATGCTCTACAAATAATAATCATATTTGTAAACCAAAAACTAACCGTTTAGGAGACATTCAATAAAAACGAATTTTTTGAGCATTTTTGCGGTTTCTTAAGAATATTTTCTAAGTGGTTACTTTTTTGGTAATTCTCATGTAATTCTCCAGAAGGAAGATCTTCATACATTTTAACATTTTAACGGAAAGTAATTGAGGGGGGTTAGAAGCAAAGAGGTACAAGTGACAAATTACGTAAAATTGAGTTAAGTATGCTACTAGGTAGAGGAAGCTTTACTCTTTTTAGAAAAAATATCTAGCTCGCGGCCGGTCGTGGATTCAAATCCTGGCACGGCCAGTTTTTTTTTTTCTTTTTTTTAATTTTATTGAAAAAACGCTTACCGCAGCATTACAAATAAGCGCTTTAAATACTCTTTTTTGGTAAGGCTGCGGTAAGCTTTTGCTCGCTTACATCCTATGACATGCAATGTTAAAAAGAAAGTATTGTTCTTACGGAGCGGAAGCGCTTATTGGTGAAAAGGATGCACTACAGAAGGGTTTTTGGAGCACTTCTTTTCCCTTTGGGTATGAAGTAAAGTTAGGGCCACGTAACGACTAACGAAGCATAAGAAAAAATTTAGTATCTCAATTTTAAGAAGCCTACTGCTCTTATACCCCTTTGCTGCGAAACGATTTAAAATATCGGCATTTCCAAAAATTTAAATCATCATGCCTCTGAAATTATTTTGCGTACATTAATGAGATTCAATACTTATGCAAAAAGCACTAAGACAAATAATGAGTACTGGGGAAGAATTTTGTGTAATAAGAATTTTGAAAGCAAAGATTTCTGTGATGGAAAAACTAAGCTTGAAGAATATGCTAAACCAAAGATACGTTGTCATCTTGAAGATCAGCCATCTGATACTAATCAGATTGAAAAAGGTAGAACTTATTAAGTTCTCACGTCTCAGGCAATTTAGCAATCTGGTATAGATCAGATGAATGATTCCCTTGAATGTGATAGGGTTCTGGAATCTGATGCTGATCAGATTAATGACTCCAAAAGTAGTGAAGGTAGAGCTCAGCCATCTAATACTAATCAGATTGATGACGTGGATGAAACAGGTGTAACTGATGAAGCTCCCATGTCTCAGACGATTCAGCAATCTGGTATCAATCAGATTAACGCCAACTCCCTTAGAATAAGTGAATTTCTTACAAAAGTGTTGAGAATTCCTGCACCTACAGGTCCAGGAATTCAACCACAAGTTAAAAAAGATTTAAAAAGCGCTGCCATAAAGGTTGAAACAATATTAAAAAAAAAAATTTGTGTCACAATAGCATTCGACGGAGCGCTGCTTTCACCGGAGAATCGTTTTGACATAAATCAATTTGAAGGCCGTGCAGATAATGGCAAATTTTTTGATTATTTTACACTTTTCTCGATTTGTGGAATTGATGATAATTTTGTAATTACCCATAGCTACATGTGTACTGATGGAACTACAGATAGTTATGAATTATACGAATTTTTATTATCTGTAATAAAAAGTGTCGTTGGATCTAATTTTTTCTTGAAGGGTTTGATATTTGATTAATTTGCTATCAATAAACTGTCCTTCAAGTTTTATGCAACGCAAGTTTATTGAATTTCACAATTACGAAGAAAAAGTTTCTTTTAAAGTGATTTAACTCACTTACTTCAAAGATTGAAGCGCGCTCTAATTTCGAATAAATTAAAGATTGATGGCAAACGGATAAATTCGTCTGTTTTCAAAAAAGGTATAACGCCCCCACAAAAATTACTTTATCATATCTCTAAAAATATTTAACGCACATGAATGAGATTTCATAAATGTGTACAGAGTGCCAGGACAAATAATGTTCACTTGAAAAATGGGCGATGCCACGCCCCTAAAAAAAAATTCTTAATTTTTGGGATTTGATACACATGTAAAATGGATAGGGACAAATGAGATCCTTTGGAAAAATCTATGCTACCACGCCAACTTAACGAGATAAGGTAAACCAACATTCACTGCGAAATTCTGCGTTGCAGCTTGAGAGTATTACCATACTATAGTTTTCTACTCGCACGTTTTACACTAACCTGAAGTATTTGTTTGTTCACTGAAGCATTTGGTAGTTTTACGATTTTTTTTGACGTTGATAAAACAAGACATTTTACTACAGTGTCAAAATAGAATCAATTAACGGTGAAGATTTGAATCTTGAATTATTTAGATCACATACTTCAGTGTAAAATGTGCGTGCTAAGAAAAGTGCTTTATTTTTCAAGATGTCCTATGTAGGCCCATAACAAGAACCATTAGTTCTCGCGTTACAGTAAATTTTTCATTTAAACTTAATTCAGGCAAATAATTAGATACTCGTATTACAATCATCCCCCATCGGTCCTGACAATGGACCAAAAGAGAAAAAAATTTTTTTTTTTTTAATTTTTCTTGCAACTTTATAAATTTTTAGTTTAATTGGATTAAATTCTGCTTCGTTGACTTGAAAATAAATTATTTTTTTTTTATAATCACATATGGGTTTTATTATTTGTACTTTGTTGCTCTCAACTTATGTTGTTTTAAGTCATTATTGTTGCTATAATGTTGCTGCCATTGTTGCTGTGCCCGGTTATTGTTGGTGTGGCTGGCAAACGTAGCAACATCGTAAACTCAAACAATGACAGCTTTTGTTACTCATAGCAACTTACGAGATGTTACGCATGCGTAAATTAGAAAAGAAAAAACACAACAAATGCAACAACAAAATTGAATCAAGTCCACATTTTTATAAAAATTCATAACAAAAAGTATCTACAAAGTGTCAATGCAGATTAAGGTCAAAGATATCAAACAGAATCGAAAGAACCGCGCGCTCTATAGAATGATTTTTCAATAAAGGTGTAGCAGCATACGTCGAGGATTGTTTGTATGAAATGAGTATGTTGTAGGTACTTTATTGTTGCTGTAAACACAAAATGTCAATATGTTTGGATAAGATTTAACGAATGAGAACATGCATAGCAGCATTAAGGCTTACAATTTTAAATAGAAAGATACATCAGCAAGCACTTTCCTAGGTTCGTGTCTGTTTTTCCTTATTTTTTTCCGATGAAAAATTTTAATCAAAATATTGACATTTTCATGTTTCCTATTTTTGCATGTCATTCAAGTAATATTACCAATGCCTCCTTCTAATTCCAAATTTTGTGGAAATTATGCCGCTGCTTTGCCACATTGCCTCCTATATTTGCTGTAAAAGTTCTACACTCACTTCACTCTATTTTGCATTGTGCAGGCAGTTTGTTTTTTTTTTTGGTCATGAATTTCAGTAATTCTCAAATCGGTAGTATATGGGCATATCCGAAAATAATCTTTCCTTATTTGACACAGGTTTTCATAAAAATTTATACACTACACCCAGGGCTTATTCACTTTGTTCTTCCGTTTGTAACGCAGAGAAGGAGGCGTGGCACATATAGAAATGTGCATATAATCTTGATCATCGTCACCCCCTGAGTCGATATAGCCATGTCCGTCTGTCTGGGTGGCTGCATGTGTGTGGAAATAAATTTTTTGGGAAAACTGATCAAGATAATTCAATGAAATTCGGTACACTGCCTCCGATGTCAAAGTTAGTTCGTGGGATTAAAAATGAGCAAAATCGGTCAGGGACATGCCTACCACCCATAACGCCCACAATATATTCAAAATGCAACTTTAGGAGTATTTTTCACGACAATGCAACCAAAATACACATACAAACTGGGCGAGTTCGGACAAGAGAGTGTGGCACCTCCCAAATAAGCAAAAGCTTCGAAATGCTATTTTGAAAACGTTTTTTGAGATAATCCAACCAAATTTCACTCAGACACTAAGTACAATAAATGCAAGC
Source organism: Calliopum simillimum (assembly GCA_951812925.1). NCBI lineage: Eukaryota > Metazoa > Arthropoda > Insecta > Diptera > Lauxaniidae > Calliopum > Calliopum simillimum. Next base: position 97,634,465 of record OX638368.1, on the reverse strand, counting down.
TCTGAGAAAAAACTGGGTTTACTCGGACAAGAGGACGCGGCACCTCCCATATAAGAAATTTTTCAAAATACTGCAGTGTAGGGTATTTAATGTTTGGCCAGGCCAAAGCTCACACCCTTACTAGTTTAGTTATAAGATTAATAAAAACGCTTCATGGCCTGCTTTCTAGATTTCGTAAAATATTTTTTTTTGTGGAAAGAAGACAAAACTATCTTTCAAAACCCTTTTTGTAATCAATAGAATCCAAGGATTCAGAAAAGTCTTGATCAACTTGATGTTGCAACACTTTTGGTTCTCCATACAAATTTTGACCAGCTTCCATTCTGTTATTGGAGAGGTTAGAAAATCACCTTGCCTGGGACCCAAGGATTTCAGAAACAATTATAAGTGTAAATTTGATTTTCGTGAGCCAAGAACATGAATACCTTGACTTTCTAGATCTAAAACCGGAATAATCATAAGGCGCTGTCGACAGAACCGTATATGCAGTGGAAAGATGGCTTGTCCATCGGTAGTTGGTGTGTGTCAAGGCATCAACCTTCTTTAGTAGAGAAAAAGTTACAATAAAACAACATTGTTAAGAGATAAGTTAAAAAAATTTTTATACAATTGTTATCATACTGGCATTTTTTTAGCAAAAAGTTTTAGAGCCACTGAATTTTTTCTTTCAGATAATAAATAAATCATTAATTTCTATGTTGTCTCGACAGTCTTTCACACCGTTTCTTCAAATTCTTATCTTGATGCATAGTCCGGAGTTAATGTTGTTTTCCGTTCACCGCACGATTTTGTTCTTTTCAAACCTTTTTGCCTCAAATCTCATTTGTTTTTGCATAAAATCTCGGCAAATTGCAATTCTCTGCCCCCACATTTGTTTCTGGGTTTTATGAAGTTGAAGGTTCTTTTCGTGGGTTTTTCTTTATTCTTATTGCTGTTGTTGCTCTTTTCCATTGCAATTTTTCACCCAAACCCATTGTCTGCCCTTTTTAATGATCTCTTGAACTTGAAACTAATGTTGCATTGTTCTTGGCTGCAATGTTGCTGGCTTTTTTTTTGTTATTTTGAATCTCTATAAAGCCACGTCAGCGACGAAGACGATGATGATGATATTGATGTTCTTTGGGCCCAAGCAGTCAGTACTCTGTGTAGTCAAGTTTCGAAGGCCATGACCAAAAATCAAAGTAGAGAAGAAAAAAAAGCATACTCGTACAACTTGCAGTTTATTATCTTTTCTGGAAATGGAAATTTATTTGAGTTTTTTACTTTTTTTTCCTTTTTTTTAGTCAAAGTAGTGAATTAGAAATCTGCCTTCTTTCTATCGTTTGCTTTGCTTGCATATAATGTTGCATACAGATGGATGCCATCATTCTTGCAGCAGCAATTTTAAAGGCTCGTAAGTGTTTGCTGTTGCCGTCTGATTCATTGTGTTGCTGCTAGCAATTTCAATTTTATTGTCAGCCTTTTTTTGCTGCTGCCATTCTCTTTTTCATGTATAATATTTTTTGCTGATTGTGAAAGAAGAAAAACAATTTTGCTTTCGTTAGAATGCTGGTGTGGGCAATTATTGTTAGTTTTGCTTCACTAACTATGCAAAACTTAATTTCAAAGCTTTAAGCATTTTTCGCACAACACAAGCAATTTCAATTGTATGTGATAAATGAAAAAACACTCTTCGTTCGGAACATTCTCCTACACTAAACTCTCCTTATTGTGCTTATACCTTGAATTCCCTTCAGCATTTCCCTTATCTACGTATTTCTCGCTCCAATGATCGTTTTCACAATGATTTCGAATAACTTACTGCTTGAAGACGTGATTTGCCAATGTGTGACCATTTCCTTATTTACAGTCTATGGTGATAGAAGCCAGTGGGCAATTGCTCAGCAGTTCGCAATAATGATCAAGTCGAAAAAGGCTGAAAAAGTTCACCAATGCTTAAAAGCTGAAATACTTTCAAAAATCGCAGTGTATCTTTTGGAAAAATTCGAAAAATTTTGAATAATCTGAAAAACGTGGATAAATTCATACTGAAATGCTGAATAAGTCAGAAAATGTTGTAGAAGCCAGAAATGTTGATAGAGCCGTAAAAGTTTTAGAATAATAGAGCCGAAAAATGTTGAACAGGGCAGAAAATGTTGATAAAATCGAAAATTGTTGAACGAGGTAGAAAATGTTAATAAAGTCGAAAAATGTTGATGAAGTTCAAGAATGCTTAAAAGTTATAATACTTTGGAAAACGTGGATAAAGTCGAAAAATGATAAAGAAGTTAGAAAATGTCGATGGAGTCGAAAAATTGTGAAAATGTTGATAAAGTGGAAAAATTTTGAAGAAATCAAAAATGTTGAGAGAGTCAAAAATATGTGAAAAAGTCGGAAAATGTTGTAGGAATCAGAAAATGTTGATAAAGTCGAAAAATGTTCAAAAGACAGAAAATGTTGATGTAGTGGAAAAATGTTAAAAAAGTCAGAAAATGTTGATAAAGTCGAAAAATGTTGAACAAGTCAGAAAACGTCGACAAAGTCGAAAAGTTTTCAAGAAATCAAAAATATTGAAAGAGTCGAAAATTTGTGAAAAAGTCGGAAAATGTTGTTGAAATCAGAAAATGTTAATAGAGCCGAAAAATGTTGAAGAAGTCAAAAATGTTGAAAGAGTCGAAAATTTGTGAAAAGTCTGAAAATATCGTAGAAATCAGAAAATGTTGATAGTGCCGAAAAATATTGAAGAAACCAAAAATGCTGGGAGAGTTGAAAATGTTGATAGAGCCGGAAAAGTTTTAGAATACAGAAAATGTTAATAGAGCCGAAAAATGTTGAAGAAGGCAGAAAATGTTGATAAAGTTGAAAAATGTTGAAACAGTCAGAAAAATGTTACATTGGAAGTGATCCAGGACTTACATATTTTCAGAGTTTATGACAAACACTAAATTGTAAATGTTTTCCTTTTTAAAAGTGGGCGGTGCCACGCCTCTTAATGGAAAAACGCTCTCATGGCTAATCCACCGCATCGATTTCTCTGAAAATTGGTATGGAGGTAGGGTTAGCACGAAGGAACAATAATATGACCATATATTCTAAAGTAGGCGGTGCCACGCTCCTAAACGAAAAAAAATACTTTGTGATGGCTAAGCCGCTGGATCGGTTTGCATGAAATTTTGGTGCAGAAACAGGGTTAAAACGAAGGAACGATAATATGGCCAATATGTTCTTCAGTGGGCGGTGCCACGCCCCAAAAGAGAAAATTTACAGACATAGTTACTGACGACAATTTGTTTGCATAAGTTAACAGCTGGTAGGTCTTTTTAAAGTCAAATCGAAATTTTAAAATTTCCATCACATCTAGTAAGTTAAATTGGCCGTATTTCCTATGCTAAAACTACATATATCTCGTTTTTGTTAGTCAGATGGTCATTGGTTTACTTTTGTATGAAATTAAACTTTTTTTTTGAGCTACGCTCTGAGTCATGCTTTACTTTTTATCAAGATAAATTAAATTTTAGCTTCTTCAAAAGAAAAAAAAAACCAAGAGATTAAAAAATATCTCATAGATTACAAAAAATCAATCTTCCTTTTTCCTATAAATAAATTTAACCAATTAGTTTTAATTTAGATCCCAACCACTAGAACCAATTGATTTCGCAGTTTGTCCACTTCTGATTAGATTTTATAGCGTAATTGTTCAAGTGCCTCTAACTCTCTGGATCTGGGAACTGGCATGAAAGCGAAATCAACAACAGCAAAAGAAATAACAACAACATAAAATGTAAAAAGAACCAACTTGTGTATTAATCTGGATTCTTCTGCTTAGTCTTTGACATGCACGTTGTTTTGTTGCCTTTTGAAATTTTTTTTTCTCATTTTATATATCTACTTAAGTATATATTTATACGTATATGAGCGCAAAATACACTCATATATATATACAAAGTTGCATGCATTTAAGTATCATCCCGCACTAACAACCCAGCAGGCAAAAAAAGTGGCAATAAGCGATATTTGAAGGACTTGAATTGGAAGAAGCAAGATTTTCCAATTTCTTTCGAACTTTATTGCCTCCATGCATGAAATATCTCGATCGTAGTAGGTCGACAAATGTTGGTTTTATGTACTTAAGATTCCAGTTGAGGAAGGCCTCTTTGTGGGTAGCTGAAATCTAAGTAGATAGCAGAAAGTAGAAATAAGGTCATTTTCGATCAATAGGGTAAGGTTAAAGAAATATTTTGGTGATTATCAATTTTGTCCTTGACCTCTCTTATGAGTTTTGGATCCTTTTTTAAAAAAAAAAAAAAATGTTACTGCACCAATTGACACTGAAAAGCCATAGAAAAGTTTTGGAAACTATCGGGTGTATGCCCTACCTCTTTAAGAAGCTTTAGGCTCTATTTTCTAAAGAATTGTATTGTATCAATCGAGAGATAAAGTTTGAAGAAAAGTTATCAAAAGGGGACCCCGACCTCACTCAGGGATTTTGGGCTTATCTTTCTTAAAAACTGCACTGCACCTATCGATAGGAAAGGCCGAAGAAAAGTATTTCTAAAAATGGACCCAAAGCTCTTGAGGCCCCGAAAATACCCCTGATAATTGCTTAAACTTTTCTTTTTATCCCTATTGGTCGTGGTCACGCATAATTTTAAAAATTTTCCCAGATCTTTCTTCGTCTGGCAGTAAATTTAAAGAAAAAATGTGTAATTTTTCATCATAGTCACTATTGCCGTCATCTTTCTGTCATGTTTTTTTCTCAAAATCGAATTGTTTGCATAAAAAAAAGATATCGCTTTAATTTAAAAAGTGTTAAAGGGACCATATCAAGTTGTAAGGTTAAAGAATACCGTGCCTTGTTATACTACTTCAAAAATAGCGTCAAAACGGTATTATCTGCACGTTTAGGTTAAAATATCTCTAAGGCCAGACACAATAGAGCAATCTGAGACCGGACTCTGAATCACCATTGACAAAAAAATCGTGAGTTTTAAATTCAAGTCAAAATTGTGACAACTCCCTACTGAAGTAAATTTTACCTTAATTTTTTTAAAGAACACAAGATCTGCAGAGTTCAAAAAAAAAAAAAAAAAAAAAAAAAACCAACTGACCGCACTAGGATTCGAACCGTGGTCCATCCGAGTGATAGATAGAAACATATCATGGGCACTATGGCCCATATGATGAAGAGGTATAAAATTTGTATATAAAGCAAATGTCTGTCCAAATATAAATATTTTTACTAGAATTTCGAAGTCAATATGTCTATTTATATTTATGATATTAACCTTACTGTAAAGTTCAAACACAAAAAATTATAATGTCAACATAGTAACATACGAGTAAGGTAAGGTAATTTATGTTTCAAATTTAATTTTTGGACTACTCGAGTGGAGTAAAAATTATGACGAGGATTTATCTCCGTGTGGTCATGCGCAGGTTTGATCAATTGTCTGATTTCAAAAAGATAAAAGATTTTAGAAAATTTGATACAAGCAGAATCATTGAAGCCTTGCTCAAATGCCTACTGGGTAGATAATTTAAGTATGGTATGAATTGTTATATGCCAAGCAGCTTGGCCCAACCAAGAACATCGAGTATGAAAATAATATATATACATAGTATGTATATATGAAATGTTTTCAAGGCCAAATGCCATTTTTCTTCTTTTCTCTTTTAAAATTTTTCTATATATGAAATATGTATGTCTGTTAGTATCGCGGTGTTTGCCCATAAGAAACGTCAATATCTTTTTTTTTTTTTCATTGTCGTTTTTGCTGTTCTTGTTGGTTGCGATGTTGTTGCTGCTTATCCTCACTGTTGATCGCTCACATCGGGATTTCGTGCCTTGAGTGTAAATATTGTCCCAATTGGGAGACGCGCAGCGCACTAACAATGTTTACCATTACGTTCTTGATCTTTTTCTTTTTATTCCAACAAATGCTTATACTCGTCGTATCTGTACATGCGTATATTCTTGTTTACTCTTACTTTATTTGTTTTTGTTCTTTGCTGGTCTTGATCTTGTATGCGTTTCCCTTGAATTGGATTTCAAGGTTTTGGTAGGGTGTGGAGGGCACAACCATGCAATATATCTTGCATGCGATTGCATTTCCCATATGTAAGCTACTCAGTCGTTATTTTTGTTTTGATGTCCTTATTAGGTCGCAGGTATATGGATCAGAAAGCAATTCGCTTGGAGTTTTGTTTTTATATAAAATAAATGGGAATTTCTTTCGAACTCTATGTGGGCCTCGTTATATACACTAGACGGCATAATTATTTTGAAAAAAAAAAAAATTCAACATATTTTAGGCTCTTATACGATATACTTCCATAAACTTGACTTGATTTATATGTTCCTATGATGGTTTGTAAATGACATAAATTTTTAAACATTCACTGTCTACAAAAAAAAAAAAAACATAAAATAAAAAATGTGCCAATTGTAAAAATGTTCGGTGGCATAAGTATTTTGACATCAAATTCGCATGGTCACTGTCTTACAGCAAAAATTGTGATTCAAACGATATAAATTTATTTCGATTATGTACTTGGAGAGGCAAGAAAAAAATTTTTCCCTCGTGCAATGTTGTCTATAGTAGTCTATAGACGCACAGTGCTGTCACTACATACAACGGAACGGCATTTCCACAGTTTTGGTTCGATTTCAATGAGATTTACCATACTGATACATTTTTTTACGTTGTTTTCAGAAATGCAATTAATTTTCAAATGCAATGAATAGAAAAAAAGATATTCAAATAAATAAAACTTCGAATGTTAACTGGAAAAAATGTTTGCGCATGCTTTTAGGCTGTAAAAAACCATATAAAATTTTAATAGTTCAATGTGTTTTTGACATATAAAAGTATGCTGTAAAAAAAAATCAAATTTAAAAAAATTCAAAAGCATTTGAAAAAAATTTTGTGGTGTAAATTTTATAAAATCATTGATTTTTACGTAAATACGGGATATTCAGATAAATATTTAAAGTAAACGGGGAAAAACGGGGTTGTGAATTTTTCCTATCTTAAAATATGGAATCTGTACTATTTGCACGTTTAAGAACAATGCCCGCAAGTCCCGTCTTTTTTTTCCTGCTCTAAAGAAAATTAGCATTTTCCGGTTTTCAATAATTGAAAAATTTTTTTTTATATCTTTTAAAATAACTTTAATTTGGCTAATCAAATTGGCATACAAAAAATATTAAAAATAAATGAGTATGTAGGCTTTCGTATGCATTTTATTTTAAAACAATTGCTTTTGAGGTTTAGGAGCAGCAATTATTTTTAAAAAGTTCTGCGATTAGAAAATTTTCTAAAATGTTTTTTTTTTCGAAAAAAAGTTCGACTTTAAAAAGCTGTAACACTTACAAATCACACTAGTTTTCAAAAATTTTCAGGGGATTTCTGAATTGGACTATTTGCTGTAGAATGGCATAAAAAAAATTTTAAATTTGAACAAAAAATTTTTACGCAAATGCCTTCTATCGCAGCACTGTGAAACGGCATAATTACTTTGACAAAAAAAAAAAAAAAAATTCAACATATTTTAGGCTCTTTTACGGTATACACTTGACTCGATTTATATGTTCCAATGATGGTTTGTAAATGACATAAATTTTTAAACATTCACTGTCTACAAAAAAAAAAAAAACATAAAATAAAAAATATGCCAAATGTAAAAATGTTCGGTGGCATTAGTATTTTGACATCAACTTCGCATAATCACTGTTTTACTTGGAATGTGTTGAGCTAAAAGAGGTAAGACAAATTTTTTTCCTTCATGCAATGTTGCCGTATTCGTCAAAACAATCCTTTTTCTAGGTATGACTTCACTTCAACTGATCTGTAGAGAGAAAATCTAGCCCGATTTCAACTAGAATCATTTTGTTTAAAAGACAATTGAATAATGTTTCTAACGGTGTATTTATTATTCGTTACAATCGATAACCATCAAGTAAGTTCTTTATGTAAGCAAAGCCCGATTTTTCTTTATTTCTAGCAAAATGCCAATCAATTCATATTATGACATTAATTTACCAACTTTATGGACTTATTTCTCTTCCAAAAAAAAAAAAAAAAACTATTCAAGCCCTAAAATCTGTAAATTTCTATCCGATCTTGGTTGCCAAGGGATCAAAATGTTTGTAATAAAATTGGCTCTCGATACAGTTATAAATCATGAAATTTTTCAAATGGTTAGTTCAGAAAAACTTCGCTAAAATAAGCAATATCATCAAAATTTTAATTTTCGACTACTCTAGCTCAACAATTTTTTAATCGATCTCAGCAAGTAATACACTTTCAGAAAGATAATTTAGTTCTCTTTTAAATTTGAATTATTTCTAGCTGCAATCGAACTAGCCGTTCTTTCTACCTATCAGTTCAAGTGAAGTTAACCTTGGAAAATGGCTTTCTTACGAATACGGCAAGACTGCACGAGAGAAAAAATATTTTCTTATCTTTTTTAGCTCAGCATACTCCAAGTAAGCGAAATAAATTTGAATCGTACAAATCCCAATTTGAGCTGTAAAAAAGTTGGTGTCAAAATACTTATGCCACTGAACATTTTTACATTAGGCTCATTATTTTTTTAGTAAAGAATGAAAGAGTTAAAAATTCATGTTGTTTACAAATTAACCCATCTATTGAACTTATATACAAGATGTATCGCATCAGGTTACAAAGCTTCTGGGAGGTGTTAGAGAAGGTCTAGAATAACAAAAAATTGCACCTGAGAGATGGGGTCTATTATGTATCCTCTGAGGAGTTATAGGGCAAAAATTGATTTTCTGAGTTGTTTTAGAAAAAAATAAAAAATTTCTTGGGTCACCCTAGCGTTTTAGAGAAAACTTTTTTATGAAAAACGTTTAACTAATTGTATGAGCTTCCAAATAGTGTAATCGGCTTATGGGGCTTGGAAGAATTTCGTAAAGTTGATGTGGTCATTTTAGTATGAAAAAGTTCCTATTAACATACCTTTTTACAATTTTTTTTTTGGAACCTTTGTTAAATTTTCTTAAATTCGGTAGTCATTTGTCATACCAATTTTTAAATTTGAGGTTGGAAAAAAAAACTTTTCAAAAACAGTCCATTTAAAGGTTCCAGAGGTAAAGGCAAGTGCGATTAGCGTGCACATCATGTGCTGCGCATGCGAGTAGCCCGTGTGTTACATAGAAAAATATTTTTTTCTGACCTTAAATTAAAAAATTGGTTTAACAAATGCGCTACCAAATTAAAGAAAATTTAACGAGAACTCCAAAAAAAATTATAAAAAGGAATGTTAATAAGACCTTTTTTGTACTAAAATGGCCGCCAAAGTCAATAAATAGAAAAAAAAGTTTAAAATATTAACTTTGAAGGTTCAGAACTTTGCGAAATACTTTTAAACTTTATAAACCAAATACGCTCTTAGAAAGTCAATGCAATAAGCTAAAGCTTTTCAAAAAATGTTTTCTCTAAAACGTTAGGGTGACCCAATATAATTTTTTTTTTGTGAAACAAGTCAGAAAATCACTCTCAATTTCAAAACAACAGGAACCAGACTTGGGGGTTTTGCATTAGATTTTATTTTTCACTAAACTTAGTGCTAGTGAAAAAATATTCACTATCAAGGAATTTATTTAGTGTTAGTGCAATATCCTTCACTATCAAAAAATTCATTAAGTGGTAATGAAAAAGATTTTCATTATCACTAAATTTAGTTAAAAGTTTTAAATAATATTTCCACTAAATTTAGTGATAGTGAAAATTCATTCACTATCAAAAAATTGATTTAGTGGTAATGGCAAATTTTCCATTATCACTAAATCTAATGAAAGTGAAAATTTGTTCCATTGAATTTAATGAAACTTTAATGAAAATTTTCAACAAATGTTGCAATAAATTTAATGAAACATTTTCACATTCATTGGATTTAATGAAACATTAATGAAAATTTTCACTATCACTAAATTTAATGAAACTTTAATGAAAATTTTCATTAATGTTTCATTAAATTCAATGAATATATATTCACTTTCAATAACTTCAGTGATTTTTTTATTGGAAATTTCAATTCAATTAAGACAAAATGTGCCGTGCTAGGTCAAAATATTTTGATATCTTTAAATTTTTCCTTCGAGATCTTGTACGAAACGATTGCGTGAACATTAATCCTACTATTACTTAAAAAAGCTTACGAAAGCTGTTTTAAGCATTTAGTTGACAAAGCGCAGAAATTATTTGGGTCTGAAGAACTTCAAAAACTAAAAGTCGTGCTTGCATTTGACTTTAATGAATCTCCTTCAAACTGATACTATTCCCACTCATCCTAACCCTTTCAATAAATTTAATTTAATCATTCTGTTCGTTTATTCGAAGATTTTGCAAGTTTATACCCGAAAAGCTCTCATTCATGTACGTTTTATGCTTAAACGAGAGCTTTTCGGCTAAAAACTTGCAAAACCTCGGAGTAAACGAACAGCTTGGATTTTAATGAAAAATTCTATTAAAAGTTTCATTAAAAGCTTCATTAAATTTAGTGGTAGTAAAATTTTGTTTCATTGAATTTAATGAAACTTTAATGAAAATTTTCTTTAAAAGTTTCATTAGAAGCTTCATTAAATTTAGTGATAGAAAAATTTTGTTTCATTGAATTTAATGAAACTTTAATGAAAATTTCCACTAATGTTTCATTAAATTCAATGAAACAAATTTTCATTATCACTAAATTTAGTGCAATTTTTATTGGATATTTTCATTAAATTTTAATGATAGTGAAAAACTTTCCACTATCATTTAATGAATTGTTAGATAGTGAAAAATTTTTCATTACCATCAAATGAATTTTTTCGTAGTGAAAAAATTTCCACTATCACTAAATTTAATGGAGAAAATTTTCACTATCTCTAATTAGATTTAGTGGTAGTGGAAAAAGTTTCACTATCAAAGTATTCATTAAATATTAGTGAAAAGCTCAATGAACTAAAAAATTTAGTGCATTACCCCCAAGTCTGACAGGAACGATGTGAATATTTTGAATATGACTTTCCGTATAACATTGTCATTGGGGTTACAAAAAGAATAAGAAATTACTTAGTTTAAATTTTCGTATATATTATGCATTTATGTAGATGAACATATGTACACACGCTAGCAACAATGAACACTTCACCAGTGATGGATGGCCCAAACTGCAGCTTAGATTCCCTGAAAGAAATATTTTTAAAATTATTACAATCATTTGCAACTTTAAAAACCACAATTTATCTAACCAAAATGCCTGATCCAACCTTAACAACAGTACCAGCTCCTATTTCAGCATTTTTAATAACATTATCAGCAGCTTGTGTTAGTGCACCTGAAGCACCTGCCGTACCAGTAGCAGTTTGATCGACATCATTACCGACTATATTGGAGGCAACATTGGTGAGAGCGCCATTGGCATCAACTGCTTGTCCAGTCCACTTAATGTCATTGCCAAGCACACCAGCACCAACTTCAGCAACTGTGCCAGCAGCGATAATAGAATTTTTCAAAATGATACCCGAATTTGCAGCAATGTTTTGAGCAATGCCTGACTGTAAAGTTTTTGAATTTTCGAATTTACTGATTGATTTGTTTGTGGACACTAAATCGATATTAAGAGCCAATTTTACAGTTTTTTTAACTTACCGCGGCTTGTCCCAATTGCCCAACGAGTCCTAAGTTGGCAGTGTCACTTTCAGAAGAAATTGCCAAATTATTTATGTCAACACCCAGTATACCAGCGCCAACTTCACCAACAGTGCCAGCGGCTATTTCGGCATTTTTAAGTATGGTTCCTGAGTTTGCAGCAATATTTGATGCAATACCTGACTGTTGTATATGGAGCAACTGATGTATAGTAAATTTAATAAAAAATCATAAGGATTCTCAAACTTACAGCTGCTTGGCCAAGTGTTTGAACGATTGCGGCTCCCTTGACTTGTTGATGGCTCAACACACAAATCGCTACCAAGGCTAAAATTGTGAATTTCATATTTTTAAGTTGATGATGAGTTTTACTGCGTGTGGAACTTATAAGTTATAATAGATTTTCGGCAAGTTTTCATGTATTTATAGTAAATTATCATTTTTCGATATGTATATTCTTGGGTGCAATACACACAAAGAAAAATATTTGTAAAGTCAAATAAATTTCTTCTAATTAACAATAATTTTTCTTCTTTATCTGGTGAATTAATTGAGTTTAGCGACGCACAGTGTGCCAGTTTGATCAGATTTTGTACAAAACACAATATTATGAAATAGGAGTTATGAATTGCTCAACTCCTATACGGTTGTCCAGAACGACGTTAAAATCATAAGTTTGCAAAATCCCTTATTTTAAGAATATTTTACACGTATATATTACCTAGTGGTGTTACCAACAAAATTCCAAACTTTTAAAATAGAAAATAGGTGCCCCAAACTCAAAATAGGTCCAAAAATGGCATTTTTGTAAAAAAAAAATACAACAAACCAAAACAAAAATATCTGGTAATTTTCGATGAATTTGTCAGTGCTGAAACCGAATCCAGTCCCGGAATTGCATTATCAAGCATGGTTTTTGAGATATTCTAAGCTAAAAGTTCAAAAACACGATTTTTGAGATTATATAGAGCGCGCTCGCAATGGTTTTTTTCTTTTCTACTAAAAAGTGATGCATTCGAGAATCCACATATGTGACCTGTTTTGTGAAAACATCCGTTACGTGTAAAAAAATCGATTTTAATATTCCACATACGTGGCCTATTCTGTGAAAACATCCCTTACGTTTAAAAAAATTGATCTTGATATTTTCACTTTTTAAGTCAATTACGATATCGCTCATTTGCTGCAAGAACTGCACAAGTCAAAAAACTCGACTTTGCAGAAAATCTGTAAATGTTTTCAATTTGTAGAAAAGGAAATAGGTTAGATGGATGGGGCAAAAGAGGAGTAGTGTCGATGAATATTTTTCTTAATCTACCGATGTCACAACTGTCGGGAAAAACGCTGGCAGGGAGATTATTTCAGAACTTAATCGTACGACTAAAGATCGAATTATCACGATAGTGCAATGTTCTGTTAAATACCGTTGCAACGCAGTAGGAATGGGTCTGATGAGACGCCCGAGTGCTGCGAGAAAATATACGAACTGACGAAACCAGTCCATAAATTTCTTCAGAGCACATCTCATAATAATATCTATAAAAAAGAGTAACACACCCAATGTTACGACGGCGTTCAAGAGAGTCAATAGAAGATACAACATCCGCATCCGCAATCAACTTCATTGCACGACATTGAATTCTGTCTCGCAGCTCCAAAGTGCGAATTGTACTATAGCTTATGTCTAATATTGGCGAAATAGACAGTCCGAATATCAACAGGAAAGAAGTATTTCTTACACCGTTTTAGACAACCTAAGCATTTGGCCGCTACTTTTGACACATCGAATATATGATCTATCCACCTCAGATCAGCTTGAATCGATATGCTCAGAACGTCAAGAGTTGCTGATCGCATAATGGCTACGCCGGCCATATTGAGGGATGGAGGGGGACAATCCAATCGTCTGTAAGACAACAGACAGCACTGGGTTTTGTTAGCGGAGATTGTTTTGAAATCATTGGTGAGTGTGTCATTCACACACCGCCATTTTTTCTCAATCTCCTCAGAGCTTGGGCGCTTTTTGAAGCAATATGAATGACAAATACTGCTGTCATCTGCAAAGGAGTTGATTGGATTAATGTTTGATGACAGAAGGTGATCGATGAAAACAAGAAAAAGAGACGGGGATAGGACCGAACCCTGAGGAACTCCAGCGTTATTGGAGTATTCGTTAGATGTGAAACCGTCTTCGATAACACGTATAGAACAGCCACTGCAAAAGCTCGTTATCCAACAATCAAAGGAATCACCGACGCCTTAGTTTACGAGGGCGATCAAAAGCTTCGGAAATATCTAGAACAACAACCGTTCTTTCACCAAGAAGGTGGACACATTGATTTCACCTCTCAGTGACGAACGCCGTAAAGTCACCAGTAGAGTCAGCTCTCCTGAAGCCATATTGGCGGTCATTAAGTAATTCGTTGCGTTCCAGATAATTCATAAAGTGAAAGTTCATAACGGTTTCCATACCTTTGGAAAGCGCTGAGCATATTGCACTAGGCCGATAAATATTAGGGTTGGTAGCCTCGCCTTATTTGGGAACTGGTTGAACATTAGCAATAATATTGAGATTTGCAAGGACCCTCTTCACTGCCCTAGATCGAAAGTGAATCCTCGGATTCTACGAGACATTCCCGTATTTGCGGTTTTGTTCCGAAGATTTTTTTCGCCCCGGAACCTCGTTATTATGTATGTCCCGAAAGTGTATTTTCGTTTCTATTAATGTTCTTAAAATAATGAAATTCCATGAAATAAAAATATAAATAACGAATTTTCGATTTTCTAAGTTAATGCATGTTTTCTAACATTTAATATTTCTGTACGTTATTCAGACACTACCTTTGTTCCCTAATTAGTGAACGATGCGTCTTACTCTACACATTGAATATATAAATCAATCGAATTAATTAGTATTAAATCACATTTGATCATCGCCTTTCGTGTAAGCAGTGTTAATGGAACTGATAAGAAATTTGTGTTTCTCTTTGGATTTCAGTTATCAAAAGTATTTAACATTCACACTTATTTACTTATTTATATGGATGGTATATCAATGTAAACAAATGTATATATCTTGTTTTTCTCACTTCGATATCTAAAAACTACCAAGATTCTTCTGATAAACATTTGCATGTATTCTCCTGAAGCTCTAAGGAGGAGCATAGGGTCTCTATTTATTACGATCATTTGGGATGAATATATCTCTCCACGAACTTATCGATTCTAGGATTTCCCTCAAGAACGATCTTTTCAGATGATTCTTGGTCTACTACGTTAAAAGTTCAAAGTTAAAAAAGCGATTTTAAAATGTAAAATTTGTGTATACGACAAAACAATATTTGGTCGACGGATCACGGTAGATCGAACTCAATACTCTAGCGATATTAGTTGACGCACTTAAAAACTGAGCAAAGGACCCAGTTGGCCGTCAAATGGTTATTGTTAAACTTAGCCATCATTCTTTTAGCTCTCTTCAAAGCTCTATGTTAAATTGGTACTAATAAGTTTGTGCTGAATTTCCGTGATCCACTTACATATATGTATAAAGATAATTTTGTATTGTTCGTTTCCCTAAGTTTCTATCCTAAACGGCCGACTTACCAGTCACCCATTGAATATTATCAATCTTTTAATAATTTCTATGTAGGGTACTTCAAGTTCATTGCTTAAACAATCACTGTGTCGCTACTTTCCAATAAAAAATGTTTTCAAGATAAGCTCCGCAGCCGTTTAATTATTTTTTGCTCATTATTATTATACATGTATGTAAGTCTTTAAGACATTAAAATGCGTTTCATACATATTATTACGATTAGTATATTTTATTTAAATTACGATTGCAAAAGATAATTAATTGTTATTATGATAAAAGCCTTGAACAAAGTAAGTAAGTAGCCACAAACTTGACTGATAAAAAATATTTATTCATAATTTTAAAAATAGCTTATTGCAATATAAAATGCCATTCTTAAAACGAAATTTAATTTTAAACTCTTTATTTTTAGATATACCCGTAACTATTTTTAATATTTTATAATTATGTATTAGCGTTTCAATAACAGCGCGATATTAAAAAGCTGTGCAACTGGAATCTGTTCGTTAAATCATCTTTGAGGCACCGAATCTTCCACAAAAAGCTTGCTATCCAACAGCATAAGATTATTTCTAGTAGAACGGTCTTCGAACAGAATATGAGTTGTCATATGCTCGGAGTTGTTTTATCGATGTTCGAATAACCACTCTTAAAATATCATTGTAAGCCCTTCAAAATATTTTTTTTTTTTTTTTTTCCAAAATAACATTCATAGCATTTTTTCGATTTTTTTTTAAACTTTTTTTCAATATAGTCCTAGTTGAGACTAGCTAGCATCCATGAATTTTTTCAATTTATTTTATCAAGCCGTGCATTTATAATTTTTTTTAAATGCTCATAACTCCGATAATAATCGGCCAAATCCAGTTATTTTTTTAAAGTTTTGTGTTTTTTAAGAAAATTTTTATATAGTACAATCATTTGGGAGAATAAAATGATGTTACCTGGAAAGTTTTGCGGGATTTTTGCAAATGAGTTATTTTATAGATTTCGATGTGCTCTTTCAGAATTTCAACTTTGCTACCTCGAATCGTGTTCGCTCGCGCCGCCATATTGGAAAAATGGCGTCCAAAATCAGCTTTTTACAAATATCTCTTTAACGGTTACATTTAGAGAAAAATGTTGTGCAGCAATATTGTAGCTTATAAAATTTTCTATAAAAATGATCTTTAAACTGTTTTCGTACGACTTTAACTCAGGATATATGGGTGATTCTTAGATAACTGTGCTTTTTCGAGTTGTAAAATTGGCAGATAATTTTTTTGGATTTTTGCAAGTTTCTTCATGCTATCTTATGCAAACACACTCTTAAAACTCACCTTTTAAGTAGATCAACTACAAGTGTGAATTTACGGCTTTGAGGTCGAAATTAAGAAATTTTGCTGCCACGTTTGTGACCACATTGCCACGTTTGTGACATTTAAGCCACTGTATGGAAAAATTATGGTTTTGAAGCGTTTTGATGAGAGATATATTGCATATAATGACAAATATACACTTCAAGACTAATTTTGCGGCGGTGTCATGTCTCCAGTGGTGCATTTTTTTTATACCCTACTGCCCCACAGTGTTTCACGTAGAACAAGCTAGATGGACAAAATTATTTTTTGATATTTTTGGGTAGTGTTAGCCTTATTACGACATATTATTAATATTTTGATTTACAGGGTGTTGCAAAATTTCCGGAACGCTCAAGTGTTTTTAATGCTGCACGTTAAAGAAAAAAAAAAAAAACACGTGTCCAATATTTTTAAGAGGGCAGTGCAACGATACCAATTTTGACCCTCTACACCTCTTCCCCCGCGGTTGACGGAAGAAACTTCAAAATTTTATATGGAAACTCCCAATTTTTATTGCGGATTCTGATTTAACGTGGAAAAATACTACACTTTTGTCTGAAACATTTTTTCTTATTCGTCATAGATCACCATCATAACCAGAAATTGCTCATTGGGGGGTTTTCATACAGATTAATTTTATTTTATTTCAATATTTTCAATTCATATATAGAGGAAAAAGATATATAGGAAAAAGATCTTAATAGAGAGGGTTTGAACCCACAAAAATTGGTATAGTTGAATAGCTATTTAAAAAAAATTAAACAAAAAAGCAAAAAAGAAATAAAACAACAGAATTTTTTTATGTTGGAAAAAGTATAAAAACCAACATTTATTGTTTCTGTTTTTACAAATGTTCAATTACTACTCGCAGTACAATACAAATGCATTAGTAATGTAAATAGTGATAACATATCAAACTATGAAACGGTTTCAGCTTACTTCAACTTTAAATTGCCTAATCAGTTTCATCGTCAATTTCATTCGATGAATCTGATACAATATAATCTTCCTCAGGTGCTGGCAAGATATATGGTCGTGATTGTGGAACTATTGTAGGAGGGATAATTAGTTTTAAGACTTCTGCACACAATTTATCTTGTTTTTTTTTTTTTTGGTTTTTCTCTTAAAGAGTTTATAAAAGGATCAGAAGTTAGGAGTAGCATATTTAATAAATCCTTATTCGTGGCTATGCGCGACCACTTTTTTGTATTCTGTTCACGGAACCTGCGGCAATCCTTGTTCCGCGCTTCCTGGGCTTCTTCTGAAAGCTGCCCTATTGGAACGATTGCGGTTTTGATTACTTCCGTACTGTGTATTAATATTTTGTGCACGGTAGCAGGCATATAATACCACGAATAATGGTGTAAATAAAGACTTTTTGTTTCAACGCAAAGCTTTTCGAATGCAATTAGATTGATGTCATAACCAGAGCACAATAACAGACGTTAACAACAAAGCAAAAAATTCGAATATAAATTAAAATAAAAAAATGATTAAAGGTATTCTGGAAAAAATTAAAATAAAATAGATGAACTCTAATGTGCAAGTTAAAACTAATATATTCATCAAGGGAATAGGTGCAACTAACATATATCCAAAATCTAGACTGGGTACACGCGGGTACATGCAATTCCAGCTCCTTTAAAGTTGGAAAACGAAAAAAAAAAAGAATAACTTTTTTATCTGTTTTCGAAGCTTTCTTACACATAACCCAAAGGAGAAAATGAAAAAACTCTAACTAAAACATAAAATACGTTCTTTTTGCTATAAAATTCATCACTAAAATTATCACAAAATATTGATTTTGCCACAATAAAATCAAGTTGCTTTATTGCTTAATGAAAAGAATAAATATTTGAAATTGAACTTACAATCATAAGTTGACTTCTGCACTCAGTTGTTTGTCACCATCAAATATTTACACATAAAAAAGTAGGTATATTATGTATTTGGGGTATTGTTGACATTTCCTAATTACTAATATTTAGATATCTGTTAATGAATTTTGTCCACCTAGCTTGTTCTACGTAAAACACTGTGCGCCCTAAAGATCAACTAAGGTTTCCTGTCCTCTGTTTTTATAGCCGTTTATGGTGGATTAGAATCTCCTAATTACGAATCTGATCTTGATTTTTTTCTATTACATCAATATCCTTAGATGTCCTTGCTCAAAAGTGAAAAAATCACAGTTTTGATATCTACTTAACAAAAACAACAACAAGTTAAATTAATTTTTGTCAATGGATTCTGACAGCCGAATTTATTATCAACAAGACAAAATTTACCGTTTTTCAATTGGATTCCCAGTTTCCGAGTTATAAGTCTTTAAAAAAAGGATATCTTTCAATAGCACAAAAAGGATTTTTTGGACCGAAAAATAAACAAAAATGGTAAGTTTTATTATTTGTATCAAAAATATATTTTATCACTAAAATTTTAAGCCCTTGCAGACTAAAATCGGATGAAAAAATAAGGCTCTATTGCAGATTTAGTGAATGAACAGATGAAATTTTGATTCTGTTAATTTGCAAAGCAGTAGTTTAGTAGGGTCATTCACTAAATCTAGCATAGAACTGTCATTTTTCATGCGATTATGGTCTGCAAGGTCTCGAAATTTTTGTAATGAAATATGTTATTGATAAAAATAATAAAACTTGATTTTTTGTAACTTTTCGGTCTCGAAAAATCCTTTGTATGTTATCGAAAGAATCCTTACTTTAAACGCTTATAACTCGGAAGCTGGGAATCCAATTGCAAAACGGTAAATTATGTCTTGTTGACAATAAATTTGGCTGTCTGAATCCATTGACAAAAGTTAATTTTACTAGTTGTTGTTTTTGTTCAATAGCTTTCAGTAGATGTCAAAACAGTGATTTTTTCACTTTTGAGCAAGGATAACTCAGGATTCTGATGGTGTAGAAAAATTTTTGTATTAAAAACGTAATTAATAGCCTTCAACTTAACATCTGTATACTCAAACTTTATATCGAAATATGTTTATTGCAGACTGATAAAAAGTGCCACGTTTGTGACGTTTTTGATGCGCCACGTTTGTGACATTTTTGTAGTTTATCGCTCATTGTAAAGCACGCCTTTGAGTTTAAGATTTTTCCGAAAGAATTTGGAGTCATGTCTGCAAATCCTACAAAAAAATTGTTTCATGCATAAAATAGAATGTACAACCTGGGAGTACCGAGTGCCACGTTTGTGACCATAATTTTAAAAAAAAACGGTTTTTTTTTATAAACTGCCCTATAAAACGCAACCGGATTTCTTTTTGGACGCGTCTGGACATGATGACCCTTGGGTGATTGATAGTGATCAGAAATAATGCATATGTATTGCAATCTATTGACTGAGACAGTAGTACCATGCAGTAGTAGCATAATGCTTTCAAGAAATTTTTTTTTTCCAAAACTAGGGGACAGTTTTCAATTCGAAATTGTGCCCTCTAAAATTTATTTAAAACTGCAGATAAGCTCAGAATATTGTAGCCTTAAGTATTTTCTTTATATGTGTAGTAACTTGTTTTCTGTTCTATTTCCGTTTTTAGGTCGTTTTTCATCGTTTTGTGTGAAAAAAGTAGGGGTAGGACATGCCACGTTTGTGACATTTGGGGTGTATTTCCAAACTTTCACAGTAGACCAATAATTATTTGGTGGTAAAATTGATCCGCTCTATTAGAAAAACATAGTTTCTAACTTATAGCGTCATTTTTTGTGAAAAAAAGCCTGCTGTATAGGTGAAATCGCCAGAGGACACAAAAAGTACAGTTATCTGAGAATCACCCATATCCTAATTCAAAATTTGAAAAAAATTAGTAAATTGTGCATGCCTCTTATGAATAGGCACAGTGATGTGTTGAGCTTAAAATTACGATAACTCATGAACAGTGAGTCACACGTTTAAAGTAAAAATATATGTTTATAGGGAATTACTTGCACTTCAGTCTACATATGATTTTTTTTTCAGATGACCTAAAGCTTAGGAGATATTTTTATAACAAACCTGATATTTCGAAAAAAATCGTTTCTTCAAAAAATCTTTAAAACGGTTAGTTCTAGAAAAAACATTTTCTCGCGTTTTGTAGAACGTTCAATTCCCTTGAAGGGTCTTTCCAAACTTTTTTTTCGTCCGACTTACCCTTCATAAGATATAACTTCTTGAAAATCATTCAAAATTGAACATTGTACTATGCGCAGTACTATGTTCAGTTTTGAATGATTTTCAAGTCGCGATATCTCATGAAGGGTAAGTCTGGCGAAAAAACACTTCGAAGAGATTCTTATAGGGAATTGAACGTTCTAAAAAATGCATGAACAATTTTTTTTTTTAAGACAAACCATTTTAGAGCTATTTTGAGAAGTTATCGTAATTTTAAGCTCAACACATCATT
Source organism: Calliopum simillimum (assembly GCA_951812925.1). Lineage (NCBI taxonomy): Eukaryota > Metazoa > Arthropoda > Insecta > Diptera > Lauxaniidae > Calliopum > Calliopum simillimum. Next base: position 97,613,498 of record OX638368.1, on the reverse strand, counting down.
ATAAGCTACAATATTGCTCCACAATATTTTTCTCTAAATGTAGCCGTTAAAGAGATATTTGTAAAAAGCTGAGTTTGGACGCCATTTTTCCAATATGGCGGCGCGAGCGAACACGATTCGAGGTAGCAAAGTTGAAATTCTGAAAGAGCACATCGAAATTTATAAAATTTTCATCTTTCAATACTAAATTGCTATTTTTATCAATGATTATCCTCCCCGATTTTTTAAAAAAAATTTTCCAAAAAACTCTTTCGAATTTGATAAATTTTAAGACTAACTTTAGAATGGGCAAACGATGGGATCTATTTTTTTTTAAATTTTTTAACAAAAAATTTTGCGAAAGAGCAATAATATATTCATGTTATCGGAAGTGGGTAAAAATGTTAACAGACCCCCATTAATTTTTCCTCTCCAACATTTTTCTCAAACATATTACCCCATTTCTTAAATCCTTTAAGCGATACAAAATTGTGATAAAAATGTCAAAAAAATTCCTCATTTACGGGAGAGTAAAAAAGAGTTCACCGACTCCCATTAATTTTTTCCTCCCAAACATTTTCTGAAACATATTAGCCCCTTTTTTCCACCTTTTACTTAATATGGGGCTTTCATTCAAAATTTAGACTGAAATATAATTTTTGTATGGGAGGTCCTTTAAGAGGTAGAAAAAATGAATAGTGTATTCCAGAAAAATAATGGGGAGGAAAAACTTAATGGGAGTCGGTGAACATTTTTTCGATATTTTAACAAATTTTTTTTTTTGGGAGCCCTGTTAACACGTGGAAAAAGGGGCTAGTATGTTTGAGAAAAATGTTGGAGAGGAAGAACTAATGAAGATCCGTGAACATGAACATTCCCTCTCCCGTCAATGAGGAATTTTTTAATAGTCTTATCAAAATTTTGTATGGGCTTGTTGTGTTGTGTACGTGGTGGAAAAAAGGCATAGTATGTTCCAGAAAAATGTTGGAGAGGAAAAACTAATGGGGGTCGGTCAACATTTTTTTCCTCTCCCCGCAATGACGAATTTTTTTGATGTTTTCATGAAAATTTTGTATGGAGCACTCTTAAGGAGTGGAAAAAAGGGGCTAGTATGTTTGAGAAAAATGTTGGCAAGGAAGAACTAATGACGGTCCGCGAACGTTAACATTCCCTTTCCCGGCAATGAGGAATTTTTTGATTGTCTTATCAAAATTTTGAATCGACAAAAGGGCGAACATTTTTACCATTTTCCGAAAGAAAAAACTTCTTAAGCTTAGACCCATACACTGCAATAGTGGTATAAAATACGGCTTTTCCATTAATTTTTAATTAAAAAGTTTAAATTCTCAAAGCTGATTAGGGTATCATAAACATTTGCCTGTTTAATGATATCCAGAACAATTGTAAATGTGCGTTGCTTCTGCCACGAGTATAAATTTACTCAACTGATATACCGATATTTGTAGTTTTTTCGGCACAGAAGAGGATCAATTTTATTTCAACTTTTTTGTTCGTATTTGGGTCATGTGTTGTAAAACCATTTGAAAGTACATATTTCCCACAACAATACATTTTATTATTATCTCACAACATATGTATTATTTATGTTTTTCTGATAACATTTTGAATTCAAATTTGTAATTTTTAATGCGCAATATAATTATCTATAATTCCAATTAGTGGGGGTTCATGAAACTTAACCCCTTTCTATAGAATACAAATTTTCGACAAATTAAAGCTATTATTCATACAAAAACCATATTTATACGAGTAGTTGTTACGTTTTTATGGATGTGTGTATATTTTCGGTAATCTAAGAAAGCTAAACAAGGTCAATATAAAGACAACAACAACAAATAAGAAAGAACAACGTGAAATAGCTAAAGAAATGAAGTGTTCATATGAAAAATTTTAAGGGCCTTACATTGAGGGTGTCTCTGCACTGCAATATGGAACATATGAAGAGTAAATCAAATTCGAAAACACGTGATTATGTTTATCATTAGGGGATCAAATTTCGTAGCTCAAAGCAGAAACAACAAAAAAAAAAGAAAAGGTGAACTCGAAAAAAGAGTTCTTTCTTTTCGTGGGTAAACAAAGACCTATAAACAAGAGAGAAAAAAAAAAGGAAAAATGGGTCAAACATTTGGCAACCGTATACAAAACGGAAGCCATTTGTTTCTTTGATTATATACCATGTACTTTTTGTTGAAAAAAAGAAGAAAAAACTTCAAATTGAAATAAAAAAAAGACCCGATAACAACTGACTACCGTTAACTACCTGTAATTTCTAAAGTAAACCAAAAGTAAAACACTCCCAAAACTAAAGGAAGTGGTTAACAAATGAAAGCAAAAAGTAGTCGTGTGTTCCCAAAAAAAAGAAAAAACCCCGAACTCAATTAAAAATCCTCAAATGAGGCAATGTTTTTGTTTATTGTTTTCATACCCATAGTCTATAATTATTAACTCAATTCATTTATTTATGGGCTTTTAGCGTTTATATGAAAATGTTGTCTTTGATGTCATGCCTTAAATGTTCGACTATTTTTTCACTATTTCCCCAACACTTTATTAATAATTTAATTTTAATGTGCAACGCCCACCAAAATCACGAATTTATGTTTGTTGTTCTGTCATTCAGTTAGATTGCTTATTACTTCTTGGATCCCTTCTGTTTCAAAACCATATTTTTTTTATTTGTTAATAACAAAAGACGCTAAATGGCCCAAAATGTGTAAAGCGTGACAAAACGCTATTAATTGACTTCCATATGTAATGGAAGCACGCTTCATTAAAACATGGAACTGCTAACCAATAACATCGAACATTATTATTTATCGCAACTGTTTCGTTTTTTAAGGCAGATGAACAAAAAAATTGTGTTCTTTTCAAAATTTTTAAGAAAAAATATTTGAGAAAAAAATTGCAGAAATCGCGAATTCGAATGTCTCTTCAGAGTCCATAAAGGACAGAGAAACAAATAAATCGTCGGTTAAGGGGCAAAAATTATCAAGCGTATAGGAATTGCTAAGCACTTAAAGAGTTTTGCCTCTTAACCGACGAAATTTTCGTTTTTTCAATTCGACCTGAAACTTCAGAAAAAATGCCCATAATTTCCGGCCCCTCAAAAATAAAATTCGCCACGTCCATGAAGCTGTTTAAGATACTCGTAGATAGATAATAAGGGCACCTTGAAAAATTAACGATAAAAAACCAAATTCATCATCACTCTGAAACGTTTTGATACAGATAGAGAAGACTCAGTTCGATGAACCGATCACTCCTCCCAAAAACAAAACTCTACACATTCTCTAAAGTAAATAACGCTGATAAAATAAGATACATATCATAGAAAACGTTCGATGCAAATGAAGAAAATACATAAGTATCTGTGGACTTGTGGACAAAACAACCTACATAGCTCGGGATAAGATAATTTTCCAGGATGTTAGTCATAAATATAGAATATTAATACGCTTCTTTTGGTGTAATCGTCATGTCTCTACGATTTTGAGTGCCCGAGGTATAAAGTGTACCATAAATCACGCAAGCTTTGAGTTTACTGTCATTTTTGCAGTTAAGTGTTGCCAACCATTAAAAGAAAACAGTTTAAGTTTAGTAGAAATGCCTGGATAATCCACAGTCAACGCCATAGCCGATGTTATAAAAAGCGTACAGATTGCCCAGGGCGGAAATCAACACAGCGGCGAATAATTCTCTTGGCAACACTAGACGTTAAAAATGCTTTTAACTGCGCCAGATGGGTAGATATCATGAAAACCGTTTTCAGGTTTCCGAATATCTACTAAAAATGGTGCGTAGTTATCTCAGCAGCAGAACTCTGGTTTACGATACAAACAGCGGCATGCGTAACAAACAAATAATGGCTGGGGCGGTGCAAGGCTTCATTCTTGGTCCAGATCTTTAGAATATTTGCTGCGACGAAATATTACCATTGAGATGCCAGACGACACCTATTTCGTCGGTGACGCCGATGACATTCCAGCTGTGATGATGATATGCGTGCAGACATGGATGAACAACCACGGTCTCAAGCTAGACACTGAAAAATCCTACCGTTGGAAATACCGATGAGTACACTCTCGGAAATGTATATAACGAAGAAAGTGGTTAAATATCTGGGTGTAAGGTTAAACTCCAATCTGACATAAAGATTCAACATGCGGCTACTAAAGCAGGTCAAGTTACGGCATCACTGTTAAGATTAATGGCAAACATAGGTGAACTCACTGCGAGCAAACGAAAGCTTTTGATGGCTACTGTTCAATCAGTCTTACTATACGGCTGCGAGGTATGGGCAGACTCAGTTAAAAAGAACAACTTTCGAAGAGCCCTGAGCTTGGTGCAAAAACAGCAGCACTACGCGTAGCGTCGTCGTACCGCACTGTGTAACATGCTGTGGTGCTGATAATTAGCGGAACGATACCAATAGACTTGCTGGTCCTGGAACGTCAAAGACTGTGCACGCAGAAGAACCAACTGGTAAGCCAGTGGACAGCGCAAGATGTCAGGGCTCACACCTTACAAAGCTGAAAAGAGAGATGGCAAAATGAAACCTTCCGACGCTGGACTGCGCGGCTAGTGTCCCAGTTAAATACTTGGTTAGACAGGAAGATCGACAAGGTAAATTACACTAGTTTACAAATGATTAAAATTTTTTTTCCCAGCGAATGCCGTTAATCATTTTATATGGAAAATGGGCTGCTGATTCCGAAAATTGCATTTTTTTTTTTTATTTCGTGTCGTTTTCGAGATATCGGTCATTTTCGGTTTTTGGACTAAAAAAAAAGATAGTTCCCCTTAAATACAAATATCTCAAGAACTAATGTTTGTATTCAAACAAATAGTATGTCATATTAAAGGTAATTAAATTACCTACAAATGATACTCACGTCACTTTTTGGCTGGTTTGTTAGTTTCGATGAAATAAATTGATTTCTGAAAAAAAAAGAGTATATTTTTCCGAAAAAATTACAAAAATGTCTAAATCAACTGCAGATTTTTACAAGAAAAAAAAATTTTAAAAATCATTTTGTATTTTTATATTATAGTCTATAAATTTGTTAGGCAAATAAAATACTATTTAAGAAAATCGATGGAAAAATGCAAAAGTTGTGTACAATTCATTGATAAGTTACCAAAATGCGTTTTCCCCTATTTTTCCGTTTTTTTGTAATAAACTGTTCGAAAATTTGAAACTTTTTGTAAAAGAAATTAGAAAATCCAAAAAATTCTTAAAGAAGGCATTAAAAGGAAATACCCGTGCCTCGCCGTTTTTCTCTAGCACGTCAGATTTTTTTTTAATCGATTTTTGAAGTTTTTTAATCCACTGTACATGAAAAAACAGAAATAACGCATTCTTGTGTTAAATCGATGAATTTAACTATATGATCCTTACATCTGAGGTGTATCATGTCTTCAGTAAACTTATGCAGGATACTACGCGGAATATTTTTGTAGACAATTTTAACCCTCTCAAACCCCCACATGTTGGTCAAAATGACCTTCATGTGGGGGTCAAAATGACCCACATGTGAGGGTTTGGTTTTAGAGGGTTAAAATTTTCTACAAAAATATTCCTCGCAGTATCCTGCATAAGTTTACTGAACACATAATACACCTCAGATGTAAGGATCATATAGTTAAATTCATCGATTTAACACAAGAATGCGTTATTTCTGTTTTTTCATATACAGTGGATTAAAAAACTTCAAAAATCGATTAAAAAAAAATCTGACGTGCTAGAGAAAAACGGCGAGGCACGGGTATTTCCTTTTAATGCCTTCTTTAAGAATTTTTTGGATTTTCTAATTTCTTTTACAAAAAGTTTCAAATTTTCGAACAGTTTATTACAAAAAAAACGGAAAAATAGGGAAAAACGCATTTTGGTAACTTATCAATGAATTGTATACAACTTTTGCATTTTTCCATCGATTTTCTTAAATGATATTTTATTTTCTTCACAAATATATAGTCTATGATACAAAAAAAAAAATATTATAAAAAAGTTATGTCTTCTTGTATAAATTTGAAGTTGAATTTGATTTTTTCTTAATTTTTTCGAAAAAAAAAATTTTTTTTTTAGAAATCAATTTATTTCACCGAAACTAACGAACCAACCAAAAAGTGATGTGGATATCATTTGTAGGTAATTTAATTACCTTTAATATGACATATTATTTGTTTAAATACAAACATTGGTTCTTGAGATATTTGTATTTTAATGGAACTATCTTTTTTTTTTGGTCCAAAAACCGAAAATGACCGATATCTCGAAAACGACACGAAATAAAAAAAAAAAAATCCGATTTTCGGAATCAGCAGCCCATTTTCCATATAAAATGAGTAACGGCATTCGCTGGGAATTTTGGCTGTAAACTAGTGTTATTATATAACGCAGCTGCTATCAGGACATGGATATTGGGCAGAGAGAAGAAGGGAGTTACAGGATCGCGTTGGTTCACTTACAGTCGAAAACATCATACCAACTATGCTGATAAGCGAAAAAAATTGGTTATTAATTGGACGATATGTAGAGGTCGTACTTCGCTTAAAGGAGAGAGATCTTGATGCTTATCAAGCTGCGAGAAGTCAAAAACCTTTGACATTAAAAAACGCTGCTTCTATGCATCATCCTGCTTAGCAGCTGGCGCTCTTAATTTCTTCTTTGGTGGGGTTCTTGACACTAGGTCCTATTTGCCTTGGCAGAGACCAAGAGGGTTCCAGAACAGGACAACTTTTGTCCTGGCAGAGACCGCAGTCAGTAGGACCTCGTTCGTCCTCGGCTAAGGCCCAAGTCCTGAAGCGGTTTCTCCCCTCCCGGTTTCCCCCTTTACTAAAAAGAAAATGAAGATGCTGGCAAGAGCTGCTGAAGCACTATTCAGACCCTCTCTCTTACTGGAGAGATAAAGCGGAAGCCCAACGTGGGCAAATTAAAAGAGATGACATTAAATGCCTTATAGGGAACCCCTCTGATGCAATGCCAAAAACGGTTTCCCAGGGGGATGTCCCGATGAAGAGGAAGTATTTTTAGTCGGTAGTACGTTTAGGAGAGTCCGACGCAATGAGCACCGGTGATGATAGGGCCTAATAGAAGAGATGACATTAAATGCCTTATAGGGAACCCCTCTGATGCAATGCCAAAAAAGATTTCTCAGGAGGGAGGTCCCGATGAAGAGGAAGTATTTTTAGTCGGTACCGGTGATGATAGGGCCTAAGAGCGCAAATGCTTTTTCACTCCTCATCCGCAAAAAAACAAAAAAAAAAAAAAAATAAATTATTAGGTAAATCAATATCTTAAGCAACAGAAGTGTCAAATTTGTCTGGGACAGTCCTTATAATGAAACAATGAGACTTTCAGATAAGTACAAGGAGAGAGATTGTAAAGATGATATCGATAACGGATGTATCACCTAATGTTTTTCATCGACATCTAACATCAGAAAGATAAAGTATACAATTTAGAATTGTTCTGGGTATGTACTCTGTCATAAAAATATGCCAGACATTGAAAAGGCGTATCAGTTACCTACGTGGAGCTCACATTATTATAAGAAGATTTCTTACGGCCTTCGAGTGCAGTACTATTTTTAATGTGGTAGGATGTAGGGTATTTAGCTTTTGTTCGGGCCGATGGTAGCGCCACTGTATTGTTTACATAAAAACTGCTGTGTGCACTTAAAACCTTTCGGTGTCCCGCATTCTTGTCACCGTTTTGTAGGTAAAGCCTTCATGCGACAAAAAAAAAACTTTAATGCATTGCAAAAGCAGCAGCAGACATGCAATTTTGACAACGCGTTCAAAAAGGTGTTTAGTGCAAATTAAGCCAGGAACAGGAAATATTAAAATTCCGAATGTTTTCAATTCCGTTTTATGTTTTTTTTTCTTTCTTGAATATTCAAAACTAAAACCTCATTAACCTCGTTTTCCGCTAAACACCCTACCCCAGTCTTAAGCAACCCTCACTTTGTGCATTCAGCAACATAAACAGCTTGACATGCAGGCTGCTTCCTGCGCTGCGCTGCTGAAGCCAGGTTTGGTCAAAATAATAAAAAAGGGTTTTGCTGCTGCTGTTTCATTCCTCCTCTTCCTCTATTTACCAATTTGCATTTGCAAAAAAAGCGAAAAAAAAACGAAATTAAATCGAAAACTGGTTTTATGTAATTTTGCTGTTTCTATGTTAGTGGTCAAGGTCTAAGGAGCAGACAAAGGAACAACAACAACAACAACAATCAAACAACAACATAAAAAACAACAATAAAAAAAAATTGCATAAAACATTAAACATCAAGCCAATGCATCATGCATCTACTTCGTGATTGCAAAAACAAACACACGCACACACAAAGGCATACAAACATTTATATAATTGGCAATGAAGGACCCTGCTGTTGGCATGTGCAGTATATGTGTTTAAAGTCATGGGCGTAGCGAAGAGGAAACTTTAAAAGTAAATGTCACTCTCTTAGTAGCTTTTCACAAAACAATTTGGTGGTTCATTCCGGATATATTTTTGAATCAACTTCAGAAAACTGTAATTTAGAGGCCGAAACAAGGACGAAATTTGCTACGCAGTTAAAAGAAGTCCAGAAAGCGGCTTGTTGTATATAACGAACCTTTTGTGCTGGGCAGAGCCAACGATTTTTGTTATCACACTTTCCCCTCACTTCGGTGTATTTTGAACTTTATTCATATCTGAAGGTATCGCCTTCAGTTTACTTTCCAGATTAAGTTGAACAGCTTAACCCATTTCAGCCCGTTACCCGATCCCGTTAAAATGTTTTTTTTTTTTTTGTAAATTTTAGAACACAGGCTAATTTGAATATAATCAAGAAAAATTCGTTGGAATTTTTTGCATGTCTCACACGAATAGGGTAGTTTTCTACTCCTCTTCCCAGGTTTTCTGAAATTTTGTGGTGAAGTATATCCCTAGACGTGTAAAATTAACATCCCTATAGGTAAACAAGAACATTTTGATATGAAGGGCTGTCAGGAGGTCGTTTTACATGGAAATTTTGAGGAAAATCAAGAGTTCCGATAATATACGGGAGAGCACACATTTCAGAAATACTAGATATGTTAAGGGGTACTTTTCCAAATATTCTCAAGTAAAATTCAGAAAAATCGCATGTGGCACACAGTGAGAGAAAGGGTTAAAAAGTCTATATCACTCATTATGGCCACATTACAGGTCCTAAAATTCTGAAAAAATTAATGTAAATTCCTTAATGAAAAATAAATCGATTTTGTTCTGGATGTTTTTTTAATTTAGCCCCCTATGCCGAGTAAAGAACGAAAAACGGTAAATTTTCAGGTAAAACGACCTCCTGACAGCCCTTCATGCCTAAATTTTCTCGTTCACCTATTGGAAATTTCATTTTCACGTCCAGCAATACATTCTATCACATTTGGTTATAAAATATGAAAAAAAAAAAAAATTCCTGAAAACCATGGTCAAATAAGGGAAGATAATTTTCGGATGTGCCCATATGCTCGATTCGGAATAAAACTAGTTTTTGTAAAGTTTTTGCAAGTTTTTTTTAAAAAAATTATGAAGAATCATTGATATACCATTTTAAACATTGTTCTATGATCAATGGATTCCACTCACCTGAAAATCATTCAGCTCAATTAGGATACATTCATATTCCAGTGGTAGTTACCACGCAACCAAGTGAACACATTGAGTCATTAGTATCAAAACTTCTTATTTTTAAAGATAAGATTCTTGTCTGGAAAAAAAAAAAATGTAGGGTAAGGGAGGGAAATATGGACCACCAATCTTTCTTTTTTAAATAAAACTCAAAAAATATAAAACAAAACAATTAATTTTATGCCATTCATTAAAGGAAACAATTTACCTTTTTTCTGATTCACTTTTAGATCAATATCTCATCAGGATAAAGCAAAAAAATTATAAAACTGAAAATACTCAAAATGAAGATAAAAAAAAGTGTAGTGTTATATGGACTATATAGTTCATATTGCCCCACATGTTCATTTGGTACAGAACTTGCATATAAAAATGTCACTTTCACATTAGGCACATTTTTCATGACTGTAAGAACGTCAGATTACACATTCAACCCAAAATTTGACACGGCGATCTTCTGAGTAAAAGGCATTACATTATATGCATTTTTCATCTTTTTTTTTTCTTTGAAGTTAACGAATTACAAATAATGACCATCATACTCGTCATGAAAACTGCAGCTAGATTCCCCATCTGAAAAAGATGATAAATACATTTGTTTTTGAGGCTTTTTTCTTTGGTGGTCCATGTTACCCATATCACGTGTGGGTGAAATAAATGGTTTTTTATCAAAAAGTCTTGTGGTTAATGAACTAATTTGTGCTCATAAATATTAAATAGTATTCACTGACTTTATATAATTTACCATTTATTTAAAAACGCGATGTCTTTAAAGTGAAATAATGAAATTAACTCACTAGAAAAAAATTATCACTGATCTTTTTTTTAGAAAAAACAACTTTACAGAAACATGCGACTTCACCGAACGCTAAAATCGTAATAATATAAGCCTTAGGCATTAGCGTTAAGTTTGAACATGAATAACGGTAAATCCTATGTACGCAGTGGAAAATAACCGTGTGGTCCATATTACCCACGTAGTCCATATTTCCCTCCCTTACCCTACTTAAATAATTTGCAGTTTTAAACGCTGTTATATATTTTATGGAAACCACCGCATTTCAACTTTGAGATTTTCAGTTATAGGAAAATGGCGCCGAGGGTATGATGGATTCAAAGTCGTCGAAATGATAGCCAACATTATAAAGATTAAATACGTATCAACAAATAATTTTGTAGTCTCCAGTTGCGTATAAATCCCTTTTTTAGCACAGAAGTAGAAAACTACCCCTCTGGGCCAATATGGGTTAACCCCTAGAAAGTGAAATTTTTGCATTCGATATCGTAGTTAGTTAATGGTGTGACTGTGATATTGCTCATCCATCCAAAAAATATATTTTGTACCGAAAAGAAAAAGTTTGCTCTAAAATTCATGAACTTTACGCGTCCCGTTGACTTTAATAATGGCGACTGTGAAATTTTCCATAGAAAAGTTTTACGGAATACCTTGACTCATTATGAAAGAGTTTTTGGAAAAAAGGTTCTATAGAAACAAGAACTAATGAGTTAAGAGGTTCCAGAAGAACTATCCCTTTGTGATTTCACTATGAGCTTCAGAGGATAAGATATGTCGAAAATGCAGCTTTAGAATTTAACAGGATGGAAATTTTTGAAAACACGGTTTTTTAATGAAAACGGTAAGTCGTACGATAAAAATATTTAAGTGATATTCGATAAAAAGTAATTTTAAGAATATTTCTTAAACGGTAATTATTCCGTATAGAAAAATACATATGATTTGTAGAGAAATTCAGCCGCTTTTATGCAAAATGGTCATAAAAAACTTTGACTAAAGAGTGCGTAGCTTAGCCTATGTTTTATACCATATATAACTATATCTTGTGTACTTTATGCTTCAGCAAAAAAAGACATGCAATTGAAAAAAAATTTCTTTTCTATTTAATTCAAATCTTCCTTAAATTATGGAACATCCTTTATATTTGTGTAAAAAGATGTATTAACAATTTCGTGTCAAAATTTGTAAAAAGACCACCCTCAGATTTAGAAGAATACTTTTTTGTGTCTATTATAAATACTGTCTGGTGTTGAGAATTTTAAAAGACCTAAAATACTCCATGAGTATTACTTCTGAATAAAAATACTAATAGCCTATCGGGTTTTTGAATCCTTTTTTCGAAAACATATTCTTTCGGATACGCCAATGCTTAGTGTATTGTATAATTTGAAAACATCATCTGTCAAACATAAAAAGCATAAAAAAACGGAACTGCGCCTGTGGATATGTTTTAAAATGCAACATAAACTGGTTCTTCATACCACCTATACATAGATACGATAATTCGCTTTTATTTTGCAACGAATAAATACTTGCACATGACGGCGACGACGATTCAGCGACTACACTCAAATGTATTGTTGTTGTTCATTTCTCGGAGCGCTTTTTTCGTATCGTATCTACCTACGCATTGCATATTTTAAATTATGTTTTTTGCAGCCATAAAAAAAGTAAAACCTGAAGCCCATTTATGTACTTGAATAAGGGAACTTGAATAAAAAGCGAAAACTACATATGAAAGCTGTACTTCAGTCAGTCAGTGTTTCCCAACTGTTATGTCCCAAGGGGAAAAGAAGCGCTTCAAAAATAGTTCTGAAGTGCTTCTTTTTCAACAATAAGCACTTGCTCTCCGTAAGAACTATTTTTTTTTTTTAACATTGCATGTCCTAGGATGTAAGCGGTGCTGGGCAAAAGATACGTGAAAAGTCCTCTCTTTGGTACGACTCAATTCTATAGAGTCGCGTTTTGCCCAGCACCGGATAAAAGCGTTCTTAAGGTTACCGCAGCCTTACGGAAAAAGGCCTTTTGAAGCGCTTATTTGTTATGTGGTAAGCGTTCCTTCAATTAAAAAAAAAAAAAATGAAACTACCACAGGTGGGTACAAACCTACGACCGTCCATGTGATGGATAGGAACATATTTTTTTTTACTTATTGTACATTCACAATCTCGTTAGACCGCTACACCATTGCCCAATACGATGAAGAGATATAAAATTTGTAAGTATATTAAGCAAATATTGTCCAAACAGAATTTTATATTCGAATGCTTCCTACAACCCTACACAGAATCATTCTGTTATCAGTTTTAATTCAATTAAACAAAGGTAAAAGTGAAATAAAAAATAGTTGAAAAAAACATTATAAACAAATAAAGCAAAAAAATAAAACAAAATTAAAAAAATTAAAAAAATCACCCGCGTTGGGTTCGAACCCATGTTGTTCTTACTGCAGCCTTACAGAAAATCATTGTGTTAGTGCTTCTCCATTTGTATCGCGAATTTCGAAAAATGAAACCAAGAAAAGTTGTTCAGAATAAATAGTCCCAGGAATCTTACATTTTCCGGTGTTCTACCGATTTCTGCCCACTCAGTGTATAGATAACGTTGTAGTGCAAAAGTTTCTTTCGCGATTAGGCATATATCTATCATCTGCATAAGCAAGACATTCTAAATACTCGCTGGAAATGCAATGAATTTGACGATTAATAGTCACGAGCTCGACTGAAAATGTCATTCAGTACTATCAAAAATAATATTGGTGACACGGACATAAAAAGATCTGGAAGCTTGTCTTAATGGAACTCAACTAGTGATGAGCAATTGAGAAATTTGGCATCTTAAAAACACAACTGCTTTGAAAAAATATGATTTGGAAATTTAGAATACTGAACAAACTTTGAAATTTTTTCCAAGACCAACACCGAGATCAAGGCTTAATACCCAAAACCAACACCAAAAAACTTAATCTCTATGGTTTGCTTATCACTAAATTCAACTCTTGCAGCATCTTCATTGAACCTTAATGAAATTAATGATCTTGGATGAACCCCTTTGTTTATTTCAGTATATAAGATCAAAAGCGTTGCGGTAGCCAATTTTTGAAAAAATTAACCCGAAATGGAAAAAAAATATTGCCTAGAACTGATAGAAAACCAGCTTAAATTATTTTTAAGTCATAAGCTATTGTTCCTTTTTGACACAAATATTATTAAATATCGATACCTTAGAGCGCTATAGTCCTATCTCCATTTTTCCAATTGTTGGGAAATGCAAAAAGAAGATTTCAAACAGTGGTTATTTAGAATTGACTGCTATTTTGATATAACGATAAATGCAATAATTTTACCCATGGTATATTTTAACATAATTTAATGTTTTTAGCCAATTTTATTAATTCCTAAAGAAATCCCAGCCAATTTATAGTATGTCATTACTTTTGCTTTTATATAAAATTCCACTACTATTCAAAAAAATGACGTATTTAGTACATTTTTTGAATTTTTTCTACTAAAATGTCGTAAAAAGTCATGAAACTCGTAGAAAACACGAAAAACACGAAAAAAACGATTTTTTTTTTTTTTTTTTTAATTTTTGGTTCCAACAAACAAGAGTGGAGCCTTGGGTGTAACCAAATTTGTTCACCAAAATGTCGCAAAAAGTCATGAGACGCGAAGAAAACCCGAAAAAACGAAGAATTTTTTTTAAAAATATGAATTATTTGAATATTCAGTGGAGATAGGACAGTAGCGCTCTTGAAAAAATTACAATTTGGAGATAGGATTTTTCTTAATTATCGAATATTTTGGTATTTTAGGGGTATTTTGACATCACACAGTTTTCCACACGGTAAAGAAGCCTACAATGATGCCATAACTGCAAAAATCTCAAAATCGCAAAAAGTGGAGATAGGGCTATAGCGCTCTAAGGTATCGATATGTTCCAAACGCTAGGCTATATTGCTTAGGCCAAGGAAGAAACAAAACAAATCCTCAAGTATCAACAAGTGTAGGCTTCTTCCCACACTTGCAATTAAGTATACAGAGCCGCCCCACCACGCCTACTCATAAAAGGGCACATGCTGATAATTATATGTTATGGTACAGTGGTCTAATAATAGCTTAAGTGCATCGAGATAATACATAAATTATATGGAAATGTACTTCTGTATATATGCGTATGATATTGTATGTATATCATTTACACTTTGTTTTGATGTAAAGTAGCAAAAAATACCACAATCCTATAAAAAAAACAAAAATAAAATATGGTATTCAACAGATGATCATGTACTTGTGACCTACAAAGAACCTTTGCGTAATACTGTACTTTTGCAATATGTATACCAACCGAAGGCAGATACATAGGGGCATTTATTCTGAGTTTGTTTTTATGTGAGCATATAAAGATGTGACAAAAGGAGAAAAATAAAATATCCCAGGCAACAATTATGCTTCTTTCAAGGCTTTATCATTAAATTCAATATTGCTTAGCCTTGTTGCCATTGACATGGTTAACCATAGCTTGTTTGGTTTATTTTTTGAAAGTGTGTTTGGTTAACAAACAAATCACTACACTATTTACATATTTTTTGCATATATTTTCGAATGATTTTTTCTGGGAATTTTTATCACTCAGGGTTGAAATTCCTATTGTCATGCTGATGTTATTTTGGTAAGCTATCTGGTTTATTTTAAACCAACAAAAAAAAAAATGAGATTGAAATCAGCCAAACCACTTTAAGCAAGTATGTTGAAATGAGGTATAACAGTGTTTTTGCTTATAGATGAATCATTTTGGTGGCCACAAAAAACCGAATCTTTTGACGAAAGCATTTGATGTATATATATAAAAAGCACCAAGACAAATAATGTGTACTAAGCAAAATAGGGGTATCACGCCCCCACAAAAATTACTTTATCATATTTCGGAAAATATTTGACTCACACACAGCAAAAAGTTTATTGATAAAGTATTAACTTATTCATACTATTGTATTTGTTTTTATAAACTTATGTATTCCAATTTTTTTATATAATTTATACAACTTTTTTCTATAAAGTTATTCCAAACCAAAAAAGTTTAACTTCTAAACCAAAATTGTTATGAGCTATAAATTACAAAATTGCTATAAATTTTATACCAAAATTGTATAAAAACTTTTGACAAAACGTCAAAAACGTCTCGTCACCGAATACACACAAAATTCAGCATTTGTGGAAAAATCATTTTGCGCAGCAGTTCGGAGTAAAAATTGTTCAAAATAAAAAACTTAAAAGTAACCTAGTGTTAGAAAAATAATTTACTTATTATGAGTAAAATATAAAGTATTGGAATATGTACATTAGATAGTATCACAAAAATAAAGTACGCTGCACATCCCCCATTTCGAAAGCCTATCTGTTTTGAGTTTTAAGGAAAAAAACATTTTTTTTCGACCTCCAAATGATTTTTCCTATTGCTCCGCCATTTGACGTCCGATCATCGAGAATATCGTTGTTAATGTCTTGATGTGGGCTATATTTCATTGACAGAAGTAATTTATCTCAAACGTTTTTTTCGACTAGATGTACTCACTATCTCAGTTTCTACCGCTCTAAGGTGCCAAAGGCCCATAAAAAATCATAAAATTCGACTCTACAAAGTTTCCACAAATTGTTGGAATTGAAGAAGTTATAGCGAATCTAAAACTGAAAAGCAGGATGTTCAAAAACGAAAATCGCCCTCTTGAACTATGCAATATTATTTTTTTTTAACATTTGACATTTCAAACAGTATGCAATAGATTTGTTTATTTGGGCATGATATGAATTTTATACAAAATGTTTTAACGTATTTTCATATGAAGTTCTAGATAAATTTTATACAAAAAAAGTATAAAAGATTGTTTTATAGCAATACTATAAAATTTAATCCAAAATAGTTTAAATTGTGTTAATCTTTCATGTGACTACATTTTATACGTTTTGTAAACCAAATTGAAGCATATATTTTATACCAAGTTTTGTGGGGATCTGTATTCATTCCAATATGGTTTGAGTTTTACAACCAAACTTTTTGTTGTGCATGAATGAGAATGTGTACAAAGTGCCGAGACATATAATGTTCACTAGGGAAATGGGCGATGCCACTCTCCTAAGAAAAAATCCATCATTTATGAATTTATGAGATTTGGTACATATGTGAAATGTGGATAAATAAAATCCTTTGGAAAAATTGGCGATGCCACGTCAACTTTGCACGATAAGGTGAAGCTGGATAATCCTGGTTATTTCGAAGAATTTTCAATATATTTGTATGGTGGAAAAAAAAATGTCCCGTTCGACCCTGATTACAATTAAATTAAAAAAAAAAAAAAAAATGGTATAAATAATTTTTGGATCAAATCAAAAGCATTTATAAAAGGAATCGAGGCTTTTAGTAGAGAGAGAGAGAATAAAACTTGTGACCTTAGCATAGAATTCAATATTTATTCCAAAAACCATCGGTACATTGATAGTTCCCTGGAGGTAAAGAAGAAATGTGTGGTAAAGGAAACACAATAATTCCGAAATTGATTTTATCGTTAATAGATAACCGCAATAGGTAATAATGGCCATATATAAAACGTATGCAGAAAAGAATCTTCAGAGTATGATCACATTATGGTTGGCTGGGTAGCATTTGCACGCGCAAACTTTTTAAACGCACACACATATGCATATACAGTGTATAAATACACATTTGCACACATCATTAAAAACAAAAAACAATATGATCGTGCATTTTATATAAAAGTGATCTTGAAAATATTTTTGAAAAGGAATTAAAGCAAAAAAAAAAAAACATAAAAATGCAAGCAGATACTAAAAGACAAGAAAACAAAATTAAACTTTTTGCTTTGTGAACAGAACAGGTTCCACCAGATTCACTTTTTTCTTGGCATAATATATCATTTGGTCAGAAAAAATCCTTTTAATACCCTACACCAAGGATATATTCACTTTGTTCTTGCGTTTGAAATGCAAACACTAAAAATTACAGTTTACTTTTATTGCTTTTGATACCTTTTTGGTATTGATTTCGAACTATTTTGGTATTGCGAGTAAATTCAAAATTTTTTCTAAAAAGATTTTGTAATTTATTCATTAAAAAGTATGAAACTTATTCCGTATAAGGTTACGACGCTTCTTGCAGATGATAGAAGAGGCCTAGACCAATAAAAAATTACATCTGAGGGTGGCGCCTAAAGGGCCGTCCACACGTACAGTCTTACCTGCGCAAACCTAGTTCGTGCAAACTAGAGGGTTTGCGCATACTTTTTTTATTGCGTCCATACGACACAGGCAAGTCTGTGCAGTTTTCAGTATAATTCATTTTCATAGCAACATGACGTCTAGCAAAAATTTTATTTTCATTTGAATTGTTTTTTCTTTTGCATATTTTCCAAAATAAATCAATGAAAAAACGCATAATTTTCATGACAGAGCTATCACATGCAATACAAATGCATTTGAAAACTGCAATTGAAGCCTGCGCAAGCTTAGTTTGCACAAAAAAATCTTTGGAAATTCAAAGAAAGCACAGGCCGCACTTTTGAACTGTGCAAACTTGACTTTTGCCGTCCACACGTACAGACTTACCCGCACAAACCAGTTTGCGCAGGTAAGTCTTGAGGTAAAACTGTGCGTGTAGATGTACCCCTGAGGAGTGATTTTCTAACTTGTTTTAGAAAACAAATTATCTTGGGTCACCCTAGCGTTTTAAAGAAAACATTCTCAGAGAAAACTTTTATCTAATTGTATGAGCTTTTTAAAAGTGTATTTAGTTTATAGGGTTTAAAACAATTTTGCAAAGTTATGGACCTTTAAATTTGATATTGTAATTTTTTTTCCTTTTTTTTTATTTTTTTAACTGATGTTCTGGTTTTGATACGATGACTAGGTCAGGTATTCCCTCAAACGTAATTCAGTAAAAATCTGTTGCAATCTCGATTTTATGGTTATTCGACATATCAGTACAAATTAAGCGGAATGGAAATAGCATTGAGAAGATATTAACTGTTGGTTAAAGTTCATTGAACCAAAAGCTAGAGATGTTTAAGAAACTGAGAATAAGTAAAAAAAAAAAAAAAAATGCTGCTGATGAGAATTCGGTGACACTTAAATGGCTTTTTGTCGAGTTTCAATAATTGATAGAATTAAATCCGATCCAAATGTTAAAAAATGGCTCCCTAATTTTTTCGTATTTTTATGTTGAGCCCTTATTGGTCTTTTGGTAAATTTGACCATTTGTCTGTATACATTATGATTACTCCAAATGGATGAAGCTAGACGCACAAACTTTGGGTCATAACTTTCCCAATATAGATCAGAACATGAAAATCGGTTAAGAAATGTCCGAGTTGTGGTCGATTTCAAGTTTCGAAATGTTAATAAAATCATAACTCCAAAACCGTTGAGTTACCATCTTAATTTTCGGTTCACTGGAAGCATAATTTTGTTTTATTTTGAAGAAAAATATTTGGAATGTTTTATTTGCTACTTGTATTGGTTTCGATCAGAAGCGAAACCATGTACTAAATTTCATCGAAATCCGAGAAGGTGAAGTCGAATCTTGTTACGCTAGGTATGGAATGACTGAAAAATTAATTTGGGGTCGCTGCTTTCCAATATATTAGCAGTTTTTTTCTATCGGATCTGAGATCAACACAAATGGTCTTACTCCTTTATTTGGAGTGATTGTTAAATCAAGTCCTGCCTTCTTGATTATTAAGATAAAGTTGGGCGCAATTATTAAAAAAAATGTTTTTACTCGAATAAAAATTTCCCCTGAAACCCCCTTATTACTTTTTTGGGGTATTTATGAACAACTTTTTTTGAGGATATGGCCATGACATCTTCTATGATCCCAACAATTTTTCTATGAACAGACTTTGATAATTTTCTGAACCGTTTATATGCTAAGGGAAAATTTTCAAATAGGAGCTTATGAAGTACACCAAAAAGACAAAAAGAGTGGGTTCGGGAAAATTGATACTTGGGAAAAAAAAATTTTTTTGGTTAAAATTTCTCTAAGTTATCAGGAATGTTGAAATGAATTTTAGCAGACTTTTGGGCAAATTCAAATTCACTACAAAAAAAGAAGTAAGACACCCCATTTGCGGCAATCTCAAAAGAGATAAGAAAAAACGGTTACTCGATTCGGAATCAACGCTCCTAAAGTAGTTGAAAAAAGTAATCGAGATCAAATTCATTTCCCTCAATTTCTTGTATTGTGAAATCAAAATGCAAATTACAATAACTAAGGCATTAGAAACTTGTGAAAGATCACGTTTTTAATGAGCAGATGCATAATTACTCTGAAAACTACAATTGCTAAAGATATTTGTATGGCAATAACTCAGGCTTGATAAAAATTTTGTATTCTCAGAATGAAAGAAGAACAAAAGGCCTAAGAAATTGCTAAAAGATCAAGTGATCGTCTTTTGAATATAAAAGGCCAGTTGAATATTTGAATTTTCAGAATTAATCTGAATCCGATTTCATATTTAACGCGTAAGATGAAACAACTAAAAAATTGGCTTATACCATCCTTAGTGCTGATAATGGTTTTCGGTCATATTGCTGAAAGCAAAGCTATACGTATATATATATCTAATCAACGTGAACCATGTCGTCATCTGTCGTGGGTTCTTTGTAGATAAAAAGAAAGGAAAACGCAAAAGTTGGTAAGGAGTATCTATAAATTTTGAATTCAATGTGATAATTTTTTAATAAAAATTGTAATTGTCAAATGAATAAGCAACTATGAATTAATGAATACTTTGTGTTTTATTTAGTCTAAACATAAAATCGGTTTTTTTTTTTCATTTCCTAAAAATGCATAGAAAAATGTTTTTTTCTGACCTCAAATTAAAACTAGTAAGGGTGTACAATTTGGCCTGGCCAAACATTAAATACCCTACACTGCAGTATTTTTCAAATTTTGCTCATATGGGAGTTGCTACGCCCTCTTGTCCGAGGTCACCCAGTTTTTGTTCAGCGCTTGCATTTATAGTTTTTAGTGTCTGAGTGACAAAGTTTTTCAGTGAAGCGTTTTGAAGCTTTTGCTTATATAGGAGGTGCCACGCCCTCTTGACCGAGTTCGTCTAGTTTTAGCTTAGAGCGTGCATTTATAGTATTTAGTATTTAAGTGAAGCTTGGTTCGATTATCTCAAGAAACTGTTTCAGTATAGCATTTTGAAACTTTTGCTTATGTGGGAGGTACCACGCCCCCTTGTCCGATTTCACCCAATTTTTGTTGAGAGCTTTCATTTATGAATCTTAGTGTCTGAGTCAAATTTGATTTGAATATTTCAAAAAACGCTTTCAGTATAGCGTTTTTAAGCATTTGCTTATATGGGAGGTGCCACGCCCTCTTGTCCGAATTCGCTTAGTTTTTCCTCAGAGCTTGCGCTTACAATTTTTAATATTAATGCGTATTTTGGTTGCATTGTCGTGAAAAAAACTCCTAAAATTGCATTTTGAATATATTTTTTGTATGGGTGGTAGGCGTGTCCGTTGACCGATTTCGCTCATTTTCAATCCCCCGAGCTAACTTTGGTGACGAAGGCAGTGTACCAAGTTTCATTGAATTATCTTGCTCAGTTTTCCCAAAAAGTGTATTTCAACACACAGCCAGCCAGCCAGCCAGCCACCCAGCCAGCCAGCCAGCCAGCCAGCCAGCCAGACAGACGGACATGGCTATATCGACTCAGGAGGTGACGCTGATCAAGAATATATATACTTTTCTATACCTGCCACGCCTCCTTCTCTGCGTTACAAACGGAAGGACAAAGTGAATATACCCTGGGTGTAGGGTATAAAGATAGTATGACAAATGTACTAGGAAAGGAAATTTAATGAGAATTTCAAAAAAAATAATAAAAGGGTATGTTAATTGGATGTTTTTCACATTAAAATGGCCGCCAAAGTCAAAAGTTGGGAAAAAAAACTAAAATATCAGCGAACGCTAGGTTGCACCAATAAAATTGTTTTTTCTAAAACAAGTTAGAAAATCAGTTTTAACCTTATAACTCCTCAGTGGTACATTTTAGACCCCCCTCTCAGGTGCCATTTTTTATTGGTGTAGGGTATTAAATTTTCGGCAAGACCAATGATAACTCCCTTACTAGTTTACACTTGTTGCTGGCATTTGAAGGATACATTTTTTGTCTCTTTCGAAATTTTTTTTTTTTGTTTTTTGTAGGATGCTTTTTTTTATTTATTATTTTGAAGCAGCAACAACATCGGCGAAGGTTATGTTAAAAATGTTCAGCAGGTTCCATTTAGAAAATTTTTGTTGCGATCATTAAATTTTTTTTTTATTGTTTCTTGGACTCTATTGCACGATCGGATCGATTGACAAGTCAGACAGTCGAATGTTTTAAGCTGGACATTGGACACAAAGCGAACGGATTTTGGACTTGGACATCGATATACGGACAAAAAGACAAACAGACAGACAGGCATAAGCGCATTGTGTTATTTATGCAACATCACATGTCAATTACTCACGATCACGAACGTATTTCGTTTTGTTTCTTTTATCTGTTGAAAGGAAACGCGAGTAACGACAAAACCTGTTGAATAGGATAGCAGTGAGCGCTGTATTGAAAGTGAGATCTTTGTTTTTTAATCAAAAGTAAAGAAAAGAAAAAAAAAAACATACTTAATAAAAATTAAATTTAACATTTCTAAATCATCTGACAGCAGATTATGCTTATGGAAACACCCAGCGAAATTTATTTTCAATTTAAGAAATACGTGTCCTATCACTCTATCACATCTTATCACAGTAATGATCGCACTTCCTGCATGTTAAAAATTTCGACTTATCTGAAATCACGGGTATTTTTCATGTTAAATTTTACATACAAAAATCACTTGAGCGTACTTCCTTATGTGTGGTGCCACCCTACCCAACCCAACCCAACCGACACTTAGTTTGTATTTAAGCAGACCTGCAATTAAGTTAATGATTTGTTTGTGCTTGCGAATAAATTAATTTAAATGAAGGTGTTAAGCGTCCAAAAAAAATAATAGAAAATAAAAATTAGTCGAAATTCAAATTAATGACCAGAATGGTGTTTTGATAGAGTGTTGGGGGGCTTCCTGATAAGTTTACATGGTTACTCACTGTTTGTTAAATGACTTAAGTGCAAAGCGGTAATAGTAAAAGAAAATGAAATAAACCGAAAAAACCTTATTTGATTTTATTCGGCACTACTAACTAAATTCTTTTTCAAACTTTAATGAATTTTTATATAAAAAAATGTATGCTCTCGTAGAATGTTTGGTTTTTAATGACGATTTTTCTTTTTATAAACTGAGTTCACTATCCACTTCTACTGAGCAAAAGTATAATATACATTCTTTCTTCCGATTCGAAATAATCTGTACTATCTATTTTCAAATTTTCCAAGAAAAGACTAGAAAATATGAGATGAAAACCTATCCGTATACGTACGTTTGTTGTTTGTTTTTTCAGAACTTCTTTGATTGGAACGAGTTCTTACCAATTCAATCCGAAAAGCATTCAATTCTTGTAATGGATGTCCTCACAAAAAGTAGGATGATTCATTTGCCTTACGAAAAGACATACAGGCCTGTTCCGTAATCATTGTGGTTTCAGGAGACTTATTGATGAAAATGGTGAGTCAAACAATAAAAAGTATTAGAATGTTTTTTGTGGAGAATAACAGGTTCTACAAATAATATTAATAATATTATTAGAAAATATTCTTAATATTGTAAGTTTATATGCATACTTAATCTCTTCTATGTACGTTAAATAGTTTCAAAGACATTTTTTAAGGGCGCGGCACTGCCCATGTCATGTCACCTGTAGAAAAAAAAAAAACCAAAAAAAGTTTTTAAAAGTTTTGGTTCCGGCAACCCAAAAAACTAATGACGCAGGAACACGCTCCGTAAGCGAAAACCTACTACTTATATACATAAATTTTCACTGCGATCGGTCTAGCCGTTTAGGAGTATATAGGAACATTCAGACATATGGTGGTAATCGGTAGAACAACGGAAAATTTAAGACTTCTGAGACAAATTTGAACAACTTTTATTAGTACTATTTTTCGAAATTCGCAAAACCAACGGAGTTACTGGTGTAATGTCATAATATGAATTCGCTGACATTTTGTTGGAAGTGAATAAAATTGTGCTCTGTTTTCACAAAAAGTTTAATTAATGGTATTAAGTTGAAATAATGATATCGGTCAAATATTCGATTATCATCAGACCGTTTTGCTTCTGTAATTAATAGGAACTGAAAAATGACAAGTTGAGAACTGCCTACCTGAGGTTTGAACCAGCGTTTGTTATGGTTAATCTCTCAAACGCGACGTAAGTCATTAGACAAATTCGTCTGATGAGTTTTCGTGGCGTAAGATGAAACATATTTCACCAGAGCAAAGTTTTATTGATCCTCAATTTGTCACAATTGTGTATTAAAAAAAGGTATTGATAGATTTATATGAAAATCAATGTATACAAATTTATGAATAAAAGTTCAATTATATTAATTTTCATAATAAAGGGTGTCCCATAATTCACGCAAGGTTTTAATTAAACAGAAAACACATTTTTTTTTTTTCATATTTTTTATTGAAGCATCAAGAACAAAAAAGAGAAGGTTATATGTGGAATAGCAGATGACTACCATCTAAGCTGGATCGTACGTACTCTTTCGTCGAAATTTTTCATGACCATTTTGCATAAATGTCTTTTTACTTACCCAAAACTGTCAGCTGTCAAACTATTTTCTTTCTTTGATATGCAACACTTTACCGCATAAATGGCGCCAAATGTAAATCTTGTGTGAATTATGGGGCATCCGTTATATATGAACTTATGTTTTTAAGGAACACAGTTTAAAATTTTTTTAAAAATATACCTCTATCTTTTCAAAAGAGTTATTTAATTTAAACCAATCCTTTAATATATTGGATAACATGAACAGACGCTCAATTATAAATCAAAGGATAATATAAATTCGTATTAAAATTCCTATTATTTATGTATATTTTGTGGAAATTAAGTAAAAATGCTATTAATGCAACCCTTCAGGGCAAGTGGCGCTTTAAAGGCTTTAACCCTTTTAATGCTCAAAACAATTGCACTAATGACGTCAGCTGTTTTTATTGTTTAATTGTGCTCAAAGCAGTACCAAATGCTGGCGTAAGGTTTGCCTTAAATGAAAAAAAAAAAAATTGATCAATGTTACCCTTGAGTAAAGTGAAAAAAATAAACTTAGATTGATTTGCATTTAAAAATAGATTTATTTTTTTCTTTTTTTTCTCGTTACTTGCAAGTTTTTGTGTGCTTTCGACCGAAAATTGTACTGCATCATCACTCCTGTGCGAATACAAAACGAAGACTTCTATTAGAAAACAATTTCGTTGGTTGTCCTGTAAACGGTTACCTTTTTTTTTCTTTTTGACACAACAAAAGCCAGCAGATGCAATGACAACTTTTTTTAAGTTTTTTTTTGTAAAAGCGATTTTTTTTTATTTTTTCTCATTTTTTTTTTTCTGGAAAATTCAATTTTATTTTTTAATTACCGCAGCAGGAGAAAGTCCTTTGTAGTTCCATATGTCCTGTTGCTGTGCCTTTGCTTTTGTCGTTGTTGTTTTTATATTGCGGCCATATTCAAATTAGCCTGCAGTGTCCACAATTTGAAAAACTGCTGTAGAAGCAAAAAATGTAAACACCCGCAGCTAGAAAAGTTTAAATAAAAGAAAAAATTAACAGCAGCGATAACGAAAAAAGAAATAGAAATTCAATTTAAAAATAACAAAAAAAGTAGGCATTTAAAAAATAAACCACCCAGTAACAGCAACAGCATCAACAACAACAACAACAACTGCGTAAATAAATAACAAAAAGTCAGTTAAATTAGCGCACGCGAGCACCTTTCAAGGATGCCCCCAAAATACATAACACAATCGCAGAAGGGTTGCATCGTGCACTGCTACAACATCAAAGGGTTAAAGATTCGAATTTTTTGGTCTGCTTCTCATGTCTAAATTAGTTTTACAATTTATTGGTACAAAATGCAAAAGAAACGAAACAACAATTAACCCAAAGAAAAATAAAGAAAAAAAAAAACAATTTTTTTAACACCAATTTTTTTCGGGTAAAAATCCTTTTTTTTTCTTATCACAAGTAATAGAGATTTGGTGTAGAAAAGCAACACAATTTCCATAAGCAATAAAAATGATTTATTATGGAAATTTCATAAAATGCATAATTTGGAAAATATGTCACGTTGAGATTTTTTTAATTTTTAAACGCATTCGTTTTCAGCGTATGACAAAAGGGGTCAATTAGATCGGAGCAAAGTCGAAGCAGCAAGGTGCTCAGGAAGGGGTGAAATTAAATATGAATCTTAAACGATTTTGAATGATTTCCATTGCAAAAACTAATTTCCGTAAATTTTTAGGCAAAAAAAAAAAAATATTTTTTTAGATCTTGTGGCCAAAAATTTTTATTTTAGAGAAAAAACGTAAACCGGCTTGGCTCAATACCGTTCTAGCTAAATGCCCCTAATTACTGGGGTTGCCACTCTCACAGTATTGGCTTGGCTCAATACCGTTCTAACTAAATACCACTAACTACTATGCTTACCACCTTTACTCGCTGCCGGTCGCCGCTGGAATGAGAATATTTTCCCTCGACACCAGTGTTGCCAGTAAAATGATTTGAAAAATACCTCATTTTACTTAAAAATGTAGCTTTTTTTGCCAAAAACTACCACTTTTAAAAATAATTAATAAAACATTAGAGTTACAGGTTAAACATGAATAATTCAATTTATTGTAGGGGAAGGTGGGGAATCGTGGGCCACGTTTTTATTTTGTTAAATATCTTAAAAAAAAATAAAAAATTTTGCAAATTGTAATATGGTATGTTATTCTACATGAAGTTAGGTAACTTTTGACTATTACACTTTCTAACAACTCTTTTGTTTTTTCTGACGTTTCGTGGTTTGAAAAAAATTAGTGTTTTTGCGATTTTCAAAAATGGTGGGGAATCGTGGGCCATGGGGAATCGTGAGCCACCGCCACCTTTTGGCAGTATGTCGAGATAAATAGTTAGATGCAACTGTAATCGTTTTCTCTTAGCCTCAACTTATTTTTACATTGGTTGTTGACAAACGTACGCGTTTTATTTGCTTTGTATAATACTTGCCCAAAAAAAAGTATCCGCAAAACTTTTTTTGCTTGTTTGATTTCCATCATTCTTGGACGAATTGCTACGACAAAACACAGGTAAATATGTTTTTTATTATCGTTAGACCTTTGCCTTTCAACATACATATATTATTATATATATTATTATTGTACATATATTATTAAACAGATTTGTTTTAAACTTATAAGCTACAAGTTCGAGTCATCTTAAGCCAAAGTAGTGTTGATCTTAATTTTATGTACATATATATTATATACTCGTATATATAATAATTATTTATCGAAAAGTCTTTTTTATAAAAGAATAATTCTTCAATTATTGTTTCATAATTAAAGTGTTTACGTGGATTACAATCTTGAAAAACTATCCGAGGTTGGGCTTAGATCACTAAAGACTTCGCTTCCAAAGCCTTTAACCACAAGGTTAACGTCAACTAAACAAAAAAAAAAAAAAAAAAAAAAAATAGTCTAAGTGGCTCAATGTTTTAGATGCTGTGGTTTTACTTTAGACCTATTTATCTATTTTATTCTATGTAGGGCTAATAAACCGCCACTTGAAACGAATTAATGGCAGTTCTGAAAAAATTTTGAAATTTTTTTTTCCATTTGGGGAACATTTTTCTATCCAAATGCAGAGCTTTCGTATGTTAATCGTTTAAAAAGGTGAGCTTAACTTAGTTTCTATAGTCATATATCCATTCATTTAATCAAAATAGAAACGTATATAAATTTTTAAGTCAAAAATGTGCAGTTTATAGAGAGTTTTTTTAATCCTAAGGCGTTATTAAGTATCCTACTTTTTAATTTCCTTTACAAAAGGGATTTTAATTAAATTTTCTTGTACAACATACTATACATATAAATGGTTATGCTTTTTATTAATAATTTCTTATTGACTACAATTTCAATAAAAAACGTGATCTCACGCCATACCAACATCACGATTCAGCCATTCAAGCAAACGATGATGTCGATCCTGTTCAACTTGAAAACACTTTTGATTTTTATGCAGTGGAAGAAGGGGCGTAATCGGCAACGGTGGCGGCAGTGAGCATGATTGTAATGATGATGCTGGTGGTGGCGGTGGTGGACCATCAGCGATGAGATTTAAACAAAATATTTAAAAAAAAGAAATGAAAAAAATCAAGTCAAAATAAAGAAATTAAAAGACAAGTACTTGTATGTAAGTAGTAGCCACGAGCATTAATTTTACCCATTGCAACCAGCAAAAGATCAAATTGGGATCGAAACAAAAGGAAAACGACAAAACAGAATAATTAAATGACGTGCAAACATTTTCCCGATAAACCTCCTGCCTTACTTTAATTTCTGCTCCTTTTTTCACTTTACGAGTTACATACTAAACTACATATGGGTAGCATGCCGTCGCCTAATGATGATGATGATGATGGCAAAAGTCAGCAATTTTTTCTTGCTGCTCTTGTTGCATTGTCTTAAATGCTGCCAGTCAGTCCCAGCCAATTGTTGTGCAATCAGCGATGCATTGAAGACTGCCAGCAATACAATAAAAACTAAACAAAAACTTAGAATGGGAACGAAACCAAAGTAATGCGTAGCGTGTATTTATGCTCTCTAACAAACTAAAATAACAATTTAGGAAAAAGAAAAAACAACCAACAATAAGAACTGCCTGCGATCAGTAAATGTGATGCTCCCCTATTTGCTGCTCCACACAAATACAATCGACAGCAGCAACAGCAGAAGCAGCAACAGCAATCTAAAAGCGAAACTTGTTGCTGCAGCGCATGAACGGGTTTTTGTTTCAGTTGTTGCGTATCCTGACTGCCACCGTAGATCCCGCTGTTCGTTTGTGGAAGAAATAAAAAAGAAGATAAACTGATTTGTGTCCAAGCCCCAACACGAATCAAGGTTTCATGCATGAAGTCCTACAGCGCAAAAGTCGTTGTGGTTGGCGTTGTTTACACTGAGCAACAAAAATTTGCTTGAAATTCCTATTATTAGGAGAAAACTGAAAATCGATACAGGTCTTAAGCCCACAATTACAAATAAAATATGATCCCATGCAACCAAGAAAAGCTATTTAAGTTCATAGGTCACAAGAATCAGTTTTTTGCAAATATCTCGCTAACGATTTATATACTTCTACTGAAAAATGTTGGTAGGCAATTTTGTAGCTTACTAAGTACTTCCCATAAAAAAGGTGTAAAAACTGTTTTCATACGACTTATAGCTTGAGAGATATCATAATTTAAAATGATGAGTTGATTTTTAAACTGCGATAACTCGTAAATTGTGAATCTTATCAAAATAATAAAAATAATAATAAATAACACAAACAACAATTGTGATATAGAAGATACGTATAAAGAGCATACAAGAAAATTGTCAATAAGTCGACTTTGTGATAGAGCAACGATGGTGCATCGGTCTAACTACTGGTCGCTGCACTTGAGAGATTTACCACGACACAGGTTCATATCCCAGCTCAACACAAAAACTTGCAATTTTCAATTATAATTACAATCACACAACTTTTTATTTCAGTTGCTGCAATAAAAGATCGATCGCATTCAAGTGC
Source organism: Calliopum simillimum (assembly GCA_951812925.1). Taxonomy (NCBI): domain Eukaryota; kingdom Metazoa; phylum Arthropoda; class Insecta; order Diptera; family Lauxaniidae; genus Calliopum; species Calliopum simillimum. The sequence goes on along the minus strand of OX638368.1, from coordinate 97,584,265 downwards.
AAATATTGAAGGCGCCGTGATCTCGAAACCAAGTTTTCTTAGCAGTTAATTGAAAGAAAATGTTTGCAACTGACTTTACCAGAGTCGGCCAATAATATTCTTAGCATTTGTATGAAATTTGGTTGGATTATCTCAAACAGCACCCTCAGTACTGAGTTTAAAATGTTTGGTTTGAAATTATCCGAATTCACTCATTTTTCTACCATGGCTGACCTATTCCTAGTGTTTGTTTGAACAATTTTTTTTGACCCCGTTTTCACAGCGAACTATTTAACCAAATTTATATTTTTTTTATTTGGAAGGTTCTGTGATGCAGAATGCACGATATTTTGGATGTTTTTCGATATTTTTGGGTTTGTATGCTTTTCGATACTTTTAGACTTTTATCGATATTTTGAATGTTTTTCGATACTTTTGGAATACAACCGATATTTAAGATGTTTTTCGATATTTATGAACTTTAACCAATATTTTAGATGTTTGTTGATACTTTTGGCTTTTTACTGACGTTTTAGATGTTTTTCGATACTTTTACTGATAATTTGGATGCTTTTCGATACTTTTGGAAGTTTTTCGATACTTTTGGACTTTATCGATACATTTGGATGCTTTTTGATACTTTTGGACTTCCACCGATATTTTGGGCTTGTATCGGATGTTTTTCGATATTTTTGGATTTTTGCAGATATTTTGTATGCTTTTCGAGACTTTTATCGATATTTTGAATGTTTTTCGATACTTTTGGAATACAACCGATATATAAGATGTTTTTCGATATTTATGGACTTTTACCGATATTTTAGATGATTGTTGATACTTTTGGCTTTTTACTGACATTTTAGAAGTTTTTCGATACTTTTACTGATAATTTGGATGTTTTTCGATACTTTTGGATGTTTTTCGATACTTTTGAATGTTTTTCGATACTTTTGGATGTTTTTCGATACTTTTGGACTTTTTCGATACTTTTGGACTTCTACCGATATTTTGGACTTTTACCGGTATTAGAGATGTTTTTCGATACTTTTGGACTTTTATCGATATTTTAGATGTTTTCCGATAGTTGCGAACATTTTTTCCAAAAAACCTCACTACTACAAACGAAAGCTCAATTCTAAGCTTTCAAATGGCATATCATTCATCATGGGATTCAGTCGTTAAAGCAGTGGAGTGGAAAACCTGTAGATGTACAGCTTTTAATATTAAGTGATATTTTCGCTGTAGTCCAGTGTTTTAATTTTTTTTTTTCAGTTTTTCTTTTGCAGTGCCATCTTCACCTCTGGCTGATATGCTGCTCTTCTTCCCAGTGTTTTGGTCTAAATATGGACGATGATATCATTGCCATATAAACAGCAAAAGCACTAGACAGACCGTCTGACTGACTGGATTTGTTTTTTTTTTTCTTTTTATTTGTTACGTTGTTGTCATGATGCATTGCAGACGGCATTTAAAAGCGTTGACAGCACTTTCGATCATGCGAAGTTATTGTTTTCCAGATATCATACACTGCTGTATTTTTGTTGTTTTTCGATAAAAATTGAATTGCAGCAGCAGAAGATAAAAAAAGCAACGTTTAATCGTGCGTTGGACAAACCTAAACAACTGGAATAAAAATCATTTTTCATTGCAATTACACATATAAATTTATTTGTCCCTTAATACTCGTTGTTCGAAAACATCTGCATAACCACAAGTTGTGCCAATTATGGTGTTATCTTGGTTTATTTTTTTTTTTTAAGAAAAAAGGAAAAAATTCGTTTTGCAATATTGTAAAATGCGCGTTTGTATTTAAAGAAATTAAACCGCAAATGTAAATCCAATATCGGCAATAATTTTGTGTTGCTGGAATTGATATAAGTGGCTAAGGCGTTAAGAAACCTTGAACCAACTTTTGAGTGGAATGTAAAAAATTGTGTTGTGAGTGGCTGTAAGCTGATGTTGCTTCAAAATTAAGCATGCCTGCCGACGAAATGTCAACGCCCTTGTCATTTCACATTTGATCAAACATTTTTTCTTTCTTCTGAACTTTCAAGTTCAAATATCAAGTTCTCATATGTGATGTACTTTAATCTCTAATAGTGGAATTGTTTCGATTCGATATTCATGCGGACCACAAATGATTTATAGCTCTTCGCGCGTTTGCTAATTTAAAATTTTCGCTTCATTTGAAAAATAACAGATTAAAAATTTAATTTTTTTTTTGTTTCAGCATTGATATTGCTCATGAATATGGCGAAAGAACTTAAAAATTTGTGTAATGAAGCATTTTGAAGTTTGTCGCGTTTTATACATTTTTTTTTTTTTTTATGAATTTACCATCATTTATTCTTCCTCAGAGTTGTTGTTTTAAATAAAAACATGTGTCTGATGTTTTCTTTGTGCATACTTCAAGTATAATTCGATTTAGTTCTTTATTTTCATTTCAATTTTTTATTTCATTTTCGATAATGTACTTATGTATATTAGATAGGGTCGAAATTTAGATTCATTCTCATAAAATTTTTTCTTCACAGAATGGATACCTAAATTTACTTGAAAAATAAGAGTTGTGTTCTTTTCAGAATTTTTGGAATTTGTTTCAATTTTATTTGTTGTTTTAAACAGTTTTTTGAAAAATTATAAAATGTCTCAAAAAATTCAGAAAAATTCAGACGTGTATCTTAAAGAATTCATATCATTTTATGCCTTGACGATTTTTTCCATAAGATGCCTCGGTGTTAAGTAAAAAAGCATTTTTCCGAAAGCGTACTTGAAAAACCTAAAAAAATCGATTTTGGAACCGAATGTTATCTATAATAAAAATAAAAAAAAAAAAAAAAAAATGTGCAATCATTTTACGACAAAGTTTTTGCAAGAATATAATCCTTATTTTTCATGCATATTTGGGCATTCATTCTGTAAAGAAAAAAAAATATCATCAATAGTTGCATGTGTCGCAATTGGTTGCATTGCAATTATGTAATTTAAAAATGAATCATCTGATTCCAACACTCATGCCCTGAGCTGGCAGAATGCCTCTTGTAGCGACGTGGTTCTTTTGAAAGTGGCTATAATTGTTTCCTTAAGGACATCATAGCCTAAAGCCCTCTAGACTGAGACATAGCTTTGAGCTGTTTCTTCCAGATACCGCCTTAACGTCTAGCATAGCTCCCGATTGTTGCACCCAAATTCAGTAATGTATTCTTCAAATTGGGTGAACCCTTTGGCAACGTCAATGTTGCCATCTTCAGTAAGCTTAGTTATTATGACCTAAAGTTCATCAAACTTAAATGTAGCACCACCAGGAATCCTTGCATCTATGGCTTGGAGTTAGTGTCGCAAATCTAGTATGTCACGGCGCATTTTTAACAATCTTATCTCTTCTTCTACTTAGTATGGCTGCTTCCTTGCTAAAATTGTATGGTTTCCTAAAGCTTTCAGGATCAGTGTCATGGGCATTAGCTAAGATTCCAGCAGAGACATCAGTAACTTTGAAAGCAGCAGCAGTGATTTTGATGCTAACGACAGCAGTTTTGGTTGCAGCAGCGGCTTTGGTATTAACAGCAGCACTTTTAACAGCAGCAGCAGCGGCCTCAGCATTGACGGCATCAAATTTGGAGGCATCAGCAGCGATGACCACGTTGTCAACTGAATTATCGGAAACAGCAGTATCACCAGTGGGAAGAAAATCATTTTCCGGGACTTTGCCCTCCGGTAGCAATGCATTGTAGAGCGCCTTCAGTTGCGAATATGTAGCTGTTACCGGAAAATCAATATTTGCGAGGGCTTTTAATTTGGATATCGATAAATGGTTTTCATCTGCCATTATTGTAGATTACCCCACACCTAAATTTGTAATGTTCTCGGTTTTTTGTAATAAAAATCAACTTTATTTTTATCTTTGTAACACAAATTGGCGTGCTTATCTGCCAGTCGTTGTTTTAGAATATTCTAATACCCCGTTTACACTGGAACTATATTGCCATATATCACGTGATTTACCATACAAAAATATATCTACTTCTAACAGGATTTAAATTATATTTTCGAATAAATCTGAACAGGGCTAGCGATTTTTGCTATTTTCAAGCATGTGGCACCTCTAAACTTTGATAATTTGAAGTTTTGTTGACATGAGTGTCATTTATTTGTTTACAAAAGCCAAGAAGAACGTAATTTTTATTTATTAAATGTCATATTTTATAACTTTTTAGTTATTGTTTTCCATTTTTTGGTGAAACGATGACTCGAGGAGTTTTTGTTTTTTCGCAAAATGTAGTGCTGGGGCATTTCAGCAACCAGAAAAATGGATTTCGTTGATTATCTTTTTGTATCCAGAGGAAGCCGATATTACAGTTGAACTTCTAGCCCGCGAACAAACTGTGCATTGGACATGGAATTACTTCCAACGTCCACAGCAGCATCGGTTGCGACTTCATCGTTAATCACTAGTGGTGGCGAAAGAGTCACAGGATTGGATTCACTTAAAAATTCTCCTATCGAAGAGCCAATCGGTCATCCGTGTGGTATTGAAGAAATATTTAATAAATCCGGTGATAATGAAGATGCTTCTGTGTTCATAGATTTTACAATGACATTGTATCAATATACGTAGGCTGCTATATGTATATATTTCTGGCCTAGGCGACACTAAGTGTTGCCAGGTGCAATCTGACATATCCATTATAAAGTTTTGCAATTTTTAGCATAAACGTACTCACAACGTTTTGATGTTCAAGTGCAAGAAAATCAATTTTTCGATTGATAATTTAAGCGATTGATAAATTATGGGATTTCCAACGAGAACAAACGTTTTTTACAACTAAAAGTTCATGCAAAATCGAATGTATTGGAGTGGAACTAATGTGCAAGGATGCCTCTATCCTACAATATGCCACATGACGATCTTGCATTATCAGTTCATGCACTGTGTGCCTTAAGGCATTTGAATAAATTCACATTTCAAAAACCAAAATGACAGCTATTGTCAAAACTAAATCTCTTTCGGCCGGTGTAAACAGGTAGGATTTAGCAACAAGATTTATTTATATCTTCACAGCTTAATCTTTGGTGTAAACATAGTATAAAGTGACGCTTTTTAAAACCACCATTGCCTAATCAATCTTTTAATACTTTAATATAAATAGTTCTTAACTGAAATAAAGGTTGCGCTAAACATAACATTAGGTCATAACTACATCACAATTGCTTAAAACAGTAAATGAAAATACAGTGGAATAGTATCTTAAAGTAACTATGTCATATATACAAAAAAAGTTATAAAATACAACTTGCAATTCTAAGAATTTTTCTGCCTTAAAAACTTTTTTCGTAAGATGCCTTGCTTTTTAGTAAAAAAAGAGTATTTGCGAACGCTTATTTCAAAAACGCAATCGATTTTTGGAACCGAATATTATCAATAAATACTATAAAAAAATAAAAAAAGAGTATATTTTTTATCGCCAAAATTTTTGCAAAAACAAAATCTTTATTTTACAGGAAAATTTGGGTAACCATTCTGTGAAGAAAAGAAAGTTATAAGCAAAAACATTGTGTTGTTTTTTTTTTCAAAATGGGCCTTCAGTAGAATCAAAAGTGCTCCATTGATTTTTCTCGGAAAAAAAAAAAAAAAAAAAAAAAAAAATTATGCAGATATAATTTTTGAGATTCCTTCTAACTTTTAAGTGGGTTTCGAGCTGAATCTAAATTTCAACCCTATCTAATATACACGTATACAAACAACAACAAAATAATGAATTGCGTTGTGACACACAACATTTGTGGTTCATTAAAAATCATATGAATTATGTGAAATCTTCACAAAAGACGCAATTAAATAACAACAATGAGTGTTGTTGTATTTCATTGTCGTTAAAGTTTAAAAGACATAAAATTTATTTACATGTTTTTTGTTAAGAAAACTAATGATTTGATTTAAAAAAAAATTCTTTAAAAGAAAAACCAAAATTTCTTTAGGCACATGGCAGCACATTTATTCATTAACATATTCCTTCTTGCGGAAATTTCTTTCGTATTTGTTTAATTTACGTAAGTAAGTAAGTATTTTTGCTGAATATCCTTTCTATTGAGTTCCGCATACCAAGAAGTTAATTAATAAAACGAATTATGCACCCATTCTCACCCTTTTGCTGTGTAGATAACAGCCATAAGTTATGCTTTCCGAATTAAGCTATAAATTTCAGCGCTTATCCTCTTGCCCCCCCCCCCATGCATCCTGCAAAGCACACTTTATGGTATATAATTGTAGTACAATGTATATTATACTCTGTTTGGAAAGTATTTTGGCAAAGTCAGCAGAAAAATTTGTAATTAAATTTTTCAAACTTCACAGACATTCATTAAAGAAAAGTGAAAATGTTAAAATATATATACATAGGTATATGTAGCTACGTACATACATATGTCTTGAAAATATGGTAAAGTTAAAACCCGACTGTCCTTTAGTGCGCGGGGGCCGTTTTAACGAAAGTGCGCTTTTATGGTCATAACGTGAAAAGAATGGAAAAAAATATAAAAAAAACTTATTGTATAGTTTTAGGCAAAAGTATATTTTTTAACCCTTTAGTATCTGTTGGTGCATGAAAGATTTAATTTTATTGAAATGAAAATATGTTGGTATGAGGTGCCTTTTTCGGCGTATATTTAAATACCAAAATTTTTGTTTACAGATTTTTAATCCCTTTGATCGCACATATCGTGGAGTCAATTGCGAACTATCTAATCTCAAAAATCGAAATTATCAAATGTTTCATTTTATTATCTTACTCCACGATTATAGCTTTCAAGGATAGACTAAAACCGGTCGTGACAAATTATTCAATCTACAAAATATTAGAAAATTTTTATTGCAAGCTATCCAATGTTGAGACCCTTCTAAGGAATTTTGGGCTTATTTTTAATAAAGATTTTACAACACCAGTCGTTAGGAAAAAGCTAAAGAAATATGTTGCAAATTATAAGAAGTGTCTCCGACTCCTTTAAGAAATTTTGGACCCATCCTTGAAAACAAAGGTATGTCGCCGAACCCTCTTTTTGTAAGGTATAGACTCATAAGCTTCTGAGAGGTCTTTAACACCCTTTATAATTCCCCATATAGTCTTTCAGCTCTTTCCGATCGTTTGGTGCAGTACAAATTTTTTTAAAAATTGATCGTGTTCACCACTGATAATTTCCAAAATTTTCCTTTAGCTTTTCACTATCGACTGGTGGAGTTTTTTTCTTTTTTTTTTTGTTTAAAAATGAACCAGAACTCCAAAGAGACGTGGGGGATACTACTGATAAGTAACAAACATAATTGTTTGCCTTTTCCCTATCGATTGGTGCTATAACTTTTTTTTATTAAAATTGAGCCTAAACTTCTAAAAGGGATCGAAAATTTTTTTCGACCTTTCCATTTCAATTGAAGCAGTAAATTTGTTTTTTTTTAAATGGTCCATAATTTCTAAAAGTTTTGGATCCATTTTTAAGTGGTGTTCGCGACAGTTTTTAATATATTTTTGCCCATTTAAAAAAAAAAATTTACTACTCTAATCGATATTGGAAGATCGAACCAAATTATTTAAGGTCTCCCCCTCTTTTTCAAGATGTAGACTCATACACACCTGAGGGGTCATGAAACATCCATTTTCAATTTCCCAAATAATATTTCGGCATTTTCCTGTCGATTGTTGCATTACAAATTTTTTTAAAAAAAGATCAGAAATTCCTAAAATTGGTCGTGGTCACCCCTGATAGTTTCTAAAAGTTTCCTTCAGCCTTTCCCTATTAATTGATATAATAATTTAGCCCACAACTTCTAAAAGGGATCGAAATGTTTGTTTGATCTTTCCCTTTCAATTGGAGCGGTAATTTTTTTTTTTAAAATTACCCAAAACTTTTTAAAAGTGTTGGGGACGCATCTTTTCCGATTGAATCTGGGCAACCGGTTTTCTCCATTTTCGACCAAGTGGCACCCTCTAACTTTGACAATTAATCTGTTTTTGCCGAGATTTATTTTAAATCTGTGTATAAACCTCAGCAGGGCTACCGATTTTGGTCATATTTGACCAAGTGACACCCTCTAACTTTGGCATTAATTTCATCAAAAAGAAATCGAATTGAAGGTGTATATACTAAGAAGAAAAAGAAAACCAAAATTTTTTAAATACATATTTCCTAGACATTGACTAGAGGAAAATTTCCCAATTCATGGTCCGAAAAAATTGTAATTAGCTTTTCTGATGCTTAACACACTATTAATCTTGTTTCTGATGTTTTAGAATTTTTTGGCCCTTGAATTGGGAAAATTTCTTTGAGTCAATGTCTATGAAACATGTATTTAAAAAATGTCTAAAATAATGCAATAAAAAGATTCACATTATTGCGTCTATAATATAGATTTAAGCTGTCGTCTGTCTGGGGCATAATACTTCCTTTTGATGAACTTAACAATTCGTAGCATGAAAAAATAAAAGTGCTTGAATTATTGAAAGTTATTGCACGAAACCGTGGAAAATCTCGAAATGAAATTTTTCTAAATAATTTATTACAAACTACCTTCTTGTGTAATTGTTATAAATGGGAAAATTAAAATCGAAAACTTTAAAACCCAGCAATGTTTCAAAGCGTTTATTCGCAGTCCGCTCAAATTCTCATTTTCATTGTCCTTGCCAAGTATCCTTACTTAAGCTTCTAATTAAGCAGCAACGTTGATTGCATCGAAACTGTTTTATAGACATCACAGCTTCTTATGGTTTTCTTCAACTAAAGGATATTCGTATTTTGAAATTAACTTTTTCCTTAAAGGATGAGCGTGAGCGTGAACGTGTTGTGATTTATGAAACAATGTTGCTGGCATTGTTGTTGTTGTTTATTGTTGCTTACTAATGTTGCTGCGCTATTGCATTCCTTTTCAGAGATTTTACAAATATTTTCATCTCAGAGCTGTTGCTGTTGTTATGGTGTTGCAATAAACTTGGGTATTTAATTAACAATTTGGCGTTTTTAATTGGCTTTTATGAGATGTATTTGGTAGTTGGGCGAACATTTTTGTTTTTTTATTTTTTGTTGTTGCGTTGCATTTAGTATTTATGTAGTGGAAAATTTTATTGTTAATTTCGTGCTTACATTGTATTACAAGTCATTAACAATTTACTTAAATTCAGTTAAAATCTGATATTACATTAATGAAATTTTTCAATTCATACCTATGGATTAAAAAAATTTGAAACAAATAGCTGAAGACTTAAATTCTGTAAAAGAATCATGTTTGAATTTATTGAAGTTAACGTAATTTTTGGAAACAAAATATTGCAATCGATACGTCCATCGGCCCCTGATTCTTGGCAGGTAACATCGAAAGACGCCAGGTTGGTAGGGGTCTGCGCAAGACGTATTGTTAGAGTTTTAAGACATTTTGTTTCAAGATACTTATCTTATGTCCTGCACCCGCTTTTAATCTATCAAATATTACAATTCAGTGTAGCGTGCAAGTGTGTGAACAGTGCTGGGATATGAAAGTTGAAAAAACAAATGCTGCACTGAACTTTTTTTTTCAACGAGGAGTAAAAGCATCAAAATCCGATGTGGAGGACCTCAAACTCGCTAAAAAACACCTCTTGTCAAGACAGATCGCTTCTCCTGGAACTACCATCAAGTATTACGTCAGGAGGCCGTCTAGAGTATTACTGCTCAATTATCTGTCAGTTGGTCGGTCTAGTCCGTATGTTCTCGATGTAGCGGGATCGCTGGTTCTTTCAGTTTAGAGATCTCTGCGTTTCACAGCTCTTCTGGGTTCAATAAACCAGAGTTCTTTCATCAATTTCGCTGCAAATGATTGAACCGCCAGCCATTTTGCTGGTGTTTCACACATATTTGGCAACAGGTTTAGCACTGTGATAGGCTCAGCAAAGGCCTTTTGCATTTCTTGGCGCATTTCTCCGAAACGTGGGCAGCTCAACAAAACGTGTTGAACATCTTTAGCTTCGCCAGGGCAGTCAGGGCGGAAAGGGTCTTCTTCATGTTTATGTAAATCGATTGAGATACTTTTTAAAACATTAATTTCCTCTGAGCAGCTGTGTCAGGTAAAAATCAATCCCTCCGTGTTTACGGTCGATCCATGCTCCAATATTTGGGATGAGAGAAAATATCCATTTCACCTTCTCCGATGTGTCGCATCTTCGTTGCCACTCCTGAATGCTGCGCATTACCTCGTTCGCTCTGTATGCATTTGCGCCTGCGATGTATGTGCGGTGCAGTTCGCCTGCCAGAATATCTATTGGTACCATTCCTGCAAACACTCAGTAGGTGGACTGATCCTCAATATACCATCATACATAGCGTTAGTTTTTCGCGCTCTTCTTTCGCCTCTTTTTTGTTTACGCTCTCTCTCTTAGGTTAGGTTAGGTTAGGTTAGGTTAGGTTAGGTTAGGTTAGGTTAGGTTAGGTTAGGTTAGGTTAGGTTAGGTTAGGTTAGGTTAGGTTAGGTTAGGTTAGGTTAGGTTAGGTTAGGTTAGGTTAGGTTAGGTTAGGTTAGGTTAGGTTAGGTTAGGTTAGGTTAGGTCGCTATCACCCCACACATAAAGGAAGACGTCTTTGTCGAAGAGGCGCTGTTTCCACCCTCTGGTATTTGCCATGTGTATCTGTGGCCTGCTCGGCATCTGCATCTCTATTACTATGCTGCACGGACTTGTCTTGATTGATTTGCTTCAGTTTAATTCAGTGCATATACTGTAGTTGTAGTTTACACTGCAAATTAGTACCTTAGTTAGATAAGCAGTTTTTCGCGCTCTTCTTTCGCCTCTTTTTTGTTAACGCTCTCTCTCTTGCGAAAATGTATGAAAGATACTACAATCCTGGGTTAACAATGCGTTGCAATTAGCCATATCATAAATTTATCTGTAGTTATTCTACTCGCACAATTCATACTGAACTGAAGTATGTACTTGTTTGTATAAAATACAGTACACTGAAGTTTTTATTAGACTCATGCTTCTTTTTTATTAGTGATAAAACTGGATTTTAGTGTCAAAATGAAATCAGTGTACAGTGAAGATCTGAACTTAAAATTTTTCGGAACAAATACTTCAGTTCAGTATAAAATGCTCGATTACAAAAAAATTACACTATATTTCAGGATGTCTTGTGTAGGGTCTTAATTCCTCATACATACCGATTAAAGAACATTAATTGCTTAGCTGACAAACTAGCATCATCACCCAAAATGTCTCTCAAAGGTTAGACTTGTAGATGTACTGTCAATGAAGAAGCACAATAAATCTTATAGTTCGCAGTACAAATTCACCACAGTAATAAAAGATGCAATAAAGCAAAATATATGTAAGGCCTTATATACATACATAAGTATATTGTATATTTAAAGACGATGTGAATTTTCCATCAATGAATTTCAGCAAATGACTTTTACAACGTCGTCAATCATTTGAATCATTCTTAACAGCGAAACAACAACGTAGTTAGTCAATTTCTTTATAAACACTGCCAGATCACTACTCTGAATACACAGAGTCTTGAACAGTGATTTCCATTACCTAATAGAAACATTTAACTACGTAATAAACATTACGTTACATGTTATTTAACCTTTAGCTTAAGCGTCGCAAATGTCAATGGAAAAATATAAAAAATGTCAAATCTCTTACGTTTGACGAGCGTTTGACAATGTCAACAATAACAACAAAGAGAAGATTAATTTTATGATTCTTTTATTTTGCATTTTATTTATTCATACGCATCGAATCTTGCTCCTTTAACACTTAAACTATTTTATTTTTATTTTTATAGAATTTCGTTGTGAAGGTTTTCATTTTTTATATATCTTTTTCGGAATACAAAAGCAAAATTCAAATGCGTCGAAACTCGTAATGTAATCGTAAAAAAATATCAACACGTATAAGAAAAGCGCAAAGCAGGGGTTGAATATAGTGCGATAAAATATTTGGAAACCGGGTTTTTAAAATTCAAATGTAAAAAACCTTATGAATTAGAAAGAACTTTTGAGAATTTATGTTATGTATGAATGTAGTATGATACTGAATCTTGATTTTTATCTTAGTCCTAGGCATTTAGTCTTGATATCGGTCTTGGTCATAGTTTTGGTTTTGAATCTTGGTCTAGGTCGTTAGGTTAGGTTAGGTTAGGTTAGGTTAGGTTAGGTTAGGTTAGGTTAGATTAGGTTAGGTTAGGTTAGGTTAGGTTAGGTTAGGTTAGGTTAGTTTAGGTTAGGTTAGGTTAGGTTAGGTTAGGTTAGGTTAGGTTAGTTTAGGTTAGGTTAGGTTAGGTTAGGTTAGGTTAGGTTAGTTTAGGTTAGGTTAGGTTAGGTTAGGTTAGGTTAGGTTAGGTTAGGTTAGGTTAGGTTAGGTTAGGTTAGGTTAGGTTAGGTTAGGTTAGGTTAGGTTAGGTTAGGTTAGGTTAGGTTAGGTTAGGTTAGGTTAGGTTAGGTTAGGTTAGGTTAGGTTAGGTTAGGTTAGGTTAGGTTAGGTTAGGTTAGGTTAGGTTAGGTTAGGTTAGGTTAGGTTAGGTTAGGTTAGGTTAGGTTAGGTTAGGTTAGGTTAGGTTAGGTTAGGTTAGGTTAGGTTAGGTTAGGTTAGGTTAGGTTAGGTTAGGTTAGGTTAGGTTAGGTTAGGTTAGGTTAGGTTAGGTTAGGTTAGGTTAGGTTAGGTTAGGTTAGGTTAGGTTAGGTTAGGTTAGGTTAGATTAGGTTAGGTTAGATACAGGAGATGAACATGTTGTCATCATTAACTTAGGTCTCGATAAAGGTCCCATTGCATACCCGATACAAAGTGCTTTAGCAGAGAAAGCCTAAGAGAACCACTTGGATGTGCTTATATGCTTCCATATGGATTTAAGGCAAGAAATGACCAAATAATAAAAAATATCCTAAAAAATTGTGAATGGTAGTTGACTGTACAAAATTTCCGAATATTATTACCCATTTCAAATCGTTTGGTTTTTTTAGCTGCCAAACTTCATATTGAGAGCTGATTTTATTTTCAAAGGGGTGCAGCATCCTTATTAACTAATAATCACCAAGACCAAAGCGCAGTCATAGCTTGATTGTGATCTTGACCACGCCAAAGACCAGGAATGCTATGGGCTTGGTCTTAGATGCAGGTCTTGATATCAAAGTAGCGTCTTGGTATCGAAAGACTACCAAGCTCAAGACTGATTTTACTCATGTTTGCATCTTATAAGAAATAAACCCGAATATGAGTTCAGCCCGCTTATGAGTAATCGAAAATATGTGGTACCAAAGGAAATTTGTATAAAAAAATAGAATGAAATACGCAATAAAAATGCGAATTATTATCCTGAAAGGCGATTCAAATTCATTGACAAACGCATACGATCTACGGATAATGTAAGTAACGAGCGCCACCTTAAAGGTTGCCGTATTCTTTTTTTTTTTGTTCATTATTCTTTTTCTTTTTTTTTATTGACACATTTTTATGATTTTTGCATTTGCAAATTTACACGAGATTTTTTGACGCTTCTGTTCTTTTACACATTCCAACATTTCATTTGCTGTGCTGTAGCGTAGCAGAAATTCTGTTTTACTACTTTTTTATGACTTCATAGTTTGTTTTATGGTTGGGAAAATGTTTTGGTTACGTTTTTAGTTGCTTTGATTGTAATCTTGGTGGGAATGATTTTATGCTTAACGCTATTAAAACCATTAAGGGAAATATTGAGAAACTAAATAATGTTGAATCAAATGCAGCTTATCTTTTCAAAAATATTTGAGCAGTTCATTTGGAAATTTCTAAATCCGGAAATGAAATTAACTTTTATGACGTTCAAGAACAATTTGTTTAAAGGCTCCAGTATATGCAGGGCACATCATTTGCAGCGCAACGCATGCGAGTAAGTAATCCGTGCATTAAATAGTGAAGTAGTTTTTCCGACCAAAAATTAAGAAATTGGTATAGTAAATGCACTACCAAATTCATGGAAATTTAATGGGAGTTCCAAAAAAAAAAAATATAAAAGGGTATGTTGATAGAACGTTTTTCATACTAAAATGCCTGCCAAAGCCAAAATATAGGAGAAAAAAAAATTTCAAAATATTGACATTAAAGGTCCAGAACTTTGTGAAATCCTTTTAAACAATATAAGCTAAATACAATTAAGTAAAAGTTTCCCCATGTGCGATGGGCCTAACAAAAGTTCGCTTGGTAGAGATGAAAAAAACAAGATAAAAAATTCTTTAAATTTATAACTTTATTCTTCATCTGTTTGTATTTTTTCAAAGTAATCGCCATATATTTTGATACATTTTTGAAGTCGATAAATCCATCTTGAAAAACAGTTTTCAAAATCGGGTTTTCGCAGTTTTACAATTTCATCACTAACCGCATTTACTATCTCCTCATGCTGTTGAAGACTCTCCCTCTCAAATTTTTTTTTTATTTTTGGTAACAACCAGAAGTCACAAGGCGCTAGATCTGGGGAATAAAGTGCTGGACAAATTTCTTCGAAGCCTGAAAGCTCAATAAATTCGGTTGTTTTTTCAGCAGTGTGCGCTGGCGCATTATCGTGATGTAAAAAGTTGCGGCGTAGCTCCTTTTTTTTGGCGTTTTCCCAATAAACTTTGGAAAACTTCTGGTAAACAGGTTTCAGTATACCACTTAGCACTAATCGTCTGACCTCTTTCCAGAGGAATAACAGCTACAACTTTCTCTCTAGTGAAGTAAACTGGCATCATTACTTTTGTTGCTGACTTTTGTTGCTTTGCTTTAACAGGTGGATTTGCACCTTCTGGGCTCCATACCATGGATTGTTGTTTGGTATCAGGGTCGTACTTGTCAATCCATGCTTCATCACTTGTTACAATTTTCTTGAAAATGCAAGACTCTACGTTTTTGAATTGTTCAAGAAAATACTAAGCAAAACGTACACGTGCCTCTTTTTGAGCACCACTTAAAATTTTAGGAACCCATCGTGCAGATTTCTTCGTGTATCCAAGATCATTTTGTAATATTCGCAATACAGCCATGACATTCAAGCAAAGATTCTCAGCAATGATTTCCTGGGTCAATCTTGGATCTTCGTCAATTTTAGATTTCACCAGCGCTACACTTGCATAATCAGTCGAAGATTATGGGCAGCCTTCTCGAGGTTCATCCCCCACAGAAAAATGACCTGTCAGGAATCTTCGGAACCACTTTGAAATAGTCACAAGGGATTGTGCATTAACTTGAAATGCTATTTGGAATTCACTAAATATTTTCACAGGATTGAGCTTACGTCGAAATCCAAAAAGAATAGCAAACCGAATGTCTTGCTGCGTTGGCACTGGAATATCTGCTGACATTGTTTCACGAATTTTACGTTTTCTTCTCTCCATTTTGACCGATCTTTCTGAAAATTAAAATGGTATATTGTAGGACTATAACAAATAGTACGCAATTTTTTGATTTACTAAAAATTTATAACATGACACCTACCAAGCGAACTTTTATTAGGCCCTCCGTAAAAGTTTTCTCTGATACGTTTGCGTGACCCAAGGAATTTTTTTTTTTTTTGTGAAACAAGTCGGAAGTCGGTCTAGCCCGCCCATGTGCAATTTTTTGTTAGCCTAAGCCTTCTTTATCACCTCCCAGAAGCTTCGTAAACTTATATAATATACCCTATATAATTCATTATAATAAGCCCAAGAACTTAAACGCAAGTTTATAGCCAGCGCCTGATGCTATGTTATGGTTTTTTGTTTTGTGGTATAAAAGCTCTCTGCCGGCTAAGTAAAAAGCTTCGAACTGTACACAGAATAACAGACAGAAACAACAGCGCTTCATTTGCATTAACTTAACAGTTGCTGTTATTAAAGCTGTTATTATGTTATTAAAGTTAACAGCAGCTAAAAGCAATTGCGAGAGCTTATGCACATACTTATGTACGTAGACACTTGAGCACAATCGCTATGGCAATATGATGAAAATGAATTTACAAAAATATTTTTAATTAAATGTTGCCGTCATTTTTTATTAATAAATTATCTCGTTGATAACGAAACGCTTTTGTAAAAAAGTTGTCATATCGCTGTGAGAAAAATGTAATTTGTCTAACGGTTCGTACAGGCAGCGTGGCCGAGCGGTCTAAGGCGCTGGTTTTAGGCACCAGTCCGAAAGGGCGTGGGTTCGAATCCCACCGCTGTCATAAATATTTTTAATAAAATTTTTCGATTTTTTTTTTTAATGAAATTCTTCAGAAAATCATATGAACATGTAAGTATGTATGTATTTCTTTGTCTATTTTAATGTTCAGTAGATGCCTTGATGAATGCAAAATTTCTTAATTTTATGAATATTTCCACTATTTTTGCATATTGTGTGTTAACGATAGGAAAAAGTGTTAAATGGAAATTTTTTTATGTTAATTTTATGTTACTCATGCGGACTGTAGCATATGATAGGAACTATTTGAAAATGCCTAGAATTCTTGCAAATATTTAATAAATTGTTCATTGTTTAGAGATAAAAGATTGTTGTTTTACAAAAAGTAATGCATTAGATAAATTTTAAGCCCGAATATTTAAAAAATCAGAGCCAAAGAGTATAAAAGTAAAAAATTCAAATCAATACACTGTACAAAAGTCAAAAAGCCCTAAGAAAAGTTTTTGTCGTCTATTATGGTCTCCTAAATACAAATATGCTATCCGTTTTGTTGCGTCAGGTTTTCTGTAAGCCCGGCTTTGAAGTTATCTAGAAACCGTTTATATTAAAAACATAAAAATAAATAAAAGAAATGTTCCGATTTCATTTCATTTCATTTCATGTCATTTCATTTCATTTCATTTCATTTCATTTCATTTCATTTCATTTCATTTCATTTCATTTCATTTCATTTCATTTCATTTCATTTCATTTCATTTCATTTCATTTCATTTCATTTCATTTCATTTCATTTCATTTCATTTCATTTCATTTCATTTCATTTCATTTCATTTCATTTCATTTCATTTCATTTCATTTCATTTCATTTCATTTCATTTCATTTCATTTCATTTCATTTCATTTCATTTCATTTCATTTCATTTCATTTCATTTCATTTCATTTCATTTCATTTCATTTCATTTCATTTCATTTCATTTCATTTCATTTCATTTCATTTCATTTCATTTCATTTCATTTCATTTCATTTCATTTCATTTCATTTCATTTCATTTCATTTCATTTCATTTCATTTCATTTCATTTCATTTCATTTCATTTCATTTCATTTCATTTCATTTCATTTCATTTCATTTCATTTCATTTCATTTCATTTCATTTCATTTCATTTCATTTCATTTCATTTCATTTCATTTCATTTCATTTCATTTCATTTCATTTCATTTCATTTCATTTCATTTCATTTCATTTCATTTCATTTCATTTCATTTCATTTCATTTCATTTCATTTCATTTCATTTCATTTCATTTCATTTCATTTCATTTCATTTCATTTCATTTCATTTCATTTCATTTCATTTCATTTCATTTCATTTCATTTCATTTCATTTCATTTCATTTCATTTCATTTCATTTCATTTCATTTCATTTCATTTCATTTCATTTCATTTCATTTCATTTCATTTCATTTCATTTCATTTCATTTCATTTCATTTCATTTCATTTCATTTCATTTCATTTCATTTCATTTCATTTCATTTCATTTCATTTCATTTCATTTCATTTCATTTCATTTCATTTCATTTCATTTCATTTCATTTCATTTCATTTCATTTCATTTCATTTCATTTCATTTCATTTCATTTCATTTCATTTCATTTCATTTCATTTCATTTCATTTCATTTCATTTCATTTCATTTCATTTCATTTCATTTCATTTCATTTCATTTCATTTCATTTCATTTCATTTCATTTCATTTCATTTCATTTCATTTCATTTCATTTCATTTCATTTCATTTCATTTCATTTCATTTCATTTCATTTCATTTCATTTCATTTCATTTCATTTCATTTCATTTCATTTCATTTCATTTCATTTCATTTCATTTCATTTCATTTCATTTCATTTCATTTCATTTCATTTCATTTCATTTCATTTCATTTCATTTCATTTCATTTCATTTCATTTCATTTCATTTCATTTCATTTCATTTCATTTCATTTCATTTCATTTCATTTCATTTCATTTCATTTCATTTCATTTCATTTCATTTCATTTCATTTCATTTCATTTCATTTCATTTCATTTCATTTCATTTCATTTCATTTCATTTCATTTCATTTCATTTCATTTCATTTCATTTCATTTCATTTCATTTCATTTCATTTCATTTCATTTCATTTCATTTCATTTCATTTCATTTCATTTCATTTCATTTCATTTCATTTCATTTCATTTCATTTCATTTCATTTCATTTCATTTCATTTCATTTCATTTCATTTCATTTCATTTCATTTCATTTCATTTCATTTCATTTCATTTCATTTCATTTCATTTCATTTCATTTCATTTCATTTCATTTCATTTCATTTCATTTCATTTCATTTCATTTCATTGGATTTTTGATGCATTTTATTAAGTTTTAAGGATTTCACGTCAACGGTGACCACTGATGAAATTTTTAGAATATTTTTGTAGAATTCTTTAACCCATTATAGCAAAGCAGATTTTCTCCATTTATTGGAGCCCAAAGTACCCGCGCGTCACTTGCATCTTGAGTTAAAGCCGTTTTATGAATCGAAAAATTTCAACATCTTCCGGAACTTCCAGAAGGCAAACTTTGCACTGTAAAGCAATGGGAAAAAATCTGAAAATGTCAGAAAATAATCTATTTCAAATATTTTGGCGAATGACTGTAAAAACAAGAACTTTTGTCGTTTAGATCATCAATCAAGCCCAGTCTTTGTTCTCGTATATGATTTCTGTTGCAACCTTTGATTTCCCATTATTCCAGAAAAGTGCTGTACCTTAACAAGTACACAATAATATTTATTTTTCTAAAGTGACAAACCACCAATTTAAAAGAATTTAATTTGACACGCAAATTAAAAAAGTTTTTATGTCAAAAGTTCCAAAGAAATGCCCCAAAAACTTTGTTTTATTGTGACTTCTTATGCTGTCAATTTGTTTTCATTTGAATGATTTAACAACGTCAGCATTTAGGCCACAGTTATTGCGTGTTTTCTTACCGAATTTAAATCCAGAATTTTGGAATAATTCGCCTGTTGTTGACATTTCGGCTTTTCTTATCAATTTAACCCTTTTTCTAACGGAAACATTTTGATCTTGTTAAGACGACAACTTAATTTGAGGCGCATGCAGAGCGCGTTGTTTGTCTCTTCGCTTAACAGGCGCGTTATGAAAACGCAGGGTAATCGAAAGGAAGTCACAGGAAATTAAAAGGATTTTCCATTGCATGCGTTAACCGCAAAGAATTCTTAATTTTTTTTTTTTTTTTTTTTCTTTTTTGGTATTGTGATATGCCGCTGAAACCCTTTGGCCTAAGGGGTTAACAGTTTAGCTGCAACAGCCATTCAATTGTAATTGAGACAACTTTGGGTATAAAATGTAAATCTTCAAATTGGGGCCATTTTCCATTTGATAAGTCATTATGTTCATCTGTCATTTGATTGTGTTTATTGCAACCACCATGACGACTGTGAACTTTTGCAGCTCTGTTGTTGATTTTCATTTTTTTTTTTTCCTTGTATTTTGTATTGTACAAAGTATCAAATTTCAAGGAAAAACCATCACACTCTTTCTGTGAGACTAAAGGGTTGATTAGAGAAGCATGTACTCGTACAATTTTTAAAGTTGCATATAAGGGTTTCTAAATGATAATGACTGAAGCCTTCAAATGATCTCAAAAATATTAAGTTTATAACTCTTTAGGGACTATCATTGGTTTTGAAGAAGAAAGTAATAATATAAATTAATATTTTTGGTTTTAAAGTTTAAAAGGTCAATAATTTTTTTTTTTCTGGCGTGGCACTCTGAATGAAACTCGCTTTCTGAACAATCAATACACCGATCTATGATTCTATTTACATTCGTTAGCAAATTTGGCTTCCTGGAAGATTTCTTTGAATACAAAACACTGTTTCTACACAATGATATGTTCGTTTAAAGCTGTGCCCATAGCAACATGACTTAGTCGAAAACCTATTAGCAGAATTAAGAATTTTCACCTTCCTCATTCAATATGATATCAGAATAACTCTTAAGATTTCGGAGACTTAGTTGGCTTTTGATATGGAAGATTTCATGATACCTAAGGAAATTTTTAAGAAATTCGCGGTGACTTTTGTTTTTTGAAATGGTACCCTGCAGGACCAAGGACTATTCTAAAACTAGTTTTCAAACTACTCCATGTGAGAAATCGACTAGTCAAAATTCTGGTCCCATCACATATGTACATATAAAGTTCTATTTACGTTTTACATTGTTTATCATTGGGCGTAACTAATTGTTTCCTTATGCATTACAATCGGACCGGAAAAAGGTCAAACTAATTGTTCCCTTATACATTACGTTCGGCCGTTTTTTATTATTTTGTTTATAAATTTTAACAAATTTAATTTGAGTTTCAAATTTTACACACAAATGTCAAAAGGTTTCATAGCCAAATGTGCTATATAAATATTTCTGAGCAATCAATGCGTTCTGGGTTCGAACCTCATTATTTATTATTCATTATTATTTTCTACCTCGGTTACGTTGGAAATATGTTTCGTTTTCTGCTCTGAAATTGAAAGTTGGAACTGAAAATTACCGTGTGGAGGATTTGAACCTGAACCTTTCCACGCAGCGCAAGTCATTTGACCGATACACTATCGTTTGTTCTTCTTCACAATCGACGATCTGCCAAACAGTACATAGTAACTTTATTATTTCACTGATACAATCCTTACACAATTGGACCACTTTTGGTACTAATGACGGTTTATGCATTACATTTTGACCATTTTTGATACAATTGATAATTTAAGTGAATACTAGTTTTAGGTGTGATCCATTATGGACTACTTATAAAAAAACTAGTCCAAAGATTGGACTATTGAGACAATTAATTCCGTCGGTCCTACAGGGTATTTATTTCAATTAAACTCCAGTTATTGTTACAAGTAAGCTAAATTTTTTAATTGGCTCCGTTATTTTACATGCTACAGCCCATTTTTCCATCTTTCATAAACCTCAATTTTGACATATGTATAAATCAATTTTTTCAGATATATTCGATTTATTTCATTATAGCTTTTTACATGGTTCCGTCTTACATCTGATCCTTTCCTTTCTGTCATCGAACATTAATACAATCTACTACTTTGCAGATGACAGCAGCATTTGTCATTAATATTACTTCAAAAATCATTCAAACTCTGTGGGGATTGAGAAAAAAGCGGTATGTGAATGATACACCCTCAAATGACCTCAAAACAATCTCTGAGTGGTATCGTGTTCAACTTTAGCAAGACCCAATGTTTTTGTTATTTCACAGACGAATAATTTGTGGACCTTTAATGTGTCTCAGACATCGACATTATGAGATCACCAACTCTTGACGTTCTGACCGGGGGTGAACAGATCATGTATTCGGTATTTCAAAATAAGCTGCCAAGTGATTAGGTTGACTAAAATGGTATAAGAAAAAGTTCTCGCCCCGTTTGACCTTCGGACTGAGTACATTTCGAACAACTGAGTCGGAGCTCCAAAAACTACCTTGGAGCGTGCGATGAACTTATGGAATATAATCATAACGTTGATTGTGTTATTCTATTTTATACACATAGCCGAAACGAGCACATAGAAGTTAAAAGATATCATTATAATTTTCATCAAAAAGAAAGTCACATCAAAAGCATAGAGAAAATCTTTTAAAAATGTCTGTAAACATTTTATGAAAATCTCGTGTTCATATTTCAGGCATCGCATTTTAAAAACTTTCAAATGCACCATTGCATCTTGTTCCGTTCAATGACGACCCATTATATTCTATTCTGTAAGAATAAATTAGAGGGTAGATATCATTTACATAAAAAAAATAAAATAACTTCCGCTGTCTTTTTTTCACTACTCTGTCATCATTCTCCATGCAAATAATTAAAAAAAAAAAAAAAAATTTAAGATTTTCACCTTTAAACTCGAGATTAATATGTTTCTCAAGTTATTTACATCCTTATATGTTATATGAAGTATACAGGGTGTATCGCATAAGGTTACAAAGCTCCTGGGAGGGGACAGAGGAAACCTAGACTGAAAAAAAAAATTGCACCTTAGGGGAGGTCTAAAATGTACCGCTGAGGATTTATAGGGTTAAAACCATATAAAAAAAATTTTTAAATATCAACTTTAAAAGTCCATATCTTTGCGAAATCTTTTAATCCTATAAACCAAATTTTAGAAAGCCCATACAATTAGTTAAAAGCTTCTTACAAAACTGTTTTCTCTAAAACGCTAGAGTGATCCAAGAAAATTTTTTTCAGAGGTACATTTTAGGCCAAGGGTGTCAGCGTAGAACAAAAGTGAGCCAATTTTGGCTCGACCAACAACATCAATATTTCTGTACAACAACAATCACAGAAATAATTTTTGTTGTTTTTTTCACGCTCGTCAAAATTTCGCGTTTTTGTTGCTTTTTTTGCGTACACACAAAATCGAATTCGAACCAACATAAAACAACAACAACGACTACGTCGCATCAAAAACGAAAACAACAAACAATATGGGTATTAATGCGTTGATAAATGCAAGTCTTTTACGCACTAACGCCTGAACGTTCAATGTGAATATTTCCATCTTGAGAAATTGCAAAAGTATTGCGAAATTTTCGGCAATGTGTTTGTTGTTTTACAAATGTCAAACTTTCGCAAACCGCACCTCCGCAACGACGCAAGAGCATTGCGTATCAACGCGTGAATACCCCTATTTTTTGTGTGTGTCCTAGTTCTTAGAAATTTTGAAAATTGTTGAAATATTAGTGTTGTTGTAAACGAGGCATGAAAAAACAACAAAAAATTGTTTTTATGATTGTTGTAATTCGAATTTGAAGTTGTTGTAAAAGCAAAAATTTTGCGCTGACTGCGGCGCATGCGCTTGGCGCAGTGATTTGAAAACGCTGACACCCTTGTTTTAGGCCCCCCACAAGTGCAATTTTTTGTTAGTCTATGCATTCTTTATCACCTCTCAGAAACTTGGTAACCTTATGCGATACACCCTATATCCCTAGTCGTGCCATAAGTTTTGTTACACACTAAGTTACACACAAGTTTTTTAATTATTTTGCAATTTTAATTTTTTAATTTAAAGATAATCTTTCTAAAAATGCAACAAATTATTGAAAATGCTGTCCTTTTGCTTTGATACAGGCACTTAAACGGTCTCGCTATTGGGTATGATGAAAAATGTTTACAATGGACGATGTTTTAAATGAACAAAATGTCAAAGTCAATGCTAGAAAATCCCAGGAACCAAAAAATACAGTACCTAGGGTTCAGAGAGGTCATCATCCTGCATGCGTCATGGTTTGGTGGGCAGTATCGTCCAAAGACGTCATACAACTGCATTTTTGTGAAAAAGGTGTAAAAACTGAAGTGAAAATGTACCAACAAGATGTCTTGGAAGGCGTTGTGAAATTTAACAACTTAACTCTAGAGAACATTGGGTCTTTCGACAAGACTCTGCACCAGCTTATAAAGCTAAAACAACACAACAGAGGTTGCGTCAGAATATTTCAGCTTTTATTTTTGCTGAAGATTTGCCCTCAGTAAGCGCAGACTTAAATAGATAACCCCAAACTTAAAAATTCAGCAAGAAAGTCAATATATTTCTAAATACGCTAATTTAGAAAGATTAAATAACTACATAACAGTGTGATTAGAAATCTTTTAGCTAATTCAAGAACCGACTGTAGATAATTCAAGCGCATAAATTAAATGAATAGTGAAAAAGAAATTATATAAAAACATAACTGAAATTGCTTAAGTTCTTCCCCGTATGAATATAAACGGTTTCGCTTAGATCAACTTGTTTAGTTGTATTTTGACCAGTGCTGGTGATGGCACGTACCTGACTTTGTAAATCAAACTGAATTCATCAAGCCGGATTTCACAGCTGATTTTGAGTAAACGCAACAACAGCAAACATAAAAAGCAAAGTCAAAAATGTTATCAAATTTAACGCTTGTGTTGATCATTCTCACTCTATGCTTGAGTGTTTCCCACGCTTATCTTGTGAGTGGCGGTATATTTTATAAAAAGCCGGCAAATTGTACCAATCCAAATGGCAAACTGGGCATATGCATCTCGATACATCAGTGTGAGACACTTCAAAAGGTGCTGCGTAATAGAATCGAAAGCAGCTACGAATTCATCAAGTTATCACAGTGTCAAAATGATTCGGAACTACCATGGACAGCACCATTTGTTTGTTGTTGTAATGATACTGCTTTCAATGTCAAATCAAAGAAAAAGCCGAGGCAACATAGAATCATCTTTCCTTCAACTTCAACTGCAACGCAATTACCACCAGATCCGGTTGTTGAAACTGTAGACGTCACAGAGAATGATGTCGAACCGCAGTTGTTGCTGCCGAAAAAGCCAAATTGTGGTGCCATAACCATATCCAATAAAATTTATGGTGGCGTCGAAGCGGAATTGGCGGAATTCTCTTGGATGGTCAATTTGGAATATCGAAAGGGTGAGTAAGCGCGTACTTACACATATCTATGTACATTGCATATCAATAATAATGATGTCATATCTAGCAAATGGAATGCTCGTTTCTTCCGTATGTGCCGGATCTCTAATTAATAATCAGTATGTTATAACGGCAGCTCATTGTGTTAAAGGAAAGATTGAGGTGAAAATTGGTAATATGTGAGTAAAATGTTAATTAAAATAAAATCTTGAGCTTATAATACAAAGGAAAAACAGAAAATTAGAACTTATGAAAATTCCAAAAATTTAAGGAAATTTTCGTTTTAAAAAATCGTCCAATACATCACACAAAATCTTACGAAACGTTCTACTTAGAAGCTTTTAAAATAAATGCCTTTTTAATTTAAGATCGCTTTCTGAAGTATTTCACCAATGTAGATTTTCCTCCTTCCTAAGTGGAGTTAAAGGAGAATACATACAAACATACATACAAGTGGCTTAAAGACATTTTCCTTTCTCTCTTAACAGAATGGTTTTGAAGCATGAAATAGAGTAAACACCTCTTGCTTTACTTGTTTGCTAGCCATTTGATTAACGTCAATCCCTAAGAACTCAAGAACCGATAGAAATCAGAGCATATTATGTGATCTCAGCATATTTCCCAAAAAAAAAAAAAAAAATAATAAAAATGTTCTCACGAAACTTTCTTAGGAAATATAAATTTAATAACAAGCTTTTAAGAACTTAGCTATAAGCGATATATGATGAGATATTTGAAATAATCTCATGAGATATTTCATTTAATTTCATGAGATATATCGTACAACTCGGGAATCTTTCCTAGAAAAATCAAAATTAAAATACTTATACAATTCAAAATGTATTGAAACAATCTCAAAAGATGTTTCAAACGATCTTATGTGGTATTTCAAAAAACTTTCAGGAAAATTTCTAAATGAATCTGAATTTAAATAGTTTATAAAAATCAATCTATAAAAAAATCGCATGAGATTTTTAGAAAAAAATTTAAACATATTCTATAAAATCTCATGCAATTTTAAAAAAATATCAGAAATTTCATATTGAAAAAATTCTCACGAAATCTAAGAAAATCTGAATTTAATAAAAAGCTTTTAAGAACTTTGCTATCAGCAATATATGATGAGATATTTCAAATAATCTCATGATATATTTTAAATAATTTCATGAGATATTTCATAAAACTCAGGGACCTCTCTTTAAAAAATTAAAATTAAAGAACTGAGAAGATTCATACTGTATACAATCTCAAGATACATATACATATTTTAAGCGATCTTATATGGCATTTAAAAAACTCTGAAGAAAATTTCTTAGTAAATCTTAGTTCAAAAAGCTTATAAAAATTAATCTAAAAAAAAAAAATTGCATGAAATTTCTCAAAAAATATCATGAGATATTCTATAAAATCTCGTACGATTTTTTTAAAAATATCAGATATTTCATATTGAAAATGAATTGGAAACAAATTTTTGATTTTTATTTCGCACTGAAGTTTCATTAACTGTATCGAGTATTGTGTCTAAATTGATTTGAAATTAAGAAATTATAAAAATATCATAAGCATATACTAAATGTTCCGCATATTTTTCTTTTTGCTGTGGTTCTCAACAAATCTATGCTAAGATGTCGGCAAATGCGTCTGATGGGGATGACCTATGATGGGTCCAATTAACTTTCTTGCTATTTCTTTTATGCATTTTGTTTTTGTAATTTTGTTGGTGTTTTACATAAAAGCATTAAACAGTAAGCTCAAACCAACATTGTCATCTGATTCATGCTTGTTTGGTAGCAAATAAAGTTTATATTAATTTTTTTATTTTTTTATTTTCACCAGAGAGTCAGTGATCGTCGGTGATCATAACACTGCGACCGATATTGATTGTAACGATAAGAATGATTGTCTTCAAGCAGCGCAACGCTTTGGTATTGAGTCCATTACAGCTCATGAAGGTTTTAATATGGGCATGGACAAGGACATTAATCAGCACAATGATATTGCTCTGATACGTTTGGATCGTAAGGTTAATTTTACTGATGACTTCGATGCCTTGCAGCCAGTGTGCTTACCTTCGATGGAGCAAATTGAAGAATTAAGAAGTGGCACTATTTTTACAGTTGCTGGTTGGGGACACAACGGCACAAGTAAGTACAAATTATAAGATTTTTTAATTTATTTGTATATAATACTTTTCTGTTTTTAAGCTCTCAACACTGATGAGAAGCGAAAAGTAAGTGTTCCATATGTGGAACAGGATGTTTGTCGCGAAAAGTTCTCCAAAATATTGAATGTGGCTGATGAACAACTTTGTGCTGGTGGCGTTTTTCGCAAAGATAGTTGTAGAGGTGATTCGGGTGGTCCATTAATGCGTCTCAGTAATGGCACATGGTTATTGGAGGGCATCGTATCGTTTGGACGTGGCTGTGGACTTGAAAAACCAGCAATTTATACACGTTTACGTAGCTACTTAGATTGGATTAAGAATAACATTAAGCCCTAGAAGTTGTCAAACAATAATCGAATAGTATGAATAGAATGAAAACTTTCTGTGATATTTAAAAATGAAATTTATTTTATTATACATTGGCGTTACTACCCATAAGATTTTTTTTAGTTGCGACTCTTAAATTATATATTTTCTTATTACTAAGAAATTGAAATGGTTGTATTTTAAATTAGCTTTTATTAATATCTCAACAATAAATAAAATAATATTTTACAAAAACCATATTTTATATTTGGGATAATTTGTTACAATCCACAATACAGACACCTCTTACAAACGAATGACATTTTCACAGTTTTTGTTCGATTTTCATAAAATATACCACATTGATGAGTTTTTTCATGTTGTTTTTAAAAATGCAATTAAAGGCAACTTTGTAAAGGCAAAAAATAAAAAAAAGATATCTATATATGAAAACGCAAGCCAAAAAATGTGTCCTCCTTTTTGTACTATGTTGGAAATGGAGTACGACTCTGAATTATACATCATTAGCAAGGTATTTGCGTGTAGATGAGCACAAAGTTAAAACTATTTAAATATGATGCCCTTAAGCCTGCCAAAATTGCATACTAATTTTACAATATTAACAGCAATAAAATACGCGGTCGCACAGAGCCGAAAATAGGATAAAGCACAAAGAGAAAAACAAAAAACATTGCGCTGTTCATGTTTTTTGTTTTGTTTACGTTTCATATTTGTCATTGTACTAGGGATGACAAATGAGCTTTTCTATTTTGTACCAAAAAGCAAAAAAAAGTACTAAAACTGTCTAAAAAGTACCAAAATTATTTAATACATTTGTGATCAAATTTAGTTAGAATAAATAGAATAGTGGAAGTATACAGGAAAAAAATTGTGTGCATACTTTTAGGCTGTACGAAACACTTCTATAGGAGGTTGAAACAGTATGAAAACTGAAATTCCTTGAAACATACAAAAGTATGCTGCAAAAAAACGATGAAAAAAATTGAAAAATTGCATACTTTAATGGTGAAATGTTAGCAAATCCGTTTTAGATAAATACTAAAAATATTCGCAGAAGTTTGAAGACAAAATCTTTCGCTTTTCTAAACATCTTAAGATTGTGATATCTGTACTTTTTTGAGTGCTGCCTGAAATATGCTGGAATCACTTATGCTGCTTTGAATTTAATTTAAATTTTCCTTCGGTTTTCAATTTTGAAATGTTTTTCTTACATTTTTAAAAATTATTTCATGCTGGTTAAAAAATTTGGACTAAAAATATAAGGTTGTCTGAAAAGAAAGTACAGAAAAGTGAAATAGCAAAGTTTAAAGTACGAAAACTGTGTAAAACCCTGAATGCTGGCCAAACGGATTGAGCTAGATGAATGAAATTTGGTACAGACAACAACAATAATAACTAGGCTGCCTAGGATTGAAATTGCACGTGATCATTTAACCTCCAGGCATACTTTCCAAATAATGTTTTCAACTATATTATATTGGAGATAGGCGTAAACATTAACTGATCAAGCTCATTTTTAATCCTGATCAGACAACGACTTTCAGTATTATCTGCAAACAGATTCATGCCTACCTACAGTTTAATCCGTTTGGGCGTAATCGTAAATTCAAAAAAAAAAAAAAAAAAAATGTAGAAGTATGAATTTCGTAATGTAGTGTAAGCGAAAACCTACCAAGATATTAAATTTTCATCTTTTTCAATGTTTGCACTATTTAGTTGTATTCGCTTACAATTTATTTATTGAAATTCGTATGCGTAACGTTACTAACGTTGCTTTAACATCTGTAAATCTACCAAATATATTTAATTTTTTCCGTACAATTACCATTTCAATCGTAACTTTTATGCTTTATCTTCAAGTTATAGAGGTAGAATGCATTATAAGATTTGCAGACTTTTTGAAAATGTGCGCTGACTTCGAAACTCACTTCCAAAATTTAATAACGTTACCAACGACACTTATGTTATTATAACTCCAAAGTCACAAGTGATAGACAAAAACTTCGTGCCTATGAAATATTAGTCTTAGATTGCTTTATTATATGGACTTAAGAAATTGTGATTTTTAAATATTTCTCAAAGAGGTACATATGCGCAAAAATGTGCGTGCAAACGTAACGTTACCAACGGTGGCCGAACGGTGCATCGAAAATTAAATTTTCGACAAAAAATCGAATGTTCCTTATTTCGCTAAAGTCTTAATATCATTTTGAAATATCGTCCGATTTTTCTCAGCTTAAAATGTTTGCAATCAAATGTGCTATTGAATAAAATTGCAACCCAAATGTATTTAAATAAATTTATGACGAAAACAAAGTATTCTATTTAACTTTGATATGAAAAATTGTGGAAAATTTTCAAAAGAAATGTTAAAAGCTTCAATTTTTAAATAACCGCAAGTATAATGACCATTGTCAAGTTGTTACCACAAAAATATATTTCCGATATACACAAGGGGAAAAGTTTCAATTAATTTTAATGGTGAAATTTTACCGTACAACTTAATACCAAATGTTTAATTAGTCTAATGATGCGTTTTTTTTTTTCCAAAGGTAAATTCTTTTTGGTGACTAAGATAGGCTGATGAGTGATCAGATAAATTACCTTAACTAATGGAGCAAACAAATAAAATTGCGTGACTAATCTGCAATTTCAAATATTCTACAAATTACGCAAATAATGTACTTTTTAATAAAAAATGTTTGCGTTCTACCAATTGAGATCAGAAGCGGTCAGGTAAAGTACGCAATGGAATTTATAATTTATTTATGGATTTAAAATTATTAGATATGTATTATTTGATTAACAATTAGTACGGGTAGTAAAAAATTAAAGTAATGGCCTGAGATCGTTGCAATTGTAGTGAAATTGATATACGCAAAAGTGTTTTAAAATACTTCAACGTTCTTGACGATTAAGAGAAAGTGGGCGTAATGAACCAAACAATATTTTTACTGAAATAACAATTTCCCTCGACTTCTCCTTATTACCTTTTTGGTACATTTCATAAACCCCGTCGAAAGCATACGTCGAAACTGTTTTATTTGATCGGTTTATGACGTCCTGGCTAGGTTAGGTTAGGGTGGCTGTAATCACATAAGCAAAAACCTCACATAGACCAACTAGGTCCATAGCGTTACCACAAACTTCCTTCAGTTAGGAGAATAGCAGTGTTCTGTCTTCATGATTTTCATCTATATTGAAGGTTCCAGTTTTTAAGGCGAAATTCATTAGTTTCGATAATGCTGTTCCAGTTATCTCAATTATAGAGCCGAACATAGCCTGCCAAAGAGTTGGCATTCTGAGTCTGGTTAGCGCCTGGCAGTAGCACAAGACGTGCTCTACCGTTTCTTCCTCCTCGGGTTCGGAACAGTTTCTGCACCAGTTGTTTGATATTAATCCCATCCAGTAAGCATGATGTCCAATTAATTTTGCTAAGAGGGAGTACATATCGATACCTTAGAGCGCTATAGTCCTATCTCCATTTTTTTTCAAACGCAAACAGAAATTTTCAAACGGTGATTATTTTGAAACTGACAGCTTTTTTTACATCTATAGTTAATTTCTACAGTCCCCTATTAATTTTTTAAAAATTGATGGGCAGTTTTGGTATTGCACTCGCTTAAGAAGACCACCACGAGCACATAACTAAAAATATCACACAACTAGAAGCAACTGGAGATAGGACTATAGCGCTCTAAGGTATCGATATGTAGTTTTGTTATTATTGTAAAAGGGCCAGAAATTTTTGGCCGTTTTGTTTTTTGTGTTGTTTAGCCGTCTATTTTCCGCTAAAATTTCTAGTTGCTTAGTCTTTTGCGTATAGTAAAACTTAAGTGGTACTTCTACAATCAAGGGAGCATTGAGTAACTGCACACCTTGTTTAGCAAGCTCGTCAGCCCTTTCATTTCCCACAACGTTTCAGTGACCAGGAACCCACAGTTATCGTACTGAGTTATTATTGCTCAGGCTTTGCAAAGATTCGTAACCGTTTTAGAATTTATAGTGTTTCTTTTAAGTGCTTTAAGAGCTGCTGGACTATCAACGTAAATGTTTATTTTTTTATAAGAAATATTTCCTACTAAAAAATCTGCGGCTTTTTGAATCGCAACTACCTCCGCCTGAAAATGCTGCAGTCAGTAGGTAGCTTGTAGGATTCGCAAGTATTGGAGTTCAGTACAAAAAATCCAGCGCCAACCCCCTCATCTTGCTTCGAACCATCTGTGTACATATTTATTTCATTTGGTGGGTCTAGGTGATGCGATGTCCAGTAGTCCCTGGATGGAAATTTAACTGAAAACTTCCTGTCGAACCGTGTTGTTGGTGGTAAATAATCTGTTGTGATATTTTTAATATCGTCTATATTGCTATGTCCAAAAATTTGGTGTTTGAAATGGTTCGCTTCTTTCAGTCTAAGGGCATTTTTATACACCACACTTTTGGCAAAAAAGATCTATTGGTAGTAAGTTTAGAATTATGTTGAGTGAATCGGCTGATGCTGTTTTAAGCGCTCTTGTAATTCCAATGCAAAGCTGGCGTTGTACTTTTTCTAAGTTTTTCAGGTTTCCCTTATTATCAAGAGCTTTCCACCAAATCACCACCCCATATAATAAGATAGGTCTTACAATAGAGGTGTAGATCCAGTGTGTCACTCTTGGGTTTAGTCTCCAAGTACAGCCAAATATTTTTTTGCATGCATAGAAGGCATTATTAGCTTTCTTTAATCGTTCTTCTATGTTGGTTTTCCAAGTCAATTTCTTATAGAGAATTATTCCCAGAAATTTGGCTTGATTGAGAACTGTTAACTTAATATTATCTAAGCATGCATCCCTAAACGTGGGTATTTTATATATTCTTGTAAAAAGGACGAGCTCCGTTTTTTGAGCATGAATGTTTAGTCCTTTGCTTGAAACCCATCTACACATGATTGTGAGTGCATTTTCAAGTAGCTCACTTAATTCATTTAGGAAACGAAAACGTCCTGGCTAATTGTTTCTCAAAATATTTTGGCAAAATTGGCCGGGGAAAAATTTTTTTATTTTGAACTTTTGGAAAAAAATATTTTGCTGCATTGTAATCGACTTAATAAAACACAAAGTATTCACTCATTCATAGTTGCTTCTTTATTTGACAATCACAATTTTTATTAAAATCACTCGAAAATCTGTAGATAATCCTTAGCAAATTTTGCCTTCTTCTTTCTTTTTAACCACAAAGATACGACTGATGACGACATCGTTCACTTTGATCTATTGCTTTGCCCTCAGCAATATGACCGAAAACCATTATCAGCACTAAGGATGGTATAAGCCAAATTTTTAGTTGTTTCATCTCACACGTTCAATATAAAATCAGATTCAGATTTACTCTGACGAATTCAAATATTCAACCGGGTTTTTTATATTCACAAAATGATAACTTGATCCTTTAGAAATTTTTTAGGCCTTTTGTTCTTCTATCATTCCGAGAGTGCAATTTTTTTAAATATTTCAATTATTTGTTTCAATCAAGCCTGAGTTTTTGTTATACAAATATGTATCTCTAGCAATTGTAAATAGTTTTCAGAGTAATTATTTATCTGCTTATTAAATACGTGATCTGTCATAAGTTGTTTTTGACTACTTTACTCGGAGAAAAATCCACGTCATAATTTTTACTCCACTCGGGTAGTAAAAAAATTAAAGTAATTAACTCTAAATTTCAAACATAAATAAACTTACCCTATATGACTATTTTGACTTCAAAATTCTAGTAAAAACAGTTTGTTTAGAGGCAATCTATATATATAAAAATGAAATGGTGTCCGTATGTAGCTTATGGACGCGGAAACTACACGGTCGATTTATACGAATTTTTGTTTAAATTGTTTCTTATGGTCTGAAAAAGGTTCTTAAGGTTCTTCATCTTGAACAATTTGGGGGGGGGGAGAGAAGGGGGAGTTGCAACTTTCATACAAAAAGTATATAAAATGATATATCTCTGTACATTTGGGAGCTATGATTATAAAAGTTGATACATGGATCTTAAAATCCTTGGTGATTGGAAGATAGGGACGATGGAGATGAATTTCATACGTAAAGGGCATCGGGAACGGGCGAACGAAGTCGCAACCAAGCCAGCTAGTTTTTTATAAGAAATTTTTTAGTTGATATTATGTGCCTTCTCAAAATGTAATTGGTTTATGAAGTTTTAAAGGAGTTTGCAATGTTCTGGATCTTTAAAGTTGATATTTTAAATTCTTTTTCCTTTTTTATGACTTTTGCGGCCATTTTAGTTTGGAAAACGTCCTATTAACATACCCTTTCATAGCTTTTTTTGGAATCCTCGTTAAATTTCCTTAAATTCGGTAGTACATTTGTATACCAATTTTTTTATTAAGGTCAGAAAAAATACTCTTCAAGAACAATCCTTTGAATGCTCCAGTAGATAAGGGGTGAAGGCGTGAAGCGCGCTCATCATATGCAGCGCAACGCATGCGAGTAACCCTTGTGTTACATAGAAAAGTATTTTTTCCGAACTCAAATTAAAAAGTTGGCTTGACATAGTTACTACGGAATTAAAGTAAATTGAACAAGGTTTTCTTAAAAAAAATTATGAAAAGGTATGTTAATGGGACCTTTTTCAATTACGTAAAAGTTTTCTATAAAAAATTTTTTCTAAAACGTTATGATGACTCAAGAAAATTTGTATACCCTACACCCAGGGTATATTCACTTTGTCCTTCCGTTTGTAACGCAGAGAAGGAGGCGTGGCTGATATGGAAAAGTATATATATTCTTGATCAGCGTCACCTCCTGAGTCGATATAGCCATGTCCGTCTGTCTGGCTGGCTGGCTGGCTGGGTGGCTGGCATACACTTTGTGGAAATACACTTTTTGGGAAAACTAAGCAAGATAATTCAATAAAATTTGGTACACAGCCTTCGGCGTCAAAGTTAGCTCGGGGGTTAAAAATGAGCGAAGTCGGTCTTTGGACACGCCTACCGCCTATACAAAAAATATATTCAAAATGCAACTTTTTGAGTTTTTTTCACGATAATGCAACCAAAATACACATAAATACAACGAATTGTAAGCGCAAGCTCTGAACAAAAACCAGAAGGGCGTGGGTGAATGGGTAAATGTCAAAAAAAAATTACTAGACTGTAAGGTCATTCAAAAATTCTGAATTGCCTAAAATAGTAAGGAGAAATTTACTTCAGTGGGGAGTTGTCAATATTTTGACTTGAAATTCTGGTAAAATTTACTTGAAATCAAGTATGTAGTACGTACTATATTTTTTACTATATGATATGATTCTTATTATAAAAATTGTTTCCGATGATATTTTTTAAACACCTAACACTTTTTCTAAAAAAATACTAATTTAATAAAATATAAATATTGATTTGCCCTACAGGTTTATTATAAAATTAGCAAGACATTACAATTTATTTACTTTCAAAACGACTTGTTCCGTTAAACATTAGTTGTTTCTTGTTTTTTTATTTTTTTTTTTTAATTCGATGACTAAATCGTCATAAATGTTAATTGGGTATTCCCTTATACGGAATTCATTCAAAATTCTAACGAAAGCTTTTATTTAGTACATTTGTGCTAAGCATATGTTACTTAGACAATGCTTGCAAGGACTTTGAAAAGTGGTTAAAGTTCAGTCAACCAGTATTTT
Source organism: Calliopum simillimum (assembly GCA_951812925.1). NCBI lineage: Eukaryota > Metazoa > Arthropoda > Insecta > Diptera > Lauxaniidae > Calliopum > Calliopum simillimum. The sequence continues at coordinate 97,549,461 of OX638368.1, read as the reverse complement.
CAAAAACTAATGAAATTATGATTACACTAAGAAACACACGATTCCGCATATCTAACATAAATGTTATCGAAGCGTGGCTCACATATTAGTATGTAGTTTTATTTATTAAATTCAGCGAAAGAACCGGTTCTGAAGACTTTGTATATTTTGATAAAATATTTAATTTCCCCAAATTTATAAGAAAAAATACCAAATTTATTTAATTATAATTTTGATAATGTCAATTAATTAAATACAACCACAGATTCTTGTTTCGGAGAGGCAAAGTCATGTGACACTGTAGTGATATGACAAATGATTACTTAAATGATAAATAAAATTATATTAAGCCTCAAAATGATATCTAAAGAATGTTTTTAGTTGACTTTGACAAAGTAATTTGGAATTTTTTGTCTAAAGCATATTTTAATTTTTCTGACTTCTTCACACTAAGGGGACAATTGAGGCGTTGCGTGCAATAACGCCCCAAGTCGAAAAATGGCATTTCGAGATAATTCAATTTAAAGTTTTTAAATGCTGATAAAAAGAACAAACCATCATTTAAACCTTGAAAAACAAATTTATTCAATTAAACCTAATAAAATGAGTAAATAATTACCGCTAACACATAATACTAACGCATATTGACAAAATTATCGAAGAAGGAAAAACTTAAATTGTAGGGCGTTTTTGCATAAATCCATTTGACTATCACTGGAGTAACGTTAGCATTTTGCTTGGGAAACCGGCAAAACTGTACCGATTTTAATGTTTTTTTTTTTTAAATGAGGGGAATGAAATATACTTTCACCCCAAATATTTATAAATGTGCGTTTGTGTTTATTTCTTTAAAATTTTAATTTTATAAAATGCATGCATACATTGCATCTAAGTTTTGCACCTGGTAAATATTTTTTTTGTAAACGGTTATAGAGGTTTTAACGAAATTTGTTACAATGTTTTATATTAGTATAATATTAAGACTGGGATAAATTCTAACCCTGTAGATACTCATAGAAAGGCGTAGCAAATTCTTTAAAAATTAGAATTTATTGGGCAATATTTCGCAAATGGTGGCTCAGTTTGGTAGACAAATGCTGATTATAAATAGCGAAATGTGGATGGGATAGCAAGAGTGTCACACCCACTTTTAAAGGCTTGAATATTTTTATTCAATATTACACAAAAGCGGCGCTATGGATTTTAATGAATTTATAGAATATTGAAATCAAAAAAAATTTTCGAATTCTTGTCTTTTTTTACTCTTTTGACTATAACTTATTTTAGATCAAAGATAGGAAAAGACAAAATTTAATAAAAAATAAGGAGATAAAGTTTCCTTTAAATGCTTTATTGAAAAATTTATTTCTTAGGCTACAAATTTATCGAAATATGGTCACTCAAACATAGCAATTTTTTTACCCAGCCGGAAAAATGGATTTAACTCAAAAGCAAGGTACCTTACGACAAAAAAGTACATTACGCGGAAAATGCTTGGAATCGTCCAAAAAAGATGTGTGAATTTTTTCAGAATTTTTTCAGAATTTTTTCGAACATTTTATAATTTTTCAAAATTTGGCTAAAAAAAAAAAAATCTAAATGAAATCACACGTACTTTTTGGACAATTCCAAGCATTTTTTGCCGTATATAATTTTTTCGCTCGGCACCTTGGTTTTTGAGTAAAAACCTTTTTTTCCTACCGCGAACTGATTTATGCAAAAACGCCCCAAGTCGCACTACGCCCTTCTTGCACGCAACTCTTTAAACAGTATATATATATTGCTCTACAACATTCTGTGATCGTAATTGGAAGTTGAAATTAAGTACACATATATTTGAGGACCCAAGCTTTTCAAAAAAGCGATGGGCGCAAAAACGCCTCAATTGTTTTATCATTTCACTTAATTCCTCAAAAAGGTTTTCCTACCGTTACGTACTCATTTCAATAAATATTTTTCTAAATAAAAAATGATATGCAGATCAGTGAACCACTTTATACAAACATTCCAAACGCATTAGCATTCGGAAATTAGAAATAGATTGCATATGCAAGCGGAAATTGATTTATTCTTTTAACGGATGTTCTGGTTTTGATACGATGACTAGGTCAGGTATTCCCTCAAACGTAATTCAGTAAAAATCTGTTGCAATCTCGATTTTATGGTTATTCAACATATCAGCACAAACTAAGCGGAATGGAAATAGCATTGAGAAGATCTTAACTGTTGGTTAAAGTTCATTGAACCAAAAGCTAGAGATGTTTAAAGAAACTGAGAATAAGTAAAAATAAAAAATGCTGCTGATGAGCATTCGGTGGCCCTTAAATAGCTTTTTGTCAAGTTTCAAGAATTAAATCCGCTCCAAATGTCAAAAAATGGCTCCCTAATTTTTTCGTATTTTTATGTTGGTCCTTTGGTAAATTTGACCATTTGTCTGTATACATTACGATTACCCACAAATGAATGAAGCTAGACGCTTGAACTTTGGGTCATTACTTTTCCAATATAGATCAGAACATGAAAATCGTTTAAGAAATGCCCGAGTTGTGGTCGATTTCAAGTTTCGAAATGTTAATAAAATCATAAATCCAAAACCGTTGAGTAACCATCTTAATGTTCGGTTCATTAGAAGCATAATTTTGTTTTGAATGTTTTATTTGCTATTTGTATTGGTTTCGATCTGAAGCGAAACCATGTACTAAATTTCATCGAAATCCGAGAAGGTGAAGTCGAATATTGTTACGCTAGGTATAGAATGACTGAAATATTAATTTGGGATCGCTGTTTTCGAATATATTATCAGTATTTTTCTATCGGGTCTGAGATCAACACAAATGGGTCGTCTTACTCCTTTATTTGGAGTGATTGTTAAATCAATTCCTACGTTCTTGATGATTAAGAGAAAGTTGGGCGCAATTAACCAAAAAAATGTTTTTACTCGAATAAAAATTTCCTCCCAAAAACAACTTTATTACTTTTTTGGGGTATTTATAAACAACTTTTTTTGAGAATCTGACATCTTCTATGATCCCAACAATTTTTCTTTGAGGGATATTTTTCTGAAACAAACTTTGATAATTTTCTGAACCGTTTACATGCTAAGCGAAAACTTTCAAATAGGAGCTTATGAAGTACACCAAAAAGACAAAAAGAGGGAGTTCGGGGAAATTGAAACTCAGGAAAAAAATTTTTTTTGATTAAATTTTCTCTAAGTTATCAGGAATGTTGAAATGAATTTTAGCAGACTTTTGGGAATATCAAATTCACTCCAAAAAAAGAAGTAAGACACCCCATTTACGGCAATCTCAGAAGGGCTAGGAAAAAAACGGTTACTAGATTCGGAATCTATGCTACTGAAGTAGTTGAAAAAAGTAATCGAGATCAAAATCATTTCCCTCAATTTCTTGCATTGTGAAATCAAAATTCAAATTACAATACCTAAGGCATTAGAAAGTTATGAAAGATCACGTTTTTAATTAGCTGATGTATAATTGCTCTGAAAACTACAATTGCTAAAGATATTTGTATGACAATAACTCAGGCTTGATAAAAATTTTGTATTCTGGGAATGAAAGAAGAACAAAAGTCCTAAGAAATTTCTAAAAGATCAAGTGATCATATTTTGAATATAAAAGGCCAGTTGAATATTTGAATTCTTCAGAGTTAATTTGAATCTGATTTCATATTGAACGCGTAAGATGAAACAACTAAAAAATTGGCTTATACCATCCTTAGTGCTGATAACGGTTTTCGGTCATATTGCTGAGGGCAAAGCAATAGATCAAAGTGAACGATGTCGTCATCAGTGGTATCTTTGTGGATAAAAAGAAAGAAAAACGCAAAAGTTGCTAAGGATTATCTATAGATTTTGAATTCAATGTGATAATTTTTAAACATAAAAATTGTAATTGTGAAATAAAGAAGCAACTATGAATGAATGATTACTGTGTGTTTTATTTAGTGTTAATCTAAAATCTTTTTTTTCCATTTCCTAAAAATGCACAAAATTCAGAATAAAGTCTTTTCGATCACTGAAAATTTCCAAAAATTGACTTAGTGTAGATTGATAAGCAATCAAGATCAAGACTATAGCAAAATAAGCAGAAATATTTTATTTTGAGCAACTTTTATGAGGAAAAATCTTTATTTACTAATAAGCCGACGAATTTGTTACATAATCATTTCTTATTCCACAAAATCAATTGATTAATCTCACATTAATGAAGTCTAATCGAAACTAAAACACACGCAGGGCATACGACGAGAATGACTGCGTCATTGGAGAGTTTTTTTTTTTTTTTTGAAATAAAAGATTTTTACCACTATCATTTTAAATACGACATCCCGCGTTTTGGCACGAGCAAAAAATTCATTATAATTCTCTGCTTTAAATTAGATTTTAATAAAGACAAATAAACTAATGTTTTTTTCTTCTAAAAAATCACACTCGCTGGAACTCGTTTAAAGCTGGCAGCATCCAAAGCAAAAGAGATACTAACTAGCGTAGTAAGTTACTAAGCTTAGCAACATTCTTTATCAGCAGCTTCATTGCAACATGTTGTTAAGCATGGGTTTTTGCTATATAAAACCGTAACAGTTTCTTTTCTGATTTCAGTTTGGCTAAAACAATCTTTGAGTAAACATAAACTTATGGTGCAGTGCATTTAAACAGAGCTGATGAAAAAAACCCTTTACACAAAAGCGATTTTTCAAAATAAAAAACAGTTTGGAAGGTCAGCCAAATAATACTTAAATTTAAGTAAAAAAATTTAAGGCGTGTATTATATATAAAAAAAAATAAATAAAAAAAATAAAAAAATAAAAACAAAAATGAAAGTGTTCATAGTTTTTTTCGTGGTTTGGTGGAGTGCAATAAACACCGAAGCACAATTCTTCAATGGTCCATGTAAGTAGATGTTCATATATTTTGTAAATGGTGTTTTTTTTTTTGGAACCAAGAGATTATTTTACTATAGCAGTGACATACATTTCAATAAAAACTGAACGCATTCATCTTTAGTAGGGTCAGTTCTTTAAAATAAGTAGGCCTTGATATAATGTAACGAATGCAAAACTAAATGTGCAAATGTGCTGACAATATGAAAGCAAATATGTTAAGTCGATAGTCCGGGAAAAATATCATAAGGCCGGTCCGAATTTTTAAACTCTGATAAAATAGCATAAGATCATAGAAAAATTACGCTAGCAAATATATATCACATTTAGAAAAAATGAACTTAAATTCATCAGTTCCATACATACATATTATACATATAAAATAAACTCTTCTTTGTAAATTAAGTTTTAGCAAACTATCATTATTTAATAAATTTTTAGTTTACAGCCACGAAAAGTTTCAAGGTAAATACTTAAATGTCTTATTTCGCCTTAAACAATTTATTTAGAAGGTAGCAAATCTAATAGTTAACACTCTTGTTAAAATGAAAATCCATCTCATAGATTTAAAAACAACCCTTGATGAATTCAAACTAATAAATAGTGTAGTACTGTATAGTTATCCTCTATTATAGTCCTTAGAAAATCATATTAGGAATAACAAAATTTGTGTTGAGGAAAGACCAGTCCAGACCAAAGCTTGCATTAAAATCAGGGTTCTAGGATTAAGGTTTTTTTCGCAATGCTATCCGAAACGAGAGTTTATGTATATTTGAAACAATTAAAAAAATAGAATGCCATCTATCGAAAATGTGTTTATTATTATTTAAGTAAACAGTTTAAGAGTTTATTTCTCAAAAATACTTCCGTTCAAATGTAAACCCTCGCGGTCACGGCACTCATTTATTCGAACTCTTAAATTTCTTATGACGGCTCAGCAGGTAGACTCTGTGATGGCTGTTCTTGGTGGGGACGTATTGGCCGTGTGTGACTTTGCTCCGTCCTGTTAAAATCGTGTTCTTTGTTTAAAGTAAGAAAATTTTAGCAATTCAGGCACCAACAATTTGTCTTACAATTTCACATATCGCTCCGAATTAACTATAATTGCACGTCCTATTTCACCGAGCACTCCGAATTACCGTCTTTGTAAAACTCTCGCACGCACAACGCGCAAAATTCCACTCGTGCCTCACGGATTCATTGTATTTTGGGAAATTTTGGGGAAACAAAGTTTATGAGTAAAAATCATACATAAACAATCTTAAAATGTAAAACCATCTCGGTTATTACCAAGAATTTAGTATCGAACAGCATAAAGCTCCAGTAAATTTCGTCATTTAAATTTACAAATTACATACAATCCGTCCTGTTCCGTAATCCGTTTAATTCACAATTACGTTTAATATCGAAAACTTTTTGATTACTTTTTATTTTCGATGCGGAAGTGGGGCCTATTCAACGACTATTCGAGACGTTTAACTTTCACAGTAGAAATACAAACTTTTGGCTTTAAACAGCTGTCAATTAAAAAATACAAGTAAACAAGATTTATGAAGCAAAATACTTTTTATTAAATTTATTAACTTTAATTGAGTTTCACGTTAAAAACGGCTGGTGCAATAGAAAGGAAATTATAACTGCTCTGCATTTTGTCTGTCAAAATAATCAGGCCTTTTTCGTAATTCGCGTGGTTTCAATTACTTTTCAATTAGGAGGCTTTTTGATGAAAATGGTGATTAACACGATAAAATTATCGAAATCTTTTTTGTGGAAAATTACAGGTTCTACAAAAAACATTTATTTGCATTAACAAAAAAATAACCGTTTAGGAAATATTCTTAAAAAACCGCAAACAGTTTTTAATAAATACAAATCAATATTACTTGTATAACCTGTAATTCCCCACAAAAAAGATTCTCATACTTTTTATTGTGTGACTCACCATTTTCATCAAAAAGCCTCCTCATTGAAAAGTAATTGAAACCACGCGAATTACGGAACAGGCCTGAATATAATAGCAGAAATGCTCTATTAAGGATTTTTTTTTTTGATTAGAGGGAATTTCAGAAAGATTTTTTCATGCTCTATGCATTTTATTGGGTTTATTGGATGTTCTATTACGATTTGAGAAACCAAATGAGCATTTCAAACAATTCTTACTAACACCATGTTATAATGACATGTCAAATGACACACACAGACACTGAGTTTGAAAATATCAAATTTTGTCTTAACAATATTTACAATATTAATTATGCAATAAAGATTTGAAATCACTCCGCGACCTTAGAACAAAAGGGTTCTTTCTATCTACACTCACATCACTTTCGAGAAATCTATGTTTGAATATTTCGTGTGGTATAACTTTTATGAATTGATTTTAATCACAATGTTATTTATATTACAAGAATTTGATTGTCACGAGGATTTCATTGATACTAAAATAATTAAAAAACGTTGCCTAGTTAATAAGGAATTTAAGTTTAAAAAAATCGATAGAACTTTGTTGCTAAACGATAAGGTACTTGAAATTGGGAAACAAAGTTCTAACTGTCAGATAGAACTTTGTGTTTCTGTAAGATTTTTTTTTTTTCAGATAGAACTTTGTGTTTCTGTAAGAGAGCAGGCAAATTAGTGTTAAACAAGCTCCGATTTTGAGCCAACATGGCTCATTTGTTAGTAAATGGACTTACAAAGAACCAACACTTAAGATTTATGCAATTTTCGAAAAAAGGTCGAAAAACGGTTTTTGAAAAATTGACATACTTTTATATTTCAGCGAGTATAACTTTTTAAAGAAAAATCGCATAAGACCAGTTTGTAGCTCATTTTGAAGACAAAGGACAGTACTAAATGTTGCATTCAATAAAGAAGAGTAAAACAATTTTGTACGTCTTCTACACAACCTCAAAAATCGTGTTTTTGATCATTTTTTAACATATTGGGGTAGGATATCTCGGAAACCATTTAAGATATAGCGACTCTCATGCCAGATTCGGATTCAGCGTTGGCGAATTTATCGAAAATGACTATTTCACAAAAAATGTCAGTTAGAACCCTGTTTTTCTAAGGTCGCGACTCGATAAAATAGAAAAACTCTGGAACTTACATGTGTGTATTTTTTAGTTGAATTTCATTAATAAAAAAGCTTTAAAAAGCAAAATTCATTGAATAGTCGTATTATAAACTCATAAGTTTTGCGGACTTTTCAAAAAGTTTTGCAATTTCACATCATACCCACTTCCGTGTGAAAGTGGAATTGGGAACAGGGCAGAATGTTTTATTATGGACTGCATTCATCAAAGTTTTGATTTTATTCAAAATATAACTGTAATCTACGAAAGGATCTAAAACCATAAACTAAACGTTCGAACTTATTTAAAAAAAAAAAATTCCAAAAAATTTTAAATTATCAATAGATCTCAGGAAAACATTTTTTGGATTTTTTTTTAGTTTATCTTCAACAAAAAAAATTAAATTTTTATTAAAAATTTGTTGAGAAAAAATTTTCAAAATTTTGTCCGTTTTGGAGAATCAATTTGTTGAGATTACTTTGCGTGATTCGATTTCTCTTCATGGATTTCTTGACTTTTGAATAGCCACTTTCAACGACTTTTGACTTTGCTGCTAAAACATTTGGAGACGAACACTTTTATCTTGCTCATAATCTGATCGGTTCTAAACTTTGTCTCAGTTGTTAGCCCTAAAATTGATTTGATATCGGAAAGTATACATCTTCAATGATCTCGATATTGATTTTTGTCCCATGGTTTCTTGGGCAAAGTTTTTTAGAATTTTTCGTAGATTGTTTTGTTGCTATACTCTTTACCGAAAAAAAAAATTTCACCCGGCCTAATCTTCATACTGTAAGTGTTGGTAGCAATGGCTTTGTAGCAGGCCATTCCAATTGTGTTTCCTAGACAAGAGCTTGTGTTACATCCCTTGAATTTAAGATAATAAAGGTGTGGTTCAGCCACACAAATAAATGCTTATTTTTAAAAACCACCAACGTGACATTATAAATGTGATTTTTATTAAAATCTTCGTAATTATTTCATATAACCGCATGTACCGCGTGATCTTTATAATCTTTTTTAAGGTCAAAACTTTGCCTTCATAAATCTTTCCTACGTTTGTTCTATGTCCAACACAAAAAGAAGTTAAAAAGTTTACAACTAAAAGGTTGTTATTGCGTTTTGTATGACGGAAAATTTATCAGTTCTTCAACAATTTTTGCATATTAACAAATAAACAAATAAACAAATAAATTAATAAACAGATAAAATGTATTTGACCGCAACATAAATAGATGTTTTGATTGCTTTGCTTCTATTTAAAATTTGCTTATTTCAAGCGTAACCACAAAATCGTAAGTCCATTGTAGATCCCCTCTAATCAAGACAAACATTCTTAAAGAAAAAAACTAAAAAAAAAACAACGAGACCAATTTAACACCTTCTTTTTTATACATGCTAATTTTAGCCACACATTGTTATAATCCCAATCAACGCATCGGCACCTGTATCTCCATCTATGAGTGTCAAACAATCATGTCAGTGCTGAAAAAATCCCCGCTACAGCCGCAAGATACTGAATTTGTCAAAGCATCCAAATGCGATGGTGGCTATGGAAGCACACCATATGTTTGCTGTACTAGCGATACCAGTTATACGAGATTCCAATATAACAGCAATGATTACGAAACTGGACCAATAAATTATTGGGGTTCCCCAGCGCAGGCTGTACCTTTTCCAGCATATAATAATGACTTTGATTACTATGACTTGGATTATAGACGTGGTGGAAGGAATGAACCACCGCGTGAACAGCGTTCTGAGCCAGTGGCATTTCCGTCGACAACACGCATCAGCAACAATTTGTTGCCACAACCACCAAAATGCGGTGGTGTTACAATAGCAAATAAAATTTATGGTGGTATTGATGCAGATCTTTTTGAATTTCCATGGATGGTTATGCTGGAGTACAAAAGACGTAAGTTCATGCTTAGAGGATAAGTTGAAAAGTTTTAATTTACCAAAATTCTTGTTTGCTTTTCTTTTGCAGGAGCTGGTGGTTTATCCATAAGTTGTGCCGGTACGCTAATTAATGATCGTTATGTTTTGACAGCAGCGCATTGTGTAACGGGACGTATCGAGACTCAAATCGGTCAACTGTGAGTTGAGCTTTTTTTTAATAATTCTACGTATATATATATTTATTTTCCCTTGGGGTTTTTGGCGCTTGAAACAATTTATGCATTAATCACTTTTTTTACGTTAAATACTGGTTTATTGCCGCAAAATTTTATAAATAGCTTAATGTGTTTTGGCTCGTAATCGGTCATTGTTCTACTGAAATCAAAGCTCTGCGGCTAGTTACTAAGTTGCTGGTTTGGCCATACACTTTCAGTTAAAATGACCTTTAGCACAGTGACGTGAAATACTTAAAGAAATAATTAATGATTTTCTTGAGTATAAAGAAGCTATCTGCGTATATCAATCAGCTATTTTTTGAATTTTGTCATATAACACTAGCTTACAAAATATTGTTTGTGGAAAATTCTAGAGATTAGATCAGAATATCGTTAAAATTTCCAAAGTATCGAAAAATATTTTAATAAATTGAAGAAATCGGTAAGAGTCGCAAAATATCGAAAAACTTCTAATATATCGGAAATAATTCAAAAGCATTGAAAAATATGGAAATACATCGAAGACATCGGTTAAAGGTCAAGTGTATCTAAAAACATCTAAAATATGGGCAAATGTCTAAAAGTATATATAAACTAGTAAGGGTGTAAAATTTGGCCTGGCCAAACATTAAATACCCTACACTGCAGTATTTTTAAAATTTTGCTCATATGGGAGGTGCTACGCTCTCTTGTCCGAGTTCACCCAGTTTTTGTCCAGAGCTTGGATTTATAGTTTTTAGTGTCTGAGTGAAAAACGTTTTCAGTATAGCGTGTTGAAGCTTTTGCTTGCATAAGAGGTGCCACGCCCTCTTGTCCGAGTTCATCAAGTGTTAGCTTAGAGCGTGCATTTATAGTCTTTAGTATTTGAGTGAAGTTTGGTTGGATTATCTCAAAAAACTTTTTCAGTATAGCATTTTGAAACTTTTGCTTATATGGGAGGTGCCACGCCCCCTTGTCCGATTTCACCCAATTTTTGTTGAGAGCTTTCATTTATAATACTTAGTGTTTGAGTCGAATTTAGTTCGAATATATCAAAATAACGCTTTCAGTATAGCGTTTTGAAGCTTTTGCTTATATGGGAGGTGCAACGCCCTCTTGACCGAATTCGTTCGGTTTTTTCTCAGAGCTTGCGCTTACAATTCTTAGTATTTATGCGTATTTTGGTTGCATTGTCGTGAAAAATACTCCTAAAATTGCATTTTGAATATATTTTTTGTATGGGCGGTAGGCGTGTCCGTTGACCGATTTCGCTCATTTTGAATCCTCCGAGCTATCTTTGATGACGGAGGCAGTGTACTAAATTTCATTAAATTATCTTGCTTAGTTTTCCCAAAAAGTGTATTTCCACACACACCCAGCCGTTACCCAGCCAGACAGACGGACATGGCTATATCGACTCAGGAGGTGACGCTGATCAAGATTTTATATACTTTTCTATATCTGCCACGCCTCCGTCTCTGCGTTACAAACGGAAGGACAAAGTGAATATACCCTGGGTGTAGGGTATAAAAATATTGGTAATGGTCCAACAGTATCGAAAAAAAAAAAACCATCGGTAAAAGTCCAAATATATCGTAAAACATTCAACATATTGGAAAAACTCCAAAATTATTGCAAAACATCGAAGTAATCGTTAAAAGTCCAAGTGTATCGAAAAACATTCAAAATATTAGTAAAGTTCCAAAAGTATAGAAATACATCGAAAAAATCGGTAAAAATCCAAATGTTTCAAAAAACATCCAAAATATCGGTAAAAGTCCAAAAGTATTGGAAAATCTATGTATAAATAGGCAAACGAAATCGGTTCAGTCCTGTTTCTATGCCTAAGTCTCATCATATTCTCTTGAATATGGAAAATGGAATGGAAAAAAAATTACACGTTTAAACCACTGCATCGATTTTCATGAAATTTGGTATGGAGGTAGGGTTAATACTTAGGAACGACTACATGATCATTATGTTTTAAAGTGGGGGACGCCATGCGTCTAGAAAAACTTCGTCACGACTAAGCCGCTGCATCGATTCTTATAAAATTTGGTACAGTGAAAGGGTTAGAACTAAGGCACAATAATATGACCATAATATGTGTGAGTGGGTGGTGCCACTCCCCTAAAGAGAAAATGCACTGACATGGTAGCCGATGAGAATGTGTTTTTTTTTTAAGTCAGCAGTTGGGTGATCTGAAAAACATCGCTAAAAGTCCAAAAATGTCGAAAAGTATTGAAAATTTTGAGTTGGCATCTTAACATCAAATTTGTTATATTTTATTTTTATTTCAATAAAATATATTTCATATTTGCCCGTACAAATTTTGTTGACACTGGATTGGAATGGCTAAAATTTCATTGCTATTTTGACATTAATTTGGTTTTCAATGTGGTTAATTTGAAACCAATTAAATTTTTACATTCGAAACGTAAAGTTCTTAATATCTTTTTATAACACTCTCACGATGATTTGTAAAGTATTTAGTACAATTTTTGTATTTATTAAAAAAATTATTTCTCTAAAATTAAACTTTAACCAAGCATTGAACAAGACTTTTTAAATATTATAAAGAACCTTAAAGTAATAAACACTCGAACACGTATTTTAATATTGATAAAAATAATATTTTAAAGTAACTACTATCTTATTATAATTATTAATGACCGCTAACTTAAAGTTATTAACTACTTCTATTCTCAATATCTTATGTTTGTCGTGTCTTTTATCTCAATCCTCTATAAATTGTTTATTCTTAATTGCAGCGCTTCCATACGTCTGGGTGAGCACGATCAAACAACCCAAATTGATTGTAATCGGAACTTATGCGCACCGGAAGCTGTACGTGTTGGCATTGATGCGATTACACCACATGAACTTTATAGAGATGAATCTGCGAATAAACAACACGATATTGCATTGATACGACTGGATCGTAAAATCGGTTTCACAGATTCAATACGACCTATTTGTTTGCCCTCGGCTGTGCAGCAAGAGGAAAATGAGCAAAGTTCTGGTGTACGTTACACTGTTGCTGGTTGGGGTCGTACACTCAAAGGTATGGTTTTCAATAAATTGAAGTCTTGATGATTTTTTAATTTTTTCATCATTTCCATCTTTTTAGCTCCCAAAAGTGCTGTTAAGCAAAAGCTTGTCATAAAATCAGTGGATCAACAACAGTGTCAGCGCCGGTTCCGTCAACGTAAAGTCGAAATTGTTGATAGTCAACTTTGTGCTGGTGGTGAATTTGCTAAAGACAGTTGTGAAGGTGATTCTGGTGGACCATTAATGCGTTTCCGTAGTAATGCTTGGGTACTCGAAGGCATTGTTTCGTTTGGCATTAAGTGCGGCCTCAAAGATACGCCAGCAGTACACACACGAGTTGCAAGCTATGATGACTGGATAAGAAGTAAAATCAGAGGATAAGACTAGATAATAAATTTTTAGTGTAGTTTGCTAAGAAAATTGTGATCTTGCCATTAAATCTTAACTTATCTTTAAGTTTATAAAATAATTTTATTTAAGTATTTTTTATGTAAGTTCTTTTAATTTCCCAAATAATTTTTTTCTTTAATATTATAAATAAAAAGACTTAATATATTAAAAATTTGAACTTTATTAATCAAATATTGTTGTTTGGGCCCGATTTTTTGACGTGATATCTGTTATCTCTGAAATTAAAAGTATTTTGAAAAATATCTTCTTTTCCAGAAAAGTATTTAAGAAAGTCGAAAAGTACTAAAATAGTATTAAAAATATTTTTTGTTCAATAACAAAAAGCTTTGTACTTATCATAGTCCGATTTAGTTTCTTTCCAAAAAAGATCAAAACATGAATTTCCGTAACGAAATGGAAAATCGATGAAATATCAGTTGATTGTATGTGCTGAAATCTTCAAAAAATCATAACGCCTTAAACATTGAAATACCATCGGTTCATATGAAAGTAAATTTTGTTTTATTCTTAACCCTTTCGACCCGGATGAAAACTATGGCGTACACAATATTTGTGATAGGTAAAACTTAGAAACTAAATTTAAGTAAAATGTTTGACCGTCTCCAAATTCAAATTTTCGCCGCCAGAGGCGCTTCCGGTCTATACTCCTAACAGATGTTTTTAATTTGAATTTTCGAGATACAATTTCCTTGGAGAGGTTATAAGAAAAAAAAGTGGTTACTAAAAATTGCATTAATTTTATTAATTCATTCAATTTAAGTGTCGTTAATAACCGAGTTATATTATTTAAAAGTATTTAATCAAAAATTTTTGGGATATATTGTCCCAGCCGGTTCGAAAGGGTTAAAAGAATATTAAATGTTAATCTGGTAATAGCGAAGTTTTATTGCATTTGCTTCCCACAAATTCACAATTTATTCGTTTATTATGCAATGGGTAATTTGATATATTTTAATGAATATTAATTTATAAAGCTTAGCATCACTACTTTAAAAGCATCCTTCAACTCGATCTTGAACTCTTGAGTTGGGATCTCCCCAAAACAGAAGATATGCATAGAGATGAAAGCATGTTAATTCAATTATGTAGTACATTCTTGACCTTCAGGTACGTACCATTGCAAAAAACGTTTCACTTAACATTCAAGTTTTTCGCAATACTGATGATACGATATATGATACTCCTAAAAATATGCCACATATAATTTTGCAACCACAAAATACGATCACTTGATTGTGCAAATTGAAAGTGAAAACGAAGTTGTGACGAACGATCGATCAAGCGCGCCAAAACAAATCGCACTCGTACGAGTGATGATGTACATACCCAACGAGCAGAAATGAAGATACTTCCAAAAAGAGCGCCATAGAAGCACATCTCTGGTAGCATACAAAATTTTTCAAATTGTATTTTTTTTATTTCTCATAAAAGTTAATAAATCTACCAAAAGTTACAGAAAAAAAGTAATTTTTGTGAAATGGAATTTAAAATTTTGAAAAACTTCCACTGAAGGGTATTTCACATGCTTCCAAATGTGTGCTTCCACGGAAGCGTATTTGAAGCGTATTTCATGTGTTTCTGAAGATGCGCATCTCCGCTAGGACATGCTGTGTTAAAAAAGATAAGCAGTGAGAACAGCACCGGAAGCAGCTTCTCGCTTCCCTAGAAGCGCAACTGAACTCGTTTCAATGCGCTTCCGTTTCCCGTTGGGTACTTATGTGTCAACACCCAAGGGGAAAAAAGTGCTTCAAAGACTTTTCTAATGTGCATCTTTTTCACCAACAAGCGCTTCCGCTCCGTAAGAACTATTCTTTCTTTTTAACATTACATATCATAGGATGTAAGCGAGAAAATGCTTACCGCCGCCTTACCAAAAAAGGGTTTTTGAAGCGCGTATTTGTAATGCTGCGGTAAGCGTTCTTATAATAAAACTAAAAAAAGAAATACACTGGCAGCACCAGGATTTGAATCCACGACCGTCCGTGAGATAGATAGAAACAGATTATTTTAACTTACATTTACAAACTCTTTAGACCGCTACACCAATGCCCGATGATGTGAACAGGTATTAAATTTGTATACTAAGCAAATGTTGTACAAACAGTATTTGACATACGAATGCTCCCACATCCTTACATAGAATCATTGTGCAGTCAGTTTGAATTCAATTAAGCAACGGTAAATAAATAAGAGAAAGGAAAATAGAATAGTGAAATAAAAAAGGTTGAATAAAAAATTTTTTAATAAAAAAAAAATAAAAAATAAAGCAAAAAAAAAAAAAAAATTAAAAAAAAATCACCCGGGCTTGGTTTAAACTCACGTGGTTCTTACTGCAGCCTTACATGGAATCATTGCGTAATCAATTTCAATTCAATTAGACAAAAGGATATTAATAAGAGAAAGGAAAAGAGAAAAGTGAAATAAAAGATGTTGAATAAAAAATATTTTAATAAAAAAATAAAGGAAAAAAAAAAAAATAAAAAAAAGTAAAAACAAAAATCACCCGGGCCCATGTTGTTCTTACTGCAGCCTTATAAAAAATCATTGTGAAAGGGCTTCCAAATTTCTATGGGGAAAAGCACTTTTCAAGTGCTTGGATCAGAAGCTTTAGAAATTTTTCCTCTTGGGCGGCGAGTGAGTGGGTCAAACCTCACTCTGCTTTACATACATTCGCATGGCTTATTATGTATTACATAATCATCCAGTTTGCACAAACGCATCCAATGAAAATGGTGTAAATGACCGTACACTGCAAAGCGTGATCTCGTTTCGTTCGCTGCTGCTGCTCGGCTGCTGACGGAGATTTCGGCATGCGCTGCATTTGGTAACGACCAACGAACGACGCACGCTCCATTGGTTTGTTGTCATAACTTTGTTGATTCGGTTACAAGAAATTTGGCATTACACGAGAGCTTTCAGCCAGCGGCTCTCTCAGATCAGATTTGTTACAGTCGTTGCTTTTTCGTTCACAGTTGAGCGGTTCGTATTGGAGGTGTGATCGTTTGTTTTGGTGAGCGAAGATCAATTTCAGCTTTTCAATTTCACACACCTGAAATGATTTTTTGAGTAAGTACATAGATGCCCATATAAGATTTGGGCAATTATTGAAAACAATCCGTAATTTCGCGTCCCACTAATTTTGAATGTAAAAAAATTTGACAACGACACTGACGCCCTGACGCTTTACCGTCACTGTCCTCGGCAACAGTTATTGAATTCAGACCAAGTTTTTCAACATACATGTTCAAAAATTAGAAATTTCTTTTAACTTTCTTAAAGTTTTACTAGTTAACTAATTCTCCACGTGATTTTTTACGTTACTCAATGTACAACTTAACTGCAAAAACATTTTATCCTCACGATTTGATCAATTCGACTCTAATATTGCTTACCTGCCCTTTGATCACAATAATTGAAAGTAAACTTTAAAAAGTACAACTTAAGTATATTCCTGAATATTTATACAAAATGTTTTCATAAAGGAAATATTGATTATGGATATCACTGTACTAGTTTTTATGACCTTTTTTTTTTTGGTCTGACTGGAGATAGGTCATTCTTACCTAATTCAGGTACTGGCAATTCAGTGGTGCTACTGTTTTGCTGTATTGGTTCATCACCCCATATAAAAAGTTCAAATCAAAATTTTGTCTAGAAAGAGGTGTTTTTCATAAAGAATCTCTTAGTAACTTCTGATAATCCAATGATTTTTCATCAAAAGTGTATTTTTCAATTCATGATGAATTAATTGCTATTCGAATTGCTATTTTTTTAATCAATTTATTGGATATTTTTTTACTTTGACGTTAATTTCTTCCGAATTTTCTTAAAATTTTATTTTTTGCACATTCATTTGTGGGTTTATTTACTAATTCTAGAATAGAACTGTCATTTGTCATATCATCTAGTTCTGCAAAGGCTTGAAATTTTTAAAATAAAATATTGTTATTGGTAGGAATAATACAATTTTAAGTTTATAGTTTTTCGGTCCGGAAATAGCCTTTGTATGTTATTGCGAGATATCCTTTTTTTAAAGGCTTATAACTTGGGATGTAGTGATCCAATTGAAAAATAGTTGGAGTACGACTTGTTAAGGGTAATTTTTGCTATCCGTAGTCATTAACGAAAATTAATTTTACTATTTGCTATTTTTGTCATATAGTTTTTAGTAGACCTCAAAACAGTGTTTTTTCACTTTTGTGCAAGGATCATTCTGGATCCTGACGTGATAGAAAAAAATCAAGATCATATTCGTAATAAGAAGGTCCCGATTTATCATAAATTGCTATTAAAAGTGAAAACGGAAAACTGTGTTTAGGCTGGAACGGGTAGAGGCTTTAAAACATGGACCACTGCAGATCCTTACAGCATCCACTTTCTTGTTACTTTTAGTCAGACTTATGAGAATCTCAGCTCAGTTTTCGGTACTCATATTTTGCATACTAAAGTCCGTCTAGCGCTCACTCTATAAGAAAATTCGGTAAAAATTAAAGATAATGTTAAGAAGTATCCGATAAATTGATAAAAAAATTAGCAACTCCATTGCTAATTAATGCATCCTGAACAGGGAAACATACTTTTGATCAAAAATCATTCATTCATCACAATTTAATAAGAGATTGTTTATGACAAACACCACTTTCTAGACAAAATTTTGATTTTAACTTTTTGTATGGGGCGATGAACCAATCCAGCAAAACGGTTAACACCACTGAATACCCCATGCCCGAATTAGGTAAGAAAAACCTATTTCCCGTTAGACCAAATTTCCAATGTCGTCAGCCCCAATCATTTTTACAAAAACCGATTATTACAGCCCATAATGTGAATAACATTACTTTTTCCCCGAAATGGACTTGGGCTACTTTCAAAATAAACGGCTCATATATCGCTTTACCGTGTTTTCCACACCTGCAAAGAATTCAGTGAGCCGAAAAATCATAATTTTTTTTTGGAATTTGTACGCTAATTTAAGTTAAAAATCGCTTTATCGTAGCTTCGCTTTACCGTAGATATATATGGTATATCGCAAAAGGTTACGCAACTAATGCGAGGTAATAGAGGAGGGCTAGACTTACAAAAAATTGTACCTGACGAGGGTCTAAAATGTAACAATCAGGAGTTATATGGTTAAAGCTAATTTTCCGAGTTATTTGAGAAATTGTATGAGCTTTCTGAGAGTGTATTTAATCTACTTATGTATATGGTTTAAAAGGATTTCGCAAAGTTCTGGACCTTTAAAGATGATATCTTAGTTTTTTTTCCTTTTTTTTACTTTGGCGGCCATTTCAGTACAAGAAACGTCCAATTAACACACCTTCTTAAATTTTTTTTGAATCCTCGTTAAAATTCTTTCAATTCGGTAGTACATTTGTCACACAAAATTTTTTAATTGAGGTCAGAAAAAATTCTTTGAACTTTGCATGTTCTGTTCAGCAGCATTTTAAACTTCATATTTTGGTTATTTTTTGAGATAGTGGAACTAATGCTAATGTTTAGGTGGAATTTGAAAGAGAACCGTCAGATCAATTTCAGCCAAATTTTTTTATGCTGATCATTGAATTATTTGCTACAGAATATATTTCAATAAAATGTGTGCAATTTCATTCAAAAAGGTTATTGAGCAAAATCTGGATAAAGTCAAAAAAGCTGTTTTCAAAAAGTTGGCATATATGGTGGCGCAATGTGGTATATATACTGATCAGTACTTGTAAAGTGGGCGGGTAATGTGGTACATTTAAGTAGGGTAATGTGGTATACTTAACCATACAACCAAATATAAAGTTTGAAAGATATGAAATAAGTTCATAATAACATTTACGTTGGTTCTCAAACTCATAGTTCTTATTAAAAAATAAACAGCCATCAAATAATGTTGAGAATATAATATAACACAATAGCGAAACCCGACTATACCACACTGGCCAATTTTTAGATATTAAAAAATTGTAAAAATTAAATTGGAAACTTTGTGAATTTCCATACACAGAGCGAAGAAAAAACCACGTTCGTGAGTGTTTTAAGTACGTTTCGTTGCTGATTTGGATTTAACAACGCTCCAAGCTCATATTTGTATGGTGCGTTGCAAAATCACTCACAAACGTGGTTGAAACTTATAGCTGAGTTGCTAAAGTCCGCATCTATCACACGACAGGTTCCAGGTTCAAATCTCCCAAATATCAAAACAAAAAAATTTTATTAAAATGATAAAATTGAAAATAAAAAACGAAAATAATGTCAGTTTTCATTGCTGTTGGCAGGAAAAAATTAATTCAAAAAAATTTTTTTTCTTTTGTATTTTATGTAGCAACGCGCGTTGTTAAATCACTCACAAATGTAGTTGAAACCCATTTAGCAACGCGCGTAGTTAAAACTGCCACAAACGAGCCATGCTCAAAACTTGGGTCGCCACGTGGTTAAAATAACTACGTTTCTGCCACTTTTGACAATGTTGTTTTTTCTGTGTAGTTAAACACTTACTTCACAATATTTTTCACTTACCTTAATTGAATATAAATTGAACTTCACCAAAAAGCAACTTTTTCTTTACAAAATTTTTTTGCAAAAAATGCGTAAAATTACATCGACCACACGCGATTTACGCTTCGTTCAACTGACATTGGAAAAATTTTGTTTGGTCCATGACAGCAACACATCCCTGGTTTTTCATGTTTCCTGACAGGATAAAAGCAGTAACGTTCGCAGGTTCTTTCTCAAATCGGAGATATGCGGCCATACCACATTGAAAAACTATACCACAATAGCATCAGTTCCCCTATTTGAAGTTTAAGTGATTTTTTTATTTTTATTTTACATTATTGATTTTGTTTTTAAATTAAATATTTCTAAGCATTAATTTACCTTTAAAATGATCCCAACAACTAAGCTATGAACAACACTTTACTTACAAAAAACCGTAGAAATTAATTGAAATGTACCAAGAAAAAAAATTTCAGTATGATATACATATTTACGGCGAAACAGAACAATAATAGTAATTTCGGATGTATTTGGTTATCCTTATTCCGAATTTAGTCTCAGAAGTATTATATCTTGTACAGTTTTTAAGATACCCTTATCTAAAAGCACAAAAAACGCTGTTTTTGCTTTACCGTAACATTAAAAAATAGAAAATTTGTTTTAAAATGCCAAGAAACTAAGTTTCAGATGATTTTTAAATTTTTTTACTTTTGTTATTCCAATAACGGTTTATTTGAGGAAATAGCCATTTATGAAATGTGCAAAGTTGTGATTTTGGAAGCTCTTTGCCCAATTTCTTAAAATAAAAGTCAAAAACAAAAAGATTCCAAAAAATTTTACCCGATTTCCGATCAAAGCTTGAAAAATGGACTAAAGAAAAAGGTAAATTGCCTTAACTGCCCGTGACCTCGAAACTAACAATTTTTTCGGTAATGCTCTCAATTAATTTTTTGTCAAGTCGTTGGCAAACATTATATTCTTATAAAAATTTGATCGTAAATTTCTAAGAAGATAATGTTTGCCTAGTCAATCTCTACAAAAGTTGACTCGAGGACAATACTGAAAAATGCAAAAGTTTCAAAGCTACGGGCAGTTAAAGCTATTTTTCTTTCTTAGTCCATTTTCAAGCTTTGATCGAAAACCGGCTGGATTTTTTCCACTACCGCTGCCTATTTTTTTTAATCTTATATTTTAGATCTCTATTTTATGTATCCGATGTCATAATTTCGAGATAATCTAATGGGGCAGTTTCAGGAAAAACTGTTACTCAATTTTTTTTTCAATGGCATCGAAAAGCCACAATCTTGCTTATCAAACTTTACCTTCAAACTTTTCCGATTGTACTCTTTCTTTTCGATATATCACCCTTTAAAGTAAACGCGCAAAAAATTTAATTATAATTCTCCACTTTAAATTATATTTTAACAAAAACAAATAAGAAGATGTTTCTTTTATTCTAAAAAATTACACTTTGGAAATCGTTCGAAGCTCGCAGCATCCGAAACAAAGGAGACACTAACTAGCGTAGTTACTTACTAAGCATAGAAATATTCTTTATCAGCAGCTTCATTGATTGCTTTACAAATCCGTAGAAATTTCTTTCCTGATTTTAGTTTGGCTAAAGCAATCTTTGAGTAAATATTAACTAATAGCGCGGGTGCATTTAAACAGAACTGATAAAAAACCCTATAGACAAAAGCGAATTTTTAAAATAAAAAACAGTCTGCAAGGTCTGCCGAATGATAAGTACCTTAATTCAAAATTTTAAGTAAAAACTTTTAAGGAGTGTATTAAAAATAAGAACAAAAAAAACAAAATGAAAGTCTTCATAGCGATTTTCGTGGTTTGGTGGAGTGCAATCAAAACAAAAGCACAAAATGGTCCATGTAAGTAGATGTTCAAATTATTTGTGGCTTTTTTTGGAACTTAAAAACTATGCATCTGTATATTAGATAGGGTCGAAACTCAGATTCATCCCCACACCAACACCATACTTAGAATACACTGCTTTTAAAAACAATACCTGCATCATTCTTTTTTTCGTTCTGAGAAGCACTTTTGATTCTCCTGAAGGTCCATTTTGGCAAAAAAAAAAAAAATGTTTTTCCACATAACTCTTTTTTTTTTCACGGAATAAATACCTAAATTTGCTTGAGAAATTAAGATAATATTCTTGGAAAAATTTTAGCGTTAAAAAATTTGATATTTCTTTTTGTTGTATAGATAATGCTGGGTTCAAAAAATCGATTTTTTTAAGTTTTTTAACTATGCGATCGGAAAAGCCCTTTTTTACACAAAAGCAAGGCATCTAACGAAAAAAGTTTATCAAGCAAAAGATGCTTAGAATTATCCAAAATCTTTTGAAAGGTGAATAAAAAAAAAAATTTTTAAATAAATAAAAAAAAACTTTTCCTAAAACTAATTTTTAAGATTTTTCAAACCATGGCCGTTATTTCGTCAATATTCTTATGATTTATATGGCAAATACGTAATTGATTTTTTTTTGTATACCATGTATTTTCTAAGCAATGGAAGTTATATTCTTTTACTTAAGATTTTTTTCTTTTTGGCCACTTAGTGAGTGTAAATTGATCAAAGCACAAAATAAAGATAAAAAAATTTTCACGTGACTTCTTAGAAAAAAAATCCCTGTGGCTCTCACAAGCATTAAGAGCAAACCAAACTTTTGGGAAAAATTATGTAAAAAAAATTATGACTAAGAAAATCAACTTTTAAGAATTTTCCACAAATGGTCGCAAATGTTCAAAATTTTCAAAATTTTAACATGAAAATCAAAATAATATTTAAAATACTGCAAGAATCCGAGAACAAAAATTGAAAAAATTTATTATTGACAAAATGGTGGAACTTAGAAAAAAAAAAGTTCCATCGATTTTTCGCAAAAAAACACTATTTTGACACTCTGAAGTTTCATGCCCATAACTTGCGAAAAATAATTTTATTTATTATTATTATTCAATATCCAAAAACATAAGTAATTAAGACTATAAAGTATATAAAGTTTAAATAATAGGTTTGTAAAATTGTTAATGCTGTATTCTGACGGTGTATTTTGTGTGTGAGTCGTATATGTTCTATTTCTGGACAGTTGTAGATAATGTGTTCGATGGAAGCTATTTCTGCAAGACAGTGTTTACATATGGGTGCTGGATCTCGTTAAAGATAATGATAGTGTGTAAGTCTGGTGTGTCCTAGGCGGAACTGAGTATACGTGGGCTGCTTTATATATTTCTGGCCTAGGCAACATCAATGTCTATAGCTAAAATCTGGCAACACCATAATAAAGTTTGACATTTTTTACCATAAACGTACTCACAACGTTTTGATGTACAAGTGCTATTTGTTTTGTTTACAGTGAGTTAAGAAAATTAATTTTTCCATTGATAATTTAAGCGATTGATAAATTATGGGGTTTCCAACGAGAACAAACGTTTTTTACAACTAAGTGTTCATTCAAAATCGAATGTATTGGAGTGGAACTAATGTCCAAAGATGCTTCTATCTCACAGTATGTCACATGACGATCTTGCATTATCAGTTCACGCACGTCATCAATGTTCTCTGGCACAACGGCCGTTTTTGGACGACCTTCACGGAATTCGTCTTTAAGCGAGCGTCGGCCACAATTGAATTCATTAAACCAGTTTTTCGCAATGACATGGGATGGTGCTTCATCGTCATACAAAGATTTAAGTTCATCGATGTACTCTTGTCGTGATAATCCACGTCGAAAGTTGTGAAAAATGGTCGCACAAAAATGTTCACGCGTTAATTCCATTTTTTGCCAAATTGATTTTTTCAAGTCTCTGTAAACAACACAAATGATGGTCGTACGTCAAAACGTTCTGAGTACGTTTATGCTAAAAAATGTCAAACTTTATTATGGTGCTGCCAGATTTTAGCTATTGACATTAGTGTTGCCTAGGCCAGAAATATTTTTTGCAGTCTACGTCCTTGGGCTTTTGTTTTTCTTCTGTTTATTACAATCGGATCCAGCTATCTGAATTTGATTCGAAATGATGATTTTGTGGTGGTGAAAATAAGTTGCCCAGTGTGATTTATTTATACTTAATATTTTTTCATCAACGGCGTTCTATATGTCTT
Source organism: Calliopum simillimum (assembly GCA_951812925.1). Classification (NCBI taxonomy): domain Eukaryota; kingdom Metazoa; phylum Arthropoda; class Insecta; order Diptera; family Lauxaniidae; genus Calliopum; species Calliopum simillimum. The sequence goes on along the minus strand of OX638368.1, from coordinate 97,525,349 downwards.
TTTTGAAAGTTGTGGCAAAAGTAAATGTTGGTGTCTTTGTTGCGAGCTTTGCGGCATTATCTGCGGCTGTATTACCCGCAAATCCAAAGTAATTTAAGTATAGGAGAGCTTATTAATAAATCCTGTATTTGTAAAATGGTAGAGTTATTATTGTTAATATTTTTGACACCCTGGATAGTGGAAAAAGAAAGAAAACAATCATACGATATATTTTACGTTTTACTTATAGGCTATTTTAATAGTTTGTAGTATGGTTACTACTTCTGCAGTAAGAATGGAGGTATACCAGGACAGAACATCAGTACAAAGTAAGTTACCGTTCACGTTTACAACCGCGAAAGCAACAGAATCATTAGTTTTTGATCCATTAGTGTAAATGATCTTCCAATCGCTATAACGCACGGTGCTCTTGAACAGTCGATAGGTTTTTTGGCTATGTGGAGAAAATCTGTGAATGGGGTTTCATTTGTATTAGTTTAGTGGTCTGGAAAATGCAAGCCCCGAAATCGTAGCTGATCATCCCCGCGAAATATAGCAAAAATACATATCCCATATAAAAAAAAAAATTCGGAAAAAAAACGCAACAAATAAATATAAAAATAGTTATATTTAATGTATTTTGCAATGTTGAATATGAATCCGGCCTTAAAATTGCTATATCTCATACAATTTTTGAGATATCTTAGCCTAAACAAGGAAAAAAGACCGTTTTTACTATATTTTGAAGCTATATAACTAGAATATAGAACATTCATACGCAAAATTCGACACATTATCTGAAAGCTCCAATCTTTTCTTTAAAATCGCATTTAAATTATGTCAATAACTTAATTTTTCTCTGAAATATCGTAGACTGAAATAATGACAAAACACATTTTTTGCACTTTTTTAACTTTTTAGGTTAGGATATCTCCGAGAAAAATAAAGATATCGACATTGTTTGAATTAGGCTTGGAAGATTAATTAAAGCTTTCTATTTCTGCATCAGAATTTACGGATATACGTCCTGTTATATAGCTCCAAAACACAACAATAAAACATAGCGTCGGCTTTTTTTCCTTGTTTAGGCTAAGATATCTCAAAACCGTATAAGATACAGCAATTCTAAGGCCGGATTCAGATTCAGCATTGCCCCTGCGGGTAAGGGGTCAGAATATGCCCGAGGTAAGCATGCCTGTCGTAAAAGGCGACTAATAGCGGGTGACCAGCCAGGGTGTGGAAGGGTGTAGCGTTGGACAGCGTTGCGCCTCGAAAGAAAAACCCACAATGCCTGTAACTGGCACTGACAAGGCGAGTCGATGCCGCCTTAAAATAAGCATCTTGTCGAAATCCTGAAGCGTCTGATCCAGAGTGGGCGGCTCCCAGGTCAGCGTCTGTTCCAGATTGGGCGGCTGAAATTAAAAGTGAATTTGGCCACTATATTTGCAGCGCTTGCCGGATCCAGCTTTAAGCTTATAACTTACTGCGTGGGGCGTTGCCGAGAAGATTATACTAATGAAGCATGGATCGAAAAACGATGGGAAATAACTCTCCAAGTGGTACCCACCAGAGTGTGGTTAATCCACCTGCACATCGGATTTGGAGGTGCAAGAAACATGCATAGTTAGGAATGATTCTCCTATAACTGGAACCAATATGGTTTCTCAAAATTTTAAAATCCTTTCGATGAAAACTCGAACACGCATCGGCTCTTGGAATGTCCGAACTCTAAATTTGGCCCTATGCTCCTCCTAGGAGTTAAAGGAGAATACATACATACATACATTTTTATATTTGTTTGTTGCGTTTTTTTTCTGAATTTTTTTTATTTTATAAAAATACATATCCCAGTATTTTTGCGATATTTCGCGGGGATCAGCTACGATTTCGGGGTTTGCATTTTTCAGACCACTAAACTAATACAAATGAAACCCCATTCACAGATTTTCTCCACATATTCAAAAAACCTATCGACTGTTCAAGAGCACCGTGAACGGTTACGTATTTCTAAGAAATTTTTCCAAATATATCTGGATTTGTTTCTTGTTTGGTCCATTGATTGAGATCCAAAATAATGCTATCCGATCTTAAGTGCCAAGGTGGTTCTCGTAAGTGCGATTTTTTTGTTATAGAAATTGTGATAGCGTTAGTCTCTTTCCGTTTTTGATTTGTTCTTGAATTTGAGAGCCTTCCAAGCTCAAGATTTTAAAAGCTAGACTTCCAGTAAGTAGTGTACATCGGTTTTCTGTGGAGGGTAGACCGGATTCCGTAAGGATATTTACAATGGGAGTTGATCGAAAAGCACCCAGTGCTACTCGAAGCACAGAATGTTAGATTGACTTTATTTTTTGCAGATTTTGCTTCGATGTTGCACCAAATATTGGTAGACCATAATCTATTTTTGAAAGAATAATTGACCTTATAATTTCGATCAGGGAATTTTTGTTGTGTTCTAGACTTATATTACTTAAGCATTTTATAATATTAAGTTTATTATTTAAGGTTTTAGATAAGTTATTTATGAACAATTCCAAAGATGCATGTCGTTAAAGTAAATACATTTTGAATATTTATATTATTAGCATTGATTATAAAGTAATAACAATTAATTTTCTTACATATATGTAAATGCTTAGATTTTTCGACGCATACTTTGTAACCACTATGCACAGTCTTTCCATGACAAGAGACCCCCAAAAAATTTTGTTGCTTTTGTCAATTAACGTTGAAAAGTTTTTTACTGTATAATAGAAATAGAGGTCATCTGCGTAAATAGCGTGCTAAAGAACATCTGGTCATCTATCTGGTTATCTAATAATGAGAAGTCTCTTTACTGAGCACTTAGAACAGCTCTGTAAATTTTTATAAAAATCTGAGAACCCAACTGCAAATTTCGAAAAATTTGAGATGAAAATGTGCAAAGTTGTCACTTTCATAAAATACAGGTACAGTAAAAAAAATATTTGGCTTCGGTAATGGAAAATACCCAGCCGGATCGAAAGATCAAAGCTTGAAAAATAAACTGAAAATAGGCAAATCGCTTTGTTTTTGTCAACTTTTGTAGAGAAACAGTACGAAAGCATTCTGCAAGATTGATTGCGTTTTGGAGAAACAAATTTTCTTTTTATGGAAGATTTGAAATTTTCTTTTGGGAACTCTGGTTGAAATAGACTGATATTGTAACTTCTAAGAAAATATTTCAGAACAATGAGAGAATATAATTTGATCTCTCCACTGATGACTTGATTTTTTAATTTTCTCTAGCAAAGATTTTTGGCGGTTTATATACCAGTCAAATCAGATACTGGCTAAATATGTGAGCCTTGCACTTACACCAAACTTCATAAAACCTAAACCAAACGATAGAGAATTTTGCCCTGCACAACATATCAAAATTAGTCTTTAAAGAAAAAACCAAAAACGATGTGTCCAATTTAACACCTCTTCTTTTATACATATTAATTTTAGCCACACAATGTTATAATCCCAATCAACGCATCGGCACCTGTATCCCCATCAATAAGTGTGCAGCATTCACGCCAGGTCCGCCAAATGACACTAAATTTGCCGAAGCATCCAAATGCGGTGGTGGCTATGGAAAAATGCCAATAGTTTGCTGTACTAGCGATACCACTTTTACGAGGCAAAATGAACCGCGTGAACAGCCCTCTGATCCGACAACACGCATCAGCAGCAATTTATTACCAAAACCACCAAAATGTGGTGGTATAACAATTGCAAATAGAATTGTTGGCGGTATGAATGCAGATCTGTTTGAATTTCCGTGGATGGTTATGCTGGAATACAAAAAAAGTAGTAAGTTCATGCTTCGAGGATAAGAAGAAAAAGTTTGATTAAAAAAATTCTTATTTGCCATATTTTCAGAATTTGATCGTATTTCCGTACATTGTGGTGGTTCACTAATTAATGATCGTTATGTCTTGACAGCAGCGCATTGTGTTTCGGAGCGTAGCTTGACTGAAATCGGTACACTGTGAGTTATGTTTTTTTTTTTCTATAATTCTATGACATATTTACATACTTGAATTGAACCACGAACCGAACCATGGTTCAGAGACATTCACGAACCGGTTTTTGCAATTATTAGTTCATTGAATTTATTAATGACCCCTAACTTACCTTAATCCTCTATAAATTGCTTAATCTTAATTACAGCGCATCCATACGTCTGGGTGAGCACGATCAAACAACTCAAATTGATTGTAATAGCAACTTGTGTGCACCTGAAGCTATACGTGTTGGCATTGATGAAATTACACCACATGAACTTTATAAAGGTAAAACTTGGGGTGAACATCACGATATTGCATTGATACGGCTGGATCGCAAAATCGATTTCTCAGATTCAATACGACCGATTTGTTTGCCCTCGGCTATGGAACAGGAGCAAAATGAGCAAAGTTCTGGTGTACGTTACACTGTTGCTGGTTGGGGTCGCACACTCAAAGGTATGGTTTTCAATAATCGATGATTTTATATTTTTTTTTTTTTGTTTTTAAGGCTCCAAAAGTGATGTTATGCAGACGCTGGTCATGAAATCGATCAGTAATCAACTTTGTCAGCACAAGTTCACTCCACATAGAGTCAAAATTTATGATAGTCAACTTTGTGCTGGTGGTGAGTTTTACAAAGACAGCTGTAAAGGTGATTCTGGTGGACCATTAATGCGTTTCCGTGATAATGCTTGGGTTCTCGATGGTATTATTTCGTTTGGTAACACAGACTGCCGCCAAGCTACGCCAGCGGTACACACACGAGTTGCGAGCTATGATGACTGGATAAGAAGTAAAATCAGAGCGTAAGAAAATAAGACTACATAATAAATGTTTGGCGTGGTTTTCTACGAAAATGGTAATCTTGTAATTAAATCTTGACTTATTTTTAAGTTTTTTAAATAAGTTCTTACGTATTTCTTATTTAGGTACTTTTAATTTACTACATAATTCAATGTTTTTTTAATGTTAAAAAAAGACCTAATATTTATATTGAAAATTTGAATTTCCATGTTTTTGTTTAGGCCTGATTTTTCGACGTGCTGTATATTATCTTTCATATTAAAAGTATTTCTTAAAAAACTGCAACTTTTTGAGATGTTTGTTTTGTGTTGGTAGTGTCACTTACATTAACATACCCAGTAGGAGAAAGAGCAATCAAATAGGCAAGATATTAGGCCTTCTTTGAGTGTCAGTAGGCCTGTTGTCTTCACTACTTTCTTCTTTCCTCTTTTACACATGTTGTCATTGGGCGCCAAGGCCTGGCACTCTCGCTTCTAAAAGCAGGCAGCAAAGCAGGCCTTCCACGATCGTTTCTAATACGAAAGGACAGAAGCAGGCATGCTGCTTTTCCTGCTTTCTTTTTTACACATGATAAGCTTGCTTCTACGGAGAAGGCAGCAACGAAGGAGTATTTCGGTATTCGGACATTTCTTATATTGGATGTCATCACAGAAATCAAAAATTATGTTCCAAGCAAGATATACTTAATTAGTACTTTTATTTAATATATGGAGAGTTATAATATCTGAAAAATATCAATAAAAATTAAGCAATATAGCCTTCTATTATCGCTTTTAATAGGAGAGGACAGAAGCAGGCATGCTGCTTTCCCTGCTTTCGCCTGCTTCCACAAAGAACCCAGTGTGCCAAACGGACTCGTTTCGGATCCGTAACGGGTTCATATTTTCGTTCTTTTTATCCGTTACGGAATCCGTTACGTATCCGTTACTGATCCGTTTGCGGGAAGGATTCCTAAAAAAAAAAATGAATCGTTTTTTCTTCTTTTATGGATCCGTTTCGAACCTGTAACGTACATCAAAAACGAATTCATAACGGATTCGCTTTTAATAATGTTAATGCTGCTTATAAAAAAAAAAAAGAAAACAGGGTGAAGCGCTTATTTTTAATTAAAAAAAACAAAATAACAAAAAAAAAAAAAATTACTAGCCCGGCCGGGAGACGAACTCAGGCTCCCGGGGTATTACTCTTTCATACACGAGACGTTAGACAACTAGGCTATTGACCGATATGATGTTTACTTAACTGATGTAGACTTATTTGATGTTGAGATTTAAAGTTTGTATATTAAGCAAATTTCTGTTGTTTTTTTATAAGTATTCTGTGTTGTTTTTCTTCCCTTCTTTTGATAAAAAATGTTACAATATAAACTCAAATTTGGAATCAAAAACATTTTTTCAAACAGAGTTTGAAAAGTTTACAAAAAATCATACGCAATAAAATAAAAAAGAAAAAAAAAACAAATCAAAAATATTTTTTTATCATAAAAAAATCCGTTTTGAGTTCGTATTTGAAGTATTTACGGAATCGAAACGGGTTTGCCCAGGTTCGAATCCTACCAGAGGTGGATTTTTACCCTTCATTTTTCTTCTTTTTTTTTTCTTTTTTTTATTTTTTAATTGCTAATAGGCGCATCAAAACGGTTTTTTTTTGTAAATATACAGCATTAACATCCCAATGTGCACAAAAACGGATGAGGATCCGTTTCGAATCCATTACGAGTTCATAAAGGTATAAAAAACGTAATCCGCGGTAACGGATCCATTTCGAACCCGTAACGTACATCAAAAACGAATTCAAAATGCTTTGTTTAGATAAAAAAAAAAAACATTTTGAAGCGCTTATTAACGAATAAAAAAAAAAAATTAAATTCCGCAGTGCGGGCCCGTTTCGAATCCGAAACTTATGTAAAAACGAATTCAAAACGGATTTGCTTTTAAATATGTTAATGCTGTATATTTACAGAAAAAAACCGTTTTGATGCGCCTATTAGCAATTAAAAAATAATAAAAAGAAAAAAAAGGAAGAAAAATAAAGGGTAAGAATCCACCTCTGGTAGGATTCGAACCTGGGCAAATCCGTTTCGATTCCGTAAATACTTCAAATACGAACTCAACACGGATTTGCTTTATTTAATTTTTATGATAAAAAAAATATTTTTGATTTGTTTTTTTTTTTTCTTTTTATTTTATTGCGTATGATTTTTTGTAAACTTTTCAAACTCTGTTTGAAAAAATGTTTTTGATTCCAAATTTGAGTATATAACATTTTTTATCAAAAGAAGGGAAGAAAAACAACACAGAATACTTATAAAAAAACAACAGAAATTTGTTTAATATACAAACTTTAAATCTCAACATCAAATAAGTCTACATCAGTTAAGTAAACATCATATCGGCCAATAGCCTAGTTGTCTAATGTCTCGTGTATGAAAGAGTAATTCCCCGGGAGCCTGAGTTTGACTCCCGGCCGGGCTAGTAATTTTTTTTTTTTTTTTTGTTATTTTGTTTTTTTTAATTAAAAATAAGCGCTTCACCCTGTTTTCTTTTTTTTTTTAAAAGCAGCATTAACATTATTAAAAGCGAATCCGTTTTGAATTCGTTTTTGATGTACGATACAGGTTCGAAACGGATCCATAAAAGAAGAAAAAACGATTCGTTTTTTTTTTAGGAATCCTTCCCGCAAACGGATCAGTAACGGATACGTAACGGATTCCGTAACGGATAAAAAGAACGAAAATATGAACCCGTTACGGATCCGAAACGAGTCCGTTTGGCACACTGGGATATTTAAAAGCAAATCCGTTTTGAATTCGTTTTTCATAAGTTTCGGATTCGTAACGGGCCCGCACTGCGGAATTTAATTTTTTTTTATTCGCTAATAAGCGCTTCAAAATGTTTTTTTTTTTATCTAAACAAAGCGTTTTGAATTCGTTTTTGATGTACGTTACGGGTTCGAAATGGATCCGTTACCGCGGATTACGTTTTTTATACCTTTGTGAACTCGTAATGGATTCGAAACGGATCCTCATCCGTTTTTGTGCACATTGGGAAGGGAGCTATGAAGGCCTTCTACGATCGCTGTTTATAGGAACTGTAGTTAAGATAGCGTCAGCCGTTCTTATAGGAATAACATTAGAAGCCATCCGAGAATATTTAAAAGATCTTAAAGAAGCCATGATTATAAGCAGACATTGAACATCCTCCGACTGGGATAAGATCATTAGTAACAAACAAGCAAAATACAGTCAATAAACTAACTTCATAGATTCAAAAACTTGTTATCACTTCATTCTTCCTTTATGAAGTCGTTGAGGATGCCATTGTAAGTCTGGCTGTAAGATCAGGTGATCTTAAAATTTGCCACTTATTAAGAATGTTATATTGTGTGAGTTATAAAAACAAATTCTATTATCTAGGAAACACGCTTATTATTAAAGAATAGTATTTAAATGGCACATAGTGGCGATAAGCTTTAATGAAAATGGAAATTTATAAAAATGTAAAACAAAAATCAATTTAAGCTTAAATAGTACTCAAATTATCAACATTATTTTTAGTTATTTTTAATTTATTCATAAGAAGTTGTAAGATGCTACAATGCATATATATTTAATATTACAAATCACAATGCCATTAGATCTAATCATATAGATCGATCATATCTTAGACTCTTAGAATTAGAGAATTTTTTGAATTTCAGTTCATATGATTGTTTTGATTTCAACTTTTTTTATAAAATATTTTTTCTTTCAAAGTTCTGGAATTTCATCGAATTTTCAATGCATCTCTACTAGTAACCATCCGATACTTTACGACTTTTTTATTTGTGTATTCACTTTTTTCCGAATATTTCACTACTCGTTCATCTAATCGAACCTTTGTGCATGGAAAAAAAATAGTTGATACTACTTTATTTCTATTAATTTTTACTAGAATTTTTAGTTAAAATAGTGACAACTCCCCAATAATATCAATTTTACCTTACTGTTTTAGTAAATTAAGAATTTTCGAATATAAGGTTATAGTATAGTAATTTGTTTGCAAAGATTGAAATTTTATTTACTTAACTACAAGGATCAAGCAAAATAAGAAACAAACAAAAAAACAATTAGCGAAACGAACTGACAGCACGGGGATTCGAACCCGCGTCTGTCCATGCTATTGATAGAAAAATATTATTTTTACTTACATACACAATAGTACATAGATTATGTCCAAAAAAAACCTGACAAAAAGGAACTAAGACATTTACGGGTTTTCATTAAAGAAACCGGTCAATTAGAGGCTTGAAATCGGAGGGGGAGGGGAGGGAACGCATCCTTTGCAGTTTTTCAATATATCTAGCGAACGAAGCAATATTTCGATATTTTTAATAGAAAACTTTTTGTAGAGAAAACTTATTTACAAAACTTAAAAAAAAAAATGCTTATGCTAAAAATGTTGAAACCAAAAAAAAAAACTAGTATGGGTGGTATCTTTGGCCTGGCCAAACACTAAATGCCCTACACTGCATTTCAAGTATATTATTTGGAGAGTATAAGAACAAATTGCTTATATGGGAAGTGTCACGCCCTCGCCTCCGAGCTTACCTTGATTTTGCGTAGAGCTTTTATTTACTGTTCTGAGTGTTTGAGTAAAATTCGGTTAGGTTTGCTTAAAAAAATCTTTCAGTATAGCATTTTGAAACTTTCGCTTTTATGGCAGGTGCCACGCCCTCTAATCCTACTTCGCCTACTTTAAACTCAGAGTTTACAATTAATGTTCTTCGTGCTTGAGTGAAATTTGGTTGGACTATCTCAAAAAACACTCTCATTATATAATTATGAAACTTTTGCTTATATGGGAGGTGCCACGCCCTCTTGTCCGAGTTTACCTAGATCTTGCATATAGCTTGCATTTAAAGATCCGAGTGTTTGAGTGGAATTTGGTTGGGTTATCTCAAAAAACGCTTTCCGTACAACATTTTGAAACTTTTGTTTATATGGGAGGTGCCACGCCCTCTAGTCCGAATTCGCCTAGTTTTTGCTCAGAGCTTATACTTACTTTTGCTAGTATTTATGTGTATTTTGCTTTTGTTATTGCAAATATTGCTCTTATTATTGCATTTTTAATACAATTTTTGTATGGGCGGTAGGCGTGTCCGTTGACCGATTTCGCTTATTTTCAATCCCCCGAGCTCATTTTTACAATGGAGGCAGAAAACCAAATTTTATTGATTTATGTTGCTCAGTTTTCCCAAAAAATGTATTTCCACACACACCCAGCCAGCCAGCCAGACAGACGGACATACATATCGACTCAGGAAGTGACGCTGATCAAGGATATATATACTTTTCCATACCTGCTACGCATCTTTCTCTGCGTTACAAACGGAAGGACAAAGTGAATATACCCTGGGTGTAGGGTATAAAAAGCAAAAATTTCGAGTTTTCGTGTTTTTTTACTCTTTTGCCTATAACTTGTTTAGGGTCAGAGATGGGTAAAGACAAACATATCTGCATATACAAAAAGGTAATAAAATTTCCTTTATTAAAAAATTTCTTCGATAAAAGTTGACCGAAATATGGTCACTGAAATATGGAAATTTTGTTGATAAGGTCGGAAGAACGGTTTTTAGTCAAAACCAAGGCGTCTTACGTAAAATATGTGTAAGGCATAAAATGTTGAGAATCGTTGAATGATTTTTTTTCCAGAATTCTAAGGAATATTTTATAATTTTAAAAAAATAGGTCAAAAAAAAAAAGTTGCCAAAAAATTCTAAAAAAATGCACACTTAGTTCTTAAACTATTTGAAGCATTTTTTGCATATTACACTTTTTTCGTACGATGCCTTGGTTTTAAGTAAAAGTGAATTTTCCGAGAGCACAAACAAAATTTTTATTTTTTAAAACGATGCTATTATTTTAATTTTATAGCATGAACCGAATTTTGTAGTCTAGTTATGAATATTTTGTTAGTTTTTTCCTTTTTGAGTTTTATTTTTAAAAAAAATTTGTAGTCAATAAAGGAAAAAACTAACAAAATATTCAAAATTTTTATGTTCGATTGGCCATATATCAGTTAATTTCTAATCTTCTAATCGAAGAAATTTTTTCATAAAGCATTTTATTCAGCTTTTCGATTTTACAGACGTGAGATGATCTTTTGAGTAAGTAGATATATGTGCAAACCTGTGATTTTGTTAACTCCCAGTCCATTTTCGTAAAATAAAGTCAAAAACAAAAAGATTCCAAAAAAAATTTTGGAATAGATAGTGGAAAAAACCCAGCCGGTTTTCGATCAAAACTTGAAAAATGGACCAAAGAAAAAGGCAAATCGCTTTAAAGCTCTCGGAACTTTTTTTTCCTTTTGACTTTAAAAATAGGTACTTTCCATTTTCTTAACATTTTTTAACAATAATTAAAAATAATTTTTTGTTTTAAAGTGGTTTTTGGGAGTCACGTCATATGGCATGAAATGTACTGAAAGGTAATAAAAGTACCAAAATATATACATATTTAAATTGCTCATATAATTCCAATGATTTTGTGCTTAAATAGATATCATATCAAATACTTTTTAGTAAAAAAAATTTCAGAACGATGTTTTGCCATTTTATTGATCCAGGCCGAACAATTAATACCCTACACCTAATCCTACAAGAGTAAACAATTTTGCAATTAGCGTGCAACCTCACACCGATCCAATAAATTGTCTTCTGCATCTAAATTTTCTCCAAATAAATAATTATTAACATCCAAATTGATTATTATTATTTAAAAGGTTATGAATTGCACAATGTCCTAAAATATATTTTGTACAGCCTCTTTTCCTATCAGAACAGATCTAGATAGTTTATAAATCTCGCCACTGCCATGGAATTAGAAACTCGGAACCAAGGTACTTTATTCTGCGTCATCATCTCTGCAGTGCAAGTACTCAGCCCATGCTCTGCTCCATTTAAGTCCCATTGACAATGTCTATAGGAATCGTTTTGTACCAGACCAATATTTTTGTGAAGTAGCTAAGTACCTATATACGAGTATAGTGCCCTGTAATTATTTCACTGTCGATTTTTATAGCTTTTCTGCTGATGTTTTAAACAGCTTCCACCAAAGATTAGCCTTTTTGCCTGCTAATTATTCTGATAAGGCTATTTTCCTCCCATTCCCGAACTACTTAAGTTATTTTTAAAGGTGTTGTTCACTTCGCAGAAGGGTTTTGGGTCTGTGGAGGTATATTATGCGTCTCTCTTGCCAACGTTAAGTAATGGTGGCACATAAGATTTTTCAAAATGTAGTATAAAAATAAAAATAAATATTAAATACAAGGTAAAATTTTCAATCGAAAATGCGCCGAACTAAAGTTGAATGAAGAGATATAGTTCCTTTGGCATTTATCCTTAGAATTGAATGAACTTTCATATAGGGCGGTAGCCGAGGTCGGCAAAATTTCGCCCATACAATTAAGCTCACCCTAATGTGCATTCTTCTTATGCTGAAACCGAATACTATGTCAGAATTTCTCATGTACCCGCAGAATTTTGAGACATACTTGCATAAAAAAGTAAATTTCCATTTTTTCAATGACATCGAAAAGCCATTATCTTTCTTATTAAACTATACCTTCAAAGTTTTCCAATTAGACTCGTATTTTGCGAGAAATGCCTTTTTATAGTAAACGGGCAAAATTTAATTATAATTCTCTGCTTTAAATTATATTTTAATAAAAACAAATAAGAAGATGTTTCTTTTATTCCAAAAAATGACACTTTGGAAATCGTTTGAAGCTCGCAGCATCCGAAACAAAGGAGACACTAACTAGCGTAGTAATTTACTTATAATATTCTTTATCAGCAGCTTCATTGATTGCTTTACAAATCCATAGCAATTTCTTTGCTGATTTCAGTTTGGCTAAAGCAATCTTTGAGTAAATATTAATTAATAGTGCGGGTGCATTTAAACAGAACTGATAAAAAACCGAAAGCGAATTTTTAAATTAAAAAAACAGTCTGCAAGGTCTGCCGAATAATACTTAAATTCAAATTTTTAAGTAAGAACTTTTAAGGCGTGTATTATAAATCAGAAAACAGAATGAAAGTGTTCATAGCGATTTTCGTGGTTTGGTGGAGTGCAGTCAAAACAGAAGCACAAAATGGTCGATGTAAGTTGATGTTCAAATTAATTATAACTGTTTTTGGAAATTAAAAACTATGCATCTGGATATTAGATAGCATGTATGTATTCTCCTTTAACTCCTAGGAGGAGCATAGGGCCAATATGAAATCTCTCCATTTGTCACGATCCCTTGCGATGACTTTAATCTCTTGCCACGACTTTCCCGATTCTTGGATTTCCTTTTCCAGCGACCTCTTCCAGTTGGTTTTGGGTCTTCCACGTGCTCTACTACCTTGTGGATTCCACTCAAGAGCCTGGCGACAAACTTCGCTCTGTGGTTTCCGGAGAGTGTGACCAATCCATCTCCATTTGCGCAGCTTGACCTCGATTGCTATTGCCCTCTGGTTGCATTCTTGATGTAGCTCGGCATTTGATATAGTGCGAGGCCACCAAACCTTTAGTATTTGCCTCAAGCATTTGTTGACGAATACTTGCAGCTTATTCATTAGTTGTTCTGTAACAAGCCACGTTTCGCACTCATGTAACAAAACCGATTTCACATTCGAATCAAAAATGCGCACTCTCGTTTTGGTGGATATAACGATATTAGATAGGGTCGAACTTAACACTCATCCCAACACCGACTCAAAAACTGAATTACCTTCTCATAAAAACAAAACCTGCAGAATTTTGTTTTTCGTTCCGAGAAAAACCTGAGAAGCACTTTTGATTTTCCTGAAGGTCCATTTGGGCAAAAAAAAAAACATGTTTTTTCACTTAACTTTTTTTTACGGAATGAGTGCTTAAATTTGCTTGAGAAATAAAGATAACATTCTAGGAAAAATTTTGGCGTTGAAAAGTTTTATATTTCTTTTTGTAGTATAGATAATGTTAGGTTCCAAAAATCGATTTTTTTAAGTTTTTCAACTATGACGTCGTTGTTTGACCAATTTTTGAAGAATTATAAAATATCTCAAAAAAATCGCAAAAAAAAACATTTGTTTTTCAAAAGATTTCCGTAAAAACAAATAAAAAAAAAAATAAAATTTTTTTCGGTGAAAATTTATTTTTAAGATTTTTCAAAACATGGCCGTCATTTTGTCAAGATTCTTATGATTTATATCGGAAATATTGGTTATCTTGTATACCATATATTTTCTAATTTTGGTTGCTTTGATTATACAAAGTTTCTACTCTGCCTCAAATAATGTGACTATAACAAAAAATATCATAGTAATTATATATGTAACTAACAATTTATTAACATTTGTATACAATTATCATGTTCAACTTTAGTCAAACATTTAGTCAAAACATCTGCAACGTTTTCATTAGTTGGAATATAAATATTATTGATCTGATTTAAATTACATTGCTCTTATAAAATGATACTTAATGTCAATAAGTTTGCTCCGTTTCTTCGTTTTTCGTTCGTTGCAAGAAATTTCGCCCCGTGGTTGTCATGCTTGAAATCCATCCCCTTCAAAAGACTTCGATGAAATGCCACTTTTTTAGTTCCTTAACACATGGCTATATATTCAGCTTCCGTAAAACTATGAGCTAAAACACTTTACTTCTTAGACCCCACGAAATAGGTCCACTTAGAGCAAATGAAACGAAACCACTATAGGACTTTCGATCTGTAGCATCCGAACTCCAATCCGCATCTGTGAAACAAAAAATATCGTTATCAGTGTTAAATTTAGAGCAGCTTTTGTATTGCTCTTTAAATAACGCGGTGTGTGTTTTGCTGCAGCAAAGTGCTCCTTATGTGGATGAGAATTAAATTGCAACAGCTTCGATACAATATGAGCAATATCTGGTCTATTTATTATTGTTACGAAATTTCTTGTCTCTATGACCAGTGTTGCCAGTTTAGGGGATTTCCCCCTTGATTTAGGGGATTTTAAAAGGTCTAGGGGGCAATCTAGGGGATGCATTATTTAGGGGATTTGTTCAGGGGATTTTAAAAAGGTCTAGGGGAAATCTAGGGGATACTTTCAGTTCTCTGAATTGAAAAAATGCAAAGCGCTTTTTCAAACTATTGTTCAGTGGAGTCATTGGAGAAAGAAACCTTCATCAGTAACGCAATGTTATCGTTGTCAAATGTTTGGGCATGGGGAGATGAACTGTCATCTTCTTCCAAAATGTCAATCATGTGGTGGTAACCATTTATCTTCAACGTGCATTGATACCTCTGTTATCAAGTGCTCTAATTGTGGCGAAAATCACAAATCATCAGATCCAGTTTGTCGCAAAAAGTTGGAGTATGTGAATCTCATGCATAATTTAAAAACTAAATCAAGGCAGAGACTTCAAATTAGCAATAAGCCAACAACACAAGCATCTCATCAACCTCAGGTTTGGTCTCATAAAGTTGGTAATGTAAACATACACTCTGCGGTGCCTAATATTAGTTATGCAAGTATTGCTATGCAAGGTAAAAAAAGTGCTAACTTAGGTGAAGAACTGTTTTCTTCCAACGCATTAATTGAGATAACAAAAGAGTTATTACAAAACCTTCGATCTGCGCGCTCCAAAGAGGCTCAAATTATGGCAATTGCTAGTGTTGTTACTAAATATGCTTATAACCATGTCTAACCTAAAATGTTTTTTATGGAATTGTCGCAGCATTGTAAATAAAAAATTAGATTTTTTCAATTTTGTTTCTTCAAATAATATTGATATTGCCTTACTTTGTGAAACATGGCTTTCACCTAATATTAGTTTTAAGCATCAAGACTTTTTTATTTATAGACTTGACAGATCTTTTGTAAGAGGTGGAGGAGTTTCTATAGTCATTAAAAAAGGTATTGAGCATGAGCTCTGTCCTCTTATGAATCTTGAAATTATTGAAGCTTTATCTATAAAAATTAAATTGATTAATAACAGAAGTGTTACATTAACAGCCATCTATTTTCCTGGTGGAGCGTATGATTCGGTAAAGTCTACGAAATTTATTAACGATTTAAACAAGCTACTGCGTTGTAGCGATGATTTTTTGATTTGTGGTGACTTAAATGCACGTCATAGCTATTGGGGCTGTTCTAGGAAAAATAAGTGGGGTGATTTGCTTTATTCCAGTTACATTAAGGCAATTTTTCAATTTTGTTTCCTCCTGATCCTACTCACATACCAAGCGCTGCACGAGGTTCTCCATCAGTGTTGGACATATTATTAACTAATTGTTCCTCTATTTGTAGCCAACCAATTTGTTCCGATTCTTTAAGCTCTGATCACAGACCTGTTTTCTTTAATATTAACCGTCAGGCCGTTCAAAATCCTTATGTATATTTTGATTTAAAAAATGCCAATTGGTCACTGTATAAAACACACATTGTTAGTTCCTTGAACTCTTCTTCTTTTCCACTGGATGCTACTTCTATTGACGAAATTAATGATAAAATTTATTTTTTGAACTCTGCAATTAAAACAGCGTTTGACGTAGCTGTTCCAAAAAAATTCTTGCAGAGCAAGTAAACCAAAAATTTCACAACATATTAAAAACATGATTAGAGAGCGAAAAGTCATCCGTAGACAATGGCAAAGAAGTCGGCTTACCCTTTTAAAGGACAAGCTGGATCTTCTGAACATTAGCATAAAGAAAGCGCTAGAAAGATTAAGGAATGAATCATTCAATAATTGCTTAAAAAATTTAGATAAAGGTTCTAGGAAGTTTTGGAAGCTTGCAAAAGTATTTAAAAACAAATATTTTTCTGTTCCGGCGCTAAAAGCAAACGGATATACTGCTATTACAAGGCACGAAAAAGTTAGTGCACTTGGCACGCATTTTTGCAACGCACATATGACCACTATGCATCTTTCTGATCCAGAAACAATTGCACTAGTGGCTGATGGCCTCCACGCTTTGGAAGCAGAAGAGAATGTGCACCACCTACCAATTATTGATCCTAAATCAGTTCTATTTTATATTAAACGTCTTAAAATACGAAAAGCGTCTGGCCTAGACAAAATATCTAATGTTCACCTAAAACACCTTCCATTCACTGGAATTAAGTTCCTTACTAATATTTATAATAATTGCTTTCGCTTAGGTTATTTTCCTCTTAATTGGAAGCACGCTAAAGTTATTGCTATACCAAAACCTGGTAAAGATATTTCTGAGGTTACAAATTATCGGCCAATTAGTCTCTTAAGCTCTATGAGCAAAATATTTGAAAAAATAATTAAAAATAAAATTGACGAAAGTGTAAGTGATCTCGGTCTGATTCCAAATGAACAATTTGGTTTTAGATCGGGACACTCTACGAATCATCAATTATGGCGTCTTACTCAGTTTATTAAAGATAAATTTAGTGTGGGCATGTCTACTGCTGTTGTAGCCTTAGACATAGAAAAAGCATTTGACTGCGTATGGCAGGCTGGTCTCATTTACAAAATGAAAAATTTTTCAATACCACATTGTTTATGCAAAATTGTGCAAAGTTTTCTTGAAAACCGTAAATTTAGCGTGCATCTAGGTAACACGGTATCTGAAGTTTTTGATATAGCAGCCGGAGTTCCGCAAGGATCTGTCCTAGGGCCTCTGCTATATTCTATATATATTTCGGATATTCCTAAATCGAATAATACTGATCTGGCGCTCTTTGCTGATGATACCTGTATTTATGCTTCTCATAGTTCTGTCTGCGACACCATAGCCAATATAGAGATTAATCTTAATAGGCTAAACAAATATTTTCTCAAATGGAAAATTAAAATAAATTCAGCTAAGTCACAAGCAATGTTTTTTACTAAAAAAAGAGCTAGCCATAATTTACCACATAGAAATATTTTCTTTGGCAATATTGAAATCCAATGGAGTTCTGAACTAAAGTACTTAGGGTTGGTTCTTGATAAAACATTAACTTTTAAATCGCATATAACTGATAGAATAAGCAAATCTGATAGACTCATTAAAAGCTTGTACCCTATGATTAATCGTAGGTCATACTTAAGCTTAGAAAATAAATTAATGATTTACAAAATTATTTTTCTTCCGACCCTTACATACGCGTCACCAGTATGGGCTAACGCTTCTGCATGTCATTTCAAAAAATTGCAAGTTATGCAAAATAAAATATTAAAAATGATAACTAATCTACCTAGACACTTCTCTACCAGAAACCTCCATTAATTTACTAATATAAATGTAATAAGTACTTATATAGCGAATAATAAAGAAAGATTTATTCAAAGTTGTGCGAATTCAGAAAATATTTTGATAACAAGTTTTAATTTTTCATAAGTTGTTAACTTATAAAATTTAAATTTATTACATAGTAATAACGTACATATGTGCGGGCGCATTTGTACTTTAGTTTTAAGTTTGTAAATAAAATTTTTTGAGGTTTTTTTGTATTAATTTTTCCTCTGCCTCTAATATTGTTAAATTTTTATATTTATATCGTAATCAATGCTACAAAAATTTTAGTGCTGAGAAGTAACACTGAACTACCAAAATGTATATTAAAATAACCATAGTATTGTATATTATTGTAAAAATTGGTTAAATAAAATTGAATTGAATTGAAGTTACCAAAATATAAAGTTCCATATTTAGGGGAAATTTTGCTAAAAGTCCAGAATTTGGGGGAAATTTCGTTATGAAAAATATTAATTTCGTTTTGAAATTTGGAACTTTCGTTTTTTTTTTTTTTTTTTTGGTCGCAAAATAAAAACATTTTCTATTTAGGGGAAATTTCGTCAGAAAATCAAAATTTAGGGGAAATCTCGTGCAATCTGGGGGGAAATGGGAGAACCCACCTGGCAACACTGTCTATGACGATAATTTTAGTCTCTTACAGTTTTCTGAGTTCGATCACTGGATTGTGTAGCGAACTAAAACACTCACTTTATTTAGTTATAAAATGGTTTATTTAAATTACAAACGGTTTTTTTTACAAGGTACAATTGTTTATTTTACTGCTTATTTATATTCAAAATCTAATATTGTATTATAATTAGCAGTTTATTTACTTTCACTGGCACTGTGTATACAACCTTTTCGCTTTATTGCTTAAAATCAACTGTGTTGCAACTCTCGTGAACTGCTCCTTTTATACCCGGATGAACGTTCTAGAATTGCATCAGCGAAACATCTGGCAACATCTCGTTGGTTCCCTCGGCTAATAATTTCTTGACAAACTTGGCATCACTGTTTTTATTGACATCTCGAACTGTCAAATATTTTCGTGAAGTTTCTTTTCATTAGTTCTTATTTTTCGTCACATTATTGCTAAGTACATTAATCCTCCCATCAACGATTGAAATTGCTTTATATCTCAGTTAATGGAAAACACTTGCTCATCATTCGGTTCACATTTTTCCTTACGGTGATGCTCCGCTTCCAATATTTTAATTTTTAATTGATCCAAAGAAGGCAACGACTCGCGTCATTTGATTGCTACAACAGAACTTTCAATGCTCAAAAAGTCTTCGGGAATATCGATGTCTATTTCTTGAAGGCCTTCGACAATACAACTGTACTCATTTATTTGATTAGCATACCTTTGATTCGGACTAGATTTAAATCGCACTAACTGCTCAAATATATTCAACTTGCGTCCAGGATCTTTGGCCTTATAAATAACATTTAGCTTATCCCACGCAGACTTGGAAGACTTACATTCCATAAAATATATCAACTGCGATTGTTTCCCGTTAAGAGTCATAATTGCCAACGCCCCGTTATCCGTCCCCAACCATGCTGCCTTCTCCGTTGAAGAAGCATTACCATCCAATATAGACTCGACGATCGATTTTTTGCAAAAAACACTATTTTGGCACTCTGAAGTTCCATAACTTGCAAAAAAAAAAAAATGTTTCCGCAAAACTAATAATGAAAGGTCTCTATACTGAGCACTTAGAAAAGCTCAGTACATTTTTATAAAAATCTGAGAACCCAACCACAAATTTTGAAAAATTTGAGATAGGGATAAAAAAATAAGATTTAAAAAAAAAAAATGGCTTCGGTAGTGAAAAAACCCCAGCCGGTTTTTGATCAAAGCTTGAAAAATGGACTACAAATATGCAAATCGCTTTGTTTATGTCAACTTTTGTAGAGAAACAGAAACAGCAAGCATTCTTCAAGATTGATTGCATTTTGGAGAAACAAATTTTCTTTTTATGGAAGATTCAAAGTTTTCTTTTGGGAACTCTGGTTGAAATAGACTGATATTGTAACTTCTAAGAAAACATTTTAGAACAATGAGAGAATATACATAATTGCGATCATTTGCAATGAATCTGATCTCTCCACTGATGACTTGAATTTTGAATTTTCTCATTCAAAGAATTTTGGCGCATTATAGACCAGTCAAATCAGATACTGGCTATATATATGTGAGTCTTGCACTTATTCCAAACTTCATAAAACTTATACCAAACGATTGAGAATTTTGCCCTGAACAACATATCAAAATGGGTCTTAATGGAAAAAACAATGTGTCCAATTCAACAACTCTTCTTCTGATTTCAGCCACACAATGTTATAATCCCAATCAACGCATTGGCACCTGTATCTCCATCTATGAGTGTGAAACAATCATATCAGTGTTGAAAAAATCCCGTCCACAGCAGCATGATATTGAATTCGTCAGAGCATCCAAATGCGGTGATGGGAGCTCACCAAATGTTTGCTGTACTAGCGATACCAGTTTTACGAGTATGAATGAACCGCGTAAACAGCTCTCTAAGCCAGTGGTATTTCCTTCGACAATACGCATCAGAAGCAATTTACTACCACAACCACCAAAATGTGGTGGTGTTACAATGGCAAATAGGATTGTTGGCGGTATGAATGCAGATCTGCTTGAATTGCCATGGATGGTTATGCTGGAATACAAAAAAAGTAGTAAGTTCATGCTTCGAGGATAAGAAGAAAAAGTTTGATTAAAAAAATTCTTATTTGCCATATTTTCAGAATTTGATCGTATTTCCGTACATTGTGGTGGTTCACTAATTAATGATCGTTATGTTTTGACAGCAGCGCATTGTGTCACGCAGAGTGCCGTAGATTCAGTCGGTCCACTGTGAGTTAAGTTTTTTTTTCTATAATTCTATGACATACTTACATACTTGAACTGAACCACGAACCGAACCATGGTTCAGAGACAATCACGAACCGGTTTTTGCACCGGTACAAGTTTTCGTACAACGGTTTGAGCCACTGAACCGAACCGCATGAATTTTCGAACTGGTTTGCAGCCCTGGTAATTACTAGCTTATTGAATTTATTAATGACTGCTGACTTAAATTGATTAACAGGGTAATTCCATGGTAACACGCGTTACAATTAGAACACTTTTTAAGAGTTTAATGGAGCTTTTGAGGCTCAGCCTTTGGATTAACTAATAAAATTGGTTTTTTTATAAACAAAATACTTTGTTCTTGTTGCATATTAGTTAAAATTTTCAGTCATAACTTAATATTTAACCAGTAAAATAGTGAATAGTGCTGGTAACTTGCGTTACCATTTTTGGACAACATGTTCAGAGCGTGAATTTCTTTCGCAAGTTTCTGCGAAGTTTGTGGGTAAAGTTTTTTACATTAGACATAAATAAAGGCAGCAGGATATCAATAAGTATTTCTTTATTGAAAACAACAATATTAAGTGGTATTTTTTAAAATAATGCAAAAATTATGTGGTAACTCGCGTTACAGAAAAATTGGTAACTCGCGTTACTATCGATTTTTAGACCAATACAAAGGGCCTTTTCAAGTTCATAGGTATAAAAATTAAAATTGGGTCAAAATACAAGAATAATAAAGAACTACTTCTGGCTTTTATGCGCAGGAACCAAAACTAGATCCAAATTTAATAATTTTTAAACTAAGTCTATTATATCGCGATTGAAATTATTTATGGTTTAAATACAGATGATATATTATCATCACAACTATTACTGTCACCACCAGATTCATAACTTTCCTCGCAGAAGTACCGTTTTATTTTTATGCCCGTTTTTACTTCTTCTGATGTGCAGACATTAACTAAAAAACGCGATAATAACGAATTGTAATGTCCAATCTTAATTTTAACACTAAATGCTAATGTTTCTTCAATTAAACATTACTTTGGATATAGTTAAAAGTTGAAAAGAAACGAGAAATTTTTCAATACCTTGTCCACATTTACATGGAAATACCCAACTACTTTTTACCTTAATCCTCTATAAATTGCTTCATTTTAATTACAGCGTTTCCATACGTCTGGGTGAGCACGATCAAACAACTCAAATTGATTGTGATCGGGACTTATGTGCACCGGAAGCTATACATGTTGGCATTGATGAAATTATACCACATGAACTTTATAGAAATGAACATAAACATCACGATATTGCATTGATACGACTAAATCGTACAATCGTTTACTCAGATTCAATACGACCGATTTGTTTGCCCTCGGCTATGGAGCAGGAGCAAAATGAGCAAAGTTCTGGTGTAAGTTATACTGTTGCTGGTTGGGGTCGTACACTCAAAGGTATGGTTTTCAATAATCGATGATTTTATCATTTTTTTTTTTTGTTTTTTGGAGGCTACAAAAGTGCTGTTAAGCAAAAGCTGGTCGTAAAGTCGATCGATAAACAACAGTGTCAGCCCAAGTTTAACGTCGATATTATTGATAGTCAACTTTGCGCTGGTGGTGAGTTTGAGAAAGACAGCTGTACAGGTGATTCTGGTGGACCATTAATGCGCTTCCGTGATAATGCTTGGGTTCTCGAAGGCATTGTTTCGTATGGCAACCAAAAGTGCGGCGTCAAAGATTCGCCAGCGGTACACACACGAGTTGCGAGCTATGATGACTGGATAAGAAGTAAAATCAGAGCTTAAGAGAATGGGACTAGATAATTAATTTTTGGCGCAGATTGTTGTGAAAATCGTTTCCTTGGAATTAAATCTTGATTTTTTTTTAAGTTTTTAAAATAATTTCTTACGTATTTCTTATATAGGTACTTTTAATTTACTACATAAGTCAATGTTTTTCTTAATATTATAAATAAAAAGACCTTATATATTGAAAATTTGAAAATTTCCATGTTTTTGTTTAAGCGTGATTTTCGACGTGCTATATATTATCTTTAATATTAAAAGTATTTTTAAACATGTAGTTTTTGTTCTTAAAGAACTGTAACTTCTTGAGATGATTATTTTGTCTTGTGGGTGCCGCTTACATGTGTCGTTCAGGATACCATTGTAAGTCTGGTTGTAAGATCAGGTGATCTTAAAACTCCCCACTTAAGTATTAAGAATGTTACATTGTGAGAGTTACAAAAATAAATCCTTTTATTTAGGAAACACGTTTATTATTGAAGAATAGTATTTTAATGGCACATGGTGGCGATAAGCTTGTAAAAATATGAAAGAAAATCAATTTAAGCTTAAATAATATTGATTTTTAATTTATTCTTAAGAAGTTGTAAGATGCTTCAATGCATATATATTAAATATTACAAATCACAATGCCATCAGATCTAAATGGTGTAGGGCATAAAAAGTATTAAAAGTAGTAAGGGAATAGTATCGGGTGTAGGCACCATTTTGTTTTCGACTCATATCTTTTGACCAAATGTATGGAGTTGTTTCAGAAAAAAGTGTTATTCCATTTTTTTCGGTCGCATCATAAAGCCATAATATTCCTTATATATAAGTTCAAACTTATCCGATTAGACTCTAACCTTTCGAGATATCACCCTTTAAAGTAAACGAGCAAAAAAATTAATAATGATTCACTGCTTTAAATTAGATTTTCATAAAAACAAATAAGAAGATGTTTCCTTTATTCTAAAAAATTACACTTTGGAAATCGTTTGAAGCTCGCAGCATCTAAAACAAAAGAGACACTCGCTAGCGCAGTAAATTACTAAGCTTAGCAATATTCTTTATCTTTATCAGTTGAGGCTAAGAGAAAACGATTACAGTTGCATTTAACTATTTATCTTGACATACTGCCAAAAGGTGGCGGTGTCTCACGATTCCCCATGGCCCACGATTCTCCACTTCCCCTACTCAAATTATCAACATTATTTTTAGTTATTTTTAATTTATTCATAAGAAGTTGTAAGATGCTTCAATGCATATATGTTAAATATTACAAATCAGAATGCCATTAGATCTAATCATATAGATCGATCATATCTTAGACTCTTAGAATTAAAGAATTTTTTGAATTTAAGTTCATATGAATGTTTTGTGTTCAACTTTTTTTATAAAACATTTTTTATTTCAAAGTTCTGGAAGTTTATCGAATTTTCAATACATCTCTACTAGTAACCATCCGATACTTTACGACTTTTTGAATATTTGTATACATATTCACTTTTTTCCGAATAATTCACTACTCGTTCATCTAATCGAACCTTTGTGCATGGAAAAAAAAAATAGTTGATACTACTTTATTTCTATTAATTTTTACTAGAATTTTAAGTCAAAATAGTGACAACTCCCCAATAATATCAATTTTACCTTACTGTTTTAGTAAATCAAGAATTTTCGAATATAAGGTTATAGTATAGTAATTTTTTTGCAAAAATTTAAATTTTATTTACTTAACTACAAGGTTCAAGCAAAATAAGAAACAAACAAAAAAACAACAAGCGAAACGAACTGACCGCATGGGGATTCGAACCCGTGTCTGTCCATGCTATCGATAGAAGAATATTATTTTTACTTACATATACAATAGTGCATGTATTTTTTCCTTGTTTAGGCTAAGATATCTCAAAAACCGTATGAGATACAGCAATTTTAAGGCCGGATTCGGATTCAGCATTGCAAAATACATTCAAAATAACTATTATTATATTTGTTTGTTGCGTTTTTGTTTCTGAATTTTTTTTTATTCTATATGGGATATGTATCTTTGCGATATTTCGCGGGAATGATCAGCTACGATTTCGGAGTTTGCATTTTTCAGACCTCTAAGCTAATACAAATGAAACCCCTTTCACAGATTTTCTCCACATATTCAAAAAACCTATCGACTGTTCAAGAGCACCGTGTTACCTATTCAGTTTGGTTAAATATATCACTTTTGCAACCTATTGCGTGTTCACGCTTACAAAAAGTACAGCAAAATGCAAAAAAGTCTGTTTTTGTAAAAATTTTGTATGTTTTACCTGGAAATATTTTTTTTATCAAATTTATTCTACTTCTGATGCTTCTTCTTCACTTGTTTTAGTTCCTTGGCTAAAGCAATCGACTGTCGCTGCGTACTTCTTCTGGATCATGTACTAAGCATCCTAACGTATAATAGACGGGGCCCATTCTCCATAACGAACTATATGTTCACCAAAGTACAAATGATACACTTCCGTGGTTTCCCACCACGCTTGCTTGACGAAATAGTAAATTTTCCACAAACATTACATTGTTTAATTTTGCAGATATTAATTTTTTTAGATTTTTAACTTTAATATGTACAACCGATAAAATAATGCACTAACATACAAATAAATTATTGCTTTTCGTCGTTTAATGTAAGCATATCATTATAAAATCAAGAAAAAGTATCAAAAATACAATAATTTTGAAAAGAAAATGTTATTTTCATGTAAAAACTCTAAATTTTGGCAATAAAAAAATGTTCTTAACATTTTGGTGGCCGTGAACACTCTATAAGTTACAGAGGTAAAAAATTCGTCCAAACTGAATAGCTTTCTGCTGAAAAAATTTTAGAAATGGAAAAAAAATACCTGCTTTTCATTCCAATTTTTTTTTTAGTCAAATTTTCAAACTTGAATTTTTCAAAAACAAGAGCCAAACCATAAAAATAGCTATGACCATTGAAATCAGCATACCCGAAATATGTTTACTACATAGGTCCCATCAATGTTAAAAAAAAATTGCTCCGATTCGAGCACAGTGTTATTAACATCCGATTTGATTATTATTATTTAAAAGGTTATGAATTGCACAATGACCTAAAAGATATCTTGAACAGCCTCTTTTCCTATCAGAACAGATCTAGATAATTTATAAATCTCGCCACTGCCATGAAATTAGAAACCCGGACCAAGGTACTTTATTTTGCGTCATCATCACTGCAGTGCAAGTACCCAGCCCATGCTCTGCTCCATCCAAGTCCTATTGACAGAGTCTATAGGAATCGTTGTGTACCAGGCCCATCTTTTTGTGAAGTAGCTATACGAGTATAGTGCCCTTACATTGTAGCTTTTCTGCTGATGTTTTAAAAAGCTTCCACCTAAGATTAGCCTTTTTGCCTGCTGAGTATTCTGATAAGGCTATTTTCCTCCCATTCCCGAACTAAGTTATTTTTAAAGGTGTTGTTCACTTCGCAGAAGGGTTTTGGGTCTGTGGAGGTATATTATGCGCCTCTCTTGCCAAGGTTGAGTAAAGGTGTATTAAAATAAAAATAAATATTAAATGCAAGGTAAAATTTTCAATCGAAAATGCGCCAAACTAAAGTTGAATGAAGAGATATAAGTAGTTCCTTTGGCATTTATCCTTAGAATTGATTGAACTTTCATATAGGGTGGTAGCCAAGGTTTGCTGATTTTAGTTTGGCTAAAGCAATCTTTGAGTAAATATTAACTAATAGTGCGGGTGCATTTAAACAGAACTGATAAAAAACCCTATAGACAAAAGCGAATTTTTTTAATTAAAAAATAGTCTGCAAGGTCTGCCAAATAATACTTAAATTAAAAATTTTAAGTAAGAACTTTTAAGGCGTGTATTAAAAATCAGAAAACAGAAAAAAAGCAGAATGAATGTGTTCATAGCTATTAAAGTAACAATTTGATACTTGTTCTTGTTGTATACTTGTTGTATTGTCATACTTCTATTTCAAATAATATAATATTAGAATTGTATCTTTTGTGAATTCTGTCTAATATTTTCATTCATTCGATTAATAAACTTTTATATTGTAATACACAATATATTGCAGAATCGTTTTCATTTCTTATTAGGTTATTGGCTCAGAGGCTTAATTTCATAAAAGTAACTATTAGAAATGGCTGAAGAAAATCATTCGAATAAATTTGTACAGTTCGATGGTACAAATTTTAGTAATTGGGATTTTCGTTTGCAAACGATTTTGGATGAAAAGTTTTTGCTGAAGTACATTGAATGTAGCTTGGAAGAATTGATCGGCACTGAAAACGATGAAAAGAAAAAGGCTGACATGAAAGCAAATGAGAAGACATGCAAATCGATTATAGTAAGATGTGTGGCTGATAGTCATTTGGAATACATCAAGGATGAAACTTCTGCGAAAGGAATGTATATTGCATTGAGGAAGGTGTTTGCAAGAAAAAGTTTGGCTGGTCAGTTATTTTTGCGTAAGAAATTATTAACGATGAAATACAACGAATCGAATGACATTGCACAACATTTTCTTGATTTTGATAAAACTGTTCGTGATCAAACAAATGTGGTGGCAGTAGTGCAGTAGATTCGGTTGCAATGAATGTCAAGAAATCGAATCTTAAATGCTGCAATTGCGGTAAAATAGGTCATAAAAAATTTCAATGCAAGTTCTTAAAATCAAAGAAGAATGCAAATATGGCTGATGATAGTATTGAAGAGAAGAGTTCTATTACATTCAGTGCATTTGTTGACGAGTCAATTTTTACAAATCGAAGCAATGAAGATAATAAAACATGTTTAAATGCTGGTAAGTGGACAAAACATAGGTCAGTTCGCATGTATTTAGATTCAGGTGCAACGGATCACATGATTAACGACGTTAGAGTATTTCAGGAACTCACTTTATTAAACAAAGGTGTTAACATTAATGTTGCAAAACATGGAATATCAATGATAGCGAAAAAGAATAGTAACGTATTATGTTCAACGGAATATAAGAATCATCTTACAAATATTATGTTAAAAGACGTATTATACATTGAAGATTTAAAATGTAATTTGATGTCACTTTCAAGATTAATATGCATATATTTCAAAGCAAGGAAAGTGATTTTTGTTGCTGAACGTAAGAATCGTTTGTATGAAGTTACTATGAACATTCGATATGATGAAAAATTCGCTGGTGTTAGTGAAAATACGAATATCAATGAAATGAGAGTTTGGCATGAACAAATGGGTCATTTGAACTCAAACGCTTTACGAAAATTGATGAATAATCGAATGGTTGATGGTATGAAGGTAGCAAATGCCAACCGTGATATTGGTTTTTGTGAATCTTGTGTTTATGGGAAGCAAATGCGTCAACCATTTCAAGCAGTTAAAAAGCGTCGATCGAATCTAATCTTAGAGCTAATCCACAGTGATGTTTGTGGACCTGTAGAACAAACGGCGTATAATGGTGATAAATATTTTGTTATATTTATTGATGATTTCTCCCATTTTACAGTAACTTTTATCATCAAAAAGAAAAGTGAAGTGACTCAGAAATTTAAAGAATATGTGTCATTACTTGAAGCAAAATTTCAATCAAGGATTCATAGATTGAAAACTGACAATGGTGGTGAATACACATCTTTTGAATTTAAGGAATTTTGTAAGCAAAAAGGGATTCAACATTCTTTTACTGTACCATACAATCCAGAGCAAAATGCTGTATCGGAAACAATGAATCGTACTTTAGTGGAAAAAGCACATACGATGTTAATTGCTGCAAATATTCAAAACAAATTTTGGAATGAAGCTGTGCTGAATGCAACATATATAGCAAATCGTTCTCCAACAAGTGCCTTCAATAATGATGATCGTGTTAATAAAACACCGGCTGAATTGTGGTTTAAGCTAAAACCAAGCATTGAGAATATGAAGATATTTGGCTGTGAGGCATGCAATCATGTTCCAAAAGAAATTCGTCACAAGCTTGATTCAAAATCATCAAAGTGTATCATAATGGGTTATACAATGAATGGTTATCGCCTTTGGGATTTAAAAAAGACTCAAATTGTCATTGGAAGAAATGTTACATTTAATGAAATGGAAATGTTGAGATACAAACCAAAATTAATTGAGATTTGTGAAAATAATAAAGCAATTGAAGAGACAACCAATGTAGAAAATGTGATTATGAAAAGTTATTCTAATGAATTGAGTGAAATATATGATTCGGATCATTCAGTATATGAAAATGCAACAAGTGCATCAGACATTGATAATACTATTATTAATGAGGAATCAAATACTTCATTGGAAAAAGATAATTTAAGACGAAGTGAAAGGACAAGAAAACCTCCAGAACGTTATGTAAATAGTAAATGGGCTCATTTTGCATTGAATGCTGAAAAATATGTGCAAAGTGATCCGGAAACCATTCAAGAAGCAATGAAGAGGGATGACTGGAATGAATGGAAACTAGCTATTGAAAATGAAATGTTGGTCATCATAAAAACAATCTACAGTTAGTTTGTCATCGGCAGAAGCTGAATATGTTTCTGTGACGCATGCATCTTGTGAAGCAGTTTGGTTAAGAAATTTTCGAAGATAACCAATTATGTTTTCATATAGCTGAAGAACCGAAAGACAACAAACGCCTGAAACATATTGACATAAAATATCATTATGTTCGCGAATTAATTCTAAATGGTGAAATGAAAATTCAATATATTTCAACGGAAAATCAATTAGCAGATATTATGAAAAAGGTTTGAAACCAAATAAATTTTGTTATTTGAGAAAGTTGCTAAACTTATCAAATTGAGGGGCAATATTAAAGTAACAATTTGATACTTGTTCTTGTTGTATACTTGTTGTATTGTCATACTTCTATTTCAAATAATATAATATTAGAATTGTATCTTTTGTGAATTCTGTCTAATATTTTCATTCATTCGATTAATAAACTTTTATATTGTAATACACAATATATTGCAGAATCGTTTTAATTTCTTATTAATAGCGATTTTCGTGGTTTGGTGGAGTGCAATCAAAACAGAAGCACAAAATGGTCCATGTAAGTTGATGTTCAAATTACACTAGTTTACAAATGATTAAAAGTTTTTTTCCCATTGAATGCCATTATTCATTTTATATGTAAAATGAGCTGCTGATTCCGAAAATTGCATTATTTTTTTTTTATTTCGTGTCGTTTTCGAGATATCGGACATTTTCGATTTTTAAACCAAAAAAAAAAAATATAGTTCCACTTAAATCCAAATATCTCAAGAAACAATGTTTGTGTTTAAATGTATTATATGTCATATTAAAGGTAATTAAATTACCTACAAATAATGGACTAATTACTTTTTGATTGGCTTGTTAGTTTTGGCGAAATACATTGATTTCTAAAAAAACAATTTTTTTTTTTTCGGAAAAATTAAGAAAAAATCTAAATCAACTGCAGATTTATACAAGAAAAAAAAATTTTAAAAATCATTTTATTTTTTAATATCATATTCTATATATTTGTAAGGCAAATAATATGCTATTTAAGAAAATCGATGGAAAAATGTAAGGAAAAATGCGAGGAATATTTTTGTAAAAAATTTTAACCCTCCAAGACCCTTGCATGTGGGTCATTTTGACCCCCCCACATGTAGGTCATTTTTATCTACATGTGGGGGTTTTAGAGGGTTAAAATTGTCCACAAAAATATTCCTCGTAATATCCTGCATAAGTTTACTGAACACATGATACACCTCAGATGTAAGGATCATATAGTTAAATTCATCGATTTAACACAAGAATGCGTTATTTTTGTTTATTCATGTACAGTGGATTAAAAAACTTCAAAAATCGATTAAAAAAAAATCTGACGTGCTGGAGAAAAACGACGAGACACGGGTATTTTTTTTTAACGGCTACTTCAAGAATTTTTGGATTTTCTTATGTGTTTTACAAAAAGTTTCAAATTATCGAGCAGTTTATTACAAAAAAACGAAACGAAAAACATTGTTTCTTGAGACATTTGTATTTAAGTGGAACTATATTTTTTTTTTATGGCCCTATGCTCCTCCTAGGAGTTAAAGGAGAATACATACATACATATTTTTTTTTTGGTCCAAAAACCGAAAATGACCGATATCCCGAAAACGACACGAAATAAAAAAAAAATAATGCGATTTTCGGAATCTGCAGCCCATTTTACATATAAGATTTACTGGGAATTTTGGCTGTAAGCTAGTGTTATTTGTGGCTTTTTTTGGAACTTAAAAGCTATGCATCTGGATATTAGATAGGGTCGAACTTAACATTCATCCCCACTCCGACTCAAAAATTGAATTACCTCTTAAAAACAATACCTGCATAATTTTGTTTTTCGTTCCGAGAAAAACCTGAGAAGCACTTTTGATTTTCCTGAAGGTCCATTTGGGCAAAAAAAAAACATGTTTTTTTCACATAACTTTTTTTTTCACGGAATGAGTGCTTAAATTTGCTTGAGAAATAAAGATAACATTTTAGGAAATATTTTGGCGTTGAAAAGTTTTGTGTTTCTTTTTCTTTGTAAAGATAACGTTAGGTTCCAAAAATCGATTTTTTTAAGTTTTTCAACTATGACGTCGGAAAAACGCTTTTTTTAACACAAAAGAAAGCAAAAAATGCTTAGAATTATCAAAAGGATAAGTGTACATTTTTGCAGAATTTTTGGTAATTTTTTTTAATTTTTTTTTTTTTTGTTTGACCAATTTTTGAAGAATTAAAAATATTAGCCTTATTTGCCCGCTTCGCTAGGCATGTTTGTTTTGTTTTTTTTCCAATAGCTTAGAAGGTATACAGCGATAAAATTTTGATTTACGCCACTGCCACGTCAGCAATAAAAATTTAGGTATTTTGAGAAAGTTAATTTCATTTCAAACCATCTTAAAAATTGGCAATGGCATAGCTGGAGTGTCCCAGAAAACCTTCAATTAAGGCTTGTTGATAGTTTGCCTTAGATGTTTTTCCTGTAGTACATCTAGATATTCTTCGTTTTGACTATGAAGCCTTCGGGTGACCTTCGGGAAGCATTGGGTATTCCAAAAAACTATCAGTTAAAGTTTGTTGATATCTCACCGTAGGTTTTTTCCCTCTCGTGTACCAAGATATTCTTCGTTTTGATTATGAAGCCTTCGGGTGATCTTCGGGAACCATCGGGTGTTCCAAAAAACTATCAATTGAAGTTTATTGATGGTTCACCATAGATTTTTTCCCTCTCGTATACCTAGATATTCTTCGTTTTGACTATGAAGCCTTCATGTGACCTTCGAACACCTTCAGGTGTCACAAAAAACTATCACTTAAAGCTTGTTGACAGTCCGCCATAGATTTTTTCCCTCTCGTATATCTAGATATTCTTCGTTTTGACTATGAAGCCGTCGGGTGTCCTTCGGCAAACTTCGGGTATTCCAAAAAACTATCAATTAAAACTTGTTGAAAGCTTGCCATAGATATTTTCCCTCTAGTGTACCTAGATATTCTTCGTTTTGACTATTAAGCCTTCGGGTGGTCTTCGGAAAACTTCGTGTATAGCATAAAAACATTCCCATACCTAATATATACTCATGTCCAAACTTTCAGCTCAATTGGACGAATGGTTTCTGAGTGATAATGCTTCACACAGACACACACACAGTCATTTTTATATAAGTATATAGATCGCAAAAAAACCTTTGTTTTTCAAAAGATTTCCGTAAAGACAAATTAAATAAAAAAAAACTTTTTTGGTCAAAACTTATTTTTAAGATTTTTCAAAACATGGCCATCATTTTGTCAATATTCTTATGATTTATATCGGAAATATTGGTTATTTTGTATACCATATGTTTGCTAAGTAATGGAAGTTATACACGGTGGTACGGAAGAAAATTATTTACGTATAAAAGTGTCGTTAAAATCGGTTGAAATAAAAAAATGTGTGTTTTTTTGCTGATTCAGAATCTGTTTTTAGCGAAATCCTATCAGATCTCCTTCAAAAGTTATACTAAAAATACCTTATAATAAGTATTTTTGGAATTCTTCAATTAAAAATATGTTGTTACATTTTCATAAGGTTACGAAGCTTCTGGGAGGTAATAGGGGAGGCCTAGGTTTACAAAAAATTGCACCCGGAGGGGGGTCCAAAATGTACCCCTAAGGAGTTATAGGGTTAAAACTGATTTTCTGCCTATTTTGAGAAAAAACAATTTTCTTAGGTCACCCTAACGATTTATTACATTTCTATGGCAAAGATTTAGCTAATTGTAAGGGCTTTTAGATAATGTATATGGTTTATAGGGTTTAAAAGGATTTCGCAAAGTTCTGGACCTTTAAAATTGATATTTTAATTTTTTTCCCCATTTTTTGACTTTGATGGCCATTTTAGTATGAAAAAGTCCTATTAATATAGCTTTTTGTAATTCTTTTTGAAATCTTCGTTAAATATCCTTTAATATGATAGTGCATTTGTCATATATATACAACATATATGTAGGTATGCATGTAACATAACATATTTTTAATTGAAGAATTCCTTTAAATACTTATTAAAAGGTATTTTTAGTATAACTTTTAATTGGGATCTGATAGGATTTCGCTAAAAACAGATTCTGAATCAGCAAAAAAAAAAAAATAAATTTTATCATCCAAACCAATTTTAGCAACACTTTTATACGTAAATAATTTTCCTCCGTATCACCGTGCACTCACGGTGGTTTTTAAAAAAATTCAACTTTTTGAAATACCACCCGCGATTTTTTTCGGGGATAGTGTTGGGGGACCCTTCTAGTATCAGAATCCGGGAACCGCGAAATCGAACGTCCAGCCGTTTTTTTTTTTTCGACATTTTAGTTTTTTTAACGATTTTTGAGAATGTCTCGGATTTATATACATATTATGTACACATATATATGTATGTACGTACATATATATACTTGTATATGTATATATGTGTAATATATATATATGTATATATATATACATACATCCATACATTCATATAAAAGGTATCGTTTACGCACCATTTATTTTTACAACAAAATCGGTTTTTTCGTATATAAAAAAACACTAACAAAAACCGGATACAGCAATAGTCACTCCAGATGTGATTTTTGATACTTAATCCGAATCCGGTCTTAGAATTGCTCTATTACTTCTGGACTTTGAGATATCCTTACATATATGTATAAAGGACACCACTTTTTTTCCTATTTTTGAAGTTATATAACAAGATAAGATAATATTATGCCGTAAAATCTGGTATGACAGTTAATAGCCCTAGCTTTTTTCTTGAAAACTCAATCAAACCGATAACGATATCTTTTTTTTTGTCGGAGATATCTTTACCTAAAAAGTTAAAAAAGTGCAAAAACACGATTTTTGGCTATATTGGATGTTATATGCAGGACACACAAAATTCTTCTGTGAATTTCTATTACCAGAAGCATTTAGTGCTTTCTTTTGGCTTTCAATTGAGCTATTAAATGTTCATCTGCAATATTCCTCTACAAAGTTATGACCATTTAAAAATTACATTATGAAGTGCAAACTCGCAGGGGTGCCACTAAAATATAGTGTAGGAGTATTTCTTACATACGTATTGCTGCAACATGTCGTCTTAAAATAATCATAACTTTTAAGAAAACTATTACAAGAGACCACTTGTTAGCTCATTTTGAAGATAAAGAATGGTTTTAAATGCTTCGGTTGGTAAAAAAGATCAGAAAAATTTCGTCCGTACTGTATACAACCTCAAATATAGCCGAAAACCGAGATTTTTCGCTTTAAGTTTCATGGTGTGATTTTAAAGTTAACATAACTTTGCAGAGAAATATTGCAGATGAACATTTAATAGCTCAATTGAAAGCCAAAAGAAAGCACTAAATGCTTCTGGTAATAGAAATTCACAGAAGAATTTTGTGTGTCCTGCATATAACATCCAATATAGCCAAAAATCGTGTTTTTGCACTTTTTTAACTTTTTAGGTAAAGATATCTCCGACAAAAAAAAAGATATCGTTATCGGTTTGATTGAGTTTTCAAGAAAAAAGCTAGGGCTATTAACTGTCATACCAGATTTTACGGCATAATATTATCTTATCTTGTTATATAACTTCAAAAATAGGAAAAAAAGTGGTGTCCTTTATACATATATGTAAGGATATCTCAAAGTCCAGAAGTAATAGAGCAATTCTAAGACCGGATTTGGATTAAGTATCAAAAATCACATCTGGAG
This sequence comes from Calliopum simillimum, assembly GCA_951812925.1. Taxonomy (NCBI): domain Eukaryota; kingdom Metazoa; phylum Arthropoda; class Insecta; order Diptera; family Lauxaniidae; genus Calliopum; species Calliopum simillimum. The sequence continues at coordinate 97,490,387 of OX638368.1, read as the reverse complement.
TGACTATTGCTGTATCCGGTTTTTGTTTGTGTTTTTTTATATACGAAAAAACCGATTTTTTTTAAAAATAAATGGTGCGGAAACGATACCTTTTATATGTATGTATGCATGTATGTATATATATATACATATATATATATTACACATATATACATATACAAGTATATATATGTACGTACATACATATATATGTGTACATAATATGTATATAAATCCGAGACATTCTCAAAAATCGTTAAAAAAACTAAAATGTCGAAAAAAAAAAAAACGGCTGGACGTTCGATTTCGCGGTTCCCGGATTCTGATACTAGAAGGGTCCCCCAACACTATCCCCGAAAAAAATCGCAGGTGGTATTTCAAAAAGTTGAAATTTTTTAAAAACCACCGTGCACTACATCATATGCAGCGCAACGCATGCGAGTAACCCGTGTGTTACATAGAAAAGTATTGTTGTCTAACCTCAATCAAAAAAAATGGTATGACAAATGACTATCGGATGAAAGAATATTTAACGAAGATTTTAAAAAGAATTGCGAAAAGCTATATTAATAGGACCTTTTTCATACTAAAAAGGCCATCAAAGTTAAAAAATGGGGAAAAAAAAATTAAAATATCAATTTTAAAGGTCCAGAACTTTACGAAATCCTTTTAAACCCTATAAACCATATACATTATCTAAAAGCCCTTACAATTAGCTAAATCTTTGCCATAGAAATGTTTTCAATAAAACGTTAGGGTGACCCAAGAAAATTGTTTTTCTCAAAAGAGGCAGAAAATCAGTTTTAACCCTATAACTCCTTAGGGGTACATTTTGGGCCCCCCTCCAGGTGCAATTTTTTGTAAACCTAGGCCTCCCCTATTACCTCCCAGAAGCTTCGTAACCTTATGAAAATGTAACAACATATTTTTAATTGAAGAATTCCAAAAATACTTATTATAAGGTATTTTTAGTATAACTTTTGAAGGGGATCTGATAGGATTTCGCTAAAAACAGATTCTGAATCAGCAAAAAAACACAAATTTTTTTATATCAACCGATTTTAGCGACACTTTTATACGTAAATAATTTTCTTCCGTACCACCGTGTATATTTGATATATAAAGTGGTAAAGAATATTTAGTTTTCTATTTGACAATAAAAACTAGGTGAATTTTGGTTGCTTTGATTATACAAGTTTTCTACAAGCTCTGCCTCAACTAATTTGACTATAACAAAAAATATCATAGTAATTATATATATAACTAACAATTCATTAACATTTGTATACAATTATCATGTTCAACTTTAGTCAAACATTTAGTCAAAACATCTGCAACGTTTTCATTAGTTGGAATATAAATATTATTGATCTGATTTAAATTACATTGCTCTTATAAAATGATACTTAATGTCAATAAGTTTGCTCCGTTTCTTCGTTTTTCGTTCGTTGCAAGAAATTTCGCCCCGTGGTTGTCATGCTTGAAATCCATCCCCTTCAAAAGACTTCGATGAAATACCACTTTTTTAGTCCCTTGACATATGGCTATATATTCAGCTTCCATAGAACTATGAGCTATTACACTTTGCTTCTTAGACCCCACGAAATAGGTCCACTTACAGCAAATGAAACGTAACCACTATAGGACTTTCGATCTGTAGCATCCGAACCCCAACCCGCATCTGTGAAACAAAAAATATCGTTATCAGTGTTAAAATTTAGAGCAGCTTTTGTATTGCTCTCTAAATATCGCAGTGTGTGTTTTGCTGCAGCAAAGTGCTCCTTCCCAGCAAACATTTTCAGGTGCATAAAGTGAGCTATGCAGGTGTGACGAATTTCGATGTTTTTTGGTTGGGAATTTCGAGCTATTTTCGAGCTATTCAACAGTTATTTCGAGCTGTCTGGGAAATTTTCCATTTTCCGGAAAAGCGGAAAAATTGTTCTGCATAGCTAAGTTTATTTTTTCAGCCAGACGAATTCGCGGGAAGAGTTAGCGATGAAATCTTTTTACGCAGGAATTTCGAGCTACTTTCGAGCTAATTTTGAGCTAGAAGCATTTTCCGGAAAACTCCCAATTTTCCCGGAAAATCCCCAAAAAACTTTTTTTATGGCTAACTTTATTTTTTTCAGCCAGACGAATCCGCGGGAACAGTAAGGGATGAAATCTTTTAACGCAGGAATTTCGAGCTACTTTCGAGCTGACCTTGAATGAGGTATTTTCCTTAAATTTCCCCGGAAAATCCCAAAAAACTAAAATTTTTTTTTTCCCTGTGTTATGTCCGCATATTATTATTATTATGTCCGAAAGTTTTTCGCGGATCAGCCTATAATATATCCAACACCTAGTTTGCTAGCCACAGTAATTTTACATAAGAGTAGGGGTAAGTGGGCGGCCTGCGGCCGCAGCTCAGGATTTAAAACTCCCAAAAATCCAACACCGGCTTCGCGGCGGCCTTCGGCCGCGGATCAGTCGGTAATATATCCAATAATTTGCGGACATAACACTTATTTACGAAATGGGGATTATGTTATGGCACCGCCATAAAAAAAGATTTTTTGGGATTTTCCGGGAAAGTTTGGGGTTTCCCGGGAAAGTTTGGGGTTTTCCGGAAAACACTTTTCGTTTTTGATGAGCTCGAAACTAGCTCCAAATTCGTGTGTTAAATGGTATGATCGCGAAATATTCTCATGGGTTCGTCCGGCTGAAAAAATAAAGCAAGCCCTTAAAAAATTTTTTGGGATTTTCCGGGGAAATTTAAGGAAAACACTTCATTCAAGGTCAGCTCGAAAGTAGCTCGAAATTCCTGCATTAAAAGATTTCATCCCTTACTATTCCCGCGGATTCGTCTGGCTGAAAAAAATAAAGTTTGCCATAAAAAAATTTTTTTTGGGATTTTCCGGGAAATTTTGGAGTTTTCCGGAAAATGCTTTTAGCTCAAAATGAGCCCGAAAGTAGCTCGAAATTCCTGCGCAAAAAGATTTCATCGCTAACTCTTCCCGCGGATTCGTCTGGCTGAAAAAATAAACTCAGCTATGCAGAACAATTTTTCCGCTTTTCCGGAAAATGGAAAATTTCCCAGGCAGCTCGAAATTATTGTTGAAAAGCTCGAAAATAGCTCGAAATTCCCAAACTAAAAACATCGAAATTCGTCACACCTGCATAGCTCACTTTATAGACCTGATGTTTGGCACGATAGTCTTTTGGCCAGATCCACAACTAAAGCAACTTTATAACACGATGGTCTTTTTACCAAAAATGCAATTTGTTGGTCCAAAATTTTCATTTGCGATATAGTATATCACATCACCCGTCAATTATATTTTATGATTTTTTTGACTTTTTTCCATTTTGTTGAAATAGCTTTTTTTTTATAAATTTTTGTTATTTTTATAAAAACTAAGTATTAGCAAAATCACAAAAATTGTAAGCACACAGTAAAAAGGCATATCTGCTTTTAAACAAGCAGAAGTATTTTTAAATTTTAGCAAAAAGTTATTACCATTAAACAAAGTTAAAGTCAGATAAGAATATTACTTTTGCACTGGAAAAACACACAAAGTCTTTTTTCGGCCAAGTCAACAATGGTACCACTGCCACATTTCACCAGATAAATGGTTGCTATAGTACCAATATTGGATACAAGCGCGGACATGCTAACGTCTATAGTTTTCGAAATAAAGCCTCTGTACGAAGGTGCCCCGTGCACGAATCTACCCCATTTTCCCCTATATCACACTACCCTAACTTACTCTACATATTAATAAAATATAATTTATTCGTATGTAATTAAAAAAATAAGTTTTGACTAAAAATAAAATGATGATTTTAATCCTAATCGTTCTTAAAATTATATCAAAGGTTCTTTATATGTAGCGAGGGCCCCTTAATGATTTGCCACGGGCCACGAACGGTGTAGTTACACCACTATTATTAAGTTTACCTTTTTCGAATGTCAATGTTGAAAGATCATTCTCAATAATGAATAGGGGAACTGATGCTATTGTGATATAGCTAATGTTTAGGTGGAATTTGAAAGAGAACCGTTAAATCAATTTCAGCCAAATTTATTTATGCTGATCATTGAAGTATTGGCTATAGAATAAAATGTGTGCAATTTCATTAAAAAAAGTTATTGAGCAAAATCTGAAGAAAGTCAAAATAGCTGTTTTCAAAAAGTTGGCAGGTAATGTGGTATATATGATGGCGCCATGTGGTATATATACTGATCAGTACTTGTAAAGTGGACTGGTAATGTGGTACATATTAGTAGGGTAATGTGGTATACTTAACTATACAACCAAATATTAAGTTTGAAAGATATGAAACAAGTTCATAATAACATTTACATTTGTTCTCAAACTCATAGTTCTTATTCAAAAATGAACAGCCATCAAATAATTTTAAGAATATCAAGAAATGTTCATATACCACATTAGCGAAGCCCGACTATACCACACTGGGCAATTTTCAGAAATTACAAAATTGTTAAAATTATATTGGAAACTTAGTGAATTTAAACTTTTACTTCGTAATATTTTTCACTTACCTTAATTGAATATAAATTAAACTTCCACAGAAAAAAACTTTTCCTTAACAAAATTTTTTTGCGAAAAATGCGTAAAAAAAATCGACCACACGCCATTTACGTTTCGTTCAACTGACATCGGAAATTTTGGCCCATGACAGCAACACATCCCTGGTTTTTCATGTTTTATGACAGGTTAAAGGCAGTGACGTGCGCAGGTTCTTTCCCAAATCGGAGATATACGACTATACCACATTGCAAAACTATACCACAATAGCATCAGTTCCCATATAAGGATTAAATTAGACGTAGAGGCTGCGGAAGCCTGTATCTGGATTAAAAGTAATTTATCGAATGAGATATCATTCCAGACTTCCAAAAGTTTGCTTAAAAAGTTTTGCATCACGGGTGTGCATACACTGCTGATGTAGAAATTTGGAAACATTTGCAATTTAGGGGAAATTTTGTCAAAAGGTTAGAATTAAGGGGAAATTTTGCTATGAAAAGTATTCATTTCGTTTTGAAATTTAGAAACCTTTTTTGTTTTACTCAGCAAAATATACAATTTTCATTTTAGGGAAAATTTCGTCAAACTTTCGGTGTCTAGGGGAAATTTCGTAAAATTGGGGGAAAAGTAAGAGAGCTTAACTGGAAACACTGCCACAGAGCCACTTGAAGTGGTGTTGCCATATGGCTACAAATGACCGAAGGGGTTAAGCACGGATATTTGCTTTATAAGTAAATCCTTAGCAGTTTCTTTGCTGATTTCAGTTTGGCTAAAAAACTATTTGAGTAAACTTTAACTAATAGTGCGGGTGCATTTGAACAGAACTGATAAAAAAAAAACCTTCACACAAAAGTGCATTTTTTAAATAAGAAACAGTCTGGAAGGTCTGTCGAATAAAACTTGAATTCAAAATTTTAAGTAAAAACTGTTAAGGCGTGTATTAAAAATCAAAAAACAAAAAAAAGATAAAAATAAAAAGCAAAATGAAAGAGTTCATAGTGATTTTCGTGGTTTGGTGGAGTGCAATCCAAGGTAAATAGATGTTCAAATTAATTGTAGTAATCTTTGTGTAAGAGGCTGTTTTTGGTAGCTTTTGAGTAGCAACACCTTTTTCCGATCGCGTAATTGAAAAACATAATAAAGTCGATTTTTGAAACCAAATATTATCTATACTACAAAAATAAATATACAATTTTTTAACTCCAAAATTTTTGCAAAAATGTTATCTTTATTTCGCAAGCAACTTCGGGTACTATTCTGTGAAGAAAAAAAAAAAGTTATGAGCAAAAACATGATATTTTTTTGCCAAAAAAGCCATCAGGAGAATCAAAACTGCTCCTCAGGTTTTTCTCGAAACAAAAAAAGAATGATACAGATATCATTCTTAATAGTCCTTCTAAGTTTTCAGTCTGTGTAGGGACGACTTTTCTTTTGCTTCACACAAATTGAACCAGTTCAATGTATAACAGAGCGCCCATGTGTGCGAAATTATGATTTTGTTTGTTCTCCGTCCATTAACTGAAAGTAGAGGTAAAAAAATAAGATTTCAAAAAAAATTAGGAATCGGTAGTGGAAAAAATCCAGCCGGTTTTCGATCAAAGGTTGAAAAATGGACTAAAAACAGGCAAATTGCTTTAACTACCCGTTACTTCGAAACTATAGATTTATCGTGATGTTATCAAATCAACTTTTGTAGAGGATGGCTAGACCAACATTATCTTCTTTGAAAGTTTTGGTTCAAAAATTAAATTTCTTGCTGTTTCGGTACAAAAATTGCAACTTTGAAAGAAAATTTTCATGATTTTTTTTTTCTAGAAATTTGTTTGTTGTAAATTTTAGAGAGCAGAAAATGTTTTGGAAATTTTATGTTGTAGGGAATTAAATGTTGATTAACTTAAAACAAAAATTATTAAAAAATGGAGCCCGTCTCAAAGTTAATGATAATGTTGGTCTAACCACCCTCTACATCACGAATAAATTAACAGTTTCGAAGGAACGGGTAGTCAAAGCGATTTCCCTTTTTTTTTAATCAATTTTTCAACCTCTGATCGAAAACCGGCTGGGTTTTTTCCACTACCGATTCCTGTTTTTTTTTTAAATCTTATTTTTTGACCTCTACATTCAGGAAATGGACGGGGACGAGCAAATTTACAACTTTGCACATTTTATAAATCTCGTGGGCGCTCAAAATGTACATATATTACGCACACCGTGCAGGAAGCAATTTATTATTAGCCTAAAATATAGAGATTTTCTGAGTATGCAGCATGAGAAATATGTATGAAATGTGCAAAGTTGTGATTTTGTTTGTTCATTTTCGGAAAATAGAGGTCAACAAAATAAGATTTAAAAAAATAATTTGAATTCGGTAGTGAAAAAAACCCAACCGGTTTTCGATCGAAGCTTCAAAAATGGATTAACAATAGGCAAATTGCCAAAATGGCCAAAAAAAGGTAATTTTTGAGATTTTTTTGTAGGAAAACTATATTAAATTTCGGATCGGAGTTTAAACTAAATGAAAGTATACACATTTAAATATATGCTAAATTTTTGTTTATTACAAAATATTGAAAATATTTCGAGATATCGCATGTTCTTTGAAGGGCCGTGAGAAAATTTTCATACACGGTACCCACTGTCGTTTCTTGAAAAATCATCTGAAAGCAAAAAACCACAAAGATTATTAAAATAGAAACTATAATTGAGTAGTTGTCATAGTCGATTTTGAAAATATCGATTTATGACAAAATGGCGAACGTTCGAACACAATTAATGATTTTTGGGCCAAAAATTAATAATTATTTTGTTTATAAAAAAAAAACTAAGTAAGGAAGAAAAAAAAATCATATAACATCTACTAGAAAATAGTGTATAGAATAAAGAACAACCGGTTTCAAGGCAATCGGTTCATTGGTTTTGGAGAAATTTTGGGTACCGAGTTGAAAAACGTGGTTTCGAGAAAAACGCGTTTGAACGTGCATGTTGCCAGAAAAACAGCAATGTTAACAATTTTGGACCCGCTGTTCATTGCTTTTGGATTCAGGACCTTCGGGACAGAAATGATGTTGAGGATTGATGTCTGTTGAGCTATAATAGTAGAATGTTGCCCATATCGCTATTTTCATCTCATCCTTGGAATCACAGTTTCTGCGAATAGCTAAACCATATTAAATACTCAGTTTATGTTTTTTTTTATTCTTAAGACCTCAAACTTAAAGAAAATGCGAAAAAAATAAAATAGATTTTTTCAAACGTCTACGCGTATATCTCCCCTTAAGTCAACTTTTTTAGAGAAACCGTACGCAAGCATTCTTCAAGTTTGGTCCATTTTGGACCAATAAATTTTTGTTTTGGGGAAGATTCAAAATTTTCTTTTGGGAACTCTGATTAGAATAGACTAATATTGTAACTTCTAAGAAAACATTTCAGAACAATGAGAGAATATAATTGCGATCATTTGCGATGAATTTGAACTCTTCGATGACTTGATTTTAGAATTTTCTCTTTCAAAGAATTTTGGCTTTGCTGCTTTAGCATTTGTTCACAAACACTTTTATCTTGTTCGTTATCTGGTCGGTACTAAGTTACATCTCAGTTGTCAGCCTTAAAATGGACTTCATGTCTGAAAAGATTCATCTTCATACTTTTAGCTAATAACACCAACGGTCAAATTTTTGGTGGAAGTAATGCAAAGAAGAACGATTGTTGATTAATTATCGTTATGTCTTGACAGCAGCGCATTGTATCAAGGATGTCGTGAGTAATTTCGGTCCACTGTGAGTTAAGTTTTTTTATAATCCTATAATATGTTACATATATACCTCTTATAGGGTTTTTGACGCTTGAAACAATTAATTCATTAATTATTTTTTTACTATAATTTACTGGTATATCAGATTTTTTATATTTTTTTGATTTTTGATTATTACTTTCTGTAAATTCTAGCGATTGGAAAAGGAGAGTCGAAAAGTGTTTGAGTGCTTACCAGAACTAAGTATTTAAATACTTTAAAAGTGTGTAGGGAAGTATTAATTCGGTTTGGCTTTATCTTAATATACAAAAGTCGGAATATTTATTTTGATAAAATCGATTCGTGACTATCGAATGTTGGCTTTGCTTAGAACGAAGGGAAAATTATGCTCAAAAGAAAAACCATATTTACACCTTTATGCATACCAAATATTTTGTCTTTTAGCCAAAAGACGATACATTATTTGTTGGGATCGATTAAGAAATAGTCAAATCATCACCAGCGAAGCGCCGTCGCAGTGCGCCGTGAAAATAAATCCAAGTCCATCCGAATCTGAAGAATTGCAATACATGTGAAATGTGCCAATTTAACAGCCAGCTACTACACCTTTATTCATTGGGAATTGGATTAATTGGCCTTTGTTTTTTTTCTTTTTTGATATTCTAGTACAATCATTTGGGAGAATAAAATGATGTTACCTGGAAAGTTTTGCGGGATTTTTGCAAATGAGTTATTTTATAGATTTCGATGTGCTCTTTCAGAATTTCAACTTTGCCCCCTCGAATCGTGTTCGCTCGCGCCGCCATATTAGAAAAATGGCGCCCAAAATCAGTTTTTTACATATGTATATATCTTTAACGGTTACATTTAGAGAAAAATATTGTGGAGCAATATTTCAGCTTATAAAATTTTCTATAAAAATTACCTTTGAATTGTTTTCGTACGACTTATAACTCAGGAAATATCCTAATTCAAAATTTGAAAAAAATTAGTAAATTGTGCATGCCGCTTATGAATAGGCGCAGTGATGCGTTGAGCTTAAAATTACAATAACTCATGAACATTAGGGCTGTTCAAAAAAAAAAAAAATTTTCGAATTTCCAAGATATACTTTGGCATCACGATCTACATCATGACAGAAAATCCCAAAAAATTTTTCAGATTTTTAAATTCATATTTAAAGGTGGCTCAAAGCAGAAATATATTTTTATTATTTTTTTTTAGCATTAATTATAAAATGTTGTCAAACAATTTGAAAAATTTGTTTTAGAGTAACTTAAAAACATTCATTTTGTTTGTTTTTTAATGAACTTTAAAACCTACGTTGTAATTTTGACAAAAAAAATTTTACACTTCTTAAAAAACGAAAAACTGCGCTAAGAAGGCGAAATTTTACGGTTTTTCAAAGAAAAAAGTCATCGTGCTTTAAACGAAATGAACATTTTTTAATTTACAAGATCTCATTCAAAAGAGCTCTTAAAAACCTTCAAGACAAGACATGTTAAGACTTTTTTGGGCCTGCAGGCTCGATGACATAACGTTTGAAATATAGTAATGCAGCCCTGTGAAAGGCAAAACGCTTTTTACTCAAGAGGGAGGCATCTTACAAAAAAGTGCCCATGGCATAAAATGCTTAAAATCATCCAAGGAACAAGTGTAAATTGTTTTTTTTTTTTTACTTAATTTTAAAAAAAAAATTTTTTAACATCATTTTTAATAAACTTTTCAAAAAAAAAAAAAAAACAATTCACACTTGTTCCTTGGATGATTTTAAGCATTTTATGCCATGGGCACTTTTTTGTAAGATGCCTTCCTCTTGAGTAAAAAGCGTTTTGCCTTTCACAGGGCTGCATTACTATGTTTCAAACGTTATGTCATCGAGCCTGCTGGCCCAAAAAAGTCTTAACATGTCTTGTCTTGAAGGTTTTTAAGAGCTCTTTTGAATGAGATCTTGTAAATTAAAAAATGTTCATTTCGTTTAAAGCACGATGACTTTTTTCTTTGAAAAACCGTAAAATTTCGCCTTCTTAGGGCAGTTTTTCGTTTTTTAAGAAGTGTAAAATTTTTTTTGTCAAAATTACAACGTTGGTTTTTAAGTTCATTAAAAAACAAACAAAATGAATGTTTTTAAGTTACTCTAAAACAAATTTTTCAAAGTGTTTGACAACATTTTATAATTAATGCTAAAAAAAAAATAATAAAAATATATTTCTGCTTTGAGCCACCTTTAAATATGAATTTAAAAATCTGAAAAATTTTTTGGGATATTCTGTCATGATGTAGATCGTGATGCCAAAGTATATCTTGGAAATTCGAAAAAAATTTTTTTTTTGAACAGCCCTAATGAACATAGTACTGCGCATAGTACAATGTTCAATTTTGAATGATTTTCAAGACGCGATATCTCATGAACGGTAAGTCGGACGAAAAAACAGTTCGGAGAAATCCTTATAGGGAATTGAACGTTCTACAAAATGCGAGAAAATGTTTTTTTCTAGAACTTACCATTTTGGAGATTTTGTGAAAAACATTTTTTTTCGAAATTTCAAGTTTGTTATAAAAATATCTCTTAAGCTATATGTTATCTGAAAAAAAAAATCGTATGTAGATTGTAGTGCAAGTAATTTCCTATAAACAAATATTTTTACTTTAAACGTGTGACTAACCGTTCATGAGTTATCATAATTTTAAGCTCAACACATCACTGTTGGTATTCATAAGCGGCATGCGCAATTTACAAACTTTTTTACAAATTTTGAATTAGGATATATCCTGAGTTATAAGTCGTACGAAAATAATTCAAAGATCATTTTTATAGAAAATTTTATAAGCTAAAATATTGTTCCACAATATTTTTCTCTAAATGTAACCGTTAAAGAGATATTTTTAAAAAACTGATTTTGGGCGCCATTTTTCCAATATGGCGGCGCGAGCGAACACGATTCGAGGTAGCAAAGTTGAAATTCTGAAAGAGCACATCGAAATCTATAAAATAACTCATTTGCAAATATCCCGCAAAACTTTCCAGGTAAATCTACCAAATGACTGTACTATTCAATATGATTTTCAACTTAACCATTGTTCACAAATAAAATATTGTACATAAAGAATATTCATCAAAATATTTAATTTTCTTTAATTTAAAACTGTGTTGCATAACTCCCAAAAAACGCGTCTTTTGCGCTAACAAGCATAACTTTTAGATTTTTTAAAATTCAACCGAACCCTTTGGCCAGAAGTTGTGTTTTGAGGCATACTAGAGATTCTATATACTGAGATGCTAAAGAAAAATTAATTTCATAGTTTTTTTTCCCTGAAACCAAACCTGTCGCACAACTCCCTATTCTCCCCTACTTTTTGCCCAACAGCAAAAAAACTCAGTTTTACATTTAAATATAGTCTGCTAACTAATTTTCCAAAAAAGCACAGAACAGGAATATCAGTTAAGAAATATCATAGTTTTGGAAAATTAAAGATAAATGAAAGAGCAGCGTTTTGAATTTGAGTTCATATGATTGTTTTGTTTTTACCCTTTTTTATAAAATATTTTTTCTTAAGTTCTGGAATTTCATCAAATTTTCAATACATCTCTACTATTTAGTAACCATCCGATACTTTTTTGAATATATAAGTATTCACTTTTTTCCGAATATTTCACTACACGTTCATCTAATCAAACCTTCGCACACGGAGGAAGAAAATAGTTCATACTACGTTATTTCTAATAATTATTACTAGAATTTCAAGTGGCTGAAATTCGGAGGGTGGGAATAGAATGCACCCTATACAGTTTTTTCAATATATGTATCTAGTGAACGAAGAAATATTTCGATATTTTTTTAAAGAAAACTTTTTGTAGGGAATTAAATTTGGCATCGAAAACTTATCTACAAAACTTAATTGCTTATGCTAAAAATGTTGAAACCAAAAAAAAAAAAAGGAAAAATTTCAAACTCTTGTGATTTTTACTCTGTTGCCTATAACTTTTTTAGGGTCGGAGATGGATAAAGACATACATATCAGCATATAAAAAAGGTAATAAAAATTTCTTTAAAATGCTTTATTAAAAAATTTCTTCGATAAAAAGTGACCGAAAACATGGAAATTTTGTTGATACGGTCGGAAAAACTGTTTTTGGCCATTCGAAAAAGGTGCATAAGTCATAAAATGCTTGGAATCGTTCATATAAGTAATTCGTATGATATGTTTCCAGAATGCTTAGGAAAATTTTATAATGTTTAATAAATTGATAAAAAAAAAAAAAAAAGTTGACAAAAAATTATTGAAAAATGCACACTTATTGCTTAAACGATTTTGAGCATTTTTTGCCTTATGCACTTTGGTTTTGAGTAAAAGCTGATTTTTCGACCGCATTAACAAAATTTCTATGTTCAATTGGCCATATTTTGGTCAACTTTTAATCGAAGAAATTTTTTAATAAATCATTTTGAAGCAATTTTATCTAGAATCTAGATGTCAGCTGAAATCACCGTTAATTTTTATCGTTATATCGAAGTTTTATTACTTTTGCTTTTCGCAAAATAATTTGAAATACATATTTTAATAAATATTAATTTCCAAAGGATTGTATCACTTTATTTAAAACATACTTCAACTTGGTCTTGAACTCATGAGTTGGGGCTTCCCCAAAATAGAAGGTATAAAGGATCAAAGTTGTATGGCAACAATATTCAACATCTTACACTTGTTGATCTTTCGGTAGCACTTGATTCAATTCTGTTGCTTCAAAAGCTTCACTTAACTTTCAACTTTTCACAATACCGATCATGCGATATATGACACTCCTAAAAATATGCCACAAATAAGTTTTGGCCAACAACAAAATGCAAATTGAAAGTGAAAACGAAGTTGTGAAGAACGATCGATCAAGCGCGTCAAAACAAATCGCACTCGTACGATTGATGATGTATCTGTCACCAGTGAGTGGGTCAGACCTAACTCTGCTTTACAAACGAATGGCTTGTTATGTATTACGTAATCATCCAGTTTGCACAAACGCATCCAACGAAAATGGTGTAAATGACCGCACACTGCAAGGCGTGATCTCGTTTCGTTCGCTGCTGCTGCTCGGTTGCTGGCGGAGTTTTCCGTCTGCGCTGCATTTGGAAACGACCGACGAACGACGCACGCTTCATTGATTTGTTGTCATAGATTTGTTGATTCGGTTTAACAAATTTGGCACCACACGAGAGCTTTCCGCCGGCGGCTCTCGCAGATCGAACGCTGCTTTTTGTTTCTGCCGTCGGTTTTTTCGTTCACAGTTGAGCGGTTCGTCGTGGAGGTGTGATCGTTTGTTTTGGTGAGCGGATATCAATTTCAGCTTTTCGATTTCACGCACGCGTTCGGTTTCATTTTTGTCAATGGGCGAATTTTTCATACGCTGCCGCTCAGTGAATAGACAACAGACGAGTTTCCTGCTGCCGTTACAACAATTTCCAGCAAGCACATTACAACAAACACGTTAACCGATCGCGCGTACGATCAAATTTAATTGAAACATCGTATCTCATTGGCCATTCTGTCAGACAGCCAGGCGGCGGCGGCTGCTTCGCAATGTACTTTTATCAGTTCGCAATTTCGTTGGCGGTTTTAGTTGTTTGCGATATACGCGCCGAGTTGGATGAATTCGCAGCATCGGCGGTGGAGCGACAGAATGCAGCTGCGTCCTGCGAGATACCGAATGAGACAAAGCTTGGCGTTTGTGTTGAAGTGGGTCAGTGCACCGCTTATTTGCGCGTGCGTAATCTAACGAATTTGCCCGCAGTGAAAGTGAATTTCTTGAAAAAAGTTCAGTGTGTCGCATCGCCGGCAGATACGGAAATTGTTGAACCGCTTGTTTGTTGTCCGGCTAACGGGCAGGAGTATCTTTATCCGGCAATAGAATTCTCAAAATTTGAGTATCGTCGATTTCGTAATGTAACCGAACGTTTTAAAATGAAAAAGTTAAAGCGTCGCATTCAGACTATCAAATCGACGGAAGGTTTCAATTTGGGGAACGAATGCGGTAAACAAGTGACAAATCGTATATATGGCGGTGAAATTGCGGAATTGGATGAATATCCTTGGTTGGCGTTGTTGGTGTATAACTCAAGTAAGTCATCGCAAATACAGGGCTGTTGCGGAATCCGTGCGATTTCAATTACTTTTCGTTTTGAATGCTTTTTGTTGTAAACGAATGATAAAAAGTATTTCGATCTTTTTTTTTTTTTGTTTGAAATCGTATGCTCTACATATAACTATCATATTTGTAAAACGAAAAGTATCCGTTATAAGACTTTTTTAACCATTTTGCAATGTTTTAAAAATGCTTTCTAAATGACCAATTTTTTTTCGTACAAATCCATATTACTTATAGAGAATGTCATTCTCCTCAAAAGAGATTCTAATAAATTTTATTGTGCGACTCACCGTTTTCGTTAAAAAGTTTTTGAAATTGAAATCGCACGTATTCCGGAACAGACCTGATAATGATATTTCTAAGTGGAATGATAACACCGTAATTGAATAATTTTTCCTAGGAGGATCACGAACCATGAAATTCCGTTCGGCAGTATATGCGTTCTTCAATTACGGTTGAAAACTATATGACTCTGGTTAAACTTTTCAAATTGTGAACAATAACTTGCTTTTTTGTTTTTAGATGATTTTGGTTGTAGTGGTGCATTAATCGATAGTCGACATATTCTGACAGCAGCACATTGTGTTCGCGGCGCTAATGTGCGCGAAAAAAATGGACTGTAAGTTGGTGTTCATCTCGGGAACTGTTATGCACTAATCGGCATAATTATTTTGATAAAATCTATTTGAGACTACCGAACGTTGCTTTGCTTAGAACTGTCAAGTAACGGAGCGAAAATGATTTACAGCTATATGTTTATTAGAAAAAGAATGCAAGCAAACAACGGTTTTTGTCTTGACATAAGTATTTTGACATCAACTTCGCATAATCACTGCAAAAATTGTGATTCGAACGGTTAAAATTTGAGGTGAAGTTACGTCTAGAAAAGCTGTTTTTAACGAATACGGTAACACTACACGGCCGAAACTTTTATTTTTATTATTTTAGCTCAGCACATTCCAAGTAATCGACATAAATATGAATCACTCGAATCACAGTTTTTGCTGTAAAACAGTGATTATGCAAAGTCTTTCTTTTGAGCATAATTTTTGCACCGTTATTTTACAGTTCTAAGCAAAGCAAGGTTCAGTAGTCACAAATAAATTTTGTAAAAATAATTGTGTTAAAAATTTTTTTGTAAAAATAATTTTATCAAAATAATATTGTCAAAATAATTTTGTCAAAAAAGTTTTGTCAAAAAAGTTTTGTCAAAAAAGTTTTGTCAAAAAAGTTTTGTCAAAAAAGTTTTGTCAAAATAATTTTGTCAAAATAATATTGTCAAAATAATTATGCCAACTAACTAGTATACTTCATTATCAACATTTAAATTGTATCGAAATTTCAGTAAACACATTCGCCTTGGCGAATTCAACGTTAAGACTGAGCCCGACTGCATTGAAGAGCCCAACTATCTGAGCTGTGCTGATGCTGCACTGGATATTGGCTATGAAAAAATTCACGTACATCCAGATTATAATGAATACTCCTTTGACAAATTGAATGATATTGCTGTTATACGACTGAAATACGAGGTTCCTTTCTCACACTTTGTTATGCCAATATGTTTGCCAAATAAAACGAAAGATAGTCCATTCGAACCAGGACAGATGTTTTCGGTATCAGGCTGGGGACGCACGGATTTATGTAAGTGTTCTTGTTTTTAATTGCGCAAAAATGCCAAATATTTTTCTTCATTTCGCAGTCAATAAATATTTCAACAATATACATAGTCCCATTAAATTGAAATTACGCATACCAATTGTGCCGAGAGAAAATTGTACCAAGGTGCTGGAACTCTTCGGTGTTACGCTTGGTCCAAAGCAAATTTGTGCCGGTGGCGAACATGCAAAAGATACCTGTGCTGGAGATAGTGGGGGTCCACTCATGTTCTTTGATCGCAAGCACTCGCGCTGGGTGGCATATGGAATTGTGAGCTATGGCTTTACACAATGCGGTATGGCAGGTCATCCGGCGGTTTATACGAATGTTGCAGAATACATTGAGTGGGTTCATAGTATTGTGCATACGCCTCAAAAATAGCTAACATATTTTGCGTAAGATTTATTTATTTAACTTTATTTTCTTAAAACGTTTACAAAAAAATATATGGCTGTTGATTATACGTAGATACTCATATGTATATATTTATATACATTGAGACGTTATTTGTTATGTATATAAATTGTGAGATCGAATTAAAATTAAAAAATATTTGTTATTTAATATACAGACATACATTGATAAACAGATGTTTTCAATTTAACTTAAAATGCAAAAAGAGCAAGTGTAAAGAGAATTTATTTAGACTCGTGTTTGATTGGAAAAAAAAATTTAAAATTCTAAGTAGGAAAAAATTTAAAAAAAATATGTCCGCCATTTTATCCAAAACTTAGAATCAGTGAGCTCATAAATACATCTTGCCACAATTTTGTAGCAATATAAGCATTATTTGAGTAAATTTCCGCCATTTTGGATCCACTAGTTTGTTTTCAAAAAAGCTAATCCCAAATTCGGAATCACCAACTTAAAAACACCCCCTTGCCACAGTTTTTATGTGATATAAAAACTTTTTAGAAAATTGTCCGCAATTTTGTTTTCTAAAAAATTGAGCTTAATAAGCTACCACCAAAGCTCCCGCTTGCTATTTTTTTGTTGGGATATAATCATTTTGGATCCTCCATTTTGTTTTCAAAAAAGTTGTGTTCCTGAATTGGGAACCACCAACCTTAAAAGTACCCCTTTGTCACAATTCTGTTGGGATATAATCAGCTTTTGAGAAAATTGTGCTTCATTCTGTAAGTATTCTTCTATAATTTCTAGGAGGAGCATAGTGCCAAAATGAAACGATTATTGGATTTCCTTATCCAGCGAACTTTTCCAGGTAGTTCTCGGTCTACAGCGTCCTCTACTGCCTTGTGGATTCGACTCAAGGGCCTGGTGACATACTTCGCTGTGTGTTTTCATTTTTCATGGGTGTTGTAATTTCAAGAAGTTTGGAAAATATTGAATATTGTGTTATACTTTCGTATACTTTCGTTGCCAGAATACAATAAAATAGATTATTCAGGTCAAGACGGCTCATATAAAACAGTTCGGAAACTTATTGTGTTATTGATATCGCAAGACTTACTGCAGTGCTACTTAGGGCTTTTAGTCCGCTTTGATAAGCTATAACTAAGGTTAAGCTCGTGGCCTCACTTGTGGTCCTTTTTAATATAGTTTTACTAAAAAGTGATGATTGATTTTCCATAAATGTTCGTAAAAAATAATATACCAATGGAAGACTTTTCACGCATTTGCACTATTTATTGATGAATAATAATTTCAATATAAACAAACTGAATAAAGTGTTTGTTACATTTACTATTTACACAAGTTTTCAATTCAGTATAATTCTTAAATACTTAGTCATAATTCATTTGATCATTTGAACACTTTAATAATCATATGCCACTTAAAATCAATAATAATGTAAAACTTCCATTTCATTAAAAAATATCAGCTGTTTTGTACATGAATGGCAAGTCAACTAACTCTATTGATTTTAAAACGCTTCAACGATGTCGTCATTGATTGCCACATTCACCGATGTATGCATCATTAATAAAAACTGGTTGTTATTAACATAATAAGTGCACCAAGCGTGGAGTATGAGTCAAAAGCAGAAATACAAAAACAAAAAACAACAAAAAAACATAAACCATAAATTAAATAAGTTAATAAGGTGTTGACAGAATTGGTAACACGATGACAACAATCCATAGTGGACAGTGTGATGCAATCAACTTGTGCTGCTTTTGCTTTCTGAATTTAGTTACACTCAATATATCGCAACGGAAGACGTGTTGAAAGAAGAGAAGACAAGAGAAACAGTGGACAACATGGTGCTCTCTTTCTTTTGAACAAAATACATTGCGATTTCTAGTGTTAATTTTTTCATAATATCTACTACTGAAAAGTCAGTGGCTGCGTAACTGATAAATGCAAATTGCCTACACTTTGATGTAAGCTAGTACATGTGTCTCCGCCGTTACACTCAGCAAAAAACACTACACAATTCATACGAACCCAAGTCCAATAAAAAAAAAACATTTTCGGGCGTCCCAGAAAATATTCAATTAAAGTTTGTTGACACTTAGCCATATATATTTTCCTTTTACATATGTGACTATATAGCATTCGGTTGACCTTTGGGAACCTTCGAGTGTCCCAGAAAACTATCAGTTAAGGCTAGTTGATAGTCTTCCGAAGATTCTTGTCGTCTAGTATAGTATAGATATTCTTCTTTTTGACTATGAAGCTTTCGGTTGACCTTTGGAAACATTCAATCAATGGCATTAACGTTCTGCACCTACCTATGAAATTTTTCCAAAATAGCTTCTATGGTTTGCGAGAAATAATGGGATGTAACGAAATGTGCCGCATTCAAGGCTCGTGGCCTTGAAACTTTACACCTGACGCTGCAAAAGTTGAATAACTTTTTATACTAGACACTTCTTGAAAGATTTCCTTTGAAAACAAAATTTAATGTATTGATCCTAAGCCCGAATCCACTGGAAAAATTTAAAGGGTTCGAAATCCTTCTTTTAATGCTTTTCTTTTTCTTTACAAAGATGGTTCATGTTGTCAGATGACTTAAATTTTCAATACGACGTGATACCTTGTTTTTGCCAAAATCGTTTGTCCTCAGGACTAGTACTTACTAAGTAGGATTCTAGTCATTCAGAATTCATCCTCCACCAGGAAATATATATGTAGCCAGAGTTGTGAACTTGAGTCAACAAGTTTAAAATTACCAATCATTTGGAGAGCGTGCATAAGCCATGGGCTTTTCTAAAAGCAGATTTGATAAATTATTGTCCAGATATATCCTCACCTAAAAACACGCCAAAACAGGTTTTTTGATTATTCCGTTTACGAAATTTCTAATGATGGGCAAAATTAGTCTTAGTCTTGATAATTTCTCGAGAACAAAACCAAGCCGCCGATACCATTTGGTCATTTATAGTTTATAAGAGTGTCAAGCCCCTTTCGAGCATAAAATCATTTCTCAACACGGAATTTGATATCTTAAAAACCCAACTGCTCGAAAATGTTGCATACTCTAGAAATTTTTTTAAGACTTAATGCCCAAGGCCAAGACTAAATATCAAAACCAAGACTATGACTCAATGTTCATAGCAGTCTTCGTTTTGGTTTGTTCATAACTCGTGATTTCTGAAAAGAAGAGATATGGGTGAATGTCACGAAATGCCGAAAAACACTTGTCCCACAGGTGTATTGCGCTATTACGATAAAACTACCGAAAATATCCCCTCAGTCGTGGTCCTTTTGCCAATCAAGCCTTTTTCACCCTTGATTTAGTCAAATACAATATTCCACTGATGTTCTGCGTGTGGACATATTCCGGCGCGTTAGACTTAAAGGGCTCCCGCGCCGGGTTTTTTAAATCCATCTACGAAGAAACCAAGCACAACAGAGGAATTCTCTCCAAATATTCCCATATACATGATGCGGTCGAAACAAAATGACAAAAGTATGGGAAAAAGTCGATGTCCCCTCCGTCATGGATGATGAGAAGTCGAATTTTTTTGGTGCATCATCATTGTGGAATGAAGAGTCTGTCAAACATTAGTCGATTGTGCCCGGTAGCAAGAGTTGGCGACTTGGTTTGCGTGCGTAATGTTCAATTATTCATGCAATGTCCCCTCCGTCATGTGTCCCCTCCGTCATGTGACCCCTCCGTCATGATTTTGCTGCTGCAGATGGGTATGGGATGCGTCGTGTAGATTTCAAGGGTTTTTCAGACTACTTAAGATCTAGACGATGGAATCTACTGATTACTGGACCATTTCAACAACTTTTCAAATTCAAATTTTTATATCCCGAAATTACGGTTTTTCAAGAAGGCAACTAGTTATGATATTTCGGTTTGCATTTTTACTTATAAACAGGCCAGAGACTTTTCGCATAATCTGTTTTTGGATTCATTTTTGTCAAACTTGTGACCGTGTATTCTTCGATTGACGGAGTGTCTTACGCTTTTTGCACAGTGTATCACGTAAAAGTCATATATAGGCAAGAAAAAAGTATAACCAAACATCACTTCAAACAGCTGTTCGTTTGTTCCAATAACCAAAAAAGTTGTTCCGACGAACAAGTTATTGCCACTCGACATCGAACAAATGGTGACTATATTTAGAGCGAATGAACTGAAGCAGAAGAAAAACGCAAAGAGAAAAAGATTTGCAGATAAAGAAAAGTGAAAGTAAAAACTTGAAGTATTGAACTTGACTTTATAAGCGAATGAATGCTTTGCAAGCGAGATCACTGAAAATTATGAGTTCTTTGTTTGGATTCGTTTTCGAAATGGCGCGCCAAATTTACGTTTTGGATAGACAACTTCCGAAGAAAGGTTTTTGTATTAATCATCAAAATGTTGCTGCTGTTGGTTGTGTCTGCTCAAGACATATTGGCGCCAAAGCAAAACGATGAAATCACTCCATTGTTTGTTGTGATCGCTCATGCTTGTGATGATGATGATCATGTAATATTTATGTTTCTCATTATGAAGCGCGCATTTGGAGGTTTTATTGGCGTTTGAGTTGTTTAACCTTGAACTAAATTGAGGTTGCAAATGTGGGTCATATGTATTTAGTTTTGCGAGTAGGTAACAAGCCAAAAATTGCAAGAAATCATTATGCTTTGAAAATGTTGCAAATTCTATTAAACACCCTTGTGCACATGTGACAAATGAAATTACCACTCAATTTAATGTAATTTCCCTTCTATTTTTTACCGTCTGTAAATCGAAAACGAGACACTATAAAATTTTATCTGTTGCTTGGACTACTTAACGTGTAATATCAATAAAATAACATACAACATACATATATGTACCCTTCCATACTCTGAATCATTTCGTAAAAAAGGCATCACATTTGCGTTGAAGGGCATAAAAATCGACATAAAAATGTCAACGAAATGTGACATTACAACACACAACGACGACAACAGGACACAGCAAACAACTCTGACGAAACATTCAACAATTGTTAACGACAACAAGGGTGGGGTTGTCAGAATGACATTAGCGAGCGAAAAGAAATTGTTTGTTGCACAAATGTAATGTAATTGAAAGAGATATATAAATAAACAAAGATACAACGGTGATCAAAATATATGACAAAATTAAGTTAGTAGTAGAAATAAAAAAGGAATTTGTAAAAATATAAACAAAAATCCTTTGAAAACGAGTTGTCAATTAGTAAATGGAGTTGAAATGTCTTGACATAAAAATGACACAAATGACTATTTTGACAATAATAAGGTTAGGTTCATTTTCTCATCTTTAGCAGCTGTTTTCACATTTCAAGCAATTTTCATCTTGTAATCCCTGACATTTTGTTACTCCAGAAATGAAAGCGCAAGTTGGAGCAAAATATTTTTTCATATTAAAATCTATGTAACCATTGTAATAAAACACATCAGTCATCAATATCATAATTTTATTGTTATTCAATACCAAAAATAATGATTCAGATCAAAATGAAACATTTCCATATTTATGCAATTAACAAATTCGATATTTTAGTGAAAAGTTAATTATAAAAATTTATTTCATTGTTATCCTAACTCTACATTAATAATAAATTCTTTTGTTATGGTAACTCTGCAAGACCTAAGAGGGGCTAGAACAAAATAAAATAATTCCACTTTTTAAGTTGTTAAATTTTTTGACCGAATTCAATTCTATATTGGAAGCTAATGCTTTTGGAAGCTAATGCTTCCTTATCGGACGTTTTGAGAGGCAGAGTCTGAACAGCGAAAACATGCAACGAAAAAGTGTAACGGATGTTTGCAACGAAAATGCGTCACACATATAAAAATAGAGACGTACCGTATACAAAGTACAGTATACAGTATATATGTATGTGTACATATATATATGTTTATAAACATTGCGCGCACCAGCTCATGCTCTCTCTCTCTCTCTCTCTCTCACTTATTTTTCGAACGTAAGAGGGGCGCTCATATATATAGATATATACATTTCACATATGGATATCTCTTATGTCCGCGCGCCAGCTCCAGTTCAACATTTTACCTCTTACTTAATAATAAACAAATTTTAAAATATCAATTTATTATAAGTTTTAACTATAATAAGTTTTAGCTTATTATATTAGCTTATAATAAGCATTAGCTTCCAATATCATCGGCCACTCCCCGAGTGCCACCTGCCGTTTTTTTAAAATCTATGTAAATATTGCCATAAAACATAACAAGGGTCAATAATTTCATCGTTATTCAATACTATGTGACGGAACAAAACGCAACGTTTCTAAATTTGTAATCTAAATAACTTAAAAATTAATTGCCAGATAAATTAATTTATTTATGATTTGTACTCTCCCTAGAACTATTCCATTCCACAACAACTGTTTTTATATAAATATATATCCTTCTGACCTTAATTACTTTTGTGCATTTATCCAAAAAATATTGCGTTTTGTTATGGACCTCCTCAAGTGGTGCTGATGCCCCTGCTTGAATTTTAGAAGAATAAAGTGGAACACGTCCATAAAAGCTTTCTCAAAAATTTGATATATGAAATTAAGTTAAATAAGTATGATACATTTTGTTAACTTGATTTTCACAGCTAGTAGCTTACTACTTACTTGCCTATAAAAAGACGAACAAAAGTAATGTCATAATGTACATTAGACGCTATTTTGCTCAAAATGAAAACAATTTTCTTTCTTTTCACAGAAAGTTTACTCAAAGGTGTAGAATTGACGACATTAAGTTGAAAAAATTAAGTCGGTCAAATGGCCACCTCCTGAGTTAATGCTCATTTCTTCTTGATGATTGCCTTATTTTTCAACTAATTCATTATCTGTCTGCAATATAAATGTTGAAGCACAATGACAGTTGATAGTTTTTGCAACACTTATGCCACATTTGCATAATGATATTACTTTTGCCGCATGAAATATTCTATTCCCAACGTACGCCTTTTGGATTCAACATCCCTAATTCCGCTGAAATTAAGGACATGGATTTGTTTTAGGCTAAGTTTTATAAAAATAGAACTGATTTTTTCTATTTTTTGTGGATTTTGAGGGAATGAAAAATATGACATGAATGATAAATACTATTTCACAAAAATTATCCATAACTTTAACGTTTCTTAACCGATTATCACGTTTTGTCTAGGTATTGAACCAAGCTATAAGCTTGAAGTAAGTTTTCTGCTGCTTAGTAAAAGTACTCTTTTAGTGTAAGATAACAAAAGATGTTTAGTGGCTTCCCAATGTGCACAAAAACGGATGAGGATCCGTTTCGAACCCGTTACGAGTTCATAAAGGTATTGTATAAAAAACGTAATCCGCGGTAACGGATCCATTTCGAACCCGTAACGTACATCAATGTTTTTTAATAAAAAAAAAAAAATTTTGAGGTGCTTATTACCCAATGTGCACAAAAACGGATGAGGATCCGTTTCGAATCCATTACGAGTTCATAAAGGTATAAAAAACGTAATCCGCGGTAACGGATCCATTTCGAACCCGTAACGTACATCAAAAACGAATTCAAAACGCTTTGTTTAGATAAAAAAAAAAAAACATTTTGAAGCGCTTATTAGCGAATAAAAACAAATTAAATTCCGCAGTGCGGGCCCGTTTCGAATCCGAAACTTATGTAAAAACGAATTCAAAACGGATTTGCTTCTAAATATGTTAATGCTGTATATTTACAGAAAAAAACCGTTTTGATGCGCCTATTAGCAATTAAAAAATAATAAAAAGAAAAAAAAGGAAGACAAATAAAGGGTAAAAATCCACCTCTGGTAGGATTCGAACCTGGGCAAATCCGTTTCGATTCCGTAAATACTTCAAATACGAACTCAAAACGGATTTGCTTCATTTAATTTTTATGATAAAAAAATATTTTTGATTTGTTTTTTTTTTCTTTTTATTTTATTGCGTATGATTTTTTGTAAACTTTTCAAAGTATGTTTGAAAAAATGTTTTTGATTCCAAATTTGAGCATATAAAATTTTTTATCAAAAGAAGGGAAGAAAAACAACACAGAATACTTATAAAAAAACAACAGAAATTTGTTTAATATACAAACTTCAAATCTCAACATCAAATAAGTCTTCATCAGTTAAGTAAACATCATATCGGTAAATAGCCTTGTTGTCTAACGTCTCGTGTATGAAAGAATAATACCCCGGCCGGGCTAGTAATTTTTTTTTTTTGTTATTTTGTTTTTTTTAATTAAAATTCACCCTGTTTTCTTTTTTTTATCAGCAGCATTAACATTATTAAAAGCGAATCCGTTTTGAATTCGTATTTGATGTACGTTACAGGTTCGAAACGGATCCATAAAAGAAGAAAAAACGATTCGTTTTTTTTTTTAGGAATCCTTCCCGCAAACGGATCAGTAACGGATACGTAACGGATTCCGTAACGGATAAAAAGAACGAAAATATGAACCCGTTACGGATCCGAAACGAGTCCGTTTGGCACACTGGGTATTTACAGAAAAAAACCGTTTTTATCCCAGTGTGCCAAACGGACTCGTTTCGGATCCGTAACGGGTTCATATTTTCGTTCTTTTTATCCGTTACGGAATCCGTTACTTATCCGTTACTGATCCGTTTGCGGGAAGGATTCCTAAAAAAAAAACGAATCGTTTTTTCTTCTTTTATGGATCCGTTTCGAACCTGTAACGTACATCAAAAACGAATTCAAAACGGATTCTCTCTTAAAAATGTTAATGCTGCTTATAAAAAAAAAAAAAAAAGAGTGAAGCGCTTATTTTTAATTAAAAAAAAAAACAAAATAACAAAAAAAAATTACTAGCCCGGCCGGGAGTCGAACTATGGCTCCCGGGGTATTACTCTTTCATACACGAGACGTTAGACAACTAGGCTATTGGCCGATATGATGTTTACTTAACTGATGTAGACTTATTTGATGTTGAGATTTAAAGTTTGTATATTAAACAAATTTCTGTTGTTTTTTTTATAAGTATTCTGTGTTGTTTTTCTTCCCTTCTTTTGATAAAAAATGTTATATACTCAAATTTGGAATCAAAAACATTTTCTCAAACAGAGTTTGAAAAGTTTACAAAGAATCATACGCAATAAAATAAAAAGAAAAAAAAAAAAAACAAATCAAAAATATTTTTTTTATCATAAAAATTAAATAAAGCAAATCCGTTTTGAGTTCGTATTTGAAGTATTTACGGAATCGAAACGGATATGCCCAGGTTCGAATCCTACCAGAGGTGGATTTTTACCCATTATTTTTCTTCCTTTTTTTTCTTTTTATTATTTTTTAATTGCTAATAGGCGCATCAAAACGGTTTTTTTCTGTAAATATACAGCATTAACATATTTAAAAGTAAATCCGTTTTGAATTCGTTTTTACATAAGTTTCGGATTCGAAACGGGCCCGCACTGCGGAATTTAATTTTTTTTTTATTCGCTAATAAGCGCTTCAAAATGTTTTTTTTTTTTATCTAAACAAAGCGTTTTGAATTCGTTTTTGATGTACGTTACGGGTTCGAAATGGATCCGTTACCGCGGAATACGTTTTTTATACCTTTATGAACTCGTAATGGATTCGAAACGGATCCTCATCCGTTTTTGTGCACATTGGGTATGCGCTTATTAGCAATTAAAAAAAAAAAATAAAAACAAAAAAAGGAAGAAAAATAAAGGGTAAAAATCCACCTGTGGTAGGATTCGAACCTGGGTAAATCCGTTTCGAATCCGTAGATACTGCAAATACGAACTCAAAACGGATTTGCTTCAATTAATTTTGATGATGAAAAAAAAAATATTTTTGATTTGTTTTTTTTATCTTTTTATATTATTGCGTTTGATTTTTTGTAAACTTTTCAAACTCTGTTTTTGATTACAAATTTGAGTATATAATATTTATTATCAAAAGAAGGGAAGAGAAAGTACACAGAAT